>CM035099.1:9566551-10833592 GCA_020205505.1 Panax japonicus
CTTATGGGTATAATGATATTCCTTGAACATTATGCTTTCCTTTGAAGAAGTTCAATGATTTGGACAAAATGGATGTAGGGTCATCACCTGTTATACATCATCCTCCGTCGGTCCACGGGAAGAGTAATAGTAGTAGTCAGAATACTAGCTTGAAGTTGACATTCTTGAGACATGATCGGGAGAGATTTGAGTTAGCGGACTTGCTGAGGGTCTACTTATAAAGCGGCCATCGGGAGCAACGACTCGATTATGGTTGTGAAGAGGTACATGCAAATGAATAATGTGGGGAGGGAAGAGTTTCAAGAGCATATGAGAAGGTTAGGAAGGTTGAGAAACCAAAATTTCCTATGAGCATAATGTTCAGTCCTTTACCTTGAGACACCAAAAATGAACTTCATGCTAATCGGATCCCTTATTAATCTAATTCAAGTACTCTATTTTTCTAATCAATTTGCCTTTCTTAATATTATGAAATATTTAAGATATGAATTATACATACAAATTATATGAACAATAGATAGTAAAAAACGCACGATATAGTATACACTCAAATTTTTATTTTTATTTTTTTATTGTTCTTGTGACCATTAATTGATATCTATTTTTACTACTATGTTAATATTGATTGTGTTTTTATTCCCTTTTAAATGATTAAGAAAATGGTGGGAAATATTAACAAAAAATATATATTTTGAAATGAAGAAAATGTTATTATTATTTTTTTTGGTAATTAAGTTGAATGATAAGCAGGAACACCTTCACGTGCCATGCTTTGAGGTGATTGATTGATATATGAATACTGTAAATACTCCATTTACCAACCGGTAAAATACGCCCCAAAACAGGTATACATCACCCATCTTGAGTCGCCATATACATGGTACAAAAATTCAAATACAACTTAATTATACAACAGTCGTGTAAAATACGACAAAACATAGCTGAGAGTTTAAACAAGAATATTATCATCTAGACAATATCCACACTCAATGGTGTCCTCATTATAATTATTATCACATTATTCCGTAGAATAATGAGTACTACTAAAGCCATTTATCCTGGACCATCACTCCATTCCCTAACTCGTCCCAACTATATTATCATTCTTGAAGAGAACAATTAAAGAAAAGGTGAGCTCAACTAGCCCAATAAAAATATTATGACTAAGATAATGCAGAATAAATTATCCTTAGCCTTCAACAGTATAACGACCTATATAATATAATAGGTAACAAGTTTTAGATCAACAACTGCAACGGAATAAGCAATCCATTAGAAGAGTCAAGTAAATCATAAAATCTACTATCTTTTATGATTTAAAAGGTTTTTTCATCACTTTTATCGCTTGAGACTCAGCTTAATAAATAATCCACATCATCAAATCATCCCTGCACTACAGGCCAAGGGTATTCTTTAGTATCACGACCACGAATTATCCATGCACTATGGGCCAAAGATAATCGTGTTTTCATTCAACGGTTCTAATCATGCCATAAAACAATTCATCTTTGCACCCTTGGCCGAAGAGAATCCATAGCCATAATCATACAAAAAACTGTCCATCAATGCACTACGGGCCAATGAGGACTTTTTTCCACATCATTTGTAATATTACGGTCATGATTATACCGAATAATCCCTGGTCATAATCATACCAAGTCCATCTATGCACTACAGGCCACATATGACTTTCAACATAATATAAACATGAGGATGATGACAATTAAATAAAACAAGTTCAAGAATAAATTTTAAAAATTTATAAATTAATTTATCCAGGAACCAATAACGTTCAAATTGTCAACATGATACTGCTTTGTGGAGTAAAATTCAAGAATGCTCAGAATAATATTTTCATGAAAAGATACTGGATGAAGCGCAAATATCCATGATATTCTACTAATTTCATGAAGTATAGAAGCCAAAACTTTAACCAACTGAGTATAATAGAATATATGAAACTGCAAATGGATTTTCACCCGCCATGTAGTAATCCACGTAGACAGATCATTACCACAATTTAATAAAGAATGAATACAAAGGATCATTCACCATGCATGCGGTAATCCACATAGACAGGTTATTCCAACAAAATAATAAAGAATGGAATAACAATAGAATTCACCAGGCATGCGATAGACTGCACAGACAGGTTATTCCAACAGAATAATAAAGTATGGAACCAGGTCATGCGTAATCTGCATAGACAGGATATTCCAACAGAATAATAAAGAATGGAATAACAATAGAATTCACCAGGCATGTGATAGACTGCACAGACATGTTATTCCAATAGAATAATAAAGAATGGAACCAGGTTATTCGTCATCCGCATAGACAAGATATTCCAACAGAATAATAAAGAACGGAACCAGGTCATGCGTAATACGCACAAACAGGATATTCCAACATAATAATAAAGAATGGAATAACAATAGAATTCACCAGGCATGCGATAGACCGCATAGACAGATTATTCTAACAGAATAATAAAGAATGGAATAACAGAAGAATTTCACCATATATGCGGTACTTCGCATAGATAGGTTATTCCAACATAATAATAAACAATGAAATAACAACTCTTACGAGTATTGAAAGAAAAAATCTCTCTTCATGAATACGAAAGAATAATACCCCTTACCTTAAAAAGAAGAGTATTCCGACGGGTAGGGCGAGGATATTCTTGAAGAAAACTTATACTATTTTCTACGCTCAAAAACTTCTTAAAACTCTAAAGAAATACGCTCAAGATTATAGAAGAAGGAATTCTCTAAATTTCTGTTGTGTTTTCAATTCTAACTAAGCATCCTATTTATAAGAGAATGGAAAGGATACTATGCAATAAAATATAATATATTCTATTTATAATATATATATATTTATATAATTATATATTTTATTTAAAATCTAATAAAACAAATAACTTTATAAAAGTATTTTGTTTTATATTAAAAGATTTTACTATGCAAACACTATGCAGGCACAATGCAAACACTATGTATAATAAAATATAATATATATTATATTTATAATCAAATTAAATAAAACTTTATAAAAAGTATTCTATTTTATATAAAAAGATTTTACTATACAAATACTATGCAGGCACTATGCAAATACTATGCATAATAAAATTTAATATATCTATTTAAAATCAAATAAAACAAAACTTTATAAAAAGTATTCTATTTTATATAAAAAGATTTTACTATGCAGCAATTAATGTAATAATAATTGAACAAAACTGAGTGACTTCTCACGTAAACATCAATAATCAATATCGTGTGCTACTATGCAACCACGCGTATTACTGTACTTTACTACCGAGTAATTGAACAGTTTTAACGATAAAACTTCCTTCATTATTTTCATAAAAATATTTTTATCGTTTTCTCAATCCGACGATAATTTAGTTGTGGGGTCCACCAATGATTGTATCGTCGTATGGATATTCCCCGACAAAAAAAATATTCCCCGATCAATCGAATATTATATAACAACTTGCATACTTTTCAAAATTTATAAATATTACCCACAACTATAACATTATCTCAAATCCACACCATAATTTTGAAAAAAATATTTCGAGAAAATTAAATCTTTATTCGTAAAATTTGGGATTTTACAATCTCACCTCCTTATGAAATTTTGCTCTCGAAATTTACGTACGTACCTGGTATGCCGAACAAATAAGGACACTTCGTCAGATTCTAACTCTTGAGGTATAACCTTTAAGTGTAGAATATATTCCAGGATTTTAACAGGTACATCTTCATACGTTAAATTATCCGCTATCTCGTTCGATTCTAAATCAATAATGTGGTTCGGGTCATCCACATATTTACGTAACATCGGTACGTGATAAACGTTATGAACACACAACATATTTGGTAGTAAAACGAGTCTATAGGCCACAATTCCTACTCGATCGAGGATTTTAAATGGGCCAATAAAATCGAGAGTTGAGATTTCCTCTCTTCATCGATTCTTGCTTCTAGAATACGCCCTTTTGAACCTTCTTTTTCGTGTTCATCAGCTCCAGGTCTGTAGCTTGAGCGGCTTTAACTTTATCGACTAAATTCGGTTTTAATCATATATTCGTTATCTTCACGTAGGTTCGTATATTCGCACTCATAAACGCATACGATCTTCTACTCAACGCATCAGCTACCATGTTCATTTTTCAATGATGGTATTGAATGGTACGATCGTAATCTTCAACAGCTCGAGCCAACGTCTTTGGCTCATAATACATTTGTTTTGGTTGAAGAAATATTTAAGGGTTTTAGAAATTGGTTTTGTACTGGGGTCAATACAAAATTTGATTTCACTCTCTAGAGGTAGGCTAAGAAGTCTTCAGGAATACGTCAGGAAATTTATTAACAATAGAAATATCATTCAAAACTATGACTCTCATCTAAGACTTGGATAGTATGTGACATTGATACCTATCAACTTTACACCATTATTCACAACGTCCCCTATGGAAAATTTGGCTTCGGTGCATTCCATACTAGGAAGTCACCAGATAAAGGCTCGGGACTCTTTACTTATGGCTTGATATGACAATGATTGACTTTAGTGGTTTGGTTGCATGAATTCGCATAACAGGTTGGTTAATAATATGAAAGCTAATAACCTTACGAAAAGCATCATGAGTAGTTAACCAATCGATTCTTAAAATCACATCAAAGGCAAGTATTTTCAAAGAAATAAGATCGACAGGTAACGTGAGGGTGACGATTTGAATCAACAAGATTTATAAACAGTGGATGTAATGAAGGTTTCTCCTAACAGAGTTTCAACAGATAAGTCAAAGTCTAATCTCTCCGGAGTCAAATTTAAACGTTGAGCACAAGCAAAAGAGATAAAAAAATGGGTAGAAACGATATCTAATAAGGTATAAACTTTGTAAGAATTTATGATTAACTTACTCGTGATAACTTCATTCGGGTTCCTCGACAAACACTCTCACTTAAACTACCAGCTTTGACTTGTCTGGGACATCCTTTGGCATCATTATCCCAGCTGAACTTGACTTCACTACACAACAAAATCGAGCTAGGTGACCTTCTCTTCTGCAATTGAAATACGCTTTGGATTGGATTGCTGCATACAGTTTGGACGGATGTGTCCCTTCTGTCCGCATTTGAAACATACGACCGGTGGTCGTTCTTCTTCCTTTGAAACGGGTGCTGAAGCTACTTTCTTTCCATCATTATTGAACCTTCTCTTCTTGAAATTTCCATTTTTATTATCTTAGCCATGATTACCACCGAAGTGGTTACCATTCTTGGCATGATAATTTCCCCCACGATGGTTATCATTTTTTGATGGCCGTTGCCATCGGTACAATTATTATCGTGTTGTTGGTTGTTGTCTTTTGGTTGTGCTGACTCATTATCACGCTCCAATAACTGAGCCCTATTCACAACATCTGAATATAAATATAGTTTGTGAGAAATGAGGTATTGACGTATATCGGGTTTCAAATCTCGCAGAAATATTCGTGTCATTCGTTCCTCATTATCGACCAAATGGGATGCAAACCGGGATAACTCTGCAAACTTAGCCTTGTACTGTGACACGGTCATATTGTTTTGTTCCATCTTGATAAATTCCACCTCCTTTATATGATGAATACTTTCAGGAAAGTACTTGTCGTTAAACAATTCTTGAAATTTCTCCCAAGACATCTTGAGTGCGTTAGGCTGGGTACGTTTTACAGATTCCCACCAATGATCTGCTTCTTCATTCAACATAAAGGTGGCAAAGGGAATCTTTTGCTCCTCGAAGCATCCCAAGACATCAAATATCTTTGTGATCTGCTTTAGCCACGACTCCGCCTTAAGTGGTTCTGGCTTTCCCAAAAAACTCTGGTGGTCCTAGCTCCTTGAACTGCTTAGCTGTAACCGACCGTGGGTTGCCATTATTTACACCTATATTTTGAACATGAGTCTCTCTTACTTGATGTTGCATGAATTGCATAAAGCCTCTGAACATCCCATCTTTCATCATTTAATCGGTGTTGTTATTTACCTGAGGATTAATGTCTTCATGTTGCACATTATCCTGGGTATTGATCGTGGTGACTAAACGGTCTCATGTGCTTCATTGTTGATCTCAACATTTTTAGATGCAATTTTACTATCACAAAACAAGGATTAATTGACATGTCAAATATTATCCCTATACTCTGACCAACCAATTAAATACCAAATAAATTTAGGTAGGTCCTACTAGTGAAGGAATTCCCTGTCTCTCCCCTCCTAGTTCTTGTCTCACATCTCAGCCAAGGATCATATCCCTAAGCTTTGATACCAACTGTGATGCCCCCAAAACAGGTATACATCACCCATCTTGAGTCTTCATATACATGGTACATAAATTAAAATAAAACTTAATTATACAACAGTCGTGTAAAATACGACAAATCATAGCTAAGAGGTTAAATAAGAATATTATCATCTAGATAATATCCACGCTCAATAGTGTCCTCATTACAATTATTATCACATTATTCCATAGAATAGTGAGGACTACAAAAGCAATTTATCCTGGACCATCACTCCATTCCCCGACTCGTCCCAGCTATATTCTCATTTCCTAAAGAGAACAATGAAAGAAAGGGTGAGCTCAACTAGCCCAATAAGAAATATTATGACTAAGATAATGAAGAATAAATTATCCTTAGCCTTCAACAGTATAATAACTGATAGAATACAATAGACAATAAGTTTTAGATCAACAATTGCAGTGGAATAAGCAATCCATTAGAAGAGTCGAGTAGAGCATAAAATCTACTATCTTCTATGATTTAAAAGGTTTTTTCATCACTTTTATCGCTAAGACTCAGCTTAATAAATAATCCACGTCATTAAATCATCCCTATACTACAGGCCAAGGATATTCTTTAGTATCACGACCACGAATTATACATGCACTATGGGCCAAAGATAATCGTGTTTTCATCTACGGTTCTGATCATGCCATAAAATAATTCATCTTTGCACCCTTAGCCTAAGAGAATCCATAGCCATAATCATACCAAAAATTGTCCATCAATGCACTACGGGCCAATGAGGACTTTTTCCACATCATTTGTAACATTACGGTCATGATTATTCCGAATAATCCCTGGTCATAATCATACCAAGTCCATCTATGCACTACAGGCCACAGACATAATATAAATATGAGGATGATGACAATTCAATAAAACAAATTCAAGAATAAATATCCAGGATATTCAAGAATGCTCAGAAGAATATTTCCATGAAAAGATTCTGGATGAAACCTAAATATCCAGGATATTCTACTAATTTCATGGAGTATAGAAGCTAAAACTTTAACCAACTGAGTATAATAGAATATATGAAACAGCAAATGGATTTTCACTCGTCATGCGGTAATCCACGTAGACAGATCATTTCCACAATTTAATAAAAAATGAATACAAAGGATCATTCACCATGCATGCGGTAATCCATATAGACATGTTATTCCAATAGAATAATAAAGAATGGAATAACAACAGAATTCACCAGGCATGCGATAGACCGCACAGACAGGTTATTCCAACAGAATAATAAAGTATGGAACCAGGTCATGCGTAATCCGCACAGACAGGATATTCCAACAGAATAATAAAGAATGAAATAACAACAGAATTCTCAAGGCATGCGATAGACCGCACAGACATGTTATTCCAATAGAATAATAAAGAATAGAACCAGGTCATGCGTAATCCGCACAAACAGGATATTCCAACAGAATAATAAAGAACGGAACCAGGTCATGCATAATCCAAATAGACAGGATATTCTAACAGAATAATAAAGAATGAAACCAGGTCATGCGTAATCTATACAGACAGGATATTCCAATAGAATAATAAAAAATAGAATAACAACAGAACTCACCAGACATGCGATAGACCGCACAGACAAGTTATTCCAATAGAATAATAAAGAATGGAATAATAGAAGAATTTCACCATGTATGAGGTATTTCGCATAGATAGGTTATTCCAACATAATAATAAAGAATGGAATAATAACTCTTACGAGTATTGAAAGAAAATAACTCTCTACATGAATACGAAAGAATAATACCCCTTACCTTAAAAAGAAGAGTATTTTGACGGGTAGGGCGATGATATTCTTGAAGAAAACTTGTACTATTTTCTACGCTTAAGGCTTCTTAAAACTCTAAAGAAATACGCTCAAGATTATAGAAGAAGAATTCTCTGAATTTCTGCTTTGTTTTTAATTCTAACTAAGCATCCTATTTATAGGAGAATGGAAAAGATACTATGTAATAAAATATAATATATTCTATTTATAATATATATATATTATTTAAAATCTAATAAAACAAATAACTTATAAAAGTATTCTGTTTTATATAAAAAGATTTTACTATGCAAACACTATACAGGCACTATGCAAACACTATACATAATAAAAAATAATATATTATATTTATAATCAAATAAAACAAAACTTTATAAAAAGTATCATGTTTTATATAAAAAGATTTTACTATACAAATACTATGCAAGCACTATGCAAACACTATGCATAATAAAATATAATATATTCTATTTATAATCAAATAAAATAAAACTTTATAAAAAATACTCTATTTTATATAAAAAGATTTTACTATGCATCAATTACTGTAGCAATAATTGAACAAAACTGAGTGACTTCTCACATAAGCATCAATAATCAATATTGTGTGCTACTATGCAACCACGCGTATTACTGTACTTTTACTACTGAGTAGTTCAATAGTTTTAACGGTAAAACTTTTGCCAATATTTTCATAAAAATATTTTTGTCATTTTCTTAATCCGACAATAATTCCATTGTGGGGTCCACCAATGATTGTACCGTCACACGGATATTCCCCGACAAAAAGAATATTCCCCGAACAATCAAATATTATATAACAACTTGCATACTTTTCAAAATTTATAAATATTACCCACAACTATAACATTATCTCAAATCCACACCATAATTTTGAAAAAAAATATTTCGAGAAAATTAAATTTTTATTCGTAAAATTTGGGATTTTACATAAAATATTTAATTAGTACTGTAGTACTACTATATGTTAGTGGGGGAAGTAAATCTTAACATTTGGAGGAAGAGAAGAGAGGAGAAGAGAAGAAAAGAGAAGAGAAAAAAGTTCAATGATTATTTCCTATGGAGAAACATGAAGATTTCTGTTGGCGTGCTTGGTTTTGCCACTGCTATTTGGGCGCTTTTCGAATTGATTGAATACCACTTACTCACTTTAGTATGTCATATCCTAATACTGGCTCTGGCAGTCCTTTTTCTATGGTCAAATGCATCCAACTTTATCAACAAGTAAGCTTGTCAGTGTTTCTCACACTCTTGTTGTTCAATTTGAAGTTATCTAATACCTTATGCTATGTTCCTTGCATTATCAGGTCTCCACCTAACTTTCCAGAAGTTATACATCATGAGAATATTGTCTTAGGTGTGGCAATTGCCCTCAGAATTAAAATCAACAGAGCTCTTACAATCCTACGTGACATTACAGCAGGGAAAGATTTGAAGAAATTTCTTGTTATATGTTTAATTCATTTTTTTAGCATTAACCAGTTTTGTTATGAGAGTTTGATAATGGGGTTGGGATTAAGACTCTTAGAATATCATATTTGTGTTTACTTCTGATTTTTGATAATGGGGTTGGGATTACAATTTGGGTGCTCAAACAGAGAATACTTACCAAGTGCTTAATGTTGTAGGAAAGTGGCTTGGGAGCAGATAAATTCGGTGCAACTGGGCAGCGAATGGTGCCAGAGCTGACGATAAACAGAATTCAGACACCAAGAGTGTTGTTGAACTAATCAATGGGACATCAGGTGAGGTCATGAACCTTTAGACTTCCAAATATGTCATATTCTGAGGTAAAAGTGAAAACTAATTACAGAACTTCTTTGGTGTATACTTTTTTCTTTCCTATTTTTGCTTTATTGGTTAGGTGTGGCTATATTTTAGTTTGAACTTTAAGTATAACTGCAGTTCTGTTGCTGCAGTATACTTAGGCACTTCAATGCTTATGGTATTCGTTAAGTTGTTAGCATGTTCTCTATTTTTTTTCCTTCAAATTACATAAAAAAAAAAAGTAATCTTACCAAACCTCTTAAACCTTGTTCCTGTTGTGTGACTGCTTTGTTTCCATTTAAATGGCAATGTCTTAATTTTACTACTTTTATTTAGCGGTCCTTTAAGACGTTTAAATATAATTAGGTTTTAAGTATGAGTTGTAAGATTTTCATGTTACCTATAAGTTACAGTTGTGTGCATTTGCTTTTGGTTTGTAGCTACATTGTGTAATATGTATTATACTTGCTATAATAATATACTAATTTAGGCTGATTATGTCAGGTTTTAACTATGGAAAAGTTTGAGCACCTTGAGTTTCTGATTTATTTTGGTGAAAAAGGATCAGAGAGAATTCCCTTGAGCCAGAATGCTCCATTTTTTGTTAATTCAGATCCCGATATGCCTGCTATTCCTGTTCCTGCCACTCAAGTTCATGATTGGCTTCTATAGAACATATCCTCAACATTGGAACATATATCTGAAAGAGTTTTCTTAAAAAAAATTTGGGCCGACCATTGCCTCTGACCAGGATGTCCCAATGGCTGATGTCTGTGCTAGTTCAGTGAAGGTCTTAGCCAGTGCTAGGGGTCCAAGCTTTATCGAGGGGATCTCTAAGTCATCATTTGTAAAGCAAGCATATGATCTGAAAGGTTCTTCTGTAAAGGTTAGCTCTACTTCCTTTTATTGTTATTTATTTTTTATGTTTTTTGGTTTGGTGCTGTTATTATTATTTATTATGTTTTTTGGTATGGTCTTGTGTGTTAGTATCATTGCTTTCCCAAGATTGGCTGAAGTTCTCTTTTACAAGGAGCAATCACTTGGCCGGTCTCTTGGCCTAATATCATCCACTAATCATGATGTAGCATACAATCTCTCTTAGCAAAAGTTATTGGCATATTTTGGGAGAACCTAGGCTTTTTTGCACATGCTTAGGTAGTAGTTTAATTTAATGGATAGTTTGGTTTATTTTGTGGATTGAAAAGAGAATTTGAGATGAATATATGGATAGTTTTGTATATATTTTGTGGATATAGTAATTTAAAACTATAAACGAATGGTATTATTGGGATGTATTTTGAATGGTTGATATATTTTGGCTTTAAATTTAAATGAGAATTTAGACCTTTTAGCTATATATCATGGCATTAGCATATTGCAGTTGCATTGGTAACATAGGTGAACCATAACCCTTTTTTTATCTATAACATTTTAAAAATGTTGTATATTTGTATAAATAAATGACACCTTCTAAATAGATAACACATTATAAACGTTGTGTAAATGTGCCTAAACGTTGTCTGATATATTAAACTATAACATTTTTATCCAAAAAACGTTGTGAAATCATACATTCTACAACGTTTTCAGCATCTACTTATTTATGGAAAACAAATCTACAACGTTTTTTTCTTAAAAAATGTTGTATAATATGTCTAACTACAACGTTTTAAAATCGTTGTGTAACGGTATCAAATAGTTGACACCCTTAACCACGACGGTTTTCTGATTGAAACCACAACGTTTTTCTGCGTTATCTATTTACTGTTTTATAGTAGTGTGTCCCTCATAGTTCAATATATAGGATTAAATACACTTTTCCCCATTCTACTAGGGGTCGGTATAAAAATGCATCACCGAAATAATTTTTTTACGATCAACTCATCGAACCATACATTATTTACAAAAAGTGATCTTGTTGTCTATGTCTGTTAACCATTTAACAGAGGAATGTCGTGGCAATACATGGTAATCAATTAAATCTATGTATCAATGTTGACAAGGAGAGAGAAAGTAAGCTAAATAATTAATTAAATTAAATTATACTTAATTTTATATTGATTATAATGACCCTGTAAGATATTTCTCTCCTTGTCCGTCCTAGTTCCACATAGGGAGGGAAAATGGAGTCCTTTAGCTTAGAGACCCACTTGACCTCCACCGCTGATGATAGCCCTCAAACTCTCTGTGCCATCCATCAAACTATCCACCTTATCAATCTATCTACCAATCTATGTTTGCAAAGTCTAGGGTTGTAGAACGTGGGAGCTTAGATTGCGCACATTGGAAGGGGTATGCTTTTAATGGGTCTAGATTTAGGATAATTGATCTGAAGCAGGGGTGTATGGGCTTGGTTTTGGGGGTTTCAGATTTGTGGTGGTTGTTGATCCGCTTGTCGACGACGGGGAGAACATCTATGATGGCCAAGATCAAATCAGAGCAGTCGAGTAACGACGCCGTTTCCTGAGCTAAGACGACAAATTCTCTGGATCCAACGAGATCTCTGTTCTGTAATTGCTTCTCGGTGATTCTGAGCTGCCGATGAGCTTTTGCTCTGCTTCCATATTCTTCCATTTTTTAAGTTCCTTTGAGTTTTTCTATGGGAGTTGTCTAAGTAAATGAGGAGCGTGAAGTTGGGGAACTGGATGCATGCTTCTCTTTTCTTTCTTTGGATAATTTTTAGTCCAATTTTATTGTTATTATATTAAACTCTTTGATAAGTGGGAAAAAAGATGGACCAAATTAGGATGTTTTCATGGTGTTTCAGTTAATATTTGTCTTGATTCACCTGATTCCTTCTATTTTTGATTGGAATAATTTTTGGGTTTGGTTTGATATGTACAAATTTTGGGTTTTAGTTTGATGGGAATGAATAAATTTGGGTTTTGGGTTTTGTAAGACCCCAAATTTTAAGAATAAAGATGATTTTTTCTATGAATATTATTTTTGAATATTATGGAATGAATTTGATATAATGTTATAGTTGTGGGTAATATTTATAAATTTTGCAAAGTATGTAAGTTGTTATATAATATTCGATTGGTCGGGGAATATTCGTTTTAGCAGGGAATATTCGTACAACGACACAATCATTGGTGGACCCCGCAACGAAATTATTGTCGGATTGAGAAAACGACAAAAATATTTTATAAAAATAACGGCGGAGGTGTTACTGTTAAAACTGTTGAACTACCCGGTAGTAAAAGTACAGTAATACGCGTGGTTGCATAGTAGCACACGGTGTTGATTATTGATGCTTACGTGAGAAGTCACTCAATTATACTCAATTATTGCTGTATCATTTCTCTCATATTATTGATTTGATTATTGTCACAGTATCATCTGCATTATATGTTATATTATTAAATCAATAATTCAGACGACAAAGTTATTCATATTATTAAATTGCAATATTTACAATGTCTAGAAGTTCTGTCAAGGAGAGGTTTGGTCACCTAATTGTGCGCCAATAGGGAGAAATCCTTATGGGAAAGCCCCCTCTTTCTTGGGAACAACCTGGTTGTTAAATATTGTGAGTTATAATATTAATGATAAATAAGTTCGTGTTGATTAAAGATGAATTTGATAGTTTCATTGTGTTGAGATTATTTGTGTTAGTAAAATTGACATCTATTTCGATGATAATTAATGTCTGGAGGTTATATTGTTCAATCGGGTATTCGGGACACTTTTTGTGTTGAAGTTACTATTCATGAGTTACTATTTATGAGTTACTATTCACGAGTTACTATTCACGAGTTACTATTTATGAGTTGGTATGCACGAGTTACTATTCACAGAGTACTATTCACCCGAACAATATATTTCTTTTCGGTCCAAATTATTTTTGGGTACAATATTATTCCATGAGGAGATGTGCTAATTTTTCAGACCGTTGGTTGAATTTATAATAGTAAATCAATATGTATCGCTGGTTTAAAGTTTTAATAGTGAATCATTATGGACCGTTGCTTTAAGTTTTAATAGTGAATCAGTATGAACCGTCCGTTTAAAAGTAAATCAATCCGGACCATTCATGAATTAGTTACTATTCAATCAATTCTGCTATAAATAGAAGCTCATTCCTTCATTATTTCTTACGAATTCACTGAGACTCTAGAGAGAGAAATTATATAGAGAAAGAAGAAGAGTATTCTGCTACTTCACTACTTCTATATCCAGTTTCTTCTTTATAAGGTAAGGGTATTATTTCTTTTGTATACATGAAGAGAACTTCTGTTATTCCATTATTTATTATTCTGTTGGAATAACCTGTATACGCGGGCTACCCTATACTTGGGGAAATTCTTCTGTTATTCCATTATTTATTATTCTGTTGGAATAACCTATATACGCGGGCTATACAATACTTGGTGAAATTCTTCTGTTATTCCATTATTTATTATTCTGTTATTCCATTGTTTCAACTCATTGTTTATATAAGGAAAAAAAGGGAATTGAAAATCTTGTAGAACTAATATTTTCATTTATGGAAATATTAATTCCCAAAAAATATAAAGTCGAATAGATTATTACTCCATCCGTTTCTTTTTTAATTGTCTTTTTAAAAAGTCAAATTTATTTCTTTTTATTTTTGGATTTTAAAGAAGCATTAATGACTTAATTTCATATATTGTCTCTATATTAAATATTCACTTGGTAATATTAATAAGCATTAATAGTATTTATTAAATTTATGTTTTCTTCTAAAACATCTATTAAAAAGAAATGGAAGGAGTACAATCATATTTCGCAATCAAATTAAGCCAATTAGCTACTAGACAATGACAATCTCATCAATTAAATTCCATGTAAAACTAATAAAAGAGTAACATGTTTATAAAAGGGATGAAAGGAGTATTATTATTTTTATCAATTCATGTATTTCATATTTTTTTCATTTATGAAGGTTTTCACATTTTAGAGGCATTGTTTAATCACGAGAAAAGAAGAAGAATATCGAAATGATCTCTAGATATTAATCATGTTTTAAACATTAAAACAATTATAAAGTATAATTAATATTAGGGGTTTGAACCCTAATTAATACTTGGACCCACAACAATTAATATTAGGGGTTTTATAAGATTTATTTTTGTAAAAAATAGATTATTTAAGGTAAGTGAATTTTTAACTTAAGACTACCCAAATTAGTAATAAAAACGTTTATCCTAAGACAGATGGAGTATTTAGTTATGATTATGCGAAAATAATTATTTTTATTTAATTTAATTTTTAATGGAATTTTACTCTTGGGTTTATATTGATAAAGTTTACTTGAAATTCTAATTCGAACAGAACTATGAAACTCAAGCTTTAATAAATTTTAATTTAATTATAACAATTCGTTAGTAACCAATCCACTATAATTTTCAACTAATTTTATAGTAATTATATTTTTTAAAAATCACATTTATTATTAAGATTTTTTGTCGATATCTTAACATCTTAATAAAAGTGCAATAACAAATTTTGGATAAAATTTGTTAAGATATATTATCTTAGTGATATAAAAGCTTGTAATATATTTGATAGAGCCAAAGAAAAAAAAATCTTTTAGAAATTTATTTTCTTATTATAGACATAAAAATAAACAACATCTTCCTTTTTCCTAACATGTTGGGTTTTATTTTGAATATTTTACAAATTTGGATAGAACTTATACTAATTTTAATAGGAAAGAAAAAAGCTAAAATAAAAATTGGTGAAACCATGTTTGTGCATTTAATTATATAGTTAATTCGAATTAGAATTTCAAGCAAATTTTGTTAATATAAACGCTAATACAGAATTCTATTTGAAACTACAATAAAATTAATTAAAATAATTGTTTGCTTATAATCATAATTAAATAAATCTGCACTACATTCAAATGTTTAGCTTAATAATTGATCGAAAGAACCTACAATATATAATTTAATAATTTATTTTTTAAATAAATATTTAATAACTTTAACTATATATTCTCAAAGTCCTAATTAAATATATTATCTTACATTTAATTGATTATTTCAATGTAAAATTGTTTATCTAAACGAGACAAAATGGAGATAAGGAAAACACCAATTAAATATTATTATTGAAATTAATGATAGTTCATATTGAACACTTGCTTTATAATCAGTAAATCAAAGTATAGAGAATTATCACTACAAAAACGGGTCATTGCCGACGGGGTCAGTTCTGACGACAATGGAATTATAATTCGGCTGAAAACTTTTTTAAAGTATAACATGAATCATTGTTGAAATTAATGGCAGTTCATATTGCGCAGTTGCTTTATCATCAGGAAATCTAAATATAGAGAGTTAATTTAATTAAATTATTCATGGAATAGTTGCAACAGTATAAGGAGGATCATTTACAAAAGGCTCGACACTCGGATCTTTTATCAAAACAACGTGATTTAAGAGGGTCAACACAACACCAACAATTTCTAGGGATACCCCCTAGACATACCCTTGGGAGACAAATAGCGTTGAGCTTTGTAGGGAGAATATTGTCACCATCTTGCGTAATTTCAGCTCTTTTGTTGATCAAACCTGTATAAAAAATAAATATTTTAAAAAAAAATAAAGTTAATTCTAAAATGGGTTTTTGGAATCTAATAAAATACTTATATAATTTCTTAAATAAATTGCCTCTTATAAAAGAAAAAAATTACAAAAACTAAAAATGTATTTACAATAATTTGAAAATAAGGGATGATGAGGAAATAATTACTTACATTCATCAGTAGCAAATAGTGAAAGCATAACTATAAGGAATAGAACTATTGGTTGAAATTTAGAAGTAGCCATAAAATTGTGAATTTGTTTAGTCATGCGATGAATAGACCATTGTTTCAACACATTGTTTATATAGGGAAAAAAAGGGAATTGAAAATCTTGTAGAAGTAACATTTTCATTTATGGAAATATTAATTCTCAAAAAATATAAAGTCGAATAGATTATTACTCCATCCGTTTCTTTTTATTTGTCTTTTTAAAAAGTCAAATTTGTTTCTTTTTATTTTTAGATTTTAAAGAAGCATTAATGACTTAATTTCATATATTGTCTCTCTATTAAATATTCACTTGGTAATATTAATAAGCATTAATAGTATTTATTAAATTTATGTTTTCTTCTAAAACATCTATTAAAAAGAAATGGAAGGAGTACAATCATATTTCGTAATCAAATTAAGACAATTAGCTACTAGACAATGACAATCTCATCAATTAAATTGCATGTAAAAGTAATAAAGAGTAAAGTGTTTATAACATGTATATCTTGTTTCTGTAAACCAACAAGAACCCCTAAAAAGCCAAACCCTAATGGATCTTGGGCGGTCCCTCGATGTCTTGTGTAATCTCCTCCAAATGTTTAAAATCTTGCTCAATCTCCTTGTTTCCTTAGTTTTCTGGAAAATAAAGCAAGGTGAATCAAATCAAATATGAAAATTAAATATTACCAAATAAAATAGTTAATATCTTATCAAATTAAATCATATTTTATCAAATCAAATCTTATCTTATCTTGGAAACCAAATTAAATCATTCTAATGTTAGGAACATATTATTTATTTCCATAACACTTGCAAGCATACATGGAACACTACATATTCATCCCAGTCTATTCATATTCTTTCATTCTTCTAGCTTTCTTTGAAATTTCTCTCTTCCTTATATTTTCTTTCTTTCTTCAAATAAGAGACAAAAACAAAAAAGAACGACATTCAATTAATATA
The DNA here is from genome assembly GCA_020205505.1 of Panax japonicus. Classification (NCBI taxonomy): domain Eukaryota; kingdom Viridiplantae; phylum Streptophyta; class Magnoliopsida; order Apiales; family Araliaceae; genus Panax; species Panax japonicus. The sequence continues at coordinate 9,584,207 of CM035099.1, forward strand.
GCTACTACAATTCTAAGCTGCCTTGTGGAACTACAGAGAAGTGAAGATCCGAGCTTTGATCAACATCACAATTTCATTTTCTAGAACGAGGGGGCAGTTTGATTTTGTCATGCACAATTGAGTTCCTAGCTCCCCAAATTTTGTCATGAACTTCATTTAATAAATTTCAAAACTGCATCACCTCATGATGGTTACGATGGTTTCTAAGAGGCAGAGACGACCAAGAACCTTGAGAAATGATGCAAGAGCCTCTAGCAAAGATAAGAATCTTAGAGTTAGAGATAATAGACCTGGCCATTCAGCCACGGGTCAAACCACAAACTGAAGATGTTACCATTACCAAATCTATAACTAAAGAATTTCAAAGCAGTAGGCCTAAGTTTAATGATTTTAAGCCAAATCCAAGAGCAATCAGAGTGAATATCAATATGCCAAAAATTTCTCTGCTTAAGAATAGAGCTTGAATCCATGAAGCCCAAAGAGAGGAAGGGGAAGGAGAGATAACCTTGATAAGGTGCTGGAGGATGAGAGCCATATTCCAGTCAATAAGACTCTTGATAGCTAGACCCCTCTCAGACTATGGCATGGATAGATCCTTCCAAGAGACTTCGACTTCAAACTTGACAAGTGATGTGCCCTTCCAGAGAAATCTACAAAGAATGGACTGAATTGATCTTATCACAAACTTGGGAAAAATAAAATGGGCTGACCAATAAGACTGAATGGCAAACAGGGCAAATTTGATTAGTTGCAGTCTGCCCGAGTAAAAGAGAAATCTTGTAGTCCAGGAGGACACTCTAGCAGTGATTTGTTGAATTAAAGGCATGCAATCCATGTGGGAAAGCTTAGATGAGATAAGGGGAACCCCAAGAAATCTGATAGATAGAACACCAATATGAAACCCCACCATAGAACAAATGCTATTCTGCCTTTCTTCTTTAACATCATATAAAAAACAGTGACTCTTCTGTGCATTTGGAATTAAGCTAAAGAACATCGAGAAATACTAAATACAAGAATGAATGATCATAACTGAAGGCAGGCTACCATAGCAAAAGATCAATAAATCATCAGCAAAACAAAGATGAATGAGTTTATAAGGCTCGGTTCGCTAGTGGAATTTAAAGCTAGGCAAAAGAGAATCCTTGTTCAAAATAATTGAGAGGGATTCCATAGCTAGCACAAAACAGGTAAGGGGAAAGAAGATCCCCTTGCCTTAGTCCTCTAGACCTTCGAAAGTAGCTTGCAAGAGCTCCATTCACTTTAACAGAAAAAATAGTTGTAGAAATTCAATTTTTATGTTTCTATCAATTTAATGAATTATTTTATGATTATTTGGTGATATGTTAATGATTTTAAGCCAAATCCAAGAGCGATCGGAGTGAATATCAATATGCTAGAAATTTCTCTACTTAAGAATAGAGCTTTGAATCCATGAAGCCCAAAGAGAGGAAGGGGAATGAGAGATAACCTTGATAAGGTGCTGGAGGATGAGAGCCATATTCCAGTCAATAAGACTCTTGATAGCTAGACCCCCCCCCCCCCTCAGACTATGGCATGGATAGATCCTTTCAAGAGACTTCGACTTGAAACTTGAAAAGAGATGAGCCTTTCTAGAGAAATCTACAAAGAATCGACTGAATTGATCTCATCACAGACTTGGGCAAAAAAAAGGGCTGACTAATAAGACTGAATGTCAAACATGACAAATTTGATTAGCTGCAGTCTACCTGAGTAAAAGAAAAATCTTACAGTCCAGGAGGACACTTTAGCAGTGATTTGTTGAATTAAAGGCGTGCAATCCATGTGGGAAAGGTTAGACGAGATAAGTGGAACCCCAAAAAATTAATCTGATAGGTAGAACACCAATATGAAACCCCACCATAGAAAAAATGCTATTATGCCGTTCGTCTTTAACATTATATAAAACACAGTGACTCTTCTGAGCATTTGGAATTAATCTAGAAAACAATGAGAAAGACTAAATACAAGAATGAATGATTGCAGCTGAAGGCAGGCTACCATGGCAAAAGATCAACAAATCATCAGCAAAACAAAGATAAGTGAGTTTGCAAGGCTCGGTTCACTAGTGGAATTTAAAGCTAAGCAAAAGAGCATCCTTGTTCAAAATAATTGAGAAGGCTTCCATAGCTAGCACAAACAGGTAAGGGGAAAGAAGATCCCCTTGCCTTAGTCCTATGGACCTTCGGAAGTAGCTTGCAAGATCTGAATTCACTTTAAAAGAAAACATAGCTGTAGAAATGCAAACTTTAATCCAATTAATGAAAGTAGGAGGGAACTTAAGAAGGCTCAACAGATCGAAGATAGAACTCTAGTTGACAGTGTCAAAAGCTTTCCTAATGTCAATCTTTAAGGCACATCTAGAAAGACCAAAATTCCTATGGTAGTTTCTGAAAAGTTCTTGGGCAAGAAGAATATTATCACTGATGCTTCTGCTAGAAATGAAGGCAGATTGGGCATGGTCAATTAGAGAGGGAAGGACCTTCTTAAGTCTATTAGCAATAATCTTAGAGATGCATTTATAAAAAGTGTTACAGCAAGATATTGTCCTAAAGTCAGATATATATGAATGATTATCAGACTTTGGGATCAAGGCAATATCAGTAGCGTTAATTCCACAAGGAAGGTGGCTCGTATCAAAAAAATAATGCACTGCAGAGGTAAATTCAGCCCCAATGATATCCCAACAATGGAGGAAAAATTAACATTAAAGCCATCCGGACCAGGGCTCTTGTTAACCTTTATAGACTTAGGCATATAGAAAATCTCATCATCCAAAATAGGGGAACCATATTAGAAGATGGGATAGAAATAATATGTTTAGTAACATATTTTTCCAGCTCAGCAAATCTAGGATATTAGCTTGGTTCTCTACCAATTCCCCATTACAGTTATAAATTACCAAAATTTTGTTGTGGTTCCATCTGCTCTTGATAGCATTAGAAAAAAACTTGGAGTTTTTGTCCCCTTGAGAGAGCCAAATAGCCCAAGATTTTTGTTACAAATTTGAAATCTCAAATTTGAAATCTCAAGTTTAACTCCTTCAAATTTGAGCTTCTTCACCGTTTGAAGGTGAAGGTCAGTTTTAAGGATAATAAAATGAACCTACAATATATAATTCAATAATTTATTGTTTAAATAAATATTTAATAATTATAACAACATTCTCAAAATTATAATTAACTATATTATCTTACATTTAATAATATTCGCCATGTGCTTCGCATGGGAATGGTAAACGAGTTTATCTAAATGAGAAAAAATGGAGATAAGTCAAACACTAATTAAATATTATTATTGAAATTAATGAAAGTTCATATTGCACACTTGCTTTATAATCATGAGATCAACATATAGAGAATTATTTTAAATCAATTGTTCATGGAAGAGTTGTGCTATGTATTGCGATAAATTGACGCTGAATTATAATTGTGAAATTTATCAATACATGAGATTTGTAAGAATTATAAGAACAATCCACTTATTACACATCTCTCTAATAAAGTTACAACCGGTACTTGTAAAATTGTAGTACTTAAAGCTACATGTAACGCTTTGCGTCAAGAAAGATAATAGATGAGTCGTTTTCAAATTTATTTGTATTTTGCGTGGGTTATCAAACTTGAAATACTAAACACCTATCTTTGTAATAAGAGGTATTCTGAATAGTTTTAACTCATATTTGTATATTAAATATTCAGAGGGCCTCTTAATACAAAGATGTCAGTTGTAAAGATGTATTAACACTCTGTTTCTGAGTTTTAAAATGGACGAAAAAAAATGGACAAAAAAATTAAGTTTTCTTTCCAATTCATGTGTTTCTAAGTTTTTTAATAAGCGAAAAAGAAAAGAAATGGATAGAAAATTTGGTCACTTTTCTTGTCAAAGTTTTCAGTCTAAAATAAGTCTGATTTGGACGAAAAAGAAATTGGAATAATTACTATTTTTATAATTATCATATTATCCTCAACTTTCAATATAATAAATTATAAATTACAACTCATGTCTCCAATTTATTTTTATCTACTAAACCTAAGTTGATAAAGAGAAAGAGACATCTTGGCGTCAGGTACATGCCTTTGCTTATCTGCTTTACCTTCACTTGAATATCAATTTTTTGTTACAATTTTCTTGTGAAGACCTCATATGGAGTATAAGTTATGATTGATGTAATGATTCGATCCTTTACTAAATCTTAAATAGTAGATTGTAATAAAACATGCTATTATCAATGACTCGAATGCTTTATGCAAGTATGTTATTAAATGATTTACGATGTATATATTTAAAATAGGACATTTTATTGTAGTTATAATTTTAATGCCTATCAGACCATGTTTTAGACTAAGGTGCTTTTTGTTTACATCTGATTGCCTCTTAATGGACTGCCTCTTATTCGCTAAGAGGCATGATGCTGTTTGTTTTATTTTTTGTTACCTCTGAATGCCTCTTAATCGGTAAGACAGAAAATAAAATCTTAATAATTAAGAGGTACCTCTTAATGATTTTTTTTGCTAATTTTTTTTATATAAATATATTAAACAATATTATGCACTCATTTTTATTAAATTGAATATTTAAAATTATTAAATAAAATTTTATCCTTTAAAATGTTAAAATAGTGTCATTAAGAGACTACTTACTTTTTAGTTATCAAACAATTTTTTAGATTCAGACCTCATAACCATTCAGATGATCTAATTTATTAAGACATCATAATCATTCAGATCTTAATTCCCAAATTTATCAAACACAACCTAATTTAGTACTATTAGATTTAGAGGCAGAACTAGGGGCCGGGGGGTGAGGTGGGGTGGGGCGGGGCGGAGGGGGGGTCATATGACCCCCCAAGCCTGAAATCTAAAGCATGCTAATGTTATTTAAACTTGATCTTTGTTATGAGATGATATTAATTCGTTTGCTTTCTCGTGTCCTTGTACTTATAATAAATTAACAATATTACTATAAGATAAAAATAATGTTAAATAAGTTTGATGATTAATTAATTAATATTGCACTCATTTGTTTTACTGACTTAATCATATCTTGGCATCGATTTTTTGTAAATGAGAATAACTTAATTCATTTTCTTGATTTGAGTAACTCCTCTCAATTGTCTTCAAGGAAGATGACCAGAACCAGAATATAAGATTTTGAATATATCTATATAATAAAACAGAACCCAATTTGAATTCAATAATTTGACAAAGCACACCAACGACTTAGATTCATTCTAACTTAATCTAAAGGCTGACATTTCATCTCACACACACAAAATTTCATCCAAATTTCCTCCTCATTCTTTCTCTCTCCTCTTCTCCTTCTCTTTCTCTCTCCTCTCTTACTTCCTACGCTTTCTCTCTTTCTCTCTCCTCCTTTTCTTTTTCTCTCCTCTCTCATCTTTCTCTCTCTACATTAATTGATATTTTAATATTTTATTTTAAACTATAATAATTTTTTGGAGTATGCATACATTTAAAATGTATAATAATACATAAAAAATATCAATGGTAAGAAAACAAAATTAAAAACAAGATCATAATTTACTTATAAAAAAGCAATTGCAAAATCAAAAAATTAAATAGATTCCTTTTCTTTTTCTATAGAAAAAATGTTAACAAATTAAAAAATTGGTTATTTGTTGGCATGATGTGATATTTAAAGTTAAAATACCAGATGTGATAATTAACATAATTTTTAATATTTTTTATATGATATATATAAGATTCGTTTCGTAATAACTTTTTTATAAGTTTGTTTTTCGTAAATTTTAATATTTAGAAAAAATATAATTTTTTGTGTTAATTTGCACTTTTTATGGGTATTAAAATTTTATTTTTACATTAGAAAAAAGTATGTTTTAATGTAGATCATTTATCGTACAAGTTCATAATTTAATTAATTAGATCAAGTTAAATGAAAATGATAATATACATATTTCTATTTAGTGAATATATAAATGAAAACGATAAAAGTTTGGGAAAACATTTGACTAACAAAAATTGACCAAAAATAGAGAAGAAACATTTTTGAACAACTAATGCATATTTGAGGAACAATTGTGACAAAAAAAAAATTATAGGGAACACTTTAGCAAAAACATGACAAATGGGAGAGTCAGATTTGCTAATTAGTCTAAATTAAGGGGTCTTATATTTCAGATTTATAATAATAACAACAACAACAACAACAATAATACTAATAACAAAAAATAATTATAACTATATTAATAATAATTATTATTATAATAATTATAATAATAATAGTAATAATTATTATTATTATTATTATAACTGTAATAGTAATAATAATAATAATAATAATAATAATAGTAATAATAATAATAACAACAACAACAATAATAAAAATAATAATAATAATAATAATAAAAACAACAACAACAACAACAACAATAACAATAATAATAATAATAATAATAATAATAATAATAATAATTGTTATTGTGATAGTGTGGTGAATTATGAAAATTGTTATTGATTATTTGTAAGTTTTGTAGACAGGTTTAGATTTTTTTGGATATATCTATTTTTATAGAAAAATTAATTATTGTGGTGGTGTGGTAAATTATGATAATTGTTATGTGTGATTGTAAGTTATTTTAGGTTGCAAAAAGTCTTAAGATAATGTAGTATTTTTTGAATTTTAATCTAATTTTTCGTTACATCGTGCCTTCAGGCACGAACAATTACCAGTAATATTATAATTTGTAATTTATCTATAGACGTAGCTAATCAGTTGACTAAAAACTTCAAGTCTGATTAATAGTCCCATATTTCGGGGATAATTAATATATATATATATATATATATATATATATGTATATATATACATATATATATATATGTGTGTGTGTGTGTTTGTGTGTGTGTGTGTATTTAAAGCTATTAGCCTCAACTCAAAAGTTGACAATGGTTGAAATATGATGTTGTGAAATACTATAATTGAGCAAAATGAATTTGAAAGAAGCACTCCAAGCGTCAATAAATAATTTTTTTACTGATGTATTTTGACCCCCTCTAAAAATATTATGGTTCCGCCACAGATTAGATTGTCACTAAGTAGATAATCTATTTATGGTTTTGTGAACAAAAATATGAATTTACTATTATTGTTTTATATCCATTTGTTGTTGTGTATTTAACTTTGAAACTCATTCAGTTTTATTGATTGAATAGATGGATGATCAGAATGGTAAATTTTGAGATTTTATGGTTCGACTACATTTTCTAGTAACATTGATCTTGTCACCATTACAAAATCATAAAAAGACCACTTAAAAGATGACGTTTTAATAAAAAATGTTGTGGTACTTTTTTACAGCGTTTTTTAACAAAACGTTGTTAGATACATATAAAAAAAATGTTATGCATTTATAAGGGCAATTTTTGATTTTAAATAGATAGTAGTTTTATTAAAAAAACATTATCTATGTAAAAAACAAGGAGAGAGAAAAAAATGCTGAAATCAAAATTTGAAATGAAACGTGGAAGGAGTACTTTCTTCTCTCTCGTTTCTTCCTCTCATTCTTTCTCTCCCATTTTCTCTCTCTAGTAGTAGGGGCGACAAACCCTCATCCCTTCGTCGCTTCCTCACCAGTGACCTCCTCCTCTTCCTCCTCCTTTATCTCTCTCTCTCTTGCTCTCTTATAGTAGATCGATAGTCTCCTCTTTTTTCTTCACAAACATCCCATATTCAGCTGCAGTTGGCTGTTTTAAAGTTCAATCTGGTAAGAGCTCTTCTCTCTCTATATTGACATACGTATATATGTATATATCTGCATATTATATGAAACATATTATTGTTATGTATTTGAAAATTGCTTATTTAATTTCAGAGAAGAAAAGCGAAGATGAGTAAAGGGACAGGAGGAGCGGCTGGAGCCAAGGGGAAGAAGAAGGGAGCGACCTTCGTGATTAACTGCGGAAAGCCGGTGGATGACAAAATTATGGACATTGCTTCACTGGAAAAGTTCCTTCAGGAGAGAATCAAGGACGACGGCAAGGCAGGAGCTCTGGGTGATTCTGTCTCCGTCGTCCACGAGAAGAGCAAGATCACCGTCACCTCTAACAACATCTTCTCCAAAAGGTATTCAAAAATTTAATATTGTGATTTCTTTACCCATTTCTAGGTAAGAACATTAGATTTGATTTATATAATTAAGTAAAAAATAATAATAATTTGTGTTTGATTAGATAGAACCCAACTAAAGGCGGGACAAAATGCTAAATTACTTATTAAGATTCAGACATTGATGGTTATTAGCACATCTGCAGACATGCAATTCTATTGCTAGCTAGTAGCATTATATAATCAAGTTTAGGGTTTTTTTTGTTTTCTTTTCTTTTCTTTTTAAAATTTTTATGAACATGCTAATTTATGTTAAAATCGGTTCCTATATGCATAAAGTGAATGATAGTTTCGTGCTTATGGGTATAATGATATTCCTTGAACTTTATGCTTTCCTTTGAAGAAGTTCAATGATTTGGACAAAATGGATGTAGGGTCATCACCTGTTATACATCATCCTCCATCGGTCCATGGGAAGAGTAATAGTAGTAGTCAGAATAATAGCTTGAAGTTGACATTCTTGAGACATGATCGGGAGAGATTTGAGTTAGCGGACTTGCTGAGGGTCTACTTATAAAGCGGCCATCGGGAGCAACGGCCCGATTATGGTCGTGAAGAGGTACATGCAAATGAATAATGTGGGGAGGGAAGAGTTTCAAGAGCATATGAGAAGGATATGAAGGTTGAGAAACCAAAATTTCCTATGAGCATAATGTTCAGTCCTTTACCTTGAGACACCAAAAATGAACTTCATGCTAATCGGATCCCTTATTAATCTTAATTCAAGTACTCTATTTTTCTAATCAATTTTCCTTTCTTAATATTGTAAAATATTTAAGATATGAATTATACATACAAATTATATGAACAATAGATAGTAAAAAAACGCACGATATAGTATACACTCAAATTTTTATTTTTATTTTTTATTGTTCTTGTGACCATTAATTGATATCTATTTTTACTACTATGTTAATATTGATTGTGTTATTATTCCCTTTTAAATGATTAAGAAAAGGGTGGGAATTATTAACAAAAAATATATATTTTGAAATGAAGAAAATGTTATTATTATTTTTTTTGGTAATTAAGTTGAATGATAAGCAGGAACACCTTCACGTGCCATGCTTTGAGGTGATTGATTGATATATGAATACTGTAAATACTCCATTTAGCAACTGGTAAAATGTGACGCCCCAAAATAGGTATACATCACCCATCTTGAGTCGCCATATACATGGTACATAAATTCAAATACAACTTAATTATACAACAGTCGTGTAAAATACGACAAAACATAGCTGAGAGTTTAAACAAGAATATTATCATCTATACAATATCCACAATCAATGGTGTCCTCATTACAATTATTATCACATTATTCCGTAGAATAATGAGGACTACTAAAACCATTTATCCTGGACCATCACTCCATTCCCTGACTCGTCTCAACTATATTCTCATTTCTTGAAGAGAACAATGAAAGAAAAGGTGAGCTCAACTAGCCCAATAAGAAATATTATGACTAAGATAATGCAGAATAAATTATCCTTAGCCTTCAACAGTATAACAACCGATAGAATATAATAGATAACAAGTTTTAGATTAACAACTGCAACGGAATAAGCAATCCATTAGAAGAGTCAAGTAAAGCATAAAATCTACTATCTTTTATGATTTAAAAGGTTTTTTCATCACTTTTATCGCTGAGACTCAGCTTAATAAATAATTCACATCATCAAATCATCCCTGCACTACAGGCCAAGGGTATTCTTTAGTATCACGACCACGAATTATCCATGCACTATGGGCCAAAGATAATCGTGTTTTCATCAACGGTTCTGATCACGCCATAAAACAATTCATCTTTGCACCCTTGGCCGAAGAGAATCCATAGCCATAATCATACCAAAAACTGTCCATCAATGCACTACGGGCCAATGAGGACTTTTTCCACATCATTTGCAATATTACGGTCATGATTATACCGAATAATCCCTGGTCATAATCATACCAAGTCCATCTATGCACTACAGGCCACATATGACTTTCAACATAATATAAACATGAGGATGATGACAATTCAATAAAACAAGTTCAAGAATAAATTTTAAAATTTTAAAAATTAATTTATCCAGGAACCAATAACGTCCAAATTTTCAACATGATACTGCTTTGTGGAGTAAAATTCAAGAATGCTCATAATAATATTTCCATGAAAAGATACTGGATGAAGCGTAAATATCCATGATATTCTACTAATTTCATGAAGTATAGAAGCCAAAACTTTAACCAACTGAGTATAATAGAATATATGAAACTGCAAATAGATTTTCACCCGCCATGTAGTAATCCACGTAGACAGATCATTACCACAATTTAATAAAGAATGAATACAAAGGATCATTCACCAAGCATGCAGTAATCCACATAGACAGGTTATTCCAACAGAATGATAAAGAATGGAATAACAACAGAATTCACCAGACATGCGACAGACCGCACATACAGGTTATTCCAACAGAATAATAAAGTATGGAACCAGGTCATGCGTAATCCGCATAGACAGGATATTCCAACAGAATAATAAAGAATGGAATAACAATAGAATTCACCAGGCATGTGATAGACTGCACAGACAAGTTATTCCAACAGAATAATAAAGAATGGAACCAGGTTATTCATCATCCGCATAGACAAGATATTCCAACAGAATAATAAAGAACGGAACCAGGTCATGCGTAATACACACAAATAGGATATTCCGACATAATAATAAAGAATGGAATAACAACAGAATTCATCAGGCATGCGATAGACCGTATAGACATATTATTCCAACAGAATAATAAAGAATGGAATAACAGAAGAATTTCACCATATATACGGTACTTCGCATAGATAGGTTATTCCAACATAATAATAAACAATGAAATAACAACTCTTACGAGTATTGAAAGAAAAAATCTCTCTTCATGAATACGAAAGAATAATACCCCTTACCTTAAAAAGAAGAGTATTCCGATGGATAGGGCGAGGATATTCTTGAAGAAAACTTATATTGTTTTCTACGCTCAAAAACTTTTTAAAACTCTAAAGAAATACGCTCAAGATTATAGAAGAAGAATTCTCTAAATTTCTGTTGTGTTTTCAATTCTAACTAAGCATCCTATTTATAGGAGAATGGAAAGGATACTATGCAATAAAATATAATATATTCTATTTATAATATATATATATATATATATATATATTTATATATTTATATATTTTATTTAAAATCTAATAAAACAAATAACTTTATAAAAGTATTCTGTTTTATATTAAAAAATTTTACTATGCAAACACTATGCAGGCATCATGCAAACACTATGCATAATAAAATATAATATATATTATATTTATAATCAAATAAAACAAAAATTTATAAAAAGTATTATATTTTATATAAAAAGATTTTACTATGCAAATACTATGCAAGCACTATGCAAACACTATGCATAATAAAATTTAATATATTGTATTTATAATCAAATAAAACAAAACTTTATAAAAAGTATTCTGTTTTATATAAAAAGATTTTACTATGCAGCAATTAATGTAGTAATAATTGAACAAAACTGAGTGACTTCTCACGTAAGCATCAATAATCAATATTGTGTGCTACTATGCAACTACGTGTATTACTGTACTTTTACTAACGAGTAATTGAACAGTTTTAACGATAAAACTTCCGTCGTTATTTTCATAAAATTTTTTTTGTCATTTTCTCAATCCGACGATAATTTCGTTGTGGGGTCCACCAATGATTGTATCGTCGTACGGATATTCCCCGACCAATCGAATATTATATAACAACTTGCATACTTTTCAAATTTTATAAATATTACCCACAACTATAACATTATCTCAAATCCACACCATAATTTTGAAAAAATTATTTCGAGAAAATTAAATCTTTATTCGTAAAATTTGGGATTTTACAATCTCACCTCCTTATGAAATTTTACTCTCGAAATTAACGTACGTACCTGGTATGCCGAACAAATAAGGACACTTCGTCAGATTCTAACTCTTGAGGTATAACCTTTAAGCGTAGAATATATTCCAGGATTTTAATAGGTACATCTTTATACGTTAAATTATCCGCTATCTCGTTCGGTTCTAAATCAATAATGTGGTTCGGGTCATCCACATATTTACGTAACATCGGTACGTGATAAACGTTATGAACACACAACATATTTGGTAGTAAAATGAGTCTATAGGCCACAATTCCTACTCGATCGAGGATTTTAAATGGGCCAATAAAATCGAGATTTGAGATTTCCTCTCTTCATCGATTCTTGCTTCTAGAATAACGCCCTCTTGAACCTTCTTTTTCGTGTTCATCGGCTCCGGGTCTGTAGCTTGAGCGGCTTTAACTTTATCGACTAAATTCGGTTTTAATCATATATTCGTTATCTTCACGTAGGTTCGTATATTTGCACTCATAAACGCATACGATCTTCTACTCAACGCATCAGCTACCATGTTCGTTTTTCAATGATGGTATTGAATGGTACGATCGTAATCTTCAACAGCTCGAGCCAACATCTTTGGCGCATAATACATTTGTTTTGGTTGAAGAAATTTTTAAGGGTTTTAGAAATGGATTTTGTACTGGGGTCAATACAAAATTTGATTTCACTCTCTAGAGGTAGGCTAAGAAGTCTTCAGGAATACGTCAGGAAATTTATTAACAATAGAAATATCATTCAAAACTATGACTCTCATCTAAGACTTGGATAGTATGTGACATTGATACCTATCAACTTTCCACCGTTATTCACAACGTCCCCTATGGAAAATTTTGCTTCGGTGCATTCCATACTAGGAAGTCACTAGATAAAGGCTCGGGACTCTTTGCTTATGGCTTGATATGACAATGATTGACTTTAGTGGTTTGGTTGCATGAATTCGCATAACAGGTTGGTTAAGAATATGAAAGCTAAAAACCTTACAAAAAGCATCATGAGTAGTTAACCAATCGATTCTTAAAATCACATCAAAGACAAGTATTTTCAAAGAAAAAAGATCGACAGGTAACGTGAGGGTGACGATTTGAATCAACAAGATTTATAAACAGTGGAAGTAATGAAGGTTTCTCCTAACAGAGTTTCAACAGATAAGTCAAAGTCTAATCTCTCCGGAGTCAAATTTAAACGTTGAGCGCAAGCAAAAGAGATAAAAGAATGGGTAGAACCGATATCTAATAAGGTATAAACTTTGTAAGAATTTATGATTAACTTATCCGTGATAACTTCATTCGGGTTCCTCGACAAACACTCTCACTTAAACTACCAGCTTTGACTTGTCTGGGACATCCTTTGGCATCACTATCCCAGCTGAACTTGACTTCACTACACAACAAAATCGAGCTAGGTGACCTTCTCTTCCGCAATTGAAATACGCTTTGGATTGCTGCATACAGTTTGGACGGATGTGTCCCTTCTGTCTGCATTTGAAACATACGACCGGTGGTCGTTCTTCTTCTTTTGAAACGGGTGCTGAAGCTACTGTCTTTCCATCATTATTGAACCTTCTCTTCTTGAAATTTCCATTTTTATTATCTTAGCCATTATTACCACCGAAGTGGTTACCATTCTTGGCATGATAATTTCCCCCACGATGGTTATCATTTTTCGATGGCCGTTGCCACCGGTACAATTATTATCGTGTTGTTGGTTGTTGTCTTTTGGTTGTGCTGACTCATTATCACGCTCCAATAACTGAGCCCTATTCACAACATCTGAATATAAACAAAGTTTGTGAGAAATGAGGTATTGACGTATATCGGGTTTCAAATCTCGCAGAAACATTCGCGTCATTCGCTCCTCATTATCGACCAAATGGGATGCAAACCGGGATAACTCCGTAAACTTAGCCTTGTACTGTGACACGGTCATATTGTTTTGTTCCATATTGATAAATTCCACCTCCTTCATATGATGAATACTTTCAGGAAAGTACTTGTCGTTAAATAATTCTTGAAATTTCTCCCAAGACTTCTTGAGTGCGTCAGGCTGGGTACGTTTTACAGATTTCCACCAATGATCTGCTTCTTCATGCAACATAAAGGTGGAAAAGGGAACCTTTTGCTCCTCGAAGCATCCCAAGACATCAAATATCTTTGTGATCTGCTTTAACCACGACTCCGCCTTAAGTGGTTCTGGCTTTCCCAAAAAACTCCGGTGGTCCCAGGTCCTTGAACTGCTTAGCTGTGACCGACCGTGGGTTGGCCATTATTTTGAACATGAGTCTCTCTTACTTGGTGTTGCATGAATTGCATAAAGCCTCTGAACATCCCATCGTTCATCATTTGATCGGTGTTGTTATTTACCTGAAGATTAATGTCTTCATGTTGCACATTATCCTGGGTATTGATCGTTGGTGACTCAACGGTCTTATGTGCTTCATTGCTGATCTCAACATTTTTAGATGCAATTTTACTGTCACAAAACAAGGGTTAATTGACATGTCACATATTATCCCTATACTCTGACCAACCAATTAAATACCAAATAAATTTAGGTAGGTCCTACTAGCGAAGGAATTCTCTGTCTCTCCCCTCCTAGTTCTTGTCTCACATCTCAGCCAGGGATCATATCCCTAAGCTTTGATACCAACTGTGATGCCCCAAAAACAGGTATACATCACCCATCTTGAGTCGCCAGATACATGGTGCATAAATTCAAATAAAACTTAATTATACAACAGTCGTGTAAAATACGACAAATCATAGCTAAGAGGTTCAACAAGAATATTATCATCTAGACAATATCCACACTCAATGGTGTCCTCATTACAATTATTATCACATTATTCCATAGAATAGTGAGGACTACAAAAGCCATTTATCCTAGACCATCACTACATTCCCCGACTCGTCCCAGCTATATTCTTATTTCCTAAAGTGAACAATTAAAGAAAGGGTGAGATCAACTAGCCCAGTAAGAAATATTATGACTAAGATAATGAAAAATAAATTATCATTAGCCTTCAACAGTATAATAACTGATAGAATACAATAGACAACAAGTTTTAGATCAACAATTGCAGTGGAATAAGCAATCCATTAGAAGAGTCAAGTAGAACATAAAATCTACTATCTTCTATGATTTAAAAGGTTTTTTCATCACTTTTATCGTTGAGACTCAGCTTAATAAATAATCCACATCATTAAATCATCCCTACACTACAGGCCAAGGATATTCTTTAGTATCACGACCAAGAATTATCCATGCACTATGGGCCAAAGATAATCGTGTTTTCATCTACGGTTCTGATCATGCCATAAAACAATTCAACTTTGCACCCTTAGTCGAAGAGAATCCATAGCCATAATCATACCAAAAACTGTCCATCAATGCACTACGGGTCAATGAGGACTTTTTCCACATCATTTATAACATTATGGTCATGATTATTCCGAATAATCCCTGGTTATAATCATACCAAGTCCATCTATGCACTACAGGCCACAAATGACTTTCAACATAATATAAATATGAGGATGATGATAATTCAATAAAACAAATTCAAGAATAAATTTTAAAAATTAATAAATTAATTTATCCAGGAACCAATAACGTCCAAATTGTAAACATGATACTACTTTGTGGAGTAAAATTCAAGAATGCTTAGAAGAATATTTCCATGAAAAGATTCTGGATGAAACCCAAATATCCAGGATATTCTACTAATTTCATGGAGTATAGAAGCTAAAACTTTAACCAACTGAGTATAATAGAATATATGAAACTGCAAATGGATTTTCACCCGTCATGCGGTAATCCACGTAGACAGATCATTTCCATAATTTAATAAAGAATGAATACAAAGGATCATTCACCATGCATGCGGTAATCCATATAGACAGGTTATTCCAATAGAATAATAAAAAATGGAATAACAGCAGAATTCGCCAGGCATGCGATAGACCGCACAGACAGGTTATTCCAACAGAATAATAAAGTATGGAACCAGGTCATTCGTAATCCGCACAGACAGGATATTCCAACAGAATAATAAAGAATGGAATAACAACAGAATTCACCAGGCATGCGATAGACCGCACAGATATGTTATTCCAATAGAATAATAAAGAATGGAACCAGGTCATGCGTAATCCGCACAAACAGGATATTCCAACAGAATAATAAAGAACGGAACCAGGTTATGCATAATCCAATTAGATAGGATATTCTAACAGAATAATAAAGAATGAAACTAGGTCATGCGTAATCCATACAGACAGGATATTCCAATTGAATAATAAAGAATAGAATAACAACAGAATTCACCAGGCATGCGATAGACCGCACAGACAAGTTATTCCAATAGAATAATAAAGAATGGAATAACAGAAGAATTTCACCATGTATGAGGTATTTCACATAGATAGGTTATTCCAACATAATAATATAGAATGGAATAACAACTCTTACAAGTATTGAAAGAAAATAACTCTCTACATGAATACGAAAGAATAATACCCCTTACCTTAAAAGGAAGAGTATTTTGACGGGTAGGGCGAGGATATTCTTGAAGAAAACTTGTACTATTTTCTACGCTTAAGGCTTCTTAAAACTCTAAAGAAATACGCTCAAGATTATAGAAGAAGAATTCTCTGAATTTCTGCTTTTTTTTCAATTCTAACTAAGCATCCTATTTATAGGAGAATGGAAAAGATACTATGTAATAAAATATAATATATTCTATTTATAATATATATATATATATATATATATATTATTTAAAATCTAATAAAACAAATAATTTTATAAAAGTATTCTGTTTTATATAAAAAGATTTTACTATGCAAACACTATACAGGCACTATGCAAACACTATGCATAATAAAAAATAATATATTATATTTATAATCAAATAAAACAAAACTTTATAAAAAGTATCATGTTTTCTATAAAAAGATTTTACTATACAAATACTATGCATGCAATATGCAAATACTATGCATAATAAAATATAATATATTCTATTTATAATCAAATAAAATAAAACTTTATAAAAAATACTCTATTTTATATAAAAAGATTTTACTATGCAGCAATTATTGTAGCAATAATTGAACAAAACTGAGTGACTTCTCACGTAAGCATCAATAATCAATACTGTGTGCTACTATGCAACCACGCGTATTACTGTACTTTTACTACTGAGTAGTTCAATAGTTTTAACGGTAAAACTTTTGCCATTATTTTCATAAAAATATTTTTTTCGTTTTCTCAATCCGACAATAATTCCATTGTGGGGTCCACCAATGATTGTACCGTCGTACGGATATTCCCCGATAAAAAGAATATTCCCCGAACAATCAAATATTATATAACAACTTGCATACTTTTCAAAATTTATAAATATTACCCACAACCATAACATTATCTCAAATCCACACCATAATTTTGGAAAAAATATTTCGAGAAAATTAAATTTTTATTCGTAAAATTTGGGATTTTACATAAAATATTTAATTAGTACTGTAGTACTACTATATGTTAGTGGGGGAAGTAAATCTTAACATTTGGAGGAAGAGAAAAGAAGAGAAGAGAAGAGAAAAAAGTTCAATGATTATTTCCTATGGAGAAACATGAAGATTTCTGTTAGCGTTCTTGGTTTTGCCACTGCTATTTGGGCGCTTTTCGAATTGATTGAATACCACTTACTCACTTTAGTATGTCATATCCTAATATTGGCTCTGGCAGTCCTTTTTCTATGGTCAAATGCATCCAACTTTATCAACAAGTAAGCTTGTCAGTGTTTCTCACACTCTTGTTGTTCAATTTGAAGTTATCTAATACCTTATGCTATGTTCCTTGCATTATCAGGTCTCCACCTAACTTTCCAGAAGTTATACTTCATGAGAATATTGTCTTAGGTGTGGCAATTGCCCTTAGAATTAAAATCAACAGAGCTCTTGCAATCCTACGTGACATTACAGCAGGGAAAGATCTGAAGAAATTTCTTGTTATATGTTTAATTCATTTTTTTAGCATTAACCAGTTTTGTTATGAGAGTTTGATAATGGGGTTGGGATTAAGACTCTTAGAATATCATATTTGTGTTTACTTCTGATTTTTGATAATGGGGTTGGGATTACAATTTGGGTGCTCAAACAGAGAATACTTACCAAGTGCTTAATGTTGTAGGAAAGTGGCTTGGGAGCAGATAAATTCGGTGTAACTGGGTAGCGAATGGTGTTAGAGCTGACGATAAATAGAATTCAGACACCAAGAGTGTTGTTGAACTAACCAATGGGACATCAGGTGAGGTCATGAACCTTTAGACTTCCAAATCTGTCATATTCTGAGGTAATAGTGAAAACTAATTACAAAACTTCTTTGGTGTATACTTTTTTCTTTCCTATTTCTGCTTTATTGGTTAGGTGTGGCTATATTTTAGTTTGAACTTTAAGTATAACTGCAGTTCTATTGCTGCAGTGTACTTAGGCACTTCAATGCTTATGGTATTCGTTAAGTTGTTAGCATGTTCTCTATTATTTTTCCTTCAAATTACATAAAAAAAAGTAATCTTGTCAAACCTCTTATACCTTGTTCGTGTTGTGTGACTGCTTTGTTTCCATTTAAATGGCAATGTCTTAATTTTACTACTTTTATTTAGCAGTCCTTTAAGACGTTTAAATATAATTAGGTTTTAAGTATGAGTTGTAAGATTTTCATGTTACCTATAAGTTACAGTTGTGTGCATTTGCTTTTGGTTTGTAGCTACATTGTGTAATATGTATTATACTTGCTATAATAATATACTAATTTAGGCTGATTATGTTAGGTTTTAACTATGGAAAAGTTTGAGCACCTTGAGTTTCTGATTTATTTTGGTGAAAAAGGATCAGAGAGAATTCCCTTGAGCCAGAATGCTCCATTTTTTGTTAATTCAGATCCCGATATGCCTGCTATTCCTGTTCCTGCCACACAAGTTCATGATTGGCTTCTACAGAACATATCCTTAACATTGGAACATATATCTGAAAGAGTTTCCTTAAAAAAAAATTGGGCTGACCATTGCCTCTGACCAGGATGTCCCAATGGCTGATGTCTGTGCTAGTTCAGTGAAGGTCTTAGCCAGTGCTAGGGGTCCAAGATTTATCGAGGGGATCTCTAAGTCATCATTTGTAAAGCAAGCATCTGATCTGAAAGGTTCATCTGTAAAGGTTAGCTCTACTTCCTTTTATTGTTATTTATTTTTTATGTTTTTTGGTTTGGCGTTGTTATTATTATTTATTATGTTTTTTGGTTTGGTCTTGTGTGTTAGTATCATTGCTTTCCCAAGATTGGCTGAAGTTCTCTTTTACAAGGAGAAATCACTTGGCCGGTCTCTTGGCCTAATATCATCCACTAATCATGATGTAGCATACAATCTCTCTTAGCAAAAGTTATTGGCGTATTTTGGGAGAACCTATGCTTTTTTGTACATGCTTAGGTAGTAGTTTAATTTTATGGATAGTTTGGTTTATTTTGTGGATTGAAAAGTGAATTTGAGATGCATATATGGATAGTTTGGTATATATTTTGTGGATATAGTAATTTAAAACTATAAACGAATGGTATTATTGGGATGTATTTTGAATGGTTGATATATTTTGGCTTTAAATTTAAATGAGAATTTAGACCTTTTAGCTATATATCATGGCATTAGCATATTGCAGTTGCATTAGTAATATAGGTGAACCATAACCCTTTTTTTATCTATAACATTTTAAAAATGTTGTATATTTGTATAAATAAATGACACATTCTAAATAGATGACACATTATAAACGTTGTGTAAATGTGCCTAAACGTTGTCTGATATATTAAACTATAACATTTTTATCCAAAAAACGTTGTGAAATCATACCTTCTACAACGTTTTCAAGCATCTACTTATTTATGGAAAACAAATCTACAACGTTTTTTTCTTAAAAAATATTGTATAATGTGTCTAACTACAACGTTTTAAAAACGTTGTGTAAGGGTATCAAATAGATGACACCCTTAACCACGACGGTTTTCTGATTGAAACCACAACATTTTTCTGCGTTATCTATTTACTGTTTTATAGTAGTGTGTCCCTCATAGTTCAATATATAGGATTAAATACACTTTTCCCCATTCTACTAGGGGTCGGTATACAAATGCATCACCGAAGTAATTTTTTTACGATCAACTCATCGAACCATACATTATTTACAAAAAGTGATCTTGCTGTCTATGTTTGTTAACCATTTAACAGAAGAATGACGTGGCAATACATGGTAATCAATTAAATCTATGTATCAATGTTGACAAGGAGAGAGAAAGTAAGCTAAATAATTAATTAAATTAAATTATACTTAATTTTATAATGATTATAATGACCCTGTAAGATATTTCTCTCCTTGTCCATCTTAGTTCCACATAGGGAGGGAAAATGGAGTCCTTTAGCTTAAAGACCCACTTGACCTCCACCGCTGATGATAGCCCTCAAACTCAGATTGCGCACATTAGAAGGGGTATGCTTTTAATGGGTCTAGACTTAGGATAATTGATCTGAAGCAGGGGTGTATGGGCTTGGTTTTGGGGGTTTCAGATTTGTGGTGGTTGTTGATCCGCTTGTCGACGACGGGGAGAACATCGATGATGGCCAAGATCAAATCAGAGCAGTCGAGTAATGACGCCATTTCCTGAGCTAAGACGACAAATTCTCTGGATTCGACGAGATCTCTGTTCTGTAATTGCTTCTCGACGATTCTAAGCTACCAATGAGCTTTTGCTCTGCTTCCATATTCTTCCATTTTTTAAGTTCCTTTGAGTTTTTCTATGGGAGTTGTCTGAGTAAATGAGGAGCGTGAAGTTGGGGAACTGGATGCATGCTTCTCTTTTCTTTCTTTGGATAATTTTTAGTCCAATTTTATTGTTATTATATTGTACTCTTTAATGAGTGCGAAAAAAGATGGACCAAATTAGGATGTTTTCATGGTGTTTCAGTTAATATTGGTCTTGATTCACCTGATTCCTTCTATTTTGATTGGAATAATTTTTGTGTTTGGTTTGATATTTACAAATTTTGGGTTTTAGTTTGATGGGAATGAATAAATTTGGGTTTTGGGTTTTGGGTTTTGGGTTTTGTAAGACCCCAAATTTTAAGAATAAAGATGATTTTTTCTATGAATATTATTTTTGAATATTATGGAATGAATTTGATATAATGTTATAGTTGTGGGTAATATTTATAAATTTTGCAAAGTATGTAAGTTGTTATATAATATTCGATTGGTCAGGGAATATTCGTTTTAGCAGGGAATATTCGTACAACGACACAATCATTGGTGGACCCGGCAACGAAATTATTGTCGGATTGAGAAAACGATAAAAATATTTTATAAAAATAACGGCGGAGGTGTTACTGTTAAAACTGTTGAACTACCCAGTAGTAAAAGTACAGTAATACACGTGGTTGCATAGTAGCACACGGTATTGATTATTGATGCTTACATGAGAAGTCAATCAGTTATACTTAATTATTGCTGCATCATATCTCTCATAT
This sequence comes from Panax japonicus, assembly GCA_020205505.1. Taxonomy (NCBI): domain Eukaryota; kingdom Viridiplantae; phylum Streptophyta; class Magnoliopsida; order Apiales; family Araliaceae; genus Panax; species Panax japonicus. The sequence continues at coordinate 9,605,903 of CM035099.1, forward strand.
TATTGATTTGATTATTGTCACAGTATCATCTGCATTATATGTTATATTATTAAATCAATAATTCAGACGACAAAGTTATTCATATTATTAAATTGCAATATTTACAATGTCTAGAAGTTCTGTCAAGGAGAGGTTTGGTCACCTAATTGCGCGCCAATAGGGAGAAATCCTTATTGAAAAGCCCCATCTTTCTTGGGAACAACCTGATTGTTAAATATTGTGAGTTATGATATTAATGATGAATAAGTTCGTGTTGATTAAAGATGAATTTGATAGTTTCATTGTGTTGAGATTATTTGTGTTAATAGAAATTGACATCTATTTCGATGATAATTGATGTCTGGAGGTTATATTGTTCAATCGGGTATTCGGGACACTTTTTGTGTCGAAGTTACTATTTATGAGTTACTATTCACGAATTACTATTTATGAGTTACTATGTATGAGTTACTATACACAGAGTACTATTCACCTGACCAATATATTTCTTTTCGGTCCAAATTATTTTTAGGTACAATATTATTCCATGAGATGTGCTAATTTTTCAGACCGTTGGTTGAATTTATAATAGTAAATCAATATGGATCGCTGGTTTAAAGTTTTAATAGTGAATCAGTATGGACCGTTGCTTTAAGTTTTAATAGTGAATCAGTATGAACCGTCCGTTTAAAAGTAAATCAATCCGGACCGTTCATGAATTAGTTACTATTCAATCCATTCTCCTATAAATAGAAGCTCATTCCTTCATTATTTCTTACGAATTCACTGATACTCTAGAGAGAGAAATTATATAGAGAAAGAAGAAGAGTATTCTGCTACTTCACTACTTCTATATCCAGTTTCTTCTTTATAAGGTAAGGGGTATTATTTCTTTTGTATACATGAAGAGAACTTCTGTTATTCCATTATTTATTATTCTGTTGTAATAACCTGTATACGCGGGCTACCCTATACTTGGGGAAATTCTTCTGTTATTCCATTATTTATTATTCTGTTGGAATAACTTGTATACGCGGGCTATACAATACTTGGTGAAATTATTCTGTTATTCCATTATTTATTATTCTGTTATTCCATTGTTACAACACATTGTTTATATAGGGAAAAAAAGGGAATTGAAAATCTTGTAGAACTAACATTTTCATTTATGGAAATATTAATTCCTAAAAAATATAAAGTCGAATAGATTATTACTCCATCCGTTTCCTTTTTAATTGTCTTTTTAAAAAGTCAAATTTGTTTCTTTTTATTTTTGGATTTTAAAGAAGCATTAATGACTTAATTTCATATATTGTCTCTATATTAAATATTCACTTGGTAATATTAATAAGCATTAATAGTATTTATTAAATTTATGTTTTCTTCTAAAACATCTATTAAAAAGAAATGGAAGGAGTACAATCATATTTCGTAATCAAATTAAGTCAATTAGCTACTAGACAATGACAATCTCATCAATTAAATTGCATGTAAAACTAATAACAAAGTTGGGAAAAATTTGAAAAAATCAAAAACTAACTAAATTATAATTATCTAGGTGGGGCCATGAGGACGAAAATTTATAAAATATTTATGATTATTTGGTGATATGTTAATCCAATCCAAAATATTTTGGTAGGTATCCCGAGGTTTTGAATGAGTATGAACAACCCTATAAATAGGGGTATTGAGTTATGGTCGGGTAATCGACATTATCACGCTGTGTAATTACAACGTGATTAAATGGTATGCATAACATTTGGCCTTATTAGGCTGATCACCTAATGATACTTCGGGGGATAAGAGTTTACAGTCTTTTACGATTGTTGAACGACAAGTAAAAGTTCACAGTTTTTGTGATTATTAAACATTTGTGTAAAGAGTCGTGGTTCGTACGACCACTCAGTAACCCTCAAAATAAATATCTATTTCTTTTAGACATTTCATTAAATTTAAGATTCCAAAAATTTATCCTACTGAGAAATTTAATGTGCATTAACTTATTTAGAGATTTTTATTGTCTTTTTGTCTTTCATTCAATACTTTAGGTTTGAACCCTAATTAATACTTGGACCCACAACAATTAATATTATGGGTATTATAAGATTTATTTTTGTAAAAAATAGATTATTTAAGGTAAGTGAACTTTTAACGTAAGACTACCCAAATTAGTAATAAAAACTTTTATCCTAAGACGGATGGAGTATTTAGTTATGATTATGCGAAAATAATTATTTTTATTTAATTTAATTTTTTAATGGAATTTTACTCTTGGGTTTATATTGATAAAGTTTACTTGAAATTCTAATTCGAACAGAACTACGAAACTCAAGCTTTAATAAATTTTAATTTAATTATAACAATTCGTTAGTAACCAATCCACTATAGTTTTCAACTAATTTTATAGTAATTATATTTTTTAAAAATCACATTTATTATTAAGATTTTTTGTCGATATCCTAACATCTTAATAAAAGTGCAATAACAAATTTTGGATAAAATTTGTTAAGATATATTATCTTAGTGATATAAAAGCTTGTAATATATTTGATAGAGCCAAAGAAAAAAAAATCTTTTAGAAATTTATTTTCTTATTATAGACATAAAAATAAACAACATCTTCCTTTTTCCTAACATGTTGGGTTTTATTTTGAATATTTTACAAATTTGGATAGAACTTATACTAATTTTAATAGGAAAGAAAAAAGCTAAAATAAAAATTGGTGAAACCATGTTTGTGCATTTAATTATATAGTTAATTCGAATTAGAATTTCAAGCAAATTTTGTTAATATAAACGCTAATACAGAATTCTATTTGAAACTACAATAAAATTAATTAAAATAATTGTTTGCTTATAATCATAATTAAATAAATCTGCACTACATTCAAATGTTTAGCTTAATAATTGATCGAAAGAACCTACAATATATAATTTAATAATTTATTTTTTAAATAAATATTTAATAACTTTAACTATATATTCTCAAAGTCCTAATTAAATATATTATCTTACATTTAATTGATTATTTCAATGTAAAATTGTTTATCTAAACGAGACAAAATGGAGATAAGGAAAACACCAATTAAATATTATTATTGAAATTAATGATAGTTCATATTGAACACTTGCTTTATAATCAGTAAATCAAAGTATAGAGAATTATCACTACAAAAACGGGTCATTGCCGACGGGGTCAGTTCTGACGACAATGGAATTATAATTCGGCTGAAAACTTTTTTAAAGTATAACATGAATCATTGTTGAAATTAATGGCAGTTCATATTGCGCAGTTGCTTTATCATCAGGAAATCTAAATATAGAGAGTTAATTTAATTAAATTATTCATGGAATAGTTGCAACAGTATAAGGAGGATCATTTACAAAAGGCTCGACACTCGGATCTTTTATCAAAACAACGTGATTTAAGAGGGTCAACACAACACCAACAATTTCTAGGGATACCCCCTAGACATACCCTTGGGAGACAAATAGCGTTGAGCTTTGTAGGGAGAATATTGTCACCATCTTGCGTAATTTCAGCTCTTTTGTTGATCAAACCTGTATCAAAAATAAATATTTAAAAAAAATAAAGTTAATTCTAAAATGGGTTTTTGGAATCTAATAAAATACTTATATAATTTCTTAAATAAATTGCCTCTTATAAAAGAAAAAAATTACAAAAACTAAAAATGTATTTACAATAATTTGAAAATAAGGGATGATGAGGAAATAATTACTTACATTCATCAGTAGCAAATAGTGAAAGCATAACTATAAGGAATAGAACTATTGGTTGAAATTTAGAAGTAGCCATAAAATTGTGAATTTGTTTAGTCATGCGATGAATAGACCATTGTTTCAACACATTGTTTATATAGGGAAAAAAAGGGAATTGAAAATCTTGTAGAAGTAACATTTTCATTTATGGAAATATTAATTCTCAAAAAATATAAAGTCGAATAGATTATTACTCCATCCGTTTCTTTTTATTTGTCTTTTTAAAAAGTCAAATTTGTTTCTTTTTATTTTTAGATTTTAAAGAAGCATTAATGACTTAATTTCATATATTGTCTCTCTATTAAATATTCACTTGGTAATATTAATAAGCATTAATAGTATTTATTAAATTTATGTTTTCTTCTAAAACATCTATTAAAAAGAAATGGAAGGAGTACAATCATATTTCGTAATCAAATTAAGACAATTAGCTACTAGACAATGACAATCTCATCAATTAAATTGCATGTAAACGTAATAAAGAGTAAAGTGTTTATAACGTTTTTAAATTGCAGAAAATTTTAAATTCTATTTATGTCATGCTTCCGCTGTTTTACAATGTTATTGTATGTATATCTTGTTTATGTAAACCAACAAGAACCCCTAAAAAGCCAAACCCTAATGGATCTTGGGCGGTCCCTCGATGTCTTTTGTAATCTCCAGCAAATGTTTCAAATCTTGCTCAATCTCTTTGTTTCCTTAATTTTCTGGAAAATAAAGCAAGGTGAATCAAATCAAATATGAAAATTAAATATTACCAAATAAAATAGTTAATATCTTATCAAATCAAATCATATTTTATCAAATCAAATCTTATCTTATCTTGGAAACCAAATTAAATCATTCTAATGTTAGGAATAGATTATTTATTTCCATAACACTTGCAAGCATACATGGAACACTACATATTCATCCCAGTCTATTCATAGTCTCTCTTCCTTAAATTTTCTTTCTTTCTTCAAAGAAGAGACAAAAACAAAAAGAACGACATTCAATTAATATAGCTACTACAATTCTAAGTTTCCTTGTGGAACTACAGAGAAGTGAAGAGCCGAGCTTTGATCAACATCACAATTTCATTTTGTAGAACGAGGGGGCAGTTTGATTTTGTCATGCACCATTGAGTTCCTAGCTCCCCAAATTTATACACCGAAGTAGCAAAAACCAACTTCGGGATCTCAGATTGCATAAACCTCCCCTTAAATTGAAGAATATACTCCACCAAATTGTCCCAGACGAATGGGACATCCATAACAGAAGATTAAATTTGACCTTTTAAAGTTATTTTGATCAAAGATGAGGGAAAGTTTTCGCAGTCAAGTTACAAAGGGGGTAGGCCAAGCACAGGAAATTAGAAAAGGAACAAAATAAATCATTTATAGGCAGTCTCCTACGCAAGGCTAGCCACAACGTAAAAGAGAACTAGACACATGAAGCTTGTGCCATAGAAACTTAGCCCAAGGTATATTCTGACCTCTCAGAAGACTAGATTCCCAGATGTTATTTGCCTTCAGGGAACTAATGACAATACCATTCCAGAATGTGAGGTCCTCAGCAGCAGAAGACACATGAACTTCATTTAATAAATTTCAAAATTGCATCACCTCATGATGGTTACGATGGTTTCTAAGAGGTAGAGACGACCAAGAACCTTGAGAAATAATGCAAGAGACTCTAGCAAATATAAGAATCCTAGAGTTAGAGATAATAGACTTAGAAGAAGATAAGGCTTGGCCATTCAGCCACCGGTCAAACCACACACTGAAGATGTTACCATTACCAAATCTATAACTAAAGAATTTAAAAGCAGTAGGCCTAAGTTTAATGATTTAAGCCAAATCCTAGAGCAATCAGAGTGAATATCAATATGCCAAAAATTTCTCTGCTTAAGAATAGAGCTTTGAACCCATGAAGCCCAAAGAGAGGAAGGGGAAGGAGAGATAACCTTGATAAGGTGCTGGAGGATGAGAGCCATATTCCAGTCAATAAGACTCTTGATAGCTAGACCCCTCTCAAACTATGGCATGGATAGATCCTTCCAAGAGACTTCGACTTCAAACTTGAGAAGAGATGCGCCTTTCCAGAGAAATCTACAAAGAATCGATTGAATTGATCTCATCACAAACTTGGGAAAAATAAAATGGGCTGACCAATAAGACTGAATGGCAAACAGGGAAAATTTGATTAGTTGCAGTCTGCCTGAGTAAAAGAGAAATCTTGCAGTCCATGAGGACACTCTAGCAGTGATTTGTTGAATTAAAGGCATGCAATCCATGTGGGAAAGCTTAGATGAGATAAGGGGAACCCCAAGAAATCTTATAGATAGAACACCAATATGAAACCCCACCATAGAACAAATGCTATTATGCCATTCGTCTTTAACATTATATAAAACATAGTGACTCTTCTGAGCATTTGGAATTAAGCTAGAGAACAATGAGAAAGACTAAATACAAGAATGAATGATTGTAGCTGAAGGCAGGCTACCATGGCAAAAGATCAACAAATCATCAGCAAAACAAAGATGAGTGAGTTTGCAAGGCTCGGTTCGCTAGTGGAATTTAAAGCTAAGCAAAAGAGCATCCTTGTTCAAAATAATTGAGAAGGCTTCCATAGCTAGCACAAACAGGTAAGGGGAAAGAAGATCCCCTTGCCTTAGTCCTCTGGACCTTCGGAAGTAGTTTGCAAGAGCTCAATTCACTTTAACAGAAAACATAGCTGTAGAAATGCAAACTTTAATCCAATTAATGAAAGTGGGAGGGAACTTAAGAAGGCTCAACAGATCGAAGATAAAACTCTAGTTGACAGTGTCAAAAACTTTCCTAATGTCAATCTTTAAGGCACATCTAGAAAGACCAAAATTCCTATGGTAGTTTCTAAAAAGTTCTTGGGCAAGAAGAATATTATCACTGATGCTTCTACTAGAGAGGGAAAGACCTTCTTAAGTCTATTAGCAATAATCTTAGAGATGCATTTATAAAAAGTGTTGCAGCAAGATATTGTCCTAAAGTCAGATATATATGAATGATTATTAGACTTTGGGATCAAGGTAATAGTAGTAGCATTAATTCCACAAGGAAGGTGGCTCGTATCAAAAAAATAATGCACTGCAGAGGTAAATTCAGCCCCAATGATATCCCAACAATGGAGGAAAAATTAACATTAAAGCCATCCGGGCCAGGGCTCTTGTTAACCTTTATAGACTTAGGCATATAGAAAATCTCATTATCCAAAATAGGGGAACCATATTAGAAGATTGGATAGAAATAATATGTTTAGTAACATGCTTTTTTAGCTCAGCAAATCTAGGAAAGATTATGGGGATCAGAGTGAAGAGAAGACTGAATGGTAGAGAGCTGGGACTGAAGGATACATACATTATTAGAAAGATTACCAGCCGATGAGTTAAGTTGAACAATAGATTTCTTAGTTCTCCTCATCTTTTCAAAAAGAATGAACATTGGGTTGCCACGAATTTGAAAATTCCAACTATCAGAGACTGCAACAATTAATCCTTCTAGATCAATTATGAAGTTGAAAAATTGAAAGAGCTTCTTGACCGTTTGAAGGTGAAGGTCAGTTTTAAGGATAATAAAATGAACCTACAATATATAATTCAATAATTTATTGTTTAAATAAATATTTAATAATTATAACAACATTCTCAAAATCCCAATTAAATATATTATCTTACATATAATTGATTATTTTAATAATTAATATAATAAATCATTATTAATATTGGCTGTGTGCTTCGCATGGGAATGGTAAACGAGTTTATCAAAATGATAAAAAATGGAGATAAGTCAAATACTAATTAAATATTATTATTGAAATTAATGAAAGTTCATATTGCACACTTGCTTTATAATCATGAAATCAACCTATAGAGAATTATTTTAAATCAATTGTTCATGGAAGAGTTGTGCTATGTATTGCGATAAATTGACGTTGAATTATAATTATGAAATTTATCAATACATGAGATTTGTAAGAATTATAAGAACAATCTACTTATTACACATCTCTCTAATAAAGTTACAACCGGTACTTATCCACGTAACTGATAATTAAAAAGTCAATGTAAAATTGTAGTACTTAAAGCTACATGTAACGCTTTGCGTTAACAAAGATACTAGATGAGTCATTTTCAAATTTATTTGTATTTTGCACGGGTTATCAAACTTGAAATACTAAACACCTATCAAAATTTACTCAACCTCCTTGGGTGATTGACACGTGCATGTCATACAAAATGTTAATAGTTGATAAAATATTTTGAAATGAATAATACTATGTGCAACAACTGTACACAAAATTTTGTGCACTAATAGTATGATTCAAATATTGCTTACCAATTAAATGTGCAAAATATTAAGACGTAGGTCTCGCTCCCTATTTTTTCTTTGTTTTTATACTTAGTGTTTACAATTTTTTATATAATTGGTGTTCCTAGCATTACTCTTCTGAAATTTATAATAAGAATGTGTCAGATCATTCTTTCTTATGTATGAAACCGATCTCCTCACTATTCTCCTAGTCCTTCAAAAATTGGTTTATTTAATTTTTGTGGTCAAATGGATCAATTTTAAAAAAGAATTCAGGATAGTTATTTATATTTTCAAACATATGAAAATTGAAGGTGATAGTAAATTCGATATAGTTTCTTATATATGGTTCTCCTCTTATATTTACAATAAAATGGTATATATTTTGATTACAAAATTGGTCAATTTGATATTGAAAAAAATCAAATTAAATCAATTTTTGCGAGACAAGGGGACTAGAAATTAATTAATAGAAATATTAATGTTGAAAGAAAATGATATACATGTGTCAACAAATATTTGACAAAATTAGATTGCGACCTATGTGATCAAAGTATATGCGATAAGATCGAATAAATTAAAGTAAAACTTTTATAATGTATAACATGACTCATTGTTGAAATTAATGGTATGTCATATTGCACAGTTGCTTTATCATCAGGAAATCAAAATTGGTGTTTGATTGCATCTTAATGCAATTTAATAGCCCACCTCTTAATGAATTTTAACAGCTCATATCTTTGTATTAAGAGGTATTCTGAATAGTTTTGACTCATATTTGTATCTTAAATATTCAGAGGACCTCTTAATACAAAGATGTTGTGACGCCCCCAAAATATGTCAATTCCATCCAACCCATTCCGAGTCGCCAAATACATGGTATAGAAACAACTACAACTTTATTAATACATTTGTCGTGCAAAATATGACAACACATATACTGTGAGTTTAAATACAAATATTATCTTCTAGACAATATCTACACTCAAATAAGTCCTCATTATTGATACACTATTTTACAAAATAGTGAGGACTACTATAACAACTATCTTGAAACATCACTCTACACCCCGACTAGTTCCTGTTATATTCTCGCTTCCTGAGAAGAAAAATGGAATAAAAAGGAAAAGAGTGAGCTCAACTAGCCCAGTAAAGAATGTTATGACTAAGATAATGTACAACAAATTATCGTTAGTCCTCAACAGGGAAAAATCCGATAGAATGTAATAGATAACAAGTTTCAGAAAGGCCAAAGATAATTTAAAAGTTGTAGAGAATGAAATCTACTAACATCTATGAATTTAAAAGTCCATCATCAATATTTTATCCCTGTAACATCAATCAATATACATCTTGAATCAAATAGTCATATTTGCACTATAGGCCACAGATAATCATCAGTTGGTCATGTTCATCTCAACACCTGTTCATCTTTGCACTACGGGTCAAAGATATTCATCAAGAAATCATTCATCTTTGCACTACAGACCAAAGATATTCAGTTATATCATCATTTAGGACTGAGGATGATGAAAAATATTTTAAAGAAAATGAATCCAGTGAGACAAAAGAAAAAATATTAAGGATTCGTACTTTAGACAATCCAAGTTCAAAAATACTCCATAATAAACTATTGTGGAGCAGAATTCAAAAATGAAGATCAAAACATAGATCCAATCAAAGATATGAACCATAATAGACAATCTTGGACACAGAAAAGAAAATTTAATTTTTATGTGAATAGTGTCGTATACGTGAATAGTGTCGTATACGTGAATAGTGCCGTATACGTGAATAGTAACTCCGACACTAAAAGGTAGAAATTTCACAAGAAAAATCATCATGCTTCGTGAATAGTACTCGTGAATAGTACTCATGAATAGTAACTCATTAATAGTAACTCGTGAATAGTAACTTATGAATAGTAACTCGTGAATAGTAAACCCGACATGAAAAGATAAGAATTTCACAAGAAAAATCTTACCAATATTCCAGCATAATGATATTGAAAAAAATAATATCATTTATAAAAATAACATCCCTTACCTCGAAAAGACAATACTTCTGACTGCAATACTGGATATAGTGTTGAAGGAACTTGCACCGTATAGCAACACTCAAAGTATCAAAATACTCGCAAGAATACGCTCGATAATATAGAGAGAAGATTTCAATTTTTGGTGTACTTTTCAATTCTAACCTAAGCACCCTATTTATAGGAAAATGCTTAGAACACTAAAGCAGGAAATTTAATAAAATAATATATTTATAATCAAATTTTTCTTAGCCCACCACATCAAAAACAAATTTACCACACAAAAATGAAAAACATGTTTAAAACAATTTTTGTAACAAAATCAATTCAGACTCAATATTCTGGAACTTCAATAATTCACAATAAATAGCCATTTTATCAGAAAAATTCAAATCTCATGTCCATTCCATAGAAAATTTAATTCTCTACAACTTTACAGAAGAAAGTTTTTTCAAATTTCAAACAAAAATTGACCGAAATCCACATACGGACGATTTTGCAGGCTATAATCAAATTTCAGACAAAATAGGGTCCACCAACACACAAAATATGTGTTAAACATTTTTTGTAACAAAAATACTCTTTCTCCTCATTTATTCATATATCACACATTCATTGTAAAAATATCACCATTATTATATTATTAAAATATAATAATATATTTAAATGAATTATTTTATCAGAAAAGATAAAATATCAATTTTCAACAATTGTCACATTAAAAAAATTTCTCCATCTATCCACATAAAATGAATATTTTCCTTATCATATAAATCAATAATTAATTATTCACAAATAATATTACATAATCACAATACTGACAACCAGACCGTTCCCAGGAAAGAGGGGATTTTCCAATAAGGATTTCTCCTTACTGGCGCGCAATTAGGTGACCAAGCCTCTCCTTAGACAGATCTTTCTAGACATTACCAATAATGCTATCTAATAATATTATTCAAATAATACGAATTATTGATCTGATAATAAAAAATACTGTATAGTAACAATTATTGAAATAACAATAATATAAAATGTCAATGTAGCAATTATTGAATCAATAAAATAAAATATTAAACAGTAATTACTGTAACAATTATTGAGTAGTGCCTTCTTACGTAAGAATCAATAATTGGTGCAATACCGTGTGCTACTGTGCAACAATGCGTATTACTATATTTTAACCACCAGGTATTCCAACAGTATTAACGGTAACAACTACGCTGTTATTTATAAACAACTTATATTTGTCATTTTCTTCATCCAATCGCTTTTCGTTATAGGGCCCACAAAAGACTGCGCCGTCGTACGAATATTCCCCGACAGCAAGAATATTCCACGACTAAACGAATATTCCCTGACAACAATGATTATTTTATAACCACTTGCGTATTTAAAATATTTGCGCATTTTACCCATAACTTACCACATTAATCAAATAAACATTTACTATTTCAAAATAATAAATAAAGGAAATTCTATTTTATTTATAAAAATTCGGGGTCTTACAGATGTGAGTTGTTAAGATGTATTAACACTCTATTTCTGAGTTTTAAAATGGACGAAAAAGAAAAAAAATGAACAGAAAATTTAAGTTTTCTTTCCAATTCATATGTTTCTGAGTTTTTTAATAAGCCAAAAAAAAGAAATGGATAGAAAACTTGGTCACTTTTCTTGTCAAAGTTTTCAGTCCAAAATAAGTCTGATTTGGACGAAAAAGAAATTGGAATAAATACTATTTTTATAATTATCATATTATCCTCAACTTTCAATATAATAAATTGTAAATTACAACTCATGTCTCCAATTTATTTTTATCTACTAAACCTAAGTTGATAAAGAGAAAGAGACATCTTGGCGTCAGGTACATGCCTTTACTTATCTGCTTTACCTTCTCTTGAATATCAATTTTTTGTTACAATTTCCTTGTGAAGACTTTATATGGAGTATAAGTTATGATTGATGTAATGATTCTCCTTTATTGAATCTTAAATAGTAGATTGTAATAAAACATGCTATTATCAATGACTTGAATGTCCCTCTTCCTGGAAGGAACCATCAGCACTCAACCAAAAGTTTGGATGTCCTTCACAGTGGATTCCTGCCAACTACAAATTTCAAAAGAGTGGTCAAGCTTTTTTATACACAATTAAAAACCTATATGTAAAATAATAAATAAGCAAACAAAACAACAACAACAAAAATACAGTCATGTTCAAAATACGAACCTGCATCATCCAGAGCTCCCGTTTTTTCCTAGGGTCGCTCGCTTTGACTCATCAATCCTACAACCAATGCAAGTAATATATTTTCTTCCTTCTGGCATTGACCCCATTGCTCTCAGCACATAATTACAGCAATACTTTGCACTGCAAACTATGCAAACTTCCTTCTCAGTGAACCGATTTCCTTTAAGGCATCGATGACATAATCCTTTCATCACATTGGATTTAGCCACTTGCCTTTCTTGACCTATAATCCACTCACCATAACCATTATCCTCATGAACAATATCAATTAATTCAGGATAACGAAAGGATAAATATGTATGAATCATACCTGGTCCAGTGAAGGAGATGATAAATATGTATGAATTTCTGAAAAGATTTCAAACGCAGTGTTCTCAAATTCTTCATTTTCCAGATCCGTTACAACCGAATTAGAAATACTATTGAGAAAATCAACCAACACGGATGTAGACTCTTTCGATTGGGAAAAAAATATAAACCCTAGATTCATACCTGATTGTCGTTTGCTAACAACGATGGTGGTGCTGAGTTAGTTAAGGAGCATAACAGCGGGAGAGACACGAAATTGGGAGAGCTAAGAAGCTACGAGAGAGAGAGAGATTGACGAGGGGAGAGCTAGGAGGCACAACAGAGAGAGAGAGAGAGTCAGAAAGCGGTGGTGGTGCTGAGATGGTTACGAGTTCTATTTCAATGTTATGTTATGTCAAATTTAAGTTTTCACTTCTCGGCCCTTTATTTGAAGCTCTGTGTTTTTAAAACAAATAACATTTTTTTTAAAAAATGTTATCGATTTAAAATCAAAAAAATGCCCTTTTAAATAGATAACGTTTTTACATGTATATCTACAATGTTTTGTTTAAAAACGTTGTGGGAAAAAAATACCACAACGTTTTTATAAAAAACGTTGTCTTTTAAGTGTTGTCTATTTACTGTTTTGTAGTAGTGTTTGTTCCCAATCAAAATTTGGCCCTGGAATATTATGAACCATTTCATTCATACGATGAGTACTACTGCTCGGATTTTGTACTGATGTGATGCCACCATCTCTTCTCTGCCCATGTGTTCAACAACATTCTTCGTAATTTTTTATGAACCCAGAAATAAGTAAATGATAGTTTACCATGACTCCGTCTATATAATTTACATTCTTACACTTCAAGCATGGACATCGTATCTTGTTCGTATTCACACATTCTGGGTGACTAAACACATACTCCAAAAACACTTGGTAACCAGCTCTAAATTCAGCTGTAGCACCTATCTAGGCACTTGACTTTCGTCGTGTCATCCAACTACGGTCTGAATAGAGGTCTATGATACCACGATACCTACTACAGACAACATTATAAACGTTAACATATGACTTGAGCATAATTGTAACCATATGAGTTGAGCATACTTCACAGCATGCATATGATTAACATTTAAGCATACTTGTAAGCATATGACTTGAGCATACTTGTAATCATATGACTTGAGCATACTTGTAAGCATATGATTAACATTTAAGCATACTTGTAAGAATATGACTTGAGCATACTTGTAACCATATGACGTGAGCTTCGACATAAGCATATGATTAACATTTAAGCATACTTGTAGGCATATGACCAAAATAAACTTGTAACCATATGACTTGAGCATACTAGCTAGTAAGCATATAACTTGAGCATATTTATAAGCATATGATTAGCTTGTTAATATTATAAATGTTCGCAACTACCTGACCAATCAAAATTTTTTACCAGAGTCTCCCCTATAATATGAACTAGCCACATATACGACGACATGCATATATGGTCATTTCTAGGCACCCAAGACACAAACCAAGAGAAATATACTTAATCATATTTAATATATATTATATGTCAAATATTAAATGTTATTAAATTTAGTATGAGAAACTAAGTAAATATCTACTTAGTTTAATAGTTATATTATATCATGTTATTTTATTTTAATTTGTTTTTATTGTGTATCGTAAGTGAATACGTAAGGTATTTCATTCATGTTAGCTTTATATCAGAGTTTGCTAACTCATTTATACAACTTTTGAGTATCTTGGAGATTCATTCATTTCAACTAGTGTGCTAAGGCGGCTAACATGTTTTAAGATTATACCACTCACGGTCCCTTTCTATAATCTTTTATGTTTTGGGATAGTCACAACTTGGTTGAGCAATTTATAGCTTCTATAACATTTTGTAACTTGTACATTCTTGTATACATAAGTGTTAAATACCCTTATTTTTCTGTTATAGCCAAAACAGTCTCTTTATTGACCAAGTGTGTTTAGTTACCTTCTCTGTTGCACTAACAGTTCCCTAACACTACCTATTTTGGCTTAACAGCCCCCAATAGCTTACCATGCCGACAACCAAGCTTGGCTTGGCCCCGTGAGTCTTGGCTAAGCTTGGTGTGGCCTCGTGTGGCCTCACGGCCCCAAGTCCATCCCATCAGCTCCAACAGCCCCTTCATAGGCTCTAGTGGATCACCAATATATTTATATCCAATTGATAAGCAACACCCAGGCTATCTATATAAACAGAACCCAATTTACTTAAAATTACTAAAATTAAGCTACTCACATATTCAAACAATTCAGTTTCTCATTTTATTTCAATAATGGGCATAGCTTTTCTATAACCAAAAGCTATTATATATTTTAAACCTAAAACTGTTCACAATAAAAGAGGGGAAAAAATCAACTAAAAACTTATACTTATAGAAACTGACCATATCGAAATAAAGGTAATTTTCAAGTATACAACTAGTAATCAAAGAAAGTTAATAAGTATGTGGCCCAATTCCAAATGTCGATAATAAGCTCATTCATATGCAACATAAACTTTTATTTCAGTATACAACAATTCATTCAATCATTCAAACATTTGAACCACATAAAGTAACAAAATCAATTTACCTAAACTGCATATTACACAAATAAATTTTATTCTAATCAAAACTTATAAACCAAACATAATCATATTACCCAAATCAAGTTCAAGTACTAATAAAATCATAATCATATTACCCAAACATAATCAAATTCATATATATCAATCTAATGCATGTATAATCATATTCATAATCAATTAATATTGAAATATTATTCATTGAAATCAATACCTGAAAGCACTGGGCGGCGGTAGCAGAGGTGGCGGCGGTGGGCGGCAGTTGCAGTGGTGGTGGCGGTGGGCGACGATTGCGGCGGTGGCTTCCGACGGCGGCGTGAACTTCTCCCTCTTCTCCCTTTTCTTTCTCCCTCTTTTTTTTTCTCTTCTGCTTCAGCTACTGTCGAGCGAGGTGTGCCTGATAGATTAAAAGAAATCAGTGACCGCATGCGGTCGCTAAATATTTAATGATGTGGAAGTATCAACGACCAAATGCGGTCGTTGATTGTGAGAGGTCGCAAAAAAATAGGACGCCAACATTTCTAGCCAATTTTTAGGCGCTAAAATTGAAATAGCGACCACTTAGTGACCGCATTCGGTCGCTAACAAAAACTAGCGACTACATTCAATGGTGATCGCCACTTGCAATCGCTAATAATAGTATCTGCGACCGTAGGTGCGGTCGCTAATATTGTTGGTCGTTGTTATAGCATTTTCTTGTAGTGAACGTGATTAAATGTTACGCGTAACATGTGGCCTTATAAGGCTGATCACTTAATAATACTTCGGGGATAAGAGTTTACAGTCTTTTATGACTGTTGAACGTCAAGTAAAAGTTCACAGTTTTTGTGATTATTGAACATTTGTGTAAAGAGTCATGGTTCTTACGACCACTCAGTGACCCTCAAAATAAATATTTTTTCTTTTAGACATTTAATTAAATTTAAGATTATAAAATTATATCCTATTGAGAAATTTAATGTGCATTAACTTATTTAGAGATTTTTGTTGACTTTTTTGTCTTTCATTCAATACTTTAGGTCTGAACCCTAGTTTATATTTGGACCCACAACAATTAATATTGGGGGTATTATTAGATTTTTTTTTTGTACTAAATAGATTATTTAAGTTATGTTGACTTTTAACTTAAGACTACCCAAATTAGTAATAAAAATTTTTATCTAGGGCGGATGGAGTATTTAGTTATGATTATGCGAAAATAATTACTTTTGTTTTATTTAATTTTTTTAATGGAATTTTACTCTTGGGTTTATATTGATAAAGTTTACTTGAAATTCTAATTCAAACAGAACTATGAAACTCAAGCTTTAATAAATTTTAATGTAATTATAACAATTCGTTAGTAATCAATCCACTATAATTTTTAACTAATTTTATAGTAATTATATTTTTTTTAAAATCACATATATTATTAAAAAAAAAATTCGATATCTTAACATTTTATTAAAAGTGAAATAACAAATTTTGGATAAAATTTGTTAAGATATATTATCTTAGTGATATAAAAGCTTGTAATATATTTGATAGAGCCAAAGAAAAAAAAATTAGAAATTTATTTTCTTATTATAGATATAAAAATAAACAACATCTTCCTTTTTCCTAACAAGTTGGATTTTATTTTGAATATTTTACAAATTTGGATAGTACCTATACTAATTTTAATATGAAAAAAAAAGCTAAAATAAAAATTTGTGAAAATATTTTTGTGCCTTTAATTATATAGTTAATTCGAATTAGAATTTCTAGTAAATTTTGTCAATATAAACGCTAATACAAAATTTTATTTGAAACTACAATAAAATTAAAATAATTGTTTGCTTATAATCATAACTAAATAAATCTGCACTACATTCAAATGTTTAACTTAATAATTGATCAAAAGAACCTACAATATATAATTTAATAATTTATTATTTAAATAATTATTTAATAACTATAACTATATTCTCAAAGTCCTAATTAATATATTATTTTACATTTAATTGATTATTTCAATGTAAAATTGTTTATCTAAATGAGAAAAAATGGAGATAAGGAAAACACAAATTAAATATTATTATTGAAATTAATGATAGTTCATATTGAATACTTGCTTTATAATCAGTAAATCAAAATATAGAGAATTATCACTACAAAAAAGGTCATTGTCGATGGGGTCAGTGCCGACGGCAATGGTACCATTGATAATAAGGTCAATGCTGACGAAGTAGTCGTCGCGCATGGGTCCTGTCGGTAATGAGATATTATTTGGTGGGAAATTTTCACGGTGGAGGGAAAAGGCACTGGTGACGAGACTTAGAATTACGGGCGACGGGAACGCCACCGCCAATGAGTCATTATCGCCAAGGTTACGGGAGACTACATTATAGTCGAGAATGACATTTTATTTTTAACCCTAACCTCGACGACAACAACCCTAACTTTGTTCCCTCTCTATTTTTGCCTTTTCCCTCTCAGATAGCCCACTTCTCGCCATTGATTCTTAGCATAGCTCACACAACTTTCAATTCAATTGCCTAATTGATTGTTAGTTCCTCCTTCATTATTTCGCCTACTTCACCTTCATTATCTCGCCCGATTAATTTCACGATCGCTAAAATTTACTCATTCATCATTTTGCCTCTTTTAATCGACTCTCAAAAGCCACGTTTTTCATATGTTCCCTTTGTATGTGTGTGTGGAGAGGCATTTCATCGAGCTTCTAAAGGTACCGTTCCTCCATCTCTATTGTAAGACACAGAATTTTATGAAATAAAAGTATACAATTTTTCTATTTAATAAATGGTTAAATTGATAAAAGGTTAAAGTTAAGGGTGATATTTGAAAATTTCTCAAAGTAAGCAAGTCGATATAAAATATTCGTTATGTCGGGGAATATTCGATTGGTCGGGGAATATTCGATTGGTCGGGGAATATTCCTTTTAACAGGGAATATTCGTACGAGGACACAATCATTGGTGGACCCCACAACGAAATTATTGTCGTAGTTAGAAAATGACATAAATAATCTTTTTTATAAAAATAACGATAAAACTTTTACCGTTAAACTTTTAAAATACCTGGTGGTAAAAGTACAGTAATACGCGTGGTTGCATAGTAGCACATGGTATAGTACAATATCTTTGATTATGATGCTTACGTGAGAAGTCACTCAGTTTCATTCAATAATTGCTACAGCAGTTACTGCATAGTATCTCATATTATTGATTCAATTATTATCAGTATTATATGCACAATATTTTATTTTATTAAAGCAATAATTGAGACGACAATGTTATTCATATTATTATTTGCATTATTGACGATGTCTAGAAAGTTCTTTCGAGAAAAGGGGTTTGGTCACCTAATTGCGCGCCAATAGGGAGAAATTCTTATCGGAAAGCTCCATCTTTCCTGGGAATGATCTGGTTGTTAAATATTGTGAGTTATAATATTAATGATGAATAAGTGTTGAAAGATTAAAAATGTGTTTGTATAAGATAAATGATTTGTGATAATTATTTATTCAATTTTTGATATAAATAGAGGGGTTCGTTATGAGGTATTTGTTATAAGTTTGACTTATTATTCCATGAGGAGATATGCTAATTTTTCAGACCGTTGGTTGAAGTTATAATAGTAAATCAATATGGATCGTTGGTTGAAGATATAATAGTAAATCAATATGGACCGCTAGTGGAAAGTTATAATAGTAAATCAATATGGATCGCTAGTTTAAAGTAAATTAGTATGGACCGTTGCTTTAAGTTTTAATAGTAAATTAATATGGACCGTCCGTTTAAAAGTAAATTAATCTGGGTCGTTCATAATCCACGTCATCCCATGATATAAGAACTTTTATCATGGGACGGATGGAGTAGTTGATAAGATATTCTGAAATGGATAATATTGTGTACAAACTGTACACAAAATTTTGTGCACCAAGGGTATGATCCATGTATTGTTTATCAATGAAAATATTAAAACATTTAGTTTTTAGGTTCCGCTCAATATTTTCTATTTTTGTATATTGTGTGTGCATAATTTTTTATGTATAATTGATGTCCCTAGCATTAGTATTCTGAAATTTATGATAAAAATGTGTCGGATCATTCTTTCTTATGTATGAAACTGATCTCCTCACTATTCTCTCAGTCCCTCAAAAATTGGTTTATTTAATTTTTGTGTTCAAATTGATCAATTTTAAAAAAGAATTTAGGATATTTATTTATATTTTAAAACATATGAAAATTGAAGGTGATAGTAAATTAGATATAGTTTCTTAAATAGAGTTCTCCTCCTATATTTACAAGAAAATTATATTTTTTTTATTACAAAATTGGTCAATTTAACTAAAAAATCAAATTAAACCGATTCTTGTGGGACAGATGGAGTAGAAATTAATTAATAAGAATATAATATTTATTAAATTTATATGTAATTAATTTATTTAAATGAGAAAAAAGGGAGATAAGACGAACACCAATTAAATATTATTGTTGAAGAAAAATGATATACATATGTCGACAAATATTTGACGAAGTAAGATTGCGACCAACACGATCAAAGTATATGCAATAAGATCGAAAAAATTAAAGTGGGACCCTTCCTAATTCTTACTTATCTCTTGTATGCACATATATCGCAATCATAATTCGGCTGAAAACACTTGTAAAGTATAACAGGAATCATTGTAGAAATTAATGGTAGTTCATTTTGCACAGTTGCTTTATCATCAGGAAATCGAAATTAATGGTAGTTTATTTTAATTAAATTATTCATGGAATAGTTGCAAAAGTATAAGGAGGATCATTTACAAAAGGCTTGACACTCGGATTTTTTATCAAAACAATGTGCTTTAAGAGGCTCAGCACAACACCAACAAATTCTAGGGATAACCCCACATACCCTTGGGAGACAAAATCTAACAGCTTTCTCATTCAGTATACTGTTGTTTCTTAACTTTGAAGGCAGAATTTTGCCACCATCTTGCGTAATTTCAGCTCTCTTGTTGATCAAACCTGTATCAGAAATAAATAATTTTTTTGAAAAAATTTCATTTCTAAAATGGGTTTTTGGAAATTACCTCTGTTAAAAGAAAAAAATTACAAAACCTAAAAATGTATTTACAATAATTTGAAAATAAGAGATGATGAGGAAATAATTACTTACATTTATCAGTAGCAAATAGGGAAAGCAGAACCTAAAGGAAGAGAACCATAGGTTGAAATTTAGAAGTGGCCATAAAATTGTGAATTTGTTTAGTCAGGCATGAATAGACCATTCTTTCAACACATTGTTTATATAGGGGAAAAAAATAAAAAGTCAAATAGATTATTACTCACCGTTTCTTTTTATTTGTCTTTTTAAAAAGTCAAATTTGTTTCTTTTTACTTTTTATTTTTAGATTTTAAAGAAGCATTAATGACTTAATTTCATATATTGTCTCTATATTAAATATTAACTTGGTCAATCAGACAGAATATTAATAAGCATTCATTATATTTATTACTCCCTCAAAAGTTCTGGTTGACTTTTTGCGCATATTAAGAAAGGGGATAAAATGACAAAATTGTCCATGTTTAAATTCTCATTTAATCGTATAGTTTTTTACACATTATAAGTGATGCTCCATAAATATGCATAAAAAATAGATATTTAACAGTTAATAATAAGGGTATTATAGACAAATTATTGCAAAAGATAGATCATTTAAGGTAAGTAGACATTTAACTTGGGACTACCTAAAATAGTAATAAAGACTTTTATCCTAAGACGGAGAGAGTAATATTTTTCTTGACCTTGATAAATTAATATCAAGTGTTAGAAAGATTAATTCATACAATAACATTTCTTAAGGCAATGAGAATTCCTATGATTCTTAAAATGATTTTTCTTCTCAACAATTCTTTCAAAATAATATATGCTATATATAAGCTATTTTTGAAAGAAGAAAAAAAATGAAACAAAAGGCTTTAGCCTTTGTTCCATCCGAATAGAGTAAGGGAGTTTGGGCATTAAGATATGCTAGTAATTTTCGTGGGTCCTATTTGAAAATTAAGGCTGTAAACTAGCCAACACAGTTCGGTCTCGTTTCGGGTTCGACTCGAAAAAATACGAGCGAGACTCGGATTCGTTAATAATATGATCCAAATCTGAGTATTAAAAATTGTTCGAATAAAAATATGAGTAGAATCTGAGCAAGGTTACACTCGACTTGTTTAACATTCAAACTACTCGAATTTTTTATTGTGATTCGATACATAATCGGTTAATACATATTCGATTAGATGTTCGATATATTCTATTATAATATATACAAATTTAAATCAAATTAGGATAATTAGTTATTATTTTGTTTTGTTTTTAATTTTAATTTTAATTGTGATTTTATATTTGCAAAGTGTAATAATAAATATATTTTCTCATTTTTAAGTAATATAACAAATTCAATTTATAATTATATTTATTATAAAATTAATTATTATGTGGAGACTCGAATTCGAGCTTGAATTTGAAGCTCGCGAGTAGTTTGAAAAAATATTCGAGTCGAGTCGGATCGAATTCGAGTAATAAATATTCGAGTCGAGTCGAATCTGAGTAAGATTTTTCAAATATAATTCGAATTTGAGTACGAATTTATTATTTCGAGTTGAATTCGAATAACTGTCTATTCGCTCCGATTCGACTCGTTTACACCCTTATTGAAAATTAAGCATTGTTCGACTGATGCATTTGGCTTTAAATGAAAAAGATATGCTGAGATTAGAATTTAGATGTGCTTTAAATGAAAAAGATATGCTGAGATTAGAATTTAGTTGTGCTTTAAATGGAAAAGCCATGCATGAGGAATGAATTAATTAAAAAATTGTGCTGGCAGATTTTTTTGAAATCTGATAAGCTAAAGTATTAATGTGTTGTGCTCATCCCAAGCTCTCTTTTTTCAAATAAATTCATCTGAGTCATTGATTTCAAAACAACTTCAGAAATTACCAGTTTGCCCTCGGCTCAAAATTTCCAATAAATAGGAAAGCTTTTCTAATTTGCTACTTGCCAATTTCCAAAGATTGATAAATATACTCTCATTGCCTACATATTCTCTCTCTCTAAAGTTCTGATCTTTTAAAGAACAGAAAAATTGGTCAAAGTATTTTGAGACAAATCATTAAATTATTTTATTTACATTATCTAATACCTATTTATAATTATAGATATATAAATATAAATTGTTATACACATTAAATATATATATATATATATATATATATATATATATATTCATATCAATAAAAAGGACAGTTTAGATACCGTAATTTGATGATATTTTTTAAATAAGAATATTATTCAAAAGGGTGCTTAAAGTTCTAATGACTCTTTATTGATATAGTTTATTTATATAAATATTGTAAGTAGATCAGTTTTAAATATCGATATTTGGAGGTATTCCTTAAACAAGAATATCATTTGAACGGTGTTTGAAGTTCTAAGTGATCTATCAAAAGTATTTATACAAATATTAACAGTTAAACTTTAAATTCGGTCAGTTTTAGATACAGATATTTGGATGTATTCTTTAAATAAGAATATCATTCGAACGGTATTTGAAGTTTTAAGTGGCCTTATTTAATATTTACATGATGGATAAAATATATTATTATATATATTTTCAAGTCTAACAAATTTATTTGTTATATCAAGTATTATTTAATTGTTTACTTTATTATACTTGATATCAGTCATTGTAAGTATTTGAATATTTATTTAATTATTAATAAATATTTGTTGCATACTATAAAAGTTATTAAACTTATTCTGTGAATTTATCTGCTTAATAAGAAGTATTATTATAAAATTTATTTAAACTTTTATACCTGAAATTAAAGATAAATCTATTTTCGATAGAAACACATTCTTTATTATATAAAGAAAATTAAATCTTTATAAATCTGAACAACAGTCTTATATCTTTTAATATAGAAGCACATTTAAATCAAGCTTAAATTTATATACTTACTTATTAAAAAGCACTTTTTACACAAAATATAAAAATCATTTAAACGTTTATAACGGTGTAGAAATTTACATATTTTTTTCCTAATTTAAATTTAAACTCACACACACACAACCTTAGTCACTACCATGTTTTGAAACCCCAACCTCTTGGAACTCAAGAAATAGGGGTAACCATCGGGCCAAGACCCTTTGGTTAAAATTTACTTATTTGATTACTTAGAAGCATTATTTGATCTAAGCATAAATTACTATCTCCTTACAAAGAAGCATATAAGTATAAAAGTTTTTGAACTTTTATAAACATATATGTTCATTAAACTACTATCTGCTTATTTAAGAAGCCTTAAAAATAAAAGTTATTTAAACTTTTATATATTTGTACTAAATTGTATCTGCTTATTTTAGAAGCAAAATTTTGTTAAATATTTTGTAAAAATCGAAAAGGATAGTTAGTTTATTTTATGTACATTTGAGAAAGATGGGTAATTCTTTGACCAAGACTATAGTCTTAGAGAGGTCAGTTGGGAGTTGGGTCTTTAGCATACTTGTGAGGTGAAGAAGAGGTTGTTGTTTCAAAACCAGATCATAGAATAGAACTAGACTCAAAAGAAAGAACAACTGAGGTTAAGGAAGGAGCTTGCTGTCCAAAATAGTTAGTTGAGAATAGTTATAAGTCTGTCTATAAAAATTTGTAAAGGTTTGTCCGCCTGTTAAAGGAGTATTTATAACTAGGAGTAATAGGATCTCAAGTTTTGGAAATGAGCTTGAGACTGGGCGTAGCAATATAACCGGGATGTATGTTGTGAACCAGACAAATCTTTGCGCATTGTGTGATTAAATTTTTATTGTCTTGTACATTGATTTTAATATTACAAATTAAATAACAAAAAATCCAAAAAGGTATAAGATAAATTTTTAAACGGTACTAATCTATTCAATCCCATTTCGATCTAGATTATTATTGGACTTTCAATTGGTATCAGAGCAGTGCTCTTTAACTTCTTTGTTGAGTGAATACAGGCATATCTAAGAGTATATTCATCTATAGCCTACACAAATATTATTGGTTGCGGAGAGGTGCTATCAATGTCCAGACATCTACTATTTGAGGGAAAATTTTTGCCACATAGAAGAATAGATTCAAAATATATGTCAAATCACAAGGAATCAAAGTTTGACTTGCAATAGAACGATGTGTAAAAGATCCTACAAAAATTATAGGAGAAAAGATCGTTGAAAAAGACGTTGATGAATTTACTACTGAAGATGAAAAAGCTATGAATATAGCATCTAGAGCTAAACAAGTACTAACTAGTGCTCACATCGAAAAAGAGTACAAAAGAGTTATCAACTGCAAGAATGCTAAAAAAATCTGGGAAAAATTTATTGTAACCTACGAAGGAACCAATCATATTAAAGAAACCAGAAAAGACACTCTAATTCAAGAATATGAAATATTCAAGCTGTAAGAAGGTGACAAGATCATTGATATGGAAACACATTTTTCCTGAACCATTGATCAGCTAGAACAACTAGGGAAGGCATACACAACAAATGAGAAGAACAGAGAAGAATTCTCTTAACTCTCCCTTCTGTCTGGAAAAAGAAAGTTATAACCATGAAGGAAATGCAAGACCTAACTACGTATCCTCTTGATAGCCTTATCAGAAATCTTTGTGCTCATGAGGTCGACATACTAGTTGAAAAAGTTGGATCAGATACAGACCTCAAAAAGAATGAAATTGCATTCAAAGCTCTACTTGTTGATCAAAAAAGTGATGATGAAGAATTAAATGAACAACTCCTAAGTTTAGACAATAATGAAGTTATTTTGTTATCAAGATAACTCATGAGAGTTATACAAAGCAAAGCTCGTAAATATGGCAAGGGCTTTCTGAAAATAAATAACAATTTCAAGAACTTCAAAGGCAAATAAGTCTTCAAGCCAAAAGTACAAGGAAGAAATTTCAAAGCGAACAATAACTTCATAAATATTAGTTCAAGCGAAAATTAAAATGTATGTTTTGACTGCAACCTACCTGGAAATTTCAAAAAGTATTTTCCAAAACTAGCTAACAACAAAGTATTAGTAGCTGAGGAAGGTTGGGATATGAGTGACGAAGAATAAACTATCGAACAAACTGAAGAAGTTGCAAATCTATGTCTAATGGCAGACAATGATTCATCACCAATATCTGAGGTAAACTCTAAACATCAATTACCCAGCACTTTATTTGACACTCATAATATAAATAAAAAACATTCTGAATTACAAGAAGTTTATAATTTTTTATATGAAAATAATGAATCTAGAAAAATTAATTAAAACTAAAAAAATCTTGAAATAGAAAAATGAAGTTTAATTATAACTAATGAAAATTTAAATGAAGAAAAACTAGAAAATTATTTATTATTAAAAGAAGAATTAGAAAAATTAAAGAAAATAAATAAAAATCTTGAAATAGAAAATTCAAATTTAATTATAGATAATGAAGAAAAATTAAAAAATGAATTATTATTAAAATATGAACTAAAAAATAAAGAAAAATAAAAAAGGATCTTGAAATAGAAAATTCAACATTTATATATCATTTCCTTTGAAATCTTGAAGTTGAAAATTCAACACTTGCAATAATTAATGAAGACACTCAAATAAAAGATCAAATGTTAAATGAATATATTAAAAAAATAAGATTGAGAATTCATATATAAAAATAGAGTTAGAAAAATAATGAAAATCCCTCTTTAATAGATCAAATTAATTAATAATTAACTAAAGAATGTGACGATCTAGATACCATAGTTCTAAAATTCAGAAAAGGGAAAGAAAATCTTAATGTCATGTTAAATTAACAGAGATGTGGATTTAATAAAGGACTGAGATATATTGGAGAATTTAGTAAAACAAAAGATAAAGGACTTTACGTACAATGTTAAAAGTAAAGAAAAAGAAAGTCATAAATCTCCTTTTACTAAATGCTCTCACTGTAATAGAAACGGTCATTCATTTTATATGTGTAATGTTCGAAATGGAAACTATAAAGGAAAAATAATTTGGGTTCCCAAATAAACATATATTGCACCAACTATTACAAGAAAAGCTAGAGTTCCATAGAAACTATTATCATACATCGTATAGTCCTGTAACTTATAGAATGTTTATCTCCACTAAGAATGATTATCCTATACCCAGGTTTGTAAAGGAAAATACAAATATTCCCAATACAAAATGGAAAACTTACCCAAACGACCTTTCTTATTAAAGGGTACCAGTATGTAAAATTAG
The DNA here is from genome assembly GCA_020205505.1 of Panax japonicus. NCBI lineage: Eukaryota > Viridiplantae > Streptophyta > Magnoliopsida > Apiales > Araliaceae > Panax > Panax japonicus. The sequence continues at coordinate 9,632,464 of CM035099.1, forward strand.
TATATATTGCAGGTGTGACTTGCAGCTGATTCAAATAGAAACAAATGGTATCTCAATAGCGGGTGTTCATACATATGACTGGCGATAAATCAAAGTTGAATAATTCACAAGCTACATACTATGGTGAGGTAACCTTTGGAGACAACAACAAAGGTAAAGTAATTAGAATTGGCAGTGTTGATAATAAGCACATAACAATTTTCAACGTTTAATTAATCACAGGACTCGAGTATAATCTTATATTTATAATTTAATTATGTGATAGTAATTTTAAAATATCGTTTCGTCCTCATAATTGCTCAATATTTGATAAATCTGGAAAATTAATTTTATTATGCCCTAGAAATTAAAATGTATACACATGTGATCATCTAGATGCATATTCTCATCTAGATAATGTTTGTCTCGTATATGCAAAAGATGATCCATGCCTTTAGCATCAAAGATTAGGACATATTAACATGAAACTAATCAACAACATTTCTTCCAAAGAACGTGTTCGTGGTCTTCTAAAATTAAAGTTTTTAAAAGATTATATTTGTGAAGCTTTGGAATTAGAAAAAGAAATTCATGCATCTCATAAAACTAAACTCACAGTGTCAACCTCACGACCATTAGAACTATTGTATATGGGCTTGGTTGGACCTATTGCTAAACGTATCATGGGTGGTGTTGTATATATTCTAGTTTTAGTTAATGATTACTCTCAATTTACATGGTTTGATTTTCTAAAATATAAAAATGAAGCTATTAATTCTTTCTCTAATTTTTTATGTAAGAAAATTTAGAAGCAACAAGGAAGTTCTATTGTTTATATTCAATCTGATCACGGAAGAGAATTTGACAATTCTGATTTTATTATGTTCTGTGATGAGCAGGGTATAAGTAATAACTTCTTTACTCCTTACACACCTCAATCAAATGGTGTGGTTGAAATAAAAAATCAAACTTTACAAGAAATGACTAATAATATGTTAAAGGAATATCGTCTTCCTAAATATTTTTGGGCTGAAACAGTAGCAACGTCTTGCTATATCTTAAGCCGAGTTTTATTATGACCTATTTTTCTTAAAACTCCCTATAAACCTTATTATAAAAGAACTCCAAAAATAAATTATTTTTATATTTTTGGAAGTAAATGTTTTATTTTAAATACTAAAGGGCATTTGCTAAAGTTTGATCCCAAATCTGATGAAGGAATTTTTCTAGGATATTCACTAAATAGTAAAGCATATAGAGTTTTTAACAAAAGAAGCTTAGTTGTTGAAGAATCAATGAGTGTAACTTTTTATGAGTCTCAGCCACCTCCTAAATATAAAGAGTTAGTTAACAGTGACGTGGTCATTGAAGATATTTTCAGAACTATGGAGGAAACAAAACTAGAAAATACATCTCCACCTATCAATATAAATCCTCTTGAAAATTACAATCTACTGTTAAATGATCTACCTAAAGATACGTATATTATTAAAAAACATCCTTTACAAAATGTGATTGGTGATATTGATAGAGGAATTTTTAATAGATCACAAGCACATAACTTGGCTGGTGATTTATCCTTTTCATCTCATATTGAGCCTAAAAACATAAAAGATGCTTTCCTGGATGAATATTGGATAATTATTATGTAAGATGAACTTGAAAAGTTCACAGAAACAAAGTCTGTGAGTTAGTTCCAAAACCCGAGGATACTTCTATTATTGGAACTCGATGAATTTTTCGTAACAAATTAGATGAAAATGGAACTATTACTCGTAACAAGGAAATACTTGTTGCACAAAGGATATAATCAACTTAAAAGTATTGATTATGATGAAACATATGCTCCTGTTGCTAGATTTGAGTCTATTTGTATGCTATTAGCTTTTTCATGTCATAAATACTTTAAATTATTTCAAATGGATGTCAAATCTGCATTCTTAAATGGTGTTGGATGTGATCATAGAATCGTCAACCCGCCGTGATATGTTATAGTATGATAAAGTCATAAAATAATTTTCAATATTTGAACTATTTAAAGAAGGTCAAAGCCAGTTGCGTTAACTAGGAAAATATTTTGATTGATGTGACGCCCCCAAAATAGGTATACACAACCCATTCTGAGTCGCCAAATACATGGTACAGAATTTAAATACAAACTTAATTTACACAATACGACAAATATAAGCTAAGAGTTTTAACACGAATATTATCTTGTAGATAATATCCAAATTCAAATGAAGACCTCATTACAATTATTATCACACTATTTTATAAAATAGTGAGAACTACTACAGCCACCATCTCGAACCGTCACTCCATTCCCCAACTAATCTCAGGTATGTTCTCATTTCTTGAATAGAATAATGAAAGCAAAGGGTGAGCTCAACTTGCCCAGTAAAAAATATTATGACTAAGATAATGCATAATAAACTATCGTTAGCCTTCAACAGTGTAAAACTAATAGAATACAATAGACAATAAGTTTAACTGCAGCGGAACACGCAATCCATTAGAAGAGTCAAGTAGAGCATGATATCTACTATCTTCTATGATTTAAAAGTTCATTGTCAATATTTTATCGTTGTAACACAGCTCAATAAATAATCCACATCACCGAATTATCCATACACTACGGGCTAAGGATATTTGTTAGTATCACATCTACGAATTATCCATGTACTACGGGCCAAGGATATTCGTTATTATCATCAATGGTCATGATCATGCCAATAACTGTCCATCAATACACTACGGGCCAATGAGGACTTTTACCACATCATTTGTAATATTACAGGTCATGATTATATCGATACATAATTCCTGATCATAATCATACCAATCAACAGTCCATCTATGCACTACGGGCCAAAGATGACTTTTATCACAATATAAGCATGAGGATGATGACAATGATATAAGAAATCAATCAAGTGAGATAAAGGATAAATATTAAAGATTTATAATTTAATTTATCCAGAGTTTAAGAATGTCCAAATTGTCAACATGATAACTGTTTTGTGGAGTAAAATTCAAAAATAATATTCATGTATCAAAAATAATTTGGACAGAAAAGAAATCAATTTTTATCATGAATAGTATCTCGGGTGAATATTACCCAAGTGAATAGTATCTCGTGAATAGTACTTCGTGAATAATACCCCATGAATAGTACCCCTGCATGAAAAGATTAAAATTTAACAAGAATGTTCAGAAAAATATTTTCGTGAAAAGATACTCGATGAAGCGCAAATTTCAAGGATATTCTACTAATTTCAAGGAGTATAAAAGCAATACTTATCAAAATGAGTGTAGAATTAGGAATATGAAACGAAAAAATATTACTTACATACTACAGAGTATGAAAGAAAATATTATTTTTTACGAATATTGAAAAAAAGATATCCCTTACCTTAAAAGGAGAGTATTTCTGACTGCTATGACGTGGATATTCTTAAAGAAAAGTTATACTATTTTTTACACTCAAAACTTCCTTAAACTTAAAGAAATACACTCAATATTATAGAAGAAGAATTCTATGATTCTGGTGTGATTTTCATTTCTAAACTAAGCATCCTATTTATAGAAGAATGACATAATACTATTTAAGAAAATAATCACGGATGCACAGTGACAATATCACGGGCACTCAACCGGCGAAAAAATTTGATTTACTATGCAGCATTATGTAATAAAATATTCTAATAACAAGAAAACTTTAAATAAAATATAATATATTCTATTTATAATCTAATAAAACAAAACTTATAATATATATATATATATATATATAAGTAATAAAATAAAATTGAGATAACTTTCTACCGATGATTTTGAAAAATGAATAATTGGGGGTCCATGTAATAAGTCAAATTTATAACAAATACATCATAAAAAAAACCCTCTATTTATCTCAATTCACTTGGCTTCACTAAACACATTTTTAATAATATTTATTCATCATTACTATTATAACTCACAATATTAATAACCAGATCATTCTCAGGAAAGAGGGGCTTTTCGATAAGGACTTCTCCTTATTGGCACGCAATTAGGTAACCAAACCCCTTTTCTCGATAGAACTTTCTAGACATTATATTGTCAATAATGCAAATAATAATATGAATAACGTTGTCGTCTCAATTATTGATTTAATAATATAAAATATTGTGACAATAATTAAATCAATAATATGAGATACTATGCAGCAATTACTGTGGCAATAATTGAATAAAACTAAGTGATTTCTCACATAAGCATTAATAATCAAAGATACTGTGAAATACAATGTGCTACTGTGCAACCACTCGTATTATTGTACTTCTATCTCCGGATATTTCAATAGTTAACGGTAAAAGTTTTGTCGTTATTTTATAAAAAGTTATTTATGTCATTTTCTAATTTCGACAGTAATTTCGTTGTAGGGTCCACCAATGATTGTGTCGTCGTATGAATATTCTCTAATAAAACGAATATTCCCCGACCAAACGAACATTTTATGACAACTTGTTTACTTTGTAAAATTTATAAATATTACCCACAACTATAACATTATATCAAATTCACACTTTATTATTCAAAATAACATTTAGAGAAAAAATAATTTTTATTCATAAAAGTTAGGTTCTTACAATTGATGGTTGAACCGTTAATCAAAGTCTAAGTTATTCTATTCAGCTAGACTAATGTTACAATCTGTTTATGAAATTCAAGCGTTCTTTGAGAATTTTTGCCAAACCAAATTCTTTTGGTGCGGAATTTGTACCAAGTCTAAGAAGAATAACCCTAATATTGGGGAAATTTGTGGTCGGTAATACCGATTGACCATTTTGGGTGATAAAAAACGCATATAATCATTTCAGTAGAACGTTGTGCGATAGGCTAATCACCTAGAGTACAAGTAGATAATATTTTTAGTCTGTGTGATTGTTAAAATATTTTGGAGGTTTATAGTAGAAATACCTGATAAATCCTGAGCATAAAAGTTTAAGGTCTTTATAACAGTAACCCTTAGTATGTCATTTCAAATATATGAAACTCAGGAAATTTCTTTTATTCTCTGTTTGTTAAAGCTACTTCATAATTATTAAATAATTGTCAAGATTCCTAAAAGATATTTCATTATTATGGAAGTTGGATGTTTAGAAGGTATAAATTCCTTAGAGGAAAGTGATGATAGAATGCGATGACTGAAAAAGAAATCCTTAGAGGAGGTGTGACGATCCGAGAAATCGGATGACCTTGTAATAGTTTTTATTGTGAATATCTAATAAAATAAAATTTTATTAATATTATTATATGTTATGTGATTTAGGTCGATTAATGACCTAGTTTACATTGTTAAGTGATTATGTATGAATGTTGGGAGATTTTAGGAGAAAAAATTTTCCCCGAAAAAATGCAAAAAACACTGTTCATAAAACACAAAAATGCTAATAAACGTACTTTTTAGAGATTTTTGAATTACGCTAATAAAAGTTTAACACTTCACGCTAAAAACGCAAACTCGTTTTTTTCTAATTTTTGAATCACGACATAGCGTTTCTTCGGAAAAATAGGATTGGTGGCGAAATCAAAATTTTAAAATCGAAAGTCGTTTCTTCAACTACCAGATCAAATTATGAAAACATAACTGAAAAATTTAGAAAACCTAAATGGATAAGAAAATGTCTAACTAGAATTAGTTATATTAACTAAGGTAGTGTTTGATTGCTTCTTAATAGTTTACCTCTTAATACATCTGAACAACCCATAATTTTATATTAAGAGGTCCTCTTAATATTTAAGAAACAAATATGAATAAACTATTCAGAGGATCATCTTAATACAAAAATATAGGTTGTTAAAATGGATTAAGAGGTGAATTGTTAAGATATATTAAGATACAATCAAACACAACCTAAGCTTAAGAATTATGAGGCTTGGCTAAGAAATTTAGAAATGGCTAGGGTTAAGCCAATGTTTGAGCTTAGGGTTGAACCTAGAGTTTGAGAGGCTTGGCTAGGGTTTCGCCAAGGGAAAAACTAAGGGTTTATGGCTGACGCCTACAACAGCTCGTGGGGTCCATGGATTTCTAGGATTGGTGGGGTACTATCAGAAATTCATCAAGCATTTTGGTGGTATTGCTGCACCATTGAATAAAATACTCATTAAGGGTTCCATTGAACGAAAGAGGCAGAGAAATAGTTCCTACAACTCAAAGAGGCTTTCACAACACCCCCATTCCTTAGCCTGCCCGATTTCTCCCAACCTTTTGTTATTGAATGTGACGCAAGTGGCTACAGAATTGGGGTTGAGCTCTTGCAAAACAACGTCCCTTAGCTTACTTTAGTGAGGCCTTGAAAGGTTTGGCATTGAATCTTTCAACTTACGAGAAAAAATGTTAGTTATCGTGAAGTCGGTGCGGAAGTGGCGACCTCATCTCTTGCACTACAGGAAAATAGGGCTATGGCGACAGTATAGGCCTGTTGGCATAGATTTGAAAATCTTCGTCATACAATATGCCGGAGGTACCCAACTGTAATATGTTCAAGAAAGTGGTTTAAATTCTTTCAATTCCTTAATAAAATAGATATATAAAAGATTAATTTCAAGAATAATTATTATATATTTAATTTATACTGAGGGCCATATTAAGGGTATATCTCATAATTGAACTTAACCCTATAATATTTTTAAAACTGAATTCATTAAGAGTTAGGATTGGTCGAGATCGATAGGGTCAAGTAAAAGTGTCACACCTGCCTTGAATAATTCCTTTTTTAGTGCATGCATATGTACTACACATTTACATGCATCATCAACTAAATATGAGGGGTGGGGGAATAGAGAACTTTATTCAATATGTCAAGTAATGACTGCATATCATTTACATTCTTTCTTACAATCAGATTTATTATGATAACATGAGATGTTGGTTTGCGCAAATGGCCAAAATCAATACAACACCAACAAGTCAAGGGTTTAAAACATATAGTCGCATCTTCAATAATATTGTCAGCCTTCTTGTTGATTGTACCTGTTTCAAATATAACCTGTTTTAAATATATGTCTAATTTATAAGATAATTATTGACTTTTGAAAAGTTAATTTCAAATATTTTTGTCAATACAATTATGGATATCATAAACTACCTAACAATTTGCTACAAATTCATTTAGTTTATGTCAATACAATTATGGATATCATAAACTACCTAACAAGTATTACTACCAGTGAGATTTATTATTTTCAAATTTTAAATTAATTATGTAAATTTCAATTTTGAAAATATTTCAAATTAATTTTTACAAAGTCAATAATAATCATATAATTCGGAAACGAGGTAAAGAAAATATATTTACATTCATTCGTAACAAATTGGAAGAGCAAAACCAGAAATAAGATAACCAAAGGTTGATGCTTTAAAGTGGCCATAGAATTGTCTTTCAGCTATTGAATGAAATACAACAATGGTCCACTAGATGGCCTCTTAGGGAAATGATTCATAGAAAACGTTAGTTCTGGATACTGTTTCAACCAAGTGTTATCCAGCCGTTTAAAATTAGAGTGAATGGTTGAGATGAGGGCCCAACCGCTACTCCCTCTAGCGGTCAACCAAATTCTTTTATGTTAACTGCTAGTCCCTCTAGCGGCCAGTCAAAACGACCGTGCTTTGACTGACCGCTAGAGAGAGTAGCGACCAACATAAAAGAATTTGGCTTAATTACTGATTATCCTTATACATACTACTTATTAATCAGTAAAATAAAATAATAAAAAATTATAAGGATAATTAGTAATTATCCTTATACTTGTTAATAAAATAAATATGTATAAGGATAATTACTGATTATCGTCTTATAATTTTTAATTATAAATGAAAAATAATGATTGAGTTTATATTATATTTTGAGTAAGAATATACCAAAATATTCTTAGCGAAATAAATGGGAAATAAATGATATTATTAAATGGGAAATAAATGATATTATTTTTTTTAATATCATTATGCCAAAATATTGATATGAATTTTATTATGAAATTTTTACCTTTTCGTGTCGGGATTACTATTCACGTATACGGCATTATTCACGTATACAGCACTATTCACGAATACGACACTATTCACAGAAAAATTAAATTTTCTTTTCTTTGTCCAAGTTGTCTATTATGGTTACTATCTTTGATTGTATCCATGTTTTGATCTTCATTCTTGAATTTTGCTCCACAATTATTTATTATAGAGTATTTTTGAACTACGAATCCTTAATCTTTGTCCTTTTATCTCACTAGATTCATTTTCTTTATTCCTAAATGGTGATATAACTGAATATCTTTAGCCTGTATTGCAAAGATAAATGATTACTTGATGAATATCTTTAGCATGTATTAAATTTTGTTCTACAATTGTTTATTATGGAGCATTTTTTAACTTGGATAAACTAAACTACGAATCTCTAATCTTTGTCCTTTTATCTCACTGAATTCATTTTCTTTAATCCTAAATGGTGATATAACTGAATATCTTTAGCCTGTATTGTAAAGATAAATTATTACTTGATGAATATCTTTGGCCTGTAATGCAAATATGGACAGGTGTTGAGATGAACATGACTAACTAATGATACAAATGAATATCTTTGGTCGTAGTGCAAAGATGAATATTTGGTTCAAGATGTATATTGATTGATGTCACAGGGATAAAATATTGATGAACTTTTAAATCATAGAAGATAGTAGAATTCATTCTCTACTTAACTCTTCTAATGAATTGTTATTTTTGCTACGAATATTGATGATCTAAACTTACTATCAATTATATTTTATCTGATTTATTGAAGGCTACCGATAATTTATTTAGTCATAATATTTTTTACTGGGCTAGTTGAGCTCATCATTTTTCTTTTTGTTCTATTTTTCTTCTCAGGAAGTGAAAATATAGCGGGAACTAGTCGGGGTGTGGAGTGATGGTTCAAGGCAGTTGTTTTAGCATTCCTCACTATTTGAAAAATAGTGTATCAATAATTGTAATGAGGACTTTATTTGAGTTTGGATATTGTTTAGAAGACAATATTTGTATTAAAACTCGCAACATGTGTTATCGTATTTTGCACAACAATTGTAATAATAAAGTTGTAGTTATTTTCTGTACCATGTATTTGACGACTCAGAATGGGTTGTGTGGACCTATTTTGGGGCATCACAGTTGGTATCAGTGCTTAGGGATATGGTCTCTGGTAGAGATCGGGGAATAGAACTAGGAGGGGAGAGACGAGTAAATCATTCGTTAGTGTGTCTTACCTAAGCTTATTTAGTATTTAATGGGTCAGTTGGAGCATAGGGTTAATATGTGATATGTTAATTTGTTTAATTAACCCTTTTTTGTGACAGTATTTGAAAATGGCAGCTGAAAATGTTAACAATTGAGTGAATGAGACCGTTGAGACACCTCTAATCAACAACCAGGATAATGTGCATCAGAAAAACAATATTTCTCCTGTAAACAACACCACTGATTAAACGATGAATGATGAGATGTTTAGAAGTTTTTTGCAATTTATGCAAAACCAGACAAGAGAGACTCATGTTCAAAATGAAAGTGGAAACAATGACAACTCACGGCTGGTCACTGCTAAACAATTCAAGGAGTTTAGACCGCCAGAGATTTTTGGAAAGTCATATCCAATCAAGGCAGAAATGTGGGTTAAACAAATTACCAAGATATTCGCCACCTTTATGTTTCGCGATGAGGCAGATTATTTGTGGAAATCTGTAAAGCGTACCCAGCCTACCGCACTCTGTCTTGGGAAGCGTTTCAAAAACTGTTCAATGACAAGTACTTTCTTGAAAGTATTCGTCATATAAATGAGGTAGAGTTCATCAGACTGGAACATAACATGACTGTGTCCCAGTACGAGGCTAAGTTCGCGAAGTTATCCAGGTTTGCATCTCATTTGGTAGAGAATGAGGAACGTATGACACAGATGTTTCTGAGAGGTTTGAAACCCGAAATTCGTCAATACCTCATTTTTCATAAATTTTCTTTATATTCAGATGTTGTGAACAGGACTCAATTATTAGAGTGAGATAATGAGTTTGTTCAATCGGGAGACCATAACCAGGGTCGTACTTGTGGCAGCAGTCATCGGAGCAATGACAACCAGCGAAGAGAAAAATATCCGGACAGAAGCGGTAACCACTCTGGTGGTAATCATGGCCATGATAGTAGAAAAAGCGAGTCGGGTAGAGATTTCAAAAAGAGAAGGTACAACAATGACAACGTAAAGACGTCAGCACCAATATTAACTATTTCTAAGGGAAGAGAACGATCACCGGTCGTATGTTATAAATGCGTAAAAGAGGGACACATCTGCCCAAACTGCCCACAACAATTCAAGGTGTGTTATAACTGTGGAAAGGAAGGTCATATAGCTTGAGATTGTTGTAACGCCCCCAAAATCGGGTCTATTTTCCTTCTTGATCTTGTGCGTTAAATACTATCTTGTTTTAGCTTTACATCATAATTTAATGAAATAATAGCTAAAAATGCGTTATAATTTTCCCCTTTTTAGAACAAATAATCTTCATCTATCGAATAATTCAAAAAATTTATACATCTGTGGTTTACATATGAAAATACCATCAAATGATTCAACACAATCTCAATCAAATCACTAGTCTTTTTTTCATGCGCTCCTAATCATGATAGATCGCATCATAGCTTTAACTTACAAATTAAGCAAGATTGAGCACCACAGACCAGCAAGTCTAACAGTCTATCATGCATCATGTAACACATAGGTTTCACATTCAATTCATGTATTTATATTCTTGGTGTTCAAGCATATTACAAATGTATTATCACATTTATGTCCTGCTAGTAGCAACATACAAACCATAGCATACTACACATATCCTGTACATGTCATTCATTGCACATATATATTGAGTTCCCCGACTCAACTCAATAATTAGTCGTAATTTGACATTCATCATTCACAAAGCAAATAATGCAGTTCATAGGTATTACATACTTATAAACATAAATCATGCTAACAGTTATCTATAGCAATTATAAGTCCACATAAATAAACTGAGAAAGTTGCCTCGTTTGTTGTCTATTGTCTTAATTGAAGGGTTCTCATAGATCTTACACAGTTATTTACATTAACAAGCATATTAGCCACATAGCCAAGTTATATAGTTTGCAAGCTCACATAACACATAGTTTCAGTGATCATGGTTGTAGTTTAGATTTCTATATCTGAGATATTGTCATTTTTCTCTTTAATGTGGTTTAGTATGATTATAACATGCACACACAACATATATACAGTTTACATCATATTAGGAATTTAACACAAGAGTGTTTCATTTCAACATACAAATGCATTACTATCTTTGTTTTTCTACATTGCCAAAACATACTTGATTCTACCCAAATATGACATGTCATGGATCTTGGACCATAACACACTTTTATTAGTTCATTTAAACATGTTAGAACATTTACTATCCTTAAACTTTACTTTTAGAAATATACTTCAAAAAGTCATGATTTTTGAGGCACTTTTGAGGATTTTTAGAATCTTCTATGATAGTCTTTTGAACCTATCATTTGTGCATACTTATAGACCCCATACCAAAGTATTTTTGTATTAGTTTAGGTTTCCAAGTAAGCCTCTTTATGCTTCTTGAAACTAATGCCCAAACTAGGCCACTGTTCACAGTTTTGAGTTTACTAGTTTTGGTCAATTCTTTCCAATTTCATTTCTAGTCACTTTGGTTCATTCCAACACTTGAATTATATTTAGTTAGGACTAGTTCTATCATTCCTTTGGTTTTACTAAGCATAGATTGGGTTTTGACCCTTTAAACCTAGTTTTTTCAAGATTTTACACACTAACCTCACAAGTTCTTGTATATATTAGCATTCCAACACTTGAAATAGCCTAGCATAACTCTAACTCACTTTTCTAATGTGTCCAAATTAAGTTCTAAGTAGAATAGAAAAATCTCAAATTTTCATACTTAGACAAATTTACAAAACTGCAGTTTTAGTGATTTTCCTTGTTAGTTTGGTGATTTATTCAAACTCCTTGGTTAAGCCAATAGCTTAACCACTTGGCCCTACTTCTAGACCATACTAAAAGGTATTTTAATCCAGATTTAGGTTTCTTATTAATGCCCATTAAGCTTCCCAAAACAGGGCTCAAACTTGGCCATTTTCTCACTTTTTTTACAAAACTATTTTTGTATTTTTTTCCAAATTTTTCTAGTTTTGGCCACTGGGATAGTCTAGACATGTGTATTTAAGTTACTTAAGGATACTTTTAGCATCACCACACTTTATTTTCTCATCTAGCCCATTTTGACCTATCAAAACTCACTTTAGGCTTGAAAAAGAAATCTTAACTTGGTTTAGAAATCTTAACTTGGTTTTCTTGCTAGCTTTGGTAATGGTCATGATTTGGAACTGTTATAATCAGGTATTAGGAAATTTATATGATTTCATTACAGCCCCTTAACTTCAGGTGCTAACAATTACCCAAAACAATCCACTATTTGTCAAAAATGTGATTTTTGACAAGACCAACACTTAAAACAGTCTATAATTGGTTTGGTTAGTTTATATAGCTCACTTGTGTCATGTTATGGCTATTGAAACTAGCCTATATGGTCCAGGTATTGTATCTTTTTACTTGGGTGTTAGTTGACCCTTAAAAGCTTACTTTACATAGCTTTTGTACCTAAATTTGTACAACACACCTCCTAGATCTTGGTTAACTTGAGGAACAACTTTTAAGTGATATATTTAGACTATTTAGAGACTTCATACTGCTACACAACTTTAGTTGCAAACATTTGTTAAAAACAGCCCCCATTTCTAGAGTTTATACTTATTATGTTCTGGATATCATCCAACTGATATGTACTTGTTTAGTATGGTAGTATTAGATGGGCAAACCTTGAGGGCCTAAATTCTAAATGTAAACTCAAGAGAGCCCTCTAACCTTCGCTCAATGTTAAACATTGCTACTGCCAAGGCAGCAGCTTCTGTTTCTTACTTTGCTTATTACTCTCTTGTCTTCCCCTTATTTGAGTAAGTTGTTTAGTAGTTCTCATTAATATACTAACAGCCCTAAATGTCTGACTTTGTGGAGTTTAATTGGTTTCTTGTGGCTTTGGTTGAACTGAGCTCCCACTGAGCTTAATAGTCTTTATATTACATTATCAATTAGCTAAAGCTATTTTCCATTGCTAACAGCTCTGCCCCTAAACTGCTTTAGCAGTCATTTGTTACCAACTGCTGCTGCTGCACATAGGCAGATCTTGGCCTTATCACTTCATGTTTTTATATCCCTTTACAATGCTCTTTTAATACATTTAAAGTGGTATATTTACTTATGAAGATTAACCACTAGTTGCAACAGTACACAATCTTATATGAATAAAATATTTACTAAGATAAGACAACTCCTCAAGAGGGACTTAGCTAGCTACTGCTGCTGCTCATTGTTGTCCAGTGCAGCAACCTCTTTCCCGTTTTGAAATTTTATAATTTACTCTATACAACAACTTGTTTAATCCTAACTTCTAGCATAATTTATTTATGATAGGCTTTCTATATCATGCTTTCCAATTTGCCTAATTTACTAGCATGCACTGCTATCTGTCACTGCTGCCCATGAGCAACAGTTTCACCCCTTTTGCTTGGCTATCGGTCCAGTCATTATTTTACTTATTAAACCTATTAACCTTAAAGAGTTACATATTCACATTTTACCTAAGTACAGCAGTTAGGAAAATTTTAAGATCTAACTATACTCAATAAGAATTCAAGAAGGAAAACATTAACTTTTCCTCATCCATGCTCACTGCTGCTGTCGTGGACAGCAGCTCTACCGCCTAGTTCATACCACTTTGGCTTCTTATTTGATAAGTTATACACATCCTCGTTTGTTCCCAAGTTACATAGAGGGTGCAGATAGTATTTCAACCTATTTTCTCAAAGAATTTGACTCAAATGTTTGGGTTCTATAGACTGCTCTACACAGCACTAAATGTTATCTTAACATGTTGCCCAAAATAGTACCCAAAGTTGCTTTGATATGAAAATTTTCAACCAATGTTTTAGCCTACAAATGCACTTTGCTTGCAATTAACATGCTAAATCACTTTAATCATCAATACATGAACTATAAAATTCACTTTCCAGCTTTGAGTTTGCCTAATATCTGACTTTTAGACATAACAGTCCATTTGGGACTTTTATCAAACAAGTGATGTACATAGTTTTGTTTTACCAAACTAACTGCCACTTGTTTACATTAACAATCCATAATAACCTCCTTATTACTCCACAGCCCACCTATCTCCTTATGCCTAATTTCCATACATAACAGTAGCATTAAATCTTACAGCCACAACATAGCAATAAAAAGGAAAACAGTCCTTCAAGTTCAATGATCAGTCACTAGGTCATGGCAGTCACTTTTTAACAAGAATGGAATGAAAAAGGAATGGAGGGGGATTGGAAGAATTACCTTAGTTGCTCAGAGATTGCAACTGGCTATTCAATTTCCTTCTCCTTCTCAGCCGTAGCCTTAACTGCTCTATCTTGTGATTGGTAAACTTTGGAGTTCAGTGAAGTAGTATGACTATCTGAGCTTGAGATGTCTTATATGGCCATATACGGCTGAATCTCCTTATCTCTCAGTCACTCTACCTGACCCCTAGCTGTCCTCTACATAGCCACCCTACCAAGCAGCAACACTCATTCCTAGTCTAGTTAACTTGGCCCCTATGGACCCTGCCAGAACCAAAGCTACTCTAGTTCTTCTTATCCTCTTCCACTCTACCCCAACTGCTATTTGATGGCTAACTGAACTACTTCTTAACCAGGAACTAACTTAGCATTAGTACGACTTGCTAACTGAATGAATGCCCAAGCCATCACACTACTTCTTTAATTAGTTTAAGAACAGTCCCCTTTTTTTTTGTTACACCTCAGTTGGTTCAGTGAATTGGGTTAGTTTGACAATTTGATTTGGGCTTACACATATTTCCTAATAAAACAATAGTCCTTAATGCTAACAGTGAAAGGCTTGCAAAATATACGCAACAAATTAAGGTAGTCCTATATTTAAAATGTGGACTTCAATAATTATAAATATTTCATGAATTCTTATTTACCAAATTTGATTATGTTAACAGAATAGCACTCACATCATCAAAATAGTGGTTCCATGTATTTTAATGATTCTTGGTAGAACACTATTAACCTTATTTATCACCAAATAATACATTTTGAATGAAATACTTAAACACATATGTAGCTTTATATCTAGAATCTATCTCAATTAAGTCACATTGACTTTCCTTTTCATTCTTAGTATTTAAATACCATTATAATAAGGTAAACCCAATCTACCTCATTTGATATACATATTTTTGTAATATATATAATTTAATCTCAAGGTTATAACAACATTATCTAATAAGAATTTTATTTATTAAATTCTTATTTTAATATTACTCATAATTTAGATTATCACATTCTTTCCCCTTATAAGTATTTTGTCCCTGGAATCACAATACTGAATCATTCTTAATCGGTTTAGATTTTATTCTTTCTCGTAACCTTTTCGTTGAATTATTTCAACATACCATTTCTTTATATTTTTCTTAAAAATTTAAAATAAATCATTTATTTTCACTCTAGGTTTTAAACTTTAACCTTTAATTTAATCATTTAAGATATTCTAAATTTTCGGATTGTCACAATTGTCCTATAGCGAAACCAAGTTCAGCGGGGATGGTGACTCCAAAGGCTGTCCCGGACAAGTCAAAGTCGGTGGTTCCTGGAAGAGCGTTTGCCGTGACTGCCCAAAACGCAAGAAACCCGAACGAGGTGATCACGGATAAGCTAATCATAAACTCTTGCGAAGTTTATACCTTATTAGATACCGGTTCTACCCATTCTTTTATTCTCCTACTTGTGTTCAACGTTTGAACTTGACTCCTGAGAAATTAGACTTTGACTTATCTGTTGAAACTCCATTAGGAGAAACTTTCATTACATCCACTATTTATAAATCTTTCTTGATTCAAGTTGTGACCATCACATTACCTGTTGATCTAATCTCTTTAAAGAAACTTGCATTTGATGTGATTTTAGGGATTGATTAGTTAACTACTCATCATGTCAAAATTAATTATTTTTGTAAGGTCGTTAGTTTTCATATTCCTAACCAACCTGTTATGCGAATTCAAGCAACCAAACAACTAAAGTCAATCACTGTCATATCAAACCATAAAGCCATTCATTTATTGAAAAACAGATGTCAAGCTTTCTTAGCCCATGTCATGGATTTAAATAAAAATACGTCAGATTTGAATAATATTTTTGTTGTTAGAAAATTTCATGACGTATTTCCTAAAGAACTTTCTGGCCTACCCCCAAAGCGTGATATTGAATTTTGTATCGACCTTGAACCCGGTACAAAACCTATTTTTAAAACCCCATATCGAATGGCTCTTATTGAACTTCAGGAGTTAAAAACCCAACTACAGGAGTTGTTGGATATTGGTTTCATTTGTCCTAGTACATTTCCTTGGGGTGCTCCTGTTTTATTCGTAAAGAAAAAATATGGGAGTGTGCGACTTTGCATTGACTATCGGGAGTTGAACCATGTCACCATCAAGAATAGGTACCCACTACCTCGCATTGATGACCTATTTGACCAGTTGCAAGGTGCTAAATTCTTCTCAAAAATTGATCTTCGTTTCGGATATCATCAATTAAAGATTAAAACTGAGGATATTCCAAAGACTACCTTCAGAACTTATTACGGGCATTACGAATTTTTAGTCATGTCTTTTGGATTGACTAATGCTCCTGCGAATTTCATGGATATGATGAACCGAGTATTCAAGGAATATTTGGATCATTTTTTGGTTGTCTTTATTGATGACATCCTCATCTATTCCAAAAGTCGTGAAGATCATGAGCAACACTTGAGTTTGATACTCCAAAAGCTTCGTGAAAACAAGTTATATGCCAAGTTGAAGAAATGCGAGTTCTGGCTTGAAGAAATTGAAAGTAGTATGCACACAAGCCAAGCATGTTTGATGATAAAGCATATACTTTGTAAACAATCTTATTCATTTATTAATAAAAAGTATTAATTTATTAAAGGCTTTTAATTATCTACATGATGCTGTTTTATAATATGTGATAAACCCATAGTTTTAAGCAATGCTTTTAGAATAATGATGATGATCATTTTAATGAGATCTAAATTCTTAGAAAGCTTAAAACTAAAATAGTTCCCAATCGTTGGATTACTAAATTGGGGATTAGTGAATCCGGATAGATTGGTACATACGTTGCTTGCTCATTGGATGAGGATGATTGATCTCATGATCATTTGTGTGGAGACACTAAAGCAAGTATGTAGGTGCTTATTAGAGAATAAGTTCACTGAACGTGGCTCGCTAAGGAATACCTAATGGAGTTTTACTTGCATGTCAATAGGAATTCCTGTAGTAATAGTAGTACAAGTGATCCTTGGACTTGAGATCATCATAGCATCTTGTGTATGATGAGTTATACTTTGACTTATTCCTTAAGACCCTTAGGGTATATTAAAGGGTATGCTTGGGTATAATAAGTTGTACATGGAGATAATGTATGATCAATAAAGAATCTACCACTTCTAGTAAAAGAAGAGAAATGTCTTATGTGATTCGATAAATGACAACCCAGTAGTCCTTGGCCAAGGCAGAATGAAATTAGAAAGGAGTTTCTAATTTGCATTATTTGGAGTTGTGCATTTAAGAGTCGAAATACATATAATTAAATAAAATAAGACTTGACAGAAATTCCATGTCTTATATTTAATTGGGACATTGTATGGTGGAAGGATTGAATTGTACGGTAACTATTTACTCAAAGGTTCTTTTATGATTAATGTTGAAATCTATATTATCTGGAAAGTCGTTGATCGCTAGGGAGACTTATCCCTATTGTAGAATAAATATTATTTATTTAAATAAATTATTAGTTTAATTTATTTATTTAAATAGGATTAGAATTGTTCTAATTAATTTATTCACAACCGGTTTAATATGGAGAACCTAAAGGGTCACACCATAAAAGGAAGAATAATTATTTAAGAAGTTAATGGCATAATCGTAATAATAAGTTAAGTATATTTAATTTAATCTATGGTGATAGAATAAATTAAATGGCTTAATATTTATTATTTAATATTTTGGAAATATTAAATATAAATTAATAAGAAGAGTCTTATTATTATTATTACTATTATTATTATTTAATTCCTAAAGGAGTTTGAGAATTAATTAATAAAAGTACTCTCAAATATCCTAATAGAATTAGGAGGTAAATTAATTAAAAGAGTTTAATTAATTATCCCTAATAAGATTAGGGAGCTTAATTAATTAAAAGGTTAATTAATTATTCCTAATAAGATTAGGAGCCTAATTAATTAAAAAAGTTTAATTAATTAAAATAAAACTCAATTCCTTAATTGTTAAGGATGGGTTGCCCACATCTATAAATAAGAGGAGTCTTATTATGGGTGAGAGAGAGGTTGACGTATTATTAGAATACGTAATTCCAATAGTTGGGAGAGTACGCTCCTTTTCTATGAGAGATAGAAAACTAGGGTTTGAGCCAAATACCCATCTTCTTGAATCACTATTCTTCCTTGGTGGATCACCTCTAGAGGCCAAACACTTGGGTAGCTAACGTTGATCAAAGGAAGGGACCAAACCCGGTGGATTCAAGTTGAACGCGAAAAGGATTGGAGGTGAACTTGTACCTGAGGAAGCTCGGATCTTCAAGGGTATGATCTTGTTCTTTCTTTTTCGTTTAATTAATAATTGTGCATAAAGGGTGATCCGGGTTTATGGTTTGTAAAATTTTTAAACTCTGATTTTACACGTTTCCGCTTTATTTATGCAATTTGATTGCGTTCATGAATATTACAAACCTAACAGTGGCATCAGAGCCAAACCTTTATGCGAATTATTAATTATTTTAATTTAATATGTATATTGATATGTGTTTATAACAATTTAATTGGGCATAATTTTATTGTATAAAATTTATTTAAAAAAAAAAATTCGCGGACTGTTCTTTGCTTTTGCGCTGAATCCTGCTGTTAACCGGCTTGGTTTATATATATATATATATATATATATATATATATATATATATATATATATATATATATATTTAACAATACGTTATTATAATATATGTATATATAATATTTATATTACCGAACACGTTTCTAATATCATTCCTTGAATATGACTCCTGAATCCACATGTTTCTTTTTGAATTTAGTTGATTCATGATATCATCCCATGTATATATATTATATAATAATCGTTATCTAATATATATATATATACTAGCTGGGTCCCGTGCCTCCGGCACTGTATGGATAATATGATTTATTTCAAATTTTGAACGACAAAAATAATTTATTGAATGAGCGAAAAATTTAAAATTATTTGTATTTTATTAAATTATTAGATAGATAGATGTATTTTATTAGATAGATGTATGAACGGTGGGACTTATCCCAAACTTTGGATGGCCCAGATGATTTATTGAGTGAGCGGGAAATTCAAAATCATTTGTATTTTATTAGATAGATATTTCAGATTACAAGCCGTGGAACACGGACATGATTCTTCCATAAGCTACGTACGGTTATATATATATATAATCTTAATTATTTTATTATTAAAATAAAAGTTATTTTAATTTTAAAATTAAATTTCATGCTAACTAATTAGAGTTGGAATTGGATTCCATGATAACTAATTAGAATTGAAATTGGATTCCATGTTTCCTTAAATAAAGGAATTTATTTAGATATGAAATAAGATTTCATATTATTCAAAATAAAGGAGTTTATTTGTGAATAGGAAAGAAAATCCGTATTTTCTTAAATAAAGGAGTTTATTTAGATATGAAATATGATTTCATATTATTCAAAATAAAGGAGTTTATTTGTGAATAGGAAAGAGAATCCGTGTTTCCTTTAATAAAGGAGTTTATTTTATTATTTTTTTACATGGAATTGGATTCCATAATTAATTAAAATAAAGGAGTTTATTTTGATTAAAGATTTTGATTAAAATAAAATAGTTTATTTTATTTAAAATTGGATAAATTAAAATAAAATAGTTTTATTTTGATTTAAATTTGAATTAAAATAAAGGAGTTTATTTTGATTCAAAATTAGATTTTATACTAACTAAATTTGTCCATTAAATGATATCAATATATATATTAAATATTTATTATTCATGAGATGAATGTTATTTATTGATGCATAGGGTGATGTGTACGATAATAAATGGGATTGATTATGGACTATTGACCAATGTGATTGGATTTTATTTTAGTTGGATGCATGAATGTATGTGTTTTATTAAAATGGGGTCTGCGTACCTCGTCTTCTCTAAATTTTTCTTAATGTAAATTCTATCTCCCTCCTATGTACTTCCCTTTGACTGCTGATCAAGGTTTCTATTTATTTTTAAATAGTTTTGTAATAGGAATAGTTAGAATTAATTTTGAAGAATTGGAGATCAAGGAACAAGGAGCGCGTGAAGACCCGTTTGTAATGGAGCCCGGGTTTAAATGTAATAGTTATATTTAAATATTAATTCTTGCACCCCTAGGGTTTGACCTTTTGGTTCACTTGGTGGCTCTAGTGAACCAAACTAGAATAAAAGTCCATAATCAATCCAGGTAGAATATAGTATTCTATATGTGCATGCTTATACTATATATATTATATATTATGCAAACATGCTTCGTATGTTAATTAATATGACGCGTATTATATATATATATATATATATGTGTGTGTGTGTGTGTGTGTGTGTGTGTGTGCATGCGCGCTAAACAAGATGAGACAAATTAATAACAAACCCCTCAAATATTTTATATTAAGTTGTAACGTTCAAAGATATTTGGAATATCGAACGTCGCCTTCTAGCATGATAGAAACAATAGAGTATTGAATATTTAATATGAGTTTGTTGTACACACACAAGGCGAGTATTAAATATTTAAGATGTTGTTTTTATTACATATGATATTTATAAGGAATTGAAAATTACTGCTTTGTTGTGCACACACAAGGGCTGTAGTTTTCTCTTCACTTATATGGAAATGCTGGGTCTGACTTAACTTATATCATTTTAGTTCGGATGTGCACACACTTGACCATTATGATTTAAGAGGCAAAATACAAGAAGTTACATAGTTGATGTAATTGACAAGAGTTGTCTACCTATTTATTTATATATAGTTTGTTGTGCACACACAAGGCTATATACATTTGAAATGAGATCCTTATTCTCACTAGCATATCTTTAATTGGATTTTGCCGAACTATATAAGTGAGGGTAATATAGTTTGAAGAAAATAGTGAGAGATACCAATTTAAAATAAGACCTAATTTATTTTGGTAATTAATAAAAGAATGTATGATAAAATGTTGTTAATTACAAATTCATTTACAGAATTTTACAATGTCTAAAATTACTATCACTGCATAGCATATTAGATGCTTATTTAACCGGACCGTATTAAATGGATTGGTTAAGGAAATTGAGAATAGTTCTCATGGCTGAAAAGCTATCTTATGTCCTTAATACGCCTATCCTTGCAATGGTTGCAGACAATGCCTCTGATGAAGAGATTGCTACTTTTACATAGTGGCTAGATGATGCATAGTTGGCTCAATGCATCATGCTCGCATCCATGAGTAATGAGCTTCAGCGTCAGCATAAAATTATGGATGTTCCTATTATATTCCTGCACATCAAGTAGTTGATGGTGAGGAAAGTAGGACTGATAGATATCAGATATCTAAGGAGCTCTTCCGATCTAGAATGACCGATGACACTACGATACAGATAAAAGTCCTTAACATAATCAATTTGATTGATCAATTAGGACAACGAATTTTGTCATGGATGGAGAGTTGAGCCAAGAATTGATCTTGCACTCACTTCCGGACTCCTTTCACAATTGTTGTGAATTTTTCATATGAACGAGCTAGATATCAGCCTCGCTGATTTGCTTAACATGTTGAAAAATGTTGAGAGTCACTTTCCAACCAAGAAAGACCAAGTCATACTGGTAGAGGCCAAATGATCTTCTAAAAAGAAGAACGATTCATAGAAGGTAAACAGAAAGGCGTAAACAAAGGATAATAAGAACAAAATTGAAATGGATAGCAAAGGAGTTTGCTTCCAGTGTAATAAGCCTGGACACTGGAAGGAAACTGCAAGAAGCATCTTGCAGAGGCTAACCAAAGAAGTTTATTGAAGTTTCGGTTACAAATACAAAATTTGTTCATGATTTAAAATAAATTTTTCTTTAAGTTAAGGTTCTACTTGGGTATTGGATACCGACTTTGGTTATCATAAATATAGATTTATGAAGGGACCAAACAGAAGTAGAAAGCTAAACAAATATAAGTAAACCTATGTGCAGGAAATGTAGCAAAGGTTGCCACATTAGCCATATAAACTTATAGTTTAGCAATGCCTACGGGCAAATCTATTAAGTCAATAAGTTGTTATTGTATTCTAGTTCTTGTTAGAAATATTATTTCTATTTTATTGTTGGACAATGAAATCTTTGGTATTATAATTAAGAACAATTGTTGTTCTATTTATAATAATAATGTTTTATATAGAACTGAAATATTACTTAATGGATTTTCTATACTTGACTTACGTGAAAACATATTTTATAAATTGAACAAACTAGTATAAGAAAAGGAGATGATCATTCAAAGAGTTGAATGTTTGTATTTGCTAAAATACAAGTGAGAATTATTTGAAAGGTTCAAAGAATTCAAAAATGAAACAAATTGACAAAGTATTAAGATTTTTTTTATTAGATCAAGGAATAAATACTTGTGAAATAAGTTTCTAGATCATCTTAAATGGTTTTCTCATAATGGACACATCCTGATACACAATAATTGATTGATGTATCTGAAAGGAAAAATCATACCTTGTTGGACATGGTACGGTCCATAATGATTTTACCGATATTCCAGTATCCTTCTATGATCATGTCCTAGAAATGGCTGCATATCTACAAAAGGGTAACCTCAAAATCCGGCCCCAAGACTCCATAAAAGTTATGGACATGGAGGATTCCTAATCTTAAGTATGTTAAGATAAAGGGTTGTCCAAGTTATGTGAAAAGGTTTCAAAGGATAAGCTTGGGACAAAATTTGACACGTGCAGATTTGTGGGACATCCTAAAGTAAGTTTAGGGCATATGTTCTATAATCCTACTTAGCAAAAGGTGTTTGTTGAGAAGCATGTTGCCTTCTAAGATAAAGATGTTTATCATTGAAGGGGCTAGTGGGAGGATAATACATCTTGAAAAGTTCAAGAACCACAAAACACTACAAGTCAAATAAGAGGAACCTATAGATAGACCTATTGTACCACAACCGAATCGTAAATCTGGAATAGTACCGAAGATACCTAGGAGGTATGGATTTATCATGGATGATGATGATGAGGTACGTATCATAGAATGATGATGATCCAGTTATATACAATGAGGTAAGAGTTGTAGACACTCAGAGAAATGGATTGAAGCAAGTTTCTCAAATAATGGAACATTCATTTTGATGAGACAATCAAAAGAGTTTGATTGATCAAAAATAAGAATGAACCAAGTGTGTACAAAAGGGTCAGTGGGAGCATCGTGAAATTTCTAGTATTATATATTGATATACTATGGATACGGAATGACATGCCAATGCTAGAATCAGTAAAGATAAAGTTGTCTAAACATTCCTCCATGAATGAATTGGGAAGAGTATCTTAATTGGGTATGTAAATCTATATAGATAGATTTAAAAGAATTCTCGGCTTAACCCAAGGAACGTATATTCATTTGATGCTAAAGTCGTTTAGCATGGCAAACTCCAAGAGATATCTCATGTTGATGAGCCATGGAGTGTATCTCTCTTAATAGTCCCCATAGACTCCTAAAAGAGAGATCGCATGAGTGACAATCATGTATGCAATGAAATATACGCAACCTGATGTTGATCAGTCATATTCTGGAGAAGTTCACTGTGAGACAGTGAAAAATATCTTAAAGTACTTAACCAGCACTAAGGATGTGATATAATTCATGGCGGATCTGAATTAAAACTAGAGGGCTTAACAGACTCAAGTTTTTCAGACAGGCCAAGATGACAGAAAATCCATTTTAAGGTAAAGGGTTACCTTGAACGGTGGTGCAGTGAATTGGAAAGGTTCCAAACAACAAAGAGTTGTTGATTTAGTGATAAAGACAAAGTATATAGCTATAAATGAAGCTGCAAGTTGATTGTTTGGATGAAAAGTTCATTACAGAACTAGGAATAGTTCCTAAGTCTCATCTTAGATCTAAACATGTGTTGTGGCACTTTCATTTGATTATAAGAATCATTGAAAGATGGGAAATCACTATAGAGATAGTGGACTCTCAAGAACAACATTACATATCCATCAACTAAAGCTTATCCAACAGCAGGATAATCGTCACTTAGAGAAGAAGAGTATGAGATATCATGGCGATTGGCTTTAGTGCAAGTGGGAGATTGAAAATAGTATGCACACAAGCCAATCATGTTTGATGATAAAGCATATACTTTGTAAACAATCTTATTCATTTATTAATAAAAAGTATTAATTTATTAAAGGCTTTTAATTATCTACATGATGATGTTTTATAATATGTGATAAACCCATAGTTTTAAGCAATGCTTTTAGAATAATGATGATGATCATTTTAATGAGATCTAAATTCTTAGAAAGCTTAAAACTAAAATAGTTCCCAATCGTTGGATTACTAAATTGGGGATTAGTGAATCCGGATAGATTGGTACATACGTTGCTTGCTTATTGGATGAGGATGATTGATCTCATGATCATTTGTGTGGAGACACTAAAGCAAGTATGTAGGTGCTTATTAAAGAATAAGTTCACTGAACGTGGCTCACTAAGGAATACCTAATGGAGTTTTACTTGCATGTCAATAGGAATTCCTGTAGTGATAGTAGTACAAGTGATCCTTGGACTTGAGATCATCATAGTATCTTGTGTATGATGAGTTATACTTTGACTTATTTCTTAAGACCCTTAGGGTATATCAAAGGGTATGCTTGGGTATAATAAGTTGTACATGGAGATAATGTATGATCAATAAAGAATCTATCACTTCTAGTAAAAGAAGAGAAATGTCTTATGTGATTCGATAAATGACAACCTAGTAGTCCTTGGCCAAGGCAGAATGAAATTAGAAAGGAGTTTCTAATTTGCATTATTTGGAGTTGTGCATTTAAGAGTCGAAATACATATAATTAAATAAAATAAGACTTGACAGAAATTCCATGTCTTATATTTAATTGGGACATTGTATGGTGGAAGGATTGAATTGTACGGTAACTATTTACTCAAAGGTTCTTTTATGATTAATGTTGAAATCTATATTATCCGGAAAGTCGTTGATCGCTAGGGAGGCTTATTCCTATTGTAGAATAAATATTATTTATTTAAATAAATTATTAGTTTAATTTATTTATTTAAATAGGATTAGAATTGTTCTAATTAATTTATTCACAACCGGTTTAATATGGAGAACCTAAAGGGTCACACCATAAAAGGAAGAATAATTATTTAAGAAGTTAATGGCATAATCGTAATAATAAGTTAAGTATATTTAATTTAATCTATGGTGATAGAATAAATTAAATGGCTTAATATTTATTATTTAATATTTTGGAAATATTAAATATAAATTAATAAGAAGAGTCTTATTATTATTATCACTATTATTATTATTTAATTCCTAAAGGAGTTTGAGAATTAATTAATAAAAGTACTCTCAAATATCCTAATAGAATTAGGAGGCAAATTAATTAAAAGAGTTTAATTAATTATCCCTAATAAGATTAGGGAGCTTAATTAATTAATAGGTTAATTAATTATTCCTAATAAGATTAGGAGCCTAATTAATTAAAAAAGTTTAATTAATTAAAATAAAACCCAATTCCTTAATTGTTAAGGATGGGTTGCCCACATCTATAAATAAGAGGAGTCTTATTATGGGTGAGAGAGAGGTTGACGTATTATTAGAATACGTAATTCCAATAGTTGGGAGAGTACGCTCCTTTTCTATGAGAGATAGAAAACTAGGGTTTGACCCAAATACCCATCTTCTTGAATCTCTATTCTTCCTTGGTGGATCACCTCTAGAGGCCAAACACTTGGGTGGCTAACGTTGATCAAAGGAAGGGACCAAACCCGGTGAATTCAAGTTGAACGCGAAAAGGATTGGAGGTGAACTTGTACCTGAGGAAGCTCGGATCTTCAAGGGTATGATCTTGTTCTTTTTTTTTCGTTTAATTAATAATTGTGCATAAAGGGTGATCCGGGTTTATGGTTTGTAAAATTTTTAAACTCTGATTTTACACGTTTTCGCTTTATTTATGTAATTTGATTGCGTTCATGAATATTACAAACCTAACAGAAATAACATTTCTTGGGCACGTGGTATCAAAGTATGGAATATCAATTGACCCGGTAAAGATTGAAGCAATACAAATTTAGGGGCAACCTAAGTCAGTAATCGAAGTACGTAGCTTTCTGGGCTTAGCTGGTTATTATCAGAGATTCGTGAAAGGATTTTCTCGAATCGCTACTCCATTAACTCAGCTAACTCAAAAAGATACAAAATTCGAATGGAGCAAGAAATGTGAGAAGAGTTTCCAAGAACTCAAGAGGAGACTCATTTCGGCACCTGTTCTGACAATACCATCAGGTTCGGAGGGATTTGTTATTTATAGTGATGCTTCAGGCAAAGGTTTAGGATGTTGTGAATAGGGCTCAGTTATTGGAGCGCGATAATGAGTCAGCACAACCAAAAGGCAACAACCAACAACACGATAATAAGTATACCGGTGGCAATGGCCATCGGAACAATGATAACCATCGTGGGGGGAATTATCATGCCAAGAATGGTAACCACGTCGGTGGTAATCATGGCAAATTTTGGGGGCGTCGCACTATTATACTCGTATGAGATATCATTTCTTTTGTACTAGTCATGGAATATCATTTTCTTTGGTATTTTTCTTACGAGTTACTATTCATGGGTTACTATTCACCCAGTTACTATTCACTCTAGTATTATTCACTCGGGTATTCGAGACACTTTCCGTGCTGGAGTACTATTCACGAGTTACTATTCACCCGATTACTATTCACTCTAATATCATTCACTCTGGTATTCGGAACACTTTTCGTGTCGGGATACTATTCATGAGTTACTATTCATAAGTTACTATTCACGGAATACTATTTACCCGTAAAATATATTTCTTTTCTGTCCAAATTATTTTTGGTACATGAATATTATTCTTGAATTTTACTCCACAAAGCAGTATTATGTTGATAATTTAGATATTTTTAAACTCTAGATAAATTTAAAGTCTTTAATATTTATCCTTGATTTCGTTTGATTAATGCTTATATCATTGGCATCATCCTTATGCTTATATTGTGATGAAAGTCATCTTTGGCTTACGTGCATAGATGGACTGTTGATTATTGGTTTTACAGTTGTATATCTTTGGCTTATGTGCAAAGATGGACTGTTGATTATTGGTTTTATAGTTGTATATCTTTGGCTTACGTGCAAAGATAGACTTTTGATTATTGGTTTTACAGTAGTATATCTTTGGCTTACGTGCTAAGATGAACTGTTGATTGATATCTTTGGTCGTAGTGCAAAGATGAACTGTTAATTGATAGCTTTGGCCCGTAGTGCAAAGATGGACAAGTGTATGACATGATCATGACCACTTGTGATACTAATGAATATCCTTGGTCGTAGTGCAGGGATAATTCGATGATGTGATTGGCAGGATCATGACCATTAGTTAACAGTTGAATGTCTTTGGCCGTAGTGCACTGACAGGTAATTGATTGGTATGATCATGTCCATTGGTTTTATAGTTGAATATCTTTGGCCAATAGTGTAAAGATAGACAACTGATTGGTATGATCATTGTGACGCCCCCAAAATAGGTATACAACACCTATTCTGAGTCGCCAAATACATAGTACAGAAAGCAAACTACAACTTCAATAATACACTTATCGTGCAAAATAAGACAACACATACTGTGAGTTTAATACAAATATTATCTTCTAGACAATATCAACACTCAAATAAGTCCTCATTACAATTATTCATACACTATTTTACAGAAATAGTGAGGATTGATAAAACATCTTTCTAGAACCATCACTCCATACCCCGACTCGATCCTGCTATGTTCTCACCTCCTGAGAAGAAAAATGGAACAAAAAGGAAAAGGGTGAGCTCAACTAGCCCAGTAAAGAATATTATGACTAAGATAATATACAAAAAATTATCATTAGTCTTCAACAGGGAAAAATCTGATAGAATAAAATAGACAACAAGTTTTAGATCAACAAATGCAGCGGAAACAACAATCCATTAGAAGAGTCACGTAGAGATTGAATTCTACTATCTTCTAAGATTTAAAAGTCCATCATCTATATTTTATCCTTGTAACATCAATCAATATACATCTTTAATCAAATATTCATATTTGTACTACAAGCCAAAGATATTCATCAGTTAATCATTCATCTTTGCACTACAGACCAAAGATATTCATTTATATCACCAGTCAGTCATGTTCATCTCAACACCTGTTCATCTTTGCACTACGAGCCAAAGATATTCAATAATATCATCATTTAAGGACTGAGGATGATGAAAAATATTTTAAAGAAAACGAATCCAGTGAGATAGAAGGACAAATATTAGAGATTCGTATAACAGTTTATCCAATATCAATAATACTTCATAATAATCAATTGTGAAGCAGCATTCAAAAATAAAGATCAAAACATGGATACAATCAAAGATAGTAACCATAATAGATATCATGGGCAAAAAGAAAAAAAAATTTATTTTTCGGTGAATAGTGACGTATTCGTGAATAGTTTCGTATATGTGAACAGTGTCGTATACGTGAATAGTAATTCTGACACAAAAAGTTCCAAATTTGATTAAAAATTTCACCAATATTTCGGCATAATGATATTAAATAATATCATTTAAGAAGAAAATAGCATCCCTTAACTCAAAATAACCGTACTTCTGACTGAATTTCAAATTTAGTGCTGACAGAAACTTACACCATATAGCAATACTCAAAGTATCAAAATGCTCACAAGAATACGCTCGATAATATAGAGAGAGAAAGAGAGAAAACTTGTTTCTGGTGTGATTTTCAATTTTAACTTAGCCCTCTATTTATAGAAAAATGTTAGAACGCCAAAGGAGACTAAATTAATAAAATATTAATAATTCTTTTCTTTTCTCTACGCATGATAGGTTGGACAATCAGCCATCTTTGAACAAAATTAGCAGCCCATGTGCATTCAATACCAACCAAAAAGTGGGTCCCACCCATAATTTAATAAAAATTATTTTATTTTTTGAAACTTCAGTAATTCATAGAAAATAGCCCGTTTATCAGAAAAATACGAATTTTATATCCATTCCACACGAAATCGAATTCTCTACAACTTTTTAGCTTTGAGTTTCTCCAAATTCCAAACCAAAAATATCCGAAATCCACAAACGAATGATTTTTAATACCTCCATTCCGACAAAAATACTGATAAAACACCCCAGCATTAATTTCTTCATTTATAACTATATAAAATAAATAAATCCATCATTTATATCCACATCAAATAAATATTTCTTTATCACATAAATTAATAATTAATTATTCATAAATAATATTACAAAATCACAATTATGACAACCAGGCCATTCCCAGGAAAGAGTGGGCTTTCGAATAAGGATTTCTCCTTACTGGCGTACAATTAGATGACCAAACCTCTCCTTGACAGAACTTTCTAGACATTTTCAATAATGCTATCTAATAATATTATTCAAATAATATGAATTATTGATCTGATAAAGGGAAATACTGTGCAGTGACAATTATTAAAACAACAATAATATTAAATATCAACGCAGCAATTATTAAATCAATAAAATAAAATATTGAACAGTAACTATTGTAATAATTATTGAGTAGTGTCTTCTTACGTACGAATCAATAATTCAACAATACTGCGTAATACCGTGTGCTACTGTGCAACCACGCGTATTACTGTATTTTAACCACTAGGTAATCCAACAGTGTTAACGGTAACAATTATGCCGTTATTTATAAAAACTCATACTTTGTCGTTTTCTTCATTCGACAGTTATTCTGTTATGAGCCCCACGAATGGCTACACCGTCGTACGATATTCCCCGACAAAAAGAATATTCCACGACCAAAAGAATATTTCCCGACAAAAATGAATATTTTATAACCACTTGCTTATTTTGTAAAATTTGTACATTTCACCTATAACCAAAGCATTATATCAAATTAACACTTTATTAATTTAGAATAATGAATAGAGAAAATTCAATTTTATTTATAATAAGTTGGGATCTTACAACCTCCCCTCCTTATAAAATTTCATCCTCAAAATTGACGTACGTACCCGGTGTTTCGAACAGGTGAGGGTACCTCGCTTTCATTTCCGATTCCAACTCCTAGGTCATTTCCTCAATATCATGGTTCATCCACAAAACCTTAACTTGTGGTATAAACTTAGTGCGTGGGACATGCTCTTTTCTATCCAAGATCTTAACAGGTACCTCCTCGTACGTTAAATCTTCGGCTATCTCGTCTGGTTCTAACTCAATAATATGGTTCAGGTCTTTCACATATTTACGAAGCATAGATATATGGAAAACATTGTGTACACGAGACATACTTGGAGGTAATGCGAGTCTATAGGCCACATTTCCTATTCGGTCAAGAATCTCAAATGGACCAACAAATCGTGGATTGAGCTTTTCTCTCTTCCCAAATCTTGTAACTCCCTTCCATGGAGCAATATGTAACAGTACATGATCTCCAATATTAAATTCCACGTCCTTTTTATGAAGATCAGCATAACTCTTTTGTCGATCTTGTGAGGTTTGAATATGTTGTCGAATCATTTGGATCTTTTCTGTAGTCATGCGTACTAATCCTGGTCCCAACAACGTTGTTTCTCCCACCTCGTCCCAGCATACTGGAGAACGACACTTTCGTCCATACATGCCTCAAATGGAGCCATGCCTATACTTGCTTGATAACTATTGTTGTAGGAGAATTCTACCAGTGGTAAATACTTATCCCAACTCCCTTTGAAGTCTAGAACACAGAGTCTTAATAAATCTTCAAGAGTTTTAATAGTCCTCTCTGATTGTCCGACCGTTTGAGGATGGTATGCCGAACTGAATCGTAAATCCGTGCCCATAGCTTTCTGCAAGCTAACCCAAAATCGTGAAGTGAATCTTGGGTCACGATCCAAAACTATAGAAACTGGCATGCCATGCAATCTCACAATCTCATTCACGTACATACGAGCAAGACGTTCAAGGGAATAAGTCTCACGTATCGGCAAGAAATGAACAGACTTGGTTAATCTATCAACAATAACCCAAATCGCATATATGCCTTGAGAAACTTTGGGAAGACTTGTAACGAAATCCATAGTAATGTGTTCACACTTCCATTTCAGAATCTCAAGTGGTTGTAATGGACCTTTTGGCACTTGATGCTCCGCCTTTACTCGTTGACAAGTTAAACACCTTGAGATAAACTCCGCGATCTCTCTCTTCATATTGTTCCACCAAAATGTGTGTCGAATATTATGATACATTTTGGTACTCCCAGAATGGATTGCAAATGGGGTGTTGTATGCCTCCATCATGATTCTATGCTTCAAGTCAGGATCGTTAGGAACGTAAAGTCTAGAGTTGACTCGAAGTATTCCTTCTTCATCGATTCTTGCTTCTGAGATAGCACCTTCTTGCACTTTCTTCTTCATACGCATCAGCCTCAGGTCCGTAGCTTGAGCAGTTTTAACTTTATCGATTAAAGTCAGTTCTACTCGTATATTCGCCATCATCATGTGGGTCCCTGGAGTCTTTAACTCAATCTCCATCCTTTGTAAATCGTACAAAATGGGTCTTTGTGTTAACAACATTGCACTCGTACCCGCATACGATCTTCTACTCAATGCGTTAGCTACTACGTTTACTTTTCTAGGATGATATTGAATAGTGTGATCGTAATCTTTCAACAGCTCAAGCCAACGTCGTTGCCGCATGTTGAGTTCTTTTTGGGTGAAGAAATATTTGAGGCTTTTATGATCCGTATAAATCTCCACTTTCTCCCCATACCGGTAGTGTCTCCAAATTTTCAACGCAAAAACGACTGCTGTCAACTCCAGATCATGAGTAGGATAATTCCTCTCATATTCTTTGAGTTGTCGCGAGGCATAAGCTATGACTTTCTCATGTTGCATGAGAACACATCCTAAACCTTTGCCTGAAGCATTGCTGTAGATAAAAAATCCATCTGAACCAGATGGTATTGCCAGAACAGGTGCCAAAATGAGTCTCCTCTTGAGCTCTTGGAAACTTTTCTCGCATTCCTCGCTCCATACAAATTTTGTATCTTTTCGAGTCAGCTGAACGGAGTAGCGATTCTAGAAAATCCTTCCACGTATCTCCGATAATAACTCGCTAAGCCCAAAAAGCAATGTACTTCAGTCACTGACTTCGGTTGCTCCCAACTTTTTATTGCTTCAATCTTTGTCGGGTAAACAAATACTCCATGTTTTGACACCACGTGCCCAAGGAATGCTACTTCCTTAAGCCAGAACTCTTCTTCAACTTGGAATAAAGCTTGTTTTCACGAAGTCTTTCAACTATCAGCTTCAAATGGTGCTCATGATCTTCATGGATTTTGGAATAGATGAGGATGTCATCAATAAAGACAACAACGAACTGATCCAAATATTCCTTGAATACTCGATTCATCATATCCATGAAAGTAGCAGGAGCATTAGTCAATCCAAAAGATGTGACTAAGAATTCATAATGCCTGTACCGAGTTCTAAATGCAGTCTTTAAAATATCCTTAGTTTTAATCTTCAGCTGATGATATCCAGAACGAAGGTCGATCTTTGAAAAGAATTGTGCTCCTTGTAACTGGTCAAACAGGTCATCAATGCGAGGTAGCGGATGCCTATTCTTGATGGTGACATGGTTTAATTCTCGGTAGTCAATACAGAATCGCATACTCTTGTCTTTCTTCTTTATGAATAAAACAGGAGCACCCCAAGGAGATGTACTAGGATGAATGAAACCGATGTCTAATAACTCCTGTAGTTGGAATTTTAACTCCTGAAGTTCAATAGGAGCCATTCGATATGGGGTTTTAGAAATAGGCTTTATACCCGGTTCAAGGTCAATAAAGAATTCAACATCACGCTCTGGGGGTAGACCGGGAAGTTCTTTAGGAAATACATCAGGAAATTCTCTAACAACAGAAATATTATCCAAATCTGACTTGTCTTTATTCAAATCCATAACATGGACTAAGAAAGCTTGACATCCGTTTTTCAATAAATGAATAGCTTTATGGCTTGATATGATAGTGACTGATTTTAGTGGTTTAGTTGTTTGAATTCGCATAACAGGTTGGTTAGGAATATGAAAACTAATAACCTTACGAAAACAATCAATTTTGGCATGATGAGTGGTTAACAAATCAATTCCTAAAATCACATCAAAAGTAAGTATCTTTAAAGAGATAAGACCAACAGGTAATGTGATAGCGCCAACTTGGATCAAGAAAGATTTATAAACTATAGATGTAACGAAGGTTTCACCCAACGGAGTTTCAACAGATAAGTTAAAGTCCAATTTCTCCGGAGTCAAGTTTAAACGTTGAGCACAAGCAGGAGAGATAAAAGAATGGGTAGAACCGGTATCTAGTAAGGTATAAACTTCACAAGAATTCAAGATTAGCTTACCCGTGATCACCTCGTTCGGGTTCCTCATGTTTTGGCCAGTCACAACAAACGCTCTTCCAGGAATCGTTGATTTCGACTTATCCAGGACAGCCCTTGGAGTCACCATCCCCGCTGAACTTAGTTTTGCTACAGAACAATCCTGAGCTATGTGACCTTCCTTTAAATAGTTATAACATACCTTGGATTGTTGTGGACAGTTTGGGCTGATATGTCCCTCTTTCCCGCATTTGTAACATCTAACTGGCGGTCGTTCTCCTCCCCTAGAATTTGTTGTTGGTGCTGGTGCTGCTGCTGATGTCTTCCCGTCATTATTGAATCTCTTCTTTCTAAAATTTCCACTTGACTCACCTCTCCTATTATCATGGCCACGATTACCACCCGAGTGGTTACCGCCTTTGTCCGTATTTTCCCCTCCTTACTGGTTATCATCGCTCTGATAACTGCTGTCACCGGTATGACCCTGGTTGTGGTTCCTCGGTTGCGTATACTCATTATCTCGTTCTAATAATTGAGCCATGTTGACAACATCTGAATATAGAGAAATTTTATGAGAGATAAGGTATTGACAAATCTCGGGTTTTAGACCTCTCAGAAACATCCGCGTCATACGTTCCTCAATCTCTACCAAATGAGGTACAAACCTGGATAACTCCGCGAACTTCGCCTCGTACTGGGACACCGTCATGTTGTTCTGTTCCAATCTAATAAACTTTACCTCCTTTATATGACGAATACTTTCAGGAAAGTACTTGTCATTGAACAGTTTCTGAAATCTTTCCCAAGACATATTGAGTGCGGCTGGCTAGGTACGCTTTACAGATTTCCACCAGTAATCTGCCTCTCTACAGAACATAAACGTGGTGAATGGAACCTTCTGTTCCTCTGTACAACCCAAGAAATTGAATATCTTAGTAATTTGCTTGACCCATGTTTCTGCCTTAATTCGATCGGGCTTTCCCCAGAAATCTGGTGGTCCCAACTCCTTGAACTGTTTGGCTATAACTGACCGCGCGTTGCCATCATTTCCACCCGTATTTTGTACACGAGTCTCCCTCGTTTGATTTTGCATGAATTGCAAAAAGCTCCAAAATATTCCATCGTTCATCGTTTGCTCGGTAGTGTTGTTACAGGAGGAATATTTGCCTTCTTGTTGCACGTTCTCCTGGTTTGTGACTAAAGGTTGTTCCACAGTCTCATACACTCCATTATTAACGTTCTCAGTAGCCATTCTTAAATACTACCATAAAACAAGGGTTAATTAAACAAATTAACATAACACATAATATCCCTATATTATGACCAACCCATAAATAAGCTTAGTTAGGACACACTAGCGAAGGATTTACTCATCTCTCCCCTCCTAGTTCTATTCCCCGATCTCCGCCAGAGACCATATCCCTAAGCTTTGATACCAACTGTGACGCCCCCAAAATAGGTATACAACACCTATTCTGAGTCGCCAAATACATGGTACAGAAAGCAAACTATAACTTCAATAATACAATTGTCGTGCAAAATACGACAACACATACTATGAGTTTAAATACATATATTGTCTTCTAGATAATATCAACACTCAAATAAGTCCTCATTACAATTATTCATACAATATTTTTCAGAAATAGTGAGGACTGCTAAAACATCTTTCTAGAACCATCACTCCATACCCCGACTCGATCCTGCTATGTTCTCACCTCATGAGAAGAAAAATGGAACAAAAAGGAAAAGGGTGAGCTCAACTAGCCCAGTAAAAAAATATTATGACTAAGATAATATACAAAAAATTATCATTAGTCTTCAACAGGGAAAAATCTGATAGAATATAATAGACAACAAGTTTTAGAACAACAAATGCAGCGGAAACAACAATCCATTTGAAGAGTCACGTAGAGATTGAATTCTACTATCTTCTAAGATTTAAAAGTCCATCATCAATATTTTATCCCTATAACATTAATCAATATACATCTTTAATCAAATATTCATCTTTGCACTACAGGTCAAAGATATTCATCAGTTAATCATTCATCTTTGCACTACAGGCCAAAGATATTCATTTATATCACCAGTCTGTCATGTTCATCTCAACACCTGTTCATCTTTGCACTACGGGCCAAAGATATTCAATATTATCATCATTTAAGGATTGAGAATGATGAAAAATATTTTAAAGAAAACGAATCCAGTGAGACAGAAGGACAAATATTAGAGATTCGTATAACAGTTTATCCAAGATCAATAATACTTCATAATAACCAATTGTGAAGCAGAATTAAAAAATAAAGATCAAAACATGGATACAATCAAAGATAGTAACCATAATAGACATCTTGGACAAAAAGAAGAAAATTTTATATTTCGGTGAATAGTGCCGTATTCGTGAATAGTGCCGTATACGTGAATAGTAACCCTGACACAAAAAATTCCAAATTTGATTAAAAAGTTCACCAATATATCGGCATAATGATATTAAATAATATCATTTAAGAAGAAAATAACATCTCTTACCTCAAAATAACCGTACTTCTGACTGAATTTCGAATTTAGTGCTGACAGAAACTTGCACCGTATAACAACACTCAAAGTATCAAAATACTCACAAGAATACGCTCGATAATATAGAGAGAGAAAGAGAGAAAACTTGTTTCTGGTGAGATTTTCAATTCTAACTTAGCCCTCTATTTATAGAAAAATGCTAGAACGCCAAAGGAGACTAAATTAATAAAATATTAATAATTCTTTTCTTTTCTCTACGCATGCTAGGTTAGACAATCAGTCATCTTTGAATAAAATTAGCAGCCCATGTGCATTCAACACCAACCAAAAAGTGGGTCCCACCCATAATTTAATAAAAATTATTTTATTTTTTAAAACTTCAGTAATTCATAGAAAATAGCCCGTTTATCAGAAAAATACAAATTTTATGTTCATTCCACACGAAATCGAATTCTCTACAACTTTGTAGCTTTGAATTTCTCCAAAATCCAAACTAAAAATATCCGAAATCCACAAACGGATGATTTTTAATACCTCCATTCCAACAAAATACTGATAAAACACCCCAGCATTAATTTCTTCATTTATAACTACATAAAATAAATAAATCCATCATTTATATCCACATCAAATAAATATTTTTTTATCACATAAATTAATAATTAATTATTCACAAATAATATTATAGAATCACAATTATGACAACCAGGCCGTTCCCAGGAAAGAGGGGGCTTTCGAATAAGTATTTCTCCTTACTGGCGCGCAATTAGGTGACCAAACCTCTCCTTGACAGAACTTTCTAGACATTGCCAATAATGCTATCTAATAATATTATTCAAATAATATAAATTATTGATCTGATAAAGGGAAATACTGTGCAGTGACAATTATTGAAACAACAATAATATTAAATATCAACGCAGTAATTATTGAATCAATAAAATAAAATATTAAACAGTAACTACTGTAACAATTATTGAGTAGTGTCTTCTTACGTACGAATCAATAATTCAACAATACTGTGCAATATCGTGTGCTACTATGCAACCACGCGTATTACTGTATTTTAACCACCAGGTAATCCAACAGTGTTAACGGTAACAATTACGCCGTTATTTATAAAAACTCATACTTTGTCGTTTTCTTCATCCGATAGTTATTCTGTTATGAGCCACACGAATGGTTGCGCCGTCGTATGAATATTTCCCTACAAAAAGAATATTTCACGACAGAAAGAATATTTCCCGACAAAAATGAATATTTTATAACCACTTGCTTATTTTGTAAAATTTGTACATTTCACCCATAACCAAAGCATTATATCAAATTAACACTTTATTAATCTAGAATAATGAACAGAGAAAATTCAATTTTATTTATAATAAGTTGGGGTCTTACAATCATTGTTATTACATTTGAGTAAAAGTTCTATTAAGCCTTTGTGGCAAGGAGAAATTGTTGATTCACATTATTATAAACATGAATTGTGAATTTAACTAACATCTTTGGTGAGTCAGGGGAAGACAGGTGATGAAAGTTATATTTGTCTTAAGTATAATAAAGAACTGTTGATGAGTATTACAGGGATAAAATTGATGATAAACTTTTAAATCATAGAAGATAGTAAATATCATGCTCTACTTGACTCTTCTAATGGATTGCTTATTCCGCTGTAGTTGTTGATCTAAAACTTGTTGTTTATTGTATTCTATCAATTTTTATACTGTTGAAGGCTAAGGATAATGTATTCTGCATTATCTTAGTCATAATATTTTTTACTGGGCTAGTTGAGCTCAACCTTTTCTTTCACTGTTCTGTTCAGGAAATGAGAATATAGCTGGGATGAGTCGGGGAATGGAGTGATGGTTCGAGATGGTGGCTATAGTAGTCATCACTATTTTTATAAAATAGTGTGATAATAATTGTAACGAGAACTCCATTGAGTGTGGATATTGTCTAGAAGGCAATATTCGTGTTTAAACTCTCAGCTATGTTTTGTCATATTTTGCACGACGGTTGTATTAAAGAAGTTTGTATTTGATTTATGTAATGTGTATCTGGAGACCCAGAATGGGTGATGTATACCTGGTTTTGGGGCGTCACAGTTGGTATCAAAGCTTAGTGATATGATCCCTGGCTAAGATGTGAGGCTAGAATTAGGAGGGGAGAGACGGGTAATTCCTTCGCTAGTATGACCTACCTAAGTTATTTGGTATTTAATTGGTCATTCAGAGTATAGGGATAATATTCTAGAATGATATCTAAAATACAGAAGATGAGCAATGGGAAAATCATGATATAGAGGAACTAACCGGGAAGGTACAATCCGAAAAGAAAGCAAGGTATTCTCATCTCTTTGAATATCAGGTACGTACGTAAATTTTGAGGGCGAAATTTCATAAGGAGGGGAGATTGTGAGACCCCGAATTTTATGAAATGAAAGTATTCAATTTTCTTATAATTATTCTATTTAGTAAATGGTTAAATTAATAAAAGGTTAAAGTTAAGGGTGATATGTGAATTTTTTTTAAAATAAGCAAGTTGTCATAAAATAATCGGTGGTAAAAGTATAGTAATACGTGTGGTTGCATAGTAGCACACGGTATTGTAGAGTATCTTTGATTATTGATGCTTATGTGAGAAGTCACTAAGTTTTATTCAATTATTATCACAATATTTTATATTATTAAATCAATAATTGAGACGACAAAGTTATTCATATTATTAATTACAATATTGACAATGTCTAGAAATTCTATCAAGGAGAGGTTAGATAATCTAATTGCGCCAATAGGGAGAAATCCTTATCGGAAAGCCCCCTCTTTCCTGGGAACGATCTGGTTGTTAAATATTGTGAGTTATAATATTAATGATGGATAAGTTCGTATTGATTAAAGATGAAATTGATAGTTCCATTGTGTTAGAATTATTAGTGTTAGTGAAAATCGATATTTATTTCGATAATAATTGATGTCTGGAGGTTATATTGACCAATCGGGTAATTATCCGGATAAATGAGTAATTAATTACTATTGATTCACATGATTATAACTATTTATTCACATGTGTGTACTATTGATTCACATTCATTTACTATTAGGGGAGTTGGTGCAAGATTGATAATACTTGCATGACTAAATTAAAAATGAAGGAAAAGAGGAAGGTATTATACTGTAATATTTTGAGCCCCAAAACGTGCAATTATTGAGACTATATTTTCCTATAAATAGAAGCTCATTCTTCCTTCATTTCTCACCAATTCACTAAGTCTCACAAGAGCAATTATTAGAGAGAAATTATAGAGAGAAAGAAGAAAAGAAGTCTGCTACCTCACTATTCCAGTATCCATCTCTCTTCTAAGGTAAGGGGTATCATTCTTTCGTATTCATGAAGAGAGTTATTTTCTTTCAATACTCATAAGAGTTGTTATTCCATTCTTTATTATTTTGGAATAACCTGTCTATGTGAAGTACTACATACATGGTGAAATTATTCTGTTATTCCATTCTTTATTATTCAGTTGGAATAACCTATCTGTGCGGTCTATCGCATGCCTGGTGAATTCTGTTGTTATTCCATTCTTTATTATTCTGTTGTAATATCCTGTCTGTGCGGATTACGCATGACCTGGTTCCGTTCTTTATTATTCTGTTGGAATATCCTGTCTGTGCTGATTACGCATGACCTGGTTCCACTCTTTATTATTCTGTTGGGAATAACCTATCTGTGCGGTCTATCGCATGCCTGGTGAATTCTTCTGTTATTTCATTCTTTATTAATCTGTTGAAATAACATGTCTATGTGGATTACCACATGCATGGTGAATGATCCTTCGTATTCATTCTTTATTAAATTGTGGAAATGATCTGTCTACGTGGATTATGGCATGGCGGGTAAAAATCCATTTGAAGTTTTGTATATTCTATTATTCTTGGTACATGAATATTATTCTTGAATTTTACTCCACAAAGACGTATCATGTTGACAATTTGAATATTTTTAAACTTTGGATAAATTTAAAGTCTTTAATATTTATCCTTGATTTCGTTTAATTAATGCTTATATCATTGGCATCATCTTCATTTTTATATTGTGATGAAAGTCATCTTTGGCTTACGTGCATAGATGGACTATTGATTATTGGTTTTACAGTTGTATATCTTTGGCTTACGTGCAAATATGGACTGTTGATTATTGGTTTTACAGTTGTATATCTTTGGCTTACATGCAAAGATGGACTGCTGATTATTGATTTTACAATAGTATATGTTTGTCTTACGTGCTAAGATGAACTGTTGATTGATATCTTTGGTCGTAGTGCAAAGATGAACTATTAATTGATAGCTTTGGCCCGTAATGCAAAGATGGACAGGTTTATGACATGATCAGGACCACTTGTGATACTAATGAATATCCTTGGTCGTAGTACAGGGATAATTCAATGATGTGATTGGCAGGATCATGGCCATTAGTTAACAGTTGAATGTCTTTGGTCGTAGTGCACTGACAGGCAATTGATTGTTATGATCATGACCATTGGTTTTATAGTTGAATATCTTTGGCCAGTAGTGCAAAGATAGACAACTGATTGGTATGATCATTGTTATTACATTAGAATATCTTTAGCCTTTGGGGTAAGGATATTGAGTAAAAGTTCTATTAAGCCTTTGTGGCAAGGAGAAATTGCTGATTCACATTATTATAAACATGAATTGTGAATTTAACTAACATCTTTGGTGATTCATGTGAAGACGGGTGATGAAAGTTCTATTTGTCTTGAGTATAATAAAGAACTGTTGATGAGTATTTCAGGGATAAAATTGATGATAAACTTTTAAATCATAGAAGATAGTAGATATCATGCTCTACTTGACTCTTCTAATGGATTCCTTATTCCGTTGCAGTTGTTGATCTAAAACTTGTTGTCTATTGTATTCTATCAGTTTTTATACTGTTGAAGGCTAAGGATAATTTATTCTGCATTATCTTAGTCATAATATTTCTTACTGAGATAGTTGAGCTCACCCTTTTCTTTCACTGTTCTCTTCAGGAAATGAGAATATAGTTGGGACGAGTCGGGGAATGGAGTGATGGTCCGAGATGGTGGCTATAGTAGTCCTCACTATTTTATAAAATAGTGTGATAATAATTATAACGAGAACTCCATTGAGTGCGGATATTGTCTAGAAGACAATATTCGTGTTTAAACTCTCAGCTATGTTTTGTCGTATTTTGCACGACGGTTGTATTAAAGAAGTTTGTATTTAATTTATGTAGTGTGTATCTGGCGACCCAGAATGGGTGATGTATACCTGTTTTGGGGGCGTCACATGTTAGACGAGGGTAGCGAGCCATTGTAGCATGGTTGCACCAAACACAGTACATTGTCTGCAGTGGCGACATTACTTAACATCAAGGTTGATCACAACATGAGCCATGGTGTTTTGAGTCGCTCTTGAAGGCCATTAAGAGTATGTTGCCTGACGATGAGAAATTACCTGGTAACTATTACTTTTGTAAGAAAATGGTGAAGAATTTGGGTCTTGGATACCAAAAGATCGATGCATGTCCCAACGATTGCATGTTATTTTATAAGGAAAATGAACAGATGACAAGGTGCACGTTTTACAGTCATGATCGGTTTAGGCCTAAAAAGAGGGTGTGACTACAAAAAAATCAAGTATACCGTTTAAGATTCTAAGGTATTTTCCAATAACACATCGGCTAAAAAGATTGTACATGTCTTCAAGAACAGCTGAACATATGAGTTGGCATGCGAAATCTCCAGCTAAAGATGGAGAACTAAATCATCCCGCAGATGGGCAGGTTTGGAAAGATTTTAACTTAGCACATCCTGGGTTTGCATTGGAACCTAGAAATGTGAGGCTTGGATTGTCCACCGATGGTTTCAATCCGTTTGGCCACTCAGCTGTTCCGTACTCATGTTGGCCTGTGATTGTTACTCCGTACAACTTGCCTCTTTGGATGTGTATGAAACAGCCATACTTGTTTCTTTCACTCGTGGTTCTTGGTCCTAAGAGTCCTGGAAAGAACTTAGATGTTTACTTGAGACCTCTTATAGACGAGTTGAAGGTATTGTGGGAGGATGGAGTACAGACTTGGGATGTTGCAACGAAAACAAATTTCAACCTTAGAGCAGCGGTTATGTGGACTATAAGTGACTTCCCAGCTTATGGTATGTTAGCTGGATGGAGTACACACGGGAAGTTGGCTTGTCCGTATTGTATGGAGCATACAAAGTCGTTTAATCTATCAAAAGGTCGAAAGCCTTGTTGGTTTGACTGTCATCGTCGGTTCTTACCGGTAGATCACCCGTTTTGAAGAAATAGAGAACACTTCAGGAAAGGGAAAATAGACAATGATATGCCTGCACCGTGATTGTCAGGAATGGATATGCGAGATCGTGTGATGATATTGCCGGTTATCCCATTTGGTAAGATTGATGCCACAAACATAATCAATGGGTTTGGTGAATCTCATAACTGGGTTCGGAGAAGCATCTTTTGGGAATTGCCTTATTGGTATATAAATTTGATTCGTCATAATCTAGATGTGATGCATATTGAGAAGAATGTGTTTAACAATGTGTTTAACACCGTGATGAATGTTGCGGGGAAGATAAAAGATAACGATAAGGCACGTTTGGACATGAAAGATATTTGTAAGCGTCCTGGATTAGAACTTTATAAATCTCCTAATGGTAAGATTATCAAACCGCATGCAAGGTACACATTGTCCAAAAAGCAAGTTGAAGATGTGTGCACATAGGTTAATTCTCTGAAACTACCAGATGGATATGCGTCAAACATTGCTAGGTGTGTTACGGGTGGGAAATTGCAAGGGATGAAGAGTCATGACTGTCATGTGTTCATGGAGAGACTTATGCCTATAGCATTTCGGGATCTGCTTGATATACCAATATGGGATGCTTTGACGGATCTTAGTCGTTTCTTCAAAGACTTATGTTCAAAATCATTAAATGAGAAGGACATGTCTATACTTGAGAAGAACATCATAGAGATCACGTGTAAACTGGAAAAAATATTCCCACCTAGTTTTTTTGATCCCATGGAGCATTTGCAAATTCATCTTCCCTATGAAGCTCGTGTTGGGGGTCCAGTTCAATATAGATGATGGATGTACCCTTTTGAGAGGGTGATGGAAAACCTTAAGAGGAAGGTGATGAATAGAGCTTATGTCGAGTGGTCGATATATAAGGCATACAGTTTTGATGAGATATCTACGTTTGTCTCAGACTATTTTTCGGACTAAGTCATGACAAAGGCCAATCGAGTATCGAGACATGATGATGGGGGAAATGTTGAACTAAATGGTTGGCTCTCTGTATTTGGTCTATCGGGCCGCGCTTATGGAAAAGGGAAGCGTATATTCCTCTCTGAGCAATAATTACATGCTGCATATACTTACATTCTTCTCAATTGCGAGGTGATTGACGAATTTATGAGGTACACATGTAAACTTGATAATTTATCTTTTAAGTTGAAAATTAATTATTCCAATATGTTAATGTTTATAACATGGTATAGATTGTACGATGACGAGTTAAAAGTGAAGCATCCTGGCATAACTGATAAAGATATTCAAATCAACCGTGATAAAAAAAATTGCACTTTGGCTAAAGGATAAATTAAGTTCAATTTCTTAAGCACGACATATATATATACTCCATGTTAACTATGACTTCATTTAATAAGATGGAGTTTTTATAGGCTTTGACTGAGGGATTAACGATTCCGGCTAATGTACAAGTCCTAGCTATGGGACCAGACAGGGACCAAGTCAGCTGCAATGGTTACAAAATAAATGGTTGTGAATTTCATACAAAGGCATATAGGCGCGGCAAAAGAACAACGAACTCTGGAGTGTGTGTCCAAGGAGATTGTTACAATGAGCTTGGTCGTGCCTTTTATGGGGAGTTGGAGGAAATCGTAGAGTTGTCGTACAAGGGCACGTACGGGGGTCATATTCACTTGTTCAAGTGCTGTTGGTTTGATTCAGAAAATGGGATAGGTGTTGACAGACATGGAATCGTCGATATTGACCTCCATAGGTCTGCGTTCTCTAACGAATCATTTGTTTTACCAACTCAAATATTACAAGTATACTACACTCCTAGTCCTGTTAGGAAGGATAAACCACCTACAGATTGGCAAGTTGTAATTTATACTCCTGCGCGTAGTCGTGTAGAAGTAGTTGATGGGGAGATTTACCACGAGCAGATGCTTCATAGTCAAACTATAATAAATGTGGAGGACAACAATGAAGTAATCCAGTTAGATGGTGGAGATGAACCACATGAATTAGCTCTTGAGTCAATACTTGTGTCAGATGACATTGATACAGAGGAGGAAGAGTTATTAACTGAATCTACACTGAATCTGAAGCAGATGATGGTTATGAA
Source organism: Panax japonicus (assembly GCA_020205505.1). Classification (NCBI taxonomy): domain Eukaryota; kingdom Viridiplantae; phylum Streptophyta; class Magnoliopsida; order Apiales; family Araliaceae; genus Panax; species Panax japonicus. Next base: position 9,677,438 of record CM035099.1, read on the forward strand.
TTTGCAACACGTATACAAGATGATTCTGAATCAGATATTGACACTTGAATAAATGAAATGTATGTTTAGCATTATATGTTTTTTATATCATTGTCATGTTTATGTATTTAACTATTTAAATGCAATTTTTGTTTATTGTCATTTTATATTCATATATATACATGTTTATATCACTGTCATGTTTATTATCATTTTATATATTCATATATACATGTAATAAAATATAACTCATATATACATCTTAAAATTTGTAATATACAGATGGCTTCTGAAGTAGTGCAGAAAAAGCGCGGCTTGGGTAGGGGACCTAATCATGTGCTCAAGGCTCCTACTAATCCGGATGATTGGATTCTTATTCAGATTCTCCCTCCTCCGAATAGCACGTACGTCTCGTATCATTTATATATAAGCATTTTAGATTTCATTTTAGATGTAAATTGCTTTAATATATCTACTTATAATTGATGTAAATTGTTGTATACTATAGTGATTTTTCAGATAATAAGATCGTCAAGTGAATATCACTGTTGTGTTTACAGAATTGGCCTACACCTGTGATTACGTGGGCGAGCACACCTATCGCCCACAAGGATGCTGTTTGGGCTGAATTCCAGGTATGTTTTTTTTAATTATGACAGATAATATAATATTCTAATTAAGGATAATTGTTTAGTAATGTTATTATTATTGTTTTATTTGCAGAAAAGGTATAGATGGGAGGATGTGCGGGCTTCAGTGATTCAGACATTATTCTGGCAGAAGTGCGTCATCCGCACCAAGGATAATTTGAACAAAGAAAGACAAAAAGCCCTTCACAATGCCGAGATCGACCATCCAGGCCAGGGAGAGGATTACATGCACGAGCATAGCCCCTGGTGGTGCACCCAGTCCATATGGGCTGAGATGTGTGCCCAATGGAAAGCTAAGAGCTGGGTGAAAAGACGAAAGACTGCCGCCACCAATAGATCCTCGGGTGTACCCGATGGCGAAAAGGCTAAAGGGACATACAAGGGCGGCAGTATTTCACAGTTGCATCATATCACTGTCAGGGTACGTATTTAAAAGTTTTAATATGTTTACAATCATGAATTGTAGAAAATGTATCACATTTTTACATAGTAATATTGTGCTATTTTTTGTATAGGAGTCTCAGTCTCAAGGTCAGCCTATCCATTGGTTGGATGTGTACGTGGCCACCCGTGATGGTCTGCTTGATGCTATCCAGATAGCGGTAATAAGTTTTAACAACTTGATCTTATTTATCAATGCTTACAGAATTTATTTTTAACTATTTAATTGTTAACATGATGACAGGATACTTATAAGCATTTATTAAATGAGCGTTATCCTGAAGGCACTCCACATCTGCCTATTGATCAAGAATTATGGGAGAGGGTGTCTGTTGTGAAGAAGAACTACATTAAAGGTCAAGGACAACGACGACGCCCATCCTTCAGTGGCTCGGGCTGCTCTTCTACCTAGTCTTCACAGTCATCAAGCCATCTAGCTGTTCATACTCTGGCTGACTGTGTAAGAGCTATATGTCAAGATCGAGATCTTCTGAAGATACTGGGCGAGCATCTAGGGGCTCTGAGTCCTGAGGAGTTAGCTGAAGCAGTAGTGGCAGCAGCAGCAGGACAGCATGAGGATGACGATGAGGTATAAAATCAATTTGTTGTATATATTGTCGTAATATATACTAGTATCAACATAGTTACTATAGCATGTAACTTGTTTTATTATTTTGTTAATTACAAGGTGATTAAGGAGGCGATGATGCTTGACGTACCTGCTTTAGATCAGTTTTGTAGTTATTTGATAAACTTGTACTTCTATATTCATTCAATTCATATTGATTTTCTATATGTTACTTAAACAATATTAGATTTGTTTATATTTATTCAATTCATATTGGTTTTTAAAGGTTTATATAGTTTATATACTCGTTTGGTGTATTTGTCGGTGGACGATAGATGTTTATATTGTTATGCATGATGTTTATCTTGTTGTGTATGTATGTTAGGATAAAGCAGGTACAAAACAGGTACAGGTTTTTGGGAATTCTGCAAAACAGCAAAAATATGGTTTTCATTTTTTCCAGATCAGCGACCGCATGCGATCGCTGATAATTATTAGCAACGGCTAAACATTTGAGGGCATCAGCGACCGCATGCGGTCGCTGATAGCCGTCGCTGCCACGTGGACCACATCAACTTTTGGCCCTGGACCATGCTGACTCAGCATAGCGACCAAATTTATCATATCGGTCACAGATAATTCGGTCGCTAATAGTGGTCGTTGATGTGCACCGCAGCGACCAGATTTTATGCAACGACTATCAGCGACCGCAGTCGGTCGCTGATAGTTATCTGCGACTGTGTACGATCACTGATATGCGGTCGCTGATAAACCTTTTTCTTGTAGTGGATCTTCATTCTTGAATTTTGCTCCACAATTGTTTATTATGGAGTATTTTTGAACTTGGATAAACTAAACTACGAATCCCTAATCTTTGCCCCTTTATCTCACTGGATTCGCTTTCTTTATTCCTAAATGTTGATATAACTGAATATCTTTAGCCTGCAGTGCAAAGATAAATGATTACTTGATGACCTGTAGTGCATAGATGAATGATTACTTAATGAATATCCTTGGCACGTAGTGCAAAGATGGACAGGTTGTAAGACCCCAACTTATTATGAATAAAATTAGATTTTCTCTATTTATTATCTTGAAATAATAAGGAGTTAATTTGATATAATGTTTTGATTATGGGTGAAATGTGCATTAGCAAGTGGTTATAAAATATTCATTTGTTGTCGGGGAATATTCGTTTGGTCGTGGAATATTCTTTTTGTAGGGGAATATTCATACGAAGACGCAGTCATTTGTGGGCCCCATAACAGAATAACTGTCGAATGAAGAAAACGACAAGTTTGAGTTTTTATAAATAACAGTGTGGTTGTTACCGTTAACACTGTTGGAATACCCGGTGGTTAAAATACAGTAATACGCATGGTTGCACAGTAACACACGGTATTGCACAGTATTTTTGAATGATTGATTCTTACATAAGAAAACACTACTCAATAATTGTTACAGTATTTACTGTTCAATATTTTATTTTATTGATTCAATAATTGCTGGATTGATATTTTATATTATTGTTGTTTCAATAATTGTCACTTCACAGTATTTCCCATTATCAGATCAATAATTCATATTATTTGAATAATATTATTAGATAGTATTATTGGCAATGTCTAGAAAGTTCTGTCAAGGAGAGGTTTGGTCACCTAATTGCGCGCCAGTAAGGAGAAATCCTTATTAGAAAGTCCCCCTCTTTCCTGGGAACGGCCTGGTTGTCATAATTGTGATTCTATAATATTATTTGTGAATAATTAATTATTGATTTATATGATAAGAAAATATTTATTTGATGTGGATATAAAAGATGGATTTATTTATGTGGTTATAAATAATGGAATTAATGTTGAGGTGTTTTATCAGTATTTTGTCGGATTGGAGGTATTAAAAGATCAAACCCTTGTTCTTAAGATGTATTGTGTGAGTTATAATTTTTAATCCGACCGTTGGATCGTTGTGATTTTTGGATATGTTATACATATATAAGTTGAGTATATATCCATAAATTTTGAACCGCTAAAAATAAACGTATGATTTGTTATGAATTTTAAGAGGTGACTGGTTCAGAAATTGTTGAAGTTTTTAAATTTATCATTTTGGTGGAAAATTCTAGAATTGGTGGGCCCCACTTTTGGTTGGTGAAGAAATGTGCTGAATTTTATTTCAAATGTGGTGGGTGGCAATAGTAGCAGGTAAAGCCACCAGGTAGCAAGTCAAGTCTGCTTCGGCGTGCTAACATTTTTCTATAAATAGAGGGCTAAGTTAGAATTGAAAATCACACCAGAAACTTAAGCTTTCTCTCTGTGACGCCCCCTAAACAGGTATACATCACCAATTCTGAGTTGTCAAATACATGGTACAGAATTAACTTCAACTTTATTATTACAACATATAACTGTGAGTTTAAATACAGATATTGCCATCTAGACAATATCCACATACAAATAAATCCTCATCATAATTATTGATACATTATTTTACAAAAATGGTGAGGACTACTAAACAACTCTCTCAAGAACCATCAATTCATACCCCGACTCGTACTCGCTATATTCTCGTCTCCTGAGAAGAAAAATGGAACAAAAAGGAAAAGGGTGAGCTCAACTAGCTCAGTAAAGAATATTATGGCTAAGATAATATACAACAAATTATTGTTAGTCTTCAACAGGGAAAAAAATCTAATAGAATACAATAGACAACAAGTTTTAAATCAGTATTCGCAGCGGAAAATATTAATTCATAGAAGAGTTACGTAGAGGATGAAATCTACTAATGTCAACGAATTTAACAGTCCATCAACAGTATTTTTATCCCTGTAACATCAATCAATGCACATCTTGAATCATATATTCATCCTTGCACTACAGGCCAAGGATATTCATCTGTTGGTCATGTTCATCTAAACACATGTTCATCTTTGCACTACGGGCCAAAGATATTCATCAGAAATCATTCATCTTTGCACTACAGGCCAAAGATATTCAATAATAACATCATTTAAGACTGAAGATGATAAAAAAATATTTTTAAAGAAGCAAATCCAGTGAAACAAAATGACAAGGATTAAGGATTAAGGATTCGTACTTTGTTTTATCCATGTCCAAAAATACCTCAAAAATAATCATAGTGGTGTAAAATTCAAGAATGATCAAAACATGGATACAATCAAAACTAGTATCCACAATAGATATTTTGGACGAAAAGAAAAAAAATAATTTTTCCGTGAATAGTGCCGTATTCGTGAATAGTGCCGTATACGTGAATAGTACCGTATACGTGAATAGTAACTCCGGCACAAAAAGTTCCAAATTTGATAAAAACGTTCACCAATATTTCAGCATAATGATATTGAAGAAAATAATATCATTTAAGAAGAAAATAACATCCCTTACCTCAAAATAGCCGTACTTCTGACTGAATTTCGGTATAGTGCTGACAGAAACTCGCACCGTATAGCAACACTCAAAGTATACTCACAAGGATACGCTCGATAATATAGAGAGAGAAAGAGAGAAAACTTTATTTCTGGTGTGATTTTCAATTCTAACTTAGCCCTTTATTTATAGGAAAATGTTAGAACGCCAAAGGAGACTAAATTAATAAAATATATTATTATTTATTCAAAATTCTTACCCACATGTTTTGAAAACTCTAGCATGCCTTCTTTGGTCAAAAACATCAGCCACCCATGTGCCAACAACCACAAAAACGTTTTTCTTATATAAAATAATTAAAACTTCCAAAAATCAATTATTTCGAAACTCCGAAACTTCAATAATTCATGCTAAATAGCCATTTTGTCAGAAAATTCGAATCTCGCGTCTTTTTATAAGAAATTCAATTCTCTACAACTTTGCAGAAGGAAGTTTTTCCAAATTCCAAACAGAAATTATTCGAAATCCACAAACGAGTGATTTTACAGTCTATAATCAATTTTCAGTCAAGAATTATGTCCACCGACACACAAAACATATGTTAAACATTTAATGCAACAAAAATACTCTTCCTTCTCATATTCTCATATATCCCACATTCATTGTAAAATAGCACCGTTAATATATTATTAAAATAATATATTTAAATGAATTATTTTATCAGAAAAAGATAAAATATTAATTTTCAACAATTGTTATATTAAAAATTTTCTCCATCTATATCCACATAAAATAAATATTTTCTTTATCATAATAATCAATAATTAATTATTAAAAATAATATTACAGAATCACAGTACTGACAACCAGGCCGTTCCCAAGATAGAGGGGGCTTTCCAATAAGGATTTCTCCTTACTGGCGCGCAATTAGATGACCAAACCTCTCCTTGACAGAACTTTCTAGACATTGCCAATAATGTTATCTGATAATATTATTCAAATAATATGAATTATTGATCTGATAATGGAAAAAACTGTGCAATGACAATTATTAAAACAATAATAATATAAATATCAACGCAGCAATTATTGAATCAATAAAGTAATGAACAGTAACTCCTGTAGCAATTATTTAGTAGTGCCTTCTTACGTAAGGATCAATAATTCAAAATACTGTGCAATACCGTGTGCTACTGTGCAACAACGCGTATTACTGTATTTTAACCACCGGGTATTCCAACAGTGTAAACGGTAACAACTACGCCGTTATTTTTAAACAGCTTATATTTTTCGTTTTATTCCTCCAATCGCTTTCCGTTATGAGACCCACACATGGCTGCGCCGTCGTACGAATATTTCCCGACAGTACGAATATTCCACGACCAAACGAATATTCCCCGACAACAATGAATATTTTATAACCACTTGCTTATTTTGAAATATTTGCGTATTTTACCCATAACTATCCTCATTAATCAAATCAACCCTTACTATTCAAAATAATAATTACAGGAAATTAAATTGCATTTATTAATTATTTGGGGTCTTACAACCTCCCCTCCTTATGAAATTTCGTCCTCGAAATTGACATACGTACCTGGTGTTTCGAAAAGGTGAGGATACCTTGCTTTCATTTCCGTTTCCAACTCCCAGGTCATTTCCTCTATAGCATGATTCCTCCACAAAACTTTAACTTGTGGTATTACCTTCGTGCGTAGGACATTCTCCTTCCTATCCAAGATCTTGACAGGTATCTCCTCATACGTTAAATCTTCGGCTATCTCGTCCGGTTCTAACTCAATGACGTGGTTCGGGTCTTTCACATATTTACGAAGCACAGATATATGAAAAACATTATGAACACGAGACATACTTGGAGGTAACGTGAGTCTATAGGCTACATTACCTACTCGATCAAGAATTTGAAATGGACCAATAAATCGTAGATTAAGCTTTCCTCTCTTCCCGAATCTTGTAACTCCCTTCCATGGGGCAACACGTAACAATACATGATCCCCAACATTAAATTCTACATCCTTTCGATGAAGATCCGCATAACTCTTTTGTCGATCTTGTGCCGTTTGTATACGTTGTCGAATCGTTTGGATCTTCTCCATAGTCATACGTACTAACTCGGGTCCCAACAATGTTGCTTCACCCACCTCGTCCCAACATACTGGAGAGCGACACTTTCGTCCATACAATGCTTCAAATGGGGCCACACCAATGCTTGCTTGATAACTGTTGTTGTAGGAGAATTCCACCAATGGTAAATATTTATCCCAACTACCCTTGAAGTCTAGGACACAGAGTCTTAATAAATCTTCAAGAGTTTGAATAGTCCTCTTTGATTGTCCGTCCGTTTGAGGATGGTATGCCGAACTGAATCGTAACTCCGTACCCATAGCTTTTTGCAAGCTAACCCAAAATCTTGAAGTAAATCTTGGGTCACGATCCGAAACTATGGATACTGGCATGCCATGCAATCTTACAATCTCATTTACGTACATTTGAGCAAGACGTTCAAGGGAATAAGTCTCCCGTATCGGCAAGAAATGAGCAGACTTGGTTAATCTATCAACAATAACCCAAATAGCATTGATGCCTTGAGAAACCGTAGGAATACCCGTAACGAAATCCATAGTAATGTGTTCCCACTTCCATTTCGGAATCTCAAGTGGTTGCAATGGACCCTTTGGCACTTGATGCTCCGCCTTTACACGTTGACAAGTTAAACACGTTGAAATAAACTTTGCAATCTCTCTGTTCATATTGTTCCACCAAAATGTATGTCGAAGATCACGATACATTTTGGTACTTCCAGGATGAATTGCAAACGGTGTATTGTGTGCCTCCATCATGATCTTGTACTTCAAATCAGAATCGTTAGGAACACAAAGTCTGGAGTGGACTCGAAGTATTCCTTCTTCATCAATTCTCGCTTTTGGAATGGCACCTTCTTGTACTTTCGTCTTCATATGCATCAGCTCCGGATCGGTGGCTTGAGCAACCTTAACTTTTTCTATTAAAGTTGGCTCTATGCGTATACTTGACATCATTTCACTCATTCCTGCATATGATCTTCTACTCAATGTGTCAGCTACCACGTTCGCTTTTCCAGGATGCTATTGAATAGTGTGGTCGTAATCTTTTAACAACTCGAGCCAACGTCGTTGCCGCATGTTGAGTTCTTTCTGCGTGAAGAAATATTTGTGGCTTTTATGATCGGAATATATCTCCACTTTCTCCCCGTATAGATAGTGCCTCCAGATCTTTAGCGCGAAAACGACTGCTGCCAACTCTAGATCATGAGTAGGATAATTCCTCTCATACTCTTTAAGTTGTCGCGAGGCATAGGCTATGACTTTCCCACGTTGCATGAGAACACATCCTAACCCTTTGCCTAAAGCATCGTTGTAGATAACAAATCCATCCGAACCAGATGGTATTGTTAGAACAGGTGCCGAAATAAGTCTCCTCTTAAGCTCTTGGAAACTCTTCTCGCATTCCTCGCTCCATACGAATTTTGTATCCTTCCGAGTTAGCTGAGTTAATGGAGTAGCAATTCGAGAAAACCCTTCCACGAATCTCCGATAATAACCAGCTAAGCCCAAAAAGCTACGTACTTCAGTGACCGACTTCGGTTGCTCCCAACTTTGTATTGCTTCAATCTTCGTCGGGTCAACAGATACTCCATTATTTGACACCACGTGCCCAAGGAATGTTACTTCCTCAAGCCAGAACTCGCATTTCTTCAACTTAGCATATAACTTGTTTTCACGAAGCCTTTGGAGTACCAGCTTCAAATGGTGCTCATAATCTTCACGGCTTTTGGAATATATGAGGATGTCATCAATAAAGACAACAACGAATTGATCCAAATAATCCTTGAATACTCGGTTCATCATATCCATGAAAGCAGCAGGAGCATTAGTCAATCCAAAAGACATGACTAAGAATTCATAATGCCCATACCGAGTTCTGAAGGCAGTCTTTGGAATATCCTCAGTTCTAATTTTCAGCTGATGATATCCAGAACGAAGATCGATTTTTGAAAAGAATTGTGCTCCTTGCAACTGGTCAAACAAGTCATCAATACGAGGTAGAGGATACCTATTCTTGATGGTGACATGGTTCAATTCCCGATAGTCAATACAAAGTCGCATACTCCCGTCTTTCTTCTTTACGAATAAAACAGGAGCACCCCAAGGAGATGTACTAGGACGAATGAAACCGATGTCCAATAACTCCTGTAGTTGGACTTTTAACTCCTGAAGTTCAATAGGAGCCATTCTATATGGGGTTTTAGAAATGGGCTTTGTACCAGGTTCAAGATCAATAAAGAATTCAACTTCACGTTCTGGGGGTAGACCGGGAAGTTCTTCAGAAAATACGTCAGGAAAGTCAATAACAACAGGAATATTATTCAATTTTGACGTGACTTTATTCAAATCCATAACATGGGCAAAGAAAGTTTGACATCCGTTTTTTAATAAACGAATAGCTTTATGATTAGATATGACAGTGATTGATTTTAATGGTTTAGTTGCCTGAATTCGAACAACAGGTTGATTAGGAATATGAAAACTAACAACCTTACGAAAACAATCAATTTTGGCATGATGAGTAGTTAACCAATCAATCCCTAAAATCACATCAAAAGCAAGTATCTTTAAAGAGATAAGATCAACAGGTAAAGTGATGGTACCAACTTGAATCAAACAAGATTTATAAACAGTGGATGTGATGAAAGTTTCTCCTAACGGAGTTTCCATAGATAAGTCAACGTCTAATTTCTCCGGAGTCAAGTTTAAACGTTGAGCGCAAGCAGGAGAGATAAATGAATGGGTAGCACCGGTATCAAGTAAGGTATAAACTTCGCAAGAATTTATAATTAGCTTACCCGTGATCACCTCGTTTGGGTTCCTCGTATTTTGACCAGTCATAACAAACGCTCTTCCAGGAACCGTTGACTTTGGCTTTTCTGGGACAGTCTTTTGAGTCACCGTCCCCGCTGAACTAGGTTTCGCTACCGTACAATCTCGAGCGATATGTCCTTCCTTTCCACAATTATAGCATACCTTGAACTGTTGTGGGCAGTTTGGACTGATATGTCCCCCTTTCCCGCACTTATAGCATATAACCGGTGATCTTTCTCCTCCCTTAGAACTAGTTACTGCCGGCACTGTCGTCTTCACATGGTCGTTGTTAAATCTCCTTTTTTTAAAATCTCCTCCTGACTCGCTTCTTCTATTTTCATGGCCATGATTACCACCAAAGTGGTTACCATTTTTGTCTGTCTTTTTCTTTCTCCACTGGTTATCGTTATTTTGTTGACTGCTATCTCCGGTATGATCCTGATTGTGGTACCTCGGTTGACCGTACTCGTTATCTCGCTCCAATAATTGAGCCCTGTTAACAACATCTGAATAGAGAGAAAATTTATGAGAGATGAGATATTGTCGTATGCCGGGTTTCAAACCTCTTAGAAACATCCGCGTCATACGTTCCTCATTCTCCACCAAATGAGGTGCAAACTTGGATAACTCTGCAAACTTTGCCTCGTACTGAGACACCGTCATGTTATTTTGTTCTAATCTGATGAACTCCACTTCCTTCATATAACGAACACTTTCAGGAAAGTATTTGTCATTAAATAGTTTCTGAAACGTCTCCCAAGACATGTTGAGTGCGGCTGGATGGGTACGCTTCACAGACTCCCACCAGTAGTCTGCCTCGCCACGGAACATAAAGGTGGCGAATGGAACCTTCTGTTCCTTCGTGCATCCCAAAACATCGAATATCTTGGTAATTTGCTTGACCCGTGTCTCCGCCATGATCGGATCTGGCTTTCCCTTAAATTCTGATGGTCCCAACTCTTTGAACTGCTTGGCTGTGACAACCCGTGAATTGTTATCATTTCCTCCTGTATTTTGAACACGAGTCTCCCTCGTCTGATTTTGCATGAACTGCAAAAAGCTTCTAAACATTGCGTTGTTCATCGTCTGATCAGTGGTGTTGTTCACAGGAGGAACATTGCCAGCCTGTTGCACGTTCTCCTCATTGATGAGTACAGGCGTTTCCACGGTCTCATTTCCACTGTTAATATTCTCAGTCGACATTCTCAAATACTATCATAAAACAAGGGTTAATTAAGGAAATCAATTATCACATAATATCCCTATATACTGACCAACTAACAAATAAGCTTAGGTAGGACACACTAGCGAAGGATTTACTCGTCTCTCCCCTCCTAGTTCTATTCCCCGATCTCCGCCAGAGATCATATCCCTAAGCTCTGATACCAACTGTGACCCACATGGTGCTTCAACCACAGCACCTCACAATGGTACCTATCAGTTTGCCACCGCAAAACGGCATCCCCTACGGAGAGTCTGGCTTCGGTGCATCCCCCATAAACAGGAAGTCACCAGCGAGAGGCTCGGGGCTCTTTACTTATAGCTCTGATACCAACTGTGACGCCCCCAAAACAGGTATACATCACCCATTCTGAGTTGTCAAATACATGGTACAGAATTAACTTCAACTTTATTATTACAACATATAACTGTGAGTTTAAATACAGATATTGCCATCTAGATAATATCCACATACAAATAAATCCTCATCATAATTATTGATACATTATTTTACAAAAATGGTGAGGACTACTAAACAACTCTCTCAAGAACCATCAATTCATACCCCGACTCGTACTCGCTATATTCTCGTCTCCTGAGAAGAAAAGTGGAACAAAAAGGAAAAGGGTGAGCTCAACTAGCTCAGTAAAGAATATTATGACTAAGATAATATACAACAAATTATCGTTAGTCTTCAACAGGGAAAAAAATCTAATAGAATACAATAGACAACAAGTTTTAAATCAGTATTCGCAGCGGAAAATATTAATTCATAGAAGAGTTACGTAGAGGATGAAATCTACTAATGTCAACGAATTTAACAGTCCATCAACAGTATTTTTATCCCTGTAACATCAATCAATGCACATCTTGAATCATATATTCATCCTTGCACTACAGGCCAAGGATATTCATCTGTTGGTCATGTTCATCTAAACACATGTTCATCTTTGCACTACGGGCCAAAGATATTCATCAGAAATCATTCATCTTTGCACTACAGGCCAAAGATATTCAATAATAACATCATTTAAGACTGAAGATGATAAAAAAATATTTTTAAAGAAGCAAATCCAGTGAAACAAAATGACAAGGATTAAGGATTAAGGATTCGTACTTTGTTTTATCCATGTCCAAAAATACCTCAAAAATAATCATAGTGGTGTAAAATTCAAGAATGATCAAAACATAGATACAATCAAAGCTAGTATCCACAATAGATATTTTGGACGAAAAGAAAAAAAATAATTTTTCTGTGAATAGTGCCGTATTCGTGAATAGTGTCGTATACGTGAATAGTACCGTATACGTGAATAGTAACTCCGGCACAAAAAGTTCCAAATTTGATAAAAACGTTCACCAATATTTCGGCATAACGATATTGAAGAAAATAATATCATTTAAGAAGAAAATAACATCCCTTACCTCAAAATAGCCGTACTTCTGACTGAATTTCGGTATAGTGCTGACAGAAACTCGCACCGTATAGCAACACTCAAAGTATACTCACAAGGATACGCTCGATAATATAGAGAGAGAAAGAGAGAAAACTTTATTTCTGGTGTGATTTTCAATTATAACTTAGCCCTCTATTTATAGGAAAATGTTAGAACGCCAAAGGAGACTAAATTAATAAAATATATTATTATTTATTCAAAATTCTTACCCACATGTTTTGAAAACTCTAGCATGCCTTCTTTGGTCAAAAACATCAGCCACCCATGTGCCAACAACCACAAAAACGTTTTTCTTATATAAAATAATTAAAACTTCCAAAAATCAATTATTTCGAAACTCCGAAACTTCAATAATTCATGATAAATAGCCCTTTTGTCAGAAAATTCGAATCTCGCGTCTTTTTATAAGAAATTCAATTCTCTACAACTTTGCAGAAGGAAGTTTTTCCAAATTCCAAACAGAAATTATTCGAAATCCACAAACGAGTGATTTTACAGTCTATAATCAATTTTCGGTCAAGAATTATGTCCACCGACACACAAAACATATGTTAAACATTTAATGCCACAAAAATACTCTTCCTTCTCATATTCTCATATATCCCACATTCGTTGTAAAATATCACCGTTAATATATTATTAAAATAATATATTTAAATGAATTATTTTATCAGAAAAAGATAAAATATTAATTTTCAATAATTGTTATATTAAAAATTTTCTCCATCTATATCCACATAAAATAAATATTTTCTTTATCATAATAATCAATAATTAATTATTAAAAATAATATTACAGAATCACAGTACTGACAACCAGGCCGTTCCCAAGATAGAGGGGGCTTTCCAATAAGGATTTCTCCTTACTGGCGCGCAATTAGATGACCAAACCTCTCCTTGACAGAACTTTCTAGATATTGCCAATAATGTTATCTGATAATATTATTCAAATAATATGAATTATTGATCTGATAATGGAAAATACTGTGCAATGACAATTATTAAAACAATAATAATATAAATATCAACGCAGAAATTATTGAATCAATAAAGTAATGAACAGTAACTCCTGTAGCAATTATTGAGTAGTGCCTTCTTACGTAAGGATCAATAATTCAAAATACTGTGCAATACCGTGTGCTACTGTGCAACAACGCGTATTACTGTATTTTAACCACCGGGTATTCCAACAGTGTAAACGGTAACAACTACGCCATTATTTTTAAACAGCTTATATTTGTCGTTTTCTTCCTCCAATCGCTTTCCGTTATGGGGCCCACACATGGCTGCGCCGTCGTACGAATATTCCCCGACAGTACGAATATTCCACGACCAAACGAATATTCCCCGACAACAATGAATATTTTATAACCACTTGCTTATTTTGAATATTTGTGCATTTTACCCATAATTATCCTCATTAATCAAATCAACCCTTACTATTCAAAATAATAATTACAGGAAATTAAATTTTATTTATTAATTATTTGGGGTCTTACACTCTCATTCTCTCTTTCTCTCTCTATATTATCGAGCATATTTTGTGAGTATTTAGATACTTTGAGAGTTTCTATTCAGTACAAGTTTCATCCAGCATAATATCCGACCTTTCATTCCGAAGTACTGTTTCTTTGAGGTAAGGGATGTTATTTTCTTCTTAAATGATATTATTTTCTTCAATATCATTATGCTGAGATATTGTTATGAATTTTATTGTGGAATTTCTACCATTTTGTGCCGGGATTACTATTCACATATACGGCACTATTCACATATACGACACTATTCACCAATATGGCACTATTCACCGAAAAATGAAATTTTCTCTATTTCGTCCCAGATGTCTTTTATGGTTACTATCTTTGATTGTATCCATGTTTTGATCTTTATTCTACTTCACACTTGGTTATTATGGAGTATTATTGAATTTGGATAAACTGAAATACGAATCCCTAATATTTGTCCTTCTGTCTCACTGGATTCGTTCTCTAAAATGTTTTTCATCATCCTTAGTCCTTAATGGTGATACTTGATGAATATCTTTGGCCTGTAGTGCAAAGAGGAATGATTACCTAATGAATATCTTTGGCCCATAGTGCAAAGATGAACAGGTGTTGAGATGAACATGACCAACTGGTGATACAAATGAATATCTTTGGCCCGTAGTGCAAAGATGAATGTTTGATGCAAGATGTATATTGATTGATATTATAGGGATAAAATATTGATGATGGACTTTTAAATTCATAGATGATAGTAGATTTCATTCTCTACTTAACTCTTCTAATGAATTGTTGTTTACGCTGCAGTTGTTGATCTAAAACTTGTTGTCTATTGTATTCTATCAGATTTTTTCCTGTTGAAGACTAAGGATAATTTGTTGTATATATTATCATAGTCATAATATTCTTTACTGGGCTAGTTGAGCTCACCCTTTTCCTTTTTGTTCCATTTTTCTTCTCATGAAGCGAGAACATAGCAGGAACTAGTCGGGGTATAGAGTGATGGTCTTAGACAGTTGTTTTAGCAGTCCTCACTATTTTTGTAAAATAGTGCATCAATAATTGTAATGAGGACTTTATTTGGGTGTGGATATTTTCTAGAAGATAATATTTGTATTTAAACTCATAGTAGGTGTAGTCGTATTTTGTATGACAATTGTATTAATAAAGTTATAGTTGTTTCTGTACCATGTATTTGGCGACTCAGAATAGGTTGGGTGGATTGGACCTATTTTGGGGGCGTCACAGTTGGTATCAAAGCTTAGGGATATGATCACTGGCTGAGATGTGAGACTAGAACTAGGAGGGGAGAGACGAGTAAATCATTCGCTAGTGTGTCCTACCTAAGCTTATTTGTTGGTTGGTCATAATATAGGGATATTATGTGGTATGTTAATTTATTTAATTAACCCTTATTTTTTTGACAATTTTTAAGAATGACAGCTGAGAACGTTAACAATGGAGTCTATGAGACTGTGGAACAACCTTTGATTACCAATCAAGAGAACGTGCAACAGGATGGAAATATTCCTCATGTAAACAATACTATGGAGCAAACGATGAATGATGGAATGTTTAGAAACTTTTTGCAGTTCATGCAAAATCAGACAAGGGAGACTCGTGTACAAAATACGGGTGGAAATGATAGCAACGCGCAGCTTGTCACATCTAAGCAGTTCAAGGAGTTGGGACCACTAGATTTCTAGGGAAAGCCAGATCCGATTAAGGCAGAAATGTGGGTTAAGCAAATTACCAAGATATTTGATGTCTTGGAATGCACAGAGGAACAGAAGGTTCCATTCGCCACCTTTATGTTCCGTGGTGAGGCAGATTACTGGTGGGAATCTGTGAAGCGTACCCAGCCAGCTGCACTCAGTATGTCTTGGGAAACATTTCAGAAACTGTTCAATGACAAGTACTTTCCTGAAAGTATTCGTCATATAAAAGAGGTAGAGTTTATTAGACTGGAGCAGAACAACATGACGGTGTCCCAGTACGAGGAGAAGTTCGCGGAGTTATCTAGGTTTGCACCTTATTTGGTAGAAAATGAGGAACGTATGATGAGGATGTTTCTGAGAGGTCTAAAACCCGAGATTCGACAATATCTTATCTCTCATAAATTTTCTCTGTATTCAGATGTTGTCAACAGAGCTCAGTTATTAGAGCGAGATAGCGAGTATGTTCAACCGAGGGACAACAACTAGAGTCATACCGGTGACAGCAGTCATCGGAGCAATGATAACCATCGTGGAGGAAATTATCATGCCAGAAATGGTAACCACTTCGGTGGTAATCATGGCCAAGATAATAGAAGATATAATTCAAGTGGAAATTTTAAGAAGAGAAGATTTAACGATGACGGAAAGAAGTCGGCAGCAGCACCAGCAACAAATTCTATGGTAGGAGAACGACCGCCAGTTAGATGCTACAGATGCAGATAAGAGGGACATATAAGTCCAAACTGTTCACAGCCTTCCAAGGTATGTTTTAGTTGTGGAAAAGACGGTTACATAGCTCGATTTTGTCCTATAGCGAAATCAAGTCCAGCTGGGACGGTGGCACTAGAAGCGGATACGGACAAGTCAAAGTCAACGGTTCCTAGAAGAGCATTTATCGTGACTGGCCAAAATGCGAGGAACCCGAACGAAGGTATCACGGGTTAGTTAATTATAAATTCTTACGAAATCTATACCTTATTAGATACCGGTTCTACCCATTCTTTTATCTCTCCTGCTTGTGCTCAACGTTTAAAATTGACTCCGGAGAAATTAGACTTTAACTTATCTGTGGAGACTCTATTAGGAGCAACTTTCGTTACATCCACTGTTTATAAATCTTGTTTGATCCAAGTTGGCACCATCACATTACCTGTTGATCTTATCTCTTTAAAGATACTTGCTTTTGATGTGATTTTAGGGATTGATTGGTTAACTACTCATCATGCCAAAATTGATTGCTTTCGTAAGGTTGTTAGTTTTCATATTCCTAAGAAACCTGTTATTCAAATTCAAGCAATCAAACCATTGAAGTCAAACACTTTTATATCAAGCCATAAAGTCACTCGTTTATTGAAAAACGAATGTCAAGCTTTCTTAGCCATGTTATGGATTTAAACAAAAATACGTCAGATTTGAATGATATTTTTGTTGTTAGTAAATCTCCTGACGTATTTCCTGAAGAATTTCCTGGCTTACCCCCAGAGCGTGATATTGAATTTTGTATCGACTTTGAACCCGATACAAAACCCATTTCTAAAATCTCATATCGAATGGCTCCTATTGAACTTCAGGAGTTAAAAACCCAAGTACAAGAGTTAGTACCCGAGCCTCTATCTGGTGACTTCCTTTGTGGAATGCATCAAAGCCAGACTCTCCTTATGGGACTCTATATTTGTGTGGTGGTAAAACGATAGGTGTCATTGTGAAGTGTTATCCAAGATTGGGATATGAGTCACAGTTGAGAGCAACCTAAGTCAGTAATCAAAATATCTAGCTTTTTGGGCTTAACTGGTTATTATCGGAGATTCGTGGAAGGATTTTCTCGAATCGCTACTCCGTTAACTTAGCTGACTCGTAAATATACAAAATTCGTAAGGAGCGAGGAATGCGAGAAGATTTTCCAATAGCTCAAGAGGCAACTCATTTCGGCACTTGTTCTGACCATACCATCCTGAAAAAGCGAACGTGATAGCTGACGCGTTGAGTAGAAGATCGTACGCGAATATGAGTGCGATATTGTGAACACAAAGACCCATTTTGTACGAGGAGGTACCTGTCAAGATCTTGGATAGGAAAGAGCATGTCCTACGAACAAAGGTTATACCACAAGTTAAGGTTTTGTGGCGGAACCATGCTATTGAAGAAATGACTTGAGAGTTGGAATCGGAAATGAAAACGAGGTACCCTCACCTTTTCAAAACAGCAGGTACGTACGTCAATTTCGAGGATGAAATTTCATAAGGAGGGGAGGTTGTAAGACCCCAACTTATTATGAATAAAATTAAATTTTCTCTATTTATTATCTTGAAATAATTAGGAGTTAATTTGATATAATGTTTTGATTATGGGTGAAATGTGAATTAGCAAGTGGTTATAAAATATTCATTTATTGTCGGGAAATATTCGTTTGGTCGTGGAATATTCTTTTTATCGGGGAATATTTGTATGACGACGTAGTCATTTATGGGCCCCATAACAGAATAACTATCGAATGAAGAAAAAGACAAGTTTGAGTTTTTATAAATAACGGCATAGTTGTTACCGTTAACACTGTTGGAATATCTGGTGGTTAAAATACAGTAATACGCGTGGTTGCACAGTAACACACGGTATTGCACAGTATTTTTGAATGATTGATTCTTACATAAAAAAGCACTACTCAATAATTGTTACAGTATTTACTGTTCAATATTTTATTTTATTGATTCAATAATTACTGCATTGATATTTTATATTATTGTTATTTCAATAATTGTCACTTCACAGTATTTTCCATTATCAGATCAATAATTCATATTATTTGAATAATATTATTAGATAGCATTATTGTCAATGTCTAGAAAGTTCTGTCAATGAGAGGTTTGGTCACCTAATTGCGCGCCAGTAAGGAGAAATCCTTATTAGAAAGTCCCCCTCTTTCCTGGGAACGGCATGGTTGTCATAATTATGATTCTGTAATATTATTTGTGAATAATTAATTATTGATTTATATGATAAGGAAATATTTATTTGATGTGGATATAAATGATGGATTTATTTATGTGGTTATAAATGATGGAATTAATGTTGAGGTATTTTATCAGTATTTTGTCAGATTGGAGGTATTAAAAGATCAAACCAGTGTTCTTGAGATATATTGCGTGAGTTTTAATTTTTAATCCGACCGTTGGATCGTTGTGATTTTTGGATATGTTATACATATATAAGTTGAGTATATGTCCACAAATTTTGAATCGTTAAAGATGAACGTATGATTTGTTATGAATTTTAAGAGGTGACTGGCTCAGAAATTGTTGAAGTTTTTAAATTTATTATTTTGGTGGAAAATTCTAGAATTGGTGGACCCTACTTTTGGTTGATGAAGAAATGTGCTAAATTTTATTTCAAATATGGTGGGTGGCAATAGTAGCAAGTAAAGCCATCAGGTAGCAGGTCAAGTCTGCTTCGGCGTGCTAACATTTTCCTATAAATAGAGGGCTAAGTTAGAATTGAAAATCACACCAGAAACATAAGTTTTCTCTCTTTCTCTCTCTATATTATCGAGCGTATTTTATGAGTATTTAGATACTTTGAGAGTTGCTGTTCAGTACAAGTTTCATCCAGCATCATATCCGACCTTTCATTCCGAAGTACTGTTTTTTTGAGGTAAGGGATGTTATTTTTTTCTTAAATGATATTATTTTCTTCAATATCATTATACTGAGATATTGTTATGAATTTTATTGTGAAATTTCTACCATTTTATGTTGGGATTACTATTCACGTATATGACACTATTCACATATACGGCACTATTCACCGAAAAATAAAATTTTTTCTTTTTTGTCCCAGATGTCTTTTATGGCTATTATCTTTGATTGTATCCATGTTTTGATCTTTATTCTACTTCACACTTGGTTATTATGAAGTATTATTGAATTTGGATAAACTGAAATACGAATCCCTAATATTTGTCCTTCTGTCTCACTAGATTCGTTTTCTAAAATATTTTTCATCATCCTCAGTCCTTAATGGTGATACTTGATGAATATCTTTGGCTTGTAGTGCAAAGATGAATGATTACCTGATGAATATCTTTGGCCCGTAGTGCAAAGATGAACAGTTGTTGAGATGAACATGATCAACTAGTGATACAAATGAATATCTTTGGCCTGTAGTGCAAAGATGAATGTTTGATGCAAGATGTATATTGATTGATGTTACAGAGATAAAATATTGATGATGGACTTTTAAATTCATAGATGATAGTAGATTTCATTCTCTACTTAACTCTTCTAATGAATTGTTATTTCCGCTGCAGTTGTTGATCTAAAACTTGTTGTCTATTGTATTCTATCAGATTTTTTCCTGTTGAAGACTAAGGATAATTTGTTGTATATTATCTTAGTTAATATTCTTTACTGGGCTAGTTGAGCTCACCCTTTTTCTTTTTGTTTCATTTTTCTTCTCATGAAGCGAGAACATAGCAGGAACCAGTCGGGGTATAGAGTGATGGTCTTAGATAGTTATTTTAGCAGTCCTCACTATTTTTATAAAATAGTGCATCAATAATTATAATGAGGACTTTATTTGGGTGTAGATATTGTCTAGAAGACAATATTTGTATTTAAACTCATAGTATGTGTTGTCGTATTTTGCACGACAATTGTATTAATAAAGTTATAGTTGTTTCTGTACCATGTATTTGGCGATTCAGAATAGGTTGGGTGGATTGGACCTATTTTGGGGGCGTCACACAGGTGTTGAGATGAACATGACCAACTGGTGATACAAATGAATATCTTTGGCCGAGTGCAAAGATGAATATTTAGTTCAAGATGTATATTGATTGATGTCACAAGGATAAAATATTGATAATGGACTTTTAAATCATAGAAGATAGTAGAATTCATTCTCTACTTAACTTTTCTAATGAATTGTTATTTTCGTTGCGAATATTGATCTAAACTTACTGTCCATTATATTTTATCTGATTTATTGAAAGCTAACGATAATTTTTTTTTTCATTATCTTAATCATAATATTATTTACTGGACTAGTTGAGCTCATCCTTTTCCTTTTTGTTCCATTTTTCTTCTCAGGAAGCGAAAATATAATGGGAACTAGTCGGGGTGTGGAGTAATGGTTCGAGGCAATTGTTTTAGCAGTCCTCACTATTTGTAAAAGAGAATTGTTAAATCCACAATATTTTTTATTATTTCCACAACAAAAGTATCGTTGTAAATGTATAACGATAGTGAAAACCGTCGCTATAGGATCTATAGCGATATTTTTGTTGTGAAAATAACATTTTTTATTGTGGATTTAATAATTTCCTTTGTAAAATAGTATATCAATAATTGTAATGAGTACTTTATTTGAGTTTGGATATTATTTAGAAGATAATATTTGTATTAAAACTCACAGCATATGTGTTGTCGTATTTTGCACGACAATTATAATAATGAAGTTGTAGTTATTTTCTGTACTATGTATTTGACGACTCATAATGAATTATGTGAACCTATTTTGAGAGCGTCACATATATATTGTGGAACTATTCCTTAATTTTATAAGTATCATATTCTTCTTTACTTTAACTTAACATTATCAATAACCTAACATAAATGATATTTATTAAGTAACTTCATAAGATTTAAGTGATTCTTAACACTAATTTTATGAGAGAAATATTCTAAAAATATCAATATTTATTTGTCCAAATAAATTTGCGGCCCTACAACAATTGATTGCTCTAGTTTGTATGCACGTGTTGCATTCGAAAATAAGGATTAACAAGATTTATTTTATAAAACGTGAACTGAGATCTTGTCAATAGATCACAAATCAAATTTTGAAAATTCTAAAATTGAAAATGAATTCATTTTAGTTAAAATTTGTAATTAGTAATGCATTTTAGATAATTTACACTAAAACAGTTGTACCGTGACTAAAAATCAAAATTAAAATTAAAAAAATAACTTAAAATGGGACATTCTTTTTTCTATTTTGGAATTAAGGTACAATAAAAATATGAAAATGATACCACAACAGTGATAACTTTGGGATCTGGTTACCATGAAGTATATGAATTTCATGCTCAACACAATGCTGACACAAAATCAGAAGAGTGATCTCTTCGCCTGCATGTCAACATTATATTGATCAAGAAGTGAACTTAACATAAAATTCAATTCATACTAACCACTCTCTTAACTTTGTCTCTCAAACTACATGTGAAATACCTCCCATAACAATTAGATTTAAATCTAGACTTTCATTTGATAGTCAATAGAATAAGAGAAAATAATTAATTTTATGACTTCATATATCTATTTTTTGTTGTCAAGGACGTGATTAACTATTAATAGCAATTTAGCAACTCTTTTAATCAGACATTAATATGATAAGGGAATTTTATAATTATAATCTCATGTATTGATGATCAGAAATCTTTAACAATACATAATTAGATTAATAGTGTTAAGTTGGTAAATCACATATCCATTTGAAATGGCTGAGAAGTAACCCAACAAATTGATTCGTTCATCGACATACCCACATAATCAACGACCAAACTTTTAAAGATGAGACCAAAAAACTGGGAATGGTTAACATTCAAACCAATATAATGTGATTTTGAATGTCCCCAAATGAAAGGGCTTAACGATAGCTTCTCTATTTGAACATTGCATTTTGATCACCAAGTAGCTTCCTCCCCTTGTTCACGGGCAATAGAAGCCGAAAGGATACCAAGATCACGATTCAAGTATGTCAATGCAGCTTCACACTCGGAGATTATTCTCGTAACAGAAGTTGGCTCACCAGCTACTGTTTCAGATGCTCCGACAGCCACTGCTGCATGAGAATCCCGAAGATTCCTCAAGTTCCCTAAGAACTGTCAGAATGAAAAAAAAACAAGAAACATAATAGTCATAACCTAGAAGTAATCATGCAGTCCAGCTTATAAGCTACCATGACTGCTTTAAAATCAACTAGAAACCATTTAAATCCATTTTTCCCTCAACTTGGATTAGACTAAATTCCATCAAAATAAGTTGAACTGCTGTATCTCACAAGTTGGAAGCGGAAAGAAATTAACAGATTGAAAGGGAAGCCTTAACGCTAAAAAGGTTTTTGCCTTTTGTCAATGCTAGCAGCATTGTGGCGAAGTATTCTATTTTCGACAACTGTACATTGCTTTGGAAAATCAAAAACCTAAATTGATTAGTTTATCGAGTCTCTTATAAGTGCTAAGCTCCAAACTCGTATGCAGTAGTAAATGAAAGAAAAAACATATGCACTACATATAACATTTTTAAGATAAAAGCATATAACTTAAAGCATGGACCGGTTCCAGGCATCCACGAGGTTATTGAATATTTCAATATAAAATGATGCTGTAAAGTTTTGTTTAGAAACTTAATGAAGTACTTCAGATAATTAACATGGAATTTGAGCAACACTTTCAGCCTGGAAATTTGAAGAGAATTAACTGAGTGACACAATTTTTTCTTATTCATCCGAGTTATAAAAAGAGTATTATCAGGTGCTCTCACAATTGAGGATGTCCCTAGCAATGCATTACTATTGAAAGTAGCCGATTTCAATGAGCAGCTCCTTGGCAAGTTTAAAAGGGGTGTTAATCAAAAATTCTGAGAATAAGGTGGTGCTTGATAAAACTAAATGTTAAGGTCTGAACAGTTTAGACATCTGAATAATGTAGAGCATCTGAATAGAATTGTATCTGAATGAAAAAATGTTGTTTGAAAATTAATTTTTTCAAAATGTCTTAATAATAGTATTTTACCATATTACTCTTGACCTCTTTACAGCTAATGTCAACGTGTTCAAAACTCTCAAGTCTCAACATTTGCTCCCTGTTCCCCAGACCTTTTATTTTCTCTCTTTCCATCACCTTCTATATTATTCCAAAAATCAAATCAAAATCCCTAAAAATTCACAGGTTCTTTGTTTCAAGAGGCACAATTTCTCTCTACTTTTTGAGGTATTGATTTCCAAATTTGGAGGTAATCATTTATATTTAAATTATCAGTCTGTTTATTGGTCTGATCGGAGGCTATCAACTTCTGATCGTCAATTTCCATGGCTGATAAACTAATTTTTTTTTTGCCATTAAAGCTTCAAGAGCATTGTTGGTATGAATTCGCAGCAGATCTGTGAGTACCAAAATGGGTTGGTGTGGTGCACAAAATGGTGAATCAGATTTGAACCAAAACAAAAAACCCAATCAGAAGGAGAAGAGTAAAGAAAACCCGATTATGAAGGCTAGGGGTGTTGCGGGAGAGGTTTCGGCGTTGGAGCAGGAGTAACAACGGTTGGCGGAGAAAGAGGGAAGAGGGATTTTGTAATATTGAAGAGGTCATTTTTGTTCAAAAAATAGTTAATGCGGTTCAGACCTACCTCTAATAGTCTAGATTTAATTTTATATTTTACCGATTAAGGCAAAAAAAAATTTACCAAATAAGTTTTGCCTCTGACCGAATCAATGGCATACACAACCTAAGTCTTTAAACATTGTTCCCTGAAAAGATCAATATGAAAATTGAAATACATGGTAGAGTTAAAGATGAAATCATCTTAGTATGTGAACTCTCTTCAAATGTACCTCAAAACCTGTTAATGTTTTCATTCATAATTGAACACGATCTTCAACTACTTTCAACTATGCAGCCAGAACAAAATATATGGATATAAAAGATAATATTATTAAACAGTTTAGCACAGGGATACCTTCAGAAGCATCGTGTATGCCTCCAGCAATCGATTGGCAGCTGGTCCAAAGCCATGCAGTTGTGGTACCTCCATCATGTGTGTCCACGGACGAATTTCCTATAAATAACAAATCTAAAAGTTGTAACTGATTACATATGCATAAAAATACAAATTATGTTCTACCAGAAGCTACTTGGTCAAAAAAAATTTGAGAGACAAGTTACTAAAGATAAAGCTGTAATAAACCCAAGCTTCACCATATCTCATCATAGCTCAAACCATATCAAGGATTGGTGTAATAGATACAGAGTATTTATAAAAATGAATGAAGGAAAGCTAACTAATACCTTGGTGTAAATCATATTGAAGGATTTAGCAGTTTCCAGAAAGGATTCCAAATGAGTCCGCAATTTCAATTCTACCTCCACATAATCCTCTTCTGGGTTATATGCATGCTAGATACAAAAAACACAATCCAGAATAGCAGGAACCATAAATAACATTAGTACAAGTTGATATGAAAAGATAAATATGTAGAGGTGATCAAGATACTAAGTAGGCACTAATTACAAAATGCAATAAGGTAATAGGCTGCCAAGTTTGGTATCAACCTTTGATGCCAAATCATCAACCATCTCTTGAAGATTCAAAAGTCTATTTGATTGATCTGATAGTTGTTTCTCCAGATCAGATATATCTGGTCTGCAAATAAACTTCGACAATGGAAAGAAAGTTACTGTATCTGGTGCAGAAAATATAGCAATCCTTACATGTGTTGTATGGTATGGACATACATTAAATAAAATTCAGTTCATAGACCAAACACTCAACCGCTAACCAGAGAGTCCCATTGCCAATTATTTTTGTTCCACAAAAAGAGTCCTGTTTTTAATTATAACTTTATAAAAATTACACAATGTCCTTAAGTTTGCCATCCTAATTTCATTATTTTTAATGTAAATGGAACAAAATGCATCCTTAATATTTGCAAATTTTGTAAATGGCATTCTTTTTATGGAACAGAGAGCATATTATAGAAGATGTTGTGGCACTTGTTGAAAAATAAGCTGTAGATATAAAAATAAATCTAATCCTAATCTGATTAACATGACAGAACTTTAGATATATTACAAAAACTGTAGCCTCAAAGGAAATAGTAAGAAGTAAAAGTTTGATGCCAGAAAGAGCCAACAGAATGCAGGAAACAAATCATAAAATGCGACACAATAGTTCATGTTAGTTGGTCAAGTTAATTATAAATATTCCTAGAGCCACATTCTTACAAATCTCTAGTGTATCTATTACAATCTTACATCCCCCCAAAGTTACATCATGCTCTGTTAAAATCTCTTCCTTTTCTACTTCAAAATTGTTCTTCTATGAATAAATGAAAAGACTATGTTTTCCTTCTATACAAGTACAATAACAGATAAACTTATGAGCTTAGTAATTGAGTTCAATAATGACACATTACTTATACCTAAGTTGTTTGGAAGAAATTCTACCTTCTGATTGCTGATGCCATGGTCTAGAACTCAAGAATTAACAAATACAAATGTTACCTTATTAACATCAAATTTGTGATATAATTTATACAATTAAAATGCTCATCATTGTTAACAACAATCAACCCACAACTAAGACAAAGGAGGTTGGTGTTACTCTAAACGAGGAAACTATAATTTCAGGTCAATGCAATCTCTCCTTGAGCATAAGGTTCCAGGCTAATCATTACTAGAAGAAAATGTTTCCCAAGATCAAGCGAGAATAGTTTAATTCAAGACAATGGGAATTTCCAGGTCAAGTGTATGAATGCAGCAAAAAAGATACTATTAAGACTGAAGCCTCCATTTACCTATTCAAAAAGAAAACAGGGCTTCATTTGGTCCTGGTTAAAAAGTGAAGGCATAGCTACGTCCTAGATAGTCACTTTCTAATTCACCGATGCATCTTCAGTTATTCATGTCATACAATTTACATTTTCTCTCAGTAAGTCTTTAATTTCGTATTACGTTAGGATTTTTTTCCCCTAGTCATGCACTATAATCTGTAACCAATGCAGATTATCTTTTCTCTCTAGTTGAGCTTGGTTATGCATCGAGCCTATGCCCAAAAGGTGCACGCCTCTTTGAACCACGTCTTTCAATATGCCTTGTGTTAGCCAAGGCAAGGCCCTAGAGGTGAGCCTCGCCTCGCGCCTAGGTATGAGTCTTGTGCCTAGGCATGCACCTTTTGCACCTTTAACAACTATGCAAACCTGACTTCTTTACATCCCGACGTTACTCCAATAACACATACAAATCTATTTATAAGATTTATACGTAATAAGATTAGTCCATGAAAATATAACGCAAGCCAAATAAAGTTCTTAGTTCTTACAATGGGTATATTGACTGAATCTGCACATCTGCAGGGAACAACTTGCACTCCTCGGAGAAAATTTGAGCTTGTTTTTCAGCAATAGAATCTATCAGCTGTATGTCCTTCGCTACCTGTTCATCAACGCTACAACAATAAGAGGAATTGATCAGCTACAAAATAAAGCTTTAAACCCATATAGAAAACTAAAATATTGGCAACTTAAAAATTGCGTTGGAAGTTCTGATTCTGGAAAAAAACAACAATATTAATATCAGCGAAAATCATTGTCAATTCAGAATGATTTCAACCTCCAGTCAGGATTATCAGCATATATGCTTGCCTCCACAAGATCTACAATAAGACGAAGCATTTCAGTGCGATCTTCATAGCTTCCTCGTCCCTATGATAGATAGGGATCACAATGAATGTTAGTCTCATGTTCCAAAAAGATTTCTGATCTCAATCGCAGATTTTGTGCTATATACTCGTATCGCAGTGAAATTTTAATACAACTCTTTGCAAGAACCACGAGAACTGGCTAGAAAATCTCACCCACGGAAGAAAGCGGTACCATAATGAATTAAAAGTTGTTACAAGTTCTTATAGTGCAAGTAATTGAAAAGCATAATGCATTTAAGCAATAAACAATGAATTTTTAAACTAAGAACATTAACAACCCTTTGCAAAGTGAAATTTCCAATATAAGTTCTGTTTTAATAATTCAAATACTGGTAGCAGGAACACTTTGTGTTAATTAAACTATTTTGGGAACACTATTTCCACCATCAGATATGTTTATCCACACCCTTGTGTATCATCATCATAATACTTGGGACTTTTTTACCCATAATTGTAAGTCATTGAAAGGCACCTCCTTTGAAGCCTTTGAGGAAAAACTTTCTAGTCTACTACACTACCAAATGTCAGTTTTTAGGAGATAAATGGTTCCGTATTGTAACCGCTTCTATGTTAAAGTCATTGAGAGACAACAAGAAGCATTCACATCAAAAAATATAGAATTAATGTGGTCCCATATGAAATAGCAGCATGGTACAAGTCCTCAAATAACTAAGACTGCTTAAACTGTATATATCTAAAGAGTTGTAGGCATCTGGTCTCACTCAAAATAATTGATAGAGCCACTGAGAATAGAACCAAAGAATTTACCTTAGAAACAGAACTAATGGAGAAAGGGATAGTTAGCTATAATTGATGATTTGTATACCATAGTTCATTTTAATCTCAATTTTTCACGTAAAGGCACAACAGCCATGGCTAGCTTTTGTTAGGACTACTATGTATGCATATTATCCATGTAGAAACTAAATATTGAAACATCCAGCTTAATGAGCTTATGAACCAGTTTTTGATGCCTGCCAGAAATTCAGAAAAATAAAAGGGAACTGTCTGGTACTCCAGTGTCCTTGACGGATGCTCTTGAAAGTAAAATGGGATAGGTCATATTATAATACCTACTTATTGCAACAACAGAAAACTTAGAACTCAGTTTTATGCATCTTGCCTGAATGTCAGGACAATTAACTAGCTATCATCTATAAAAAAAATTGGGAAAAAGAAAACTGGAAATTTGATGAGGCTTATTAATAAACATGCTACTAAAAATGTAAGAAGAAATCGAACTCACTTGAATTGCTTCTGTGTCCACAGTACTGGTAACACCCAGAAACTTTGCTATCTCAGCTAAATCTGCAAAAGCAAAGAAATACACTGTATCAAAACATATTTAGACTGATGGAGAAAAATATAAAATTGGAAGGGAGAAATGATATTTAACTTCAGTAGGTATAAATAGGAAATATACATAAGAATACAAATTACAATGTACCCAGTTCTTACTTCTTTTTTCACATCCCTTCCTTATTCCTACTTATTCTATTTAGTTGAGCTCTCTATTTATCAAGTTTAAACTGATAAGGGTTAAGTGAAGCTAAGAACTCGAACTAGCCAAACCGAACCTAGCACAAATACACCTGTCCAAAACTTCACCTACCTCCACTGAAGCTCATTCTCACTTCTTACCAAGATGAGAAAAATCAAAAAGGGCAACTGTGAGCTTGGCTTGACAGGGCTCTTATACAATCCTAATTAAATTAACTATGAATTGGGTATAATCAGAACCAAAAAATCTATTAAAACTATGAACTTTGATTAAACACAATTCTCAGAATCAACTCGAATAATAACATCACATATTAGAAAGTAGGTCAGATTGAATTACATAACACAATTAAGGATTATTTTAACTTTGTAACTGAAACATTACATATACACATGAAATACACACAAAATATTTAGGGGTTTTGAAATAGGTAGCGAGAGAGGAATACACTGAATACGGGAGGTCTCCTCGTCACGATCCATGGCGTCGCCTTGTAGATTTTGTTGAGAAAAGGGGGATTTATCACCCAAAAGTCTGCATTTTTTTAGCGGCAATCAAAATCAGATCCAATTGAATTTAGAAACAGAGAGAAAGTGTGAGTTTTAGAGAGAGAACAAGAGGATTAGAGTGACAGACTTGAAGAAAAGCCATTCGAGGAGGGCGTAACGCTCCATGCCGGCGAAGAGGAGAGACTGAGCTGGTGCATTGGCTCTTGGGTAATTCAATTTCGTCCCCAATTTCTTCTGTATCTCTTCCATTTGCTTTGCTGCCATTTCAATTTGATCTTCTTGATCCCCTACTATTATTTTGTGTGTATAATTTGATCCTATAGAGATGAGAGAGAAGATACACGACCGGACTATCTTTTGATCTGCAGGCTAATTCAAATACAATAAGTCTACGGGGACCGGCTGGTTCGACCAGGGTACTAACCTGTCGGATTTTTTTTTTTTTACTTTTGATTACCAAATAATTAATGTGATTTATTAAAACTAAAATTTTTATAAAATATAGTGATTTATGTGTTATTTGATACATATAAAAAATAAGGGTGAGCATGGTGCGGTTTAAAACTAAAATCGCACACAAAATTGTTTAGGTGCGGTTTGAAAATTTTAAAACTGCACATGAAACCATTTGTGATTGGTGCGATGTGGTTTTGAACCGTGCGGTTTGGTTTCATTTGGTGCGATTTTGGTTCCAAAAACAATTGAAATAACAAACTCGTAAAATAGTTAACAAAATCATTCACGCAAACGTATTATGTAGTGAACACAATCATAGAGCTAATTTAGCAAAATTAATACTATGTTATCACATTTGATTTAGGAAATACCAAGCCACTCTTGATTTGCAAATATTATTGTAAATATAATTGATACTATTTATTCTTCATTCAACCCTGTAATATATGTCTTCTAAAATAAAATGAGGAGAATATTTTATAGTAGAGAAATTATATATACTTGTAGCAAATTTGAGAAAATATGATAATTATTTGGTGCGGTTTCGGTTTTATACGTACGGTTTTGACTATTAACCAAATCAAAACCGTAAATTCGGTACCTAAAACCGCCACATACGTCGGAACCGTTGGTGCGGTTTTAATTAGTGCGGTTTGTGCGATTTTTGGTACGGTTTCGGTTTCAATTTGGTTTCTTGCTCACCCCTAGTAAAAAATAGAGTTGTATAGTTTGTGCAATCCTATTTTTTAC
Source organism: Panax japonicus (assembly GCA_020205505.1). Classification (NCBI taxonomy): domain Eukaryota; kingdom Viridiplantae; phylum Streptophyta; class Magnoliopsida; order Apiales; family Araliaceae; genus Panax; species Panax japonicus. The sequence continues at coordinate 9,707,967 of CM035099.1, forward strand.
ATGTATCTAAATGACACATAAATCACTGCATTTTATAAAAATTTCAGTTCCAATAAATCACATTAATTATTTAGTAGTCAAAATTTTTTTTCGACCGGTCACTACCTCAGTCCCCCTAGAAGGATTCATTCAAGTAAATTTGGAACGACGTATTATTTTAGTTTTTTACTCTTTCTTCTTCTTTTTTTTGTTTATTTTTTCTTTTTACTCGATATAAGTAAAAAAAATTGACCTCGAAATAATTTCCAAAGTTTAGAGAATATATTTTTACTATACTATGGGGGAAATGGGTATACACAGCAGTGTATTTTGTTTTGTACACTGTATGCAAAATGGTGTCGTTTTGTTTAAAAAAAACACGCAGTCGTTCTTTCTCTTCTCCCAAACCAGGGCTTCTTTCTTCCAAACGAGAAATCGATTCTCTCTCTAAAATGGCTTCTCCTCCAAAATCTCCTACTTTTCTCCTCATCCTCCTAATCGCCGCCGAAAATCAAGAGTAAACTGAGTTATCTTCTCCTCTCCCATAGCGGGTGAGGTCAATGGCGTCGTTTACGAACAACCCACACCCCCAATGACTACTTCTACGGCTTCCATAAACGGCACCCTAAGAGACGACGCTTCGAGCTGTACTAGGGAAATTGGAGAGCGAAAAGGATAAGCAGGAAGATCGCTTCGCTTGCAGAGCACTGAGAGGAAGAAGCTCTCTGCTCGAGCAGAACCCCACTTGTGCTCTCTCAATCTTCAGAATTGCAAAGGTAACCTTTTACTTAACACTGATAAGTTTTTTTTTCCTGCTGCAAATTTTGCCAATAATTGGGATTTTTTATTTGGGTTTCTTATAAGTTAATTATAAAGCTGGTAACTTTTTTATTGTTTGGTTTTATTTGCTAATGAATTTAAGAATTGTTGCTAGTTACTGTTGAAAATGGTGGCATATCTTGTATGTGTGATTCTTAGATATTCTGAAAGTAAAAAGGATTTGGGTTAATTAGTAATCTGGTAAAAAGTTTAAAATTTCAATTTGAAACACAATCTCACATTGTGTTTGGAGGCTCATTTCATGCTATGGAATTGGAATTTTGGTGCAAAACTAGTTTAGAATTTGAATTGGCATGAACACTGGTATTTTCTTTTTTAATATCCAATTTGTGTCTTGGGTTTCTTTACAGCGAGCTTTAATTTAGTTAAGTCAAACTTTGAACTTGATGTGTGAACTCTAAAGAATCACATTTTACCGTGTTTGATGATTTAAACTTCACGTCCGAGCTTCTGTTTAACTCCTAACGTACTCCTGGCAAGACTTTTATTTCAACCAAATCTTTCTTTAACTGCTCTTTCGGGGTGCTTAGGAATAAAATTTTATGGTCGAGTCACATTTTTCTTTTACAGATATCACTGATACTGGGATAGCGACAATTGGAACTGGTCTTTTTTCTCTACAATGCCTAGATGTTTCTTACTGCAGACAGCTAACGGACAAGGGGTTATCTCCTGTTGCTGAGGGTTGTGCCAGCTTGAAGAGGTTGCATCTTTCTGGTTGTAGATTTGTTACGGATGCACTATTAGGAGCTCTTTCTAGAAACTGTCATAATTTAGAAGAGTTGGGTTTGCAAGGCTGCACCAACATAACTGACTCTGGACTTGCCGTTCTTGTTGATGGGTGTCAACGGATGAAGTTTTTAGACATCAACAAGTACAGCAATGATGGAGATAATGGAATATCCAATATATCAAAAGCATGCTCATCTTCTCTTCAGTTGTTGGATTGCTATAAACGAGGAAGTGACTGACACTGCTTTTCAGGGATTACGCAGTGAAACTGAAAATTTTGAAGGTCAGCAACTGTCCAAAGATTACCGTGGCTGAAATTTCCATGATTTTGGAGTTGTGTAAAACTCTAGAATATATTGATGTGCGATCATGCTCTCATGTTACCAAAGCTGGTTGTGATGAGGCTGGTTTGCAGTTCCCTACATGTTGTAAAGTGAATTTTATCGTTAATGTATTTATTTATTTGGTTTAATTCTGATAAGAGGTTGTATAGATTCAATTATGGATCTCGATGTAGAACAAATGATGTTTATTGTACACTTGCTGGTTCAAATTATATCATTGAATATGTTACTATTATTTGTTTTAACATTTGGGCATTTGGCACAAGTTATATTACTAGGAATCAATCATTGCATGACTACTAGATATTGCTATATAGATATATTTGTTTAAAATATTCTTTTTACGCCGAAAGTTCTATATGATTTTACAGCTTCTCAACAGTGGTCAATGCAAGCACTCATTAACTGCATGATGGCATAACATACTCAAAATCATATGGAAAAGTACTGATGATTTCATTATTAACACATTGTTCGACATCAATAGAAGACTTGGTAGTAACAAAATGAATCGTACACATTCCATATCTAGAGCTCTAGTTACCATATGTACATGTATTGAGGAGGACAGCAAATCATGTTTCTATTTTTATAGCTAGTTATGACTCATTGAGTTTAGGAGATTGCCTGATCTTTTACTTCAAAGTTTTCTGATAATTCAAGAATCCCATGAACCAGAAATCAAAGTTATCCCTTGTAACTATCTCTAACCAGAAATCAAAGTTATCCCTTGTAACTATCTCTGTGCTCTCGTTGGCTCTCTTTATTTTTCCTATTGGTATTGAGACCTGCATAAAGTAAATAATCTTATTAAGATAATATTCAAGATACCAAGTAATAATTACATAGCCATTAACTAAAGCTTATCCAACAGAAGGATAATCGTCACTTAGAGAAGAAGGGTATGAGATACAATGACGATTGGCTTTAGTGCAAGTGGAAGATTGAAAGTAGTATGCACATAAGCCAATCAAGTTGATGATAAAGCATATACTTTGTAACAATCTTATTCATTTATTAATAAAAAGTATTAATTTATTAAAGGCTTTTAATTATCTACATTATGTTATTTTATAATATGTGATAAACCCATAGTTTTAAGCAATGCTTTTAGAATAATGATGATGATCATTCTAATGAGATCTAAATTCTTAGAAAGCTTAAAACTAAAATAGTTCCCAGTCGTTGGATTACTAAATTAGGGAATAGTGAATCCGGATAGATTGGTACATACGTTGTTTGCTCATTGGATGAGAATGATTGATCTCGTAATCATTTGTGTGGAGACACTAAAGCAAGTATGTAGGTGCTTATTAGTGAATAAGTTCACTGAACGTGGCTCGCCAAGGAATACCTAGTGGAGTTTTACTTACCTGTCAATATGAATTCATGTAGTGATAGTAGTACAAGTGATCCTTTGACTTGAGATCATCATAGTATCTTACGTATGATGAATTATACTTCGACTTATTCCTTAAGACCCTTAGGGTATATCAAAAGGTATGCTTGAGTATAATAAGTTGTACATAGAGATAATGTATGATCAATAAAGAATCTACCGCTTCTAGTAAAAGAAGAGAAATGTCCTATGTGATTCGATAAATGACAACCCAATAGTCCTTGGCCAAGGTAGAATGAAATTAGAAAGGAGTTTCTAATTTGGATTATTTGGAGTTGTGCATTTAAGATTCGAAATACATATAATTAAATAAAATAAGACTTGACAGTAATTCCATATCTTATATTTAATTAGGACATTGTATGGTGGAAGGATTAAATTGTACGACAACTATTTACTCAAAGGTTCTTTTATGATTAATGTTGAAATCTATATTATCTGGAAAGTCGTTGATCGCTAGGGAGGCTTATCCCTATTGTAGAATAAATATTATTTATTTAAATAAATTAATAATTTAATTTATTTATTTAAATAATATTAGAATTGTTCTAATTGATTTATTCACAACCGAGTTAATATGGAGAACCTAAAGGGTCACACCATAAAAGAAAGAATAATTATTTAAGAAGTTAATGGCATAATCGTAATAATAAGTTAAGTATATTTAATTTATTCTATGGTGATAGAATAGATTAAATAACTTAATATTTATTATTTAATATTTTAGAAATATTAAATATAAATTAATTAGAGGAGTCTTATTATTATTATTACTATTATTATTATTTAATTTCTAAAGGAGTTTTGGAATTAATTAATAAAAGTACTCTCAAATATCCTAATAAGATTAGGAGGCTAATTAATTAAAAGAGTTTAATTAATTATTCCTAATAAGGTTGGGAGCCTAATTAATTAAAGAAGTTTAATTAATTAAAATAAAACCCAATTCCTTAAAGAAGTTTAATTAATTAAAATAAAACCCAATTCCTTAATTGTTAAGGAGGGTTGCCCACATCTATAAATAAGAGGAGTCTTATTATGGGTGAGGTGGTTGTTGACGTTTTCATAGAATACGTAATTCCAATAGTTGAGAGAGTACACACTTTTCTATTAGAGATAGAAAAACTAAGGTTTTTTTAAATACCATCTTCTTGAATCCTTCTTATTTCTTGATGGATCACCTCTAGAGGCCAAACACTTGGGTGGCTAACATTGATCAAAGGAAGGAACCAAACCCGGTGGATTCAAGTTGAACGCGAAAAGGATTGGAGGTGAACTTGTACTTGAGGAAGCTCGAATCTTCAAGGTTATGATTCTTGTTCTTTCTTTTTCGTTTAATTAATATTTGTCCATAAAGGGTGATCCGGGTATATGGTTTGTAAAATTTTAAAACTCTGATTTTCCATGTTTCCGCTTATTTTATGCAATTTGATTGTGTTCATGAATATTACAAACCTAACATGGGTTACTCTTTTCTTTTCTGAAACACAGGCCAGCATGAGATCCTCTACTCCTCGGAATGTGGATTGAATCAGTAGAGTATAGTTGGACTGGCTCATCCTTCTGTGAGAATTTCATAAATATAATGCCTCTACTAAAACTTAAAGCATTACTAGTGCTAGTTTCCTTTACCTTTTCCACACATGGCTCTGAGGTGGATTTACCAAAGCCTAAACCTGTTCTGTCAGTGACAATTCTCTGACTGGAGATCAGGGAGTCCATGGATGAAGATGATTTATTCCATGTAGAGATTGTCTTCTCTAGCTCCTCAATCTTAGAGGTTAGACTTGACTCTCTTTGTGCATTAAGCTTATTGGTCTGTTTTAAGAACTTATTCTCAACTTCAAACTTGGAGAGCGAGTCAGTACTTAGAAGGGTTATTTCCAGTTCTTCTTGAACTTTCTCTTTCTCCTTTTGAAGAAGTGAATAATCCTTAGACAAAACTCTAAACCATTTCATGTATTGATACAGATCAGATGTTATGCCATGTAGTGCAGTTCTTAAATCATCAATGTCTACATAAGGAGAATTGAAGTCAAATACCTCATCTATACTTACTTCATGTATGTTGGAGTTCTGTTCTTCCTTTGCATGCTTGGCCATCAGGCAAAGATTTGTCATTTGAGGATCTTCATCATCTCCAGATTTGGGAGTTAAATCATTATCTGAGTCACTCCACGATCCTCCAGCTACAAGGCCTTTGTCTCTCTTTTGAGATCTTTTATTGCCTTTGAATTCCTTCTTTGGATGTGATTTCTTCTTTAGTTCTTCTCTGAGAGGTTTATTGCAGTTAGCAATGAAATGGCCATGCTTCTTGCAGTTGTAGCATAGATCATTTATCTGCTCCTGGCTGGTGTAGTTGTTGACTTTCTTTGGCTTGCTGATTTTGCCTTGACGCATGTACCTTCTGAGTCTTTTCACCAGCATTGCAAAGTCCTCATCGTCATCTTCATCATAGTCAAAGTCAACTTCAGTGTTGACTTTGGAGGTGTTTTTAGTTGCTTTGAGAGCAACACCTTTATCCTTCTTTCTTCCTTCAGATATTGTTTCTGATCGTTTAGTCAGCTCCAGTTCGTATGTAAAAAGGTTTCCATACAAATGTTGAACAGACATTTCATGTAGATTCTTTGACTCTCTAATAGAAGTGGGTTTGGCATCCCACTTTCTTAGTAAGGTTCTCATGAACTTTATGATTAGATCTTTGTTTGGATAGATCTTTTCATAGGCTCGTAGAGAGTTGAGCAGAACATTAAATCTCTCGTAGGTGACAGTGACATTTTCTCCTTGAACGTGTGCAAACATCTCATATTGCTGATTCAAGAGAGATTATTTATTTTCTCTGACTTCTTCTGTTCCTTCATACATGATGAGCAATGATTCCCAAACCTCCTTTGCTGTTGACAACGTTTTTGAACAGATCATCTTCTAAGGATTGGAATAAAATGTTCTTGGCCTTTTTGTCGAGTTCAACAGCTCTCTTTTCATTTTCTGTCCATTCTCCTTTGACGTTGATCTATATCCTGTTTGGGTCGTCTGTAGTTTGTGCAAGCTTTGTAGAAACATAGGGCCCATTTTGAACAGCTTTAAATAGATCTTCATCTATTGAATCCATGTATGCTTGCATCCAAACTTTTTAGTTGGCGAATTTATCTTTGTTGCACATAAGTGGCTTGCTGTCTCCTCCAGTCTTTGATTCGCTTGGTAAGTGTGCCATTGGATCTACTTAAGCTTTGTAGGCTAAATAATAGCTCTGATACCAATTGTTAGTTTCGGAGGCACAATAGTTATATAGAAGGGGGGGTTGAATAGATATTTAAAATTCTTTTCATTTTACTTTGTTAGTTTTGATAATGATTTAAACACAGCAGAATTAAGATTTGTTTGATCTCCCTTTTTAGATATAGTGAGTTAATGTGAGTGAGGCAGTTATAACAGTTATAGCAGTTATGCAATAGACACAGCAGTTTTAAGTGGTTCAGAGCACTTAAAGCTCCTAGTCCACTCTTCAACTCCTTGAGTAGGAAATCCACTAAGGATATCTTTTACAATTTCTGAATCTCAAAGATTCATTCTAGACCAGCAGTTTAGGAACTTCTTAGTTCACTCTTGAACTCTTCAAGTCCAGCAGACTTGGTTCTTCACAGTTCACTTTAGAACTCTTCAAGTCCTTCTGACTTGGAACTTCTTACTTCACTTGTTTTGTAGTTGTTGAGTTCTTGATTGGTGCTACTTAGTTGCCGTTAAGCTCTTGTTCGAAAGAACTGAGTAGCTGAGCAAGATTTTTTTTTATCAGATCGTAGAGTTGAGCGTTGAGTGTTCTTCTTAATTTTTGTTCAATGCTTGCATCTTGAATCATCTGCAGATGTTTTGCATATATGTGATCCTTGAAATCTATCCATTGAGGCATTTAATGCGTTTGACGTTTGTGAACTTTGATGGAGACTTTTCTGCAAATTATCTGAATTGCATTCTGGCCCACTGACACAGCAGACAGCTTTCTCACCTAACACCTAAAAAGGTATTTTCCTCTGACCCATGGTCCTTTCCTTAGCTTCTTCAATACGTTTCTTTGTTGTATACTAAGGATATCTTCTGTGTCATTGGGACTGGCGAAGACTTCAACGTTTATAACTTTTTCCACATTTGTTGGAATTTATCTTTAAACAAATGTGCAAGGTTCGATGCTTCTAACACAGACAGATGATACTCTACGATTCAGATCGGGTGTCTTGCCACCTTGGTGTTTGATGCTAGCAAATGAGAACACTACGATTTCTCTTAAGGACTGGCACACTACGATCTTCACTTGCTTGTCTTGCAGACTCTACATTTCCGAGAGCACACTACAATCTCTGAGTTGGCTTCGGCAAACGTCTGGACCACTATACGATCTCTGGAGAGGCCCTTCAAGGCAGTCATACTACGATCCTTGATGCTCTATGATTATTCCTTGGCTTCTGTAAACTCTTGATCAGCTCAATAGACTACAATTCTGTTGAAGCCTATCTATTACATTTCAAGACATAGATCAACCTAACATCTTTGATCTCTTTATCTATACATTCATTTACAGAATGATAAAAATTAAAAGCTTAGATCAACCTAATAATTTTGATTTATCACTAAGTCCTTGTACATATATTCCTTGAAGGACTTCACATATAATCATGAGCATTTACTTTAAACATCAAACTAAAATATGCATTCTTCCAACACATTCCTCTCTTTCGTGTCCACTTGATGGGGAGCAAATCTTGCCAATTCATTGAATTTGGTTGCATACTGGGGAACCGTCATGTCCCCTTGTTTAAGTTCCAAGAACTTAATCTCCATTTGCCCTTGCATGCTAGTAGGGAAGTAGTTCTCGAAGAATACTTTCTTGAACTGTTCCCATGTAACCGCCTCCGTTCGAGCCCCACCCTGGTGAGCCTCCAACCAATAGTTGGCTTCCCCTTTCATCATGTAAGTCGCAAGAGAAGTCTTTTGTGCCTCACCCATGTTTGTGATAAAAAAATGCCTTCTCTATCTCTTTTACCTATGTCTGGGCCTCTAATGGGTCCGTCGTTCTTTTGAACTCTGGCGGACCAACACTTTAAAATTCTTTAAAGGTAGTTGTTCTTGCTACCCTATGTGCTGCGGGAGCTCTACCCCCAGTTTGGTTAAATGCTGCCGTTAATAAATTAACGAACTCTTGCATAGGGTTATTTGGACCCCCCTGATTATCATTATGTGACTCAGCCTCTTGATTACGTTGTCTTCTTCTTAGCGGTATTATGCTGATTAAATAAATAAAGTTTAATTATTATTTATTTACTTACTTAGTTATCATTCCACAATAATAACTTATACCACAGCAAGCATATTTAATAAAAACTTCATTATATTAATATGTTTTCCATAGTTCAAAACTATTTATATTTTGCTTCCATAGCCAAAAGCTATTACATTACTATCCCGCGATTGACTTCTACAAAAATTGGAATTTACAAAAAGACTACCCTTTATTTATACAAAAGAGGGTTTTACGTCACTACACATATACCAAAAAGATCTAATGATCTACTAACACTAACTTACGGCATTCTCATGTTTCTGATTTGCTAAAATCTAAATAATATCTCGACTGATCATATGTCGAGTTTGCCCTGACTCAATAAAATAACAAGCAATTTTCAGCTTGAAATCCTCATGAGCACAGTTATGGATGTAAGACATCAGTGCTATTTTTTTGTCTTTTTTAACCAGTTTCTTTCGAAGCTCTACAGCCTCTTCCTTATAATCCCTCGCTTTATCTGTCATCAGCACCTTCTCATCGTGCTCTAACTCAAAATCTGCCTGTGCAGACTCTTTTGCCTCATATAGGGCAGTAATCTCTTCATTCTGTGTCTGCACCACTGTGCGCAGTTGCACATTCCTATCAAGCACTGCCAGATACAATGATCTCATTGCATCTGGAGGTGTTGACTCCTGAGTAGGTACCACCGTATTAATCAATGTTACCTCCATATCCTCCTCCACATCCATCATCATATCAAGGTATAATGTTATTCCTATAGTTTCCTCGGAGTAATCCTCCTCATAAATGTACTCCTCAGGATCTGAATCTTCTAGAACCACTAATGGTACCTCTGCCACCGGCATAGGTACTAGCTCCACTCTGTTCACAAACTCTTCACTCACCACGTGTATGTCTCTATACAACAAGCTATCGTTTGACATCTACAATAACACATAACATGCTAATTAGTACATAATACACAATAGTATAAGAACAAATCACATTTAATTTATTTAGGATTAATTTCCATCTTTTAAATCTTTTGGTACTGAGTTTTCTCAATACCTTATTAACTCATTCGACTCGAATTTACTTTCTTCGAACTTTACCTTCCTTACGAGGTTATTAGCCTAAGGTTCTCCCCCCCCCCCTTAAGTTTAATAACCTAATGCTTTGATACCAACCTGTGATGCCCCCAAATCCGGGTATCTTCTAACCCGACATATGGTGCTATACTTTACTCATAATCATACAATCATTTCATTGAAACCACAACACAATGAATGTATTAACTATCTTCTTATTACAATCATAGTAAAATCCTTTCTCAAGTTCATAAATCGATTACATCATTTGTTGTTCATAAGTATAATACATACAACCATACTAGTCTATTACAGGATATTTAACTATCCATCTTAGCCTTGTCTTTATCTCTCTTAGAATTCTCAGTACATTCGGCTTTAGCTGCAATCATATAATTCACGCAAGAAGTGAGCATAACTAGCTCAGCAAGTCTAATAAAGAATAATATCAATACCACATTCGTGAATTTTATGATTATCTTACATAACTGAACAAATAGTCATGAAGTACTACGAAACATTGACTAGTACTTATCAATTCATAACATAAATTCTAAAGTATATAATAGGTTAGGAATTCTGAACCGGTCGAAAGACCATGAACCTTTTCTTTCTGCTTTCATACTTGAAAAGGACATCACAGCACTAAGGATGTACATCCGACATTTCTTACGAGCACTTATAGGTGATCAGCCTATAGTACTCTATGTCGATCAACATTCATCCGTTAAACACATTTACGTTTAAAATTTGGCAAACTCGCGTGTCCATCGAATAAACGATGAAAAATACTTTTGTTTGTTCATAAACAAACTTACCTTTAAATCCGTACCAAATACTTGACATAGGATAGCGTTATCATTTATATATGGAAAGACATACACAAATCCATCTAAATCTTACGAATAGTCTAGCCGAGTTAAAACTGGCATTGACCCTTTCGTTAAAATCATTCATGCAACTCATTATATGAATCACCGAAAACTCGGCTAACACGAAGGTTAGACGAGCATTAAGAAAACTTGCCTTCAAGTGTCTTCGAATAAAATATTCAACAGTTCTCAGTCTTTACAGAATCTACATGATATATTCATATAGCACACTGTAATTAGCTACCAAAAAATCAATCACATTGTTTATACCAACTTCTTTCTCTTCTATGTCTTAGTTGAAATTATTTCATTAATAATGTCAATTCAACTTATTACCCTTCATCACATCTTGTTAACGTTCTTACATTACTAACTGAAACTCGATCATCATTGGTGAAATACCAACGTGGATGACCGTTTATGGTTTACTTATTTACAATTCGTGTTCTTCGTTTACTTACTAACAACATGTGTTTGATTCCTAAGTTCATCATAATATATGTTAATATATGTAACATAGGAATAGTTTTAGTATGTACATTAAGTATATAAACTTGGCTTATAGTTGTCTTGAAACATTTAAGTTTAAACCTAACTTGTTCAAAATTTCCCCTGTCTTGGCGCTGCGGCGCGGCCCTTATATGCAACACTGGCGCTGCAGCGCCAGTTTACAGTAGACAGACACTCGTCCCGGCGCTGTGGTGCGAAACTTAAAGGTGTGAATGGCACTGCGGCACCACTCTTCAGTAGCTCTTAATATTGTGCATGGTTCTGCGGCGCGCCTTAGCAATCTTTGTCTGGCGCTGCGGCGCCAGACCTCAGACCCATAAATTTTTGACAGACAAAAATTTTAATGAACTTCCCAGCTTCATAACTTCTTCGTTATAAGTCCGAATTTGTCCATTCAAAAGCCCTCAGCTCCCATTTTAAATACTCTAAGTGTTCATATAAGAATTTTATATTTCAAAATCCGTTAACTCATAATTCACTTTTAAGTTCATTATCGAGCGTTCGTTTATCGTTCTTGAGCGTTCAATACTCGTTTTCTTCGTTCTAAGTCCAAATTCGACGATTCTTTAGTTCACAACTCTTGAATACCCTATCTCACGTGTTGACATTGAAAACCAACGTTTATAGGTCACACGACAACTTTTGACTACTAATCCGGAATTTCTACGTTTTCGACGTTTAACGTCTAATTCTGTAAAATTCGCGATAACTTCGTTACTTGAGTTCTATATGCCAAATCAAATGGAACAATTCCATTGATTCCTTATCTACATCCTAACCAAGTAAGATGCACATATCTTATCAAAGATGGTTTTCAATTTATCCATCAACAACCATGTATATCATTCAATGTTTTCAACAGTTTAAACTTACGTAATTCCTTACGATTTCTACTTAAACATGACTTATCAATGATTTAATCATTAAAAGTCTTCCTTATTCCTCCATAAAAGACATGCTCCACCAATCTACGATTCTTTACGATTAAGGAATCGAAAATTAGAAAAGTTAACGTTTACGAAATTTTACCTCTTCGTTCTTCACGTTCTTTGTAAAACTTGTTATGGTTTGCTTCAAAGTATGATGATTATTCGTTTCTAGTTCTTTCTCTCTCTCAATATAAGTTGAATAATTCTTGTAAAACCACAAATGACCAACTTAAGCTTTCTTTTATAGGCAACCCAAATGGAGGGTATAATGGTCATTGTGTGACCTCCATACTATTCCCACCTCCACAACAACTTAGCCACCAAGTAACCACTTTACTTGGTGGCTAAGTGGCCGACCCACATGCTTCATGGGTCATCCCCATGGGTTGTCCCATGGGTTTTAACCATCCGATGACCCATCGGTTCGATCCGCAGTTTGGTTTTTTGGATCGGGCTTAATTAAACTTAACATCGGGCCTTAACTTGGGCTTGATTACTTAATTCCTTGGGCTTGATATAATTCAAATACAACTAGATTATACAAAGTCCTTAAATTCTATGTCCATTAACACCAATCGTATTCTACACGTATAATTCACGTATTCTCTTCATCTAATACTTGTACGATATTCATATTATATGTCGTATTAAATCATCATACTATATTCGTATACTAAATAGTATCACACTCGTATATTGTACGCATAATCATCGTAATCATTATACGTATTTCATTTTTTCTCGGAAATCATTTTTCCCAACTGTGACGCCCCCAAAACAGGTATACAACACTCATTCTGAGTCGCCAAATACATGGTACATAAAGCAAACTACAACTTCAATAATATAAATGTCGTGTGAAATACGACAATACATACTGTGAGTTTAAATACAAATATTGTCTTCTAGACAATATCCACACGCAAATAAGTCCTCATTAAAATTATTCAAACACTATTTTACAGAAATAGTGAGGACTGCTAAAACATCTTCCTAGAAATCTCACTCCATACCCCGACTCGATCCTGCTATGTTCTCACCTCCTGAGAAGAAAAATGGAACAAAAAGGAAAAGGGTGAGCTCAACTAGCCCAGTAAAGAATATTATGACTAAGATAATATACAATAAATTATCGTTAGTCTTCAACAAGGAAAAATCTTATAGAATACAATAGACGACAAATTTTAGATCAACAAATACAGCGGAAACAACAATCCATTAGAAGAGTCACGTAGAGGATGAATTCTACTGTCTTCTAATATTTAAGAGTCAATCATCAATATTTTATCCCTGTAACAATAATCAATATACATCTTTGCACTACAGGCCAAAGATATTCATTTATATCACCGGTTGGTCATGTTCATCTCAACACCTGTTCATCTTTGCACTACGGGCCAAAGATATTCATCAGTAATCATTTATCTTTGCACTACAGGCAAAAGATATTCAGTAACATCATCATTTAGGACTGAGGATGATGAAATATATTTTTTAAAGAAACGAATCCAGTGAAACAAAATGACAAGGATTAAGGATTAAGGATTCGTACTTTAGTTTGTCCAAATTCAAAAATACTCCATAATAAACAATTATGAGCCAAACTTCAAGAATGAAGATCAAAACATGGATACAATCAAAGGTAGTAGCCAAAATAGACGTTTTGGACAAAAAGAAAAATTTTCATTTTTCGGTGAATAGTGCCGTATTCGTGAATAGTGCTGTATATGTGAATAGTGCCGTATACGTGAATAGTAACCCCGACACCACAAGTTCCAAATTTGATAAAAAGTTCAACCAATATTTTGGCATAATGATATTGAAGAAAATAATATCATTTGTGAAATAAATAACATCTCTTACCTCAAAATAACCGTACTTCTGACTGAATTTCGGTATAGTGCTGACAGAAACTCGCACCGTATAGCAACACTCAAAGTATACTCACAAAAATACGCTCGATAATATAGAGAGAGAAAGAGAGAAAACTTTGTTTCTAGTGTGATTTTCAATTCTAACCTAAGCGCCTATTTATAGGAAATTGCTAGAACGCCAAATGAGACTAAATAATAAAATAATATTATTATTAATCAACATTCCTACGCATGCTTGTTGACAACTTCAGCCCCTCAATGCTGAAAATTTCAGCAGCCCATGTGTATTCAACACCCTCCAAAAAGTGGGTCCCACCATAATTAATAAAAAAATTATTTTATTTTTCGTAACCTCAATAATTCATAGAAAATAGCCTGTTAATCAGAAAATTTTAAAACTCGCGCCTTTCCATGGGAAATTCCATTCTCTACAACTTTGCAGAAGAAATTTTTTCCAAATTCCAAACAGAAATTGACCGAAATCCATAAACGGGCGATTTTATAGTCTACAATCAATTTTCGGTCAAGAATTGTGTCCACCGACCCACAAAACATATGTTAAACATTTAATGCCATAAAAATACTATTCCTCCTCATATACTCATATATCCCACATTCATTGTAAAATATCACCGTTAATATATTATAATATATTTAAATAAATTATTTTATTAGAAAAAGATAAAATATTAATTTTCAACAATTGTCACATTTAAAAATTTTCTCCATCTATATCCACATAAAATGAATATTTTCTTTATCATAATAATCAATAATTAATTATTCAAAAATAATATTACAGAATCACAATACTGACAACCAGGCCGTTCCCAGGATAGAGGGGGCTTTCCAATAAGGATTTCTCCTTACTGGCGCGCAATTAGATGACCAAACCTCTCCTTGACAGAACTTTCTAGACATTGCCAATAATGTTATCTAATAATATTATTCAAATAATATGAATTATTGATCTGATAATGGAAAATACTGTGCAATGACAATTATTGAAACAATAATAATATAAATATTAACGCAGCAATTATTGAATCAATAAAATAAAATAATGAACAGTAACTCCTGTAGCAATTATTGAGTAGTGCCTTCTTACGTAAGAATCAATGATTCAAAATACTGTGCAATACCGTGTGCTACTGTGCAACAACGCGTATTACTGTATTTTAACCACCAGGTAACCCAACAGTGTTAACAGTAACAATTTACGCCGTTATTTATAAAACTCAATCTTTGTCGTTTTATTTCATCCAACCGTTTTTCGTTATGGGGCCCACAAATGACTGCGCCGTCGTACGGAGATTCCCGACAATAAGAATATTTCACGAATATTCCCCGACAAAAAGAATATTTTGTAACCACTTGCTTATTTTGTAAAATTTTCACATTTCACCCATAACCAAAGCATTATATCAAATTAACCCCTTATTAATTTAGAATAATGAATAAAGGAAAATTCAATTTTATTCATAATAAGTTGGGGTCTTACAACCTCCCCTCCTTATGAAATTTCGTCCTCGAAATTGATGTACGTACCTGGTGTTTCTAACAGATGAGGGTACCTCGCTTTCATTTCCGATTCCAACTCCCAGGTCATTTCTTCAATAGCATGGTTTCTCCACAAAACCTTAACTTGTGGTATAACCTTGGTGCGTAGGACATGATCTTTCCTATCCAAGATCTTAATAGGTATCTCCTCGTATGTTAAATCTTCGGCTATCTCGTCTGGTTCTAACTCAATAATATGGTTCGGGTATTTCACATATTTACGAAGCATAGATATGTGAAATACATTGTGAACACGAGACATACTTGGAGGTAACGCGAGTCTATAGGCCACATTTCCTATTCGGTCAAGAATCTCAAATGGACCAACAAATCTTGGATTGAGCTTTCCTCTCTTCCCAAATCTTGTAACTCCCTTCCATGGAGCAACACGTAACAGTACATGATCCCCAATATTAAATTCCACGTCCTTTCGATGAAGATCAGCATAACTCTTTTGTCGATCTTGTGAGGTTTGAATACGTTGTCGAATCATTTGGATCTTTTCTGTAGTTATGCGTACTAATTCTGGTCCCAACAACGTTGCTTCTCCCACCTCGTCCCAGCATACTGGAGATCGACACTTTCTTCCATACAACGCCTCAAATGGAGCCATGCCTATACTTGCTTGATAACTGTTGTTGTAGGAGAATTCCACTAGTGGCAAGTACTTATCCCAACTTCCTTTGAAATCTAGGACACAGAGTCTTAATAGATCTTCAAGGGTTTGAATAGTCCTCTCTGATTGTCCGTCCGTTTGAGGATGATATGCTGAACTGAATCGTAAGTCCGTGCCCATAGCTTTCTGTAAGCTAACCCAAAATCTTGAAGTGAATCTTGGGTCACGATCCGAAACTATGGATACTGGCATGCCATGCAATCTCACAATCTCGTTCACGTACATACGAGAAAGACGTTCAAGGGAATAAGTCTCACGTATTGGCAAGAAATGGGCGGACTTGGTTAATCTATCAACAATAACCCAAATCGCATCTATACCTTGAGAAACCTTGGGAAGACCTGTAACGAAATCCATTGTAATGTGTTCCCACTTCCATTCTGGAATCTCAAGTGGTTGCAATGGACCTTTTGGCATTTGATGCTCCGCCTTTACACGTTGACAAGTTAAACACCTCGAGATAAATTCCGCGATCTCTCTGTTCATATTGTTCCACCAAAATGTATGTCGAATATCCTGATACATTTTGGTACTCCCAAGATGGATTGAAAACGGTGTTTTGTGTGCCTCCATCATGATTCTATGCCTCAAATCAGAATCATTCGGAACGCAAAGTCGAGAGTTGAATCGAATTATTCCTTCTTCATCGATTCTTGCTTCTGGAATAGCACCTTCTTGTATTTTCTTCTTCATTTGCATCAGCCCCAGGTCCGTAGCTTCAGCAGCTTTAACTTTATCGATTAAAGTCAGTTCTACTCGTATGTCTGCCATCATCACGTGGGTCCCTGGAGTCTTCAATTCTACCTCCATCTTTTGCAAGTCATATAAAATGGGCCTTTGCGTTGACAATATCGCACTCGTACTTGCATATGATCTTCTACTCAATGTGTCAGCTACTACGTTCGCTTTTCCAGGATGATATTGAATAGTGTGATCGTAATCTTTCAACAGCTCAAGCCAACGTCGTTGCCGCATATTGAGTTCTTTTTGGGTGAAGAAATATTTGAGGCTTTTATGGTCCGTATAAATCTCCACTTTCTCTCCATACAAGTAGTGTCTCCATATCTTCAACGCGAATACGACTGCTGCCAACTCCAGATCATGAGTAGGATAATTCCTCTCATATTCTTTGAGTTTTCGTGAGGCATAGGCTATGACTTTCCCATGTTGCATGAGAACACATCCTAACCCCTTGCCAGAAGCATCGCTGTAGATAACAAATCCATCCGAACCAGATGGTATTGTCAGAACAGGTGCCGAAATGAGTCTCCTCTTGAGCTCTTGGAAACTCTTCTCGCATTCCTCGCTCCATATGAATTTTGCATCCTTTCGAGTCAGCTGAGTTAACGGGTTAGCGATTCGAGAAAATTCTTCCACGAATCTCCGATAATAACCAGCTAAACCCAAAAAGCTACGCACTTCGGTCACCGACTTTGGCTGTTCCCAACTTTTTATTGCTTCAATCTTCACCGGGTCCACAGATACTCCATGTTTTGACACCACGTGCCCAAGGAATGCTACTTCCTCAAGCCAGAACTCGCATTTCTTTAACTTGGCATAAAGCTTGCATTCACGAAGTCTTTGAAGTACTAGCTTCAAATGGTGCTCATGATCTTCACAGCTTTTGGAATAGATGAGGATGTCATCAATAAAGACAACAACGAATTGATCCAAATATTCCTTGAATACACGGTTCATCATATCCATGAAAGCAGCAGGAGCATTAGTCAATCCAAAAGACATGACTAAGAATTCATAATGCCCGTACCGAGTTCTGAAGGCAGTCTTTGGAATATCCTCAGTTTTAATCTTCAGCTGATGATATCTAGAACGAAGATCGATCTTTGAAAAGAATTGTGCTCCTTGCAACTGGTCAAACAGGTCATCAATGCGAGGTAGTGGATACCTATTCTTGATGGTGACATGGTTTAATTCTCGGTAGTCAATACAAAGTCGCATACTCCCGTCTTTCTTCTTTACGAATAAAACAGGAGCACCCCAAGGAGATGTACTAGGACGAATGAAACCGATGTCTAACAATTCCTGTAGTTGGACTTTTAACTCTTGAAGTTCAATAGGAGCCATTAGATATGGGGTTTTAGAAATGGGCTTTGTACCCAGTTCAAGGTCAATAAAGAATTCAACATCACGTTCTGGGGGTATACCAGGAAGTTCTTCAGGAAATACATCAGGAAATTCTTTAACAACAGAAATATTATCCAAATTTGACTTGTCTCTGTTCAAATCCATAACATGGGCTAAGAAAGCTTGGCATCCATTTTTCAATAAACGAATAGCTTTGTGGCTTGATATGATAGTGACTGATTTTAGTGGTTTAGTTGTTTGAATTCGTATGACAGGTTGGCTAGGAATATGAAAACTAACAACCTTACGAAAACAATCAATTTTGGCATGATGAGTGGTTAACCAATCAATTCCTAAAATCACATCAAAAGCAAGTATCTTTAAAGAGATAAGATCAACATGTAATTTGATAGTGCCAACTTGGATCATGCAAGATTTATAAACTGTAGATGTAACGAAGGTTTCACCCAACGGAGTTTCAACAGATAAATCAAAGTCTAATTTCTCCGGAGTCAAGTTTAAACGTTGAGCACAAGCAGGAGAGATAAAAGAATGGGTAGAACCAGTATCTAGTAAGGTATAAACTTCGCAAGAATTCAAGATTAGCTTACCCGTGATCACTTCGTTTGGGTTCCTCACGTTTTGGCCAGTCACGACAAACGCTCTTCCAGGAACCGCTGATTTTGACTTATCCGGGACAGCCCTTGGAATCACCACTCTCGCTGAACTTGGTTTCGCTATAGTACAATCTCGAGCGATGTGGCCTTCCTTCCTACAGTTGTAACATACCTTGGATTGTTGTGGACAGTTTGGGCTGATATGTCCCTCCTTCCCGCATTTGTAACATCTAACTGGCGGTCGTTCTCCTCCCCTAAAATTTGTTGTTGGTACTGGTGCTGCTGCTGATGTCTTCATGTCGTTGTTGAATCTTCTTTTTCTGAAATTTCCACTTGAGTCACCTCTTCTATTATCATGGCCACGATTAACACCTGAATGGTTACCGCCTTTGTCCATATTCTTCCTTCCTCGCTGGTTATCATCGTTTTATGACTGCTGTCACTGATATGACCCTGGTTGTGGTCCCTCGATTGAGTATACTCAGTATCTCGCTCTAACAACTAAGCCCTGTTTACAACATCTGAATATAAAGAAAATTTATGAGATATAAGGTATTGACGAATCTCGGGTTTTAAACCTCTCAGAAACATCCGCGTCATGCGTTCCTCATTCTCCACCAAATGCGGTGCAAACCTGGACAACTCTGCAAACTTTGCCTCGTATTGAGACACCGTCATATTATTCTGTTCAAGTCTAATAAACTCTACCTCCTTCATATGACGAATACTTTCTGGAAAGTACTTGTCATTGAACAGTTTCTGAAATCTTTTCCAAGACATGTTGAGTGCATCTGACTGGGTACGCTTCACAGATTCCCACCAGTAATCTGCTTCACCACGAAACATAAAGGTAGCGAATGGAACCTTTTGTTCCTCCGTGCATCCCAAGACATCGAATATCTTGGTAATTTGCTTGACCCATGTTTCTGCCATGATCGGATCCGATTTTCCCTTAAATTCTGGTGGTCCCAACTCCTTAAACTGCTTGACAGTGACAGACCGCGCGTTGCCATCATTTCCACCCGTATTTTGTACACGAGTCTCCCTCGTCTGATTTTGCATAAATTGCAAAAAGCTCCTAAACATTCCATCGTTCATCGATTGTTCGGTAGTGTTGTTTATAGGAGGAATATTGTCTTCCTGTTGCACATTCTCCTGGTTTGTGACTAAAGGCTGCTCCACAGTCTCGTACACTCCATTGTTAACGTTCTCAGCAGCCATTCTTAAATACTGCCATAAAACAAGGGTTAATTAAACATATCACATAATATCCCTATATTATGACCAACCAACAAATAAGCTTAGTAGGACATACTAGCAAAGGATTTACTCATCTCTCACCTCCTAGTTCTATTCCCCGATCTCCGCCAGAGACCATATCCCTAAGCTTTGATACCAACTGTGACGCCCCCAAAACAGGTATACAACACCCATTCTGAGTCACCAAATACATGGTACATAAAGCAAACTACAACTTCAATAATATAAATGTCGTGTGAAATACGACAATACATACTGTGAGTTTAAATACAAATATTGTCTTCTAGACAATATCCACACGCAAATAAGTCCTCATTAAAATTATTCAAACACTATTTTACAGAAATAGTGAGGACTGCTAAAACATCTTCCTAGAAATCTCACTCCATACCCCGACTCGATCCTGCTATGTTCTCACCTCCTGAGAAGAAAAATGGAACAAAAAGGAAAAGGGTGAGCTCAACTAGCCCAGTAAAGAATATTATGACTAAGATAATATACAATAAATTATCGTTAGTCTTCAACAAGGAAAAATCTTATAGAATACAATAGACAACAAATTTTAGATCAACAAATACAGCGGAAACAACAATCCATTAGAAGAGTCACGTAGAGGATGAATTCTACTGTCTTCTAATATTTAAGAGTTCATCATCAATATTTTATCCCTGTAACAATAATCAATATACATCTTTAATCATCTTTGCACTACAGGCCAAAGATATTCATTTATATCACCGGTTGGTCATGTTCATCTCAACACCTGTTCATCTTTGCACTACGGGCCAAAGATATTCATCAGTAATCATTTATCTTTGCACTACATGCCAAAGATATTCAGTAGCATCATCATTTAGGACTGAGGATGATGAAATATATTTTTTAAAGAAACGAATCCAGTGAAACAAAATGACAAGGATTAAGAATTAAGGATTCGTACTTTAGTTTGTCCAAATTCAAAAATACTCCATAATAAATAATTATGAGCCAAACTTCAAGAATGAAGATCAAAACATGGATACAATCAAAGGTAGTAGCCAAAATAGACGTTTTGGACAAAAAGGAAAATTTTCATTTTTCGGTGAATAGTGCCGTATTCGTGAATAGTGATGTATACGTGAATAGTGCCGTATACGTGAATAGTAACCCCGACACCACAAGTTCCAAATTTGATAAAAAGTTCAACCAATATTTTGGCATAATGATATTGAAGAAAATAATATCATTTGCGAAATAAATAACATCCCTTACCTCAAAATAACCGTACTTCTGACTGAATTTCGGTATAGTGCTGACAGAAATTCGCACCGTATAGCAACACTCAAAGTATACTCACAAAAATACGCTCGATAATATAGAGAGAGAAAGAGAGAAAACTTTGTTTCTAGTGTGATTTTCAATTCTAACCTAAGCGCCTATTTATAGGAAATTGCTAGAACGCCAAATGAGACTAAATAATAAAATAATATTATTATTAATCAACATTCCTACGCATGCTTGTTGACAACTTCAGCCCCTCAATGCTGAAAATTTCAGCAGCCCATGTGTATTCAACACCCACCAAAAAGTGGGTCCCACCATAATTAATAAAAAAATTATTTTATTTTTTGTAACTTCAATAATTCATAGAAAATAGCCTGTTAATCAGAAAAATTTGAAACTCGCGAATTTCCATGGGAATTTCCATTCTCTACAACTTTACAGAAGAAATTTTTCCAGATTCCAAACAGAAATTGACCGAAATTCACAAACGGGCGATTTTATAGTCTACAATCAATTTTCGGTCAAGAATTGTGTCCAACGACCCACAAAACATATGTTAAACATTTAATGCCATAAAAATACTCTTCCTCCTCATATACTCATATATCCCACATTCATTGTAAAATATCACCGTTAATATATTATAATATATTTAAATAAATTATTTTATCAGAAAAAGATAAAATATTAATTTTCAACAATTGTCACATTTAAAAATTTTCTCCATCTATATCCACATAAAATGAATATTTTCTTTATCATAATAATCAATAATTAATTATTCAAAAATAATATTACAGAATCACAGTACTGACAAACAGGCCGTTCCCAGGATAGAGGGGGCTTTCCAATAAGGATTTCTCCTTACTGGCGCGCAATTAGATGACCAAACCTCTCCTTGACAGAACTTTCTAGACATTGCCAATAATGTTATCTGCTAATATTATTCAAATAATATGAATTATTGATCAGATAATGGAAAATACTGTGCAATGACAATTATTGAAACAATAATAATATAAATATTAACGCAGCAATTATTGAATCAATAAAATAATGAACAGTAACTCCTGTAACAATTATTGAGTAGTGTCTTCTTACGTAAGAATCAATGATTCAAAATACTGTGCAATACCGTGTGTTACTGTGCAACAACGCGTATTACTGTATTTTAACCACCAGGTAACCCAACAGTGTTAACGGTAACAATTTACGCCGTTATTTATAAAACTCAATCTTTGTCGTTTTCTTTCATCCAACCGTTTTTCGTTATGGGGCCCACAAATGACTGCGCCGTCGTACGGAGATTCCCGACAATAAGAATATTCCACGAATATTCTCCGACAAAAAGAATATTTTGTAACCACTTGCTTATTTTGTAAAATTTTTACATTTCACCTATAACCAAAGCATTATATCAAATTAACCCCTTATTAATTTAGAATAGTGAATAAAGGAAAATTCAATTTTATTCATAATAAGTTGGGGTCTTACACCAACCCTTAGGTTTTAAGTTCGCAGACGAGAACTTCGTTTGCCATTAATGAAATATTATTAGATATTCCATCTTATCTTCATATTCTATCATTACGCATTTCTCAGAATTTCAAACTTAATTCCCTAGCAGAAACGGATGAATAGTATTTTTTACGAAAATTTCTCAAAAAACTTTTATTTTCGTATTGGAAATTCAAAACAATTAATTCTAACACATAGCCAGAATACTAACCACATCCGCACATCCTAGGTCATAGAACGAACTTCACATAGCTTACTCACATAAATAATCAATTAAATTCATTTAATTCACATAATCAAATAAAAGTTTAATCCTCATATATATAAATCCAATTTTCTTGGGCATTACAATATCAATAGTCAAATTCACTATATTTTATGTTTAGGGGGCTTAAACGTAATTTGAGATTCATTCGAAATTAAAATAAAAATATATATTTTCAAATTTTTTGTTTCAAATAATGTATCAAATGGTATGTGAATATTGTATTAGTTGTGTAAAATCTCATGTGATTGTTGGTGTCATAAAGTATATTTAATTTTTTTAATATTATATTATTTAAGACACATATGAGAACATAATATTATTAAAAGGAAAATAATATACATGAAAGGGTGTAAACGAACCGAGTCGAACCTAGTATTAAGTTGCTTAGATTTAGTTTACAAAATTTATTGAGCATAAAATAAGGTTTGATTGAGGCTCATTTACTTACCGAGTCGAGCACGATTCCGAGTCGAGCACGATTCCGAGTCGAGCCCGAGAAGTTTAAATTTTTCGAACGAATATGATCCGAGTATCAATAAAAAATTATAATTTGAGAATGTTTGAGTAATTAATTGAACTTTAAAATTTGCTCATACTTGACTCATTTATATTTCGAGTCGAGCTCAGATTCGAATTTTTAGTCGAGCGAGTACGAATCAAGTCTGAACTGTTTGCTTATTTTACAGCCGTGTATACATGTAGACAAGTATTTGACGAAATTAAATTGCGACGAATGTGAAAGTGTACAATGGGATTCTTCTTAATTCTTACCTAACCGCACATACGTCGCAATTATAATTCGACTGATAATTTTCACAATACAATGAATAACAAAACTCTTAATAAAAAAAACTTAACCCGAAATAATATCCTCTTTTTTTTTTTTAAACATCTATGTTAGTACAATTTAATCAAAAGAATACATTTCATCCTAGAAATAGAGAAAAGGCAAGACCTCCCATAAAAAAAGAAGATGTCTCTGTCTATGTTATCTAAACTAAAATCAAGATTATTTGTTGTTTCCTACAACGTATTGTCATTTTTTTACATAGTTATTGAAATATAACAATATATGAAATTGAATAAAATTAAAAAATTAATTTATGATTTATCATATTTTATTATTAATAAGGTCTAAATATATATTAATATCCTGAATTTTTAATATTTTTTCGCTTTGGGGATTGTTTTTTCAATTTTTTCAATCAGAATATTAAACTTTTATTTGTTTTCTATTTTAGGGATTGTTTCCTCAATTTTTTCAATTAAGGAATGAAACTTTTAATTTTTATCCATTTTGGGGATTGTCTTCTCAATTTTTTCCATTAGAGGATTATACTTTTAAATTTTTCTGATTACGTCTAAATTGATAGTAGCACATCAAAAAATTGATGACATGGCAGCGACACGTGACTAAAAAATATTTATGTGCAATATTAAATCTCATTTTAACATTTATTCTATTAATTTTTTATACCAAAAAGGATAAATATATGACCATTATTAATTTTATTTTGAAAATTGTCATTAAATTTACTTTTAAAAAATTAAATTTACCAAAAAATTAAATTTAAAAAATCAACAATTTACCAAAAGAGTAAAATTATCATTAAATTTACTTTAAAAAATTAATAATGGTTTAATATTAAAATTATTATAATAATAATTTACTTTTAAATTAATAATGGTCCTATATTTACCCTTTTGGTTTAAAAAATTAATAGAATAAATGTTAAAATAAAACTCAATATTACACATAAGCATTTTTAAGTCACGTGTTATTGTCATGTTATCAATTTTCTGATGTGACACTATCAATTTAGACGTAATTAAAAAAAATTAAAAGTTTAATCCCCTAATGAAAAAACTTGAGAAAACAATCCCCAAAGTGAAAAAAAAAATTAAAATTTAATTTCCTAAATAAAAAGAATTGAGAAGACATTTCCCAAATTGGAAAAATATTAAAAGTTCATGATATTTTATGCACATAATTAACAATAAAAAAATGATACAAAAATTGCTAACCTGAGTTTCTCGTTGGCTCTATCTATCAAGCCACTGCGTAGTTGCGCTCTCTTCCAATAGCTCTAAACCCGTGTCATATAGAAACAAAATAAGCAGTCACAGAGTAGTCCCAAGGTCATACACAACTTTCCCAAATCGCCTTTCTTGACTGAGTACTCGCAAATCCCATTAGCACACAATTCTCCTCCTGAATCTCCTTTTTCCTTCACTGTTAATAGCAAAAAGAATTTGTCTTTCTCTCTTCAACAATGCTCAATTTGAATCTTATTCCCTCATCAAGTGTCACTTTCTCCAAATCTAACAAGTACCCGATAAATGCTTCACTTTTGGATCCAAATCTTGTGAACAGAAGAACTCAACATCTGAAAAACCAACAATCTCTACCTGTAAGCAAGATCCATGTCGACCCATTTGGGTCCTTCTCCAAACCCGTTTCTCAGATCTCCAGTCTGAGCTCACATTTCAGAAAAAATAATGTTGACCCGTTTGGGTATTATTCAAAACCCGGATCCCAGATCCCCAAATCATCATCTGATGTTCCACAAGAATCAAGCCCAGATGGAGAAATTGAAGTTTCAAAGCCAAACAAAACTCTCCAACTTGCCCTTGTTTTCGGGTTCTGGTACTTTCAAAACATTGTTTTCAACATCTACAATAAGAAGGTATTGAACATCTTCCCATTTCCATGGCTTCTTGCTTCTTTTCAGCTGTTTTGTGGGTCTGTTTTTATGTTAATTCTATGGTCTACAAAGCTTCAATCCTGCCCAAAAATCTCCAAGTCATTCATCATTGCCCTTCTCGGACCTGCACTTTTCCATACAATTGGGCACATCTCTGCTTGTGTTTCATTCTCTAAAGTGGCTGTTTCTTTCACCCATGTTATAAAATCTGCAGAACCTGTTTTCACTGTGGTATTTTCCTCTGTACTTGGTGATACTTACCCTCTACCTGTTTGGCTCTCGATTATTCCAATTGTCTTGGGTTGTTCTCTTGCTGCTGTAACTGAAGTGTCTTTTAATTTTGGAGGCTTGTGGGGTGCTTTAATTAGTAATGTTGGATTTGTTCTTCGAAATATTTATTCAAAAAAGAGTTTGCAGAACTTTAAGGAAGTAGATGGGTTGAATTTGTATGGTTGGATTACTATAATCTCGACGCTGTATCTATTTCCGGTGGCGATTTTTGTTGAAGGTTCTCAATGGATTGGAGGGTATCACAAGGCTATTGAAACTATAGGAAAACCGTCCACATTTTATCTATGGGTTATGGTGTCTGGGGTGTTTTATCATCTGTATAACCAATCATCTTATCAAGCACTAGATGATATTAGCCCGCTGACGTTTTCTGTTGGAAACACAATGAAGAGAGTTGTGGTGATTATTGCCACAATTTTGGTTTTCAGGAATCCGGTTAGGCCTTTGAATGCACTTGGATCCGCCATTGCTATATTTGGGACTTTCTTGTACTCGCAGGTAACATCAAAGAAGAAGACGACAGGAGGTGAAAAGAAGAGTTAATTTTGTTCTTCTAGTAGGACCTTATTTTTAGTTTGATCATATTTGAAGTTGTGTTCTAGATTTTTTCAATCTGAAGCTATGAATTTTATCAGCATTTAAATTTGATAATTGTTTTGTGCTTTTGTTAGTTTTTTGTTTTTTCATATGAGAATGTTTCTTTCTCTTTCTCTCATATTTATTGTTGAAGTTACTTGGTCTCATAACCTAACCGTTCATCGAACTGAAAAAGGTTTCGGGTGACGGATCACTAGTCCAACCAGTGGTCGACCCAGTGACGTCATTAATATATAAAAATAAATATTATTAGTAATTAATAAAAAATTTAAAAATCTCGTTTTTCATGAACTACAATATAATAAAGATGAGTTATAATATTAATAAAAATAGTTAATTTTAATATTAAAATTTTTTTGGTAAAAAAAATAATAATTAAAACCCGGGCCACTTGGGTCAATTAACCGGGTTTACCGGTTGGACTAACAAATACTGCATTTTAAATATACCAAATGCACCTTGAAAATTCGGATAAAATATCCATGAATTATTTCCATCCAAATGAAAACTATTTATTAAATAAAAATATTTTATTTAATAAATTAATTAAAATAATTTATTTTTCATACATTACTTTAATATCCACAAAATAATTTGCTTCCATAATTTATTTATGCGATATATATATAGATATATATATATATATATGGGATTCTATCCACAGCAACCGGTTGTTGGGAGCAACCCATTTTTTTCCAGCCGCTACAGCTTGTAGCGGCGTATAAAAAAAAATTCTAAGTGGCCGGTACAAGCTGTAGCGGCTGGAAAAAAGGGTTGCTCCCCAACAACCGGTTGCTGTGGATGAAGACCCTATACATATATATATATATATATATATATATATATATAGAGTCCGGATCAGGTCCGGACTCCCGGATTTTGTTAAAATCCGGACCTTTTTTTTTTTTTGCTTTTTTTTTGAAACAACTAAAAAAAAAAATTATGGAATTGGAATTTTTACATTATACAGTGTTTTTGGCGTGATTTGGATGCCTATAACAAAACATGTCTGTACAGTCTGGGCAGACTGTACATACATTGGTTGGTATAGGTATTAAAAACACACCCAAAACACTGTATTACGGAAAAATTTCAGTTCCATAAATTTTTTTTTTTTTAGTTGTTTCAAAAAAAAAACAAAAAAAAGAAAAAAAAATTTAGTCCGTATTTTGATCCAGTCCGGACTCCCGGACTGGATCCGTGTTGGATCCGTGTTCTATATATATATATATATATATATATATATATATATATATATATATATATTCATCACATCACGTATCACACATACGCACATTTTATATTGCAACAAATAAAGTATGCCACATCATACAACTCATTAAAATCAAAATCAAAATTTTATTTATTTTTATTTTATTTACCAGGGAAAAAAATGTAATCGCTACAGTTTTGGAGAGGACCTTAACCATCCACAGCTTCTTCATTACTTGACGCTGCTCATATGCTCCCTCCGTAATTTGTTTATGGACCCAAAGTACTCAAAGTTTAGAAGAAGAGAGGAGGGAATTTAAAATTTATGCCAGAAAAGGAAAATAGTGTAATTTATTTATTCTTTGTTTGTGTTAATTTTTTATTATGAGAAAAAGAAAATAGTCTAATCCATTATCTTTAATTTGTTTCCTAATGTTTTAAATTTGCTTTTATAATTTTAAATTGCATTTATAATTTTTTTATAATTTTAAATTGTATTTATAATTTTATAATCAAATTATACGACTTTAATATAAGTATACGAATTTAATAAATACATGTTTTATTTTTTTTAATGGTAAAATACACTAAAATACGTTGAAAATTATAAAAATATGATTTTTCTGGTGACATGTCAGCACTCGGGCAGTTTTTTGATCGGAAATAAATTTAGGGTCACTTTTGTTTACTTAAGTGTACTTCGAGTATGATAATGTGAGGTTTTAAACATTAGGGTCACAAGTATAAAATGGGTCATACTTCGAGGGACATAAGTTTATTTAACCCTAATAGGAATGGAGGGAGTAATAACCAATGTTTTAAAACCTGAACCGGACTAGACATGCGGTCGGACTGATAAAAATCAGAACCGGTCCGCATTCTGGTCTGATTTTGCCCGGTGACTCAGTTTTGGTCAAAACCCGACCACCAGTCCAATCGGTAAACTCGGTTAATTGACCCAGTTGGCCCGGTTTTTAATTATTATTTTTTTTTACCAAATAATTTTTAATATTAAAATTAACTACTTTTATTAATATTATAACTCATCTTTATTATGTTTTAGTTCATGAAAAACGAGATTTTTAAAATTTTTATTAATTACTAATAATTTATATTTTTATATATTAATGACGTCACTGGGTCGGCTGCTGGTTGGACTAGTGATCCGTCCACCCGGTATCTTTTTCGGTTCGATGAACGGTTCGGTTATGAGAACCTTGGTAGTAACTTCTATAGAGACAACAATAAATATGAGAGAGAGAAAGAAACATTCTCATATGAAAAAACATAAAACTAACAAAAGCACAAAACAATTATCAAATTTAAATGCTGCATATTATCAAATTTAAATGCTGCATATTAAAGCACCCGGTACCTTTTCCGGTTCGATGAACCTGGGTTAGCTTATGGTCTTATAGGAATTCCCAGCTAGACTGCTTTGGTAATGGCTGAAGGTATCACTTGTATGATATCTAACACATAATCAACACGGGGGAGTTAGGCTATGCAAGGCGAGGGTGCAGCTGCTGCCTAATGGCAACAGCAGCTAGCAAGAAGTTGAAGTTGCTGCCTAATGGCAACAACGTGCAACAGATGCTGGCCATGTTGGTTTTTTGGTATAGTTTAAAAGCTTACCCTTAAAGCCTTGTCTATGATTCCTAAGTGAACAAGTGCGTAGTATATATAGAAAATTCTTGGTTCAGCTAGATGGGTAATGAAAAAGGTTGGATTGGCAAGTGGCGTAGCAAGTAACATGAGTTAAGGGTCTGTTAGGCTGCAAATGGGGCCGCAGGGCCACGCTAAGCTTAGCTAAGCCCCACGGGGCCAAGCCAAGCTTGGTTGCCAACATAAAGAGATAATAGAGGGCTGCTATATATACACTTAACTAATAAGAGGCTGTTTTGGGCATTATAATGGAAAGCAAGTATATTTAACACAATAACGTATCGGAATGAAACTATAAATAGTTATGAGAACTATTAATTACCCAAACAAGACTTAGTTATACCCAAGTTATGTAACACACTATAAATGTTCCTTGAACACTGAGTTATATACAAAGAACATGTAATACATGTTCTAGGCTTCAAGTAGGGTACGACTTATTTCAAGGAAATCACATACTACAATCAAATCAAACCCTATTAAAGATAAAAATGGATATTTTAAGAACATGGATGAGGTATTTGAAAAATGTAGACAAGTGTGTCAAAACTAAAAACACAAATTAAAGAAATGATCAATGTGGTTATGTGATGTATAAATATGCAAGTTATATGACTCGAATACTTAGCTAATGTGTTTGTAAATGAAAATATGATTGTGTAGGATATGTGGGAACAAGTTAAGCTGAATTTTTATATTCATAGTTCACAATCAAGGAAAGTATCTAAATCTTACTTTTTATTGAGCAAGTATGTTGGATTTATTCATATGTAAGCCAGTTCTTTAGATCCTGAACTGTGTCTCATTTATTTATGAATAATACAAGGTAGTAAAACATTTTTATTCCAATCAGCTTCAAGAGAATGGTTAAGGTGTTATTATGTATATTAGATGAAATTTAATATGCATGAACAGTTTAAAAATAGTCTAAGCCATTTGTTTTGGCTAGACATATATCAAAGTATTTCAATTCTACTATATTAAGTCTTGGGATATTACTGTGATATGATTTGAGCTATCTAGCTATATTGATATAGTTGGATTCTAGTTTGAGAATGAATAATTCCTGAATTGGGATATTTTATATTGCGCTTTGGGAGCGGTGACGTTGAGCATAAAAATTGTTCTGGATAAGATAGTATTGATCAATACATGGGATAAAGGGCTGATCACCCACCGTGTCCGTAAGAGAAGACGATTCACAGATAAATTTCTGATAGAACCTTTTCAAGAAAAGAAAAAGTTTGTCCATGGTCTTATGACCTCTCAACAATTCGATGTTAATATGTTATTCCAAAAATATGAATGATTCAAGATTTATTTGTTGAGTAATTCTACGCTGACATTGCTTTGGCGACCGGTCTTGCGACCGGTCCAATTTTTTTTTTTTTTTTTTTAAATGTCTCCCAAATAATTTATAAGATTTATTGGAACTGGAATTTTTACAGAATAAAGTGTTTTGGATGTCATTTGGATACATGTAAAAGCTATGCCTGTACAGACTGTACAGGCATATTTTTTACATGTATTCAAATGACATCCAAAACACTTTATTCCGTAAAAATTCCAGTTCCAATAAATCTTATAAATTATTTGGGAGACATTTAAAAAAAAAAAAAAAAAAAAAAAATTGGACCGGTCGCAAGACCGGTCGCCAAAGCAATGTCCGCCTAGAATTTTCATTATTTGTTTTACAGTTTTGTTTCACTGTCTAAGTATGCTTCAAAGAAAACATTTATTTATTATTAAGATATTAAAAAATTCTATTACTTGCTGAGCAATTGAATGCTCATTCTAGCTTTGTTATAAATGTTTTCAGCTAATCAGGTTCCAGCAGAGGGGTCTAATAGAGATAAAGGAAAAGGAAAAACTACTGAGTAGTTGGAATATGATGTACTCCCTCCGTCCCAAATTAACTGCTCAATTTTGACCTTTTTAAGTCAAATTGACTATTTTTAGAATTAATAATTAAGCATATATAAATATATTTCTAAAATTATAAAAATTAGGATTAGTAATAAATTGTATATACTTTCTTTTGGTTATAATCTCTTCACCTATATTTTAGCAAAAATAGTAAAAAGATTAGTTTTAAAAATGGTCAATTTGACTTTAAAAAGTCAAAACTGAGCAGTTAATTTGGGACAGAGGGAGTAATAGATAGTTTATATGTTTGTAAATATTTAGCTATCATGTAATAAGTACTTAAAGGTCTACGAACCTGGGATTAGAAGAACTCTGATGTAATAATGTTGAATGCTTGATATCGTTAAGCAATGAATAAGGGTTTCAATTACTCGAATTCGGGGGCGTCAACTCTAACCCTAACATCCTATATTCACCCATTTTCCTCATCAACCTCATCATCTTCGGCTAAAACCAGCTTCGCCATTAAGAATGTCACCAAATCCAACTTCGAATAGACTCTAGCCAAGCTTTGGCGCCACTTTCAAGACGTTGACTTCTTGGTGATTGACCTGGAGATTACCAAAATCACCAACGCCCGGTGGAATGAATCGTTCGAGTCCGACCGATTCAACATTCGGTATCTCAAAGTTAAAGACTTAACGAAGAAGTTCACCATTGTTCAGTTTGGCGTATGTCCCTTCCTTTGGAACTCTTCGAAGAATTCCTTAATAGCTCATCTGTTAGTCACTCTTCTTTAAACTAATCATGTTTATAATTCTATTTATTGGGTTTAAGGTGTTGGATGTGAGGGATCCGTTCAGATTTGGTCACCTTTAGATCTTGAATTGCTTTTCTGGCATCTAGGTTCGATTTTATGGGCGAGAATATGGAACCTATAATTCCAGTGGTTTGATTTTGGATTACACAAATAGCTCGATTCTGTGTGTTTTCGATCTGTCTTTTATGTTTTACTGTTTATCTATTTATTTTCAGATCGGATGTTTTCGATCTTGTTGTTCCTATGTTTATATCTTATTGTTTATGGGTGTTTATAACTTTTTCCTATGTTATCTCTTCTTGTACATGGGTGTTTTGAATGGACGAAATTTCTCCTCTATTCAATCTTATGATGTGATTGGTTACTATTGCTGGAATTTGAAATGGTCACAACGATTCTGGGCATAACCTTGCCGGAATTCATGGAGTGTGGGTTGGGGATGATGCTTGATCCATTTATTTTCAGTTCAAATTTGGGTATAATTTAGTCTTTAATGTTTTATCAATTTGGGTATAATTTTTGTGCCTAATTTGTTTTTTATTTTTATTTTTTTATTTTTTGTGTGTTTTATTTTTTGTTTTTTTGTTTTTATGTTTATTTAGTTTTTTTGTTTTTTGTTTATTTTGTTTTTTGTTTTTTTGTTTTTTGTTAATGTACTCTTAATTTGTATTCAAATATATTTAATGTGTTTCCTAATGTTTTTAATTTGTTTTTATAATTTTAAATTGTTTTTTATAATTTTAAATTGTTTTTATAATTTTAAATTATTTTTATAATTTTTAAAAAATTTTAAATTGTATTTATAATTTTAAATTATATTTATAATTTTATAATCAAATTATACAGATTTAATATAATTATACGAATTTAATAAATATATACATGTATTAATTTTTTTTAATGGTAAAATATATTAAAAATTATAAAAATACAACTTTTTCGATGACACATCAGCACTTGGGCGATTTTTTTGGTCCGAAACTGTCTTCGAAGCTAAGAATGGGAAGTGTACGGCATGGCTCAAAAGTTCTCCCTCGATCTGATGGTCTGCCTTGGGAATATCCAAGATACTATGGTCGAGCTTATGATTTAGGGTTACTTTTTTTTACTTAAGTGTACTTGAACTATGCTAATGTAAAGTTTTAAATATTAGGGTCACAAGTGTAAAAAGGGTCATACTTCGAGGGACATAAATATATTTAGCTCTTCTTATTATTTGACGTTGTAGTGTGTAGAACACTTTTTAACAAGTCATTTATTGTTCTAATTTTATGATTGAGATTGATATATATATATATATATATATATATATATATATATATATATATATTAGAGCATTCACAATAATTTTTTTATTTTTATCCATACTCTATAGTATTATTTGGTCATTCTATAGGATAGGGGTTCAATTTTTTCGCTATGTACCCAACAGGTTCCTTATATTGATTCCTTAAATATTAAATTTTGAAATTTAAAATTTAAATTTTAAAAGTTAAAATTTGAAAGTTCCAACAATCAAATCATGTTTTGAACATTGTAACTATTTTTTTTATTTAAAAGTAATTGTTGTTTGAATTTAAAAATTGTAATTATTTTAATTTAAAAATAAATATTGCTAGAAATCAAAATGTGCAACGATCATTATGTGATTATGAGAACTAAAATAATATTATTTTAATTATAAAATAATAAAATTTATAATTAGCAGTAATATTTTTTACAAAAATGATCAAAATCAAAATTTGACTGAATTTTAATTTTTTTATAGTTCTCTTTCTTCTCTAAATTCTCTGTCTAAAAAATAAAAATGAGTGAATTTGATAGGCATGCATACCCAAATCAGCAATTAAGTGAGATAAAGATCCTTTGACCAATATAAAATCGTAATAAATAGGGTGTGAAATGTAATTTTACATAAATAGGGAACGCTCTTCTGATTCCCTCACCCTGAGGAGTCAAATCATATATAGTGTAAGACCCCGAATTTAATGAAATAAAAGTATTTAATTTTTCTTATAATTGTTATTCAGTAAATGGTTAATTGATAAAAAGTTAAAGTTAAGGGTGATGTAAGACCCCAGTTTTGATAAATAAAAATGAATTTTCTATAATTATTATTTTTGAATATTATGGAATAAATTGGATATAATGTTATAGTTGTGGGTAATATTTATAAATTTTGCAAAGTACGCAAGTTGTTATAAAATATTCGTTTGGTCGGGGAATATTCTTTTTGTCGGGGAATATTCGTACGACGGCACAATCATTGGTGGACCCCACAACGGAAATATTGTCGTAGTTAGAAAACGACAAAATTATCTTTCTATAAAATAACGGCGGAGGTATTACCGTTAAAACTGTTGAACTACTCGGTAGTAAAAGTACAGTAATACGCGTTGTTGCATAGTAGCACACGGTATTGATTATTGATGCTTACGTGAGAAGTCACTCAGCTATACTCAATTATTGCTACAGTAATTGCTGCATCATATCTCTTATATTATTGATTCAATTATTGTCACAGTATCATCTGTATAATATGTTATATTATTTAAACAATAATTGAGACGACAAGTTATAAATGATTAATAATTGTTGAAAGATTAAATATGTGCTGATTAAAAATAAAATAATTTTTGGTAATTTTTATTCAATCCTTGATGTATATAAAGAGTCTATTATTAGACGTTTTTGTGGTAAGTTGAATTATTTATGGGGGGCCATATGTCATCATCTAAGAGTCTTTTTCATAAATAGTAATTACCTTCGTAAATAGTAATTACCTTCATAAATAGTAATTACCTTCGTAAATAGTAATTACCTTCGTAAATAGTAATTACCTTTGTAAATAGTAATTACCTTCGTAAATAGTAATTACCTTCGTAAATAGTAATTACCTTCGTAAATAGTAATTACCTTCGTAAATAGTAATTACCTTCGTAAATAGTAATTACCGTCGTAAATAGTAGTTGTCCCTTCAATATTACCAAGAGTTAACTGCCTCTTCGGTGTTCCAAGGGTTAATTACCCCTTCACAAATAGTAGTTGTCTCTTCAATATTACCAAGAGTCATTTTGACCCTTCGTTAAAACCAAGAGCCACCCTCAGTTTTTCTATAAATAGAGGCCTAGGGCTTCATTATTTTTCACGAATTCGCTCAAGCTATAGAGAGAGAAAGTATAGAGAGAATACGAGAGAAAGAAGAAGAGTATTCAGTTACTACACTACTGCAGTATTCAATCTCCTAATAATGTAAGGGGTGTTATTCTTTCTTCTTGAAGAGAACTTATGTTATTCCATTCTTTGTTATTCTGTTGGAATAACCTGTAAAAGTGGCATACCCTATACATGACCTGTATACGCGGTACACCCTATACTTGGTGAAATCCTTATGTTATTCCATTCATTATTATTCTGTTGGAATAACCGGTATACGCGGAATACCCTATACTTGGTGACATCCATTTACTATCCTGTCTTTATATTTCTGTCGGAATATCCTGTCTGTGTGTTTTACACCGGACCTGGTTCCATTCTTTATTATTCTGTTGGAATATCCTGTCTGTGTGTTTTACACCGGACCTGGTTCCATTCTTTATTATTCTGTTGGAATATCCTGTCTGTGTGTTTTACACCGGACCTGGTTCCATTCTTTATTATTCTGTTGGAACATCCTGTCGGTGTGAATTTCACCTGACCTGGTTCCGTTATTATTATTCTGCTGGAATAACCTGTCTGTGCGGTCTATCGCATGCATGGTGATTTCTTTTATTATCTCATTCTTTATTATACTCAGTTGGTTAAAACTTTGACTTCTATACTCCATGAAATTAGTGGAATATCCTTGATATTTGCGCTTCATCTAGTATCCTTTCATGGAAATCTTCTTCTGATCATTCTTGAATTTTACACCACAAAACAGTATCGTGTTGACAAATTTGGACGCTAATAATTTCTGGATAAAATAATTCTTGAACTTGTTTTATTGAATTTTTATATCATTGTCATCATCCTCATGTTTATATTTTGTTGAAAGTCATCTGTGGCCTGTAGTGCATAGATGGACTTGGTATGATTATGACCAGGGATTATTCGGTGTAATCATGACCGTAATATTACAAATGATGTAAAAAAATTAAAAATCCTCATTGGCCCGTAGTGCATTGATGGACAGTTATTGGCATGATCATGACCATTAATGAATACACAAATATTCTTGGCCGTAGTGCATGAATAATTGTGGTCGTGATACTAAAGAATATCCTTGGCCGTAGTGCATGGGTGATTCGATGATGTGGAATATTTATTAAGCTGAGTCTCAGCTATAACGATGATGAAAAACCTTTTAAATCATAAAAGACAGTAGTTTTTATTTGATTGCTGGTTCCGCTGCAGTTAAACTTGATGGTTATTGTATTTTATCAGTTTAACATTGTTGAAGGCTAATGATAATTTATTCTGCATTATCTTAGTCATAATATTTCTTACTGGGCTAGTTGAGCTCACCCTTTCTTTCACTGTTCTCTTCAGGAAATGAGAATATAGCTGGGACGAGTCGGGGAGCGGAGTGATGGACCAGAGAATAGTATTAGTAGTCCTCACTATTCTGTTAAATAGTGTGACAATAATTGTATTGAGGACACCTTTTGAGTTTGTATGATCTCTAGTAGACAATAATTGTATTCAAACTCACAGTTATGTTTTGTCGTATTGTACACGACAGTTGTATTAGTAAGTTGTATTTGAATTCTGTACCATGTATCTGGCGACTCAAGATGGGTGATGTATACCTAATTTTGGGGGCGTCACAGTTGGTATCAGAGCTTAGGGATATGATCCCTGTCTAAGATGTGAGAATAGTACTAGGAGGGGAGAGACGGGGAATTCCTTCGCTAGTATGACCTACCTAAGTTTATGTGCTATTTTATTGGTCGGTCAAAATATAGGGATAATATGTTACATGTCAATTAACCTTTTGTTTTGTGGCAGTATCTGAAAATGACATCTGAGAATGTTGAGAATGGCAATGGAGCACAGGCGATCGTTGATTCACCACATATCAATAATCAGGATAATGTGAATCAGGAAGGCGAAAATCCTCATGCAAACAACAACACTGACCAAATGACGAATGATCAAATGTTCAGAGGTTTTATGCAATTCATGCAGCAGCAGGCGAGAGCAACTCCTGTCCAAAACGTAGATGGAAACGCGGGAAACTCTCGGGCGGTCACCGCTAAACAGTTCAAGGAGCTGGGACCACCGGAGTTTAAGGGAGAGCCAAAACCACTTATGGCGGAAACATGGATAAAGCAGATGACCAAGATATTTGATGTCTTGGGATGCTCCGAGGAGCAAAAGGTTCCCTTTGCCGCCTTTATGTTGCGCGGAGAGGCAGATTACTGGTGGGAATCAATAAAACGTACTCAACCTGCTGTGCTGAAGATATCTTGGGAGAAGTTCCAGGAGCTGTTCAATGATAAATACTTTCCCGAAAGTATTCGCCACATGAAGGAGGTGGAATTTATTAAGTTGGAACAAAATAATATGACCGTGTCGCAATACGAGGCAAAATTTGCAGAGTTATCACGGTTTGCGTCCCACTTGGTGGATAATGAAGAGAGAATGTCACGAATGTTTTTAAGAGGTTTGAAGCCGGAGATACGTCAACATCTTATTTCTCATAAACTGTGTTTGTATTCAGATGTTGTTAATAGGGCTCAGTTAGTGGAGCGCGATAACGAGTCAACTCAACTAAAAGAGAGCAGCCGGCAAAATTATAATACCAGCGAAAGTGGTCATCGAAGCAGTGACAACAAGCGTGGAGGGAATCAGCAGGCCAGAAATGGTTACCACTTCG
This sequence comes from Panax japonicus, assembly GCA_020205505.1. Classification (NCBI taxonomy): domain Eukaryota; kingdom Viridiplantae; phylum Streptophyta; class Magnoliopsida; order Apiales; family Araliaceae; genus Panax; species Panax japonicus. Next base: position 9,746,072 of record CM035099.1, read on the forward strand.
GTGGTAATCAGGGCCAAAACAATAAGAATGGACATTTCAAAAAGAGGAGATTCAACAATGATGGAAAGACGTCAGCACCAGCACCCGTTGTTAAGGAAGGAGAAAGACCACCTATCATATGCTTCAAATGCGGAGGGGAGGGACACATCAGTCCAAATTGCGCGATGCCGTCCAAAGCATGTTATAATTGTGGAAGAGAAGGTCACTTGGCCCGATTTTGTCGTTTACCAAAGACAAATTCAGCTAGGATGGAGGCACCCAAGGCCGTCCCAGAAAGGTCAAAACCGGTAGTGCAAGGGAGAGCGTTTGTTGTGACCTCCCAGAAAGCAAGGAACCCGAATGAGGTCATCACGGGTAAGCTTATCATAAACTTTAACGAAGTCTATACTTTATTTGATACCGGTTCTACCCATTCTTTTATTTCTCCTACTTGCGCTCATCGATTAAATTTGACTCCGGAGAAATTAGACTTTGACTTATTTGTGGAAACTCCGTTGGGAGAAACCTTCATTACATCCACTGTTTATAAGTCTTGTTTGGTTCAAATCGGTACCCTCGCATTACCTGTAGATCTTATTTCATTGAAAATACTTGCATTTGACGTGATTCTAGGGATTGATTGGTTAACTACTCATCATGCAAAAATTGATTGTTTCCATAAGGTTGTTAGCTTTCATATTCCTAATCAACCTATTATGCGAATTCAAGCAACCAAACCATTAAAATCAATCACAGTCATCTCAAGCCATAAAGCTATTCGTTTATTGAAAAACGGATGTCAAGCTTTCTTAGCTCATGTCACAGATTTAAACAAAAATACGTCAGTTTTGAACGATATTTCTATTGTTAATGAATTTCCTGACGTATTCCCCGAAGAACTTCCTGGCCTACCCCCAGAGCGTGAGATTGAATTTTGTATCGACCTTGAACCCGGTACAAAACCCATTTCTAAAGCCCCATATCGAATGGCTCCTATTGAACTTCAGGAGTTAAAAACCCAACTGCAGGAATTGTTAGACATTGGCTTTATTCGTCCTAGTACTTCTCCTTGGGGTGCTCCTGTTCTATTCGTGAAGAAGAAAGATGGGAGTATGCGACTTTGTATTGATTATCGGGAGTTGAATCATGTCACAATCAAAAATAGGTATCCATTGCCACGAATTGATGATCTATTTGACCAGTTGCAAGGAGCCAAATTCTTTTCAAAGATCGATCTTCGTTCCGGGTATCACCAATTGAAGATTAGAACCGATGACATTCCAAAGACGGCTTTCAGAACTCGGTACGGGCATTATGAATTCCTAGTCATGTCCTTTGGATTGACTAATGCTCCTGCTGCCTTCATGGATATGATGAACCGAGTATTCAAGGAATATTTGGATCACTTTGTGGTCGTCTTTATTGATGACATCCTTATTTATTCCAAAAGCCGTGAAGATCATGAGCAACACTTGAGGCTGACACTCCAAAAGCTTCGTGAATATAAGCTTTATGCCAAGTTGAAGAAATGTGAGTTCTGACTTGAGGAAGTAGCATTCCTTGGGCACGTGGTATCAAGTCAGGGAATATCTGTTGACCCAGCAAAGATTGAAGCTATTCAAAGCTGGGAGCAACCTAAATCAGTGACCGAAGTACGTAGCTTTCTCGGTTTAGCTGGTTATTATCGGAGATTCGTGGAAGGATTTTCTCGAATCGCTACTCCATTGACTCAGCTGACTCGGAAAGATACAAAGTTCGGTTGGAGCGAAGAATGTGAGAAGAGTTTTCAAGAACTCAAGAGGAAACTTATTTCAGCACCTGTTCTGACAATACCGTCTGGCTCGGAGGGATTTGTCATCTACAGTGATGCTTCGGGCAAAGGGCTGGGATGTGTTCTCATGCAACATGGAAAAGTCATAGCCTATGCCTCGCGACAACTCAAAGAATATGAGAAGAATTATCCTACTCATGATCTAGAGTTGGCAGCTGTTGTCTTTGCACTTAAAATTTGGAGACATTACCTGTATGGGGAGAAAGTGGAGATCTTTACGGATCATAAAAGCCTCAAATATTTCTTCACTCAAAAGGAACTCAACATGCGACAACGACGTTGGCTTGAACTGTTGAAAGATTATGATCATACCATCCAATACCATCCTGGAAAAGCAAACGTGGTAGCTGACGCATTGAGTAGAAGATCACATGCAAGTATGAGTGCGATATTGTCAACGCAAGGGCCCATTTTGTGTGACTTGCAAAGGATGGGGATAGAGTTAAAGACTCCAGGGACGCATGTGACGATGGCGAATATACGAGTAGAACCGACTTTAATCGATAAAGTTAAAGCTGCTCAAGCTACAGACCTGGAGCTGATGCGTATGAGGAAGAAAGTGCAAGAAGGTGCTATGCCGGAAGCAAGAATCGATGAAGAGTGAATACTTCGAGTCAACTCCAGACTTTGTGTTCCTAACGACCCTGATTTAAAGTATAAAATCATGATGGAGGCGCACAATACACCGTTTGCAATCCATCCTGGGAGTACCAAAATGTATCATGATATTCGTCATACATTTTGGTGGAGCAATATGAAGAGAGAGATAGCGTTGTTTATCTCAAGGTGTCTAACTTGTCAACGAGTTAAAGCGGAGCATCAAGTACCAAAAGGTCCATTGCAACCACTTGAAATTCCAGAATGGAAGTGGGAGCACATTACCATGGATTTCGTTACCGGTCTTCCTAAGGTTTCTCAAGGCATAGATGCGATTTGGGTTATTGTTGATAGATTGACCAAGTCTGCTCATTTCTTACCGATACGAGAAACTTATACACTTGAACGTCTTGCTCGTATGTACATAAACGAGATTGTAAGACTGCATGGTATGCCGGTATCCATAGTTTCTGATCGAGACCCAAGATTTACTTCACGATTTTGGGTTAGTTTGCAAAAAGCTATGGGCACAGACTTATGTTTTAGCTCGGCATATCATCCTCAGACGGACGGACAGTCGGAGAGGACTATTCAAACTCTTGAAGATCTATTAAGACTCTGTGTCCTTGATTTCAAGGGAAATTGGGACAAGTTCTTACCATTGGTGGAGTTTTCCTATAACAACAGTTATCAAGCAAGTATTGGCATGGCTCCATTCGAAGCGTTGTATGGAAGAAAGTGTCTCTCTCCAGTATGCTGGGATGAGGTGGGTGAAGCAACGTTGTTGGGACCGGAGTTGGTACGGATGACTACGGAAAAGATTCAAATGATCCGACAACGTATAAAAACCTCACAAAGTCGACAAAAGAGTTATGTTGATCTTCATCGAAAGGACGTGGAATTCAATATAGGAGATCATGTGTTGTTACGTGTTACTCCATGGAAAGGAGTTACAAGATTTGGAAAGAGAGGAAAACTCAATCCTCGATTCATCGGTCCATTTTTAATCCTCGATCGAGTAGGAACTGTGGCCTATAGACTCGCTTTACCGCCAAGCATGTCTCGTGTTCATAACGTTTTTCACATATCCATGTTACGAAAATATGTGAAAGATCCGAACCACATTATTGAGTTAGAACAGGACGAAATAGCGGAAGATTTGACATATGAAGAGATTCCTGTTCAAATCTTGGATAAGAAGGAACATATTCTACGCTCCAAGGTTATACCTCAAGTCAAAGTTTTGTGGAGAAACCACGATGTTGAGGAAATGACTTGGGAGTTAGAATCTGAAATGAAATCAAGGTATCCTTACCTCTTTGACATACCAGGTACGTACCCTAATTTCGAGGGCGAAATTTCATAAGAAGGGGAGGTTGTAAGACCCCAGTTTTTATAAATAAAAATGAATTTTCTATAATTATTATTTTTGAATATTATGGAATAAATTGGATATAATGTTATAGTTGTGGGTAATATTTATAAATTTTGCAAAGTACGCAAGTTGTTATAAAATATTCGTTTGGTCGGGGAATATTCTTTTTGTCGGGGAATATTCGTACGACGGCACAATCATTGGTGGACCCCACAACGGAAGTATTGTCGTAGTTAGAAAACGACAAAATTATCTTTCTATAAAATAACGGCGGAGGTATTACCGTTAAAACTGTTGAACTACTCGGTAGTAAAAGTACAGTAATACGCGTTGTTGCATAGTAGCACACGGTATTGATTATTGATGCTTACGTGAGAAGTCACTCAGCTATACTCAATTATTGCTACAGTAATTGCTGCATCATATCTCTTATATTATTGATTCAATTATTGTCACAGTATCATCTGTATAATATGTTATATTATTTAAACAATAATTGAGACGACAAGTTATAAATGATTAATAATTGTTGAAAGATTAAATATGTGCTGATTAAAAATAAAATAATTTTTGGTAATTTTTATTCAATCCTTGATGTATATAAAGAGTCTATTATTAGACGTTTTTGTGGTAAGTTGAATTATTTATGGGGGGCCATATGTCATCATCTAAGAGTCTTTTTCATAAATAGTAATTACCTTCGTAAATAGTAATTACCTTCATAAATAGTAATTACCTTCGTAAATAGTAATTACCTTCGTAAATAGTAATTACCTTTGTAAATAGTAATTACCTTCGTAAATAGTAATTACCTTCGTAAATAGTAATTACCTTCGTAAATAGTAATTACCTTCGTAAATAGTAATTACCTTCGTAAATAGTAGTTGTCCCTTCAATATTACCAAGAGTTAACTGCCTCTTCGGTGTTCCAAGGGTTAATTACCCCTTCACAAATAGTAGTTGTCTCTTCAATATTACCAAGAGTCATTTTGACCCTTCGTTAAAACCAAGAGCCACCCTCAGTTTTTCTATAAATAGAGGCCTAGGGCTTCATTATTTTTCACGAATTCGCTCAAGCTATAGAGAGAGAAAGTATAGAGAGAATACGAGAGAAAGAAGAAGAGTATTCAGTTACTACACTACTGCAGTATTCAATCTCCTAATAATGTAAGGGGTGTTATTCTTTCTTCTTGAAGAGAACTTATGTTATTCCATTCTTTGTTATTCTGTTGGAATAACCTGTAAAAGTGGCATACCCTATACATGACCTGTATACGCGGTACACCCTATACTTGGTGAAATCCTTATGTTATTCCATTCATTATTATTCTGTTGGAATAACCGGTATACGCGGAATACCCTATACTTGGTGACATCCATTTACTATCCTGTCTTTATATTTCTGTCGGAATATCCTGTCTGTGTGTTTTACACCGGACCTGGTTCCATTCTTTATTATTCTGTTGGAATATCCTGTCTGTGTGTTTTACACCGGACCTGGTTCCATTCTTTATTATTCTGTTGGAATATCCTGTCTGTGTGTTTTACACCGGACCTGGTTCCATTCTTTATTATTCTGTTGGAACATCCTGTCGGTGTGAATTTCACCTGACCTGGTTCCGTTATTATTATTCTGCTGGAATAACCTGTCTGTGCGGTCTATCGCATGCATGGTGATTTCTTTTATTATCTCATTCTTTATTATACTCAGTTGGTTAAAACTTTGACTTCTATACTCCATGAAATTAGTGGAATATCCTTGATATTTGCGCTTCATCTAGTATCCTTTCATGGAAATCTTCTTCTGATCATTCTTGAATTTTACACCACAAAACAGTATCGTGTTGACAAATTTGGACGCTAATAATTTCTGGATAAAATAATTCTTGAACTTGTTTTATTGAATTTTTATATCATTGTCATCATCCTCATGTTTATATTTTGTTGAAAGTCATCTGTGGCCTGTAGTGCATAGATGGACTTGGTATGATTATGACCAGGGATTATTCGGTGTAATCATGACCGTAATATTACAAATGATGTAAAAAAATTAAAAATCCTCATTGGCCCGTAGTGCATTGATGGACAGTTATTGGCATGATCATGACCATTAATGAATACACAAATATTCTTGGCCGTAGTGCATGAATAATTGTGGTCGTGATACTAAAGAATATCCTTGGCCGTAGTGCATGGGTGATTCGATGATGTGGAATATTTATTAAGCTGAGTCTCAGCTATAACGATGATGAAAAACCTTTTAAATCATAAAAGACAGTAGTTTTTATTTGATTGCTGGTTCCGCTGCAGTTAAACTTGATGGTTATTGTATTTTATCAGTTTAACATTGTTGAAGGCTAATGATAATTTATTCTGCATTATCTTAGTCATAATATTTCTTACTGGGCTAGTTGAGCTCACCCTTTCTTTCACTGTTCTCTTCAGGAAATGAGAATATAGCTGGGACGAGTCGGGGAGCGGAGTGATGGACCAGAGAATAGTATTAGTAGTCCTCACTATTCTGTTAAATAGTGTGACAATAATTGTATTGAGGACACCTTTTGAGTTTGTATGATCTCTAGTAGACAATAATTGTATTCAAACTCACAGTTATGTTTTGTCGTATTGTACACGACAGTTGTATTAGTAAGTTGTATTTGAATTCTGTACCATGTATCTGGCGACTCAAGATGGGTGATGTATACCTAATTTTGGGGGCGTCACAGGTGAGATATGAAATTTTTTCAAAATACGCAAGTGGTTATAAAATACTCATTTCTGTCGGGGAATATTCATTTGGTCGTGGAGTATTCTTGCTGTCGGGGAATATTCGTACGATGGCGCAGCCATTTGTGGGCCTCATAACAAATAACTATCGGATGAAGAAAACGACAAGTTTGAGTTTTTATAAATAACGGCATAATCGTAATCGTTAACACTGTTGGAATACCCGGTGGTTAAAATACAGTAATATGCGTGATTGCACAGTAGCACACGGTATAACACAATATTTTTGAATTATTGATCCTTACATAAGAAGGCACTACTCAATAATTGTTATAGTAATTACTGTACAAATTTTATTTTATTGATTCAATAATTGTTGCGTTGATATTTTATATTATTGTTGTTTCAATAATTGTTAGTGCACAGTATTTTCTATTATCAGATCAATAATTCATATTATTTGAATAATATTATTAGATAGTATTATTGACAATGTCTAGAAAATTCTGTCAAAGAGAGGTTTGGTCACCTAATTGTGCGCCAGTAAGGAGAAATCCTTATCGGAAAGCCCCATCTTTCCTGGGAAGTGCCTGGTTCTCATAATTGTGATTCTGTAATATTATTTGTGAATAATTAATTATTGATTTATATGATAAGGAAATATTTATTTGATGTGGATATAAATGATAGATTTATTTATTTTATGTGGTTATAATTGAAGGAATTAATGTTGAGGTGTTTTATCAGTATTTTTGTCGGAACGGAGGTATTAAAAATCAAATCAGTATTTTTACGATATATTGCGTGAGTTATAATTTTTAATCCGACCGTTGGATCGCTGTGATTTTTGGATATGTTATACATATATAAGTTGAGTACATGTCCACAAATTTTGAACTGTTAAAAATAAACGTATGATTTGTTATAAATTTTAAGATGTGACTGGTTCAGAAATTGGTGAAGTTTCTGAATTTATCATTTTGGTAGAAAATTCTAGAATGCGTGGGCCCCACATATGGTTGGTGAAGAAATGTGCTAAAATTCTAATTCAAATGTGGTGGGTGACAATAGTAGCAAGTAAAACCATCAGGTAGCAGATCAAGTCTGCTTTGGCGTGCTAATATTTTCCTATAAATAGAGGGTTAAGTTAGAATTGAAAATCACACCAGAAACATATGTTTTCTCTCTTTCTCTCTCTATATTATCGAGCGTATTTGTGACAACCCGAGAAATTAGATAATTTATGAAAATCTTAAATGATTAATTTAAGGTCAAATATTAGACCTAGACAGAAAATGAGTGTATGCGTTTGATGTTATTGGGATTGAATTTTGAGGATTTCAAAATTCGGTGAAGGATATAGGTGAATTATTCAAGATTAAGGATTTATGTGATTAAATTCTGTGATTATGGTTAATGATGTGTTCAGAATGTGGTTAAGGGTCATGGGTTGATCAGATAAATTATATCTGTGACAAACCCTAAGTTTATTTTAAGAACGACAACGTTCAGTTAGAAAACCCTAACATTTAACAAGAAACTCTAGAAATCGTTTCTGGAAACCCTAGTTTCAGTTCCGGGAAATCCGAAATCTTAAATCGGATATTGAAAATCCTAGATTGGGGATGCAATGAATGTACAAGGTTAAACGCCAATAATTTTAATTAATTAGGGAAAACCCTAATGAATTGTTTAAAATCTTAGTTGATTATTGGAAACCCTAATACCAGATCTGAAAACCCTAATTTCAGATTCTGATAAAATGAAACCCTAATCTGGGAATATAACGGAGAATTTTAATGTTTATGTGGTATTTATTAAGTATTAATCAGGGTAAAGGTTAATTAATTAACAAACCCTAATTTCAAATTTTGGAACCCTAATTGTTCCGTCAGAAACTCTAAAGTTCAATTGGATTTAATTGCTAAAATTAGCAATGTTAATTAGGAAACCCTAATCCTAATTATTCTAATTTATGAGTAATTAGAAAACCCTAATCTAATTATGAATATTTAATTTCTAAATTAGAAAATTAAATTTTCTATTAGAAACCCTAATTATTGGGTTATAAACCCTAATCCGTGATTTTGACCCTAATTGCTTAATTAGCAATTATAATTAGCAAATGTTAATCCTAATTAGCAAGAATGAATTTATGATTTAGAAATTTTTATATAATTAGTAAATACTAATTATAAGTAAGAAATATTAAATTTCTATTTTTGAAAATATGAATTTGGAAAATATTAGAAACTAAGTTGCTAAATTGTTAGGGTCAAACCCTAAACTCTCAATGATCCAAACCCTAATCCTAAGGGTTTGCAACACATGGAAAATCCTAGAAATAAATGGAAAAGTCCATAATGCCCTTATGTCACATTTTTAAAAGAATAGCTTGCAAATCTTGGCAAGATCTTGGGTGGTTGAGCAACCCTAGCCCTAGCCCTAGCCATGTGTCCTGCAAATCAGCCATCTAAACCTCTCAATGCATTGAATCCAAGATTATAAAAAAAAAATTAAAGTAAGTAAAGCTACTTACTTTGTTTCTCATTTTTCACCAAACCACTCTCTCTCTAAAATTCGGGATTTAGTGTGATGTGGAGTTAGGAGATGAAACAATATCAAACCCTAACTCTCCATAATCAGCAGCAAAGAACCAGAAATCAGAAAATCAAAGCCCAAAGGTATAAGAACCCTAAATTTCAAAATTTATGATTTTGATGTTTAATGTTGTTGTTTGTTGGTTAAATATGTGTAATAGGGTGTCATTTAGTGATCTGGGTTGTCAAAACCCAGATCCATATAATCAAAGTGCTCGGATCTAAATTTTTATCAAATCTAGAAAACTTGAAAAATATGGCCTGACAGCCATATGTCAGTGCCCATAGATCTGTGTATGTTAATTATTTGTTGAGTTTTAAGTTATATACTTGTTCTTTGCCATGAGAAGAGTATACTGGAAGTTGAATCAACCTCATACCATGTATAGATCAAACGATATGAGCGGTCAAAGACCGTTGACCATTCAAGAAATCTGGTTTCTGGGCAACCCAGAAACCCAGATCGTATCTGACAACGAGATTGCAGGCTCTAGATCTTTGCTAGTTTTAAGTTTTTATGATATGTTGTTGTTTATGGTTGTACTATGACATGAGATCTACAATTGCAAGACATTAACGTACCCAGATCTGCATTAGGATCATAAAAAAATCATGGTCAAACGTGGTTGACCGAACTGCCTTATGAACAATCTGGAAAACCCAGATTTGTTCATGAACACAATCCTGATGCCACTTTGACCAGCTTAAATCTTGTGTATTAATTTTTGTTATGATGATCGGTTGTTACAAACTTGTACACTGACATCTCTGCTACAGATTTGAACCTTAATATCACACATAAAAAGCTCAGAACGAAAACTATAACGACCTAAACCTAGCACCCTTATCTGTTCTTCATTTTCTGGAAAACCCAGAAAATGAAGAACAGCGTTGTCAGTAACTTTGGAGACTTAGATCTCTCGGATATGATATTGTTTGGCCCTGAAACAAGTTGGTGATTGTAGTATTACATTAGTACTATAATGTTAACACAAATTCCAGCCCAGAAATCGATCAGAACACTGTTTTAAATCTGGTCAAACCACCCAACCCGAACTCTGTCAAGAACACTCAAGAACACCTATAGCGACAGAAAGTGTCGCTATAGGCCTTTAGCGACAGTTTATTTAATAATTTCCGGAAATGAATTAAAAATTAGAAAAAAATGGTTTTTAATTATTAAAAATACAAAATAAATTCTGAAAAATTATATTAAAGTCTGAAAAATAGTTTTTAACTATTTTGAGTATATTTTAAAAATATTTAATATTTTTGGAATATAAATGGTATTTATTTATTTAATTATAATATTAAATAAATTATTTAAAAATAGTTTTTAATTCATGAAAAATAATATTATGATAAAAGAAAATATTTTAAGTTATTTTTGATAACTTTTGATATTTTGTGATGAAATTCATTAATTAATAAATATTAATGATAATTAGTTTATTTAATGGATATATTAAATAAATTAAGGAAAAATAGAATTAATGCTTTATAAATCATATAAAAATGATTTAAGTGTTATAAAAATATTTTAAGTTATAAAATATAACTTTTGATGTTTTGGCATGAAAATATTAATATTTTAATATTAATATTAATTATTGGATAATGGATTTAATGGTTTAAAAATCATATAATTATGATTTTAAAGTATTAAAAATACTTTGTGATATTATAATTATATTATAATATTATGTAATAATTTTCATTAATATGTTATATTAAATAAATATTAATGATTAAGGTATTAAGTGGTATTTAATTTATTTAAATGCGGTACTAATGATTGAAAAATATTGATAAATGGTAATAATTATCCGAAAATTATTACGAGCCTAGGAAAATTATTTTGGCTGTTAAGAAAATTATTTGTGATATTGTTAAGTGTTAAGTCAGAGTTTAATTAAACTTAAACTCGATAAAAGTCCGACTAGTCCGTCGGGATGTTAGAATTGTGTCGGGTTGAACTCAAACTGCAATAGTTTGATTTGATACCTAGTCTTAGGTGCTGTATAGACTGATAGGGTTATGGGGTAATGTGTTTAGGTTATTCTATGTGTAAATATATAACAGTATTATACTGTGATGATATTATTCTAATTATTGGAGATCTATATTATTAATATTAGGTCTTCGGGTAAAGCGTTATTAATTGTGTTGCGGTAATAAACGGATCAGGCAAGTTTTCTTGTACTTAACTCTAATAAGAGTGTTTTATTCAAGCTGTTGGTTAATCATTGCTGATTGCCACGAAAATTGTATTATGTACATATTGCATGTATAAGTCAGGTATGAAAGGCTGATCACCTTCATTACCAGTTGATTCAGAAATGTTTGTTCATGTATAATACTTGTTCAGTCAAAAATTTGTTCATGCTAGTTCTCAATTATATTGATGAATTATAGCAAGCCCATTATTTATACTCTTCAATCATGATATATCATTATATTGTTGTATATAAACTTGCTGGGCAACTTTCATGCTCACCCTTGCTATATCATGATAAAACATTGCAGATAAGGCGAATGCGTTCGGATACAGGAAACGGTTAAAGCCAAGTACAGCTTGGGATATAAAGTGCAGCTAGTTTGTAATATCGAATTTGATCAATGTGTTGTATAATAGATATTCTAGAAAATGTGTATTAAGTTAAGGTTACTCGATTTTGGGGGAATAGTGTGTAATGTAATGTATAAACAATATATGTTTATATCTTTCGCAATTAGTGAAAGAATTAGTATACCGGATCAGCGGCGATTCGGGGCCCGGATTCGGGGCTGCTACAGTATTTTTGTGAGTATTTAGATACTTTGAGAGTTGCTATTCAGTGTAAGGTTCCTTCGGCTTTACATTCCGGTCAGAAATACTGGTCTTTTGAGGTAAGGGATTTTAAAGGTTATTATGTTTTTCAGTTTCATAATTTTTCTGACCTTCAAAAATTCTGGAAAAAATTGAAATGATAATTTGATGAGTTTTCTTGATTGTGTCCAAAAATGGTGATATTTGGATGTATAGATTAAAAGTTATGAATTTTATGAGAAAAGACTATTTTAAAAGTAAACCCTTATAATTCCTTGTGGTTAACTTCAAAATTGATGAAATTTTTATTGGGAGTACATCTATATAATATTAGTATACCCTGTAAATTTTGAAATTTTTGGATAAAAGTACAATTTATGATAAATGTCTAAATATTTGGCAGTTTTGGCCATATAAAAAATAGTAAATGAATTTTAAAAAATATATGTTCAATATGAGACTATATTCTGCTAAATCTCAGAAAAGAAATATTTTTGGTACTGATTTGGTATTTATCATGAAAATGAACTAGTTATGAGTAAATGAATTAAATATGTTATGTGAAGTAAAAAAATTGGAAAATAGGATTTTATGGCTTGGGAATCCTGTATAAGGTATATGCAGATTTTTGATGAGGGTTTTGGTTATTGGTGATGAAATTTTATGAGTTTGGCATTTTTGGATGATTAAATGCATTAATTAGTAAAGTGTAAACAATTAAAATAAATTATTTATAAGTTTAAAAAATGATTAAATATTGTGGTAATATTAATAATATTAGATTATGAGATTATTAAGTGATTTATAACATTTGGATTAAGGTGTTATGAAACCATTGATTTATAAATCTTACTTTTGAAATTAAATGCAGTTGTTGATCATATTGTTTTTATTATCATATATAACATTTTTATAAATCCTGGTGATGAAATTTCTCTTTGACTTAAGTGTAAAGATGGGTAGATTATTGGTGTGATCGTGACTATGGGTTCTATTTAGCCAGTAGTGCAAAGATGAATTGTTGACTGGTATGATCATGACCATTGAATTTACAATTGAATATTTTTAGCTTAAGTGCAAAGGTGAATTAATCAACATGTTTATAATTATGGTTTATATAAATTCTGAAATGATTATGTATTTCTTTGAGATATTAATATCTTTGGCCTGTAGTGCAAAGATGAATTATTAATGAATATCTTTGGCCCGTAATGCAAAGATGACATGTTGCTGAATATCTTTGACATGTAGTGCAAATATGAACTGTTAATGAATATCTTTGGCCTGTAGTGCAAAGATGAATTATTGATGAATATCATTGGCCCGTAGTGCAAAGATGACCTGTTGCTGAATATCTTTGGCATGTAGTGCAAAGATGAACTGTTAATGAATATCTTTGGCCCGTAGTACAAAGATGAATTTATTAGTATGATTATGAACAGGAACTGTGATTTGGTATAACCATGATCTTTGATGTTTCAGGTAAAGACAGGTGATAAAAATTATCTTCGTCCTGGATGAGAAAAGGAATTTGGAACCACAAATATGATTATGAGTTATTCATATGATTGTGGACATGAACTGTTGATTGATGTTACAGGGATAAAATATTATTGGTGAACTTTTAACATAGAGGAGATAATAGACATTATGGTCTATTTGACTCTTCTAATGGATTGCTCGTTCCACTGCAACTATGGTTGAAAAGTTTTATCATCTACCATAAGTTCTAAATCTTTGATTTATTACTGATGAAGGCTATTGATAATTTAATTATCTTTAGTCATGATATTTTTTACTGAGCTAGTTGTGCTCACCCTTTTGCTTCACAATTTCTTTCAGGTAATAAGAGTGTTGTCGGGTCGAGCGGGGATAACAGGGGATTAGAACGGTGGTCTATAGCTGATGAGGTTCTCCCTAAATAGTATGTAAATAATTTTATTGAGAACTTTAAATAAGTGTGTCGTATTGTATACGTCATTTGATATTTAATTTTGGTAAACCGAATAGGATGAAGTGAACCCAACTTTGGAAGGGGTTTTGCCACTATCATACAAGATGTCTAATGACATACATCCTCGTGTTATCATAAGACAGGGTTGTGCACATCCACTTGCTGAGTATATCTACGAGCACTACCTATATGATCTTGGAGTTTGGTTGAAATGTAATTCTCAATTGCAGACAGTGGAGATAGTTATATGTCAAGAGAAGACTCACCATTGGAAGTAACATGATAGTAATCTTCTCATTTTTCTTTGGGGTCTATTGGGTCAACCAAGAATAATTCTCGAGTCATATAATATCTATCATAACCTAGACGTATGGCCTCCCATGTACGAAGGTTTCCTTGAGCACTTCCTAAAGATTTTAATTTCTAAAATAGTTATTGACTATACATTTATGTAATGTATCAATGTGAGGTGTTGTCCATAGTTGGGACATGAGTCACAGTTGGTATTAAAACTCATAGTATATGTGTTGTTGTATTTTGCACGACAATTGTAGTAATAAAGTTGTAGTTGTTTTCTGTACCATGTATTTGGCGACTCAGAATAGGTTGGATGGATTGAACCTATTTTGGGGGTGTCACATATAGGGATTAAAATAGAGAATTATATAAGGATAAGAAAGCTGTTGGATATTGATTTATTGATATATTCTTCAAATGTGGGGATAGAGAGTCTATTGGAGAATCTATTGTGAATGCTCTTACCACAACTATCCTTAAATGAATTAAAGAAATATGTATAAAGTTGTCTAGATAAATGAGAGATTATAAAAGAAGATAATTGAGGGCAATATAGAAAAAATTGTAATTAATGCTTCCTAGAAATTTGCTAACAACAAATATATAGAAAAACTTTGAATTGCCTAAAACATCTAATAAATGGGAATGGAGGGTACGAAATGCTTTACTTTTGAACGTAGTACGCTAAGAAAAAACTTTCTAAAAGGATATAGTTAAAAACAGTTTAGTTGTTTTTAAGCGATATGTCGTAACAAAATCATTTTTGTCAACGTTTACCTTGACACCCATAAGGTACTAATTTGGCTGCATTAATTGGCATTCCCTAGATTTTAATTATTTTTTTATGTATATTAGGATTTTTAGTAGTGTTTTTGATTTTCTAATGCGATAATTATATTTGTAAATATCCTTATAATTTAGAGGATAATACTATATAGTTGATCGTAGCTTTCCATTGTGTTTGATCTTAGCCATTGGTTATAGGGGCAAGTTATAATCATACTTGTGCAATAAAAGTTTAAATAAATAGGAGGAAAATGTTTTGGATCCCCACATTTAATATTTCAGAGCAAAGTGTACAATGTTTTGAAACGTTCGTAAACAAAATGTGTTTTGCTAACTTTGAGTTCTTAGCTTATTTTTACTTGTCCAAAAAGAATATAATATGTGCTTATTTATTTATTTATTTATTTATTTGTAATTGTTCAATCTATTAAGTTTGCATTTAAATATGTTATCCCTTGGTTCTATTTGAAACCTTTAACTCTACTCCATATTTTTAACCACTCCTTTTTTTCTCTTCTCACCTGCTATAAATAAACCTTTTCTCTATATTTGTTTAATCTCCTATATCTCTTTCTCTTTCTCTTTCGTCTCTATTCATCTTCTACATTTCTCAAATATTTGGAAGTTTTTGAAAATCTTTAGAGATGATGTTAGACTTTGGATATGGGTATCTCTTCTTTTAAAATTTGTCAAAATCTACCATTTGAGAAATCTAAAATATCTATGACATTTGAATACCAAAATACTTTTATAGACGTTGTAAAAGTCTCAATTCAATATCACCAAACGTTTAAAGACATTATAAAAGTTGTAATTGAATACCAATAAACTTTATAAACTCTTTAAATGTCTTAATTGAATGCAACCAAACTTTAAAAATATTTAAAAGTCTTAATTGAAAACATCCTCCTTAATACTCTCTGTAATTCTCTCCTATTTTTCTAAAACTACTTTTTCTCTCTTTTAATATCTTACCAGTATACTCTCTTTAATTCCTATATTTTCTCTATCCTCTAACAATATGTATGTCTCATCTTTATCACCTACAATTTAGCTTTTCATTTATCTACGCAAGGGAGTTTTTAGTAATACATAGTAATTTTAATGGTGTAATTTTAAGAGTTAACTTCCTTAATCTCTGTATAAAACCCTTAAACGTCGCATATTTAGGAATGGATGGAGTATATAGCTTCGATGAATTCTGAGTTCTTATAAATGAGTAGACTCGCGAACCATTGTTAAAAAAATAAAAATAAAAATGTGTTCCAATATTAATTACTAGTAATTATTCGTGTTTGAAGACACGGCGTAACGAAATTCTCCATCTCTCCGTTTCAACAATCCCACTTTCATTTCCTCTCTCTCCTCCTTCCTCTCCCACCACTCTTTTCTGCCCAAATCAATTAAAATGAATCTGAATCGTACTTGTGTTTTCCCATCCAAATTCAAATTGGGTTCTATCTTATTAATATAGATAGGCCAGATCATTGACGGATCCACACTTGGGCAAGGGTGGTGGTCAATTGACCACCCATATTTATTTTTTTAATTTATTACTACTAAATTAAGAAAAATATAAAAGTAAAGAAAAAAAAGTGCTCACCCTAAATAGTATTCTCTAGTTCCAAAATAAAGAATTAAATTTGACATTTTAAAGTTAATTTGAGATTTTAAAAAAATAATATTGATATGATTTGTTAATATTTTTAAACTATAAATCTATTTAGATAGTTTACAATTTTATAATTGTATTGTTTAAAATAAAATTACTTTATATTAATTTTGAATTTAAAATATATTAAATTTATTTTAAACAATCAATAATGATATTATATTTTCGAACAGAGAGTGTGTGACTTAGTACTCGCATTGAAAAAAATGTATTTGATACTATTAAAGATGAAGAAATTATGAAACAATTTCAAGAAATGAAACACAAGAATGCTTTTGTAATAAATTTTATTCAATTTTGGTGTAATTTATATTATGTGATTTTATTTATAATATTATATATATATATATATATATTGTCACTTACTTCTTCTTTTTTCTTCTTTTTTCATAATCATATTTCTTAATTTAAATATTGACCACCCTTGATTAAATTTATTTGTCCGCATCAAACAGATGGAAGTACGGTGATATTTGATAAAACTAAGTAATTAAGATTTGAATAGTTAGTATATCTTAATAAATTAGTTTATCTGAGTGAAATAATATCTGAACTTAAAACGCATTTTGGTAACTAAAAACTAAAACATGAATGACTTTTAAATTTAAAAATATCTCAAATTGATTTTTTTTTAAAATCAATAATGATCTTAAAATTTGAAATTGATGAAATACAATATTTACAGAGGCTTCATGGATTTAATTTTTTCATTAAGAGACAACTCTTAATGATTTAGATGTATATCTCCATCTTACCGATTAAGAGACGATAAGAGAAACAAAATTTTACCAAATAACTTTACCTCTTACCAAATCAATTGTGCAACTATTAAAAATTATTAAAATGTAAACAAACACCACCGAACTCATATACTCAAAACTTATATGCCTTATATATATTATGTGATGGTGGCTTTAACTAGTTGAGTAAGACCTTATTTCAAAATTACGATGGAAAATCGTCACTTTTGATTTTATTTTAATTTTTAAATCCCTAGAACGAGCCTATGATTGGGAATCACTTTTTGCCACTTAAAAATAATACTCATATATATTTTTTACATGAGTATATAGTGGATTCCACTTTCATATGAAAAGAAATCATGTAAAAATATTAAAAACATATGTAAAAATAGTACTCTTTATCAAAGTGTTAATTAGTAGTCAAAAAATGTGAAATGACAAAATTAACAACTTCTTAACACAGATTATCAACACTCATCTCTATACTAAATATCAATTCCCTTCATTTTTATATTTTTCAATCAACTTTAAAGGGATAATATTGAGTCTTTATACTCAATTTGATCAATTAAACAAAAATACTAGTTACATTTCTTACTTTTTGTATCTTCCTCTAAAACGTCACTTAAAAAACAACCGAAACAGTAACAAAATCATCAAAGCGCGTGATGATATCTATAATCGGATTACAAAGATAATCTCCAATTTTGCACTTTAAACTTTAACCTTAAAATCGATCTGCACTTTAAATTTTATTTTTGAATTAGATCCCTCTAAATTTTAAGTTTCAAAATAATTTGCACCCTCTATATCAAAATAATTTGCACAGGTACAAACTGTATTGAAACTCAAAGTTTAAGATGCGTTTAATTTAAAATAAAATTTAGGGTGCAAATCGATTTTAAAGTTAAAGTTTAGGGTCTAAATTAGAAATTCATAATACCTTTCACCAATCTGGTTCTCACAATCAGATTATTAGAATCTCCACTAATAAATGCAGTCCAAAATACCCAACCTGCTTTTATTGCACCTGCAATGGCAATGTGTGTCATGAATTATTTGGTGAGGAGTTCACTCTTCTTATTGTACATCAATTAGGCTGATAAGTATTACTCCCTCCTCAATCTTCTAAAAGGTGTCCAAAGTACATTTTTTACACACTAAGAAAAGTAAAGTAGCTCAAGTAAGTATTGGATCCTCTATTGGTGGGAATAAGTAGAATAAAACAACAAAAAAGGCATTATATTGTAATCAATATGACCATTTTTGTAGGATTTTGGGTTAGGTTCCATGCCCCCCTCTAGCTACGATGGTAATAAATAAAAGGAACAATTATATTTTATAGTACATTTAAAAACATAATTATAATAAAAGTGCACTCATTAAATATTTACATAACTAATACACTTTCATATTTATTTACATATTCTAGTGTAATTAGGATTCCTTAATTTAGGGAATTATAATTCAATTAGAATTCCTTAATTTAGGTTATTCTCTCTCTCCTCATCTAGAATAACTGTATTAATTAGTCTCCTCCCTTTTTCTTCTTCTACATTCAACGTATTCATTCTTGTTAATGCCCTACTCCACCGCCCTACTCCACCGCCCTTCTCCACCGCCCTCCTCCACCGCCTTCTCCTCCGTCCTCCTCCTCCGTCCTCCTCCTCCGCCCTCCTCCGCCCTCCTCCAGTGTATAAATTAGGCCCTTCTCCTCCGTCCTCCTCCGCCATTAACTCCATCCTCCACCATTAACCTAGACAGTTCTAATTTGTTAATGTCATCCTCTACATCCACACCATTAATATCATCCTACACATCCACACTTGCAATTTTTTTCATAGTACAGTTGCTGCGATTTTTTTATAGTACAGTTGGTAGCCAAACATTCATACCAAGGTAACCAATTCAGTGTTATTAGGTTTCTAATTTATTTTTAAAAAATCTATTATAGATTTTTTTTATTTAAGAGTGCAGTTGGTAGCTAACACTTTATACAAATATAACCAATTCAGTTTTATTGGGTTACCAATTAATTAAAAAAAAATTATTGTAGATTTTTTTTATAATGCAGTTAGTAGCCAAATGTTAAATACAAAAGTAACCAATTCAGTTTTATTGGGTTACCAATTAATGAAAAAAATCTATTATAGATTTTTTTTTCATAATGCAGTTCTATTGCTTACCCACAAAAATTAAAATGGTTACCTTTGTATAAATAATTGGATACCAACTGCAATAAAATTTATCTTTTTCTCCTTTTAATTTCTGAACTAAATCAACCTTCATAATAATGGCAGCTGTGACCGGCGTCCATGGTGTTGAAGCGGCGGCATCCATGATGAAGCGGAGGAAGATGACCGGCGTCCGTGGTGAAGCGGAGGAAGATGGCCGGCGTCCATGGTATTGAAGTAGCGGCGAAGGGGAGGAGAAAGATGACCGGCGAAGGGGAGGAAGAAGATGACGTTTCAAAACTTTAAATATTTGAATTTTAATTATTATTTTTGAATTTATTTTGTTTGTTAGATCCTAGATATTTGAATTATTAATTATGGTAGTTATTTCTCCTTGATTTTAGGTTTCCTTATTATTATGAATTAAATCCTATACTAATTCCCTAAATTAAGGAATCCTAATTGCACTAATATTGTAAATAAATATAGAAAGTGTATTAATTATATAAATATTTTATAAGTGCACTAATAGTGTAATTACTTTCTAAATGTTGTATACTTATGTAAAGAACCCTAAATAAAAATCCTTTTTATGCCATATATTTTCTTCTTGTTTGGGTTGGGCTTGAATTTTGATGTAGGGAGATTTGCCTCAGTTATGTAATTATTCCATGTTCTTGGCAATTTTCTCTAAATCTTTATGTTCGGGCCATGCTTTTTGACTTAAATGAATGGGTCCTTAACACTAATATACAACAATTAAAAAATAATTATAAAAATAAAACACACACAATATAATTACAAAAATAACGTAATTCATATTAATAAGGAACCCTAAAATTAAGGAGAAATATCTGCCATAACTAATCATTCAAATTCAAATATCTGAGATCTAACCACAAAAACAAATTCAAATTCAAATATTCAAATTCAAATTTCATAGGAAAGACTGCACAAATTTTATACTTTACAGGAGGTGGCGGAGGCAATTTTCAGAAGAGGTGGAAGCTTTGGAGGAGGTGACAGCTTCAGAGGAGGTGGTAATGGTGTCTTTAGAGGCGGCGGTGATAGCTATGGAGGAGGTAACAATGGCGGTGGCGGTGGTGGTGGTGGCGGTGGTGGTGGTGGCGGAGATGGCGGTGGTGGCTCAAGTGGTAGTTACAGAGACGGTGGATGTGGAGGCTGGGGCGGTAGTGGCAGGAGCAACCATTTTCTGGTAGTAAAAGAAAATTCTCAAGATACTGCAGAGGAGAAGATCATTAGTAATGTCATGGTAATCAAACTCTTATAACAAGGTAATCAAACTTTTATACTAAGGTATCCAAACTTTTATACCAAGGTAACCAAACCTTGGTAATTACCAAGGTAACCAAACTTTTATACTGAAGTAACCAAACTTTTATATTAAGGTAACCAAACTTTTATACCAAGGTAACCAAAACTTTTATACTAAGGTAACCAAACTTTTATACTGAGATAACCAAACTTTTATACTGAGGTAACCAAATATTTATACCAAGGTTACCTTGGTATGAAGGTTTGGTTACCTTGGTGTGAATGATTGGTTACCAACTGCACTATGAAAAAACTGATGGTGTGAAGGTGGATTGGTTACCTTGGTATAAAAGTTTGTTTACCTTAGTATAAAAGTTTGGTTACTTTGGTATAAAAGTTTGGTTACCAAACTTTTATACTGAGGTAACAAAACTTTTATACTAAGGTAAATACCAATCAACACCAATCAACAAAAAAAGTGATCATAAATTCATAATCAAACGCACATTTTGCATAAAATTAAGATCATAAACCCCAAATAAATGAAATTAAAGAGAAAACCTTAAAAATTAGTGCTCGAGAGAGAGAGAGGTAAAATAGAAGTACTTACAAAAACAGAGTTCAAAGAAATATGAAGAACAATTGGAAGAATGAAAGAAATAGAAAAAAATAGCAGAATAGAAGAAAATGGCAGAAATGACGTCTTCATCTTTTATACAATTAAAAATGACAAATAGTGTCTTCATCTTTTGAAGAAAAAATGGCAGAATAGAGGAAAAAATAAGATAGAATGGCAAAATGACGTCTTCATCTTCTCTCTTCAATGACATCTTCATTTTCTCTCTTCACTCTTCAACTTTTGTCTTTAAATATGAAAATGGAAGAATAGAAGTGCAGTGGCGTACAAAAAATGAAAGTAGGAGGAGATGAGAGAGAAAATGGCAGAAAAGAATAAAATGGCATAATAAGAGGAGATGAGAGAGAAAATGGTACCTACCAAAACTAATCCCCTAAATTAAGAAATCCTAATTATACTAATATTGTCATGTCAGCCATTACATATTAATCCCTTAATTTAAGGACCTTTAATTATGTTAAGATTGAAAATAAAAACAAAAAAGTGTAATGCTTTTGTAATTATTTTATAAGAGTATAATTTTTGTAATTATTTCTAAAAATGTACTATTATATGTAATTTACCTTAAATAAATTGCGTTTGAAATTACTTATTTGCATTTGAAATAAGCACTAATACTCCAAATGCACTAAAAGCACCAAATTGCATTTTAAATTACATGATGATTTTCAAGTGCATTTGAAACTCCAAAATGCACCAAATGCTGGTAGACGAACAAGAACTTGCCACCCTTGAAAGAGTGCGTAATAGCTCACTGATCAAGCGGGTATACATTTTAAGCCGGATTAGTTGGAGTTGTCCTAAATTGGGGTTTAAGACTAAGCAAGCACTAAACCACATTACATAATTGTGAACTTATCGGATATCTAATTAACCTGTATTTGCTGTAAGGATCCAATTTAATGAAAACAACCAATACTCTGACCAAACCTACTTGCATAAGCTCAACTCTAACACACACAACCCATCTGTAAAGATTAATTAACCAATCAATTCTGTTGAAAAACACGGATTATGACAGTAAATCCAACTTACGCAAAATGTTTAATTACTCGAACATGTCAGTAGGATCAATAGAACTTACCAAATGTCCCCACATTCAAGGAATAATATTAAAGTAAAGGTTTTAAATTTTCAAACATTACATTTACATGAAATAACTGGAAAAGACCCACCATGAACTAGTATAATGATGATACCTGTATTTGAGACCAAAAATATTAAGGAAAATATTGTGGATTTTCATGTACTTGAATCATTATAGAGTCCTTCTACACGAACCGGACAGGAAAATTGAACAAGTAGAACAAAATCGATTTGTTCCCGCGAACAAATTGATTCAATTTTCCTGTCCGTGTATACTAATTCATCATTATATGGCGTACTCCTAATCCCATTTAGCCCTATTCACTTCTACAACAATTTTACTTTAGGACAAGTGATTAAGCCCAATAAAAAATGTCAGGCTCAAGAACTATGATTAAGTTGAACTAATTTCCAAAGGAATGTCGTAAACAAGTAAGATCCACCTGTACATTATGTCAAATGTTACAACAAGCAAGCAAAAAAAGTGGAGTAGGTGAGTGTTTGGTTCATGCAAATCATCACCACCTAATATTTTGCGCTTACCAAGAATGGCGGTTCCCTCTTCTGATCCTCCTACGAAAAGGCCGGCATGCCTCGATGCTGAGGTCAACAGCGGCTGCAAGAGCCATAAAGATGGCGGCATCCTCCACACATGTCACGTGACGCATGGCCAGTTGTACCAATGGCTTGCTGCTCTTCCCTTCCCCTTGCACTCTACAGCTCATGACAAACCCACCTACAACAGGACTTAGTGTCGCAAAGTCGCCGCTGCTTTGTGGGCTTGGAATGGGAGTTGCCGCCGCTCGAACCTGTCTGTCGGTATCTATGTAAAACTCACCACCCTTTTCAGCACCAATGAGGATCTCGGACATAAGAAGCTCGCCTCCTTCCTGACCTACAGACAGTAGGTGAAAACGGCAGCAAATGGAGTCTCTGATGCCACGTTCACGCCATGCCTCGAGTTTACCCCATGGCAGCCAACTTTCGGGTCTGCAAGCATCGGGTCGAACAATCAACCAAGCTCCTGGATTTGATCTGGCAACCCAATCACAACCTGTTGACGGCACAAATGGAGTTGTTATGAAGGCTGCTGCAACAGCTGAGCCAGAGAGATCATGTATCGTCACCTTCCATCCTTTCCTTTCTCTTCTGTCAGCCTCTTGCTCGAAACTTTTAACAGAACTTGAACCGTAGGCGCTCAATGGATCTGCCTGGGATAACCTGTGAAGTCATAATAACTAACAGCAATTACAGACAAACCAATAACTGAAAGATTAAGCCTTTTGTTCTGTTCATATATCCATTTATAACCGATGAAAATGATGTTGACAATATACAAATTTCAACTCCACCCCTATCCCAAAAGAAAAATCACTTGATTTAGTTTTCTGTAAAATAAAATGATTATGGAAGAAAGACCGTTGAATGCTATAGAGAATTTTCGTTCGGGGCTGCTTAATCCAATTACTTTTCCTTGCACCCCGCGCGATTAAAATCAAATTAAGTAGTTCGTTTAATCTACGAGGCCGGCAAAAACACAAGGAAATTTATCCATGCTACAGCATTAAAGCTAGCACAGAAACAGATAAACTTGATAAGGAACTTTAGCTTTGCCTATATTATATGCCGTTCTCTCAAATCCTTCAAATTTGAAAGAGAAAATGCCTACATCTTATTTCCATAAATATCTCAACCAAAATGCGGAAGGAATTCCATGATTTAAATCACCTGTCTCGGCTAAATTTGCAACTGAAGATGGGCTGCCTGATGGTGCCTTGAAGCTGTACTAACTGAGGACTCAATTTAGTCTCGTCTTCAAATTGGAAAACATATCTTGGGTCAGGATCCAGTTTTACTCTTGAATGAAGCTCTGCTCCAGGTTTTCCGCTCTCCTGCTTGCTCTTGCCGATACCTATCCAGCCACTGAAAAGAATTGCAGGCTTCCCTTCCCCCCATTCAGGACTGACATCCAACTTGAATGTTCCAATTTGCTGCCTCTTTATCCCAACGCCACAGTGGGACCCCTTCCGCCCCGTAAAAACAATTATCTCCAGACATGCATGATGAGCGTAGAAACATCCAGGTGTCAGCAATGCTTTCAGGTCTGCTTTTTCAAGATAAAAGCTTGAGGCAATGCTATGGGAATCTGGTGCAGCTTCAGGAGATGATATGAAGGGGATAGGTGTTGTCTGTACTGGAAAACCTCGCAGACGAATCTCACACAAACATGTCGAAGAAAATGCATGGATATCAGATTTTCTACCATTTAAAGTTGTCAAAGGAAATCTCAACCCCAGTGAACCTATTGACAACCTAATAAAAGCCTGAGGATCCATTCTGGTCAATAGTCCTTCAGCATTTATCACAAGCTCTAATCTTGAACAGCTCAGAAGGCCTGTGAAGTCGGTCAGCAGATGCTGAAGATCAGGTGTGCAAACTTTTGAGTAGGCTAAAATAGAAAATATTGACACTACTGGTTGACATTATAGATACCATTTCAGGGAAAGTAGTTTACATTTTCCTAATTAGTACGATATGTACCAGTATCGGTGATTGCCGTAGGACATATGGTATCACATCATTTCTAAGATAAGGAAAACAAAGAAAAAGGTAATATATATATATATATATATATATATATATATATATATATATATAATTAATTTCTCAATCTGGTATGACACAAGTTTTAACACAAAAGGCCAAAGTTCCTAGACAGATTCATCATAAATATAAAATAAAATCCGCATTATGCAAGTTTAAATACAAAAAGCAAAGGTACAATCATTTCAAATTATCATCATAGCTCTCATGAGAAAATAATGTTAAGAACCAATCAAAAACTAATTCACAAAATTAGCACCTAAATCTGGCACCAGTACCTTGCCAGCATCAATCCAACACGCCGAATATCAGCCGTCACCGTCTGGTAGCCTGATATTAATAAGTATTTGGAATGCTACAATACCTAAAGTGCTTATTGTCATTATACTATTATAGTAGCGGAACAGAACGTATTTATAATTATTGTTGATTTGTCATTATAGATTTCACACTTCAATCTATGCACTCATCGTATCTTGGGAAGATGAAAAAAATAATAGATAGCATAGTTCAAAATTTATTGTATCATATTCAGTTCAATGCTAAAACCATAAATTTGACAATTTATATTCACATGAATGCACGTTGATAAAATATCGAAAATTAATCGCTCAAGTATAAGATTACTCCAGTATTTTTAGACAAATTGATGATTGATAACTTTATTTTCAAAAGAAATATTAACGGTTACTCTCTTACTAAGTCTATCATTATTAATTCTACCGAAGATACGATAGAATAAATATTAACATTGATACACAATATTATATTTTGACTACATCACCTATGACAACTTTAACACTTGCATATGTAGATTTCACCACATCCCCGTTGGACAAATAAAAAAAACTAATAATAACTTAAGTCTTATAGGTAGCGAATTGCGCTTTGGTATGAACATTCTAAAACATGGTACATTTTCGCTACAGAACACTAAAATTGGTGATGCAAAACCTTTTTTCCTATGTACTTGAATTTCTATCCCACAAGTATGATTACAACTTTACTTTCTGATATACAAATGAGGGGCATCCACTTCTTTAGTTTAAGACATACAATCAATGACTAAACTCAAATCTAATGAAAGGCTCAGATCGACTATCTAGAATCATTCTCTAAAATATTTAGAATATTTACAAACATAATTATCACATTGAAAATTTCATAACACTTGTTAAAGTGTACAAGATATTCTAGAAAATGCAGACTAGTATAGCCAAATGAGCTATTGGGTCCAGTAAAATAACAAGGCCCAAACTCCTTGAAAATGCAACTTATAACCTTACTCTTAGAAACAACTCAATCAGTTCTAACTTTATCTCAAGTCAATTACTCCCTCAGTTCCGAAATACAAAATCAATATTGACTTTTAAAGTCAATTTGATATAATTTCAATTTCAAAATTGATGTTATTAATTTAACTTGTGAAAACAATAAACTTTGCTTAGTTGTACGTTTTAGATAATTTACGATTTTAATAATTCTCTTGCCAAAATTAAACAAATTAACATCAATTTTGAATTAAAAAATATCTCATCCTATATTGACTTCAAAAGACCAAACTTAATCCTATATTTTGGAACTATGGGAGTATTTTAACTATATCATTTAAGAAATCTATTCTCCGCGTACCACTTTCCAAATATACATATTTTGTACCGACTAAGCGATCCGAAAAAACATACTTTTACTATACTTTATAGTTCATACCACCGTAAGTTACAATCCAAGGAACATCTAATCCTCTCTTAAGCTCGTTTATCGTTAAATTAAAATTTATTTGATACATTTGGACAATCTAAACTTAGAGATGATTATGCTACTTCTTGTTATTCTTCATCATCAATTGTCATATGCATCTCTGTCGCCACCACAGGGAAACAACAGGGCCTGAAAAAAATCTTTGACCACTGCAAGTCACCACCTCTGAAGTGTTGACGGTGCTATTATTGTGTAGCAAGTAGATGTTGGACATGAAAATTTATATCTTCACTTTTGTGCTTTTACTCATGTTTAATTTTCTCCTCTATCTTGTATTGCTGCTGATTTTTCTGTCTTTCAAATATTTATTCAAATCATAGTTGTCACGGCGCCAAGGCGGGACACGACAGTAGTTAACCGTCAGAACGCCTAGGTGATAAGGCGTCCGCCGTGGCAGACAAGTCGTTAACAATGTGCAATTTATACATTATTTATTTTATTTCAAAAATATATTGCACAATAAAATGTTATATATACTAAAACCCAAAACATAATAACTAACATTATGAAAAAGTCTCCACTCTCCACTATGTTTCTAGTCATATCTCAAAGTAAAGTCATCAACTATTAAGTCATTTCCGTTTCCCTCACGAGCATTGCACTCATTTAAAAGAGTAAGGTCATGGGTTGAGTTACTTAGGTAATTGAAAAAGTCTATAGGTTATGATGAGTTAAGGTAAAAAATGACTTAATCACTTAACTTGAGCCCGCTACTGAGCCTTGGCGGCTCGGCGTCCAAGGCGTTGTCTTGCCCTTCTCCAATGTCAGGACGCCTAATCGTCGCCATGGCGACACCATGACAATAATGATTCAAATTAAGGTTATGATGGATAAGTGACAACTGATTAATAATCCAAAAAAATGAATACTCTTTTTAACTAAATTAACACAAAATGCATATGTTTCTAACAAGTAAGGGAAAGGGGTTAAGGGAGCCAAGGAACAGGATCAGCATAAAGGCACTTCTACCCACTCTTTATGAGTTAGTATGAAGAGCAGCTCCTTAATATATTACCTACAAGTTTAAGGGAGAAAGATAAATCCTCCTTTTAAAGAAAATACCATCCGGGTTGATTGGTCCCATACACAGTGCATGACATAATCTATAAATGGAGCCCATTACTATACCTTATAGCTTTTTTGTTTTTTCAATGTAATATGGCCTGAATTTAGAAGAAAACACTAATATGACAGTGAACTATAGTTTGGTCCTAAAAATGTTACATTGTCGTTAGGAACACTAAATTAGGAAATCCAAAACAACATTTTACTATCGATTGATTAACTTGGGGGGTGTTTGATAAAAAATTGAATGAATCTGAATTTGAATGAGTTGAATCTGAATCTGAATAAAAAAAATTATTTGATAATTAATGTCTGAAATATTTGAATGACAAAATTTTATTATTTTACCCCTCTAAAAAAATTCAAAGTTGTTGTAAATTTATTTAATATTACTTAATATAATAGTTAATAATTTTTTAAATTTTTAAATTTTTTTACTTTAATCAGCTGCTCATTCAGTCATTCAGTCAAAAAAATCTGACTTAGCCATTTAGCTCAATCATCTGACCGATTCAGCCATTCAGACGATTTTTTTCAAAACAAACGCACTTAATGGCTGACTGATTCAGCCATTCAGATGTATTCAATTCTAAACAAACAGCCCCTTAATATAAGATGGATTATTCCATAAAGGATCGTATCTTTCTACATTGTAGTTTCCTGAAATTGGATTTATTCCTAGTATCATTTAGTTTCTAAAGAAAAACCATGTCCACAAATAGAAACACCTCAAAACATTTTGCAAATATGAATTTTAAGAAACCTACACCCCCCCCCCAAAAAAAAAATAAATAAATAAATAAACCCAACAAGTATAAAATTATATATTATGCGTTGTACCACGTTTCCATTCTTCAAACAAAAAGGATCCATATTATAGGTATCCTTCATATTATGACCTTATTACTATCTCAACATACCGCCAACCTTAAGGGTTACGTTTACGAGTATATGTAAACCATAAGTTGTTATCTCGAGAGTTAAGATCCAAGTAAGGAAACTGAAAAATTAAATATATTATCTTGCAAAAATGGGGATAAAATATAACCCATGAGAATTGCTAGGTAGAGAACATATACATATTCTTAACAATAGGCACAGATGATTCGAAAGACCGAAAATAGCCACTCAGAGGTTGTTAGAGGAATTAAGGCGACAATAAATAAAGAAGTTCAGAGCCGGCCCTGGGGCAGGTCCATCGGGGCGACCGCCCAGGGCCCAAAGTTGAGGAGGGCCCAATTTTTTTTAAAAATTATGTATATATGTGTATAAAAAAATAAAAGAATAATTATAAAATATAATGTAAAATAAATCAATAAATTAATATAGAGAATCAAAATAGACTCTTAGCCACAAAAAAAAACTCTTCAACCCTCTCAGTTCATATTTGATTCACGGTTTAACTGCAAAATTTAAAATATTTTGTATTAACTGACGAGGATAAATATTTGATTCACGGTTTAACTGCAAAATATGGCATACTTGATTAAAAAGATGTTTATATTACACATCTCTATATCATAGATGCTAACAATTTAAGAAAACACAAAAGTTCTATTTTGATTTTTGATTATGAGTTTTAATATTATATTTATTATTCCCTCCGCAATATGATAAAAAATTTAGTTGACTTTATATGTATATTAAAAATAAAAAAAATAAAAAATTTATCCATATTTAAATTCTCATTTAATTGTATAATTTATTGTACATAATTAATGATATTTCATAAATATGCATTTAAATAAAAATACGACAATTGAACTTAATATATGGCCAGGGCAGGGGCAAAACTGCTCTCGAGATAGTAATTAACCTTTAACAAAAAGATATTAAAGTGAATTTTATATATTTATATAAACAAACTAGTACTAATAAATAGTGAATTTTATATAGTTATATAGTGTAAATTATGTGTCTTGTGTTGAATACACCTCCAAAAAAGTCACAATCCGTACCAAATAGAATTATTTTTAACAATCCTTGTATCTGTAGATATGTAATAATCCTAGATATTTTTAAAAGTGAAATAAATTATATTAATTTTAAAGTATAATTTTAAAAAATTAAATTTGATTATATACTTTGAAAGTAATTTATAATACTATTAAAATTTTAATTGATTGAGATATGTAGTTAATGTAGGTAATTAGAATAATTGTTTATTATAAATTATTTTATTATTTTTAATATTTATTATTATTACTATTTTTGGTGTAGCAAGATTTTGTTAAAAAATAAATAAATAAATAAAGGAAGGAAGAAGCCCGCGGCCCGACCCAACCCGGGCCACGGACCTCACAATTTCAGCCCGCCAAAATCCGAGCTATTTTGGACCCTGCCCGAGCCCGGCCCGCCCGCCCGTTTGCCATCTCTAAAAGGGGCACACTTGAAATTTTTTGTCATGGGCCTTGTAAAACACAGGACCGGCTCTGACGAAGTTACACACCAAAAATTAAATCTTTCTCTGAAAAACTCAGTAATCATAATTTCTTGTACAGGCCTGATCTAACTAAACAATGAGTTTATCAAGCTCCCTCCAATATCAGCCTGATTATTATGAGCATCAGCTATCCCAAATTTTAATCTTCTACCACATTTTTCCCAAAACAGAGGATACTAAATTCATGAAAATACCTTTTCACATGTTCATTCTTTTATTATCTAGTACTCTTCAGCGGACATAGAGAATCGAAAGACTATAAAGAAAATTCAAGGAAACACTTGGCAGGGAAGCCCCTTCACAGATACTAAACATGTTTTCTTCTCTGGTTTACCATAGGACTTAATGGACTCAAAATAATCTCATAAAGTGGAGATAATGGAAATATTTGTAATCATTGTTTTTTTTTTGTGCGTGGTATGTGTTTGTGCTCTACACATCTTCCACTTCCCAATTTCGGTATAGTTTCAATAATGCAATTAAACCGAGATGAATGAAAGTACAGACACAGATCACCTAATTTGGTGATCTTTCCTTCTACTAAATAAATAACATATTCCTTGAATTGCATTATCTTCACATAAACTCTCACTTAAATTTTGGATTTAGAAGACATACCCAAGTCTCTAATCAAATTACTACTAACTTTGCTTTTCCTATCTATCTAGCCTCAAAGACTCCAAATTTAAGCAATTAATGGACTTAAATAAGAAAAACCCCATGTAAAATGCAAACAAACAATTAAGCCCCAACCAAAAAGCTTGAACTTAAACCACCAACTAACTATGCCATTTTTACACGAACATGCCCAAATAATACTAACAAATAACCAAAGTCAAGGTCACTAAAAAAACCCACAAAATTATAGTGTATGGAAGTCTTAAACAGGAAAATAAACCAAAAGAAAAATACCCACCTTTACTTTGAAGCTTTCTCTTCCTTAAAAGCACCCCCAAAGCCACCTTTGAACCTGGAATCACTCCAATTCTTACAAAAATTGGGGAAAATCTTCATAATACCCTTTTCATTTAATCACTTGAAACCAATGACCCAAATTAGCGAAAACAACATTCAAGATCAAAATTCCTTCACTCTCATCCAAACACCCCCAATGACTCTCCCCCACACTCTTTTCTCTCTCTATATGTAAATATATGTATGTATAAAAAAAACACCCAGATCAAATAATGATGTAAAATTAAAGAAAACTGGGTGTGATGAATAATTGGACCAAAACACTTAAACCCCTCCAAGAATATCACGTAGACTGTGCACGGATCACGAGAAACGCCATACATACATCTATCCACATATATAAATAAGTAATTTAATAAAAACAGAGGGAGAGAAAAAAGGCTAATGCATTATTTGGGACGAAACAGGCGGAGAAAGTAAAGGAAAATAATTAATTTAATTATATAGTATAGTATGAGAAACCATCAAACAAATGAATTGAACATAAAATAAAACAGTGTCACTATACAAATATAGTAATGTCGGAGAGAGAACAAGAAAAAATGAGATGGCAACAAATGAAACATCAGATAATAATAATCTCTTGTAGTTGGAAAATAAATAAATATAAAATATATACATATATATATATTGTATAAAAGACTATATATATATATTGTATAAAAGACTAATGGAGGAAGGCAGATCGTATAAATTGGATACAGCTGTAAACAACGCTTCTTGACACTGTGGGGCAGAGAATCGTTTTCAGGCACGCATGTTGGTGATGGTAAGCCTGACTTCATTACCATAACTCTGCATAATTAAATACTAAAATGAGAATTAGTACACGAGAACATTATTTTTTAGTGTGTTTTGATTATTTTTGCATAGTTCTCTCTCATATGGATATGAAATTCACTGCATATTCATATGAGAGAGGATCATTTAAAAATATCAAAAATATATATAAAAATAAAAGTTTCCTTAGTATATCTTGTTTTTATTTTATTAAACATATATTAAATTTATTATTATAAAGATATAGTAATATTTTTTACAATAAAATTCAATCATTCTAATTTAAGAAATAAGATCATTATTAACTTTTATAAATACAATTT
Organism: Panax japonicus; assembly: GCA_020205505.1. Classification (NCBI taxonomy): domain Eukaryota; kingdom Viridiplantae; phylum Streptophyta; class Magnoliopsida; order Apiales; family Araliaceae; genus Panax; species Panax japonicus. Next base: position 9,778,565 of record CM035099.1, read on the forward strand.
AAATATTTTTTAAATTAAAAATTATAAGAGTATCAAATTTTAGTATGTTCAAGTACTAGAAATTATTTGAAAATTACTACTAATACTTTAAAGATTTATTTTTTACAATCTCAAATAAAAACACATCAATTTCATACTTAAAAACATTTCAAATTGAGTTTTAACATAAATAATTAACTTATATCTCGCTTTATAGTAGGAGTATTAACTTTGATATAAGATTCCTATGGTTATTTGGAATAAAGATTAGGGGTGAGAAAAATAGTCAAAGGATGCATTAATTGTTGTGTGGTGATTTAGGTGGAGATATCTTCACAAAGAGCGCATGCATTTTATTTTATTAGTCTATTTTTAGTAAAATCTGTACAAAAATTACATAATAAAGCTAAGTTTCGTCCACGTTTTCCTTATTTTCTTTCCTAATCCCTTCCTTCATATTCTCATAATTTCTTAATTTTGAATGCAATAGTATATGTTCATATATAATATAAAATTGCATTTAATAATTCTTATAAAAACGTTTTTATAAAAATTAATTATAATTAATAGAGAAAAATGATAGCTCCAGATAGGGGCTGAACATTTCGATTATAACCGAACCGGATAGGTTATTTGGTTCTAACAGAAAACCGAAATTTACATTTTTTTTGATATCCGAACAACTATTCGAAATGAGTGTTAATCGAAAAATCGAATAACCGAATTAACTATTCGGTTATTCAGTTAATAACTGAAATTAACTAAAAAGAAAACAGAGGTGCAAATTTCATGCAAATGTAATAGCTACAGCTTATTCACTACTAGAAAAATAAGAATACGTGACGGAATTTTGTGACAGTTTTTAAAAACAATCACAAAAGATAGTAATTTGTGATGGAGTTTTTAAGCAATCACAAAATAATAGTATATATGATGGCTCTTAGTGATGACTAATCTTGCCATCAATGTATTATAATTGTGATGGTCATGTCAATCACACCAATTTTTTCACGCAAAATAAATTTTTTTTTGTGACGCACTAAGTCATCACTTATAGATATACCCTTTTTGTGATTGCATTTAAGCTATCACTAATATTTTAATGTAAGAAATAATAAAAACAATATTTTATGACGGTCATAACAATCATTAAAAAAGATAGATTTTTGTGATGACTTTTATTTGCAATTACAAAAAGAAGGTATTTTGTGATGGAATTTTTAAGCCGTCACAAAACAATAAAATATATGATGACTCTTAGTGATGACTAATTTTACCATCATCATAGAGTATTTGTGACTGCCATTGCAATCACCAAATCTTATGTGTAAGTAATTTTATTTAGTAAGTCAACTCACATATGTTTTCTTTTATATTTTGTTTTAAAATTATAATCATGATCTGGGCTTTGGTGTAGTGGTAATACTCTTTATTTAGTTTGCAAATGGGAGAGGGTTTGAATCCTACAAGTACCATTTGATACAATTAATATAGATACAATTAATACAATGAAATCAAATGGGAGAGGGTTCGAATCCTACAAGTATCATTTGATACAATTAATATAGATACAATTAATATAATGAAATAAGTTATACATAAATAGAGATTCACGTTCTTACATTTGATCTCTAAAGTCTTATTTTTTTTGTGATGACTTTGACAATCACAATAGATTACGTGTTAATGTGATTGTATTAATCATCACAAAAGCACTAAACGTTTGCGTGATTGCCAAAACTATCATGTAAAACCTTTCATGATGGGCGTATACAAGACGACCATTGTGATGCTTAAAGTCATCACATAAACCTTTTGTGATGGTTTTTCTACTTTTTGTGATGAATTTTGGCCATCACAAATAACCATTTTTTGTAGTGATTATTTGGGGTAAATAGGCTAAGTATTGTCAAATGTCTACTATTCATTTGGATGGTTCGGTTATTTCGTTAACCGAATAGTAAAAATTCAAGAAACGAACCTGAATTCGAAAATCGAATAGTAAAACGGGTACAACCGAAATGCAAAAACTAACCGAATAATTGAAAAAATTCGATTAAAAAATTTCGGTTCGATTATTCGGTTTTATCCGTTTTTTGCTCAGTACTAACTCCAGAACAAAAATTTTCTTTTTCAATACAAAATATGGATTATGTGCTTGTATTGTGTATAAATGTTGTATATTTTGTTCTAAGATATTACTACTTGTAAGATCCCAACTTATTATAAATAAAATTGAATTTTTTCTATTCGTTATTCTAAATTAATAAGGTGTTAATTTGATATAATGCTTTGATTATGAGTGAAATGTGCAAATTTTACAAAATAAGCAAGTGGTTATAGAATATTCATTTTTGTCAGAAAATATTCGTTTAGTCGTGGAATATTCTTGTTGTCGGGGAATATTTGTACGACGGCGCAGCCATTTGTGGGCCTCATAACGAAAAACGGTTGGATGAAGAAAAATGACAAAGTATGAGTTTTTATAAATAACGGCGTAATTGTTACCGTTAACACTGTTGGAATACCTGGTGGTTAAAATACAGTAATACGCATGGTTGCACAGTAGAACACGGTATTGCACAGTATTGTTGAATTATTGATTCTTACGTAAGAAGGCATTACTCAATAATTGTTACAGTAGTTACTGTTCAATATTTTATTTTATTGATTCAATAATTTCTGCGTTGATAGTTTATATTATTGTTGTTTCAATAATTATCATTGCATAGTATTTTCCATTATCAGATCAATAATTCATATTATTTGAATAATATCATTAGATAGCATTATTGGCAATGTCTAGAAAGTTCTGTCAATGAGAGGTTTGGTCACCTAATTGTGCGCCAGTAAGGAGAAATCCTTATCGGAAAGCCCCCTCTTTCCTGGGAACGACCTGGTTGTCATAATTGTGATTCTGTAATATTATTTGTGAATAATTAATTATTGATTTGCATGATAAGAAAATATTTATTTTATATGGATATAATTGATGGTTATATTTATTTTATGTGGATATAATTGAAGGAATTAATGTTGAGGTGTTTTATCAGTATTTTTGTCGGAATGGAGGTATTAAAAATCAAATCAGTGTTCTTGAGATATATTGCGTGAGTTATAATTTTTAATCCGACTGTTGGATCGTTGTGATTTTTAGATATGTTATATATATAAGTTGAGTACATGTCCACAAATTTTGAATCGTTAAAAATGAATGTATGATTTGTTATGAATTTTAAAAGGTGACTAATTCGGAAATTATGTTATAAATGATTTTTGGTGAAAAATTCTAGAATTGAGTGGGCCCCACTTTTGGTTGGTGAGAAATGTGCTCAAATTGAATTTCAAATGTGGTGGGTGGCAATAGTAGCAGGTAAAGCCATCACGTAGCAGGTCAAGTCTGCTTCGGCGGGCTAACATTTTTCTATAAATAGAGGGCTAAGTTAGAATTAAAAATCACACCAGAAACAAGCTTTCTTTCTCTTTATATTATCTAGCGTATTTTGTGAGTATTTAGATATTTTGTGAGTTGCTATTCAGTGCAAGTTTCCTTCGGCTTTACATTCGATATTGCAAACAGAAGTACTATTATTTTGAGGTAAGGGATGCTATTTTCTTCTTAAATGATATTATTTTCTTCAATATCATTATGCCGAAATATTGGTTTGAACTTTTTAATCAAATTTAGAATTTTTTGTGTCGGGGTTACTATTCACGTATACGGCACTATTCACGTATACGGCACTATTCACGTATACGATACTATTCACGAATACGACACTATTCACCGAAAAATGAAAATTTTCCTTTTTATCCAATATGTCTATTATGGTTACTATCTTTGATTTTATCCATGTTTTGATCTTTGTTTTTAAATTCTGCTTCAAAATTGGTTATTATGAAGTATTAGTGATCATAAACTGTAACACAAATCCCTAATATTTGTCCTTCAGTCTCACTAGATTCACTCTCTAAAATATTTTTCATCATCCTCAGTACTTAATGGTGATACTTGATGAATATCTTTGGCCTATAATGCAAAGATGAATGATTACCTGATGAATATCTTTGGCCCGTAGTGCAAAGATGAACAGCTGTTGAGATGAACATGACCAACTGGTGATACAATGAATATCTTTGGCCTGTAGTGCAAAGATGAATATTTGATTTAAGATGTATATTGATTGATGTTACAGGGATAAAATATTGATGATGGACTTTTAAATTCATAGATGATAGTAGATTTCATTCTCTACTTAACTCTTCTAATGAATTTTTGTTTCCGCTGCAGTTGTTGATCTAAAACTTGTTGTCGATTATATTCTATCAGATTTTTCCCTGTTGAAGACTAATAATAATTTTTTGTATATTATCTTAGTCATAATATTCTTTACTAGGCTAGTTGATCTCACCCTTTTCATTTTTGTTCCATTTTTTTCTCAAGAGGTGAGAACATAGCAGGATCGAATCGGGGTATGGAGTGATGGTTCTAAAAAGATGTTTTAGCAGTCCTCACTATTTCTGTAAAATAGTATATGAATAATTGTGATGAAGACTTATTTGACTGTTGATATTGTCTAGAAGACAATATTTGTATTTAATCTCACAGTATGCGTTGTCGTATTTTGCACGACAATTGTATTATTGAAGTTGTAGATTGCTTTCTGTACCATGTATTTGGCGACTCAGAATAGGTTGGGTGGATTGGACCTATTTTGGGGGCGTCACACTACTTCTTGTGCTCAAAACATCAATGTATATCATATATAAATTTGCATAAAATTTCATGAGAACAATGCCCTTCATGAAATATGACCAAAATTACATAACTTTCTGGAGTATTACAATACTTATAAAAAATTCTTACAAAAAATAACTTATAAAATGATGTGTTAATGTGAAATTAATAAATGATCCATCATAAATGAGTGAAGCCAATAATTGTAACCAATCACAATCATACACATCATTTTATATCTCATTTTTGAAACTATTTTTAGTCACCAAAATATTGTTAAAATTCCACACTTATGAACATCTGTTATTGAGAATACAAAAATAAGTTGTACATGTTGAGAATATTCGGTCCATATATGTTTATCTGAACTTATAATATCTTGACTCAAAAGGTTAACCTATTAGGTTTATGGTCCATTAGAGCATGTATTCCTTAATCTTTTTCCTTGTGTTTCGATATGGGACTTTATATTATCACGCAAAACCTTCACACAACTCATTCTGAGTAGCCAAATACATGGTACAAAATTCAAATACAAATTTCATTAATACAACTATTAATTTTCGTATAAAATACGACAAAATATATGCTGTGAGTTTTAATACAAATATTGTCTCGTAAAAAATATCCAAACTCAAATAAAATTCTCATTACAAATATTGTCACACTATTTTACAAAATAGTAAGAATTACTAAAATAACCAACTTGGACCATTACTCCACTCCTCGACTACTCCCAGCTACATTCTAGTCTCCTGAGAAGAACAATGGAACCAAAAAGGAAGAGGGTGAGCTCAACTAGCCCAGTAAATAATATTATGACTAAGATAATGTAGAACAAATTATCCTTAATTCTCAATAGGGAAAAATCTGATAGAATACAATAGACAACAAGTTTTAGATCAACAACTGCAGCGGAAATAGCAATCCATTAGAAGAGTCAAGTAGAGCATGATGTCTACTATCTTCTATGATTTAAAATTCCATCATGAATATTTTATTCCTGTAACACCAATCAATAAATTTTTCAAATCAATGAATTATCTATGCACTACGGGCCAAGGATATTCGTTTGTATCACCGGTACGTGGTCATAATCATGTCAAACAACTGTCCATCTATGCATTACGGGCAAAGAGGACTTTAACCACAACATTTGTCTTTAACATTACAGGTCATGATTATAGCAATACATAATTCATGGTCATAATCATACCAATTAACAGTTCATCTATGCACTGCAGGCCAAAGATGACTTTTACCACAACATAAGCATGAGAATATTGACAATGATACAAGGAATCAATCAAGTGAGATCAATGATAAATATTAGAGATTTATAATTTAATTTATCCAGAGTTCAAGAATGTCCAAATTGTCAACATGATAATTAATTGTGGAGTAAAATTCAATAATGATATTCATGTATCAAAAATAATTTGGACAGAAAAGAAACTAAATTTTTTTGTGAATAGTACCCCGTGAATAGTACCTCCAGTGAATAGTATCCCGAGTGAATGTTACCCCGAGTGAATGGTACCCCATGAATAGTACTCGATTGAATAATACCCTGCAAATAGTGTTGGAAGAGTGCATATTGTGATTTAATATTTAAAGTAAATGTTCATGATTATATATAAAGTCCTTCTAGGAATGTATGTACAAGGACTTAGTGATAGATCAAATTGTTATGTTGATATAAGCTTTTAATGTTTTCATTCTGTAAATGAATGTATAGATAAAGAGATTAAAGATGTGAGACCCCAGATTTTATGAATAAAGATTTAAATTTTTTGAAATATTTTTTAAATATTATGGTGTGGATTTGATATAATGTTATAGTTGTGGGTAGTATTTATAAATTTTGTAAAGTATGCAAGTTGTTATATAATATTCGATTGGTCGGGGAATATTATTTGTGTCGGGGAATATTCGTACGACGACACAATCATTGGTGGACCCCACAACGGAATTATTGTCGGATTGAGAAAACGACAAAAATATTTTTTATGAAAATAACGGCGGAAGTTTTATCGTTGATACTGTTGAACTACTCGGTAGTAAAAGAACAGTAATACGCGTGGTTGTATAGTAACACACGGTATTGATTATTGATGTTTATGTGAGAAGTCACTCAGTTTTGTTCAATTATTGCTACAATAGTTGCTGCATAGTATCTCACATTATTTGATTCAATTATTGTTGATTTATAAGTTTTGTTTTATTAGTATTATTAACGTAATAAAACAGAAATATCTTTTTATATAAAACAGAATACTTTTATAAAGTTATTCATTTTATTAGATAATAATTAGATTATATTATATTTTATTATGCATAGTGTTTGTATAGTGCCTGCATAGTATTTGCATAGTAAAAATCTTTTTATATAAAATAGAATATATTATATTTTATTTAAAGATTTTACTTTAAATATGGACCGTCCGATTAAAGTAAATTAATCTGGATCGTTCATGGGTTGGTTACTATTCATTCCATTCTTCTATAAATAGAAGCTCGTTCCTTCATTATTTCTTACGAATTTATTGAAACTCTAGAGAGAGAAACTATAGAGAGAGAAAAAAAAATATTCTGCTACTTCACTACTTCTTTATTCAGTTCTTCTTTATACGATAAGGGATGTTATTTCTTTTTTATTCAAGAAAGAACTTCTGTTATTCAATTTTTTTATTGTTCTGTTGGAATAACCTGTATACGCGGGCTACCCTATATTTGGTGACATTCTTCTATTATTCTGTCTTTATTATTCTGTTGGAATATCCTATCTGTGTGTTTTACACCGGAACTGGTTCTGTCTTTATTATTCTGTTGGAATATCCTGTCTGTGTGTTTTACACCGGACCTGATTCTATCTTTATTATTCTGTTGGAATATCCTGTCTGTGTGCTTTACACCGGACCTGGTTCCGTCTTTATTATTCTGTCTTTATTATTCTGTTGGAATATCATGTCTGTGTGTTTTACACCGGACCTGGTTCCGTCTTTATTATTCTGTCTTTATTATTCTGTTGGAATATCCTGTCTGTGTTTTACACCTGACCTGGTTCCGTCTTTATTATTCTATTGGAATAACCTGTCTATGCGAAGTACCGCATGCATGGTGATTTCTGTTGTTATTCCATTCTTTATTATTCTGTTGGAACATCTTGTCGGTGTGAATTTCACCTGACCTGGTTCCGTTATTATTATTCTGTTGGAATAACCTGTCTATGCGAAGTACCGCATGCATGGTGATTTCTTTTGTTATTCCATTCTTTATTATACTCAGTTGGTTAAAGTTTTGACTTCTATACTCCATGAAATTAGTAGAATATCCTTGATATTTGTGCTTCATCCAGTATCTTTTCGTGAAAATATTCTTCTGAGCATTCTTGAATTTTACTCTACAAAGAAGTATCATGTTGACAATTTGGACGTTATTGGTTCCTGGACAAATTAATTCTTGAACTTGTTTTATTGAATTCTTATATCATTGTCATCATCCTCATGTTTATATTATGTTGAAAGTCATCTGTGGCCTGTAGTGCATAGATGGACTTGGTATGATTATGACCAGGTATTATTCGGTATAATCATGACCGTAATGTTACAAATGATGTGGTAAAAGTCTTCATTGACCCGTAGTGCATTGATGGACAGTTTTTGGTATGATTATGGCTGTGGATTCTCTTTGGCCAAGGGAGAAAATATGAATTATTTTATGGCATGATCAGGATCGTTGATGAAAACACGATTATTTTTGGCCCGTAGTGCATGGATAATTCGTGGTTGTGATACTAAAGAATATCCTTGGCCTGTAGTGCAGGGATGATTTAATGATATGGATTATTTATTGAGCTAAGTCTCAACGATAAAAGTGATGATTTTTTTAAATCATTAAAGATAGTAGATTTTATTCTCTACTTGACTCTTTTAATGGATTGCTTGTTCCGCTGCAGTTAAACTTGATGTCTATTGTATTTTATCAGTTTAACATTGTTCGAGACTAATGATAATTTATTCTGCATTATCTTAGTCATAATATTTCTTACTGGCTAGTTGAGCTCACCCTTTCTTTCACTGTTCTCTTCAGGAAATGAGAACGTAGCTGGGACGAGTCGGGGAACGGAGTGATGGTCCTAGATGGTGTATTAGTAGTCCTCACTATTCTGTTAAATAGTGTGACAATAAATGTAATGAGGACTTATTCTGAGAGTGGATATTGTTTAGAAGACAGTATTTGTATTAAAACTCATAGCTCTCTTGTTGTATTTTAAAGATTGTATTTGAAATTTTGTACCATGTATTTGGCGACTCAGAATAGGTGATGTATACCTATTTTGGGGGGCATCACAGTTGGTATCAAAGCTTAGGGATATGATCCCTGGCTAATATGTGAGACAAGAACTAGGAGGGGAGAGACGGAGAATTCCTTCGCTAGTATGACCTACCTAAGTTTATTTGGTATTTAATTGGTCGGTTAGAGTATAGAGATAATATGTGATATGTTAATTAACCCTTGTTTTGTGGCAGTGTTTGAAAATGGCATCCGAGAATGTTGAGAATAGCAATGGAGCACAGGATACCGTTGAGTCTCCACAGATCAATAATCAGGACAATGAGCAACAGGATGGTGATAATCCTCCTGTAAACAACAACATTGATCAATTGAGGAACGACAGTACGTTTAGGAGCTTTTTAGAATTCATGCAACATCAGGCGAAGGCGGCTCCTGTTAATAATGCAGATAAAAATAATGGCAACCCACAGTCGGTCACCGCAAAGCAATTCAATGATCTGGGACCACCGGAGTTTTTGGGAAAGCCAGAACCACTTAGTGGTTAAAGCAGATGACTAAGATATTTGATGTCTTGGGATGCTCCGAGGAGCAAAAGGTTCCCTTTGCCACCTTTATGTTGCGTGAAGAGGCAGATTACTGGTGGGAATCTGTAAAACGTACCCAGCCTGACGCACTCAAGATGTCTTGGGAGAAGTTCCAAGAGCTGTTCAATGACAAGTACTTTCCCGAAAGCATTCGTCACATGAAGGAGGTGAAATTTATCAAGTTGGAGCAAAACAACATGACCGTGTCACAGTACGAAGCCAAGTTTGCCGAGTTATCCCGATTTGCATCCCATTTGGTTGATAATGAGGAGAGAATGACGCGAATGTTTCTAAGAGGATTGAAACCTGAGATACGTCAATATCTTATCTCTCATAAACTATGTTTGTATTCAGATGTTGTTAATAGGGCTCAGTTATTGGAGCGCGATAATGAGTCAACCCAACCAAAAGAGAGCAGCCGGCAAAATGATAATACCAGTAATAACAGTCATCAAAGCGGTGACAATAAGCATGGAGGGAATCAACATGCCAGAAATGGTAACCACTTCGGTGGTAATCATGGCCAAAACAATAAGAATGGAAATTTCAAGAAGAGAAGGTTTAACAATGACGTGAAGACGTCGGCACCAGCACCCGTTTCAAAGGAAGAAGAACGACCACCGGTCGTATGTTTCAAATGCGGACAGGAGGGACACATCCGTCCAAATTGTACGCAGCAATCCAAATCGTGTTTTAATTATGGAAGAGAAGGTTAACTAGCTCGATTTTATCGTATGGTAAAGTCAAGTCCAGCTGGGATAGTGATGCCAAAGGATGTCCCAGACAAGCCAAAGCCAGTAGTTTAAGAGAGAGCATTTTTTTTCGTGACGAGGAACCTGAATAAAATTATCACGGTTAAGTTAATCATAAGCTCTTGCGAAGTCTGTACCGTGTTAGATAACGGTTCTACTCACTCTTTTATTTCACCTACTTGTGTTCAATGTTTGAAGTTAACTCCGGAGAAGTTAGACTTTGATATATCTGTTTAAACTTAGTTGGGAGAAACCTTCGTTACCTCTACTGTTTATAAATCTTGTTTAAATAAACACTTTCACGTTACATGTCGATCTTATCTCTTTGAAAATACTTGCCTTTGATGTGATTTTTGTAAACGATCGATTAATTACTCATCATGCTTTTCGTAAGGTTGTTAGCTTTCATACTCCTAACCAACCTGTTATGCGAATTCAAAGTAACCAAACCACTAAAGTCAATCATTGTAATATCAAGCCATAAGTAAAGAGCCCCGATCCTTTCATTGTTGACTTCCTTGTGTGGAATGCACCGAAGCCAAACTTTCTATAGGCGACATCGTGAATGAAGATGGCAAGTTGATAGGTATCAATATGATGTACTATCCAAGTCTTGGATGAGGGTCACAGTTTTGAATGATATTTCTATCGTTAATAAATTTCTTGATGTATTCCTGAAGACTTCTTAGCCTACCCCTAGAGTGTGAAATCGAATTTTGTATTGACCCCAGTACAAAACCCATTTCTTAAACCCTCAAATATTTCTTTAATTAAAACGAACGTAACATGCGCAAAAGACGTTGACTCGAGCCTGTTGAAGATTACGATGGTACTATTCAATATCATCGTGGAAGAGCGAACGTGGTAGATGACGTGTTGAGTAGAAGATCGTATGCGTTTATGAGTGCGATGTTGTTAACACAAAGACTCATTTCGTATAACTTACAAATGATGAAGATAGATTTAAAGAGTCTAGGGACCCACATAAAGTAACGAATATACGAGTAGAATCAACTTCAATCGATAAAGTTAAAGTCGCTCAAACTACACACCCAAAGCTAATGAATGTGAAGAAGAAGGTTCAACAGGGCGTTATTCTAGAAGCAAGAATCGATGAAGAGAGGAAATCTCAACTCTCAATTTAATTGGCCCATTTGAAATCCTCGATCGAGTAGGAACTGTGGCCTATAGACTCGTTTTACCGCCAAGTATGTCGCGTGTTCATAACGTTTTTCACGTATCGTTGTTAGTAAAAACTTAGTCTTGGGGGACTTTGGAGCCAAATTTTGGAATAATTAATGAATCTGAAAAATTATAAAATTATGGGAGTTTTATAGAGCATGTTACAAGCTTTCCATAGCCTCGAAAACGGACTAATTCCGATAACGGATGAAGAAGTTATGAAGATTTGAAGTATATGCGTCAAAAGTTACAAAATCTGGAAAATTGGAGCAAAATGCCAAGAGTCGAGCACCTAGGCGCTAGACTCGGCGCTCAAATTCTGCTCTTGGGTGCCTAGGCGCTTGCCCAAAGCCAAATTTGGGCGCCTAGGCGCTGGTCATGTGTTAAGCCAAAATTTGTCCGGACGTCCTTTAGTAAATTGGGCATAACTTTTTCATACGAGCTCCGATTGAGGTGATTCAGGATGATTCGGAAAGATAACGAGTAGACCTACAACTTTCCTTCTTTATGTTTTGAGATTTGAGGTCGGTATCAAGTCCTAAAATGGCTTTTTTAGGGCTGATATGCATTCAGAGGCAATAAGAGGACATCGGGCATGCACGTATGAAACGTGTGATGTTTTCCACAATAAAAGTATTCAAGGTTATACCTCAAGAGTTGGAATATGAAATAAAGATAATATATCCTCACCTCTTCGGCATACCAGGTACTTACGTAAATTTCGAGGGCGAAATTTCATAAGGAGAGAAGATTGTGAGACCCAGATTTTATGAATAAAGATTTTAATTTCTCGAAATATTTTTTGAATATTATGGTGTGGATTTGATATAATATTATAGTTGTGGGTAGTATTTATAAATTTTGCAAAGTATGAAAGTTGTTATATAATATTCGATTGGTCGGGGAATATTTTTTGTGTCGGGGAATATTCGTACGACGGCACAATCATTGGTGGACCCTACAATGGAATTATTGTCGGATTGAGAAAACGACAAAAATATTTTTATGAAAATAACAGCGAAAGTTTTACCGTTGATACTGTTGAACTACTCGGTAGTAAAAGTACAGTAATACGCGTGGTTGCATAGTAACACTGTATTAATTATTGGTGTTTATGTGAGAAGTCACTCAGTTTTGTTCAATTATTGCTACAATAGTTGCTGCATAATATCTCACATTATTTGATTCAATTATTGTTGATTTATAAGTTTTGTTTTATTAGTATTATTAACGTAATAAAACAGAAACATCTTTTTATATAAAACAGAATACTTTTATAAAGTTATTCTTTTTATTAGATAATAATTAGATTATATTATATTTTATTATGCATAGTGTTTGCATAGTGCCTGCATAGTATTTGTATAGTAAAAATCTTTTTATATAAAATAGAATATATTATATTTTATTTAAAGATTTTGCTTTAAATATGGACCGTCCGATTAAAGTAAATTAATCTGGACCGTTCATGGGTTGGTTACTATTCATTCCATTCTTCCATAAATAGAAGTTCATTCCTTCATTATTTCTTACGAATTTATTGAAAATCTAGAGAGAGAAACTATATAGAGAAAGAAGAAAAGTAATCTGCTACTTCACTACTTCTTTATTCAGTTCTTCTTTATACGGTAAGGGGTGTTATTTCTTTTGTATTCAAGAAGAGAACTTCTGTTATTCTATTTTTTTATTGTTCTGTTGGAATAACCTGTATACGCGGGCTACCCTATACTTGGTGACATTCTTCTATTATTCTGTCTTTATTATTTTGTTGGAATATCCTGTCTGTGTTTTTTACACCGAACCTGGTTCCGTCTTTATTATTCTGTTAGAATATCTTGTCTGTGTGTTTTACACCGAACCTGATTCCGTATTTATTATTCTGTTGGAATATCCTGTCTGTGTGTTTTACACCGGACCTGGTTCCGTCTTTATTATTCTGTTGGAATATCATGTCTGTGTGTTTTACACCGGACCTGGTTCCGTCTTTATTATTCTGTCTTTATTATTCTGTTGGAATATCCTGTCTGTGTTTTACACCTGACCTGGTTCCGTCTTTATTATTCTATTGGAATAACCTGTCTATGCGAAGTACCTCATGCATGGTGATTTCTGTTGTTATTCCATTCTTTATTATTCTGTTGGAACATCTTGTCGGTGTGAATTTCACCTGACCTGGTTCCGTTATTATTATTCTGTTGGAATAACCTGTCTATGCGAAGTACCGCATGCATGGTGATTTCTTTTGTTATTCCATTCTTTATTATACTCAGTTGGTTAAAGTTTTGACTTCTATACTCCATGAAATTAGTAGAATATCCTTGATATTTGTGCTTCATCCAGTATCTTTTCGTGAAAATATTCTTCTGAGCATTCTTGAATTTTACTCTACAAAGAAGTATCATGTTGACAATTTGGACGTTATTGGTTCCTGGACAAATTAATTCTTGAACTTGTTTTATTGAATTCTTATATCATTGTCATCATCCTCATGTTTATATTATGTTGAAAGTCATCTGTGGCCTGTAGTGCATAGATGGACTTGGTATGATTATGACCAGGTATTATTCGGTATAATCATGACCGTAATGTTACAAATGATGTGGTAAAAGTCCTCATTGGCCCGTAGTGCATTGATGGACAGTTTTTGGTATGATTATGGCTGTGGATTCTCTTCGGCCAAGGGAGCAAAGATGAATTATTTTATGGCATGATCTGGACCGTTGATGAAAACACGATTATCTTTGGTCCGTAGTGCATGGATAATTCATGGTCGTGATACTAAAGAATATCCTTGGCCTGTAGTGCAGGGATGATTTAATGATGTGGATTATTTATTGAGCTGAGTCTCAACGATAAAAGTGATGAATTTTTTTTTAAATCATTAAAGATAGTAGATTTTATTCTCTACTTGACTCTTTTAATGGATTGCTTGTTCCGCTGCAGTTAAACTTGATGTCTATTGTATTTTATCAGTTTAACATTGTTCGAGACTAATGATAATTTATTCTGCATTATCTTAGTCGTAATATTTCTTTCTGGGCTAGTTGAGCTCACCCTTTCTTTCACTGTTCTCTTCAGGAAATGAGAACGTAGCTGGGACGAGTCGGGGAACGGAGTGATGGTCCTAGATGGTGTATTAGTAGTCCTCACTATTCTGTTAAATAGTGTGACATTAAATGTAATGAGGACTTATTCTGAGAGTGGATATTGTTTAGAAGACAGTATTTGTATTAAAACTTATAGCTCTCTTGTTGTATTTTAAAGATTGTATTTGAAATTTTGTGCCATGTATTTGGTGACTCAGAATAGGTGATGTATACCTATTTTGGGGGCATCACAAAAGATGTTTGGATGATCTATAAAATGTAATAGATATGCTTCAGTAAAATCGCAGTCTATTGAGCTGATCAAGAACTTGCAGAAGCCAAGGCAGAATTGTAGAGTATCGAGGATCGTTGTATGTCTGCCTTGAAGGGCTTCTCCAGAGATCGTAGTGTGTTCTAGACGTTTGCCTAAGCCAACTTAGAGATCGTAGTGTGGTCCAGACGTTTGCCGAAGCCAACTCAAAGATCGTAGAGTGCTCTCAGAAACGTAGAGTCTGCAAGACAAGCAAGTGAAGATCGTAGTGTGCCAGCCCTTAAGAGAAATCGTAGTGTTCTCGTTTGGTTGCATCAAGCACCAAGGTGGCAAGACACCACGATAAAAATCGTAGAGTATCATCTGGCTGTGTTAGAAGTTACGGGCCTTGATCATTTATTCAAAGATAAAATCTTAACAAATATGGAATGGTTTACAAACGTTGAAGTAATCACCAGTCCCAATGGCATGAAAACATCCTTAATATGCAACAAAAAGACATATTGAAGAAGCTAAGGAAAGGACCATGGGACAGAGGAAAACACCTTTTCAGGTGTTAGGTGAGAAAGCAGTCTGCTATGTCAGTAGGCTAGAATGCATTTCTGAAGATATACAGAAAAGTCTCCATCAAAGTTCAAAAACGTCAAATGCATTAAATGCTTCAACGGATGGATTCAACGGGCAGATTTAAAAAATCACATATATGCAAGACATCTACAGATGATAGGGGTAAGCAAGCAATAGAACAAAAAGAAAGAATACTCAACGCTTAACTCTACGATCTGAAAAAAAGAGAAAGCTTGCACAGTTACTCAATTCTTTAGAACAAGAGCTTAACGACAACTGAGTAGCACCAACCAAGAACTCAACAACTACCAATCAACTGAAGTAAGAGTCCCAAGTTAGAAGGACTTGAAGAGTTCTAAGTGAACTGTGAAGAGCCAAGTCTGCTGGACTTGAAGAGTTCAAGAGTGAACTAAGAAGTTCCTAGACCGCTGGTCTAGAAGGAATCTGCGAGATTTAGAAAGTGTAAAAGACATCCTTAGTGGATTTCCTACTCGAGGAGTAGAAGAGTGGACTAGGAGCTTTAAGTGCTCTGAACCACTTAAAATTGTTGTGTCTATTACATTCTTACTATAACTGCTACAGTAAAACCTCTATTTAGGAATAGATTTGGGACCAAACTATTTGTATTCTAATTGAGAGGTTATTACGAAATAGAGGTATTGGTACAAAATATTTTTCGAGCACCCAAAAATATCCACTTTAACAAAAATATAGATTTTATAACAAAAATTAAAGAAAACATAAATTATTTAGATTTTCAAACTAGGAAAATGTAGTCTTTTATAGTAAATTTAGTTTTTATAGGAAAATATGGTCTTTTATAGGAAATGTAATCTTTTATAGGAAAATGTAGTCTTTTATAGGAAAATATAGTCTTTTATAGAAAATGTAGTTCTTTATAGAAAATGTAGCCTTTTATAAAAAATGTAGTCTTTTAAAATTAATATTTTCTCTCTCTCTCTCATATATATATATATATATATATATATATATATATATATATATATATATATGAAATTATTACTATATAGAGGTATATTTTGTTAATACGAGACTTAAAATGTATATAACATATTACAATTTAGAGGTTATTCCTATTTATAACTGGCCCAAATTGGGACCAAATTTTTTTATAATATTGTAGAGGTTATTCTTATATAGAGTATTCCTAAATAGAGGTTTTACTGTATAAATGTTATAATTGTCTCACTCTCATTAACTCATTATATCTAAAAGGGAGATCAAACAAACCTTAATTCTGCTGTGTTTAAATCATTATCAAAATTGACAAAGTAAAATGAAAAGATTTTTAAATATCTATTTAACCCCCCCTTCTAGATAACTATTGTGCCTCCGGGAACTAACAAATAGTACTCCAAATGAAAATATTAAAATTTAATAAGAAAGTTCAGACCAATATTCCAATGAAACGATATTAGATGAAGCGCAAAATTCAAGGATATTCTACTAAATTCAGGGATTATAGAAGTAGTACTTACTATATTAAGTTTAGATTTAGGAATATGAAAAGAAATAATATATGAAACTACAAATGGATTTTCACCTGTCATGCGGTAATTCGCGTAGACAGATCTTTTCTATAAATAAAGAATGTGTACAAAGGATTATTCACCATGCATGCGGTAATCCGCGTAGACAGGTTATTCTCACATATCAAAAAATGAATATGAAGGGTTATTCACCATGCATGCGGTAATCTGCGTAGACAGGTTACTTCCGCAGATTAATAAAGAATGAATACAAAGGGTTATTCATCATGCATGCGGTAATCTGCGTAAACAGGTTACTCCCACGGATTAATAAAGAATGAATACGAAAAATAATATCCCTTACCTTAGTAGGAGATTGGATACTGCAATAGTGAAGTAGCAAAATACTCTTCTTCTTTCTCTCTATAGTTTCTCTCTCAATAATTTTAGTGAATTCATAAGAAAGAATGAAGAAATGAGCTACTATTTATAGGAGAATTGACTAAATAATAACTGATTCACGAACGGTCCAGATTGATTTACTAGTAAAACGGACGGTCCAGATTGATTTACTATTAAAACCTCAACCGACGGTCTATATTGATTTACTATTAAAATCTCAACGACAGTCTGAAAAATTAGCACATCTCCCTATGGAATAATAAGTCAAACTTACAACAAACGCCTCATGACAAACCCCTCTATTTATATCAAAAATTGAATAAATATTTACTACAATTCACTTATCTTCCATAAACACATTTTTAATCTTTCAATAATTATTTATCCTTAATATTATAACTCACAATATTGACAACCAGATTGTTCCCAGGAAAGAGGGGGCTTTTCGATAAGAATTTCTCCTTATTGGCGCGCAATTAAATAACCTAACCCCTTTCCTCGACAGAACTTTCTAGACATTGTCAATAATATAAATAATAATATGAATAATTGTGTCGTCTCAATTATTGAGTTAATAATATAAAATATTATGAAGATGATACTGTGACAATAATTGAATCAATAATATGAGATACTATGCAGCAGCTATTGTAGCAATTATTGAATGAAACTGAGTGACTTCTTATGTAAGCATTAATAATTAGAGATACTGTGCAATATTGTGTGCTACTGTGCAACAACACGTATTATTGTTCTTTTATCACCGGTATTTCAACAGTTAACGATAAAAGTTTTGTCGTTATTTTTATAAAAAGGTTATTTTTGTCTCTTTCTATATCTGACATTCATTCTGTTGTGGGGTCCACCAATGAATGTGTCATCGTACAGATATTCCCCGATAAAAAGAATATTTTCTGGCTAAACGAATATTTTATGACAACTTGCTTACTTTGTAAAATTTGCACATATCACCCATAACTATAGCATTATATCAAATCAACACCTTATTATTCAAAAATAATATTTAGAGAAAATTAAATCTTTATTCATAAAAAGTTGGGGTCTTACAGACAGTCTTCCCCTTAACGCGTGATCTCTCCATCCACATCGACACCAAGCTCCCCCTTGAACTTTAGTCATACTCTTTTAAGCACTAGCCCATATGAGCCACCCTCTTCAATATATTAAGTGTTTGATCCACCAAGAGCCAACAATCTCTCGTTGAGAATTAAGTCAATGCAAAACACACAATAAAATAATTATAAAGAAAGATAAAATAACACAAGATTTAATGTGAAAAACCTTTAAAAGAAAAACTCTCTTAACTCTTAAGATACTACATGACTTTTTGTTATATTACACTTCAACAACTTAACATAATACTTCATTTATAGAATACCCACAATTCTCCTCTTTCTATTCAAAATAAGACACTTCCAAAATAAAACTCTTACTACAAATAGATTTTTTTTCCAAAATAATACTCTTATTAAAAATAAGAGTTCTTCCTTTCCATATTAGTAATTTTTTTCTTAATTAGATTCGAGGAGTAACCCAACAATTTCTCCCTCGACTCCAATCCCCGAATACTTCAATTTTATATCTGAATAGGATTCGATGAGTATCCTTACAATTCCTCGCGCGAATCTAATTCGCAAACACTTCAACTTCATCACTGTCACTGTTTTTCTAGTCGTCACCATCATCCGCATCATTTGTATAATCCACATCATCTGTGTCATCCGCAATATACACACACTATTCAGATCATTCGTGTTATCTGCACCATCTGCATAATCTACATTATCCGCATCAGCTTCATCATCATCATCATCATCATCATCATCATCATCATCATTATTTTTATATTCATCAGCATTTTCATGATCTTCATCTAGCGACTTCAATGGTGATCCTCCATAAGTGCATAATCTCTTATTCATCAACATCACGATGAACACCTACTCTTTCAATCTTCGCTCTCTTCATTTGTCACACCAATTCGACTAATTCTCCTTCTACCATGAATCCAATCAACCTAACTCTTGATACCACTTGTTGGTAAAAGTCAACGCAAACTACACAAAAAAATAATTATGAAGAGAGATAAAAACAAAACACAATATTTAATGTAGAAAACTTTTAAAGGAAAAAATCACAGTTCAAACTCTGAATATATCCACTATATCAAAATAATGGGTTTACAATAATTCTTCCAAGCTTTATGCCCTAAAACTTGAGGTTCCACAATATCGCGACACAACTTTTTGTACGGAATAAAAGCTTCAAAAACCTCTCCTTTTATACAAACACAAAATCCACTTGCACCATCTCCCAACTCTTAGGATGCTATATGATTTTTGGTTGTGCTACACTTCAACAATTCAATATAATACTTTATTTATAAAGTATCTACAATTCTTTTATTTCTATTCAAAATAAGACACTTACAAAATAAAACTCTTACTATAAAAATATTACTTTCTAAAATAATGCTCTTATTAAAAATAAGAATTCTTCCTTTTTATATTAGTAAATTTTTTCTTAATATAATTCGAGAAGTAACCCAAGAGTACCATACCATAAAACAAATTTTTATCAAAATAAATTATATAATTTTTATATAATTACCTCACACCTACTCTATTCATTTGACCATGAATAGATTTCATATTTCAACTCAAATCTTATCCACATGAGTAAAAGTTTAGACAAATGGATCTGCCGACTGCCTGCCCATATGAAAAGTAGTAGTAAAAGTTAGTCATTTGTTCGTGAATACAGGATAATTGATACCTAATGGGTTATATTATAATATTTGATTCTCATTATTGTATAATTCCAATGATTATTCATTTGATTCAATGTAGCTGGCCAACAAATCTTTAGCGGCACAATTGTTTTATGTACACGAGTTTTTGTGTGCATGGGGTTTTGTAGTTGTGCCCCATTCAACTAACACCTTCTTGCATGAATTGATTCTTACAATCCATAATCAAAGCTTTATGCAATCTTTCATAAGGATCTAAACGAACTGAGTCGAATCGAATCGATTATTGAGTTGTTAAGATTTGATTCACAAAATTTATCGAGTATAAAATAAGATTTGATTGATGCTCATTTAACTACGAGTCGAGCATAATTCTGAATAGAGCTCGAGCAGTTTGAACTTTTCGAACGAATATTATCCGAGTATCAATAGAAAATTACAATTTGAGAAGATTCGAATAATTTATCGAACTTTAAAATTTACTCATATTTGACTCATTAATATTTCGAGTCGAGCTCGAATCGAATTTTTAGTCGAACGAGTACGAATCGAGCCCGAACTGTTTGCTCATTTTACAGCCTTATCTTTGAAGCTTCAAAAATTCATGAGGAAAATTATAATGGAAAATAATATAAATATTAGTGATAATATTTTTAAAGAGATGTATATAATTCTTATTTATCTCGTGTATTGATAAATTTCACAATCGTAATTCGACTTAGAGTTATCGTAATACATAGCACGGCTAAATTATAATTTATTGACACTTTATTTTGAGTTTAAAACAATTAAAATATAGATAACTAAAGATTATTAGAGATTTTTAATTTTTATTTAATTTCTTTTCCCTTATTGCTTTTTTTATATTTTCAAACTCCAAACATATGTTTTGTCAGTTGTATGCCAAGTCGATACTCAACGGCTATTGCTAAACTCAACTGACTACTTTACAACCACATAATACCAATTAATTATAAAAGTAATTTTGGTAAAAGGAGAATACGAACTTATATTTGATATATAGAACAAAGAGCTTTTGCATGAGATAGAGAGAGGTGCAAACATGAAACAAAACTACAACAAAGGGACCATTTTAACTTAAAACAAAACTAAGGACAAAAAATATATTTTGCCACTAGTTATATTTTACCAAAACCATCTTTTTCATTCTTTAGTATATATCAATCACCTTGTCAATAAGCACTATTTCGTATTCCATAGGTATCATTTGAAAGTCTTTTTACTTTAAAAATATAGTAAACAAATTTCATGTTAATATATATGAGAGAAATTAATATAACAAAATAGTATATGGAAAATAAGAAAAACAAGAAATTATACAATCTCTAATTTGACAAAAATAATACTTACTTTACTTATATAATTGTATAAAATATAAAATTTAAGATTATTTATTCACAAAGTTAAATATGAACAATAATATTTTCTTATCAAAAATAATTGAGTTTTGAAATGCCCTAATTAAATATTAAAAGTATTGTTATATATGATGTAAATTTATATAAATATATATCAGATATTGGCACATAAAAATACATCTGACACGAGGTAGTAGGGTAAGTACTCCCTCCGTTTCTAAAAGATTGTCGTTTTAGAAGGTAAAATTTGTTTCCAAAAGTTTGTCGTTTACACGAAAATAAATTATTTATTTTCCTATATTACCCATACCTTCTCTCATTGTCCCAAGAAATTCTCTCCCTTATATTAATAGTTTTCAACTTCCCATAAAGGGGTAATGATAGAATTTCAAACAAATTTTACTTTGTAAATGGTACTTTCTTAATTTATGTGTAAAAATTTTAAACGACAATATTTTAAAAACGGAAATAATAAATAATTTGGCACATACCACCGACCATTATGGCATTACATAACAAATACCATAAGATAGAACCCTCCTAAATGGTTGTAAAATGAAATTTTAATGGTATAAAAGAAAAAAGAGAGAGGATAATTTGGGACACAAATTAGTACAACTCATTCCCTTGAAGGTAAATCCAAAAGGTCAAAATAGTGGCACAAATAAGATGATTGGACAACTCATTTGCATGTGAAGGTCGGGGGGCTGGTCGGACCCATAATACACGACTTTATTGCTAAGCAGCACATGTGACGTGATTGCTGATTAAGAAGAGTTTTAGTTGGTGTTTATTTGTGCCTGAATATCTTAATTCACCTGTCTTTCATTTGGTTAGAGAGAAGCTTTGTTTGGTAAAAAATGTTTTACTTCTTAATCGCTAAGATAGAAATTTAAATCTTAACTATTAAAATCTACCTCTCATTAGTTTATTTAAAATTTATAGACAAAAATAGTCTCAATAAATATTATACTCTTTCAATTTTAAATTTTAAGATCAATCAAATAAAATTTTTAAATAACTCAGAAGGTTAAAATGATAAAATAGTGTCATTTAGATATTTTACACTTTTTAGTTATCAAACAGTTTTTTAAATTCAGATGCTATTTCATTCAGATGATCTCAGATCTTAATTATTCAATTTTATCAAACACCACATTATTTTAATTTATTTTATTTAATCGCATATGTTTTTATGTTGATCGCACTCTAATTTCGTCAAATATTTATAAAGATATACATCATTCTTTTTTTTTTTAATTTTATATTTACTCTACTACTCCCCAAAAAATGAAAGAGCTGCCAAAAAAGAGTTTGGTTTTAACCAACCAAATGTTTTTGATTCTATGCCTTTGCTTTGAGTGTGATGGTTTAGGTTTTTCCATTTTTTTCAAAATTCTTGAGCCTTCAATTTGACAAGAGGCAAAAAAATGAGTACTTTTTTCATGCTTCTCAAAAACAAAAGGTAAAGTAGTTATACGACTCGTGAAAAGTTATACAAATGTTTTGTTCAAAATCTCTTAATTTTGCTCATTTAAATTCAATTTATTTTTCCAAATTAAAAGTCAAATAAGTATTTTTATTTTTCCAAATTAAAAATAAATGGTAAAAATTTATTTTTATTCAATGTAAAATAAAAGAGTTCGTTTGAGAATTTCAAATAAGTATTAATTTCTTAGTTTTTAATATTACTTCAAATATTAAATATAACTTTGGTTCTCATACTATTTTTTGCCTAATAAATAACACTCTTTTTCTTTTTCCAATACAATGAAAATATTAATTGACAATTAATAATATATTTAATACTAGCTGGGTCCCGTGCCTCCGGCACTGTATGGACAATATGATTTATCTCAAACTTTGAACGACCAAAATAATTTATTGAGTGAGCGGAAAATTTAAAGTCATTTATATTTTATTAAATTATTATTAGATTATTAGATAGATAGATGTATTTTATTAGATAGATGTATGAACGGTGGGATTTATCCCAAACTTTGGACGGCCCAGATGATTTATTGAGTGAGCGGGAAATTCAAAATTATTTGTATTTTATTAGATAGATTATACAATTATTTTTTTAATACTTATACACAACTCTAAAACGACTTATATTAAAGAACGGAGGGAGGAAGTAATAAATTGTTATATTTATTGCTCAACAATCTTAAATCTCAACTTTTGATTTTAATAAAAAAAATTACACATTCTTTACTAACTCTTGGATAAATATAGAGGGAGGGCATATTTTTTATTTTTTATTTTTTTGGTTTTATGCCTCAATAGAAACTAAATACAAAAAAAGAAGAAGAAGAAGAATTGAACAAACCTCGTTATTTCTTTCATTTTATCAAAGTGTTGAATAAGAATTTCTTTTGTGTCGATCAAATAGTTACAAAATAAAAATAGATAGTAAATAACTTTATATTCCCACCCAAAAGTGGGATAAAATCATTTAAGCTGCTTGTAAAATATGACTTTAAGAGTAGATTGGTTTATATTCTGTTATTCTTTTCCACATAACTCATTTTTATCGTGAAAATTATGTATACAACTTTTAAAAGGTCACGTCTAATAGAGTAAAGGCAATTCAATCCAAAGAAATCTTACCCGTTAAGCAAACAAAACCTCTAGTCCCTTATTTTCAAGGGTATCAAAATTGTGGGAACTTGTGATTTATAATTTATAATTTAGGAGTTACTTAAAAAGGCTAGTGCAGAGCAAAGTGAGGGGGCGAAGCGACGCACTAGCCCATCAGGGTTGAACCGAAAGTTGTGGGAGGCGGAGGCCCCCGCGGTACGGTACGAAGCGCGGGGCGCGTCAGGATCGGTGCATGTTCTACATTTGTGGTGTAAAATCCCAAATTTTACTAATAAAGATTTAAATATCTCGATTTTTTTTGAATATTATGGTGTGGATTTAATATAATGTTATAGTTGTGGGTAATATTTATAAATTTTGTAAAGTATGCAAGTTGTTATATTATATTCGATTGGTCGGGGAATATTCTTTGTGTCGGGGAGTATTCGTACGACGACACAATCATTGGTGGACCCCACAACGAAATTATTATCGGATTGAGAAAACGACAAAAATATTTTTATGAAAATAACGGCGAAAGTTTTACCGTTAATACTGTTGAACTACTCGGTAGTAAAAGTACAATAAAACGCGTGGTTGCATAGTAGCACACGGTATTGATTATTGATGCTTACGTGAGAAGTCACTCAGTTTTGTTCAATTATTGCTACAGTAGTTGCTGCATAGTATCTCACGTTATTTGATTCAATTATTGTTGATTGTTATATATATATATATATATATATATATATATATATATATATATATATATA
Organism: Panax japonicus; assembly: GCA_020205505.1. Lineage (NCBI taxonomy): Eukaryota > Viridiplantae > Streptophyta > Magnoliopsida > Apiales > Araliaceae > Panax > Panax japonicus. The sequence goes on from CM035099.1 coordinate 9,803,420, forward strand.
TATATTATATATATATATATAAGTTTTGTTTTATTAGTATTATTAATATAATAAAACAGAAAAGTTTTTATATAAAACAAAATACTTTTATAAAGTTATTCTATAAATAGAATATATTATATTCTATTATGCATAGTATTTTGCATAGTAAAATCTTTTTATATAAAACATAATACTTTTATAAAGTTATTCTATAAATAGAATGTATTATATTTTATTATGCATAATGTTGCATAGTGCATGTACAGTGTTTTGCATAGTAAAATCTTTTTATATAAAATAGAATACTTTTATAAAGTTATTCGTTTTATTAGATTATAAATATAATATATTATATTTTATTAAAAAGATTTTACTTTAAATATGGACCGTCCGATTAAAAGTAAATCAATTTGGACCGTTCATGAATTAGTTACTATGCAGTCCATTCTTCTATAAATAGAAGCTCATTCCTTCATTATTTCTTACGAATTCACTGAAACTCTAGAGAGAAAAACTATAGAGAGAAAGAAGAAAAGTATTCTGCTACTTCACTACTTCTATATCAAGTTTCTTCTTTATAAGGTAAGGGATATTATTTCTTTCGTATTCATGAAGAGAACTTCTGTTATTCAATTATTTATTATTCTGTTGGAATAACCTGTATACGCGGTCTACCCTATACTTGGTGAAATTCTTCTGTTATTCCATTCTTTATTATTCTGTTGGAATATCATGTCTGTGCGTTTACGCCGGACCTGGTTCCGTCTTTATTATTCTGTTGGAATATCATGTCTGTGCGTTTTACGCCGGACCTGGTTTCGTTATTTATTATTCTGTTGGAATAATCTGTCTATGCGAAGTACCGCATGCATGGTGATTGTTGTTGTTATTTCATTCTTTATTATTCTGTTAGAACATCCTGTCGGTGCGAATTTCGCCTGACCTGGTTCCGTTATTTATTATTCTGATGGAATAACCTGTCTATACGAAGTACCACATGCATGATGATTTCTGTTGTTATTCCATTCTTTATTATTCTGTTGGAATATCCTGTCGGTGCGTATTACGCCTGACCTGGTTTCGTTAATTATTATTCTGTTGGAATAACCTGTCTATGCGAAGTACCGCATGTATGGTGACTTCTTTTGTTATTCCATTCTTTATTATACTCAGTTGATTAAAGTTTTGACTTCTATACTCCATGAAATTAGTGAAATATCCTTGATATTTGCGCTTCATCCAATATCTTTTCATGGAAATATTCTTCTGGGCATTCTTGAATTTTACTCTACAAAGAAGTATCATATGTTGACAATTTGGACGTTATTAGTTCCTGAATAATTTAATTCTTGAACTTGTTTTATTGAATTCTTATATCATTGTCATCATCCTCATGTTTATATTTTGTTGAAAGTCATCTGTGGCCTGTAGTGCATAGATGGACTTGTTATGGTTATGACCAGGGATTATTCGGTATAATCATGACCGTAATATTATAAATGATGTGAAAAAGTCCTCATTGGCCCGTAGTGCATTGATGGATAGTTTTTGGTATGATTATGGCTATGAATTCTCTTCGGCAAAGGAGCAAATATGAATTATTTTATGGCATGATCAGGACCGTTGATGAAAACACGAGTATCTTTGGCCCATAGTGCATGGATAATTCGTGGTCGTGATACTAAATAATATTCTTGGCCTGTAGTGCAGGGATGATTTGATGATGTGGATTATTTATTAAGCTGAGTCTCAGCGATAAAAGTGATGAAAAATTTTTTAAATCATAAAAGATAGTAGATTTTATTCTCTACTTGACTCTTTTAATGGATTGCTTGTTCCGTTGCAGTTAAACTTGATGTCTATTGTATTTTATCAGTTTAACACTGTTGAAGACTAATGATAATTTATTCTTCATTATCTTAGTCATAATATTTCTTACTGGGCTAGTTGAGCTCACCCTTTCTTTCACTGTTCTCTTCAGGAAATGAGAATGTAGCCAGGACTAGTCGAGGAATGGAGTGACGGTCCAGATGATAGTATTAGTAGTCCTAACTATTCTGTTAAATAGTGTGACAATAAATGTAATGGGGACTTATTCTGAGAGTGGATATTGTCTAGAAGACAATATTTGTATTAAAACTCACAGCTTTCTTGTTGTATATTAAAAATTGTATTTGTATTCTGTACCATGTATTTGGCGACTCAGAATAAGTGATGTATACCTATTTTGGGGGCGTCACAGTTGGTATCAAAGCTTAGGGATATGATCCCTGGCTGAGATATGAGACAAGAACTAGGAGGGCAGAGACGGGAAATTCCTTCACTAGTATGACCTACCTAAGTTTATTTGATATTTAATTGGTTGGTCAGAGTATAGGGATTATATGTGATATGTTAATTAACCCTTGTTTTGTGGCAGTATTTGAAAATGGCATCCGAGAATGTTGAGAACATCAATGGAGCACAGGAGACCGTTGATTCTCCACAGATCAATAATCAGGATAATGTGCATCAGGAAGGCGACAATCCTAATGCAAATAACAACACTGTCCAAATGATGAACGATGGAATGTTCCGAGGCTTCATGCAACATCAGGCGAGAGCGGCTCCTGTCCAAAATGCAGGTGAAAACACTGGCAACTCTAGGACGGTCACCGCCAAACAGTTCAAGGAACTGGGACCACCGGAGTTTTTTGGAGAGCCATAACCACTTAAGGAGGAGACGTGGATAAAGCAGATCAACAAGATATTTGATGTCTTGGGATGCTCCGAGGAGTAAAAGGTTCCCTTTGCCACCTTCATGTTGCGGGCAGAGGCAGATTACCGGTGGAAATCTGTAAAGCGTAATCAACCTACCGCATTGAAGATGTCTTGGGAGAAGTTCCAAGAACTGTTCAACGACAAGTACTTTCCCGAAAGTATTCATCACATGAAAGAGGTAGAGTTCATTAAACTGGAACAAAACAACATGACCGTGTCGCAGTACGAAGCCAAGTTTGCCGAGTTGTCCCGGTTTGCGTCCCATTTGGTTGATAATGAGGAGAGAATGACGCGAATGTTTCTAAGAGGTTTGAAACCCGAGATACGTCAATAACTTATCTCTTATAAACTATGTTTGTATTCAGATGTTGTTAATAGGGCTCAGTTATTGGAGCACGATAATGATTCAACCCAACCAAAAGAGAGCAGCCGACAAAATGATAATACCAGTGATAACAGTCATCGAAGCGGTGACAATAAGCGTGGATGGAATCAACATGCCAGAAATGGTAACCACTTCAGTGGTAATCATGGCCAAAGCAATAAGAATGGACATTTCAAGAAGATGAGATTCAACAATGATGGAAAGACGTCAGCATCAGCACCTGTTGTTAAGGAAGGAGAACAGCCACCTATCATATGCTTCAAATGCAGAGGGGAGGGACACATCAGTCCAAACTGTGCGATGCCGTCCAAAGCATGTTATAATTGTTGAAGAGAAGGTCACCTAGCTCGATTTTATCGTTCATCAAAGACAAGTTCATCTAGGATGGAGGCACCAAAGGACGCCCCAAAAAAGTTAAAGCCAGTAGTGCAAGGGAGAGCGTTTGTCGTGACCTCCCAGAAAGCAAGGAACCCGAATGAGGTCATCACGGGTAAGCTTATCATAAAATCTAGCGAAGTATATACCTTATTTGATACCGATTCTACCCATTCTTTTATTTCTCCTACTTGCGCTCAACGTTTAAATTTGACACCGGAGAAATTAGACTTTGACTTATCTGTTGAAACTTCGTTGGGAGAAACCTTTATTACATCCACTGTTTATAAGTCTTGTTTAGTTCAAATCGGTACCCTCACATTACCTGTCGATCTTATTTCATTGAAAATACTTGTATTTGACGTAATTGTAGGGATTGATTGGTTAACTACTCATCATGCAAAAATTGATTATTTTCGTAAGGTTGTTAGCTTTCATATTCCTAATCAACCTATTATGCGAATTCAAGCAACCAAACCATTAAAATCAATCACTATCATCTTAAGCCATAAAGATATTCGTTTATTGAAAAAGGGATGTCAAGCTTTCATAGCTCATATCACGGATCTAAACAAAAATACGTCAGTTTTGAATGATATTTCTATTGTTAATGAATTTTTTGACGTATTCCCTGAAGAACTTCCTGGCCTACCCCCAGAGCGTGAAATTAAATTTGGTATCGATCTTGAACCCGGTACAAAACCCATTTCCAAAGCCCCATATCGAATGGCTCCTATTGAACTTCAGGAGTTAAGGACCCAACTACATGAATTGTTAGACATTGGATTTATTCGTCCTAGTACTTCTCCTTGGGGTGCTCCTGTTCTATTCGTGAAGAAGAAAGATGAGAGTATGTGACTTTGTATTGATTATCGGGAGTTGAATCATGTCACCATCAAAAATAGGTATCCATTACCACGTATTGATGACCTGTTTGACCAGTTGCAAGGCGCCAAATTCTTTTCAAATATTGATCTTCGTTCCGGATATCACCAATTGAAGATTAGAACTGATGACATTCCAAAGACGGCTTTCAGAACTCGGTACAAACATTATGAATTCCTAGTCATGTCTTTTGGTTTAACTAATGCTCCTGCTGCCTTCATGGATATGATGAACCGAGTATTCAAGGAATATTTGGATCACTTTGTGGTCGTCTTTATTGATGACATCCTTATTTATTCCAAAAGCCGTGAAGATCATGAGCAACACTTGAGGCTGATACTCCAAAAGCTTCGTGAATATAAGCTTTATGCCAAGTTGAAGAAATGTGAGTTCTGGCTTGAGGAAGTAGCATTCCTTGGGCACGTGGTATCAAGTCATGGAATATCTGTTGACCTGGCAAAGATTGAAGCCATTCAAAGCTGGGAACAACCTAAATCAGTGACCTAAGTACGTAGCTTTCTCGGCTTAGTTGGTTATTATCGGAGATTCGTATAAGGGTTTTCTCGAATCGCTACTCCATTAACTCAGCTGACTCAGAAAGATACAAAATTCGGTTGGAGTGAGGAATGTGAGAAGAGTTTTCAAGAACTCAAGAGAAGACTCATTTCAGCACCTGTTCTAATAATACCATTTGGCTCGCTCGGAGGGATTTGTCATCTACAGTGATGCTTCAGGCAAAGGGTTAGGATGTGTTCTCATGCAATATGGAAAAGTCATAGCCTATGCCTCTTGAAAACTCAAAGAATATGAGTGGAATTATCCTACTCATGATCTAGAGTTGGCAGCTGTTGTCTTCACACTTAAAATTTGGAGGCATTACTTGTATAGGGAGAAAGTGGAGATCTTTACGGATCATAAAAGCCTCAAATATTTCTTCACTCAAAAGGAACTCAACATGCGACAATGAAGTTGGCTTGAACTATTGAAAGATTATGATCCTACCATCCAATATCATCCTAGAAAAGCAAACGTGGTAGCTGACGCATTGAGTAGAAGATCATATGCGAGTACGAGTGCGATATTGTCAACGCAAAGGCCCATTTTGTATGACTTGCAAATGATGGAGATAGAGATAAAGACTCCAGAGACCCACGTGATGATGGCGAGTATACGAGTAGAACCGACTTTAATCGATAAAGTTAAAGCTGCTCAAGCTACAGACCTGGAGCTGATGCATATGAGGAAAAAAGTACAAGAAGGTGCTATGCCGGAAGCAAGAATCGATGAAGAAGAAATACTTCGAGTCAACTCCAGACTTTGTGTTCCTAACGACCCTGATTTAAAGTATGAAATCATGATGGAGGCGCACAACACACCATTTGAAATCCATCATGGGAGTACCAAAATGTATCATGATCTTCGACATACATTTTGGTGGGGTAATATGAAGAGAGAGATATTGCTGTTTATCTCAAGGTGTCTAATGTGTCAACGAGTCAAGGCGGAGCATCAGGTACTAAAAGGTCCATTGCAACCACTTGAAATTCCAGAATGGAAGTGGGAGCACATTACCATGGATTTCGTTACTGGTCTTCCCAAGGTTTCTTAGGGTATAGATGCAATTTGGGTCATTTTTGATAGATTGACCAAGTCTGCTCATTTCTTACTTATACGAGAAACTTATATACTTGAACGTCTTGCTCGTATGTACATAAACAAGGTTTTAAGATTGCATGGTATGCCAGTATCCATAGTTTCTGATCGAGACCCAAGATTTACTTCACAATTTTGGGTTAGTTTGCAAAAAGCTATGGGCACGAATTTACGATTCAGTTCGGCTTATCATCCTCAAACGGAGAGACAATCAGAGAGAACTATTCAAACTCTTGAAGATTTATTAAGACTCTGTGTCCTTGACTTCAAGGAAAGTTGGGACAAGTTCTTACCATTAGTGGAGTTTTCCTACAATAACAGTTATCAAGCAAGTATTGACATGACTCCATTCGAAGCGTTGTATGGAAAAATGCGCCGTTCTCCAGTATGCTGGGATGAGGTGGGTGAAGCAACGTTGTTGGGACCGGAGTTAGTTCGTATGACTACGGAAAAGATATGGAAAAGATATAAACGATCGGACAACGTATAAAAACCTCACAATACCGACAAATGAGTTATGCTAATCGTCATCGAAAGGACGTGGAATTCGATATTAGAGATTACGTGTTGTTACGTGTTACTCCATGGAAAGGAGTTACGAGATATGGAAAGAGAAGAAAGCTCAATTCTCGATTCATTGGCCCATTTTAATCCTCAATTGAGTAGGGACTGTAGCCTATAGACTCGCTTTACCGCCAAGTATGTCTCGTGTTCATAATGTTTTTCATATATCCATGTTACGTAAATATGTGAAAGACCCGAACCACATTATTGAGTTAGAACCGGATGAAATAGCAAAATATTTAACGTATGAAGAGGTTCCTGTTCAAATCTTAGATAAGAAGGAACATATTCTACGCTCCAAGGTTATACCTCAAGTCAAAGTTTTATGGAGGAACCACGATGTTGAGGAAATGACCTGGGAGTTAGAATCTGAAATAAAATTATGGTATCCTTACCTCTTTGACATACCAGGTACGTATCCTAATTTCGAGGGTGAACTTTCATAAGAAGGGGAGATTGTAAGACCCCAACTTTTATGAATAAAGATGAATTTTCTATAATTATCATTTTTGAATATTATGGAATAAATTTGATATAATGTTATATTTGTAGGTAGTATTTATAAATTTTGCAAAGTATGAAAGTTGTTGTATTATATTCGATTGGTCGGGAAATATTCGTTTTAGCAGGGAATATTCGTACAACGGCGCAATCATTGGTGGACCCCACAACGGAATTGTTATCGGATTGAGAAAACGACAAAAATATTTTTATGAAAATAACGGTGGAAGTTTTATCGTTAATACTGTTGAATTACTCGGTAGTAAAAGTACAGTAATACGCGTTGTTACATAGTAGCACACGATATTGATTATTAATGCTTACGTGAGAAGTCACTCAGTTTTGTTCAATTATTGCTATAGTAATTGTTGCATAGTATCTCACGTTATTTGATTCAATTATTGACGATATTTTATATATTTTTAAATCAATAATTGAGATGACAAAGTTATTAACATTATTATTTACAATATTAACGATGTCTAGAAGTTCTATCAAGGAGAGGTTTAGTCACCTAATTGTGCGCCAATAGGGAGAAATTCTTATTGGAAAGTCCCCTATTTCCTGAGAACGACCTGGTCGATTAATATTGTGAATTATAATAATAATGATAAATGTTGTTAAAAATATTGAAGGGATTTTTATGAAGTATTTGATGTAAGTTTTGCTGGACATTCACTTACCCATTTTTCAAAACTGTCGGTAGAAGTTGTTTCAGTTTTGTTATATGTATATATATATATATATATATATATATATATATATATATATATATATATATATATTAACTTTGTTGACAAATTGGTAAGGAAGGAAAATATTGATCACGGGAGTGTATCCCGTGATTTTCTTGGCACATGCTATATTTATATATTTAATATATATAATATATATATATAATATATTTTATTTAAAAGTTATTTTTTTATTAGACAATAATTAGAATATATTATATTTTATTGTAAACCAATCTGGACCGTCCGGTATGCGGTATTATAATCACCATGCATGCGATATTTCTGTTGTTATTTCATTCTTCATTATTCTGTTGGAACATCCTGTCTGTGCGTTTTACGCCGGACCTGATTCCGTCTTTATTATTCTGTTGGAATATCCTGTCAGTGCGTTTTACGCCGGACCTGGTTTCGTCTTTATTATTCTGTTGGAATATCCTGTCGGTGCGTATTACGCCTGACCTGGTTCCGTTATTTATTATTCTGTTGGAATAACATGTCTATGCGAAGTACCGCATGCATGGTGATTTCTTTTGTTATTTTATTCTTTATTATACTCAGTTGGTTAAAGTTTTGACTTCTATACTCCATGAAATTGGTGGAATATCCTTGATATTTGCACTTCATCCAGTATCTTTTCGTGGAAATATTCTTCTGAGCATTCTTGAATTTTACTCTACAAAGAAGTATCATGTTGGCAATTTGGACGTTATTAGTTCCTGAATAAATTAATTCTTGAACTTGTTTTATTGAATTTTTATATCATTGTCATCATCCTCATATTTATATTATGTTGAAAGTCATCTGTGACCTGTAGTGCATAGATGGACTTGGTATGATTATGAACAAAGATTATTCGGTATAATCATGACCGTAATGTTACAAATGATGTGGTAAAAGTCCTCATTGGCCCGTAGTGCATTGATGGATAATTGTTGGCATGATCATGACCATTAATGAATACACAAATATCCTTGGCCCGTAGTGCATGGATAAATTGTGGTTGTGATACTAATGAATATCCTTGGCCGTAGTGCAGGGATGATGTGGATTATTTATTAAACTGAGTCCAAGCGATAAAAGTGATGAAAACCCTTTTTAAATCATAAAAGATAGTTGATCTTATTCTCTACTTGACTCTTTTAATGGATTGCATGTCCCGCTGCAGTTAAACTTGATGTCTATTGTATTTTATCAATTTAACACTGTTGAAGACTAATGATAATTTATTCTGCATTATCTTAGTCATAATATTTCTTACTGGGCTAGTTGAGCTCACCCTTTCTTTCACTCTTCTCTTTAGGAAATGAGAACGTAGCCGCTACTAGTCGGGGAACAGAGTGACGGTCCAGATGATAGTATTAGTAGTCCTCACTATTCTGTTAAATAGTGTGACAATAAATGTAATGAGGACTTATTCTGAAGGTGGATATTGTCTAGAAGACAATATTTGTATTAAAACTCACATCTTTCTTGTTGTATATTAAAGATTGTATTTGTATTCTGTACCATGTATTTGGCGACTCAGAATAGGTGATGTATACCTATTTTGGGGGCGTCACATATAGACCACCGTTCTATTCTTCTGTTACTCCCGCTCGACCCAGCTACACTCTTATTACTTGAAAGGAATTGTGAAGCAAAAGGGTGAGCACAACTAGCCCAATAAAGAATATCATGACTAAAGATATTTTACATCATCAATAGCCTTCATCAGTAATAAATTAGAGATTTAGAACATATAGTAGATGATAAAATTTTTTAACCATAGTTGCAGCGGAACGAGCAATCCATTAGAAGAGTCAAATAGACCATCAGATCTATTATCTTCTCCATGTTAAAAGTCCACCAATAATGTTTTATCCCTGTAACATCAATCAACAATTCTTGTCCACAATCATATGAATAACTCATAATCATAATTGTGATTCTAAATTCCTCTTCGCACCCAGGACGAAGATAATTTTCATCGCCTATCTTCAACTGAAACATCAAAAATCATGGTTATACCAAATCACAATTCTTGTTCATAATCATACTAATAAATTTATCTTTGCACTACGCGCCAACGATATTCATCAATAATTCATCTTTGTTCTACAAGCCAAAGACATACAACTGTATATAGAAGAGTCAAGTAGAGCATGATATCTACTATCTTCTACGAATTAAAAGTGTATTATAAATATGTTATCGCTGAGACACAGCTTAATAATTAATCCACATCATCGAATCTTCCCTGCATTACGGCCAAGGATATTCATTAGTATTACGACCACGAATTATCCATGCACTACGGGCCAAGGATATTCGTGTTTTCAACAATGGTCATGATTATACCGAATAATCCCTGGTTATAATCATACCAACAACTGCCCATCAATGCACGTAAGCCAAAGATATACAACCAATAATCAACGGTCCACCTTTGCACGTAAGCCAAAGATTTATAACTATAAAACCAATAATGAACAGTCCATCTTTGCACGTAAGCCAAATATATATAACTATAAAACCAATAATCAATAGTTCATCTTTGCACGTAGGCCAAAGATATACAACTATAAAACTATTAATTAACAGTCCATCTTTGCATGTAAGCCAAATATATACAACCATAAAACCAATAATTAACAGTCCATCTTTGCACGTAAGCCAAAGATGACTTTCATCACAATATAAGCATGAGGATGATGACCATGATATAAGCGAAAACAAGGATAAATATTAAAGACTTTAAATTTATCCAAATATTATCAATCACTTAATAAACTCATAATCTAATATTATTAATATTATAACAATATTTTAATCACTTCTTAAGCTTAAAAACAATTTATTTCATTTGTTTACACTTTACCAAATAATGCATTTTAATCATTCAAAAATGCCATACTCATAAGATTTCATCACCAATGATCAAATCCCTCATCAAAAATCTACATATACCCTATATAAGATTCCCAAGCCATAAAATCCTATTTTCTAATTTTGTTACTTAACATAACATATTTAATTCATTGTTATTCCCAAGAATGGAATAACAGAAGAATTTTACCATGTATGCAGTACTTCGCATAGACAGGTTATTCCAACAGAATAATAAAAAATGGAATAACAGAAGAATTTCACCATGTATGCGGTACTTCGCATAGACAGGTTATTCCAACATAATAATAAAGAATGGAATAACAATAGCTCTCTTCATGAATACGAAAGAAATAATACCCCTTACTACAATAATGATATCCCTTACCTTAGAAGAAAACTAGATACTGGAATAGTGAGGTAGCAGACTTCTCTTCTTCTTTCTCTTTATAATTTCTCTCTATACTAATTGCTCTATAACTTTAGTGAATTGGTGAGAAGTGAAGGAAGAATGAGCTTCTATTTATAGAAAAATATAGTTTCGATAATTGCACGTTTTGGGGCTCATAATATTACAGTATAATACCTTCCTCTTTTTCTTCATTTTTAATTTAGTCCTACAAGTATTATCAAGCTTGAACCACCTCTCCTAATAGTAAATAATGTGAATCAATAGTTCAATCATGTGAATCAATAGTTATAATCATGTGAAAATAAGAATTACAGTATAGTACCTCCATTTTTAACTTAGTCATGCAAGTATTATCAATCTTGCACCAACTCCTCTAATAGTACAAGAATGTGAATCAATAGTACACACATGTGAACAAATAATTATAATCATGTGAATTAATAGCAATTAATTGCTCGTTTATTCGATTAATTACCCGATTGGTCAATATAACCTCCAGACATCAATTATTATCGAAATAAATGTCGATTTCCACTAACAATCCCAACACAATGGAAATATTTTTTTCAAAAATTTAATTTTTGATATTTCAAAGTTTGACTTTTTCTGAAAAATCAACTGTTGACTTTTTTGACCAAAAAATCAACCCCGACAAATTTTATGTTTATAGTCTATTTCTACTAATTTCATCGTTACGAACTCAAATATCACGTCCGCGTCTCCAAATTCAACTCCGAACTCAAATTCAATTTTTAATAACATTCATCATTAATATTATAACTCATAATATTTAACAACCAGGTCGTTCCCAGGAAAGAGGAGGCTTTCAGATAAGAATTTATCCTTATTGGCGCGTAATTAGGTGACTAAAGAGTACATCTCTAACTAGTTAGGTATGTTCTGGATCCAGGATGTAAAGTGTCATAGCTTATATAATTCCAAATTATTATCAATGACATTTATGATTATCTGTTTTAGAAATACAGTTGCTCATTATATATAAGATTCATTCATATCATGCATATGCACTAATTGTTTTTGTCATAATCAAATAAAGGGAGATTGTTAGGAATAAGTATGTGAATGATATTCCTATTTATATATGATTTGATTATGATATATATGGATGAATATGCAAGTATGCTTGCATTAAGAAAAGCTGTAAAGTCCTTTGATAGATAATAGAAATATATGTACAAGGACTTAGAATAAATTAATTAAATATGTTAGGTTGATCCTACATAAGCAAAACAACTTTCTAAAGTCCTTAAAAAGAAATGATGTACAAGGACTATAAATATAGAAAGATCAAGTTTGTTAGGTTGATCTTATAATGTAATAGACATACTTGTCTGATCATCGAGCACTGCACTAGAAATTGTTGTCTGCCAGGAGAGTTAAGGAAAACTCGAAAGTTATCAAGGCAGAATCGTAGTCTACAAGATAGTAAATCTCGGAGTTCGTCGACTACCAGGAATGACGAGGAAGGATTGTAGTGTGTCGAGGAGAACTTCTTCAGAGCCGTAGTCTGCTGAGGAAGTAATGTTCAGAATCATAGAGACAGCCTGTCTACGAGCCGATCGAGCATCTGCCAAAGCCAAGTCAAGAATCGTAGACTACACTCAGAGTCGTAGAGTCTACTGATCGTATCAGAGGCAGAGATCATACTCGTGTAAGATCAGATAAAGATAACAAGCACAACGACAGAAATCATAGAGTGTCAAGATCTGATCTCGAAGTCATAGTGTCTGCGCAGTCGAAGCTGAATCGCAGAATGTAGAACTGAGACTTCAACAGATGTGCTCACAATGCCAAGGCAGAATCGTAGAGCAGACACAATTTTTAACAATTTAGCACTCAATAATTGAGCACTCCCAGAATATCTAAAGGAACGAAGCCTTTGGTTAGTACTGCAAAGGAACATCCCACCTAAAGGAAACCAGAGAGTACTTAACAGATGGCATGTAAGCTAACAGAAGATTTAAGCACCAACTCGATCAACATCCAGATTGAGTTGTGAAGCCATTCGAGATGAAGTCTTCCACAAGTTGATCAAAAGAGGACTTTAGTAACTGACTAAGGAAAGTCAGCAAGTACTGTAGCTGTCAAGAAAATAGAAGACGATGATCTCGAAAACAATCAGGATCGTAGTGTTTGCCAAACAAAGAAGAAACTGATGGAGTTTACACAAAGATATTGGTCAGCCTCTGAAGAATAAGGCTAAAGTGATTAAGCATTGGTCCAGTCCATTGATGATAAGTGAATGGGAGATCACAAGGAGAAAACGAGTTGGACATGCCACAAATCTGAAGTGTCTTGCTATTCAAAAGGGGCTAGACAAGCCATCAGTATCTGAGAGCAGTCGAAGCAAACAGAAGTGTTGAAGCACTATACAAGAAAGGGAAGAGATGTTCTACAGTAAAGATCAAATCAACATTCTTCAAGATCATAGTGTTGACTCTACCTGTCAACTAGACACTACGAATCAAGTCCAAGAAGATATGCATCAGAATCGTAGAGTTCAGTCGTCTGAAGGTTAAAGCATTGGCAACGATTCGATCTGAAGAATGATGGTCGAACATAGCTTATTGAAGAGCATCGATGCAAAAGGACAACCTCTGATCGAGAAATCAGAAGGAGGAAATAAAGTTGAATACCTGCCCGAGACATCAAAGTGACATCTCTGACAGGGTAGGTGAAACAGTAGACTGCAGTGTTAGAAAGTCAGAAAAGTGGATGTCATGTCACATTTGTAGTCTACAACAAATAACTCGAGATCTGTGAAGCAATTCAAAAAGCTTTTAACGACTACTTTCCAACGGAAAGATTGGGAACGAGTATAAATCAACAGAGCTTCAAAGATTAAGAGTTTCTGATGATTGCTAAGTTACAAAATCATTGAGTTGTTGGAATGCTATTGTTGACTCTACGAGTTCCACCAGAGATTAATAAAATAAGTCTTAGTGACAATGAGATTACATAGGTGGAAGTGAAGCAGCCTTGAAGAAGGACTTAAATAGACTAGAGCTTCACTCAACAAAGATGAGAATGCCACTGAAGATGGCAGCTAAGCTGAGATTCGAGAAGGATAAGAAGATAGCATTCAGAAAAGTGGCAGAGTACGTACAAAGAAGATCAAGAAAAGCCACTCTACAGATCATCATGAACCAAAGGCTGAAAAAGAACAGATACAGAATCATGTCTGCAAAGCATTCAAGAAGGGTTCAGGGATTGATAAGTGCCAGACGAAGTCTACCAAAAGCTCAGAGACTTAGCAAATCCAGATCGTGATGGTACACAGCTGACATCAGATGAAGATGAGCAGAAAAGAGTAAAGATTAGCTGCACTAAAAAAATGTGTAGTCCAGAATCCAAGCAGAATGCCAAGAGGACTACGCCAAGCTGCTAAGTACATAAGATGCTCAAGCTTAAAGACATCTTAAAAGCTCAACTCCAACAACAATAATAACAACAACAAGAAACCACGGCCTGAGGGGTCCTTGTTCGGAGGGACTAAACAAAGTTCCAAGCCTACTGGGCTTGAAGAGTTCCAAGGAAACTAGAGGAGTTCCAAAGCTATTGGCCTTGAAGAGTTCTTAGTGAACTGAAGTTCCAAGGCTGCTGGCCTTGAAGTAATCTTAGTAATTCAGGGTGCTTCCATTCCTTAGTGAAAATCATGCTAGTTGAAAGCAGAAGAGTGGATTAGGAGCTTGAGTCTTTGAACCACTTAAAATCCCTTGTGTCATTTACATTCTGTACCTAACTGCCGTGACGAACGAGAATTTTGTAATTAATTTTAATATTTATTGAATTAAATAAATATTTTTCGATGATTTAATTATTAGATTAAATAATTAATTGACGCAATTGTGGTAGATTAATTTAATTATATGTGTTACATTTATTAAATTAATATGGAGAATATTTATTATTCAAGTATGTAATTATGTCAGCTTATTGAATTAAATGAATTATTTAATTAAGCATGATGTTATTCTAATTAATTTATTTATTAATTAGAGATTTAATAATTTAATATAATTAATTAATGAGAAAATTAAATATATGACTATGTGAATTTATGAGAAGTTATTATATTTTATTTATATTAAATAAGATATATGAATTATTGTGCAAGTGGGTGTGACATGAATTAAACTATATGATAAAGCTTTATTAAATTAAAGGAGTTTTGAAATCTATTATGTTAGCCAAACATGGCCTTAGTGGGGGTTACTAGCAGTTACCCATGACTGGGTTAACTGACCATTATTGCGCGTCAGCCTCGTTTAGCCTACGCACGAGGCAAGTTTCTTAACCCTACTTGTCATTATTGTTCAAGTTTATTATTTACCTTGAGTAAATTATCATTACTATTATTCAAGTTCGAATGTTATATTAAAAATTTATTATCTTTTCAAAGCATGATTCAGTTATACAATAATTGTTCTATTGTATACTTCTTGATATTATTATTCGAATTGAATATCATTATTGTTGAACGTTATTAGACTAGTGAACTTTATTGATTCAACTAGTCCTTAGTTGATGAACGTTCTAAATTTCAGAACCCTTATTGAATTATCGAAACCAAACTTCCTTTAGTGCGAATTCGAATGTCAAACTGAGATGAACAACCCTGTAATGGGATTTACTTATGCGTTAGCGTTAAGATATTGTGCACAGTATGGTACTAAGGGCTGATCCCCCTAAGTACAAGTAGAAAGGTCCATAGTCTTATGACTGTTAAAGGTTTCAAGTATAACCTTTGATAACCTAGGACATAGTTCAAGGTCTTATGACCCTCAGAAATCTTTTAATTCTTGTTATTCATTCTTGATTCAAAAGTTGAGCTTTTATTCAGATCTCTTTGATTCACTCGCATGTTATTATACTGTTATTTCATTGTTATACTTGTGGGCATTTGTGCTCACTCTTGCATAATAATAACATTGCAGTTAAGAACGAAAGAACCGACGAACCTTCTACTAGTAAAGGCAAGGGCAAGGTTAACAAGTGATGAAGACTTGTTGTTTTATATGATGATGTATTTTTTCAAGACTTAAGTTAATGATGTTGTTTAAGACTTAATTGTTTATGATTCCGCACAGATGTTTAAGGTTAGAGTAACCTGGGATTGTATTTATTAAGTAGTTGATGTAACCCCATAAGGGGAGATTTATTATTATTTCTATCTATTGTATGGTTTTCATTTATTATGGGTAGATAAATAGATGATATTTGTACAGTGAACACCAAATCCCGTGGAATTGAAGTACCCGGATTTGGGGGTGTCACAAGTTGGTATCAAAGCTGTAGGTTATGAACCTTAGGTGGGGGAACAACCTTAGGTAGTAGCCTTATAGAAAGAAGATAGTGATGGAAAACTCTTATCGAGTTATAAGAAATGAATTTATGTAATTCATTAAAGATAATAAAAGACGTTATGTGTTTATGTGTTAAAATATGCGTTAGATGATACGACTTAGTAACTAAAACTTAAAATTTTGTTGTCAGGATGTCGAATGTTGGAGAAGCTAGTCAAGCTGGGGAGGAAGAACCCCGAGTACTTATAGTACCTACTGAGGAGGAACCCCGTGTACCTATAGTACCGACAGAGGAGGAGCCCCGAGACATTCATGTCGTTAGGGAGTAGCTGGTACAGAGGGAGTCATCTCCATTGATCACCGTTGTTGGTCAGGAGAATGAGCCAGAGACTGATCCTGAGGAGGATCCTGATGAGGAATTTGTTAAGGAAGAGGAAGAAGAGGAGTTACCACGGTACACCGTTGATGCTGAGATGTATGACACATTATACGACCGTAACGTGGAGTTACGAGACGAGGTCCAGGATTTGACTGAGCGAGCGATTATTCAGCATATTACTCTAGAGGAGAAGGAGAGGGAGATTTCGACTCTTCACTCTCGACTGGCAAATATAGAATGGGATTTGGTCCATGAGAAGGGTCAAACTGAAGATAAGACCGAGGAGATAGAGAAACTAAAGAAGGAACTGAAGGAAACCTCCGAAAGGCTGAACATAACAGAGGAAGGCTGGGTAAGAGAATCGCGTTGAGCAGATCGTGCAGAGGATGATAGTCGTGCAAAGAAAGCGAAGATTGGGAAAACGTACTCTACACTTAACAAGGCAATGAATGAAACCCAAGATCGAGTTTTGAGGTACCCAATCCAGTTTGAAGGACTACCATTGTACATGATGGATCGTAGGACGATGTATCACATCTTAGAAGAGGAGCGTAGTAAGGCTATTCAGCACCTTAACCGGCAATGATATCATTTGCTTAATTATGTAAAGAACCTAATTAGTTTTTAGATGTAAATTCTGACGTGTTTATGAACGAAAGAATATTTGAATGTTTTAATCCTGTAGATTCTTTATTCCAGGATAGTTGATGTAAATAGCAGTTATGCCATCGTTTAATGTTAAAACTTTTGATTTGAATGAAAATATATCAAGTTGTTTGAGATGATGTGTTAAATGAATATGTTAAATTGTTAAGTAATGCCTTAACTATTTAGAGAAATAAATAAAGTTCTAATAAGCGTTTATTTAACAAAAAAATGCCGCCAAAGAGAAGACAACAACGTCACCTGGCTCAGGAAGAGTCAACCAATAATAACAATTATGCCAACAATAATCCCGTGCAGCAGTTGGTGAACTTACCGACTGGAGCCATGAATAACCAACCTCAAGCTCCACCAAACACAACGTTTAAGGACTTCAAGGCGGTGGGACCGCCAGAGTTCAAAGGTTCCATGAACCCAATCGAGGCTCAAACGTGGGTTATGGAAATGGAGAAGGTTTTTGATGTTGCTAGGGTTAGAGAAGACCAGAAGACTACTGTTGCAACGTTAATGCTGAAGTCTGAGGCTAGCTACTGGTGGCAAGCAAAAAAAGTGCGAGGAGGTGAAGGTGTAATTACGTGGGAGAGATTTAAAGAGATGTTTTTTAAAATGTATTTCCCAACTAGTTCACAGAACCAGATGGAGGTTCAATTTCTAGAGTTGAAGCAGGGAAATATGAGCGTGCCTGACTATGAGGCTAAATTCAACGAGTTGGCAAGGTTTACCCCGTATCAAGTTCACATGGATGAGAGGAAGGCGAGACGGTTTGAGCAAGGACTAAAGCCTTGGATGTACAACAAGGTATTAATGTTTTAGCTAAACACATTTTCTGGAGTACTAGAAAAGGCAATCCTCGCTGAAGGAGGAAGCAATGCGGTGACCAAGTACAATCAAGATCAAAAGAAGAAGAAGAGTGAAGGTGAAGGAAATAACAAGGTCAGTGGAAGTGGCAAAGGACGTGGAAATTTCAATCAGAAGAAAAAGTGGAACGACAGCTCATCATCGGGGAATCATCAAGGTAGTCAGAAGAAAAGAATCAAAACATGCCTGACTTGTGGGAAAGCCCATCTGGGAGTTTGTATGAAAGGAAAAAGAGTGTGCTTTAATTGTGGACAGGAAGGCCACATAGCACCAAACTGTCCAAACCCAAAGAAGGGTGCTTGTTTTACTTGTGGTTCAAAGGACCACCTGGAAAGAGATTGTCCCAAGAAGGGATCGGGAGGGTCAGGATCAGGAGGAAACCGGGGAAATAACAGTGGAAATGCCTTAACCATCACCGGACCAACCGTAACAAACTGACCGATCGCCCGGACTTTTAATATGACAGTGCAGGATGCAATCCAGTCTCATGATGTTGTGTCAGGTATCATTCCGATCAATGAAATTAATGCGTATGTATTATTTGATTCGGGTGCTAATTGTTCATTTATATCCGATGACTTTGCTAAGAACGTAGAATTGCCTAAGGATGAGTTAGAATACCCCACGAACATAGAAATTGTAAATAGAGAAGTGATCACTGTTAAATACGTAGAAAAGAACTGTAGAGTGGATATTAAGGGTAACATTATAAACGTAGATCTTATCCGTATTTGACTTGGAGAATTCGATGTTATCTTGGGTATGGACTGGTTATCCAATTATGGGGCTGTAATTGATTGCCAAAAGAAGCGTATTAACCTTATGACTCCATCAAAGGTTGTGTTTTATGGTAGCAAGTCTCCTAGACAAGCGAGTTGTCTGACGATGATGCATGCCAGGAAGTTGTTAAAACAAGGCTGTGTAGGATACTTAGCTTACATAGTCGACAGTCGAAAAGAGGATCTGAAGGTAGAAGAAATACCGATTGTGAGGGACTTCATCGACGTATTTCCAGACGATTTACCAGGACTTCCACCAGATAGAGAGGTAGATTTCGTAATCGATTTGGCGCCCGGAACTGCTCCAATATCGAAGGCACCATACTGAATGGCACTAGTAGAGATGAAGGAATTAATGGTACAACTACAAGAATTGTTGGACAAGAAGTACATTCAACCGAGCGTATCGCCGTGGGGAGCGCCGATGTTGTTTGTGAAAAAGAAGGATGGATCGATGCGACTCTGCATTGACTACAGAGAACTGAATATGGTCACGATTAAGAATAAATATCCATTACCGAGGATCGACGACCTGTTTGATCAATTGAAGATACTTTTCCAAGATAGACTTGAGAAGCGGTTATCATCAATTGAAGGTGAGGCCAGAGGATGTACCAAAGACTGCGTTCAGAACACGATACGGTCACTACAAATTTTTAGTAATGTCGTTTGGTCTTACGAATGCTCCTATAGCATTTATGGGACTAATGAATGGTGTGTTCAGGCCGTTTTTGGACAAGTTCGTAGTGGTATTTATAGATGACATTTTGGTCTATTCGAAAACTAAAGAAGAACACGAAGAGCATTTGAGATTAACCTTGGAAGTATTGAGAAAGGAAAAATTGTATGCCAAGTTTTCGAAATGCGAATTTTGGATTGAACGAGTGCAATTTCTTGGGCACGAGATCGATAAAAACGGAATTTTGATAGATCCATCCAAAGTTGAAGCCGTGATTAACTGGGATCAGTCGAGGACGCCGTCGGAAGTATGAAGTTTTCTTGGATTGGCAGGATATTATAGAAGGTTCATACAAGACTTTTCCAAGATCACAACTCCGTTAATGAATTTAACTCGAAAAGCTGTGAAATTTGTTTGGACGGATAAGTGTGAGGAAAGTTTTCAAGAATTGAAGAAGAGGTTGAGTACGGCCCCTGTGTTATCTCTTCCGGATGATACAGGAAGTTTTGTTGTTTATAGTGATGCATCACATAAAGGACTTGGCTGTGTGCTGATGCAAAACGGCAAAGTCATTGCGTATGCATCACGACAGTTGAAGGATTACGAGAAGGGATATCCGACCCATGACTTGGAGTTAGCTGCAGTTGTTTTTGCTTTGAAAATTTGGAGGCACTATCTCTACGGGGAGAAGTGTGAAATATATACGAAACATAAGAGTCTAAAATATATTTTCACGCAGAAGGACTTGAATATGCGTCAAAGAAGGTGGTTGGAGTTAATTAAGGACTACGACTGTGAGATTTTATACCATCCGGGTAAGGCGAATGTTGTTGCCGATGCCTTAAGTAGAAAGGGTCGGGAGAAGTTGATGATGTTGACTGCTCAGGACAAGCTAATTACAGAAATGAAGAACTGGAATTGGAAGTGAAGTATCCTATGGAGATTGATGAGAAAATATTTCAGATGCAATCTGGTATAACCCTACTGGATAAAGTTAAGGAGGCTCAGCTTCACGACGAAGAATGTAAAAATGTGACAAAGAAGATATCTAAAGGAACCGAACCAAGATTTAGGATGGATAAGGAAGGAATACTGAGATTTGATAATAGAATTTGGGTACCGCCAGTTCAAGAGATTAAGGAAGATATTTTAAGCGAGGCACATAGTTCACGATATTCGATTCAACCTGGTAGTACCAAGATGTACCAAGATCTTAAACAACATTTCTGGTGGCCGAATTTGAAGCGTGATGTTGCAGAATGTGTTGCCAAGTGTCTGACCTGTCAGAAAGTGAATGCGGAACATCAGAGACCGAGTGGATTGTTACAACCGTTAGAGATCCCGGAGTGGAAATGGGAACATATTACAATGGACTTCGTGGTTGACCTTCCGACGACTCAGAAAGGCTACGACGCAGTATGGGTTATCGTTGACCGACTGACGAAATTTGTACACTTCCTTCTGATCAAAATAAGATTCAACTTAGATCAGTTGGCGAGGCTATACGTAAAAGAGATTGTTTCGAGGCACGGAGTTTCGGTATCAGTTATTTCAGATAGGGATCCGCGCTTAACATCAAATTTCTGGAAACGTCTTCAGGAATGCATGGGTACGCAATTGCGAATGAGTACAGCTTACCACCCTCAAACAGACGGACAGAGTGAGAGAACGATTTAGACATTAGAAGATATGCTAAGAGCCTGTGTGATAGACTTTAAAGGAAATTGGGATGATCACCTACCATTAGTATAGTTTGGCTACAACAACAGTTACCACGCTAGTATAGGCATACAGCCTTACGAAGCGTTATACGGCAGAAAGTGCAGAACTCCGCTTTAATGGGATGAAGTTGGCGAAAGATAACTAATAGGCCCGGAATTGGTAAAACAAACAGCAGAGATAGTCAAGGTGATTCGAGCAAGATTGAAAGCAGCTCAAGATAGATAGAATAAATACGTCGATCCACACCGTAAGAATGTTGAGTTCGAACCAGGTAGTTATGTGTTCTTAAAGGTCTCTCCTTGGAAATGAATGATCAGATTCGGAAAGAAGGGAAAATTGAGCCCAAGATTCATCGGACCCTTTGAAGTTCTGAGAAGGGTCGGAGAAGTTGCTTATGAGGTAGCCTTACCTCCATCTCTAGAGAATGTCCACAATTTTTTCCATGTCTCAGTCCTACGACCCTACAAACCCGATTACAAGCATGTGATTGAATTTGAACCCCTACATTTTGACAAAGACTTATCTTACGAAGAAATTCCTGTCCAAATTGTCGACCGAAAAGAACAAGTTCTTAGAAATAAAGTTATACATTCTGTTAAGGTAATTTGGAAGAACCACAACGCTGACGAAGCTACGTGGGAACTCAAAGAAAATATGATGAAGAATTACCCTCATTTATTTACTTAATTATGTGTAACCGATCCTGGGGACAAAATATTTGTAAGGGGGGAGAATGTAACGGGTCAAATTTATTGAGTCATGATTCTGGGGACAGAATCCTTTTAAGGGGGGGAAAGATGTGACGAATGAGAATTTTGTAATTAATTTTAATATTTATTGAATTAAATAAATATTTTTTGATGATTTAATTATTAGATTAAATAATTAATTGACGCAATTGTGGTAGATTAATTTAATTATATGTGTTATATTTATTAAATTAATATGGAGAATATTTATTATTCAAGTATGTAATTATTTCAGCTTATTGAATTAAATGAATTATTTAATTAAGCATGATGTTATTCTAATTAATTTATTTATTAATTAGAGATTTAATAATTTAATATAATTAATTAATGAGAAAATTAAATATATGACTATGTGAATTTATGAGAAGTTATTATATTTTATTTATATTAAATAAGATATATGAATTATTGTGCAAGTGGGTGTGACATGAATTAAACTATATGATAAAGCTTTATTAAATTAAAGGAGTTTTGAAATCTATTATGTTAGCCAAACATGGCCTTAGTGGGGGTTACTAGCAGTTACCCATGACTGGGTTAACTGACCATTATTGCGCGTCAATTGAGTTCTTATAATACGACGTTCTCTTTTCTTTTCTTTTATTATTCTAAGTCTGGAAGAGCAGAGACTGAGAGAGATTGAGAATTTATCAGAGAAAATTTGTGAGAATTAGAGATATTGTGAGTGTGTAATCATCAGGTAATTGTGAAAGGATCATCTTGGATCACCTCTTCTTAATCTATACTCTGGGTAATTTCTCCAAACAAAATTCTATTTTTACGTTATTTGAGTTTTATGAAAATGGCTTTCATTCATACTGTAAATCCTCTGTAATTGAGATAGGAGTAATGATTATGGGTTTTGTATGTGTTATGGCACATCACATCGTATTTAATTATATATACTTTGTAAACCATATCATAAGTTTCATAATACGATGACTTGCTATTTTAAAATTTACAGAGTTTGGGTTTTGGCCATATGGCCTTATACGTGATATTTCATGTATTGAACGTATATTATCCCTAAATTTTACATTCGTATGTTGTTATGCATGTTGATACGAAGAGACCAAAGTTTAAATAAGCGGATTCGGTGTTATAACGAATCCGTAGTGACAATTTTCATTATTTTATTTTCAAAACCTTCAAGAACATCAAGAACAGTGGAAGTAAATGTGTTGATTTTGCAAATTATGTGTTGTAACTTGTTAAAAATCATGCTAGATGGGTTACGTAATGATTATATATGTATTACAATGATTGGGTAAGTCTAAATTCGTATAAAAATAACTAACTGGAAGTTATAGCCATATTCATGTATAATTTTATTGTGATTGATTTTTGGCCTAATTTGGACTTGTTATGTTCGAGAATTGCAGAACTGCAGAAACTGCAGAAAATGAGCCTGGGTAACCCCGCCCCCGGCAGGCGTTACCAAACTACATTACCCCGCCCCGGCGGTCAAAAAAAAATAATAAAAAATAATAAATAAATAAATAAATAAATAAATAAATAAATATTCGATGAAAATTATTATTTAAATATTTATAAATAAATTAAATATTTTAATTGAGATATTTATGAAATAAAATAAGTATTCGATGAAAATTATTATTAAAATATTTATAAAATAAATTAAATATTTTAATTGAGATATTATGAAATAAAATAAATATTTGATGAAAATTATTATTAAAATATTTATAAAATAAATTAAATATTTTAATTGAGATATTTATGGAATAAAATAAATATTCGATGAAAATTATTATTAAAATATTTATAAAATAAAGTAAATATTTTAATTGAGATGTTTATGGAATAAAATAAATATTCGATGGAAATTATTATGAAATAATTTATTCGAGTGTAATAATAGTAAGAGAATGAAAATATTATAATTTAATTAAGTAATTAAATTAGAAGGGTAATGATTTGTTAAATAAAGTAGAGTTTATATTAAATAATTAAGTAAAAATGTAACTAATGAATGTCGTGAATACATATGGTATGTGTGTAGGATTTATGGTGAACGGAAGTAGTAATCGTTTAGCCTACGCACGAGAAAAGTTTCTTAACCCTACTTGTCATTATTGTTCAAGTTTATTATTTACCTTGAGTAAATTATCATTACTATTATTCAAGTTCGAATGTTATATTAAAGATTTATTATCTTTTCAAAGCATGATTCAGTTATACAATAATTGTTCTATTGTATATTTCTTGAGATTATTATTCGAATTGAATATCATTATTGTTGAACCTTATTAGACTAGTGAACTTTATCGATTCAACTAGTCCTTAGTTGATGAACGTTCTAAATTTCAGAACCCTTATTGAATTATCGAAACCAAACTTCCTTTGGTGTGGATTCGAATGTCAAACTGAGATGAATAACCCTGTAAATGGATTTACTTATGCGTTAGCGTTAAGATATTGTGCACAGTATGGTACTAAGGACTGATCCCCCTAAGTACGAGTAGAAAGGTCCATAGTCTTATGACTGTTAAAGGTTTCAAGTATAACCCTTGATAACCTAGGACATAGTTCAAGGTCTTATGACCCTCAGAAATCTTTTGATTCTTGTTATTCATTCTTAATTCAAAAGTTGAGCTTTTATTCTGATGTCTTTGATTCACTCGCATGTTATTATACTGTTATTTCATTGTTATACTTGTGGGCATTTGTGCTCACTCTTGCGTAATATTAACATTGCAGTTAAGAACGAAAGAACCGACGAACCTTCTACTAGTAAAGGCAAGGGCAAGGTTAACAAGTGATGAAGACTTGTTGTTTTATATGATGATGTATTTGTTTAAGACTTAAGTTAATGATGTTGTTTAAGACTTAATTTTTTATGATTTCGCACAGATATTTAAGGTTAGAGTAACCTGGGATTGTATTTATTATGTAGTTGATGTAACCCCATAAGGGGAGATTTATTATTATTTCTATCTATTGCATGGTTTGCATTTATTATGGGTAGATAGATAGATGATATTTGTACAGTGAACACCAAATCCCGTGGAATTGAAGTACCCGAATTTGGGGGTATCACAACTGCTATGTATGTATTAACTGCTTATAACTTAACTAACTTTAAGAACAATGTCTGTATGATTATGAATATATCAATGAAGGGGATCTTTTACTTATTCCGCTGTGTTTGAAAAGATTCTTATGTTTGTTATATGCTAATTCATTAGCAATACAAGATAAAAGAGAAAGGTATTTGAAAATTAAAAGGATCTATTCAACCCCCCCTTCTAGATCTATTGTGTGCCTACTGAGAACTAACAGTATGCACTAATTTATCCAGAATCAGTAACCCCACATTAGTGATCCAATGATTATGAACATTTTAGTTTTGAGGTATCTAGATTTTAGATCTAATTAGCATGATCAATATCATGATTCTAAAAGTATTGCTTCAAAACTATGAGTTTATCACATTTATTTAATTCAACTAATAAAATATAGATAAAGAATATCTTTAATTAAATAATTTTTTTATTAATAAATGAACAAGATTACAAAGTAAATGTTTATCACATCCTATGTGATTGGCTTGAGGGCATACTACTTCCATAAAGGCTTTGCCGCTAGTAAGAGTAGCGGCACACAAAACAACATCGTTTCGCATGTCGCTACTCTTACTAGCGGCAAAGCTTAGATCTTATTTCATTCTCCTGATATGTTCATTTTCTCATTTCTATCATCAAATAATTATACATCAAAGAAACAGTTGAAGTAATCCAGCTCCAACGAGATTCTAGCTAAATTTAGCACAAAAATTATTTTTTCCTTCAAGATCTTAGTAAGTCTCCTACAATGGCAAAAATGTCTGCTCATAATATGTTTTTATATAGTTCTTCAGAATCTCTCGATAATTTAGATTGTACAAACACATCTGAGTTTGAAAATGAAGTTGATAGTAGTAAATCTAAAATGATTCCATACATTGGTCAATTGTTTTCTAAATTGAAAAAAGCTAAAAAAAAAATTATAAAGCCTATTCTCATAGAAATGAATTTGAGATTAGAATTGCAACAAGTCATAAACATGCTCATTCGAATAATTTCTCCTCTAGGTTATATGTATGTAAAAATGTCGGTAAACCAACGGTTGTAAAGAGTTTACCATATGATGAATGTAATAAAGATAAATTAACTAGACAGAGAAACTCTATAGGACGCACATTATCCAAAGATAAAATATTCATTGTCCATAGTAAGAAAATAGACCATTGACATCTTTCTCCATGGCTTAATGGTGGTCTCATCCCTCTTTCTCCAAAACATACTCAGGTGGCATCTTGAACTTGAAAAACTTATCCTAAAAATATCAAATAGATTGAACAAAAATCATCAGCATCAATAATTATATATATATATATATATATATATATTCTAAAAAATATAGGCAAGTATATTTTGTTACCATGTTAATAAGGTGATGTTGGTTGCATACGACCCTAGGCTCATAAGATGTGTTTGGGTTGCCTTCACTTTGAGGTTGATGCAGATGTTTAAGTGTAATATTTTCGTACCACTTCGTATAATTTTCAATTTTCCCGTAGTTTGCAATCTCCAAAGTTTGATCCACAAGATGATCCATGTACAACTCCCAATGAACAATGTACGTTTTTCTCAAAATTATGTTATCATCAATGTAACACCCCCAAATCCGGGTCCCTTGAACCTCGAACCTGGTGCATTACTATACAACCTTCATATGAATATTTATAACATTTATTCATAAAATAATGAATACAACCTCACTTTGATACCAATTAATACATTAATTCCTTCTATTTCCAGAATCTGCAACCTTTACAGCCTGATGTTACACTTTTAAATCATATTGATTTAAATTATACATTTTAATTTATAAATAATATTTTTCACTTGGATATATTGATTTTAAGTATCCATGAACTCACAACTACACTTAACTATTCTTCTATACAATGTTCTTTGACTATGCAATTACAATATGTCATATGAACATTATCTAGCATAGCTAGATCTATACGAACAAATTCAATAAGTACGTCTTCCTTTCTCCTTTGTCTGTCCTTAATCGTTCGATCCACTCTGGTTTAGCTGAAAATAATTATTTATAGCAAGGGTGAGCAACTTCGTTGCCAAGCAGGTTTAAAAGTTATCACATAACACATTTTTAACATTTTAAACACTACTTAAATTATTCATACTTCGTAGTTTATACATAATTCATATTTTTTATACTTTACATTTATTCAGGCATCATAATACTCATACTCAGCAATTATACCTGCTTCATTCTTATCATATATCTCATATCATGAATATAGTAAGTTTTCATAACTCAATTAACATCAATCATTGACTTGATTCAATAGATTTATATCACAATATAGCACATAATGCACATCTCAATTTATTCACAAGGAGTACATATAATATAGGGACTATGTACACATTACAATTAACAAGTTCACATATAAAAATAAGTTCTAAAAATTTGCCTGTACCAGCGTTTTACCATTACGCTAACCTGTTGTGTTCCTCTGTATGACTTACACGGTATATGAGATTGATAATAAACACAATCAACACTTGATCTCATGTTTAACCTTACTTTAATAACCTACATTAACTTATATTATCCGTGTACCACCTTTATATTCAACTTTATTATTTATATAACTCAACTTTATTTCCCTTTTTATCGCTACATGTGCTAGCTTATCGTACTTATAGTTTACTGTGTGTGTATCACACCACTACAACATATCATATTTGGTTAAACATTACTCATCTAAGTTCCTTAGACTTAGATTAGGCATATAGCCTTTGTTCATCACTTTGTGATCTTACATACATGGTATACATTGCATACTTATTTCTTATACATTCTCAAATATACTCATTTTGGTCCAATCATAGCATGATGCAAATCATTGGTCATTATACACTTCAAATATCATCTTACGTTATGATGTGACATTTCTAGGAATCAAATCCCATTATTCCATCATAGTTCAAAAATAGAAAATATGATTTCCTAGGGTACTTTGGGGATTTTCATGAATCTTTGTAATGAGTTTTTGACTTCCATGTTTGAATAAGCTTTTAGACCATACATCATAGTTTTTAATTTTATAGTTAGTCAACTGAAACAACCTCTTAAGGCATCTTAAGGTAGTTGTGACGTCCCCAAAATAGGTATACACCACCCATTCTGAGTCGCCAAATACATGGTACAGAAACAACTACAACTTCATTAATACAATTATTATGCAAAATACGACAACACATATACTGTGAGTTTAAATACAAATATTATCTTCTAGACAATATCCACACTCAGATAAAGTCCTCATTATAATTATTGATGCACTAGTTTACAAAATAGTGAGGACTGCTAAAACAACTATCATGAACTATCACTCCATACCCCGGATACTTCCTGCTAAATTCTCACCTCCTGAGAAAAAAATGGAACAAAAAAGAAAAAGGTGAGCTCAACTAGCCCAGTAAAGAATATTATGACTAAGATAATGAACAACAAATTATCGTTAGCCTTCAACAAATCAGATAAAATATAATGGACAAAAAGTTTTATATCAATATTCATAGCAGAAATAACAATTCATTAGAAGAGTTTAGTAGAGAATGAAATCTACTATCATCTATGAATTTAAAAGTCCATCATCAATATTTTATCCCTGTAACATCAATCACTATATATCTTGAATCAAATATTCATTTTTGCACTACGGGCCAAAGATATTCATTTGTATCACCAGTTGGTCATGTTCCTCTCAACACCTGTCCATCTTTGCACTACGGGCCAAAGATATTCATCAGGTAATCATTCATCTTTGTACTATAGGCCAAAGATATTCATCAAGTATCACCATTAAGGACTGAAGATGATGAAAAATATTTTAAAGAACGAATCCAGTGAGATAAAAGGACAAAGATTAGGGATTCGTACTTTAGATAATCCAAGTTCAAAAATACTCCATAATAAACCGTAGTGGAGTAAACTTCAAAAATGAAGATCAAAACATAGATACAATCAAAGATAGTAACCATAATAGACATCTAGGACAAAGAAGAGAAAATTTTATTTTTTGATGAATAGTGTCGTATTTGTAAATAGTGTCGTATACGTGAATAGTGTCGTATACATGAATAGTAACCCCGACACAAAAAAGGTAGAAATTCTAAAAGAAAAACATACTTCGTGAATAGTACTCATGAATAGTACCGTATTCGTGAATAGTGTCGTATACGTGAATAGTATCTGTTTATATGAATAGTAACCTCGACATGAAAAGGTAAAAATTTCATAATAAAATTATACCAACATTTCGGTATAATGATATTGAGAGAATAACATCATTTACGAAGAAAATAACATCCCTTACCTCAAAAGAATAGTACTTCTGGCTGAAATATCGGATATAACGCTGAAGAAAACTTGCATTGAATAACAACTCTCAAAGTATCTAAATACTCACAAAATACACTCAATAATATATAGAGAGAAAACTTATATTTCTGGTGTGATTTTTAATTCTAACTAAGCACCCTATTTATATAAAAATACTAGAACGCCAAAGCAGACTAAATTAATAAAATATTAATTTTTCAAAATTTTTTACACACACCTCTTAGAGCAAAATTCAGCCACCACCAGTGGGGCCCACCATAAATCAGATTTTCCACACTAACCAAAAGTGCAGCCCACCCATGTTTTAAATAAAAATATTTATGTCTGAAACTTCAATAATTCATAATAAATAGCCATTTTATCAGAAAAATTTAAATCTCATGTCTATTTCATAGGAAATCTAATTCTCTACAACTTTGTAGAAGAAAGTTTTTTCAAATTCCAAACAGAAAATGTCCAAAATTCACATACGAGCGATTTTTAATACCTCAATTCCAATAAAATACTGATAAAATAACTCAACATTAATTCCTTCATTTATATCCACATAAAAATAAATATATAGTTATCATATAAATTAATAATTAATTATTCACAAATAATATTACAGAATCACAATTATGACAACTAGGTCATTCCCAGGAAATAGGGGTCTTTCCGAAAAGGATTTCTCCTTACTGGCACGCAATTAAATGACCAAACCCATTTCCTAGACAGAAATTCCTTAGACATTTCCAATAATGTTATCTAATAATATTATTCAAATAATATAAATTATTGATCTGATAATGGAAAATACTGTGCAGTGACAATTATTGAAACAATAATATAAAATATCAACTCAACGATTATTGAATCAATAAAATAAAATATGAATAGTAATTATTGTAAAAATTATTGAGTAGTTCAATTCAAAAATATTGTGCAATTCCGTTTGCTACTATGCAACTACACGTATTGCTGTATTTTAACCACCAGGTATTTTAACAGTGTTAATGGTAATAACTATGTCGTTATTTATAAAAACTCAAACTTGTCGTTTTCTTCATCCGAACGTTTTTCATTATGGGGCCCACAAATGGCTGCGCCGTCATACGAATATTCCCCGACAGCAAGAATATTCCACGACTAAACGAATATTCTCCGACAACAATGAATATTTTATAAGCACTTACTTATTTTACAAAATTTATACATTTCACCCATAACCAAAGCATTATAACAAATTAACACCTTATTATTTCAAAATAATAATTAGAGGAAATTCAATTTTATTTATAAAAATTTCTGGGTCTTACAGTAATGCCTCAAAATGGGTATTTTATATTTCCACTCTACTACCAAATGCAGCAAAAGTTAATTTTTGGCCACTTTGATGATTCTTTTGGACTTTATGAGTTAGCTCATTTGATCTTTTGTTTGTGAAAGCATTTAGATCTGATAGGTATTATTTATTTTATATATATATTGATGATAACAATTTTGCTTTAAATGAATAGGTAATTATTTATTTTCGTTATTATTTTTTATTCTGTTTTTAACTTGAATTAATTTTTATTGACCTTAATAAATTATATGTCAAGTGTTAAATAAATTAATTCATAAAATATTCAAGGCAAGAAAATCCTTTTTTTTAAAAAAACCAAAGTTGGGCAAAAATATTTTATGCATGCATTAAAATATAGAAAATACTATATATGATTAATACTAATATATTTAACATACTTCCACATATATATATATATATATATATATATATATATATATATATATATATATATATATATATATATATATATATATATGTTATTATAACTATTAGTATACTACATATAAGCCAAAAAGGCATAAAAAGTATCTATACATTAATTGAATACTTGTGCTACCTTTGTTTCTAAAAATCGTACGACAAAAGTGATAATGAAATTGGATATAAAGAATCTTATCATTGAATATAAAAATCCAAACAAAAATTTTATTTGCTTTAAAGAATCTTATCATTGAATATAAAAATCCTTAAACTTTTATACTGATATATTTATTCTTAATTTTTCTATCTGCTTATTTGAGAAGCATTATTCAGTACTTAACTCTTATCAGCTTATTGAAGAAGCACTTTGTTGTAAACTTATTTGTAAATAGAGAATGATTAGAGTTAGTTTATTTTATGTAAATGTGAGAAAGACGAGTAAATCTTCGACCAAGACCAGAGTCTTAGAGAGGTCAGCAGGAAGTGTAGTCTCTAGTGTACTTATGAGATGAGGAAGAAGCTGTTATTTCAAGATCGGATCATAGAATAGAACTAATCTCAAAAGGGTGGTACAACTAGACTTGAGGAAGAAGCGGGGAGCTTGCTGTCCAAGATAGAATAGTTGAATAGTTGAAAGTTTGTCTATAAAACTTTGTAAAGGCTTCTCCGCCTGTTGAAGGAGTTTTTATTACTAATAGTAATAGGATCTCAAGTTCCAAGTAGGGACTTGAGACTGGACGTAGCAACATACCAAGGGGTGTATGTTGTGAACCAGATAAATCTCTGTGTATTGTGATTGAGTTTTTAATATCTTGCATGTTAATTGCTAAAACTGCTAATTAATAACTAAAAATTCAAAAAAGGCCTAAATATAATTTTTAACTGGTAATAATCTATTCAACCCCCCCCCCCCCATCAAGATTATTATTGACCTTTCAAGATCATATATCATAGTATTTTTCCATGAGTTTGGTTTCTTAAATTCAGTTATGGAAGTTAATCAAAACTGGGCACAAACTAGGGTGTTTACCCATTTTCACTCTACTATTTGCACTGTACTATTTTCACTCTACGATTTTCAGAGTTCACTCTACGATTTTTACTCTAGTATTTTCACTCAAAGATTTTCAAAGTTCACTCTACGATTTTTAGAGATCACTCTACTATCTTTTGAACCACTCTACTATCTATAGAGCCACTCTACTACCCAACTGTTGCAGAATTGAGTTTACTACCTAATTTGATGATTTGTTGGAATTTCTTTGTTAAGATTTTGGCTCTACCATCTGGACTTACTTCTAGATCATATACCAAGGTATTTTAATAAGGGTTTAGGTTCCTCATTCATATCATTTAGGCCTACTTTAACTGAGGCTCAAACTGGACAGCTTAGCACTTTTTCCCCAAAACTGATTTTGACACTTCTTAAATTTCTTTTATTTTTGGCAACTTGGACATTCTAGTCATGTGAATTTTAGTTGCCTAAGATTACTTTTATCGCCATCTCACTTTGTTTAGTTATCTAACCAATTTTGACCTATCAAAGCTCACTTTAGGCTTGAAAATAGATCCTAACTTGATTTTCTTAATAGCTTTGGTAATGGTAATGATTAGGAATCATCACAAGCATGCATTAGCAACTTTATATGAGTTCATTATAGTCTTACAAATTCAAGTACTAAAATTTACCCAAAACATACCACTTTTGGCCTAAAACGTGATTTTTAACAAGTCCAATATTTAAAATGGTTTAGACTTGGTTTCTTTAACTTTTGTAACTTACTTATGCCATATTATAGCTAGTAAAACTTACATACAAGGTTCAGGTGTGGCCACTCTTTGTTTAAGTGTTAGATACCACTTTAAAGCTTACTTTTCATAGCCCTAAACATAAAAACTGAGTAGTGCTAAATATGAACCTCAAATAAGTTAAGAAACAACTTTTAAATGTTAATTATGGACATATTATGATCTCTTTACTGACTCAAAAGTTCAGGTATTGACCAAAACAATCCTCTAATCTAGAGTTTAAGTTCAGTTTTGACTATTACTTACAAACAGTCCCCAAGTTATGATTCAAGGGTTATCTAAGCATTCATATAAATTTTAAATTATCCTTAAAACTCATCATCATATACTTTAACAAGCTTGAAACTTTGTTCATGTATAAATACCAAAACAACTCATTTCTAGACATTATTAGCATGAGTTAGTACTAAACCACCATAACAGCCTTCAAGCTTTCAAGTACAAGTTTTATCACAACAAGTACTTTTTTTATACTATATGTTCATGGTTTAATACATCTAAACGTGGGGATTCTATCTTTTGTTCAAAAAAGTCCCTAATAGGCTTTTAATTCTTCTTTCATTTGTGACGCCCCCAAAATTAGGTATACATCACCCATCTTGGGTCGTCAGATACATGGTACAGAATTCAAATACAACTTACTAATACCACTGTCGTGTATAATACGACAAAATACAACTGTGAGTTTGAATACAATAATTGTCTACTAGAGATCATACAAACTCAAAAGGAGTCCTCATTACAATTATTAATACACTATTTCTCAGAATAGTGAGGACTACTAATGCTATCCTCTGGACCGTCACTCCATTCCCCGACTAGTCCCTGCTATGTTCTCATTTCCTGAAGAGAACAGTGAAAGAAAGGGTGAGCTCAACTAGCCCAGTAAGAAATATTATGACTAAGATAATGCAGAATAAATTATCATTAGTCTCCAACAATGTTAAACTGATAAAATATAATAGACATCAAGTTTAACTGCAGCGGAATAAGCAATCCATTAAAAGAGTCAAGTAGAGAGAATTGAATCTACTATCTTTTATGATTTAAAAAGTTTTTCATCACTTTTATCGCTGAGACTCAGCTCAATAAATAATCCACATCATTAAATCATCCATGCACTACAGGCCAAGGATATTCTTTAGTATCACGACCACGAATTATCCATGCACTACGGGCCAAAGATAATCGTGTTTTCATCAACGGTCCTGATCATGCCATAAAACAATTATCTTTGCACTACGGTCGAAGAGAATCCATAGCCATAATCATACCAAAAACTGTCCATCAATGCACTACGGGTCAATGAGGACTTTTTTTTTACATCATTTGTAATATTACGGTCATGATTACACCGCATAATCCCTGGTCATAATCATACCAAGTCCATCTATGCACTACAGGCCACAGATGACTTTCAACATAACATAAACATGAGGATGATGACAATGATATAAGAATTTAATAAAACAAGTTCAAGAATTAATTTGTCCATGAACCAATAACGTCCAAATTATCCACACGATACTGTTTTGTGGTGTAAAATTCAAGAATGCTCAGAAGAATATTTTCCTGAAAAGATACTGGATGAAGCGCAAATATCAAGGATATTCTACTAATTTCATGGAGTATAGAAGTCAAAACTTTAACCAACTGAGTATAATAAAGAATGGAATAACAACAGAAATCACCATGCATGCGGAACTTCGCACAGGCAGGTTATTCCAACAGAATACTAAATAACGGAACCAGGTCAGGTGAAATTCACACCGACAGGATGTTCCAACAGAATAATAAATATGTAATAATAAATGATGGAACCAGTTCCGGCGTATAGAACAGACAGGATATTCCGACAGAAATATAAAGACGGAATAGTAAAATGGAATCAGGTCCGGCGTATAGCACAGACAGGATATTCCGACAGAAATATAAAGACGGAATAGTAAAAGAATGTCACCAAGTATAGGGTATTCCGCATATACAGGTTATGTATAGGGTATGCCACTTTTACAGGTTATTCCAACAGAATAATAAAGAATGGAATAACATAAGTTCTCTTCAAGAAGAAAGAATAACACCCCTTACCGTAAAAGAACTGGATATAGAAAAAGAAAAGTTAAGTAGCAGAAAGCTTTTCTTCTATCTCTCTATAGTTTCTCTCTCTAGAGTTTCTCTCTCTGGAGTTCAGTGAATTCGTAAGAAAATAATGAAAGAATGAGCTTCTATTTATAGGAAAATGAAATGCATAGTAACTAATCCATGAACGGTCCAGATTGATTTACTTTAATCTGACGGTCCATATTTAAAGAAAAATCTTTTAAATAAAATATAATATATTCTATTTATATAAAAAGATTTTTGCTATGCAAACACTATGCAACACTATGCAAAACACTATGCAATACTATGCATAATAAAATATAATATATTCTATTTATAAAATAACTTTAATAAAGTATTCTGTTTTATATAAAAAGATGTTTCCGTTTTATTACGTTAATAATACGAATAAAACAAAACGTCATCATCGCTATAATAATTCATATTATTAATCGACAATAATTGAATCAAACTGAGCGACTTCTCACATAAATATCAATAATCAATACCGTGTGCTACTATGCAACAATGCGTATTACTGTACTTTTACTACCCAGTAGTTCAACAGTATCAACGGTAAAACTTCCGCCGTTATTTTCAATAAAATATTTTTGTCGTTTTCTCAATCCGACAATAATTCCGTTGTGGGGTCCACCAATAATTGTACCGTCGTACGAATATTTTCCGACACAAAGAATATTCCCTGACCAATCGAATATAATATAACAACTTGCATACTTTGTAAAATTTATAAATACTACCCACAACTATAATATTATCTCAAATTCACACCATAATATAAAAAAAATTATTTCGAGAAAATTAATTCTTTATTCATAAAATCTGGGGTTTCACAATCTCCCCTCCTTATGGAATTTCGCCCTCGAAATTTACGTACGTACCTGGTATGCCGAACATGTGAGGATACCTTGACTTCACTTCAAATTCTAACTCTTGAGATATAACCTTTGAGTGTTGAATACGATTCTTCTTATTCAAGATTGTAACACGTATCTCTTCAAACGTTAAATCATCCGCTATCTCGTCCGGTTATAAATTAATAATGTTGTTCGGGTCGTCCACATATTTACGTAACATCGATACGAAAAAAAAACGTTATGAACACGCAATATATTTGGCGGTAAAACGAGTCTATAAGCCACAGTTCCTACTCAATCGAGGATTTCAAATGGGCCAATTAAATCGAGGGTTGAGATTTCCTCTCTTCAGCAACTCTTGCTTCTAAAATAACACCCTCTTGAACCTTCTTCTTCACATTCATAAGATTCGGGTATGTAGATTGAGCGTCTTTAACTTTATCGATTAAAGTCAATTTTACTCGTATATTCGTTATCTTCACGTGGGTCCCTAGAGTCTTTAACTCTATCTTCATCATTTGCAAGTTATACGAAATGAGTCTTTGTGTTAACAACATCGCACTTGTAAACGCATACGATCTTCTACTCAACACGTCAGCTACCACGTTCGCTCTTCCACGATGATATTGAATAGTACGATCGTAATCTTCAACAGCTCGAGTCAACGTCTTTGGTGCATGTTACTTTCGTTTTAGTTGAAAAAAATTATTTTGAGGGTTTAAGAAATGGGTTTTGTACTGGTGTCAATACCAAATTCGATTTCACGCTCTGGGGTAAGCTAAGAAGTCTTCAGGAATACGTCAAGAGATTTATTAATGATAAAAATATCATTCAAAACTGTTACTCACATCCAAGACTTGGATAGTACGTCACATTGATACCAACTGTGACTTCTATCCCTTAACCTAGATAGAACCTTACAATGATACCTATCAACTTATTATCGTCATTCACGACGTCGCCTACAGAAAGTCTGGCTTCGGTCCATTCCACACAAGGAAGTCATCAACAAAAGGATCGGGGCTATTTACTTATGGCTTGATATGACAATGATTGAATTTAGTGGTTTGGTTGCTTAAATTCACATAATAGGTTGGTTAGGAATATGAAAGCTAACAACCTTACGAAAAACATGATGAGTAGTTAACCAATCGTTTCCTAAAATAGCATCAAAGACAAGTATTTTCAAAGAGACAAGATCAACACGTAACGTGAAAGTGTCGATTTGAATCAAATAAGATTTATAAACAGTGGAGGTAACGAAGGTTTCTCCCAGTGGAGTTTCAATAGATAAATCAAAGTTTAACTTCTCTGGAGTTAAGTACAAACATTGAACACAACTAGGTGAAATAAAAGAGTGAGTAGAACCGGTATCTAACACAGTATAGACTTCGTAAGAGCCTATGATTAACTTACCCGTGATAATTTTATTCAGGTTCCTCGTCACAAGAGAAAAAAAAAACGCTCTCTCTTAAACTACCGACTCTGGCTTGTCTGGGACATCCTTTGGCATCATTATCCCAGCAGGAATTAACTTCATCATACGACAGAATCGAGCTAGGTGACCTTCTCTTCCGCAATTAAAGCATGCTTTGGACTGCTGCGTACAGTTTGGACGGATGTGTCCCTCCTGTCCGCATCTGAAACATACGACCGGTGGTCGTTCTTCTTCCTTAACAACGGTTGCTGGTGCTGACGTCTTTACGTCATTGTTGAACCTTCTCTTCTTGAAATGTCCATTCTTATTATTTTGGCCATGATTACCACCGAAGTGGTCACCATTCTTGGTATGATAATTTCCCCCGCGATGGTTATCATTGTTCCGATGGCCGTTGCCACCAGTATGATTATTATCGTGTTGCTGGTCATTACCTTTTGGTTGTGATAACTCATTATCGCGCTCCACTAACTGAGCTCTATTCACAATATCTGAATATAAACAAAGTTTGTGAGAAATAAGATGTTGACGTATCTCCGGCTTCAAACCTCTTAAAAATAATCGCGACATTCTCTCTTCATTATCCACCAAGTGGGACGCAAACCGGGATAACTCCGCAAATTTTGCCTCGTATTGCGACACGATAATATTATTTTGCTCCAATTTGATAAACTCTACCTCCTTCATGTGACGAATACTTTCGGGAAAGTACTTGTCGTTGAACAGCTCTTGGAACTTCTCCCAAGACATCTTGAGTGCGTCAGTCTGGGTACGTTTTACAGATTCCCACCAATGATCTGCTTCTTCACGCAACATAAAGGTGGCAAAAGGAACCTTTTGCTCCTCGGAGCATCCCAAGACATCAAATATCTTGGTGATCTGCTTTAACCACGTCTTCGCCTTAAGTGGTTCTGGCTTTCCCAAAAACTCCGGTGGTCCCAGCTCCTTGAACTGCTTAGCAGTGACCAACCGTGGGTTGCCATTGTTTTCTCCTGCATTATGAACAGGAGCCGCCTTCTCCCGTTGTTGCATGAATTGCTCCTTAAACTGCTTAGCGGTGACCGTCCGAGAGTTATCAGTATTTCTACCTGCATTTTGGACAGGAGCTGCCTTAGCCTGTTGTTGCATGAATTTCATAAAGTCTCTGACCATCCCATCATTCACCATTTCATCGGTGTTATTATTTTCATGAGGAGTATTGTCCTCTAGTTGCACATTATCCTGATTATTGATCTGTGGAGACTCAACGGTCTCCTGTGCTCCATTGATAATCTCAACATTCTCGGATGCCATTTTCAAACACTGCCGCAAAACAAAGATTAATTGACATGTAACATAATATCTCTAAACTTTGACCAACTAATTTAAATACAAAATAAATTTAAGTAGGTCATACTAGCGAAGGAATTCCCCGTCTCTCCCCTCCTAGTTCTAGTCTCACATCTTAGCCAGGGATCATATCCCCAAGCTCTGATACCAACTGTGACGCCCCCAAAATTAGGTATACATCACCCATCTTGGGTCGTCAGATACATGGTACAGAATTCAAATACAACTTACTAATACCACTGTCGTGTATAATACGACAAAATACAACTGTGAGTTTGAATACAATAATTGTCTACTAGAGATCATACAAACTCAAAAGGAGTCCTCATTACAATTATTAATACACTATTTCTCAGAATAGTGAGGACTACTAATGCTATCCTCTGGACCGTCACTCCATTCCCCGACTAGTCCCTGCTATGTTCTCATTTCCTGAAGAGAACAGTGAAAGAAAGGGTGAGCTCAACTAGCCCAGTAAGAAATATTATGACTAAGATAATGCAGAATAAATTATCATTAGTCTCCAACAATGTTAAACTGATAAAATATAATAGACATCAAGTTTAACTGCAGCGGAATAAGCAATCCATTAAAAGAGTCAAGTAGAGAGAATTGAATCTACTATCTTTTATGATTTAAAAAGTTTTTCATCACTTTTATCGCTGAGACTCAGCTCAATAAATAATCCACATCATTAAATCATCCCTGCACTACAGGCCAAGGATATTCTTTAGTATCACGACCACGAATTATCCATGCACTACGGGCCAAAGATAATCGTGTTTTCATCAACGGTCCTGATCATGCCATAAAACAATTATCTTTGCACTACGGCCGAAGAGAATCCATAGCCATAATCATACCAAAAACTGTCCATCAATGCACTACGGGCCAATGAGGACTTTTTTTTTACATCATTTGTAATATTACGGTCATGATTACACCGCATAATCCCTGGTCATAATCATACCAAGTCCATCTATGCACTACAGGCCACAGATGACTTTCAACATAACATAAACATGAGGATGATGACAATGATATAAGAATTTAATAAAACAAGTTCAAGAATTAATTTGTCCATGAACCAATAACGTCCAAATTATCCACACGATACTGTTTTGTGGTGTAAAATTCAAGAATGCTCAGAAGAATATTTTCCTGAAAAGATACTGGATGAAGCGCAAATATCAAGGATATTCTACTAATTTCATGGAGTATAGAAGTCAAAACTTTAACCAACTGAGTATAATAAAGAATGGAATAACAACAGAAATCACCATGCATGCGGAACTTCGCACAGGCAGGTTATTCCAACAGAATACTAAATAACGGAACCAGGTCAGGTGAAATTCACACCGACAGGATGTTCCAACAGAATAATAAATGCGGAATAATAAATGATGGAACCAGGTCCGGCGTATAGCACAGACAGGATATTCCGACAGAAATATAAAGACGGAATAGTAAAATGGAATCAGATCCGGCGTATAGCACAGACAGGATATTCCGACAGAAATATAAAGACGGAATAGTAAAAGAATGTCACCAAGTATAGGGTATTCCGCATATACAGGTTATGTATAGGGTATGCCACTTTTACAGGTTATTCCAACAGAATAATAAAGAATGGAATAACATAAGTTCTCTTCAAGAAGAAAGAATAACACCCCTTACCGTAAAAGAACTGGATATAGAAAAAGAAAAGTTAAGTAGCAGAAAGCTTTTCTTCTATCTCTCTATAGTTTCTCTCTCTAGAGTTTCTCTCTCTGGAGTTCAGTGAATTCGTAAGAAAATAATGAAAGAATGAGCTTCTATTTATAGGAAAATGAAATGCATAGTAACTAATCCATGAACGGTCCAGATTGATTTACTTTAATCTGACGGTCCATATTTAAAGAAAAATCTTTTAAATAAAATATAATATATTCTATTTATATAAAAAGATTTTTGCTATGCAAACACTATGCAACACTATGCAAAACACTATGCAATACTATGCATAATAAAATATAATATATTCTATTTATAAAATAACTTTAATAAAGTATTCTGTTTTATATAAAAAGATGTTTCCGTTTTATTACGTTAATAATACGAATAAAACAAAACATCATCATCGCTATAATAATTCATATTATTAATCGACAATAATTGAATCAAACTGAGTGACTTCTCACATAAATATCAATAATCAATACCGTGTGCTACTATGCAACAACGCGTATTACTGTACTTTTACTACCCAGTAGTTCAACAGTATCAACGGTAAAACTTCCGCCGTTATTTTCAATAAAATATTTTTGTCGTTTTCTCAATCCGACTATAATTCTGTTGTAGGGTCCACCAATAATTGTACCGTCGTACGAATATTTTCTGACACAAAGAATATTTCCTGACCAATCGAATATAATATAACAACTTGCATACTTTGCAAAATTTATAAATACTACCCACAACTATAATATTATCTCAAATTCACACCATAATATAAAAAAAATTATTTCGAGAAAATTAATTCTTTATTCATAAAACCTGGGGTTTCACATCATTGGTCTAGGAACATCAATTTACAGTATTTTAATTTGAGACTCAAAGTGGGGGTCCACAGATGACTCTTAAGTTGAGATCTATGATCGTGGAGTAAGGTACTCTACTATCTAAAATAAAATTACATAGCATATAAGTTATATTACAACATGGTATTTTTAAGCATAGAAGCATGCTTGAGGCATTCATCTCAATGTATGAGCCCGTAGACATGATTTGAACTATAATTCATAGCTAGCATGCTTTAATACTATAAAAGCCCCTACTTGAACATTTAATCAACAATTGTTGAACATGATTTTATTTACATGTAACCACAAATTTTCTATCCATTTTCCCCAACAATTTGGCTTTTGATTTATTAAGGGTCTCTATATAATGCCTTAACAACCACACAAAGCTTTAATATTATCATAACAGCCACCATAATCTTATTTAATACTATAGTCACTAACATCCCATTCTACTATCAAATATGAAATGGAAAAGGAATGGAAAGAATCTAAGCTTGCTTACCTTGCTAACTTCTAGAGATTGAAGTACCTTTGCTGCTCAATCCTTCCTTCCCTTCCAGTCGTAGCTTTGCTACTCTCTCTATCTAATGGACTGCTATTGATATTGTTTTTGGAACTTAGATAAGTATAGAAGTTATCTGATTTCAGGTGCATTGTATGTCCATACATGGTTGAGCTTTCTCTCTCTCTCTCTCTCTCTCAATCAGCCTACTTGGCCTATTGCTGCTTTCCATCATTATCTCTACATGGCTGCTCTCTTTAGCTCCTACCCGACCACTATATTGGCTTTCATCATTACCACTACACAGTCCCTACAAGGCTTAGCAGCCTCCTAATACTCTGCAGTCAACTTGGCCCCTATTCAGTCCTCTAGTAGCTACTTGGCTCATTCAATGAACTTGGCTCCTACAGCCACTCTACACCTTATAACTACTAACTAAATTGCTAACTATTTGTTAGCTTACTAACTAACCAACAACCATCTCACTGCTCTTTTAATTTGAACTAATAGTTCTTTTTCTCTTCAATATTGGCTGCCGAATTAGGCCTAATGCAAGGCTGGGCACCACTTTGTCTTGGGCTCAATGTACTCATACCATATTAATTTAAATAAAGAAGGCTTGAAAGCCTACATAAAAA
The DNA here is from genome assembly GCA_020205505.1 of Panax japonicus. NCBI lineage: Eukaryota > Viridiplantae > Streptophyta > Magnoliopsida > Apiales > Araliaceae > Panax > Panax japonicus. The sequence goes on from CM035099.1 coordinate 9,846,158, forward strand.
AATTAACTTGGCCCAATTTATATAACTTGGACTCTTATTACCTTTCTTTACGTAAGACAATGTTCAATAACACTAAATTATTTGCAATCACGCCTATCAAATTTGATATGGTCCAATATTTAATATGGACTTATATTACATATTAATATACAATGATTTTTATCCACCATATTTCTAGTAAAATAGTTAGCACATATATCATTAAAAATGATGGCTCTATGTAATTTAAATACTTCATGGTAGTACCCACCATTTTCCTTATTTGTCACTAAATTATACTTTTGAACGAAATTAACTATATTAAAGATAATTATTTCATTGATCTCATATGTGGATTTATGTCGAGAATATTTCTCAATTAAGCCACATTGGCTTCCCTTTTCATTTTGAATAATCAAGGTATACATCTAATAATACCATTGCTTACTACATCTCATAAAATTTATTCAACTCCACATATTACTTTCTTTTCATTATGAGTAAGTAATATTTATATTGTCTCATACATTATTAGTTAGAGGTTTTTATATTAAAAGTCTCTCTTCCCAATCATTTTATATCATATGGGCTCTTTATAAACACATAGATAAAATAATAATAATAAAAATTAATCCATTCTTTTCACATTTCCTTTATTAATAATTAGGTTAAATCTCTAACCTTTATTTAATCATTTAATATTTCCTTTAAAAGAAATATTACTAATATTTGGGATATCACAATCAACGTCAAACCTATGTTCCTTAGGCTTTCTGAACCCATCATGATTTTTGGCCGGAGAGTGTATACCTTACAAGTACCCATATTGTCTTAATTATAGCCCAGTCTGGCATCTGATATTCGATACTATCAAAGTGTATCAAAAGGATCTAAGTGGATCCCACCAACCTTCCTTCAAAATTATATCCAGTCAATACATCATCCCATCTCAAGTAAGGGCGCCAAATAAAATATCATGTATGTTGCATTTCTAACTCCCCGCGATAGAATGCAAGATGTTGATGGAGATTCTCTCTTATATCGAGATATTTGTGGTAGCAAAGTATGCCCATGCTGTTACCCTAGGTACAAGGGCGTAGCTACACACGGGCTACGGTGGGTTACAACCCACCATAAATTAAAAATTAGCCCAGTAAGCCCACCCCAAATTTAAATACTTAGCAGTTAGCCCATATGTTGTTCTAATTCATTTATATTTTTATCAAATATAAACTATCTTTTTATTAAGTAATTCAGTTAATAATTGGGCTTGCTTTTTATAGAGAATTAGGTCAACGTTTCCTCTTCTTTTTTCTTTACCCGTTGCCTTTCTAAAGCGGTTGCTCTTCTCTCTTCAGTGACCAGGTACGAATTGATTGATGGCCATAAGTGAAATTGATTAACTTGATATTTGAATTCAATAAGATATCATGATTCATTGATTCCCATTGCTAGTTGAATTGGGATTATATATGATATATCAATATATGGCCATATGGATCTCAAGGTCTGTACGTTTGTGATTTGTGAATTGTTATTATACTATATGATTTACTTCTATGCTATAATACATGGTTGATTGAAAATTAACAATGATTAGGTACTCAAAACATGTCTGGTCATGATTGACAAGCCAAGAAAGCAAAAAAATTTAGTACATGGTACAAAAAAAAGATTCAGCTCAGTCAATTGAACGAAATAGATCAAATAGTAGTGCACCTCTTGCATCTGATAAGCATCAACATGTTCCTTCTCCAATACTCCAGCCTAGAGAGTTTGTTCCTACTGGACAGTCTGGACTTGTATCAGATACTGACAGAGTGTCTGTTCCTATAGTTGAATCAAGTCAATCAACAATACCAGAGACTAGAGAGAATGTCCCTACTTTTGATTCAACATCTAGAGAATTTATTCTTACTCCGCCAGTATGCAATGTTAACAATACAATGGTCAATGAGCAACCTGATGTTATATCTGAGACTCTTGAAGATACAAATTTTGATGTTGGTGATTTAGAACGAGATCTGGGGAAACGAAAGCAAATATATGAACCAAGAATAATTGAACCGACGATACTGGTTTCCTGACCGAACTCTTGGATACTCAAAAAGTTTATAATGATATGGCCCCAAGTTTATATAATACACTATTATCAATTGGTCAAGGAATCCAATTGTCTATATTTGACCTAAAAATAACATAAAATCATTTGGTAACTTGTTAATTTAATACTATATTGCACAATTACATTTATAATTAGGTCATGAGCAAATTTTCACAAAAAATATTTTAATTATTTTCCACAAAATTCACAATAATTTAACGCCAAAAAAATTACATATTGTATACTTTATTTAATTTTACATCCACGCGCACACAAAAGGCATATACTAACTATTTTCCCTTAAAAAATCACATGCGTATATATACAAAAACATCACTATTTTTTCCCTTAATTTGCATGCATATATATGGGAAAAATGTAGGTGCACAGCTGTGTATTACACAGTCGGCTATGGCGACGAGTTTTTGGACTATAGCTACGGTTTCACCCGTCGCTATAGCTATTCTGACTATTGCGACGGGTGAACCGTCGCCATAGCCCAAAAAATCTGTCGCTATAGTCAGACTGTGTAATACACAGCTGTGTATATACATATAACCCATATATATATATATATATATATATATATATAGGGAAAAATATATATAAACAGCTGTGTATTACACAGTAGACTATGGCGACAGTTTTTTAGGCTATAGCAACGGTTTCATCCGTCGTCATAGCTATTCTGGGCTATAGCGACAGTTTACCGTCGCTATAGGCCAAAAAATCTGTAGTCATAGATAGACCTACTGTATAATACACAGCTGTGTATATACATATAGCTCATATATATATACGGTCCGGATCAAGTGCATACCTCTTATCTTACTCACCCGTACTCACTCCCTTTTAGCGACGAACCCGGCGACGGTTCGGTCATACAACCGACGTCTATACTTTTAGCGACGCTATATATTTTCCGTCGCTAAAAATATAGACGACGGTTGTATGACCGAAACTATCGTCGGGTCCGTCGCTAAAAGGGGGTGAGTACAAGTGAGTAAGATAAGGGGTATGCACTTGATCCTTGCTCTATATATATATATATACACACACACGCGCGCACACACACACACAAAGACACGCTCACTAATTTCCCTAAAATTCACATGGAGCAATTTTGTCTACATAAAATTCTTCAAAATATATCATAATGTATCTTTAAAAAAAACAATCGATAGAACTAATCTTATTTGTACTATAATATGTCGCACCGGTCACAAATTAAAAAAGGTAGGACTTTTGTTGATTTTCAAGTTTTTTTGTAAGAGCAGCAATCTTCTATTCTTCTTCTCGACAAACGTTAACAACAACAACAACGAGCAAATCTGGAGAAGGAAATGAGATTTGAGCCCTGCTGCTGGGAAGAGTAGTGGCAGACAAAACGATGTCATTTTTGTGTGACGCTACTCCTTTTAGCGGCAGACCTTTATTATAATTAAAAACAAGATTAAAATTATTTTACCCCTGCCGCTAGTCCATCTTTACTTGCCCGCTTGAATCATGTTATGGACGATGAATGACCTCTCATATATATATATATATATATATATATATATATATATATATATATATATATATATATATAGTCCGGATCAGGTCCGGACTCCCGCATTTTAATAAAATTCGAACTTTTTTTTTTGCTTTTTTTTTTAAAATTACTAAAAAAAATAAAAAAAATTATGGAATTGAAATTTTTACATAATACAGTGTTTTGGGTGTGATTTGGATGCCTATACCAAAACATTTCTGTACAGTCTGGGCAGACTGTACATACATTGGTTGGTATAGGTATTAAAAACACACCCAAAACATTGTATTATGGAAAAATTTTAGTTCCATAAATTTTTTTTTTTTAGTTGTTTCAAAAAAAAAAAGCAAAAAAAAAAATTATTGGGTCCGTATTTTAGGACCAGTCCGGGAGACCGGACTGGATCCTCATTCTATATATATATATATATATATATATAGGGGAGCGATCCATAGCATCTATATGCTATGGGACAATTATTGGTATATAGGTTCTAAACCACACGTTTTATTGATTAACGGCTGGGATTTAATACGGGGAAATACCGTCCGCTAGTAATACTAGCGGATGTAATTAGTATAAAATCCGGACAATTTTACCCTTTAGCCACTGCGAATAAAGCTAACTTGACGTGAAAACAGCATGATCCGGATAGAAGTCAGTAGGTTGTACAGTCCGCTAGTAATACTAGCGGATAGAATTGTACAGTCCCCTTTGTAATTCTTAAAATTTAATTATGTTATAATGAACCAAAAAACATTTTTTAGCTGGAAATACAAGTGTTTCTCAACAATTTAAAATTTTAATTCTACTCAACAAACGATAATCATTGAAAAAGAATATCTGTTGACTCTAATGAGCTACGACCCTTCTATACTCCATCTTCTTCCTCCCACTTTGTACTAACAATTATTAGCACCTCCTATGGCGAAGAAGCCAGTTAAATACTGTGTGGTAATCTCCTTCTCTCTTCTCTCTTCTCATATATATATATATATATATATATATATATATATATATATATATATATATATATATATATATATATATATATATGTATTTCTAAAGATTTTATTGTACTTAAATTTGGGTTTCTGAGATAGGTGGACGCATTCACCGGCACGGCGTTCAAGGGAAATCCAGCAGCGGTGTGTTTATTGGAAGAGGAGAGAGATGAGGAGTGGTTACAGTCAGTTGCCACCGAGTTTAACATCTCTGAAACCGGTTTCTTGACTCCGATCACCACCACCGACTCAGGCGCCACAAACCCTAGGTTCCGCCTCAGATGGTTTACTCCTGTTGCTGAGGTCAGTTACTTTTGTTTTGTTTCTGAGAAATTAGTGTTTACAAAGATTTATGGCAAATAATTAGTTTATTGTTTTTTGTTCTTATTAGTAATCAACCAGAGCATTGATCATTTCTGTACAATTCTATCCGCTAGTATTACTAGCGGACTGTACAACCTACTGACTTCTATCCGCTAGTAATACTAGCGGATCATGCACGCTAGTAATACTAGCGGACGGTATTTCCCCGTATTAAATCCCAGCCGTTAATCAATAAAACGTGTGGTTTAGAACCTATATGCCAATAATTGTCTCATAGCATATAGATGCTATGGATCACTCCCCATATATATATATATATATATATATATATATATATATATATATATATATATATATATATATATACAGAATGGATCCTGTCCGGGAGTCCGGACAGGACCCAAAATCCGGACCCAAAATATTTTTTTTTTTTTTTTTTTTTTTTTTGTAGAACAACTAAAAAAAAAAAAAAAAAATTTATGGAATTGAAATTTTTCAATAATACAGTGTTTTGGGTGTGTTTTTAACACCCACACCAACCAATGTATGTACAGTCTGCCCAGACTGTACAGACATGTTTCGTTATAGGCATCCAAATCACACCCAAAACACTGTATAATGTAAAAATTCCAATTCCATAAATTTTTTTTTTTTTTTTTTTAGTTGTTTCAAAAAAAAAAAAGCAAAAAAAAAAAAAAAAAAAAAAAGTCCGGATTTTGTTAAAATCCGGACTCCCGGACCTGAACCGGTCCCTATATATATATATATATATATATATATATATATATATATATATATATATAGGGAACCGATCCATAGCATCTATATGCTATGGGACAAATATTGGCATATAGGCTCTAAACCACACGTTTTATTGATTAACGGCTGCGATCTTAAGTTCTAACTCCTCGTCCGCTAGTAATACTAGCGGATGTAATTAGTATAAAATCCGGAGAAGCACATGGTCCGCTAGTATTACTAGCGGATAGAAGACAGAAGGACAAAAACAACAAAGTATTATTACTGAAATTAACTTTTTTGTCCGTTGGTTCTTTCTTGAAATATTTATATGCTCTCATCATTCCACTCCGTAAAATCTCTTTATATGGTTCTTTCAGCAAGAATGCAAGAAAGTATAGTTTCAGATAATAATAATAATAAAAAACTATCACCTCCATGGCTCCATAAACACAACATTCAAACTATAAAGATTCCTTTTTCATAGGCCTAAATGAACCCCCATCAACATACAAAACTCAAATTCCAGATTCAAATGTGAGAATTTAAAAACTCACCTGCAAGAATTTCTTGAAACCCCCCAAAACAACAGTCACCAGCAAGAAACTGGAGAAAAAATCAGAGAGTTCTCTGAAACCCGTTCACTTTATCTATTTATATATGAACCAAAGAGCTGTGAAAACGATTGAACGGTGCTCAAATGTCAGGCATCAAGGGAACCATCAAGAGAGATTTTACAGAGTGGAATGATGAGAGCATATATAATATTTCAAGAAAGAACCAACAGACAAAAAAGCTAATTTCAGTAATAATACTATGTTGTTTCTGTCTTCTGTCTTATATCCGCTAGTATTACTAGCGGACTACTGTCAAGGGGCTTAATTGTCCGGAAATTATAATAAGTGCGTCCGCTAGTAATACTAGCGGACGGTGGTTTATAAATCTAGATCCCAGCCGTTAATCCATAAAACGTGTGGTTTAGAGCCTATATGCCAATATTTGTCCCATAGCATATAGATGCTATGGATCGCTCCCCATATATATATATATATATATATATATATATATTTATATATATATATATATATATATAAATCTATGTGTATATACGCAGCTGTGTATTAAAATGGATTGTTGTTTTGATTGTGCTGAGCAAGGAAGGGGCTGAAGATGATATAATATCAATCAATTCAAAACAAGATTAAAGTTAATACTCTGTTTATGGTGTTACTTATGAAGTTAGAAAGTTCATAATAAAGTAGTTGATATAAGATTGCGACTGTGGTTTCTAAGTATTAGTAAAGGAGCTTTGTTGTTGTTGTGCGGAACAATAAGGGAGGAAATTATAGCATTAGAATTGGTGCAAACATCTCTGACCTCTGCTTTGAAAATGGACGCACGTATAGTGTTTGTTAGAAGTCCTCCTAATAGGGTCTGTTTTGTTCAAATGTTGAAATTGAGTGGAGATTGATACTAAGAATAAGTATTAAATGATTTGTACGAATTAAATTAAGTGGGAAAAACAACCTATTAATGTTAGTTTAAAAAACTGTTTTAGCAGAGTACCTTTGTCATCCTATAAAACTCATTTAGAATACTTGTATGTTTTGTTATCTTTGTCAAACCAAATTCTATAACTACATTATCTTTGTTCTAGAGACTCATGTGAAACAGTTTCCAATAAAAAACATTTCCTTTCCAACTATGCCAAAACACATACATTGTACTAAGAATTTTCTCAGTACACCTAGTGGGAAAAGGGATAAATGTGTGGATATTGCAATAAAGGCTAGAGGGATAAGAGCCACAAAACAGCACATGGTAGCCCAAAGAAACGTATTAACACATTGAATTTTCTAGCTAGCTAGCAGCTCTACAAAGCTTAACCTACAAATGTTTTCTATCTCAAACAAATGATAAATGTGCCACAAAATATGGAACCAAGACATTCAAATTGGGGGACACTTATTCCAGCTTGCAATACCCCCAACTCATTGCATTCCATTAGACAAAGACAAACCTATTAACTTAGCTAGTGACCATGCTGCAACAACCATATTTAAAAATCTTGAAATGAATATTTTTTTTAAAAAAATCATAATTTAGAAAGGACTGAAGATAAAAACAAAATTAAAAAATAAAAATAACTTTTGATAGTATTTAAACTTTGCTAGAAATAAAACGCGATTGAGCGTATTTTTACAGAGAATTGTTATTTCCACAATTAAAAATTGATATTTCTACAAGGTCTCTCTTACTTAGGTGTGGAACCTATTTACTATTCATGTGAGAGGGAGCTTGTGAAATTATCACTTTTGTTTGTGAAAATATCAATTCCCTTTTTATATGATGCCGCTAGTTATGAAGATGCAATGTAGTTCACTAGTCTTGTGTTTTTCGCTGCGAAGTTTCCATTTTTGTTTTTATCAAAATAATTACAGTAAATGAATAAAGAAAAAGCATGGGAACTTTCTGATCTGTAAATTCTTCTCCCTACATTATTTGAATTTGTTGGATATGAGAGAAGACAAGAAGTGAAACATCAAATTATATGAGCTCTCCAGTTTCCATGCATGTGAGTAAAGGACTGGCTAGGGGTGTCAATTCACTTGTCCATATCCATTGCCTTTCCCTATATGTACTAAAGTTGATAAGCATTAAAAAATTAGGAAACCGATATTTCAACATAGTTCTCTCTCACATGAAAAGAAAGTGGGTTCCACCTTCGTATGACTGGATCATGTGAAAATATTAAAAAATCATGCGAAATAGCGTTCTCCAAAAAATTATTGAAAATAAAAATAAAATATGTAGCTGTAATCAGGGCTTGCACAATGCTACATGATGGGGATCCTTAGGCCCCATTGAGGCTTTAGGGTAATGTTTAATGGACTGTCCTATATGTATTGGGAGAAATATTTTAGTTTTTGCCTGAATATTTCATGTTTCATAGACTGAGCTTTGTTAAAGACATCATAGTTTTAAGAGACCTCACTTAGTGCTAGTATAAAGCTGCTCATCCAATACTAGAAAAAAAGAAAGAAAAGAAAACTAGAATATACAAGTACAAACTATATAATTTATTAGAATGAAGGTTATATTTTGCTCTTGGGCCTTGATTTAAAGATCTTATACTACGTCTGAATTGAAGAAATGAAATTAATAAAAGGAATAGAATAAAGAGTAAATAAAATGTACACTGAATTGACCTTTCCATTCTTAACCGAAATGAGACATTCCATACTCTTTCACCTAAGCAATTAATAAAATTCACAAATTTAGTAAAATTAGGAATAGTTCATTCTATTTCAATAGAATAACCAAACGCGCATTTTTTCATTCTATTCCTATCTTGATTCATGCAAACCAAACGCCCGTTTTTTCATTCCATTCCTATTTTGAAAGTAGCCCCAAACTTCTTCTATGGATGCCACAAAGCTATGGAAGTCATTTCATCATGTAAAAGAAGCTATCGGAACAAACCATACACAAGCCATTGGCCGAATGAATATTTCACACTAGTATTGCAATCCTCATAAAGGTTTGACAAGATTAGTAGTATATACAGATGCTTAAATGCTAAAATTCAACCACCAGAAGCTGATTTGTTCATTTTTTTTACATGAGCTAAATTAGTTAGAAGCTGTTATTATATCATAAGGGTGCGCAAATCCTAAAGCTACATTACTAATCCATAAGGAGAAGAACACGGTAATTCAGATAACCACCATTTAGAGCAACACATAAATCACTTCCACATCTTGAACTTATGCTTTCCAAACATTCCATGGCCATGCTTCCATTGCTTTCCAAACTTCCCGTGCTTGAACTTACCATGCTTAAACTTCCCATGATGGCCGTAATACCCATGATGTCCTGTATGACTGTGCGCCAGATGGTGAGCACCATAAGCAGCGGCGGCGGCGGCGGCTCCCCCAGCTAATAGTCCTCCCATGCCAAGTCCATGCCCTGTACTAAAAGTTATGCACATAAATACATGATACAAGTGAATGATCAATGAAATGATGTAGCACAGAACAATGCAACTGAAATAATTATAAATACGTTAGTTTTGACCATAAAGATTTTACAGTCCACCATTCAGAAATTAATTACTTATTGCCTAAATTGGAGTGAATAAGATTTCAAATACTAGTATCAATAACCTCACAATAGTGATTTATTCTCTGCAATAAGAACCTTCTTGGTGGATACAATACAAATTAAGTACACAAAAACACTGGGCAGACATAGCAACAGAATGTTTAGTAAGTTTCTAGTGTATTTTCTTCTCACCAATATGTCTGGAGCATTTTTAACTAGTCGTGAAGATCACAACACATTTAGTGTCATATACATCCAGAGCTCTTATATTTGACAATTCCAAACAAGAATATTATAAGACTGTTAATAAGATACTAGAATAGCTTCAAGTAATCCTATTATTAGGTCCTTTTTGGCTTGCAATCACCAAAAATTAAGGGTTCAACTTCTGGACATTTTTATTTTCCAACAAAGATAATTAGAAGGAATCAAATGAATTACATTTTATATTCACACAACTATATTAGCAAGGTGAGATGCTAAAAAGTTTCTTCACAAAGATTACCTGAATGATGTGCAGCTGATGGACCAGGATAACCTGCTGGCGGATATCCACCCGGGGGAGGATATGCATATGGATGGTATCCACTCAGGGGCGGGTATCCACTGGGTGGAGGGTATCCAGCTGGTGGATAGCCTTGTGGAAGATAAGGATATCCTTGAAGAGGATATGCCCCAGGGGCCGGAGGGTAGTGCCCGTGCCCAGCAGCATATCCAACAAGAGATGAGAACAGACCTCTGTCATTGTTATTATGCTCTCCACCGTCCATTTTGTTCAACTTAAGATTGTACTACAGAAACTGTAAGTAGAGGTCAATAGAAGCTCATAAGATTGTTTTAGATAAATTAGTTGCCAAGTGGTAGTGAATGCAGCTATGTATTGAGAACAAAAATATCTCATTGCTCATAGAGCTCAAGCAGGCTGATGAAGCCGAGAAGTGGTTCTGTAAATTTAGTTTGATAGGTGCATGCTAATGAAACTTAAATGAAGAGTTTCTAACTTTCTATATATCAACTATGACCAGCAGTGAGACAGAGTACGCACAACTAAAAGTACCCTGTCAATCCCAGTTAGATGTCCCCAAAAGCCCCATTAGAATATCTCGCGCTTGAAGAAACTAAGGAGACCGTATAAAAATTATGCCATGTTCAAATTCCACCGGTCATGGAAATTTACAGTTGACATGATATGTGGTGAGTTGATGGGTTCCTAAACTTACACATATTCATAGCCAAAACACTAATACAAGTAAATAACTAGATCTTATACAACTTTACATTCAAATCTGAGATAGTTTTGGTATATCTAGAAAAGGGAAGGAGACCATATAAAATGGCCAATGAGAATAGGTTTTACTGAATTCAGTGAGACCAACATGCGGACTCTGAGACTGACATGTACTAAGACAAACAATAATAAAAGATAAAAGGAGAACTTATATACTTGACATGGTACTAGTGCCACAAAAAAAGATCGAGTTAAGTGAAAATAGACTACAATGGTTTGAGCATGTGCAGCAAAGATAAATAGCTGTGCCAGTGAGAAAGATTTATGTAACCACTAATAATAATACTATGAGTAAGGAAAGATGAAAGATTGATAGGGTTGGAGACATAGCAAAGAAAGGTTTAATTGGTGTACTTTACGAGATGACCTGGCTCTAGGAAAAGTTATCAACCGAAATAATAGTTGAAGGAAATTATCACACGAAATAATAGGTCATGAAACTATAACATGTAAATGGTCAGAACTTTTAGAAGGGAAAGAAATGACAGTTCATGCTGGTTTTCCAAAAGCACTACCCAATCAACTAACACGACAAAACACATTGAATTCGTCATAATTCATGCATTTGAATCAATTTCTTCATGTTTGTGAAAAAAAGAAGTTTTACAACAATCTGCATTCACGGCAAAGGAAAAACTTATAAGTGAAGGTATCAATATGATAATTGATGGTGTTGCATAAGATAAACACTGACACTATTTTCATGGAAATATATGCTAGGAAATGGGAAAAGCTAATTTAACGAGTATTTTATACTCCCTCCGTCCCACAAAAAGAGTCATTTGATTTTTCCTAGTCAATCTACGAAATCATAGATTCATGACCTGAATTTATTTGATTTTGATTAATGCAATAGTTAACATTGTAAACCACTTAAAAGTTATTATTACTAAGTACAAAATTGTTTTTTTTAAATGAAAATAAATTCATATCGCAATTTGAATACTACAATTTCACAACCTAACTAGGATCAAAGTCAAGTGAGACTCTTTTTGTGAAATAGAGGAAGTATCAGTTAGAACAATTTTTTGTGAAAATTAAATCCATCCAAACATGGTTTAAACTACTAGCCCAATAGTATCTTCTTAGGTTATCTTAGTCCACCACAGGCTCACCAAAAAAATCATAACTGAAGGTACTATGTACAGACAATAGTACCTTCATTCCTTATATAGACAAATTTTTCTCTGCACAATCACCGAAACAACCCGGGTCAAATCTCGAGTCTGGAACAAATCTTGGGTCAAATCCCAAGTCCGAATCAAATTAAATCCATCCAAATCAAAATAAAGCCTAAAACTACTAACTATCTTCTTAGTCATCTTAGCCCACCACAAGCTCACTCAAAAGGTCATGACTGAAAGTGGACTAAGAAGATGCTATTGGGCTAGTAGTTTAATGCCTTATTTGGATGAATTTGATTCGATTCAGACTTAAAATTTGACCCAAGATTTTTTTATTTTAAGGCTTTATAAAAAGGAACAATTACATTTTTTATTACATTTTAAAAAATAATTACAACAATAATGCACTCATAAAATATTTACACAACTAATACTTTTAAATTTTTATTTTCATTATTAGTACATATTTATGCTTCCTTTAATTTTGGAGTGTAATTTATATTTTATCTTTTTCTTTTCTTTTTTTTTGTCACTATCTACATACTACAATTAATTTTCAAAATAATATATTTACAAATAGAGGACACCCACTTTCAGATCTATCCGCCTGTCATATTCATCTTCATCTTCTTCACTTTATCCCCACCTCTCTCTCTCTCTCATACACATTTTTCTCTCACTTTATCCACATTTTTCTTCACTTTATTCACCTGCATTTTTCTCTCATACAAATTTTGCGTATGTCTAAATCTATATATATATATATATAGAGAGAGAGAGGGAGAGAGAATATATATATATATATATATATATAGGTAGAACTATAAGATCAGTGTTAGAATTTGTTTTATGGGATCAAGTATTCAATCGATCTTGTTTTTCATATTACATTAGACAAGATTTTTCGAAAAAATGGCAAGTTACTTAAGAATGGCAGCAAAAATAAAAGTGCTATACAGTTGCTTCCATCTCGATCACGGAGATTTTTCAATAAGTTGTGGGTTGTAGGTAAAGGGCATGGAGTAGGGGAGAATGAGAGCTCTGAGACATCTTGTAGTTCCCAGAGTCTAACTTCAATGATTCAAAAGTGCTATTCAGGCTTTGTTTGATATTTTTTTTAGAGTGCAGTTAGTAGCCAAATATTCATATCAAGGTAACCAATTCAGTATTAGTAGGTTACCAATTTATTTTTGAATGTGATACAGTTGGTAGCCAAACCTTCATGCAGTTGGTTGCCAAATTTTCAGACCAAGGTAACCAATTCATACTGCAGATGTGGAGGTAGATTGGTTATCTTGGTATAAATATTTTGTTACCTTGGTATAAAAGTTTAGTTACTTTTTTAAGAAGGTTTGGTTATCAACATTACATTACACATCACTCTCTTACAACACTGAATTGGGTTATCAATTGTTCACTTTCCACTTTGTAATATTTAGGGTCATTGTTCTTGTGGTTGATATCGCAAAATTGACAAGCATGAAAGCTTAATCGCCTGAAGCATGTTTTCTTTTTCTATTTTTTTTCGTGCTTTCTCCAGAAGAGATGAATGAGTGAACGAAATCGACAATATGGTTCAGTTGGTAGCCAAACTTTCATACAAAGGTAACTATTTTAGTTTTTGTGGGTAACCAAATATTCATAAAAAAAATTTGTTCGTGATTTCCTCTTTGTTCGGCTACTCCGACTTGCTGGTTTGGTAACTCCGACTTTTTCTTCTTTGATTTGTTTTGGTAACTCCAACTTCTTCTTCTTCTTCTTCTTCTATTTGTGTTGTTTTGGTTGTTCGTGTTTTGTCTGGCTATTTAGCATATGGTGATTGCGAATAGTTGCTAATTCTGGTACATGGGTTGCAGAATGTGAAAAAGTCTTTCATATATCAGTACGCAAATCAAATATTGGAGAGAAATCTGAAGTTATTTTAGAGAATGGAAGATGCAGATTCAGATCTGCTACACATACACCATGAACGAGCTAGATGGAATTTCTTAGTTACAAAGGAAAGAACAAATATAGAAAGGGAGATGAAGATTTGAATTTGAATTTATTTTTATTGTTGGATCACAAATATTTGAATTTGAATTATTATTTTGGCAGTTATTTCTCCTTGATTTTAGTTTCCTTATTAATGTGAATTGTACTATTTTTGTAATATGAGTTCTAATTACACTCTTTTTATAATTATTTTATTGATGCACTAATGATGTAATTACTTTCTAATTGTTGTATATTTATGTAAAGGACCCTTATAAAAACAACCGGTCCGGTTTCGATACAAAAAAACCGGTATATACCGATTTTTTAGTATCGGTTTCGGTACGGCTTATTTATGGTTCGGTTTTACCAAACCGAACCGATATATACCGGTTTTCTAATTTTTTTTATTATTAATAAATAATTAATAATAATAATAAAATAATGATTATAATAATAATAAAAAAATAATAATTATATTATTTTTTGATAAAAATCGGTATCGAACCGGTGTCAAACCGGTAAACCGGTTCGGTATACCAGTTCAACCGGTACCAAAATTTGGCTAATTTCGATACCAATTCGGTTCGGTACCGATCCGGTTCGATCCGAATTTTATTTGTTGCACACCCCTAATTTTATGGGTCGATTTTTTTATCATCAGCTTTATAATAAATATAAATGATAACTTTTTTAAATAGACTAGTCTATTAGCCGATGCAAGGCAACCGTTCATTGTTTTTTAGTCATTTTATAATTTTTGTGGGTAATTCAACCATCTTTATGTATAAAATAACAAAATTTACAATCACAGGCTTGCGCTTAAACATTAATTAGGGGTGTAAATGAGCCGCGAAACGAACAAATAATATTTTGATTCGACTCGAAGTATATTTTTTACTCGGATTTCAATTATATTCAAACTACTCGCAAATTTCGAATTCAAGTCTGAACATAATAAGTAGCTTTATAATACATATAATTATCAATTGAATTTATTATTTTATTTAGAAATTAAAAAATATATTTACAATTACATTATAAATAAAATATACAATTAAAATTAAATAAAAAATAATTATTATTTATTCTAATTTTATTAAATTGTGTATATATAGGAGAATCTATCGAGTATGTATCACTCAAGTATGTATCGCATCATGATCAAAAAATCGAATAGTTTAAATCTTAAACGAACCGAGTATAACTTTACTCAGATTCTTCTCGTATTTTTATTCAAACTATTTTTTGTGTTCATATTTGGATCATATTATTAACGAATCCAAGTCTCACATTTTTTCGAATCGAACTCGAACTGTTTGGTTCGATTTATAGCATTACATATAATACAATATTTGTCAATTTTAATCAATCATTTTAAATTGGGCCCAAGTATAACGCACGTAAAATATTAAGCTAAGTACTATTGAACACAATAACAAAAAATAAAATACTTAATGAATTAGCTTTTCTAGGTGAACATAAAAATTATTGAATTTTACTTATTTTTATTTTGACCCCATAGGTTTTTGTTAATGAATTTGTGGGCTTCCCTATAAAACGGGTCTCAGATTCCTGCAAAATATCCAGTAAATTTCTAATTCTCTTTTACTTCTTTCTTTTCTTCAATAACTAAAACAAATTTTAAAAATTAATGCAGCAAACTAGTAATAATTAAACATAATATTAACAATTATTGAGTCAACTCGATTGTAATTATTAAACACACCATTTATTACTACCAAGTCAACTCGGTAGAATAACATGAATCACTACCGAATTAACTCGATTGGTCCTTCAATTAATTGAAAATTGAAATTAAGTTGGACTCTAAAGTTTAACATTATAGGAGTACTTTTTATTATAAAAATAAAACTTATATAATTTAATCATTAAATGATTTTATGTGGTTTAGTATAATATTTGCATAAAAAAATTATTTTTGTGACAAAATCTCAATCAGTTTTAGTTAATTAAGTTATCATTTTAAGTGTAAATTTAAGACCCCAACTTTTATAAATAAAGATGAATTTTCTATAATTATCATTTTTAAATATTATGGAATGAATTTGATATAATGTTATAGTTGTGGGTAATATTTAGAAATTTTGTAAAGTACGCAAGTTGTTTATAATATTCGATTGGTCGTGGAATATTCATACGACGGCACAATCATTGGTGGACCTCAGAACGGAATTATTGTCGGGTTGAGAAAACGACACAAATATTTTTATGAAAATAACAGCGAAAATTTTACCGTTAACTGTTGAAACACCCAATATTAAAAGTACAGGAATACGCGTAGTTGCATAGTAGCACACGGTACTGATTATTGATACTTACGTGAGAAGTTACTCAGTTTTGTTCAATTATTGCTTCAGTAATTGTTGCATAGTATCTCACGTTAATTGATTCAATTATTGTTGATATTTTATATTGAGATGACAAAGTTATTAATATTATTGTTTGTAATATTAACGATGTCTAGAAAAGTTCTGCCAAGGAGAGGTTTGGTCACCTAATTGCGCGCCAATAGGGAGAAATCCTTATTGGAAAGCCCATCTTTCCTGGGAACGACATGGTCGATTAATAGTATGAATAATAATAATAATAATGATGAAGTTTTATTTTATTAGTATTATTAATGTAATAACACAAAAAAACTTTTTATATAAAACAGAATACTTTTATAAAGTTATTCATTTTATTTGGCTAATAGTAAAAAAAATTTATATAAAACAGAATACTTTTATAAAGTTATTCGTTTTATTAGACAATAATTAAAATATATTATATTTTATTATGCATAGTATTTGTATAGTGCCTGCATAGTGTTTGCATAGTAAAATCTTTTTAAAAGTTATTCATTTTATTAGATTATAAATAGAATATATTATATTTTATTGTAAACCAATCTGGACCGTCCGTTTAAAGTAAATCGATTTGGACCGTTCATGGATTGGTTACTATTCAGTCCATTCTTCTATAAATAGAAGCTCATTCCTTCATTATTTTTTACGAATTCACTGAAATTCTAGAGAGAGAAATTGTAGAGAGAATTATTCTTCTATTTTGAGCGTATTTCTTTAGCATTTAAGAAAGCTTTGAGCGTAGTGCATGTTTCTTCAAGTATATCCCCGCCCTACCGTCGGAGTACTCTTCTTTATAAGGTAAGATATATTATTTTTTTCATATTCATGAAGAGAACTTCTGTTATTCCATTCTTTATTATTCTATTGGAATAACCTGTATACGCGGTCTACCCTATATTTGGTGATTTCTGTTGTTATTTCATTCGTTATTATTCTGTTAGAACATCTTGTCTGTGCGTTATACGCCGAACCTGGTTCCGTCTTTATTATTCTGTTGGAATATCCTGTCTGTGCGTTTTACGCCGGACATGGTTCCGTCTTTATTATTCTGTTGGAATATCATGTCTGTACGTTTTACGCCGGACATGATTCCGTTATTTATTATTCTGTTGTAATAACTTGTCTATGCGAAGTACCGTATGCATAGTGATTTCTGTTGTTATTCCATTCTTTATTATTCTGTTGGAATATCATGTCGGTGCGTATTACGCCTGACCTGATTCCGTTATTTATTATTCTGTTGGAATAACCTGTCTATGCGAAGTACTGCATGCATTGTGATTTCTTTTGTTATTCCATTCTTTATTATACTTAGTTGGTTAAAGTTTTGACTTCTATACTCCATGAAATTAGTGGAATATCCTTGATATTTGCGCTTCATCCAGTATCTTTTCGTGGAAATATTCTTCTGAGCATTCTTGAATTTTACTCTACAAAGAAGTATCATGTTGACAATTTGGACGTTATTAGTTCCTGAATAATTTAATTCTTGAACTTGTTTTATTGAATTCTTATATCATTGTCATCATCCTCATATTTATATTTTGTTGAAAGTCATCTGTGGCCTGTAGTGCATAGATGGACTTGGTATGATTATGACCAGGAATTATTCGATGTAATCATGACCGTAATGTTACAAATGATGTGATAAAAGTACTCATTGGCCCGTAGTACATTGATGGACAGTTTTGGCATGATCATGACCATTAATGAATACACAAATATCCTTGGCCCGTAGTGCATGGATAAATTATGGTTGTGATACTAATGAATATTATTGGTCGTAGTGCAGGGACGATGTGGATTATTTATTAAGCTGAGTCCCAGCGATAAAAGTGATGAAAACCTTTTAAATCATAAAAGATAGTAGATTTTATTCTCTACTTGACTCTTTTAATGGATTGCATGTTCCGTTGCAGTTAAACTTGATGTCTATTGTATTTTATCAGTTTAACATTGTTGAAGACTAATGATAATTTATTCTGCATTATCTTAATCATAATATTTCTTACTGGGTTAGTTGAGCTCACCCTTTCTTTCACTGTTCTCTTCAGGAAATTAGAAGGTAGCCGAGACTAGTCGGGGAACGGAATGACGGTCCAGATGATAGTATTAGTAGTCCTCACTATTCTATTAAATAATGTGTTAATAAATGTAATGAGAACTTATTCTGAGAGTGGATATTGTCTAGAAGAAAATGTTTGTATTAAAACTCACAGCTCTCTTGTTGTATATTTAAGATTGTATTTGTATTCTATACCATGTATTTGGCGACTCAGAATAGGTGATGTATACCTATTTTGGGGGCGTCACAGTTGGTATCAAAGCTTAGGGATATGATCCCTAGCTGAGATGTGAGACAAGAACTAGGAGGGGAGAGACGGGAAATTCCTTCGCTAGTATGACCTACCTAAGTTTATTTGATATTTAATTGGTTGGTCAGAGTATAGGGATTATATGTGATATGTTAATTAACCCTTGTTTTGTGGCGGTATTTGAAAATGGCATCCGAGAATGTTGAGAACATCAATGGAGCACAGGAGACCGTTGAGTCTGCACAGATCAATAATCAAGATAATGCGCATCAGGAAAGCGATAATCCTAATGCAAACAACAACACTGACCAAATGATGAATGATGGAATGTTCCGAGGCTTCATGCAATTCATGCAACATCAGGCGAGAGCCGCTCCTGTCCAAAATACAGGTGGAAACACTAGCAACTCTCGGACGGTCACCGCCAAACAGTTCAAGGAGCTGGGACCACCAGAGTTTTTTGGAGAGCCAAAACCACTTAAGGCGGAGACGTGGATAAAGCATATCAATAAGATATTTGATGTCTTGGGATGATCCAAGGAGCAAAAGGTTCCCTTCGCCACCTTCATATTACGGGCAGAGGCAGATTACTGGTGGAAATCTGTAAAGCGTACTCAACCTGCCGCACTGAAGATGTCTTGGGAGAAGTTCCAAGAACTGTTCAACGACAAGTACTTTTCCGAAAGTATTCGTCACACGAAAGAGGTGGAGTTCATTAAACTGGAATAAAATAACATGACCGTGTCGCATTACGAAGCCAAGTTTGCCGAGTTGTCCCGGTTTGCGTCCCATTTGGTTGATAATGAGGAGAGAATGACGCAAATGTTTCTAAGAGGTTTGAAACCCGAGATACGTCAATATCTTATCTCTTATAAACTATGTTTGTATTCAGATGTTGTTAATAGGGCTCAGCTATTGGAGCGCGATAATGAGTCAACCCAACCAAAAGAGAGCAGCCGACAAGATGATAATACCAGTGATAATAGTCATCCAAGCGGTGACAATAAGCGTAGAGGGAATTAACATGCCAGAAATGAACCACTTCGGTGGTAATCATGGCCAAAACAATAAGAATGGACATTTCAAGAAGAAGAGATTCAACAATGATGAAAAGACGTCAGCACCTGCACCTATTGTTAAGGAAGGAGAACGACCACCTATCATAAGCTTCAAATGCGGAGGGGAGGGACACATCAGTCCAAACTGCGCGATGCCGTCCAAAGCATGTTATAATTGTGGAAGAGAAGGTCACCTAGCCCGATTTTTTCATTCACCGAAGACAAGTTCAGCTAGGATGGAGGCACCAAAGGACGCCCCAGAAAAGTCAAAACCAGTAGTGCAAGGGAGAACGTTTGTCGTGACCTCCCAGAAAGTAAAGAACTCGAATGAGGTTATCATGGGTAAGCTTATCATAAACTCTAGCGAAGTATATACCTTATTTGATACCGGTTCTACCCATTCCTTTATTTCTCCTACTTGCGCTCAACGTTTAAATTTGACTCCGGAGAAATTATACTTTAACTTATCCGTTGAAACTCCATTGGGAGAAACCTTCATTACATCCATTGTTTATAAGTCTTGTTTGGTTCAAATCGGTACCCTCACATTACCTGTCGATCTTATTTCATTGAAAATACTTGCATTTGACGTAATTCTAGGGATTGATTGGTTAACTACTCATCATGCAAAAATTGATTGTTTTCGTAAGGTTGTTAACTTTCATATTCCTAATCAACCTATTATGCGAATTCAAGCAACCAAACCATTAAAATCAATCACTGTTATCTCAAGCCATAAAGCTATTCATTTATTGAAAAACGGATGTCAAGCTTTTTTAGCTCATGTCACGGATCTAAACAAAAATACGTCAGTTTTGAATGATATTTCTATTGTTAATGAATTTCCTACGTATTCCCTGAAGAACTTCCTGGCCTACCTCCAAAACATGAAATTGAATTTTGTATCGACCTTGAACCCGGTACAAAACTCATTTTCAAAGCCCCATATCGAATGGTTCCTATTGAACTTCAGGAGTTAAAAACCCAACTGCAGGAATTGTTAGACATTGGTAGGGATGCACAAACAGGCAGCCTGGCCTGGCCTGATCTAGGCCTTCCAAGCTTTGACCATTGACCAGGCCGGGCCAGGCCCAACCTTAAATAGTAACAGGCCGGACCAGGCCAGATAAAAGAGTAAAAATCATGATCTGTCAAGGCCTGTTGGCAAGGCCAGGCCAGGCCCAGGCCAGGCACAGGCCAGGTCCAGGCAAGCCCAGGCGTTCAAACCTTTACTTTAGATTGGTATGCAATTATATTTTGAAGTCTTGCACTCCCCTTAATTTATAGAACAAAGTTGGGACAATAGAGACATTTTTAGCCGATGTGGGACTCTTGAGCTAGCAGTTTTGTTGAGAGTAATGTATATGTATGATAAAAACTTTAGTGATACTGATACTCTTATTTCCTCTTGCTGGGTTTGTTTTAAATATCCAAAAATATTAGTAGTTATTTATTATCTTAATACTCGTACTTAATTGGCATGAATGTAATGTGAAACATAGGTATAACCAATTCGATGAAAACTAGTTTATGCAATAAGTTTGTTGGTAGTTTAAAAAATTCATTTTTTTGTGGGTACAAAATACTAATAGTAATCTAAGTGCTAATAATTTAATGAATCTTATATTATTAGGTCATCATTTAAATTCAAATATTTATTTAAATTTTGAGCCGGACAAGCACATCTATAAAGACTATAATCTTACATAAATGTGAATTTTGAGTTTCCACAATCATGTAACATCAGATAGGAAAATAAAGAGGATAAGAAGGAATAACATTGTCCCAAGACACAGAAATTGAAGAAAGGAAAGGATAACAAACAGAACAGAAACATTACTACTATTTCAAACAGTTGCTAGGCTCACGGACGGTGGAATATGCTGCACACGTGTCTGGATAGGTTTATCTTATGTCCAAACTCCAAGTCCAGATGTGCACACCGTCCCATCTAATGCAGCAGTTGCAAATCTTTTTCCACATTGATCAAACTGCACAGCTGATATTGAGGCAAGAGCATACGGTGGACTGGTGGAGGGACATTTGCAGCAGGAAGCACTCCATAAGTTACAGTAGCTCTTTCCTTACCTAACTGTTGGTGCCTTGATCATATGGGACCTTAGTTTAAGTCCCACATCTCCTAACCACTAATTTATCATACGATATTAAAACTATAAATATAACATGCATCCATTAAAATCATTTGCACACTAGTATGGGCTCTCAACCTAAAACATATCAAGAGAGACTATAGTCCAAGTCTAGTTTTTGCATATATAGGACCAGGCTTTGGGCCGGTTCAAGCCTTGGGCCGGATCAAGCTGTAGGCCAGGCCGGACCAGGCCAGATCAAGCTGTAGGCCAGGCCGGACCAGGCTTTTTAAAAGGCCAGGTCAGGCCGGATTTGTTATAAAAATACTTGGTCTGTTGGTAGTCTTGCAGGCCGGGCCGGACCGTTCCAGGCTTTGACCAGGTCAGGCTTTGACCAGACCGGGCCTAGGCCGGATCCAGATCAGGCCTCAGGCCGCGGGCCATTTGTGCAACCCTAGACATTGGCTTTATTCGTTCTAGTACTTCTCCTTGGGGTGCTCCTATTCTATTCGTGAAGAAGAAAGATGAGAGTATGCGACTTTGTATTGATTATCGGGAATTGAACCATGTCACTATCAAAAATAGATATCCATTACCTCGCATTGATGACCCGTTTGACCAGTTGCAATGCGCCAATTTTTTTTTCAAAGATTGATCTTCGTTCCGGATATCACCAATTGAAGATTAAAACCAATGACATTCCAAAGACGGCTTTCAGAACTCGATACGGGCATTATGAATTCCTAGTCATGTCTTTTGGAATGACTAATGCTCCTGCTGCCTTCATGGATATGATGAACCGAGTATTCAAGGAATATTTGGATCACTTTGTGGTCGTTTTTATTGATGACATCCTTATTTATTCCAAAAGCCGTGAATATCATGAGCAACACTTGAGGCTGATACTCCAAAAGCTTCGTGAATATAAGCTTTATGCCAAGTTGAAGAAATGCGAGTTCTGGCTTGAGGAAGTAGCATTCCTTGGGCACGTGGTATCAAGTCATGGAATATATGTTGACCTGGCAAAGATTGAAACCATTAAAAGCTGGGAACAACCTAAATCAGTGACCGAAGTACGTAACTTTCTCGGCTTAGCTGGTTATTATCGGAGATTCGTAGAAGGGTTTTCTTAAATCGCTACTCCATTAACTCAGCTGACTCGGAAAGATATAAAATTCGGTTGGAGTGAGGAATGTGAGAAGAGTTTTCAAGAACTCAAGAGAAGACTCATTTCAGCACCTGTTCTAACAATACCATCTGGCTCGGAGGGATTTATCATCTACAGTGATGCTTCAGGAAAAGGGTTAGGATGTGTTCTCATGCAACATAGGAAAGTCAAAGCATATGCCTCTCGAAAACTCAAAGAATATGAGAGGAATTATCCTACTCATGATCTAGAGTTGGCAGTTGTTGTCTTCGTACTTAAAATTTGGAGGCGTTACTTGTATGGGGAGAAAGTGGAGATCTTTACGGATCATAAAAGCCTCAAATATTTCTTCACTCAAAAGGAACTCAATATGCAACAACGACGTTGGCTTGAACTATTGAAAGATTATGATCATACCATCCAATCTCATCCTGGAAAAGCAAACGTGGTAGCTGACGCATTGAGTAGAAGATCATATGCGGGTACGAGTGCGATATTTTCAACGCAAAGGCCCATTTTGTATGACTTAAAAAGGATGAAGATAGAGATAAAAACTCCAGGGACCCACGTGATGATGGCGAATATATGAGTAGAACCGACTTTAATCGATAAAGTTAAAGCTGCTCAAGCTACAGACCTGGAGCTGATGTGTATGAGAAAGAAAGTACAAGAAGGTGCTATGCCAGAAGCAAGAATCGATGAAGAAGGAATACTTCGAGTCAACTCCAGACTTTGTGTTTCTAACGACCCTGATTTAAAGTATAAAATCATGATGGAGACGCTCAACACATCGTTTGCAATCCATCCTAGGAGTACCAAAATGTATCATGATCTTTGACATACATTTTTGTGGGGCAATATGAAGAGGGAGATAGCGTTGTTTATCTCAAAATGTTTAACATGTCAACGAGTCAAGGCGGAACATCAAGTACAAAAAGGTCCATTGCGACCATTTGAAATTCCAGAATGGAAGTGGGAGCACATTACCATGAATTTCGTTACTGGTCTTCCCAAGGTTTCTCAAGGCATAAATGCAATTTGGGTCATTGTTAATAGATTGACCAAGTCTGCTCATTTCTTACCTATACGAGAAACTTATACACTTGAACGTCTTGCTCGTATGTACATAAACGAGGTTGTAAGATTGCATGGTATGCCAGTATCCATAGTTTCTGATCGAGACCCAAGATTCACTTCACGATTTTGGGTTAGTTTGCAAAAAGCTATGGGCACGAATTTACGATTTAGTTCGGCATATCATCCTCAAATAGACGGACAATCAGAGAGGATTATTCAAACTCTTGAAGATTTATTAAGACTATGTGTCCTTGACTTCAAGGGAAGTTGGGAAAAGTTCTTACCATTGGTGGAATTTTCCTACAACAATAGTTATCAAGCAAGTATTGGCATGGCTCCATTCGAAGCGTTGTATGGAAGAAAGTGTCGTTCTCCAGTATGCTGGGATGATGTGGGTGAAGCAACGTTGTTGGGACCGGAGTTAGTACGTGTGACTACGGAAAAGATACAATCGATCCGGCAACGTATAAAAACGTCCCAAGATCGACAAAAGAGTTATGCTGATCTTCATCGAAAGAACGTGGAATTCGATATTGGAGATCATGTGTTGTTACGTGTTGCTCCATGGAAAGGAGTTACAAGATTTGAAAAGAGAGGAATGCTAAATCCTTGATTCATTGGCCCATTTTTAATCCTCGATCGAGTAGGGACTGTAGCCTATAGACTCGCTTTACCGTCAAGTATGTCTCGTGTTCATAATATTTTTCATATATCCATGTTACGTAAATATGTGAAAGACCCGAACGAAATTATTGAGTTAGAACCGGATGAAATAGCGGAAGATTTAACGTATGAAGAGGTTCATGTTCAAATCTTGGATAAAAAGAAACATATTCTACGCTCCAAGGTTATACCTCAAGTCAAAGTTTTATGGAGGAACCACGATGTTGAAGAAATGACCTAGGAGTTAGAATCTGAAATGAAATCAAGGTATCCTTACCTCTTCGACATACCAGGTATGTACCCTAATTTCGAGGGCAAAATTTCATAAGGGGAGATTGTAAGACCCCAACTTTTATTAATAAAGATGAATTTTCTATAATTATCATTTTTAAATATTATGGAATGAATTTGATATAATATTATAGTTGTGGGTAATATTTAGAAAATTTGCAAAGTACGCAAGTTGTTTATAATATTCGACTGGTCGGAGAATATTCGTACAGCAGCACAATCATTGGTGGACCCCACAACAGAATTATTGTCAGATTGAGAAAATGACAAAAATATTTATGAAAATAACGGCGGAAGTTTTACCGTTAACTGTTGAAACACCCGGTGTTAAAAGTACATGAATACGCGTGGTTGCATAGTAGCACACGGTATTGATTATTGATGCTTACGTGAGAAATCACTCAGTTTTTTTCAATTATTGCTTCAGTAATTGTTGCATAGTATCTCATGTTAATTGATTCAATTATTGTTGATATTTTATATTGAGATGACGAAGTTATTAATATTATTATTTTTAATATTAACGGTGTCTAGAAGTTCTGCCAAGGAGAGGTTTGGTCACCTAATTGTGCGTCAATAGGGAGAAATCCTTATTGGAAAGCCCCTCTTTCCTGGGAACGATCTGGTCGATTAATAGTATGAATAATAATAATAATGATGATGAAGTTTTGTTTTATTAGTATTATTAATGTAATAACACAGAAAAGCTTTTTATATAAAATAGAATACTTTTATAAAGTTATTCATTTTATTTGGCTAATAGTAAAATCTTTTTATATAAACATAATACTTTTATAAAGTTATTCGTTTTATTAGACAATAATTAGAATATATTATATTTTATTATGCATAGTATTTGCATAGTGCCTGCACTGTATTTGGATAGTAAAATCTTTTTAAAAGTTATTCATTTTATTAGATTATAAATATAATATATTATCTTTTATTGTAAACCAATCTGGACCGTCCGTTTAAAGTAAATCGATCTGGACCGTTCATGAATTGGTTACTATTCAGTCCATTCTTCTATAAATAGAAGTTCATTTCTTCATTATTTCTTACGAATTCACTGAAACTCTAGAGAGAGAAATTATAGAGAGAATTATTATTCTATCTTGAGCGTATTTCTTTAGCGTTTAAGAAAGCTTTGAGCGTAGTGCAAGTTTCTTCAAGTATATCCCCGCCCTATCGTCGGAGTATTCTTCTTTATAAGGTAAGGGGTATTATTTTTTTCATATTCATGAAGAGAAATTCTATTATTCCATTCTTTGTTATTCTGTTGGAATAACACGTATACGCGGTCTACCCTATACTTGGTGATTTTTGTTGTTATTTCATTCGTTATTATTCTGTTAGAACATCCTGTCTGTGCGTTATATGCCGGACCTGGTTCCGTCTTTATTAGTGTGTTAGAATATCCTGTCTATGCGTTTTACGCCGGACCTGATTCCGTCTTTATTATTCTGTTGGAATATCCTGTCTATGTGTTTTACGCCGGACCTGGTTCCGTCTTTATTATTCTGTTGGAATAACCTGTCTATGCGAAGTACCGCATGCATGGTGATTTCTGTTGTTATTTCATTCTTTATTATTCTGTTGAAATATCCTGTATGTGCGTATTACGCCTGATCTAATTCTGTTATTTATTATTCTATTGGAACCACCTGTCTATGCGAAGTACCGCATGCATGGTGATTTCTTTTGTTATTCCATTCTTTACTATACTCAGTTGGTTAAAGTTTTGACTTCTATACTCCATGAAATTAGTGGAATATCCTTGATATTTGCGCTTCATCCAGTATCTTTTCGTAGAAATATTCTTCTTAGCATTCTTAAATTTTACTCTACAAATAAGTATCATGTTGACAATTAGGACATTATTAGTTTCTGAATAAATTAATTCTTGAACTTGTTTTATTGAATTCTTATATCATTGTCATCATCTTCATATTTATATTTTGTTTAAAGTCATCTGTGAACTGTAGTGCATAGATGGACTTGGTATAATTATGATCAGGTATTATTCGGTGTAATCATGATCGTAATATTACAAATAATATGATAAAAGTCCTCATTGATCCGTAATGCATTGATGAACAGTTGTTGGCATGATCATGACCATTAATAAATACATAAATATCTTTGGCCCGTAGTGCATGGATAAATTGTGGTTGTGATACTAATGAATATCATTGGCCGTAGTGCAGGGATGATGTGGATTATTTATTAAGTTGAGTCCCAGCGATAAAAGTGATGAAAACCTTTTAAATCATAAAAGATAGTAGATTTTATTCTCTACTTGACTCTTTTAATGGATTGCATGTTCTGCTGCAGTTAAACTTGATGTCTATTGTATTTTATCAGTTTAACATTGTTGAAGACTAATGATAATTTATTCTGCATTATCTTAGTCATAATATTTCTTACTGGGCTAGTTGAGCTCACCCTTTCTTTCACTGTTCTCTTCAGGAAATGAGAACGTAGTCGGGACTAGTCGGGGAACGTCGGGGAACGGAGTGACGGTCCAGATGATAGTATTAGTAGTTCTCACTATTTTGTTAAATAGTGTGTTAATAAATGTAATGATGACTTATTCTGAGAGTAGATATTGTCTAGAAGACAATGTTTATATTAAAACTCACAGCTCTCTTGTTGTATATTTAAGATTGTATTTATATTTTGTACTATGTATTTAACGACATAGAATAAGTGATGTATACCTATTTTGGGGACGTTACAATAAATATAAAACTCGAAAAGAGACGGTACCTTTTCGATTTTTCAAAGAAGTGTACTCGTGGTCCTGGCTGCATTACTTTTTTTAATTGTATTCAATCTTGATTTATCAATTTCCTCTCCAATTGTTAATTGTGTTTTTAATCTAATATTTTATGTTTTTTTTCCTTTTCCTTTTTTCTTTAATATCCCAAGTGCATCCATTCTAATATTACTTTATACACACGCTTTCATAATTTATTAATTTTTAACAAAAATGACTTGAAAATAAGGATCCTACAACTTACACATATTTTAATTTTAATTGAACGTATCAAAAATGATTATTGTAATGGTGACAAAAGATTCTTACAAAAAAATTTACTTACAAAATAATGCAACTGTAATTAATTGATATACTCCACCATATATACTCCCTCCGTCCCATAGTTATAACTGTAACTAATTGATATTAATTGATATACTCCCTCCGTCACATAGTTATAGGCTGATTTTTCATTTTGAGATGTCCCAATATATAGGCTACTTACTATTTATAAAATTTAGTTGATTCATTATTTTATTTTTATGCCCTTATAATAAATATTCAATCATTACTCTTTGTTTAAAGAAACAACCTTCAATGTCATTATTTTTATCACCACATTTAATGTTGTTGTATTCTCAATAAAAGAATTCAACTTTTTAAGTTTAACATATTTTGTGTGTAAAAGACAATTGTACCAACAATCAATGAAGTTAAGAGTTCCAATGTGATAAGTAAGGAGTAATTAATTTATTCATTAATTCCATATTAAGGGATATATGTGGAAAATTTATGTTAAAAATTATCACTTAAACTGATTTTCTTAAACTATGTGCCAAAAGAAATCAGCCTATAACTATGGGACGGAGGGAGTACTTTTTAAGTCCCGTATTAAGAAACTATACCTCTATATAGTAATAATTTCATATATATATATATATGAGACAATATTAATTTTAAAAGACTACATTTTCTATAAAAGACCACATTTTTTTATAAAATACTACATTTCTTATAAAAGACTATATTTTCCTAGTTTGAAAATCTAAATAATTTATGTTTTCTTTAATTTTTGTTATAAAATCTATATTTTTGTTAAAGTGGATATTTTTGGGTGTTCGAAAAATATTTTATACCAATACCTCTATTTAGTAATAACCTCTCAATTAAAATATAAATAGTTTGGTCCCAAGTCTAATCCTAAATAGAAGTTTTACTGTAGTAGTGTTACCAGTAACATCAAGTACAATATTTTACTAGTAGCTAGACTAATTACTAATTCCCTGTCGCCCCAAAAAAGTTCTAAGCAGTCACGTAATTTTGTATCTATCCATCTTTTATAATTATTCTTTTGTAACCAAATAACTATCCAAGGTCGGCATTAATTCAAAATTCAAATAAAAATATCAATATAGCAAAGAACCAATAGGGTTTTTTGTCAAAAAAAAAAAGCTTTTCTTGAAGGGTTATACACTAGTATTTTCCTTGTGAAATAGAAGAAAACATGAAAAGCTCTCTGGGGAGAGAGAGAGTAGATGCATGACATCTTCCTGCAAATTGTTAGGTTGAGTAGGTTTTCCTACCATGTATGTACAAAGGAACAACAAAGAAACTGCTGTTTGATTTCCAAAAAATTATGGTCCCAAAATCTTAATTAAATTTTCAATCAACATAGTTATAAACCAAATCCCAACTGCATTCCCTCCCTAACTAACAGGCTCAGCTTCTCTTTGGTTTGATATGGCATCTTCCTCCAAGTTTTAAACACTGTACCTTGCCTACATAACAAGCCACCCTTTCTGGCTAAGGATTTGCGAAAATGGCAGGAGCAACTTCAAACATTGCACAAAATTGGCAGGGCGTGTATACATGAGAAGACTTCACCAAAGAAAGCCGGATAGCTCAATCCGGCAAAGAGTCTATCGACCCTTAAAGCACCAAGGGAACTGTCCCGTTCTTTCATTTTAAACCTTAAGTAATAGAATAAGGGATAAATTTGCAGCAAAACTACATCCGCTTTTGGTACATCCTTCTGTAAATTTTTGCACCTTCGAACTCAGCATGGATTTCTCTTTCTGTCCTTATTCCCATTGGATTACTCAATAACCAACCCTCATCATCACAGATAAGACCTGAGTCGACGTGATCAATATGTGGAAGTTTATCTGACTCAGCATCAAAATGATTCCTCATGTCAAGTGCAACTTCCAGAACATCAGATTGAATAAACACCTGTTTAACAGTTATAAATCTCGTCATTTAGAAAATATGATCTTGTCAGCAATAGCTAGAACATAACTGTAATATCGCGCTGGGGAAAAGCTAATTTAAGCTTCTTCTTCACAACTAAAGTTTTTTTTTGTGGTGGGGGGGGGGGGGGGGGGGGGGAGCATGACTTCTAAAGTAGGCAAAGAGTAGCACATTACCAATTGATTTTCTTTCAAATTTAAGTTGAAGCAACAAAGATACATTTTGTGTGTGTTTTGAGAAGTAAGAACCAAAGTTAAATGCAAGCAGCTCATAAATTATTCATTTAAGTCAAAATCATAAATGGTCCCAAGAAGTTTGCAACTCACATCATCCAGGGGGATCAAATTTAAACAATTCAATTCATATTTTAGTTCCTGAAACATATCTAGCTATCAAAAAAGGAGTTCATCCAGCTTCCAAAAAAAATAGTTGGGTATCAAAATAATAAGCATGATCAAATGCAAATTGCGTTTGTTGAAAAATAGTTAAAATCATGAGTTACCTGTCCACCAGGGTCTATACTATCTACAATTGAATCCACTAAAGGCTTCTGCAAAACCCTTCTTTTATGATGTTTCTTCTTGAAATGAGGATCTGGACACTGCATATTTAAGCTTAAATTCCATTAGAATTTAAACAACAATCATTCATCCGAAAGAAAAAATAATAAGATTAAATAAAATTTTGAGAAGATCATCCACACAATAAAATAAAATGTTGTTAATTTTGAGAAGGTCAACCTGCACTCACCAGTATGGAAACTAACATTAAGGGTCCAGGATATGTCGAAACAAGTTGTTTAAAAGAAACCGTGGCATTGGCAAACATGTAATGTCTGCATTTAATTAAATATAATATCAGTAATTTTCCAATAAATATTTATTTATCTATTTCCACAACAGAAATAAGATAACATTCAAAAACTTACAAATTACAAAGACCCAGCTCCTTTGCCCAACTCTCAGCACGTACAGCCAACTGCACAACGAAATGAAAGATTGCATTATAAGAACCAAACTCATATTCTTTAGACTTGGGAAAGAAGGACCAAGTAATTATACATCAACTTAATCAGAGGAATTCTCAAAAGGATTACAAGTAATCCAGTTAGCTGCATACCTTCTTTCGTATCTCCAGTCCTAAATAATTCTTGGAATGAGGATTTCTTTTAGCAAGCCACATAAGAAATCTGCCACTACCTGCAATCATTTACATTGTTAAAAGGATATTAAACAGCAATAAGCTTCCAAGTCTATCTGGATCCATAATTTAATGTGAGGATGAAAAATTAAAACAGCAAGAATTGAAATGCATTGTCATCACATGGAATGGGTTGGTCCCCACAAAAGAAAAACTCAAGGGTGTATATGTATACATATATTATGGTAGGTAAATTTTAGCATTGACAATGAACGAAACTATATCAATTTTAGTATTAATGATAAGGCTGTCGTTACGTCCACTCAACAAAGGTGACGCGACTAAGAAATATAAAATATTCCTACGTGCACAAGAACAATTCCGATATATGACAAGCTCTCGAATTATCCTACATATTTCTTGTTTCCTTCCGTCTCCTTCCACGGGCTTCCATTAACAGAGCAAGCTGCTGAGCCTTTTTAGAATAATCCATGAAAAATGCAGGTTGTAGACATCGTATTTCGTATATAACACAAGTCAATCAAGTGCAAGTTAGTAATTTATAAACTTAAAATATACTTGTTATCTGGAAAAGTGTAGTAGAATACCTAACAAACTTAAAAGACATCACTGTTCCTTATTGTTCTGAACCTATTACAGCTTATATTCTTGCACATAGCTCTGAGTAAACATCAACAAAGCATGGACATAAACACAATATCATAGTGGACAAATTTTTAGGATAGTAAATCAAAAGAGAAAATGTTAGGCATCCAGAGAATAGGGTTAAGTTTGATACACTCCCTATATCCACCATTAGCGGCAAATTAGCGTCTTTGAATACTTTATTCCAGTCTGGAACTTGCACGGGAATCTACCAACAATAAAGAAAATGAGATCTTTGAACTATATACTGGTACCTATTGTTTTAGACAATATTCTACAAAAATTAAGACGTAATGAGGAAAGAAATGTACCATCAAACATACTCCCTCCGTTACACAAAAAGAGTCCCATTTACAAAATTCCCATATCCGTGATTATCCCTAAAGAGATAAGTTGTTAGTTTAGTAATGGTGATGTTGTAATGAAATTAAGGTGACAAACTGGAGTATATTATGTCATTTCATACAACTATTAATGAAAAAAGACTCTTTTTGTGGAACAATTTTTTTATTTATTTTGAAAATGAGACTCTTTTTTGTGGAATGGAAGAGTATTTAACAAAGAATGCCGGTAGGTTCACATAATAAGCTGTTTTTATAAACAAAGAGAGATAATAAGCTGTTTTATAAAGAAAGGGAAGGGTACCATGAAAGATGAGCTCAGAGGGTTAACATGCTGCCAGATTCGAACATGACCCAACTCCTGAAATATCAATATCCACATTTATATCAATAACAAACCAAAGAGAAAACGAAAACAAATAAAAGAAAAAAAAAATCTTGAGCAAAGTTTGAGATAAAAACTAAGATTAGATTATGGTAAAGTGCAAACATAATAGTTAAATTTACTCCATAACTTGTTGGATATATATATATATATATATATATATATATATATATATATATATATATATATATATAAATGAATAAAATAAAACCAATAGGTGTGATCTTTGGTTCATACCTTTTTAAAGGGATGTACCTTTTCAAAGAGATGTATCTTTTCAAAAGGATGTAACCTTTCAAAGGGATGTAACATTTTCAAAGAGATGTATCTTTTTAAAGGGATGTAACCTTTCAAAGGGATGTAACATTTCAAAGGGATGTAACCTTTCAAAGGGATGTATCTTTTCAAAGGGATGTAACCTTTCAAAAGGATGTAACATTTTGAAAGGATGTATATCTTCAAAGGGGTATTTGGAAACCTATAAATAGGTTCCAAATCTACCCAAAACTTAACTTCAACTTCAATCATTCTCAAGTTCTTAAAATTAAATTCATTCTTCATTCATATAAAAGTCATAGAGAATATTCATATAAAAGTCATAGAGAGTATTCAAAATTTTGTTGGTTAGTCCATTGAAGTGCTTCTTGTGAGAGTTGAAGACCATTTTATCCTGGGAAGTAGACCATTGTTCCATCCGTAAGCACCGATAGCTGGGACGAAATCTGCTTTAAGGAGAGACTGTCCAACAGTTGACTTGGTTTTAAAAGTTTGTCAATTGCATCTTGTAAGTCATTATTATAAAATTGTTTATTTTCTAATTCTGTTTATATAATTAGTATATATAATTACTTTTGGAATAACAATCTTAAAGCAGATTTCGTGTTTTTCCTTAGTATTCATTTTATACTAATTTATAAAAACAGAACTTTCTGTGCACTTATTTTATACTAATATATAAATATATATTTAGTATAAATATATATACTATATTAGTACGTTACAATATATAAATATTATCCATTACATTCGGTGGGATAACAATAATCGTGCATCAGTTTTATTTAATATTTCGGAAGATATATCATATATGCATGTATATATACATCCTAATTGGTCGGATTTTAATTGTAAGTCATTCTGTTTGTCAATTACATCCAAGTTCTGTACATTTGGTATATACCATTTATAAATCTAAGTTCTGTACATTTGGTCTATAATAATTAAGATATTTTTGGTTTTATAAATTTGGTACAAAAATAAATAAATTTGATTATCGTATTGAAATATTTTGCTAAACAGTGGTGCATCGAATTAAAAAAATAAAATAAATAATTATACATAAAATAAATTTATATTGTCTACTTTTACGTAGTATTTGATAACAATAATAATACAAGACAATATATAGAGAGAAACCACATATGCTGATGTGAATGAGTAGATTAACTGTTATTCATCTCTGTTCTTTTTAGTTTCATTACAGAAATTTGTTTTCTGATTAATTTTTTTAAAAAAATAAAAATAAAAATAAATTAAATTAAATACAGATTTACTTTATTGTAATTACAAATTTAGTTTTTGTTTTTCTCCTTATATTGTTTCTATTTTATTAAAGTGATTCTGTAAATTGTGTATTTACTAGAATTATGAAATTATTTAATTCAATTGTGCCTAACTCTATTACAACCAATGTTCCTACCCATGTTAGTCATGGTGAGAAACCTGAAAAATTCAATGGGATTGATTTTAAAAGATGGCAACAGAAAATGTTGTTTTATCTTACTACATTGAATCTTTCAAGGTTTTTAAATGAGGATGCCCCTGTGGTAAACGATAATGAAACTGATAGGACCATTGGATGTTGTGGATGCATGAAAGCATTCTGATTTTCTTTGCAAAAATTATATCCTCACTGGATTGGACAATACATTGTATAATGTGTATAGCCCAATCAAAACTGCTAAGTTATTATGGGAGTCTTTGGATAAAAAATATATAACGGAAGATGCTGGCATGAAGAAATTCGTTGTCGATAGATTCTTGGATTTTAAAATAGTTGATACAAAGACTGTCATAAATCAAGTCCAAGAGCTTCAATTGATAATCCATGAGATTTATGATGAAAAAATGGTTTTAAGTGAATCTTTTCAAGTGGTCGCAGTAATTGAAAAATTACCCTCTTCTTGGAAAGATTTTAAAAATTATTTAAAGCATAAACGTAAAGAAATGGGGCTCAAGGACTTGATAGTTAGATTGAGGATTGAAGAAGATAATCGAATGTCAGAAAAGAAAGTTGGAAAATTTTCAATTACATCCAATGCTAATGTAATAGAAAGTGGTAACAAAACTAAGAAAAGAAAACACAACTATGAAGACCCAAGTCAAGGAGGCGGTCCTTCAAAGAAGTTCAAAGGAAAATGCTATAATTGCAACAAGATAGGGCATCTTACAAAGTATTGTCGCAAACCTAAAAAGCAAGAGAATTTCAAAAGGAAAAATGCCCAAGCGAACATAGCAGAAATAGATGAAATATCTTCTAAAGTTTCTGACATGTATCTTTCGGCAGTTGTCTCTGAAGCCAATTTGGTGGGAAATCCTAAAGAATGGTGGGTTGATATTGGCGCTACACGCCACATATACTCGGACAATAAACTGTTTACTACCTATCAACCAATAGAAAATGGTGAGCAACTATTCGTGGGTAATTCCTCCACTTCTAAAGTTGAAGGAAAAGGAAAGGTCGTGTTAAAGATGACTTCGGGCAAGGAACTCACTCTCAATGATGTACTACATGTGCTAGGCATTCGCAAGAATCTAGTCTCTGGATCTGTATTGTGCAAGAAAGGGTTCAAACTAGTGTTTCATGCTGATAAATTTGTACTTACTAAAGATGGAATATGTTGGAAAATGCTAGTATGTGTGATGGGATGTTCAAAATGAACGTCATGTCTATTGCACCAAATGTTATTATTAATAATAAAAACATATCTTCTGTTTATATGCTTGAGTCTATGAATGTGTGGCATGGTAGATTAGGACATGTGAACTATGGTACTTTAAGTAAATTAATTAATTTAGAATTAATTCCAAAATTTAGTATAGACAAAAGTCATAAATGTGAAACATGTGTAGAGGCTAAATTAACTAGAACATCTTTTCATTCTATTGAAACAAGTTCAGAACCTCTAGATTTAATTAACACTGATATATGTGATTTAAAATTTGTGAAAACTAGAGGTGGCAAAAAGTACTTTATTACTTTTGTAGATTATTGCACAAGATATTGTTATGTCTATCTTTTAAGGACAAAAGATGAAGCAATTGAAATGTTTAAACATTATAAGAATGAAGTTGAGAATCAACTTAGCAAAAAGATTAAGGCTATAAGAAGCGATAGAGGTGGTGAATATGAATAATCATTTATAGAATTTTGTTCACAAAATGAACTACCGCCCTTTATTCACCTCAATCAAATGGTGTTGCTGAACGCAAGAACCGAACTTTAAAAGAAATGATGAATACTATGTTAATAAATTTTGGGTTACCTCATAACATGTGGGGGGGGGGGAAGCGTTGATATCTTCAAATTTTATTCTCAACCGTTTGATTCATAAGAAAACAAACAAGATACCTTATGAATTATGTAATAACCTATTTTTTTATATATAATTAAATATCAATTGATTTTATCTTATATAATTGTGTTTAAATTAAAAAAGGTAGATGATTTTGTTTCCCTCTTTTCTTCCTTGTTTGTTTGGAAAAATTAAATTCGTTTAGTAGATAATTAAATAACTGATTAAATTAAAATTGAGAAAGATATTTCCTTTTGTTAAAGTCTTGTGGTAAAATTATTCGGAGCGGGAAGCTACTTGGGAGATAGAGTAGTCTATTTGAGCGGAGTATCCGCATCTTTTGATAAGTAGGTACGTTCATTCTTTTGATTCCGGGGACGGAATCCTTTTTAAGGGGTAGGTGATGTAATACCCGGTAAAATAATAATAATAATAATAATAATAAATAAAATAAATAAATAATATTTAAATCCATATTTTACTTGGGCTTTTCTTATGTTTGGGTCAAATTATATTTAATTTGTGTGAACTATAATAAGTAAGTGATTACATTAATTTAGACTTTTATACTAATTGGGTCTATTTTGTATTTGGGTAATGTTAATATCCTATTAAAATTAGGAGAATTTATAACATCTATTAATTAATAAATAAATAACTAAACCTAATCTTATTTTCATAATACGAATTTAGGGAAAGAGAGGAAGAGAGAAGCGGCGGCTCAAAAGGGAACGACGATTCAATTTAATGTCCATCTTTTCTTTTATAGCAGTTAAGGGCGACTCAATTCGCAATATTAGGTATGAGTGTTATATCTGCAATCCATATAATGTGTTCATTTAGACATATACCAGAAGATTTGTTTGCACGAAATACCTTCCTTTAGTAAGACTTATTGAATTGAAGCTTAAATTGTGCATGTAATGATGCCCATCACCTTGAATTTTGAGAAGGGAATTTTATGCTTAGACTTCTGGGCATCAGCTTTGACCTTTAAAAAAATATTTCATAGCCTGCAAGATCAAAGTTGTTGTGATAGGAATATGGATGGATTTTTATGTATATATATCTATTATATACATGAGTATATTAATTCGTTTAAAAAAAGGTTGATTAAAAGATTATTTATTATTTAATTCGAGTTATTTTGTAAAATTTTTATAATTGAAGAAATTAATTTTATATTAATATAAATTATAATTAGTAGATAACTTATGATTGTATTATTATTACTTTTTATTAGATCGGACGGATGGAATTTAAAGAGTTATTTTTGGAATATAAATTTTGGAGTATTAATAATTGATATAAGGCGATGATTAAAGGCATATTAAATAGATTATGAATTATTTTAGAATTATTAGTTTGGATTATTTTTTTAATTTGAGGTGAATATGTTTAGGTTGTGAATAACGTTTCGTATTTGATATCGTTGGCATTTGAGGGAGTCTAACGGGTGATATTTGGCTTCAGTGAATTATTTTGGTACTATATTAAGGTACGGATTCCGTACTTTTTCAGCGATACCTTTGTTAAATTTGATTTATTCGTTTTGTTCCCCGTTTCAAATTTCTGTTATTATTTCACATAATTGTTTCTTGTGAAATTGATATATTTATTTCATTTTGGAGTTGACACATTGGACTCGTACTTGTACTCTTTGAATGAGGTTATCATGTCTAATATTTATTTTGATAATTGTAGAGCGGTACATGTTGCTATCTTCTTTTTGAAACCTTGTGACTATAATTTGATTTGGTTCAACATGTACATATAGAACCCTTTTGTTGGTATTATGTAGTATGTGTTGTGACATGATATTTTTGTTAGAATATACCGTAGGGTATACCTGAGCTATAACCACCCGTGGGGGCACCACAGACATGTCGTCTTGGCACGAGGCATGACACTTTCCGTGGCGGTGTGATTTGTCCACGGCGTCTCCGTTTTGGGCTCCGGAGGAAGTGGGCCATTTGGTGTTTTGTTGTGGGAGGCGTATGGGTTAACCCTAGTTTTCTGTTCTGCGGATTGGTGATGTTGTGCTAAATACACCTATCCGATTTGCATACATTTGGATTCGCGGTCCAATGTGTGATTTGCCTGTGTGGCATTATTTTGGTTGCCTGTGTGGCATCATTTGATTTGCCTATGTGGCATTATTTTGGTTGCCTGTGTGACATCATTCGATTTGCCTGTGTGGCATTAGTTTAACTTGCCTGTGTGGCAAGATATATTTTTGAGCTCATTCGGTATGAAATAACTCCAGCCGTTTGTTTCAGCCTATTATTTTATTGGATTAGTTTTGTTGGTTTTTGTTCAGTTCAAGTCATTGAGTTAGTTACTTCAGTTCGTTATTTCTTTATTCTTTTATTGGTTTCGTCAATTATGTTGATTCAGATATATTCCATTCAGATCTTTGGATATTATATTTTCGTTCGTATTTGCACTTGAGGCTTTGTTCAGTATTTTGTCTCAGTTGTTTTCTTATATCAGTTGTATATCTGTATTCGTACTGGGCAATTGGCTCATGCTGTGTTTTTTTTCCAGCAGGTTTGCAGGGGTGATTCAGGGCTAGTGTGATGAGAGTATTGCCTTTGACCATCTAGGTTGTTTCGAATCTTAAGTTTTGATTATTTTGACTCTGTTTGGAGAAATGTACTTAGTACTTTATTAATTGAACACCACGGTTAATATTTTTGAGGTTGTTAGTGCTCTGTTTATTTATTTTGAGGTTTGTTGTGCTTTGCACGTGACCTCCCTTTCCTTTTCGGGAAGGGGGTGTTACAGAGATGGTATCAGAGCTCATGTTCTTTCTTGTAGAAAACCTATTTAGGTTTGACCTTTGAGTTGTGGGTAAACCATTGGGTAGACGTATGAGTTTGGTTTGATTTTGGTTCTTTGTGTGGTTGGTCTCTATTTTGACTAACTGTCGATTTCTTTTCGATTTGTAGTTGATTTGAGGAAAGTGGAATAATTTGTTAAGGTGATTGAGTAATGATATTAGTTAAGAATTGTGATTTAATCATTGAGGTGAATAAAGTTATACTTTGTATAAATAAGGAGTGATCTTATATGAGATGTGATTATGGTGTGAGTATTTGTATATATCGATGAGCATTTGATTTTGGAAAATTAATCTTTTAGAGTTGTTGTTTTTGGTGACAATTATTATGATCGTTGAATTGAGGATTTGATTAGAGTTAAGTTTTAATTGATTTACGTTAAGCTTGTGGATAATTTGAGGTTTGTGTATTGATGGCATACTATGATAAAATGAAAATTATTAAGTATAGAGGATCTTTTATAAATTTGAGTCATTGATATTTGAGTTAATTAGATTAATCATTTGGAATTACTGATCAAATTTGTGGCTATTTTCTAGTAGGATGTTGGAGTTATATTCTATGAACTTTCTTAGTGATAGTATGAGGAGATCTTGGAATTTGTTGAGTTAAGGTTTGCACTAAGGGAATGATTGATTTATTGAATGATTAGATATTAAATGATGAATCTTTAAGAGATTTTGAAAGCTATAGTTTACTTAATCAGATAGTAGAATATATGATTTGGAGTTTGGTATGGTGATTAATTAAGAGATCTTAGTAGTAATATATTTTTGGTGTAATAATATTTGAGAACTAATTTGATTGGAGGTTATGATATTTTGAAACTCTTAAGGACTTAGGAGAGTTGGTGATAAAGAGATATTAGTAGTATATTCTTTGGTGTAATATTATTTGGTGAATAGTTCAAATTAAGGATGAGATATTTTGAAGCTCTTGAGGACTTGGGGAGACTTGGTAATATGGTTTGCATAGTTGTTTTGGTTATCTGCTGTCTTTAGAGTTTTGCGTGAATTTATGTAAAATTAAATAAAAATAATTTGTTAGATCTTTGTCATGTGTGGAATATAAACATTTTAACGAGTTAAAAATAATTTTAAATATTTTGTTTATTTGAATCGTATTTAGATGAAGAAAAATTTTGTGATTTCGAATTAGATTCCGAAGAGTACGTACGTTTGCAAGAATGAAACTCAAAGATATTAACGGGGGGGCACACCAACAGTGGATCATGTGATTTAACGCGAAGAACCTTACCAAGGCTTGACACGATAGCTGACGAATCTTTTACGAGTACATGAATAATTACGTGGACCGATAACTTATCCGCGTTGAACGTTACAGAGGGCGGTGCTACGTCGTAACAATTTTTTTTTTTTGTATCTTATTTGAATTCCGAGGACGGAATTATTTTTAAGGGGTGAAAATGTAATAACCTATTTTTTTATATATAATTAAATATCAATTGATTTTATCTTATATAATTGTGTTTAAATTAAAAAAGGTAGATGATTTTGTTTCCCTCTTTTCTTCCTTGTTTGTTTGGAAAAATTAAATTCGTTTAGTAGATAATTAAATAACTGATTAAATTAAAATTGAGAAAGATATTTCCTTATGTTAAAGTCTTGTGGTAAAATTATTCGGAGCGGGAAGCTACTTGGGAGATAAAGGAGTCTATTTGAGCGGAGTATCCGCATCTTTTGATAAGTACGTTCATTCTTTTGATTCCGGGGACGGAATCTTTTTTAAGGGGTAGGTGATGTAATACCTGGTAAAATAATAATAATAATAATAATAATAATAAATAAAATAAATAAATAATATTTAAATCCATATTTTACTTGGGCTTTTCTTATGTTTGGGTCAAATTATATTTAATTTGTGTGAACTATAATAAGAAAGTGATTACATTAATTTAGGCTTTTATACTAATTGGGTCTATTTTGTATTTGGGTAATGTTAATATCCTATTAAAATTAGGAGAATTTATAACATCTATTAATTAATAAATAAATAACTAAACCTAATCTTATTTTCATAATACGAATTTAGGGAAAGAGAGGAAGAGAGAAGCGACGGCTCAAAAGAGAACGACGATTCAATTTAATGTCCATCTTTTCTTTTATAGCAGTTAAGGGCGACTCAATTCGCAATATTAGGTATGAGTGTTATATCTGCAATCCATATAATGTGTTCATTTAGACATATACCAGAAGATTTGTTTGCACGAAATACCCTCCTTTTGTAAGACTTATTGAATTGAAGCTTGCATTGTGCATGTAATGATGCCCATCACCTTGAATTTTGAGAAGGGAATTTTATGCTTATAGACTTCTGGGCATCAACTTTGACCTTTAAAAAAAATATTTCATAGCCTGCATGATCAAAGTTGTTGTGATAGGAATATGGATGGATTTTTATGTATATATATCTATTACATACATGAGTATATTAATTCGTTTTAAAAAAAGGTTGATTAAAAGATTATTTATTATTTAATTCGAGTTATTTTGTAAAAAATTTATAATTGAAGAAATTAATTTTATATTAATATAAATTATAATTAGTAGGTAACTTATGATTGTATTATTATTACTTTTTATTAGATCGGACGGAGGGAATTTAAAGAGTTATTTTTAGAATATAAATTTTGGAGTATTAATAATTGATACAAGGCGATGATTAAAGGCATATTAAATAGATTATGAATTATTTTAGAATTATTAGTTTGGATTATTTTTTTAATTTGAGATGAATATATTTAGGTTGTGAATAACGTTTCGTATTTGATATCGTTGGCATTTGAGGGAGTCTAACGGGTGATATTTGGCTTCAGTGAATTATTTTGGTACTATATTAAGGTACGGATTCCGTACTCTTTCAGCGATACCTTTGTTAAATTTGATTTGTTCGTTTTGTTCCCCGTTTCAAATTTCTGTTATTATTTCACATAATTGTTTCTTGTGAAATTGATATATTTATTTCATTTTGGAGTTGACACATTAGACTCGTACTTGTACTCTTTGAATGAGGTTATCATGTCTAATATTTATTTTGATAATTGTAGAGCGGTACATGTTGCTATCTTCTTTTTGAAACCTTGTGACTATAATTTGATTTGGTTCAATATGTACATATAGAACCCTTTTGTTGGTATTATGTCGCATGTGTTGTGACATGATATTTTTTGTTAGAATATACCATAGGGTATACCTGAGCTATAACCACCTGTGGGGGTACCACAGGCATGTCGTCTTGGCATAAGAGACATGACACTTTCCGTGGCGGTGTGATTTGTCCACGGCGTCTCCATTTTGGGCTCCG
Source organism: Panax japonicus (assembly GCA_020205505.1). Lineage (NCBI taxonomy): Eukaryota > Viridiplantae > Streptophyta > Magnoliopsida > Apiales > Araliaceae > Panax > Panax japonicus. Next base: position 9,888,629 of record CM035099.1, read on the forward strand.
GAGGAAGTGGGCCATTTGGTGTTTTGTTGTGGAGGCGTATGGGTTAACCCTAGTTTTCTGTTCTGCGGATTGATGATGTTGTGCCAAATACACCTATCCGATTTGCATACATTTGGATTCGCGGTCCAATGTGTGATTTGCCAGTGTGGCATTATTTTGGTTGCCTGTGTTGCATCATTTGATTTGCCAGTGTGGCATTATTTTGGTTGCCTGTGTGACATCATTCGATTTGCCTGTGTGACAAGATATATTTTTGAGCTCATTCGGTATGAAATAACTCCAGCCGTTTGTTTCAGCCTATTATTTTATTGGATTAATTTTGTTGATTTTTGTTCAGTTCAAGTCATTGAGTTAGTTACTTCAGTTCGTTATTTATTTATTCTTTTATTGGTTTCGTCAATTATGTTGATTCAGATATATTCCATTCAGATCTTTGGATATTATATTTTCGTTCGTATTTGCACTTGAGGCTTTGTTCAATATTTTGTCTCAGTTGTTTTCGTATATCAGTTGTATATCTTTTGTATATCTGTATCCGTACTGGGCAATTGGCTCATGCTGTGTTTTTCTTCCGGCAGGTTTGCAGGGGTGATTCAGGGCTAGTGTGATGAGAGTATTGCCTTTGACCATCTAGGTTGTTTCGAATATTAAGTTTTGATTATTTTGACTTTGTTTGGAGAAATGTACTTAGTACTTTATTAATTGAACACCACGGTTAATATTTTTGAGGTTGTTAGTGCTCTGTTTATTTATTTTGAGGTTTGTTGTGCTTTGCACGTGACCTCTCTTTCCTTTTCGGGACGGGGGTGTACATCGAGTGTGGGGTGTCTTGCGAAAGTAATTGTTCCTGATCCTAAGAGGGTTAAGATTGGTCCTAAAACAATTGATTGCATATTCATAGGTTATGCAAATAACAGTAGTGCATATCGGTTTCTTGTGCATAAATCAGACATTCCTGATATTCATGTCAATACATTTATAGAATCAAGGAATGTATCTTTCTTTGAAGATATTTTTCCATATAAAAATACACAAGAAACAAGTTATTGTAAAAGACCTAATACTACTACGACTAGTAATCATCAAACTATAATAGACCAAGAGTCTAATGAACAGAGAGATGAAGATGAACATAGACGTAGTAAAAGGGTTAAGATCTCCAAGTCTTTTTCCTGAATTTCTAAGTTACATGCTAGAAAGTGAACCTCAAAGTGTGAAGAAAGCGTTGTTTACTCCAGAAGCTTCATATTGGAAAGAAGCGAACAATAGTGAAATTGAATCCATTATGCAAAATCATACTTGGGAATTGGTGGATCTTCCACCAGGAACCAAACCATTAGGATGCAAATGGATCTTCAAAAAGAAAATGAAGACCGATGGATCTATTGATAAATACAAAGCAAGACTTGTAGCCAAAGGTTATAGGCAAAAGGAGGGACTTGATTATTTCGACACTTATTCACCAGTTACAAGGATAACATCCATTCGAATGTTAATTGCAATAGCTGCAATACACAATTTAGAAATACATCAAATGGATGTTAAAACTGCCTTTCTTAATGGTGAATTAAAGGAAGAAATTTATATGGAGCAACCAGAAGATTTTATTGCTCCTGGAAAAGAAAAGAAAGTTTGCAAGCTTGTTAAATCATTATATGGTTTGAAACAAGCACCAAAGCAGTGACATGAAAAATTTGATAATATTATGATATCAAATAATTTCAAAATAAATGAGTGTGACAAATGTGTATATGTCAAAAACACTCAAAGGGGATATGTAATAGTTAGTCTATACGTGGATGATATGCTAATCATTGGTAGTAATAATGATTTTATTAATGCTACCAAACAAATGTTAATTAGCAAGTTTGAAATGAAAGACATGGGCCTAGCAGATGTTATTCTAGGAATCAAGATTTCCAGAATATCTAATGGACTTATTATGTCTCAATCTCATTATATTGAGAAAATACTTGCAAAGTATAATAAGTATGAGAAAAGTCCAGTAAGAACACATGTAGACCCAACACTTCATCTCACTACTAATCGTGGTAAAAGTATATCTCAATTGGAATATTCTCGTATAATAGGCAGTTTAATGTATTTATCAAACTGCACCCGACCAGACATAGCATACTCAATAAGCTAAGTCGATATACAAGTAATTCTGGAAAAGAACATTGGAAGGCTTTAGTAAGGGTACTAAGATATCTAAGATACACTTTAACTAACGGTTTGCATTATACAAGATATCCAGCTGTACTTGAAGGATACAATGATCCAATTAAATTGGATAACTGACTCCCATGATACTAAATCCACAAGTGGATGTGTTTACTCTGGGAGGTGCAGCTGTATCAAGGAAATCCTCTAAGCAAACATGTATTGCAAGATCCACTATGGAATCTGAATTTATTGCTTTAGATAAAGCAGGAGAAGAAGCATAATGGCTTTGTAATTTTTTGGATATTTCAATTTGGTCTAAACCAGTGCAACCAATCATTTTTCATTGTGATAGTCAATCAACGATTGGTAGGGCACAAAATAGTAATTATAACGGTAAGTCTGGACATATACGTCGACGACATGAAACTGTTAAACAATTACTCTCAAATGGTATAATATCTATTGACTATGTGAAGTCAAAGGATAATATTGTGGATCCACTAACAAAAGGTATACCTGGAGAGCAAGTGAAAAGTTCATCAAGGGGAATGGGTTTAAAGCCTGTAAAATCCTAAAGAGTCGCCATAATGGAAACCCAACCTAAATGATTGGAGATCCCAAGAAATAGGTTCAAAGGGACAGCCTAATTATGTGTGATCTAGTAAACACTGAGAAGATAAATACTTCTTCCCATTCCTATGATGATACAGTGCACAAACTGCCGAGTGAAACATGATAAACTTTGTTTTTAATAATTTGTATAGCTTGAATATAAAAAGGTCAAGTGGGGTATTAGCAGGACACTCTTTATAGAAATTACCTATGTCTGTGAGAAGGAGGCCACTTCTATGAGAATAACGAAGGCTAAATTCTCCAGCATACTCATGAAACCAGGAGGTGCCCAAGGCCAAAATTGACACAATAATGAGAACCAATAAAATAAATTAAAAAATACTGTGTGAATTCTATTGTCTCGGTTTACACTAAAAGGTTGAACGGTTCAAGACATCACTTTCACTGATTGGCCAGTAAATCCGATAGTCTTTCACTGGGAAAGATTCAAGGCCACAAGCTACCTTCACCAATTCAGTATTTTTTGTTCACTGATACTCTCTAAGTCTGTCTGCATATTCATTTGCATTAATTTACCCAAATTTCATTCATGTGAGGGATTGTTGGATATATATATATATATATATATATATATATATATATATATATATATATATATATATATATAAATGAATGAAATAAAACCAATAGGTGTGACCTTTGGTTCATACCTTTTCAAAGGGATGTACCTTTTCAAAGGGATGTACCTTTTCAAAGGGATGTACCTTTTCAAAGAGATGTACATTTTCAAAGAGATGTATATTTTCAAAAGGATATAACCTTTCAAAAGGAAGTAACCTTTTCAAAGGGATGTATCTTTTCAAAGGGATGTAACTTTTTAAAGGAATGTATCTTTTCAAAGGGATGTAACATTTCAAAAGGATGTAACCTTTTGAAATGATGTATATCTTCAAAGGGGTATTCGGAAACCTATAAATAGGTTCCAAATCTACCCAAAACTTAACTTCAACTTCAACTTCAATCATTTTCAAGTTCTTAAAATTAAATTCATTCTTCATTCATATAAAAGTCATAGAGAGTATTCATATAAAAGTCATAGAGTTCAAAATTTTGTTGGTTCGTGGATCTCTTCCATTGAAGTGCTTCTTGTGAGAGTTGAAGACCATTTTATCCTGGGAAGTAGACGTCCATTGTTCCATCCGTAAGCACCGATAGCGAGGACGAAATATGCTTTAAGGAGAGACTGTCCAACAGTTGACTTGGTTTTAAAAGTTTGTCAATTGCATCTTGTAAGTCATTATTATAAAATTGTTTATTTTCTAATTCTGTTTATATAATTAGTATATATAATTACTTTTGGAATAACATAACTAACTATATTAGCGAAAATGTACCTCCTAAAAGCTAAAATTACATATCATAAGCTGTAAATATTGCAACCAACAAACACAAGCACAAACAAAAACATATACCCATATCCACATTCATATAAAATGCAACTAAACGAACCCCAAATCATAAACAAAGTTTTTAATCACTAATTAGGTACAGAAACATGTATAAATATGGTTAAGAATTGAAGTGTTAGTGTGAAATTTTAGGATTTTTTTTTAATTCTTACCTCAGAAGAGTTATAGGGAAGATTGAGGTCAGAGTACTCCAAGGCTACGAGTTCGGGGCTCCGAATTGGTTGAAATTGTTTAGGGGGCAGAGATGGCAGCTATGCTTTCACTTTCACTATAATTGCGACTTAGTTGAAGACATTTACTACTACTATGGCTTAATACAGTTGCGGGTATTGTAAATTTGCCAATTGGGTTTATGAAAAAGGTGCGAGATAAAGAAAACGCTGAGTACAGAGTTTCTCGCGCAATTGGCATGGTGGACTGTAACGAAGAAGCCATTTTTAGCCGAATAGGATAGGTTTCTTTATCAAGTCGAATAATAAAACTTCAGCCCTTTTTGGGTGGCAAAATACATTTCTGTTACAATAAATTTCACTTTCCTCACAATTCGACCTCTAAATTAATTGGGCTTACACATTGTTACATTAATTTCATACAATGTTACTCTCAAATTCAATTTCTGGGAAAATTTTACATAACTTTCTAACTGGGCAAGTAGTTTTATACTCCCTCCATTTCATATTAAATGTCCTAATTTTTTTTATAGGATGTTCCAAAATAAATGTCTTATTTATATATTAGTAATTATATTAATCTTATTCTTACTCTTATACCCTCATAATCTATTTACTAATATACTTATTGAGAATACGAGTCACAAAAAAATATCTAGAGAATTAAATGACATAAAAAAGAGTAATTATTAGAGTCGTAAAAAGTGAAAAAACAATTATTGAGGTCATAGAAAAATAAAAAAATAATTATTGGGGTCATAGAAAAATAAAAAAATATTTCAATTAATAAGTAATTAAAAAGAATAATTTAGTTAAAAGAAAACTTTATTAATCAACGTGCCGAAATTAATTAAAATATTATTTTGGAAATGATTTTTTATTAAAATATTAAAATACTTTTAAATATAGTTGTAAGTCTCAACTCTCTCTATCGTTATCCACCATCATCAATAATGGAAGAAACAAAGGTCCTCTCAATTAGAATTTAAAAATGCAATTAATTGCATAAAGAAGAAAGAAACACCATCACGATGTAATACCGCCACACCCCACCAACTGGGCAGTTCCTGTTTGACCATTATAGTTGAACCCTTAGGTTAACCTTCGCACCATCATACACTGGCGGATCACTTGGAGGGCAAATGGAGCATTGTAATGATTGAAACATAAAATACTCCCGACCGCTACAAGCTCTCCCGGCTGTTAATAAAATAATAAAAAAAATATCCCAACCGGCACAAGCTCTTCTTGCTTGGCAGACTTCATTTTAATACAAAACTAGATACAAACCCCCGCGTTGCGGCGGGGTAATTCAAATTTTTAATAATAAATGTGTACGTACAACTAATAAATTAAAATATAATAAGAAGATAGTATGTTATTGTGCGATGATCAAATTTTACACAGAAAAATAAATAAATATACATTATATGGGGTAGTGGTAAGAGTTTATCGGTTTGTGCATTACATTATAAGTATGTGACTATTGCTTTTAAGATAGTGGCAAAGTAAGTGACCTCAACTTGTGGACAAATCATTTTTTCTACTCTTCCCTTTTTATATTTTTTTTTCCACTTTTTCTTGACCAAAGTGTAGCCAACTGATTTATTTCCCTATTTTGTTCACTGCAAAGAAAGGGCTGCCTCAACTTAACTCTTATTCCTTTGTAGCTTGTCGGGAGTCGTGTCTGTCAACAGCGGTCAATGTATGTTATCAATAATAGGTTGGTCTTTTAATTTTTTTGGGGCCTAGGATTAATATAAATACATCATTGTACTCAGTACAGAGAATCTATTAATTGATAACATCATAAGCCCCTTTTGATCTTCTCTCTTCTCTTTACAATTTATAAATAAACGTCAATATTGCTAAGTTCAACTACTTTGCTCATAAACCATAAAAAAACGGCTCCAACTCCAGGTAGAGTATGTATCTCAACATATTATTACCCCTCTACTGATCAAATAAATCACACATCATTGTTTTTCATTTTAAGGACATGATTATTAAAAAACAATTAGTACATATCACCGCCCAGTAGTCAGTTTATGTCAATAAGCAAGCCCCACTATGTGCATAGGATTATGATCAGTTTATGTCAATAAGCAAGGCCCATTATGTGCATATGATTATGATTAGTTGGTCTCTTCAAGTCATTTAAGTTTGACAAATTCAAAAGCTCATCTTCATTTCCACACTATTCCACGCGGACATAAAATAAGACAAAACAAATCCACAGTAACACCAATATTCCAAAACTGATAATCTAATTACTTTTACAAGAGTTCTATATATTTCTTTATTTTCTTTTTCAACAAAACACAACCTAAACCGAAAGAACTCAAAAGACCCTACACAGGATCACAAGAGGATAAACAAAACAAATTCAAAAGGCCACCATTAACGAAACATCCATATAGCATGGTAACATGCATTTAGAAAAGAAAGTAAAGTAAGAACAAAGCTGACAAGTAAGTTTTAACAAAAAGAATACAAAAAGTCTATTATAGCAAAGAAGATAAGATGACTACAGAAAAGAGGATATTCGAAACTGAATATTCATTAGACTAATCCGGCCAAGCTCCAATTTATCTCTCTGCAAATGCAAATAACCATCTACTTCTTGCATATTATTTTTCTTGAACTAAGAAGAAATGAACAAAAGTAAATACAAAAATAGAAACAGACGACCTCAAACGACAAACGAACAATCTGAATGAAATCCTTTTGGTGTGCAGATGCCAAGACATATCTCAAGCACAACAGTAAGACCAATGCTCATCTTCATCTGTAGCAGAATATGTAACAGCGCCAGAATTATCAACATCGCAATAATAATAACCATTGTTACTATTTGCAGCAGTCAAGCAGCAAGAGGAATTAGCAAGATAAGGTATGTTGAGAAAAGAATGAGCAAGCCCGCTTGCAATAACATCATGGTCCAAACCATGACTACTCTCATCAAGCACACACTCCTCAGCATGGTGCTTGAGTGTCTCAAACATTATTTCAGGTTCATGCTGCATCACACGGAGGACATCCCCACAGGAAGGGCCAGGAACAACATGTTGGAGAAATAGCAGCAGCAAGAGCAGTATTAACAAGATTAATAGGCGAACAAAATTGGAACAACTTAGCTGTTACTCCCTCCGTCCCAGGATAAAAGTCCTTATTACTATTTTGGGTTGTCCCATGTTAAATGTCCACTTTCTTTTAATAACCAAACTTTTATACATTTTTTCCTATTATACCCGTAGCATTAAATATCTCATACTTTTCTTATTCTAATTCTCTTTCCATATTTAATGACATTATTATGGACAATTTTGTCATTTTATTCCTCTTCTTAATATGCGTGAAAAGTCCACCAGGACTTTTATCCTGGGACGGAGGGAGTATATGAAAGAGGCCGAGGCGTAGCAAAGCTACTGTCCTAAAAAGTGATTCCGCCCTCACTGGTTAGGAACCTTGGTACAATTGAGCTCCAATGGCGTTCACTCTCCAGGATTCAACGGCAAGCCTTCGATTGCGTGTACTCGCAGAAGAAGACTACGGACCTGTCTTTGTGGATTGCCCAACGAACAGTTAACAGAGTATATCAAATGAGAAGAAGACTGTGAAGACTATAACAGACTATATATTACTGGTGAAGAACTGAAGCCTATTATTTTTTTTTCTGTGAAGAACTGAAGCAATATATATACAAGAATAAGAACGTACCGTTGGGAAAAAATGGTAAAGGAGAACGTCGACATTAAGTTGAGTTTACGTTGGAGTTACAGAAAACGTAAACATAAATAAGATTTCCGTTTGGGAATTTAATGGATGAAACGGCTAGGGCTAGGGCATTAGCCAGACTTAGTATAAAATGAAATTAGGAATTTTACCAAAATAGTGGGCTACCTGGGTGCACCCACGAAGCACAATCCACTGGGGGGTTGCGCGGGCGTATCGCGCGCACACACGCACTAAGGTTTTCTGACTGAAAGTCCAAGAACCAAGCCTGGCTTAGCCCAATTCCTTAGCCGTCCTCATGTGCGCGAGCCCATCCCTATTTCCTTTACCATGTTACTAAGCCCATAACAACAAGTACTAATATGCACCATGAGAGTTCCTAAACTAGCCAATGTGGGACTTTGAAAAACCATAAGATTTTGGAGCATAACTAATAATCCCCCACATGATCCAAAATTATCGAAGAGAGAAAAATAAAAAGGAAGTGAAAAGGGAAATGGATTTTAGATACATAACGTCGATACCTTGTGGGTTTGAATCGACACTTAGTGGAACAAGTTCATGATTGTAGATTATAGGTGAACTATATTCTTGAACCCATTATCTGTGATATAATCAATTGAGCTTGCACATATATCTTAAATCCTGAATCCACACAAGTCCGCGGTTGGGCGCGTTCTAGGCCATGCGCCATATCCCAAATTTTCATAAAGGCTCTAGAGAGTTTGCCAAGGACTCTCATAGGAAGCGGCCTACATTTCCACCTTTATATAGGTTAACCCATCAAGTGTATACTGACATACACAACCCTTTAGGGGCTATGAGTTTCATTAAAAATCTAAACGATTCATCCTTTCACAATTTGTCAGTAAGCACTACATGCACACAAGAAGGGATATAGATAATTGTAGTGATATTATTAAGTAATTACATGACTTGTTGTTACCCATTGAACCTAATTCATGGGATCTCCAATCACATGGGTTTGGTTTCCATCGCATATTACTTACTCAAGATATTGGCAATAGTCTCATCCCTCTGGATGCTTCTTGGACTACCTTTTTATTCAATCCCTTAGTAAGCGGATCCGCTAGGTTCTTTTCAGACCTTACAAATTCCATGGAAATAACCCCATTACTGATCAGTCCTCGTACAATGTTATGCCTCAAGCGAAAGTGTCTCTGTTTTCCATTATAAACATGGTTCATTGCCCTGCTAATAGCTGCTTGAGAATCACAATGCAGAGAAATAGAAGGAATTGGCTTATACCACAATGATATATCAGCCAACAAATTCCTTATCCACTCTGCTTCTGTACCTGCCAATTCTAAAGCAATAAATTCAGATTCCATAGTAGATCTAGCAGTACAAGTTTGTTTAGCAGATTTCCAAGAAACAACTCCTCCACCTAAAGTAAACACATAACCACTAGTGGAGTTTGTTTCATCATTATCAGACACCCAATTAACATCACAATATCCTTCTAAAACACTAGGATGACCAGTAAAATATATACCTACATTAACTGTTCCTTTTAAATACCTCATTAGTCGTGACAATGCATTCCAATGTTCTTGTGAAGGATTATATGTATATCTGCTAAGTCTACTAATGGCATATGTTATATCAGGCCGAGTACATTTCATTAAATACATCACACTACCAATGATTCTAGCATATTCAATTTGTGCAATACCAATCCCTTTATTTTTTTTAAATGCACACTAGAGTCATAAGGGGTTCCTAATGGCTCTTCATTAAAGAAATTAAATTTCTTAAGAATATTTTCCACATAATGAGACTGTGATAAAACTAAACCATTTGCATGTTTATTTATTTTCATGCCAAGAATCAAATCTGCTTCTCCTAAATCTTTCATATCAAATTTAGAAGATAAAAAATCTTTAGTAGTTTTCACAACTTTCTCATCAGTACCAAATATTAGCAAGTCATCCACATATAAACAAATAATCACACCACAATTTCCATTAAATCTACTATAGACACAACTATCAGATTCATTTGTCACAAAATTATTAGACAAGAGAGTTCTATTAAATTTGTCATTCCATTGTTTTGGTGCTTGTTTCAAACCATACAAAGATTTTACAAGTCTACACACTTTTTGTTCTTCACCTGGAACAACAAACCCTTCTGGTTGATACATGTATATTTCTTCATTTAACTCTCCATTTAAAAAAGCAGTTTTAACGTCCATTTGGTGGATTATCAATCTATGAATAGAAGCCAAAGCAATTAAAATTCTTATAGTTGCTAATTTAGTCACTGGTGAGTAAGTGTCAAAATAATCAAAACCTTTCTTTTGAGTAAATTCTTTTGCTACAAGTCTTGCCTTAAATTTATCAATAGATCCATCAGCTTTTAACTTCTTTTTAAACACCCATTTACATCCAATAGGTTTACATCCTCTAGGCAAATTAACTAGCTCCCATGTATGGTTAGACATAATAGATTCTAGCTCACTATTAATAGCATCCTTCCAAAAATTTGCATCAATAGATTTCATTGCTTCTTCATAAGTTTTAGGGTCATCTTCAGTTATGAAAGCAGTTATAAAATTTGGACCAAAGGTTTTCTCAAAATGTTGTCTTTTACTTCTAGTAGATGCAGGTACAGGTTCTTTATCTTTCCTTTTAAGAGGTTCACTAAAAGAAGGATTGCCCTCATCTCTAATTTTCATTGGAAATATATTTTCAAAAAATTCTGCATCCTTTGTTTCCAAAATTGAATTATTTTGATAATTATTAGTTGCATCTTTAATTACCAAAAATCTATAAGCAGCACTATTAGAGGCATATCCAATAAAATACAATCCATTATTTTAGGTCCAATTTTATTTCTTTTAAATTCCTGTATAGTTACTTTAGCTAGACACCCCTACACTTTAAGATACCCCAAATTAGGTGCATATTTTTTCCATAAATGATATGGTGTAGAGTCTAACTTTTTATGTGGAACTCTATTTAAAATATGATTTGCAGAAAGGCAAGCTTCTCCCCACATATTAGAAGGTAAACCAGAACTAATTAACATAGCATTCATCATATCTTTAAGTGTTCTATTTTTTCTTTCTGCAACTCCAATGGATTGTGGAGAATAAGGAGGAGAAGTTTCATGTATTATTCCATTTAGTTCACAAAATTTTTTAAGACTTCCCGAATCATATTCACCTCCACGATCAGATCTAAGTCTTTTAATTTTTCTTTCTAACTGATTTTCAACTTCTGCTTTATATTTAATTAACATTTCTTCCGCTTCATCTTTAGAGGAAAGTAGATAAATTCGAGTATATCTAGACATATCATCTACAAAAGAAATATAATATTTTTTACCACCTCTACTCATAGTATTTTTAAAATCAGCTAGGTCGCTGTGAATTAACTCAAGTAGCTCAGTTTGTCTTTCAACACTTTTAAAAGGTTTCTTAGCAGGTTTTGCTTCTACACAAATTTCACATTTGTTAAACTCGGTATTTGCAAGATTAGGTATAAGTTCAAGTTGTTTCAATTTTTTAATAGAAGCTACATTCACATGTCCTAATCTAGCATGCCAAATATCCAAAGATTCAACGATATAAGCAAAAGAAGCATTCTTATTATTCAATTCAGCAGAAGCATCAAGTACAAATAAACCCCCATTACAAAATCCTTTCCCAACAAATTCCCCATTACGAGTAAGTACAAGTTTATCAGACTCAAACACAAGCTTAATGCCATCTTTATTCAACAAAGACCCAGACACAAGATTCCTACGAATATCGGGCACATGAAGTACATCTTGTAGGGCAATTGTTTTTCCAGAAGTTAATTTTAGTCAGACTTTCCCTTTTCCCGCAACGTTGGTGGCTCGAGAATCCCCCATAAAAACCTTTTCTCCATTAGTCACATTTTCGTAGTTGAGAATTACGTCTCTATTCGCGCAAATGTGTCTAGTGGCCCCAATATCTACTACCCATTCTCTGAAGTTGTCAACTAGGTTTACTTCCGAGACAACAGCAACAATAACATCATCAGATTCAACTAAGTTTGCTTGGGGTTTAGGCTGAGAGGTATTATTTTTGTTATCTTGTCCCTTGCGAAAATGACACTTCATAGCAATATGGCCAGGTCTGCCACATACGAAGCAAGGACCTTTAGTGAAAGATAAAGGTTTCTGAATTTGATTGGAATTGTTGAACCTATTATCCTTTCTTCCCATTGATTTTTGATTTTTTCCTTTGTAGTTCTTGGCCTGATAATTTTGGCTCTTCCACTGTGGCTTTTGTTCTACGAGATTAGCTTTGACAGTATGAGTTGGAACTATGTCTCCCCTTTCTTTAGCCCTGTTTTGTTCTTCAATATGGATGTGTTCCACTAATTTCTGCATAGTGAAATCTTTAGTTTCATGTTTGAGGTTCATCTTATAATTTTTCCACGAGGGTGGTAATTTTTCGATAAGTACAGCAACTTGGAAATTCTCGCATATTTTCATTCCTTCCCCAATGACTTCCCCCACAATTGTTTGGTATGTATGAACTTGATCTATAACAGATTTCCCATCTTGCATCTTAAAATCTAGAAATTTTGACGCAACATATTTCTTAAGTCCAGAGTTTTCAACCGCATACTTAGATTTTAAAGCTTCCCAAATCTTCTTAGCACTTTCATATGGATAATATATCTCAAACAGAGAATTAGACAAATAGTGTAACAAATACCGGCGACACGTACGATTATCCTTAACATAATCTCTTTTTGCAGATTTATCAGAATCAAACTTTTCAACAATTTCAATAGCAGCAGGAGTAATATCATTAACAATAACAGCAGGAGTCATACAACACATATTCTAAGTTCATGGTTTCCAAATAAAACAGTATGTCTTCAGACCATCGCTTAAAATTAGTACCATCAAAGCGTTCAATTTTAGACAAGTCTAAGGCAGATTTCATCATCTTGTTAATAACAGAATCACTTTTTAGATTGTTGGAGAAATAGCAGCAGCAAGAGCAGTATTAACAAGATTAATAGGCGAACAAATTGGAACAATTTAGCTGTTATATGAAAGAGGCCGAAGCGTAGCAAAGCTACTGTCCTAAAAAGTGATTCCTCCCTTACTGGTTAGAAACCTTGGTACAGTTGAGCTCCAATGGCGTTCACTCTCCAGGATTCAACGGCAAGCCTTCGATTGCGTGTACTCGCAGAAGAAGACTATGGACCTGTCTTTGTGGATTGCCCAATGAACAGTTAACAGAGTATATCAGATGAGAAGAAGACTGTGAAGACTGTAACAGACTATATATTACTGGTGAAGAACTGAAGCCTATTGTTTTTTTTTCTGTGAAGAACTGAAGCAATATATATACAAGAATAAGAACGTACCGTTGGGAAAAAAACTGTAAAGGAGAACGTCGACATTAAGTTGAGTTTACGTTGGAGTTACAGAAAACGTAAACATAAGTAAGGTTTCCGTTTGGGTATTTAATGGATGAAACGGCTAGGGCTAGGGCATTAGCCAGACTTAGTATAAAATGAAATTAGGAATTTTACCAAAATAGTGGGCTACCTGGGTGCACTCGCAAAGCACAATCCACCGGATCGGCACCCCCCTGCGCGGGCGTATCGCGCGCGCACACGCACTAAGGTTTTCTGACCGAAAGTCCGAGAACCAAGCTTGGCTTAGCCCAATTCCTTAGCCGTCCTCATGTGCGCGAGCCCATCCCTATTTCCTCATCCATGTTACTAAGCCCATAACAACAAGTAATAATATGCACCATGAGAGTTCCTAAACTAGCCAATGTGGGACTTTGAAAAACCATAAGATTTTGGAACATAACTAACACAGCACGCGTCACTGCAAAACTATGAGGCCCATCGCAATAAGCAATAATTCAAAATCTTGCGACAAAAATCTCTCTGAATGCATTATCAAATCTTTAACATTCCTGCAGGCTGGCATAGTTACATTATCCATTAAATCTACCTCTATATCCAAAGTTCAGTGTATCCCTGGCATCTTAGACATGCATGGATTATGGACAGATTATTCTGTTAGACCATACAACTGGCCCATGACCCAACTATTACGCGAACCCCAAGATTTGAGCTAATCGAATGTCATTTGTATAAAAAAACAAAAGCATAGAAAATAAAAATAACATGAAACAGAACACTTACGGTGCAAGATATTCACAAAATGACGACATCAACAACTACTTCAGTGTAATTCTCAAAGGATGCAGGGGCAGTCACTTCAACTAGCTATATGCCCGGTGTAACAGGCACAACATCATCAATCGCGTGCAATTGTATCATCTTATTAACCGGAGACACTATGACAGTAATCTGAGCACCTCTTTGAAAATGAAAATAAAATCTAACTCTCAACAGCTCATGGTCTAACTTGTAGCCAAGTGCATAGAATAAACGGAGAACGTTATTGCTTGTTTTGCTTTCTACCACAGTCCTCACAAGAACTAAATTTGTTTAGCATCAGCACCTCTCATTGCACCCCCCATATGTTGAACTGTCCTACACAACAACTTTCAACAGTTTCAACCATAATTACAGGCATATATTCAATGAACTTGACAAGAAGAACTCCATCCCTTAGAAAGTGGGCTCGGGCAGCTCAAGATCACACAAGAGTCGGACCTCTGAAGCTACAGAACCTAAATGTCATCAGACATCAAATAATTTAACTCATGAGTAGGCGTCTAACATGGGCATGTCATTGGGCATGCATGTGTGCATAAGCATTATCATATTGTTCATCCTTGCAACAAAATTCAACATTAAGATGAGGAAAAATTACCAAGGTTTGGACCAGTTTTTAGGCACAATTCATGGATCCTTAACCGTTCTCTATGAACACCACAAAGACCTTGAAGAAGAATCTCCAGGGCTCTAACATGTTGCAAGACAAGTAAAATATATTATCAGGAGATCAATTGTCCTCTTCTAGATAACCAAGAAAAAATGTATTTCTTCCATCAAAGAGAATAGGTGATTATTACGTAAACGGGATAATAACTATCAACCATGATTTGAGCTCATAATTGGATCTAAACCCTCAAAAAATTCCTCTGCTTTGCTTTTGAAACTTTGTAGGCAGCTGTTGTAAGTGGCCAACCATTAGCCTTCAACGTATCATCCTTAAAATCTTTTAGAAACCTTTGCAAAACGACGTCTATTTTCTCTTCTGTTAATCTTTCAACAATACTCAGCTCTGCTTTCACCTCCTCACTGTGGATAAACTGTAAAGGAATTAAGTGGAAAATATTATGAATTAAAGCAAGCAAGATTAATTTAGTATCAATATTTGTTGGTTTGTAGGCTTGTAGCATATATATATATATATTTCTATATTCTTAACTCGGTAGCTCTTACTGGTTACTTGGAACCAACTTCATAATCCATGCACAAATAAAAGAAGCTTATCTAAAACATAGAAGCTCAAGTCTTGTCCTAAACATTCTAAACCATTGTGGACCTAAACGATTAGATCACATCAGTAATTGTGGATCTAACGCCTTTTTTGTCTCTATTGAGTGTAAAAATTATTCAAAATGGGTGTTGCACTTTGCACACACCATTTTCCCATCACTTTAACCAATCAAATGGGTAAAAAGTGATATATAACCAAACTGAATGCAGATGCCGTCATTTTTGGAGAACCACGTGAACTAATCATTGACAAATTCTTTATAGGAGTGTTCTATTGTCCCTCATTTTCACAGAGCTTTCTTTAAACTTAAAAGAAAAACAACATGACACATAAAGATCTGCCTAATTTTCTTACTGATTCTCATCAACTAAAAGGCTTTAAACTGCAATTAGTCATTTGAAGCATCTTCAATCACCAAATCTAGCAAAATCTAGAAAGAAAAATAAAAAATAAACAAATCTGAGAAACAGATCAACATAAACAATGATATTTTTTAAGGCAAATCAAGTTGCATAGACAAAACCAATAAAGTAAAAGAAAAACAGAAACCCAAAAATCAGGCAAGTCCTGTAAATCATGTCACAGTTTAGTCATTTTTTATCCTAAGATTAGTCATTCTATCAAAAGTCAAAATGAACTTTTTTATTGGGCCAGTTGTAAGTACAAGTACATGTGTTATGTTGGAGTATTTTAACGGTAATACTGGAAATTCTTCCTCAGCTACCTTCTTGGCTATTAATGAATTCTAACTTTTGATGAAAGCTCCAATTCTAACATTCTTTGCAGGAAAGAGGTAGTACAGTTTTTTTGGAAAATATTATGGAGGTCTTCCACCAATAAAAGATCCATATCATAATAAGCAAACATATTAAATAGGTGAGTATAACTACAATAAAGTGCTTAACCTTTACAATTGCTAGCAGCATTGTTAAACAGTTGTAAGATTTATGTGTAATTGCCACAACAAAGATGAACCGATGTAGTTGCTCAAGTCTTTTATATGATACAAATGGCTCATAATCCTATGCAATAAAATTAATTTTAAAATCGTCAACTGATCCAGACATGAGAAGAAAATTTCAGATGAAAAACTGTCTGAGATAAATTAAAGAATGAAAGCGGTAAATAAGAGAAATGGCGTGCCTTTTTGCAAGTATTCTGATTTAGGGTATTCAACACTCTTCTAGATGAGTGATGAAGAATAAAAGCCATCAAAAGTTTACGCTTCTGGGAAGCATTATCCTCATTGTCCTCCTCAACTTCAGACTCGGTGCATGGAACAAATGTATTATTGTAATAATGGATATAATGCTTGAGGTAGCTATAAGGAGGAGAGATATGAACCCAAGCAGCATCAACTCTGTAGACAGAAAAATTAGAATAATAAAAAAGAAATACAAACTTCAGAGAGGACATTATACGATATTAGTGATATAAACTCAGAATGTAGCTGTGAAAGCTAAAGATTTATTAACAACTGTTGTGGCTTTTATAAAGCCTTTACAACCAGAAAAGAGAAAAGTACGTAAGAGGAATTTAAACTAGCTATTCTAAAGGAAGAACGAATTCAAAGCATGTTTATCCCTACAAACAAGGGATTTATTTAACAGAAGCAAACAGAAACAAATTCCAACTCTCCAAGTCTGAAAGACTTGGTCTTTAAGCAACTAAATATCCAATAAATCCTCCCTTAAACTGAACTGTCATTAAACAGTCAGTTTACTGCTCACACCAAGCTCATCTCTCAGCTTCAAGAACACATCCAGCTTCAAAGGCTTTGTTAAGATATCAACAAGTTGTTCCTTTGTGCCACAATGTACCAGTTCCACAACACCATCATTTACCAAGTTTCGAAAAAAATGAAACCAAAAATCTATGTGCTTACTTCTTCCATGTAAAACAGATTCTTCAAAAGCTTAATGGCAGAACTATTATCACAATAAATAACACACTTACTTTGATTCACTCCAAGCTTCTTTAGCACTTGATGCATCCACACACACTGACACGCATAAGAAGCAGCATCAATAAACTCAGCCTCAGTTGTGGAAAGTGACACCACATGTTGTTTCTTAGAACTCCAAGCAACAATACCACTTCCCAGCTTGAAAACATATCCGGAAGTGCTTTTTCGACTATCCAAACACCCTGCATAATCACTGTCAGTGTAGGCAACTAACTTCTGCTCCTCTCCTCTTCTATAAAATAGCCCCAACTCAATAGTCCCCTTTAGATATCGAAACACTCTCTTCACAACTTGTTGATGTAAAGCAGTAGAAGCCTCCATAAACCGAGCTACAAGACACACGAAGAACATAAGATCTGGTCGTGTAGCAGTCAAGTACATGAGACTGCCCACCATTTGTTTATAAGCTATTGCATCCACTTTGTAACCTCTTTCATCTTTGATCAATCTTGTTCCAGGAACAATTGGACTCTTTACAGCCTTGTAGTTTTGCAAACCGAACCTCTCCAACACTTCATTTGCATATTTCTATTGACATATAAAAATACCTTCTGAGCTTTGTGTGACTTCTACACCAAGGAAATATCTCATACATCTGAGATCAGATATATCAAATTCCTTCTTCATTGAACTCTTGAATTGCTGAGCCAACTGCTCATTGTTCCCTGTGAATATAAGGTCATCAACATATAGACACACAATCAGAATACCTCCATCACTATTCTTCTTTATAAACAAAGTGTGATCGCTCTCACTTCTCTCAAAGCCTTCTTTAACATAGTAAGCTTTAAATTTGCTAAATTAAGCACGTGGAGCTTGTTTGAGCCCATAGAGTGCTTTATTTAATCTGTAAATCTTCTCTTCTTCTCTTTTCACCTCATAACCCTTTGGCTGCTCCACATACACCTCCTCACTGATTTCTCCATGCAAGAAGGTGCTCTTAACATCAAGTTGGAAAACTTTCCAACCTTTACTAACTGCAAGTGCGAGAGTAAGTCGGATTGTATCCCAGCGAGCTACAGGAGCAAATACCTCAGTATAATCAATTTCGGCTTGTTGCATGTATCACTTAGCCACAAGTCTGGCTTTGTACTTATCAATTTATCCTTTCCCGTTCAGTTTAGTCTTACACAACCACTTAACACCAATCTTCTTTGTTCCCTTTGGCAACTCAATCAAATCCCAAGTCCCATTCTTCTCAATTGCTTCAATTTCTCGATTCATTACTTCTATCCACATAACACTCTTAGCTTCCTCCTCTTATGTGCTTGGATTATAGCTTGTAAACATAGAAAGCTGCTGCATCTCCGTTGTGAGCTGCTCGAATTCCTCTTCTTCCTCAGAAAGTTCCTCATCGGTGACATAATCTTGCATCCATACAGGTTGCTTTCTTATTCTCCTCCCTAGGGTTGAAGAGTTTCTTGCTTCGGTTGCCTCATTTTCTCTATTTGTTCCATTTTCTTCTCCTTCATCTGCTCTGTTCTCATCATCACCCCATTCAAGAGTATCAGCCTGCTTTTCTTGCTCTATTTTCTTCCAATCCCATTTCTCTTTTTCTTCAAAAACCACATCTCGGCTAATAATGATCTTTTTTGCTTCTGGATCGTACATTCTAAAGGCCTTTGATTCCTCATTAACACCGAGAAATACACATTTAAAGCTCTTCTCATCCAACTTCTTTCTCTTGACAATAGGAATGTGGACATGCCCTATACACCCAAACACTTTGAAGTACTCCACAAAAGGCTTAATTCCACTCCATGCTTCTTCTGGTGTTTTATCTTGTATTACTGAGGTAGGACACCGGTTGAGCACATGAACGACCCAAATAGCTGCCTTTGGCCAATATTCTTTGGGAACTTCTCTTGTAGCAAGCATGCATCTCACCATGTTCATAAGGGTTCGGTTTCTTCTCTCTGCAACACCGTTTTGTTGTGGTGAGTAAGCCGCAGTGAGTTGACGACCAATCCCATTTGAACTACAAAAATTGTTAAACTCAGAAGAAGTGAACTCCCTTCCTCTGTCAGTACGTAAACAGCTAATATACCCTCCTATCTCCTTCTCTAACAAAATCTTGAACTTCTTAAATGCAGTTAATGCTTCTGACTTAGCATGCAACAAATAAATCCATATTCGACGACTATAGTCATCAATGAACGTAATGATGTACCTTTTATGGATGTTGGATTCAGGAGTGATCGGATCACATATGTCAGAATGGACAAGTTGCAAAGGCCTTGAGGCTCTCCTTGCACTCTTCTTTGGGAAGGGATCATGATGCTGCTTTCCTACTACACACTCGGTGCACATCTTTGGACTGTTTCTCAGAATTGGTAAGCCTTTAACCATCTTCCTGTATGCTAATGTACATAGCCCCTTCATGTTGAGGTGACCAAACCTTTGGTACCACAAGTTTGTGGACTCGTCTGATGATGCTTGGAAACATATTGGTCCTGAAGCTGCTTTAGTAGGGACATTGGCAAGCAATGCAAACATACAATTTGCAGACATAGTTGTTTGCATAATTAAACCCCTTCTATCATGATAGATACTACAAGTATTGTGATGAATCAAAATGGCTAAGTCTCTCTCCTGAAGCTGTCCAATACTAAGAAGATTGTTTTTGAGATCGGGAACATAAAATACCTCAGTGATAGTTTGGGTTCTTCCTTCAACCTCCATTCTGATGTTCCCTTTCCCCACATCGTCCAAACACAAATCGTTCCCCAACTTCACAAACTGCTTGAAGTAGTGATCGATGTCGACGAACCATTTCTTATCTCCACTCATATGATTGCTGCATCCTGAGTCTAAGAACCACACCTCATCTCGTGCAGCTCCTTGTATCCCCACATAAGATATAAGCAACAACTCTTGATCCTCATCTAGCTCTGTGTGTTCGGCATAGTGAGCATAGTTGGGACACTCATACTGAAAATGTCCCAATATGTGGCACCGATAACATTCAACAATTGCCTTATTGAATGCTCTTCCTCGACCCCTTCCTCTTCCTCTGAATCCACCACGTCCTCTACCTCTGCCACCAAATCTCTCTTCTTCTTTCGTGTCAGAGCCTTCTCCCCCTGTAACCTTTAAAGCTTGTTCCTCCACATCTTTCTTCTTAAGCTTCTGCTCATGAACCAATAATGAGCTCTGCAACTCATCGACAGACATGGTGTCGATGCCCTTTGATTCTTCAATTGAGCATACTATGTAGTTGTAATTGTCTGAGAGTGTGCATAGAATTTTCTCAACAATCTGCGAATCCTCCATTCCTTCTCCTGTACTTCTCATGTCATTGGCAATCATCATGACTCTAGTAAAGTAGTCATTTACACACTCACCAGCTTTCATATCTAGAATCTCGAAATCTCTTCTCAACTTCTGAAGTTGAGCTCTTTGGACCCTGTTGTTTCCCTGATACTTTCTCTTCATCGAGTCCTAGAGTTGTTTGGAGGTTGATTTCTGAGTGATGGTCTTCAAGATGTTCTTGTCAATTGGCTGGAATAGATAATTCTTTATTCTCAGGTCCTTTAGCTTCTGTTCTTCCAATGCTTTGCGCTGTGCTCCAGAGAATGTCTCCAAATCCTTAGGCTCTTCATAGCCGTTCTCCACCAGGATCCAGTACTCCTTGGAGCGCAGCAAGTTCTCCATTAACATGGACCAGTGATTGTAATCCCCATCAAACTTAGGGATACTCAGGAAGTTGTTGCCGTCAGCCATCTCTCTCTGCCTTTCTTTCTCTTCTCTATGTGTTTCACTCGAACACTCTCCTTTTCTTTCCTCTATCTCTACTTCTCAAAATCAGGCCCTTGTGGGCTCTGATACCACTGTACGATATTAGTGATATAAACTCAGAATGTAGCTGTGAAAGCTTAAGATTTATTAATAACTGTTGTGGCTTTTATAAAGCCTTTACAACTAGAAAATAGAAAAGTAAGTAAGAGGAATTCAAACTAGCTATTCTAAAGGAAGAACGGATTCAAAGCATGTTTATCCCTACAAACCAGGGATTTATTTAACAGAAGCAAACAGAAACAAATTCCAACTCTCCAAGTCCGAAAGACTTGGTCTTTAAGCAACTGAATATCCAATAGACATCTATTTTCAAATGGTTGTCTGAAGTACAACTTTCAAACTAAACTATATTGAATGGTGTTACTAATGAAGATCATGCTTTAAAGAATCTAAGAAGATGTATCAACCAAAATCATGATGGTATGACCATAATATTACCATCTTTTTGTTTAAAATGATGCATCAGGTATAATTTTACCTATAATAAAATAAAAGATGACAATTTATTACAAAAGAATCGACTTTTAATAGTGATCTTCCATTTATTTCATTTTGGAATTGAGGGGCATAGCTATCAATTGCTAATAGGTATTACTCCCTCTCTTTCACAAAATTAGAGATAACTTTTTAATCTGTTCCTAAAGTCAAGATACATTTTTATTTTAGAACTATAAAGTGCAATGATATTCCTAATCTTGTCATTATGTATTCACTATCATATCTAGCATCACTCCTAATTCTTCCCTAATATTAATCAGGGGTATCACTTTAAAAATGTATCAGTAATTTTGGGACTGAGGGAATATTAGCTCACAAGAAATGAGATGATTTGAACACACAACAATCAAATAATAATCATAATCCATTACAAATAACAACAATAATGAAAGCAGAACCATTAAAAATAAAAAACAATCATACTCTAATTAAATTATAATGGATAATATCAAAATTAAATTACAAAGGATAATATCAAAATTGTTGAAATAAATCTAAAAATCGTTTAGATTTCTAGTAGTGACTTAGGGGATTATAATAAATAAATTAAGGATAATATAAAAATAAATGGGGATAATATCAAAATAGTTGATATATTTTAATTACAAAGGATAATTAAAACTTTAGATTTATAGTAGTGAATTAAGAGATAACAAAGGCATCTAATTTATCTAAAGTCCAGCTGAACATATTTTCATAACTAACTGATCACTTCATCGCAACCAAAAACAAAACACGAAATACAGCAGATCTACAGCAGTAATAATTCGTATAACAACAGTAAAAATAATTATATCAAACAGAAGAATTTCAAAAGGAAAACTTACTTGAAAATCGGTAGCTCTCTCAATAACTAACTGATTACTGCTTGATTAATCCATCCTCCGTCAGCTCTCTCATCAGAACTTCGTTTAGCTCAGCCCTGAATACCCCGTCAGCAACAAATTATTTTTTATGCAATAGCAAATAAACAATCACCACCATATGGAATCCATTTACTTGCATCCAAAATTGAGGGGAAATGGGGATTGTACGAACTAACCTTTTTCTTTTTGGTAATCTTGGTTGCCATTATTTGTTGATATTGATTGCGAGACGACGATTTGGGAGCACTTCGGCAGTTTGTCAAAAATCGTAGCAATTGAGTGTGAGTATAAACCGTAACTATTAGGGGATTTAGAGCATCCAAAATTGAGGGGAAATAGGGATTGTACGAACTAACCTTTTTCTTTAGAGTAGTTCTAGGGGGACATTTTTTGGTGACATTGTCTTGCGACATTTTGGTGACTGTACAGACTGTTTCTTATATGTATCCAATTTACACCTAAAACACTGTTTTTACAAAAATTTCAGTTGAAATAAATACTATACATTTTTTAAGAGGTACTACAAAAAAAAAACCAAAAAAAAATGTCACTAGACAATGTCACAAAAAAATGTCCCCCTAGAATTTCTGTTTTCTTTATGCTATTATTATTAAAACGGTGATATATAATGAACTAACTTATCACCAACAACAAAATAAATAAGTGTTAATGTATGCTGATAATACTAATGATTCATTAATAATCAGAAATCCTGATTTTAGTGAGTTTATTTTGCTCATAAAATTAATTTGGGATTAAAAAAGGACTTTAATTAGCCTTTCAGTGACCAGTTAATTAAAATATACCCGTTTAGTCCAAGATCATAACAACTTTATTATATGTGCACTGATTTAGTAATCTTTTTTTTACATGACCTATAAATCATAGTGATAAGCCATGGGGCAATTACTATTGCATAATAATATTCGTGTAATATTTTAATCTCCACAAAATAAGATTAACCTGTAAAATTAATGTCAATAGGGTTTTAAATATACTAAAATGCAGTATATAACACCATATTTTGACATCTGTCATTTTCATAATTGAACACATGTCCTCCCTAATTAATATTCTTTAAGATCCTGAACAAAACTGCCCGGCTAACATAACAAATGAGGTTGAAAACAAACCCTAAATCAATCCTCTAAATCTAGAATCACCCATTTAAATATGGCATCGCATCTGAT
The DNA here is from genome assembly GCA_020205505.1 of Panax japonicus. Taxonomy (NCBI): domain Eukaryota; kingdom Viridiplantae; phylum Streptophyta; class Magnoliopsida; order Apiales; family Araliaceae; genus Panax; species Panax japonicus. The sequence continues at coordinate 9,912,506 of CM035099.1, forward strand.
ACTCCCGCCCCTACCATCTCTCTGCGCATCGCTCTCTGCAGCAATGTTATGATACACAATCTGCGTACTTCTTAAAATAGAGATAAAAATATTCATAATATAAAAGGAATATTTGTTGGAGGAGATGCCATCATATACAACATAAAACTAGTGTATAGTATTCTTCTATGATTAAAGATGAGTAAAACAGTTATATTGTTTATGAACGTGTAATATATTACATTACAATTAAGGATTTATCTTCATATTATTCATATACAGTTAAAAAATAACAACTAATATTGACACGTGATCATATATGTTTTGTTGAGTCAATCAGGATGATAATATTTCAATAAATAGGATTAAATTACACAAGGGGGACCTGCTCTCCCTTTACACTGGCTCGTCATGATGGTATAGTTCTGATTCTCAAAGTCTATGCTTCAAATAGTCATGCGGGTGTCTTTTAAATCCATTAGAAAGTAGAAGTTGGATTATTTATATATAATCATGACCGTAATAAAGTGATTATAGTAAGGAATATTGTGCATTCAGTTTAGACTTAGGTGGTGTTTGATAAAACTGAGCGTTAAGACCTGAACAGTTTAGACGTCTGAATAATATAGAGCATCTGAATAGAATTGTGTCTGAATGAAAAAATGCTGTTTGATAATTAATTTTTTCAAAATTTCTTAATAACGGTATTTTACCATTTTAACCATCTAAACAGTTTAAACAAAACTTGTTTGATAATCAGAAGGTCTGAATAGTATTTTAAATACATATTTATAATATTTTGACCACAATATGATAAAATAAAAATAAAAAACATACAAATTAAATTAACTTCAAACATAATATCATGTCCCAAAAATATCAAAATGATTCTTCATTTGTTTGACACTAGTAAGTACTCCAGTATGTGCTCGATCAACACTAGTAAGTCGTCATCGATACGTTTGAACCAAAAACCGAAAACGATGAACTCAATTCTCTCTCTCCAAGTCAGTCCCCATTATCACAAAAAAAAACTCCATAAACAAAATTGATCACCTTCATCATGAAACCCTAGCTCTCTGATTCACAACTCCATAATTCTCTCTCTAAAATACCCTATGGCGTTAAGATCAGGCGGACGCAAGTTGTCCTTCGAGATTCTTACCACCAGTACCTCCTTCGAAGACGATAACAACGCTTTTTACTACAGATCCAAACCCGATATTCCAATTCTTCAAAATGGCGGTACACCCAAATCGCCAAAAACTATGGCTGAGCACCCAAATAGCGGCAGATGGAAGTGAAGAAAACGGGAGAGGTAATAGGGTTCAGTGGACAGAAGTGGAATTTTGTAATATAACTGAGGTTATTTTTGTCCCTAAAAAACTAAAACTCGGTAAGAGGGAGCTCTTAATGGTTTAGAATTGGTTTTGAATCTTACCGATTAAGTGGCATTAAGAGGTAATAATTTTTGTATCAAATAAGTTTTGCCTCTTACCGATTCAGAGGCAAACCTATTAAGAGGTATTAAGACCTTATCAAACACTACCTTAGTTGATATAAATCTAAACACTGTTTAGATTTATCACAAGTCTAGCTCAACATAACTATCTGATTACTTCATTATACAAAAGAATAAAATACAACAGTAACAAACCAATATAAATCTAATCACTGTTTAGATTTATCACAATTAAATTATAAAAGATAAAATTATAATTAAATTATAAAGGATAATATTATTTTAGTTGATATAAATCTAAACACTGTTTAGATTTATCACAAATCTTGCTCAACATAACTATCTGATTACAGCAGTAACAAACTAATATAAATCTAAACACTGTTTAGATTTATCACAAGTCTAGCTCAACATAAAAGATAAACACTGATTTAAATACAACAGTAACAAACCGATTAATTACTCGACTGGTCAGTATAACTTCCAGACATCAATTAATATCGAAATAAATAACGATTTCCACTAACACTAATAATTCCAACAAAATAGAACTATCAATTTCATCTTTAATCAACACGAACTTATTCGTCATTAATATTATAACTCACAATATTTAACAACCAGATCATTCCCAGAAAAGAGGGGGCTTTTCGATAAGAATTTCTCCTTATTGGCGTGTAATTAGATGACCAAACCTCTCATTGACAGAACTTCTAGACATTGTAAATGTAAGACCCCGAATTTTTTTTAATAAATAGAATTTTCTTTATTTATTATGTTGAAATAGTAAGGGTTGATTTGATTAATGTGAAAAGTTATGGGTAAAATGCGTAAATATTTCAAAATAAGCAAGTGGTTATAAAATATTCATTATTGTCGGGGAATATTCGTTTGGTCGTGGAATATTCGTATTGTCGGGAATCTCAGTACAACGGCGCAGTCATTTGTGGGCCCCATAACGAAAAATGGTTGGATGAAAGAAAATGACAAAAATTGAGTTTTATAAATAACGGCGTAAATTGTTACCGTTAACACTGTTGGGTTACATGGTGGTTAAAATACAGTAATATGTGTGGTTGCACAGTAGCACACGGCATTGCACAGTATTGTTGAATTATTGATTCGTACGTAAGAAGGCACTACTCAATAATTGTTACAGTAATTACTGTTCATTATTTTATTTTATTGATTCAATAATTGATGCGTTGATATTTATATTATTATTGTTTCAATAATTGTCACTGCACAGTATTTTCCATTATCAGATTAATAATTCATATTATTTGAATAATATTATCAGATAACATTATTGGCAATGTCTAGAAAGTTCTGTCTAAGGAGAGGTTTGGTCACCTAATTGCGCGCTAGTAAGGAGAAAACCTTTTTGGAAAGCCCCCTCTTTCTTGAGAACGGTCTGGTTGTCAGTACTGTGATTCTGTAATATTATTTTTAAATAATTAATTATTGATTATTATGATAAAGAAAATATTCATTTTATGTGGATATAGATGGAGAAAATTTTTAATGTGACAATTGTTGAAAATTAATATTTTATCTTTTTCTGATAAAATAATTTATTTAAATATATTATTTTATTAATATATTAACGGTGATATTTTTACAATGAATGTGAAATATATGAGTATATGAGGAAGAAGAATATTTTTGTGGCATTAAATGTTTAATACATGTTTTGTGTGTCGATGGACACAATTCTTGACCAAAAAATTGATTATAGACTGTAAAATCGCCCGTTTCTGGATTTCGAATTATTTCTGTTTGGAATTTGAAAAGATTTTCTTCTGCAAAGTTGTAGAGAATTGAAATTCCTATAAAAATTCGTGAGATTTGAATTTTCTGATAAAAGGGCTATTTATTGTGAATTATTGAAGTTCCGGAGTTCCGAAATAATTGATTTTTGGAAGTTTTAATTATTATTTTCAAGAAAAACGTTTTTCAAAGGTTGGTGGGCATCTTTAACATGTGTTGTGGCTGATTTCTTTGGTCAAAATGGTGGGCTAAGGAAAATTATATAAATAAATTAATATTTTATTAATTTAGTCTCCTTTGGCGTTCTAGCATTTTCCCATAAATAGAGGGTTAAATTAGAATTGAAATTCACACTAGAAACAAAGTTTTCTCACTTTCTCTCTCTATATTATCTAGCGTATTCTTCTGAGTATACTTTGAGTGTTGCTATACGGTGCGAGTTTCTGTCAGCACTATACCGAAATTCAGTCAGAAGTACGGTTATTTTGAGGTAAGGGATATTATTTTGATCTTCTTAAATGATATTATCTTCTTCAATATCATTATGCCGAAATATTGTTCTGAACTTTTTATCAATTTGGAACTTTTTCATGTCAGAGTTACTATTCATGTGTTACTATTCACGAGTTACTATTCATGAGTTACTATTCACGAGTTACTATTCATGAGTTACTATTCACGAGTTACTATTCATTAGTTACTATTCACGAGTTACTATTCACGAAGCGTGATGATGTTTTTGTGAAATTTTTATCTTTTGGTGTCAGAGTTACTATTCACGTGTACGACACTATTCACATATACGGCACTATTCACGAATACGACACTATTCACGAATACGGCACTATTCATCAAAAAAATGAAATTTCTTCTTTTTGTCCTAAATATCTATTTTGGCTACTATCTTTGATTGTATCCATGTTTTGATCGTTAATTTTGAGTTCTGCTTCAAAATCAGTTGTTATGAAGTATTATTGATCTTGGACAAACTGTTGTACGAATCCCTAAAATTTGTCCTTCTATCTCACTGGATTCGTTCTTAAAAATGTTTTTCATCATCCTCAGTCCTTAATGGTGATACTTGATGAATATCTTTGGCCTGTAGTGCAAAGATAAATGATTAAACTGATGAATCTCTTTGGCCCGTAGTGCAAAGATGAACAGGTGTTGAGATGAACATGACCAACTGGTGATACAAATGAATATCTTTGGCCTGTAGTGCAAAGATGATTAAAGATGTATATTGATTGTTGTTACAGGGATGAAATATTGATGATGGACTTTTAAATCTTAGAAGACAGTAGAATTCATTCTCTATGTGACTCTTCTAATGGATTGTTGTTTCCGCTGCATTTGTTGATCTAAAACTTGTTGTCTATTATATTTTATCAGATGTTTCCCTGTTGAAGACTAACGATAATTTGTTGTATATTATCTTAGTCATGATGTTCTTTACTGGGCTAGTTGAGCTCACCCTTTCCTTTTTGTTCCATTTTTCTTCTCAGGAGGTGAGAACATAGCAGGATCGAGTCGGGGTATGGAGTGATGGTTCTAGGAAGATGTTTTAGCAGTCCTCACTATTTCTATAAAATAGTGTTTCAATAATTGTAATGAGGACTTATTTGAGTGTGGATATTGTCTAGAAGACAATATTTGTATTTAAACTCACAGTATGTATTGTCATATTTCACACGACATTTGTATTATTGAAGTTGTAGTTTGCTTTATGTACCATGTATTTGGAAACCCAGAATGGGTGTTGTATACCTATTTTGGGGGCATCACAGTTGGTATCAGAGCTTAGGAATATGATCTCTGGCAGAGATCAGGGAATAGTACTAGGAGGGGAGAGACGAGTAATCCTTCGCTAGTATGTCATACCTAAGCTTATTTGTTGGTCAGTCGAACTATATGGTTAATATGTGATATGTTAATTTGTTTAATTAACCCTTGTTTTATGGTAGTATTTGAGAATGTCGACTGAGAATATTAACAGTGGAGTAAATGAGACCGTGGAGATGCATGTACTCACCAATGAGGAGAACGTGCAACAGGCTGGCAATATTCCTCCTGTAAACAACACCACTGAGCAGACGATGAACGACGGGATGTTTAGGAGCTTTTTGCAGTTCTTACAAAACCAGACGAGGGAGACTCGTGTACAGAATACGGGTGGAAATGAAAGCAACGCGCGGCTTGTCACGGCCAAGCAGTTCAAAGAGTTAGGACCACCAAAATTTAAGGGAAAGCCGGATCCAATCATAGCGGAAACATGGGTCAAGCAAATTACCAAGATATTCGATGTCTTGGGATGCACGGAGGAACAGAAGGTTCCATTCGCCACCTTTATGTTCCGTGGCGAGGCAGATTACTGGTGGGAGTCTGTGAAACGTACCCAGCCTGCCGCACTCCGCATGTCTTGGGAAACGTTTCAGAAACTTTTCAATGAAAAATACTTTCCTGAAAGTATTCGCCATATGAAAGAGGTAGAGTTTATTAGACTAGAACAAACCAACGTGACGGTGTCCTAATATGAGGCGAAGTTCACAGAGTTATCCAGGTTTGCACCTCATTTGGTGGAGAATGAGGAACGTATGACGCGGATGTTTTTGAGAGGTCTAAAACCCGAGATTCGTCAATACCTTATATCTCATAAATTTTCTCTGTATTCAGATGTTGTAAATAGGGCTTAGTTATTAGAGGGAGATAGTGAGTATACTCAACCGAGGGACCACAACCATGGTCATTTCGGTGACAACAATCATCAGAACGATGATAACCAGCGAGGAGGAAAGTATACGGACAAAGGCGGTAACCACTCAGGTGATAATCGTGGACATGATAATTGGAGAGATGAGTCAAGTGGAAATTTCAGAAAGAGGAGATTCAACAACGACGGAAAGACATCAGCAGCGGCACCAACACCAACAAAAAATTCTAGGGGAGGAGAACGACCGCCAGTTAGATGTTACAAATACGGGAAGGAGGGACTCATCAGCCCAAACTGTCCACAACAATCCAAGGTATGTTATAACCGTGGAAAGGAAGGTCACATCGCTAGAGATTGTACTATAGCGAAACCAAGTTCAGCGGGAGTGGTGATTCCAAGGGCTGTCCTGGATAAGTCGAAATCAACGGTTCCTGGAAGAGCGTTTTCCGTGAATGGTCAGAATGCGAAGAACCCGAACGAAGTTAGCACGGGTTAGTTAATTATAAATTCTTACGAAGTTTATACCTTATTAGCTACCGGTTCTACCCATTCATTTATCTCTTTTGCTTATACTCAACGTTTAAACTTGACTCCGGAGAAAATTAGACTTTGACTTATCTGTTGAAACTCCGTTATGAGAAACTTTTGTTACATCCACTGTTTATAAATCTTGTTTGATCCAAGTTGGCACCATCGTATTACCTGTTGACCTTATTTCTTTAAAGATACTTGCTTTTGATGTGACTTTAGGAATTGATTGGTTAACCACTCATCATGCCAAAATTGATTGTTTTCGTAAAGTTGTTAGTTTTATATTCCTAACCAACCTGTCATACGAATTCAAATCACTAAACCACTAAAATCAGTCACTGTCATATCAAACCACAAAGCTATTTGTTTATTGAAAAATGAATGTCAATCTTTCTTAGCCATGTTATGGACTTGAACAATAATACGTCAGATTTGAATGATATTTTTGTTGTTAGTGAACTTCCTGACATATTTCTTGAAGAATTTCTTGGCCTACTCCCAGAGCGTGATATTGAATTTGTATCGACTTTAAATCCGGTACAAAATCCATTTCTAAAATCTCATATTGAATGGCTCATATTGAACTTCAGGAGTTAAAAACCCAACTATAGAAGTTGATACCTGAGCCTCTATCTTATGACTTCCTTTGTGGAATGCACTGAAGCCAAACTCTTCGTAGGGGACGCCATATTCGTGCAGTAGTAAATTGATAGGTGCTATTGGGACGTGCTATCCAAGATTGGAATATGATTCACAGTTGAGAGCAACCTAAGTTAGTAATTGAAATACGTAGCTTTCTAGGCTTAGTTGGTTATTATCGTAGATTCGTGGAAGGATTTCTCGAATCGCTACTCCATTAACTCAGCTGACTCGTAGAGATACAAAATTCGAATGGAGCAAGGAATGTGGGAAGAGCATCGAAGAACTCAAGAAGGGACTCATTTCGGCACATGTTCTGACCATACCATCCTGGAAAAGCGAACGTGGTAGCTGACATGTTGAGCAAAAGATCGTATACGAGTACGAATACGATATTTTCAAAGACTCATTTCGTATAACTTACAGAAGATGGAGATAGAGTTAGGGATTCCAAGAACCTGCATGAAGATAACGGATATACGATTAGAATTGATTTTAATCGATAAAGTTAAAGCTGTTCAAGCTACACACCGGAGTTGATGAATTTGAAGAAGGAGGTGAAAGAAGATGTTATTTTAAAAGCGAGAATCAGTGAAGTAAGGAAAGCTAAAACCTTCAATTTATTAATCCATTTGAAATTCTCGATAGAATAGGAACTGTGGCCTATAGACTCGCTTTACTACCAAGTATGACGCGTGTTCATAACGTTTTTCGTGTATCGATGTTACGTAAATATGTGGATGACCCGAACCACATTATTGAGTTAGAACCAGACGAGGTAGCAGAAGATTTAACGTACGAGGAGGTACCAGTCAAGATCTTGGATGGAAAGGAGCATGTCCTACGCACAAAGGTTATACAACAAGTTAAAGTTTTGTGAAGGAACCGTGCTATTGAAGAAATGACCTGGGAGTTGGAAACGAAAATAAAAGTGAGGTATCCTCATCTTTTCGAAACACCAGGTACGTACGTCAATTTTAAGGACGAAATTTCATAAGGAGGGGAGGTTGTAAGACCCCGAATTTTTTTTTTATAAATGGAATTTCCTTTATTTATTATGTTGAAATAGTAAGGGTTGATTTGATTAATGTGGAAAGTTATGGGTAAAATGCGTAAATATTTCAAAATAAGCAAGTGGTTATAAAATATTCATTATTGTCGGGGAATATTCGTTTGGTCGTGGAATATTCGTATTGTCGGGAATCTCCGTACGACGGCGTAGTCATTTGTGGGCCCCATAACGAAAACGACAAAGATTGAGTTTTATAAATAACGGCGTAAATTGTTACCGTTAACACTGTTGGGTTACCTAGTGGTTAAAATACAGTAATATGCGTGGTTTCACAGTAGCACACGGTATTGCACAGTATTGTTGAATTATTAATTCGTACGTAAGAAGGCACTACTCAATAATTGTTACAGTAATTACTGTTCATTATTTTATTTTATTGATTCAATAATTGTTGCGTTGATATTTATATTACTCCATCCGTCCCAGGATAAAAGTCCTGGTGGACTTTTCACGCATATTAAGAAGAGGAATAAAATGACAAAATTGTCCATAATAATGTCATTAAATATGGAGAGAGAATTAGAATAAGAAAAGTACGAGATATTTAATGCTACGGGCATAATAGGAAAAAATATGTAAAAGTTTGGTTATTAAAAGAAAGTGGACATTTAACATGGGACAACCCAAAATAGTAATAAGGACTTTTATCCTGGGACGGAGGGAGTATTATTGTTTCAATAATTGTCACTGCACAGTATTTTTCATTATCAGATTAATAATTCATATTATTTGAATAATATTATCAAATAACATTATTGGCAATGTCTAGAAAGTTCTGTCTAAGGAGAGGTTTGGTCACCTAATTGCGCGCCAGTAAGGAGAAATCCTTATTGGAAAGCCCCCTATTTCTTGGGAACGGTCTGGTTGTCAGTACTGTGATTCTGTAATATTATTTTTAAATAATTAATTATTGATTATTATGATAAAGAAAATATTCATTTTATGTGGATATAGATGGAGAAAATTTTTAATGTGACAATTGTTGAAAATTAATATTTTATCTTTTTCTGATAAAATAATTTATTTAAATATATTATTTTAATAATATATTAACAGTGATATTTTTACAATGAATGTGGAATATATGAGTATATGAGGAAGAAGAGTATTTTTGTTGTGGCATTAAATGTTTAACACATGTTTTGTGTTGATGGACACAATTCTTGACTGAAAAATTGATTATAGACTGTAAAATCGCCTGTTTCTGGATTTCGAATTATTTCTGTTTGGAATTTGGAAAGATTTTCTTCTGCAAAGTTGTAGAGAATTGAAATTCCTATAAAAAGTCGCGAGATTTGAATTTTCTGATAAAAGGGCTATTTATTGTGAATTATTGAAGTTCCGGAGTTCCGAAATAATTGATTTTTGGAAGTTTTAATAATTATTTTCAAGAAAAACGTTTTTCAAAGGTTGGTGGGCATCTTTAACATGTGTTGTGGCTGATTTCTTTGGTCAAAATGGTGGGCTAAGAAAAATTATATAAATAAATTAATATTTTATTAATTTAGTCTCCTTTGGCGTTCTAGCATTTTCCTATAAATAGAGGGCTAAGTTAGAATTGAAAATCACACAAGAAACAAAGTTTTCTCTCTTTCTCTCTCTATATTATCTAGCGTATTCTTCTGAGTATACTTTGAGTGTTACTATACGGTGCGAGTTTCTGTCAGCACTATACCGAAATTCAGTCAGAAGTACGGTTATTTTGAGGTAAGAGATATTATTTTCTTCTTAAATGATATTATCTTCTTCAATATCATTATGCCGAAATATTGTTCTGAACTTTTTATCAATTTGGAACTTTTTCATGTCAGAGTTACTATTCATGTGTTACTATTCACGAGTTACTATTCATGAGTTACTATTCACGAGTTACTATTCACGAGTTACTATTCACGAGTTACTATTCACGAAGCGTGATGATGTTTTTATGAAATTTTTATCTTTTGGTGTCGGAGTTAGTATTCATGGGTACGACACTATTCACGTATACGGCACTATTCACGAATACGACACTATTCATCAAAAAATGAAATTTCTTCTTTTTGTCCAAAATATCTATTTTGGCTACTATCTTTGATTGTATCCATGTTTTGATCGTTATTTTTGAGTTCTGCTTCAAAATCAGTTGTTATGAAGTATTATTGATCTTGGACAAACTGTTGTACGAATCCCTGAAATTTATCCTTCTATCTCACTGGATTCGTTCTTAAAAATGTTTTTCATCATCCTCAGTCCTTAATGGTGATACTTGATGAATATCTTTGGCCTGTAGTGCAAAGATAAATGATTAAACTGATGAATCTCTTTGGCCCGTAGTGCAAAGATGAACAGGTGTTGAGATGAACATGACCAACTGGTGATACAAATGAATATCTTTGGCCTGTAGTGCAAAGAAGATTAAAGATGTATATTGATTATTGTTACAGGGATGAAATATTGATGATGGACTGTTAAATCTTAGAAGACATTAGAATTCATTCTCTATGTGTCTCTTCTAATGGATTGCTATTTTTGTTGCATTTGTTGATCTAAAACTTGTTGTCTATTATATTTTATCAGATATTTCCCTGTTGAAGACTAACGATAATTTGTTGTATATTATCTTAGTCATGATGTTCTTTACTGGGCTAGTTGAGCTCACCCTTTCCTTTTTGTTCCATTTTTCTTCTCAGGAGGTGAGAACATAGCAGGATCGAGTCGGGGTATGGAGTGATGGTTCTAGGAAGATGTTTTAGCAGTCCTCACTATTTCTATAAAATAGTGTTTCAATAATTGTAATGAGGACTTATTTGCGTGTGGATATTGTCTAGAAGACAATATTTGTATTTAAACTCACAGTATGTATTGTCGTATTTCACACGACATTTGTATTATTGAAGTTGTAGTTTGCTTTATGTACCATGTATTTGGCAACTCAGAATGGGTGTTGTATACCTATTTTGGGGGCGTCACAGTAAATATTTCAATTTAATAATATAAATAACTTTGTCGTCTCAATTATTGATTTAATAATATATCATATTATGCAGATGATACTGTGACAATAATCGAATCAATAATATAAGAGATATGATGCAGCAATTACTGTAGCAATAATTGAGTATAACTGAGTGACTTCTCACGTAAGCATCAATAATCAATACCGTGTGCTACTATGCAACCACGTGTATTACTGTACTTTTACTACCGGGTAGTTCAACAGTTTAACTGTAAAACTTTCGCCGTTATTTTTATAAAAAGATAATTCTATCGTTTTCTAACTACAACAATACTTCCGTTGTGGGGTCCACCAATGATTGTGTCATCGTACGAATATTCCCTGTTAAAACGAATATTCCCCAACCAATCGAATATTATATAACCACTTGCTTATTTTGCAAAATTTGTAAATATTACCCATAACTATAACATTATATTATATCCACACCATAATATTCAAAGATATATTTTGAGAGAAATTAATCTTAATTCATAAAAGTTGGGGTCTTACAGTATGTGTGTGTGTGTGTGTGTGTTTTATTGTGCTCAGTGCTCTTATTTTAAAGTCTTTTCTAAGTTTTATTTGTGTTGTTTGAAAGTATTGTTGTTTCTCTTTTGCACCTATGTACGAAGGATTTGATTTAGCAAAAAGTTTATTTTAGACAAAATATACATTTCAAGTGATATTTTGAAAAAAAAACATAATTTTCAAATCCTTCCCTTTAACTGTATATTTCTTACATGATCTACCCACATCTCTTTATTCTGCATGAAAGCTCTTTGTGATTTTATTGGAAAATCGTTTTGGGTGATAATGCAAGCAAAAAAAACGCCAAAAAGAGGCCGGATCATCATCGGGTATGAAGGCCGTCTCGATGAATCCAAACACTCACAAACATAATTTTTCACTATCACGGGATCTTAAATCCGAATTCTATGGACTAACCCCTCGAACTCGTTTTAAGATCCAATATTACATGTACAACAATTTGCAGTATTTAAACATTACATTTAAACAAAAAGTCCATTATGAGAATCTAGTTAAGATCCATTCAGTAGATCTCAACCTCAGGATTCCTAAGCTCACATTAATATACTTATATATGTATATACAATATCCTAGACTTGATGTTAGTTGATTTCATCGGTTGAAATCCCCATATCGAGCCATTAAGACCTCCTTGCCTCTAGATATAGATCTAAGGCTCTACGGAGTGACTGGGACTGACCAAAAGCAGTAAAACATCTAGATCTACCATGGATCTAAGCCAATTTAGCATATAATTTAGAGCATCATACTTCATAACCATTCAAAGTGCTAGATTTGACCAGATCTAGGTAAATAACTTGATTTACAACTGAATATGCACAAATTAATCTGTAAAAACTCAATGTCTACCCACTAATACACAATATATATGTAAAACAACAAATTTAACCGGTAAAAACTGTTATATATATATATATAGATATAATATTTCACTAGTAAAAAAAGTAAATAGATAACTCTAAAAAAATGTTATAATTGGGTCCCCAAAAATGTCATGGTTAGCTGTGTCATCTATTAGACACAAATACACAATGTTTTTAAAACGTTATAGTTTGACACAAAACATATTTACACATTACACAACGTTTTTTTTCTAAAAAAAAATATTGTGTATTTGTCAAAAACATTACAGATAATGTATTTGTCAAAAACATTACAGATAGTGTGATTCCACAACGTTTCTGGCTTAAAAATGTTGTAATATATACATGCATATACTACGTTTATATATTCTTCCTATATTTGAAAATGGAAAAACTAATGACTTGGCCACCGAAGTTGGCACGTTTTATTGAATACCTGATTGAACTTTTAATTTTTTAAATTAACTCACTGAACTAATTATTATTTTCAAATTGGGTCACTCCGTTAAAAAAAGTAGACAGCTGTTAAAAAAGAGGTGGTGGTGTTACAAAGAAGGCAGAAATCTCCGATGAAGAGGTAGATGAGCAATAAGAAATTGGGGGAAGTAGAACAAGCAGCTATCTTTTGATGGCTTTGTCTTGTGGGTCTGTTTTTGGTTAGATCAAAACCCTAACCTTCCAATCAGCTAGCTCAAATGCTTTTTAGCAGTTAATTTTCTTTTTCCAATAGTATGGGTTTTTGGTGATCAGGATTTTTCCCATCTAGTAAAAATTATTAGGGTTTTTTACTTTTTAGAAGGATGAAAATGGGCCCAAATCCTTGTATAAGCTGTATTTATGGCTACTACTCTACTGGGGAAGGAAGAGGTGTATATATATATATATATGTGTGTGTGTGTATCAAGTATATATTGGCAATGAAGAAATTCATCATTTTTGGGTGTCATTTGTTTTCCCCATTAGTTTCCCTTTTTTTCTGCATCTTTGGTAGCCTGATATCGGTTGGAATTGATATTATTCAAATGGTTACTGGGTTTGCATGGTGGTGGTGTAGATGTATTTGAGAAAGAAAGGAGATAGTCATTGTCGGCATATAGAGAAGTTAAATGGGATTTACAGTCAATTCGTTAGGATTTTGAGGCACGAAGACTCTATCTTGTCTTGATTGCAACGGAGGATTCATCGAGTCGATCGAGACTCCGACACGACCCCCACTATCGGATTCCCAGTGGCGGCATTTTTTGGTGGCAGCGATGTGGGGATCAGTCGTAGATCTAGAATCCTCAAAAGAATCCTCATATGTATCTAAATCTGTTTTGAATGTTTTTAATTTTTTTTCTTTTAATGTTGTCTTTTTTTTAAGGAAAATATGTTTAGTTTTTTAATTGATTAAGATTTGATTTATCTTGATAAATAAATTTAATTTAATGAATGAAAAACTACTTTATTTTTATTAGTTTTTATTGTGTTTTATTATGTTTTTGTCATTTTTAAAACTTTAAAATGTTAAAAATGAGTTAAAAAATAAATTTTTTATTTTTATTTCTGTGTCATTTTTGTTAATTGGTCACCTCATTTTTTATTTTTTTCCTTTTTTTTTGCTTCCACGTATGAAAAAATTTGACAGTCGTTTACTAGATTTGACAGAATGACCTAATTTAACAATTTTAATTAGTTCAGTTAGTTAATTTGAAAAATTAAAAGTTTAATAAAGTATTTAATAAAACGTGCCAACTTCGGTGGCTAAATCATTAGTTTTGCCATTTGAAAATACACGGTGGTTTAGAAGTACCTACAATGTTGACTGCTAATGCCATGATATAGCTAAAAAAGCTCTAAATTCTCATTTCAAGCCAAAATATATCAAGCATTCTCAATTTCAAAATACATCCCAATAATACCATAAATTTATAGTTTCAAATTCACTTTGTTATATAAATACTACTATATTAAATTATAAATTTGACTACATCCACAAAATATACCAAACTACTACCGAAAATATGCTTTACAAACTAAGGAATTATCCTCCTATTTTAGGGTACAGTTTAGTTCACAAAGAAGAATATATAAATATATACATGTACTTCGAGCAACTAATATATATTCCAATAACCCTTTTTATAGAATTTACAAACAACTGATAATTGAGAGGTAGTGAGATTTCACCAACATGCACACATGAAGGAAGTTAATGATCAAGATGAGACGATACCTGCACATGTATTAGATCTGATAGGAGCTTGAACAGTTAATATCACATATATGCGAACTACATATTTACTTGTAACAAGTCAATATACCTTTCTGCTCCACCCATAGCCTCAACCATTTCTTTACAAAACTGCATAGGTGGTGGAAAGGGCTTTCGATCCCGACCCAGAATAAAACCAAAATCAACATGGAAAAGGTGACCATCATCCCTGAGTAGAAGATTGTCGAGGCGCCTGCAGACCAAGAAAGTTTATGCACCTGGAAGTCAAGAACACATCAAGTGTAGTATCCCCGAACCCGGGCCCCGAATCGTCGCGGACTCGGTACACTAATTCTTTCATTATTCGCGGAGGATATAAACATAAATTGTTTATACATTATATTACACACTATTCCCCAAAATCGAGTAACCTTAACTTATACACAATTCATAAATTTTCTAACATATAACACATTTATTAAACTATTCTATTACATACTAGCCGCACTTATTGTCCCAAGCGAAACTTAACATTATCTTTTCTACCGATGATTTATTTGTTTAAGAATCATATCTATTCTTATTTCAAAATAACCTTATTTATCTATACAATATTTCAAACTGTATATAACTGCCAATTACATTTGATAAAGCTATCAATCATAGTTTTATACCATTTCTAAATCAAGAAAATGTATTCAATTTGAGCATCGCACAATCTTCATCATCCATATAGCAAGTAATATTGTCTAACATCATTAACCTGCAAAAAGTTTATGTTTGCAAGATTGAGCTCGACAGCCCAGCAAATTTAACAGTCTATCATGTTTCACATAACACACAATTCTATATCCACTACAATTCCTTTAACATGCATATCTACATGCATCATATATTCTTTACTATGCATAACCTACATGCATCAATAATTTCTTACAAAACATTAATTCATGCATTATGCATTTCTAATTTATCAAGTTACATCATACAACATGTAATCACATATTGATTGAGTTCCACAACCCAAT
The DNA here is from genome assembly GCA_020205505.1 of Panax japonicus. Classification (NCBI taxonomy): domain Eukaryota; kingdom Viridiplantae; phylum Streptophyta; class Magnoliopsida; order Apiales; family Araliaceae; genus Panax; species Panax japonicus. The sequence goes on from CM035099.1 coordinate 9,928,283, forward strand.
TAACTTAGTCATATTTTGACTTTTAACAATTCATAGAGCATAGTATGTAATTTAACACATAACATATTCCATCCACAAACATAATAGAACTAAAAAACTTGCATGCACCGTTGATTACCGCAACACAATTTATAACGCTTTACCCGAAGACCTAATATTAATAATATAGATCTCCAATATTAGAATAATATCATCACAGATAATTTTCTTATCAGTCAAAACATATTTTCTAGTCTCGTAATAATTTTCGGATAATTATTACCATATATCACCATTTTAAAACCGTATTTAAATGAATTAAATACAACATAATTCCTTAATCATTAATATTCATTTAATATAAAATATTAATGAAAATCATTACATAATATCATAAGTCTATACAGCACATAAAACTTAGTATCAGGTTAGAATATTAAGTTTTAGTTGATACTGACGCAATTTATCATCCCGACGGTCTAGTCGGATAAATATCGAGTTTAAGTTCAATTAAACTCTACCTCAGCGCTTAACCATGCCATAGAGTCATATTTATATGATTTAACACTCTTTTTCATTTCATAAGTTATTCGTTAACACCTAGTAAGTCAAATACTAATCCAGCAACCTGGATTCCATTTCAGCAACCTGAATTCACTATTCTTCTTCACGAAAATTCCAAATCAACTTATTATTTTTCTATCCTTTGGTCAAACACATATACATGTATTTCATGCATAAAAAGTATTTTTCCATAATTTTCCAACATCATTTGATATTTTTCAAAAATTAATTTCTAGTGTGTAGCTTAAGAAATTAGCTACCTCGTGCTTAACTCCAGTAAAACCCATCTTTTGGCATAACCTTATATATGTTAACGTGATGCTCCATTTTAAATTTTGTGGCAATCGGAGTTGTAGAACTCCGTTTATAGCGATTTCCGTCGGAAAATCACAAAAATTAGAACGGTCATAACTTGGTCGTTTTAACTCGGAATCAGCTCATTTTTGGACACGAGCTACATATTACCATATATTTTCATTTCCCAAAAGCCTGAAATTTTTCTCATTAACTAAATGTCCGAAACAGCCCTCGGAAAATTTTGGCCAGAAACTTTTTGACGTTTGGCAGTTTTGGAGTCCTTTGCTAAAACTTATATAAAACGAGTTCTGTAACTCCGATTAATAATCCGTCAATTTTGTTGAGTTCGTATCTTTCCGAGCTACAGTTTTCATCTATCACAATCCATATTTGGACATGTTAAGCTCCCGGAATTTAGCCCGGAAGTGACTGTTCAAATCTGTCCTTTTAACAGTTTTTCTTAACTTTGTGTAGTTTGGGAGAAATCCCATAACTCTCTCCTCCGATGTCGGATTTAGTCCGTTTCGGAGTCTATGGAAATCTTATTGAGTGTACTATAACATATCACAAGTCCAGAATTTTTAGAGTACCCTAACAAGTTCGGAAATTTCCTTTTTAGGGCAGCAGTCCACAAACAAAAAAAACTGTTTTGGTTTTTCTTGTTTGATTAAACTTTTAATACTCAAAATAGTTAGATTAAACACAATCAAGAGTAAGAAAAATAAGATTTTCTACACTTTAAAAACCTAGCTTCACTTTTCTTGCTTTTGATCTATCTTTTGAAACTTAAAATGGATAGATCCACACACAAAACACTCTAAATCATGTAGATCTAGAGTTTTGAAGATCAAGAAATAAGTTCTTTATCAAATCAAACAAAATAAAACAAATAAACTAAACTAGGATTTTATACCTAGATCATGTATCTTTTCTCCTTGATTTCTTTCTTCTTCCATGAGATGAAGTGGGGTGGCATGAGCTTGGGCTTCTTCCCTCTTAGGGGCTGCCGACCACTTCCTTTTCTCTCCTCTCTTTCTATTTTCTTCTTTTTGCTTTGCTTTTTGCTAGATGAAATGAAAAGTTTTCTTATAAAAACTTGTGGGAATATTTATAGGCAATTAACATATATAGATATAACTTGTATCTATCTATTAATCATCCAATATCTTGCTTCCATGGATGAAAATATTTATTACCCTAAAAAGGCTAGTGGCTAAAATTAGGTGGTTTGGTAACCAACTTTTGACTAACTAAAATGATAGGTAAATGAAATGAATCATGTGCTATTTTGCTCCTTGCATGGCCGGATCTATACACTATCTTGGCCAATGTTATTTGTTGATTTATTTGTTTAATAACCATCTAGAATATCCATACAAATTGGGTCATAACTTGGGCCAATTGATTTCTTGTTTGGACTTTCTAATTAAATTGGTTGAGTAAAAATATAACATAGTCCAACACACTAATTTTATCTTACCCTAATTATTTAGTTAGGGTTTCTAAATCACTCATTATGGAATTTAAATACATAGATAATTTAATAATGTAACCCAATTAAGCTAGGTTTTAAAAATAATCAATAACTTGAGATAATAAAATTAATCTCTTAGGTTAGTATACTAGTATAAAATTTAAATACTAGCACTTACACTTGCTATAACCCTTAGGTTATTTAATTCTCATTCCTAATATATAACATTAGGTCAAATAATTTTCTTTTATTTGTTTATATAATAAACAATTATAAATCATCACATAATGATCATATTCCTTGCACACAACTTTTTAACCCTTAGGGTTTAATACTCCGCATTAGGATTCCCAAATTAGAATTTAAATTCTCGATACTAAAATTAGGCTTTTTGAACATATCGTTAGAGTTTTCTAACTTAATCACCATATTCATATCATGAATTTAGGGTTTCGGATTCCCGAAACTAAAATTAAAGTTTCTGAGCGTACCGTTAGGGTTTCTAACAATTCGTTAGATTTTTCTAACTTCATAACATATGATTAACATAACTTTAGGGTTTAAAGTTATGACTTATCTGATCAATCCTTGATCTCAAATCATTACGGTTCACATATATAATCAAATATACCAACTAGTATTCACTTCGATACTTATCCCTGATAATTTTTCAAAAGAATTTTTAAATCTATCATAATCTTATACCTCATTACTAGACTATCACTCACAGTCTATCACATAATGTTCATATTCATTACTCACATAATTATTAATCCTTAGGATTTTATACATAGCATTAGAGTTTCTAATTTAGCAATTAGGGTTATCTCTAATATATTATCAAAATACATAAGCCATTATATTTAGCCTTTGATTTTCCCAAATTAGGGTTTCTGATTCCCGGAACTGAAACTAGGGTTTCAGAACCGATTGCTACGATTTCTTATTCATCGCTAGGGTCTTCTAACAGAACATTGACGTTCTTAATATATACTTAGGATTTGACACACATATAATTAATCTGGTCAACCCTTGACCCTTAACCACATTCTGAACACATCATTACCCATATACACAGAACATAATCACATAAATCCTTAATCCTGAATAATTCACCTATATCCTTCACCGAATTTTGAAATCCTCAAAATTCCTTCTCAATAACATCAAACGCATACACTTATTTTCTGTCTAGGTCTATTATTTAACCTTAAATCAATCATTTAAGATTTTCATAAATTCTCTAATTTCTCGGGTTGTCACATCAAGCAGCCAAAAAAGTCATGTCATTCAGCGCTACTGAAATTACTTATCTCCAATACCAAGCGCCAAGATCTTTCCATGCGCCTCAACCATGTAAAAGCGCATCCAATCCTACACAGTTCAACAGGTCAATACCAGAAGCTTGACGACTTGGACCGTTAGGGAATAGCTCTGGCGTGAGAGTCAGTATTGACAGATACAAAGATAAAAATGGAGGTTATTAGCTCTAGTGTATTGATAAAAGAAATATCAGTTACCTTCCTTTATCCTATATATGGTCCTCATATATATACTCCTTCCCCTATTTTGCGTGCCACCAACCCCTCTAACACCATTCCACTACAAGTAGCTTACCTGCTGATCCCATCACCATTTTCCACCGTCGTCCGACTGTGTCCCATCCTCATTAATGAAATGCAGGAATAACAGTTAAAGTTTTATCTTTGCAATGATCACTAGTCAAAGCCCAACTAAAGTCATTATTCACCTAATGGTCTGCCCCAATGATCCGGCCCAATACTTTCAAGACCCTGGCCCAATATGTCTAAAGTATTATGGCCCAACATTGTCCTCTAGTCTTTTATTAAACAGAATGTTTAATAAAAGAATATAAATGAAATTGGCCCAAGATATAAAGAAATCTAGAGGAATCTCTATGAAGCCCAATTTGAAAGCCCAAACAACATTGAGTCAAGCACAGCTGGTAAGACCAACCAAAACCGGAAGCCGACTCAAATAAAAGTCCAAATCTGGATACTAACTCTCCAAATTCACCATCATTACCCACATTAAATGTGTCGGCCTCGTGCTCCGTGAGCAACTGAAAAGACAGCTGCTATAAAAATCCTTTCCCCCCAATTTTGATAGTTTTACTGACTCATTTGAATTCTCAGTCTCTTTAAGCTCTTGTCTTCCTCTCGATTCTCCTTCTTTTTGCAAATCTCTAACAATGGCCTCCCAAGATTCTGGTAAAGATATACCCTTGTCCGTAACTCCGATCACCTCTATTTCTCCTAGCACAAGCCCTACCAAGGTAGCTTCAGGCTCCAACCCCAAATCCACTGCTACTTCTAGCAAGAATCCACCTCCAAAACCCACTCCAACCCCTGTTGAGTTCTTCAAAAATTAAGAGCAATTCCCACACGCCAACACCCCTTCTTCACTTTCAGAGACTGATCTACGTAACGCCAGAACACGTTACTCAATCCCAAACACCTATCACATGAGATTGCCTTCTTCCTCTAAAAAGATGTACCAAAGGTCGGATGGTTGGACTGCCATTCCACTTACCATTTTGGAGAAGGGAGTCCGTTTCCCCCTTCACGCTTTTCTAGTTACCCTTCTAGGGTTCGTTGGCGTTAGATTCGCCCAATTGGTCCCGAACTCCTATATCCACATTTTGGCCTTCATCGTATTCTATCACGAGGTAGAAGTTACACCTACTCTCGACTTCTTTTTCTCTATTTACCCAGCCAATAAGTCACGAGAAAAGGGGTTTAAGGTATTGAGCAAGCAATCACCGAAGCTCAATGAAGGATTCGAGGGACGTTCCTTGATCTCCACTCACTTAAGTAATAAAGGATGGCACAAAGAATTGTTCTATGTCAAAGGGCCTGAAATTTCTTCTCTTCCAGACTGGACTACCATCGAACGCCTCTCTGCTGACTTTGGGGATATTCCAGAAGAATGGGTCAATGAGATGATAACCCTCATAGAAAACATCCCGAAGAAAGAATGGAGTTTCGGACTCCTAACCAAGCATGCATGATTATACGACCACAAATGTAAGTCCCGAACTCCCTTATTGTGCTATTTTTGAAATCTTCAGTAATAGTTATTCTGAATGATGGTTCTTCTTTCTTTGCAGTATCTCTGATTAATCCAACTTCTTTTGATCGAAGAGATCTCAAAGCTTTCCTATTCGCCCAAGATTCTGAAACTATTGCTGAACCCCAACCGTCTGAACCTTCAGCTTCTGAACTCAATGCCGCTGAAATACAAACCACCGAACCCATTGCTACCGAAGAGCCTAACCATCCTCGTTGAAAGAAGCGAGCTGCCTAAAAAGCCAAACCTATGCCCCCATCAACCTTCAGTGAATGCCTTCTCGACATGCCTCTGGACAAACGGACCCGAATCCTTCGTACCAAAAAGAGGAAAATCAAGATAACTCCTCTATCCGCCGAAGAACTTCGAGTACCTCCCCCCAAAGTCACTCAACCACCAGTGGTTCCAATTGAGATCAACGTTTCTGAAGATGAACCTGAGGAACAAGTTGAGCCCTCTTCTTCTCTTGTTCATAAAAGAAAACACCCTGAAGATAGCCAAACAGTTCCTCCACCTGCAAAGAAAACAACTCAACCCCCACCTCCTCCTGAACAAACAAATACTCAACCTCCACCTCCTAAAAAACCTATATTTTCTCCTCAAAAACCAACTTCGTCGGATTTTAGGCCCGAAGCGGTGGCCTCCCCCATTCTATGGCCAGAACTCAATGAGAACTTTCCCTTCGATCTCTATAATTCCTTTGTGCGTGATACCGACGATCATCGCTTTGGGAACAGTTCCATCATGGACTTGATCGATTAGCGGATGAAGTACCAAGCCAAAGGAAGTTGTCAATAACTTATCTATTTTGGAATTATATATATTTGTCAGAATTAACTAATTAACTCTGAACATCTGCAGGCAAATGCGATCTTCGGGCGCCTCCGTCCCAAATACAAAGAAGCTGAAGCTGAAGAGGATGTCACCCGGAGAGAGAATGTCATACTAAAGTCTGCCTTTAATAAGGAGAGAAGCGACCACGGTACCGCTCTCTTGAACAATGAGTGCCTCCATAAAGATCTCACCAAAATTAAAGAAAATTTGGAGACAGCTGAGGCCACTCATTGAATCACCGTCAATATGAATGTGGACTTGATTTAGAGGAATGAAGTTCTGAAGAAGAAAAATGAAGATCTAGTCCAAGCCAACTTAAGTTTGGCAAAGCAAGTCAACGACGTCCAAGCTAAAGAGGAAAGACATATGGCCAAACGTCGTTGAAGAAGAACTTAAGTAACTTCAGGCACTCCGAGATCTGGGCCCACCCTTAACGGAAGAACTTCGTAAGGAGGTCCAAGCAGATTACCAGAAGTTGGCTGAGCTGAACAAGGAGATCGTTCTTATGTACGCCGAAGGATATGAAGTTTACCGAAGCAAAGGCAAGGCAAAACTCATCGCGGCCAAGGTTGATCCAGTTATCCTCGATTCTTCTGAAGGTGAAGATGAAGATGATGCCTGAAAATGACCTCCTTCAACTGCTAACTTTTAGAATCTTTTGTAAAAATTTCTATCTTTTTGTAAACAGTTTATATTAATGAAATATCAACTTTATTCCTTATTATTCCTTTGTGATTATTTCTTGTCAATAATTCATAATTAATCAACTTGAAAAATGTACAAGCTCCTTTTAAACTTAACTTGAACTGTTAGTCAATGATTAAGCAAACTAAATAACAAATAAGATTAAGTAATAACATAAACTGAATTCAACACTTAAACAAAATCAGGTAATAAAGTAATGTAATACTTATTTGTTACCGAAGTGTGAGACATATCTGCAATAATCCAATTCGCCACCTTTAAGACGAATGATTCCAACCGAACCTCCGAACGCTAGTTATCCTCCATAACGTTCATTTTTCCATTGAATGGCCGAATCAGCTTGTTCACCATTTTCATGGCGAGGCAAAACCAACCGAACCTCCTTACCCCTGTTACCCTCCATAACATTTTATTTCGCCATCAAATGGCCGAATCAGCCTATTTACCATTTTCATGGAGAGGCAAAACCAACCGAACCTTCTTACACCTGTTATCCTCTATAACATTTTATTTCGCCATCAAATGGCTGAATCAGCCTGTTCACCATTTTCATAGCAAGGCAAAACATACCAAACCTCCTTACACCTGTTATCCTCCATAACATTTCATTTCGCCATCAAATGGCTGGATAAGCATATTCACCATTTTCATGTAGAGGCAAAACCAACCGAACCTCCTTACACCTGTTATCCTCCATAACATTTTATTTCGCCATCGAATGGCCGAATCAGCCTGTTCACCATTTTCATGGCGAGGCAAAACCAACCGAACCTCCTTACACATGTTATCCTCTATAACATTTTATTTCGCCATCGAATGGCCGAATCAGCCTGTTCATTATTTTCATGGCGAGGCAAAACCAACCGAACCTCTTTACACCTGTTATCCTCTATAACATTTTATTTCTCCATCGAATGGTCGAATCAGCCTGTTCTCCATTTTCATGGCGAGGCAAAATCAACCGAACCTCCTTACACCTATGAACAGAACATCATTGAATAGAACACCAATTGGAGAAAAAGCTTCTTTTATTGATGATGACTAACATAATTACAATCTTCTATACATTGATATTGTCTCTACTGAAAATACTTCCTAAGCCTTCTAACATGCCAAGTATTATTTATTTCTGACTATATAATGCTCTCAACCGATAGGTCTCTAGCTTCGGTACTTCAATAACTTCATAAGGACCTTCCCAGTTTGGCATTAGCTTTCCCAAATTCTGAGGTATAAAAGCTTTGACTTCCCTGAGAACGAAATCTCCCACTTCAAATCTTCGAAGCTTTACCCCTTTGTTGTAGTGCTTATCTACACGGCTCTGATAAGCTTCCAACTTTATCAACGCTGCTTCTCTAACTTCTTCCAGTAAGTCCATATTGACCTTCAGCCCTTCATCATTGTATTAGTATATCTCCTTAAATTGACTAACCCGAAGACTTGTAGATCCAATCTCCATAGGGACTAAGGCATCAGTACCATAAGCCAACCTGAAAGGTGAATCTCTTTGTAGTCCTCGTGATAGTTTGATAAGCCCATAATACAATAAGAAACTCATCTGGCCATCTTCCCTTAGCCTCATCCAGTCTACGCTTGATCCCATTCAGAAACGTTCTATTAGTTACTTCAACCTGCCCATTAGACTGTGGATGAGCTATCGAAGTCCTTCTGTGTTGAATCCCTAACTCCTATAGGAATGCTTCAAACTTTGATCCCATAAATTGGCGTTTGTTGTCCAATATTACCACCTTCGGAATTCCAAAACGAAACACTATAGATTCCTTTAAAAACTTCAAACACTCCTGCTACGTTATCAATCTAAGTGGCTTCGCTTCTACCCATTTGGTCATATAATCAATTGCTACGATAAAAAACTGACCTTAACTTTCACTTTCGGCAAGGGACCCAGTATATTTGTGACGCCCCCAAAATAGGTCCACACGACCCATTCTGAGTCGCCAGATATTATACTATAAAAATTAAATACAAACTTCATTTATACAACTATTGAACTGTCGTGTAGAATACGACCACAGTTAAATTGTGAGTTTTAATACAAATGTATGTAACTCTCATGGTGCCTTGACCACAACCTTAAAATGGTATCTTACATAAAAGTACAGTCCATAACTGTTTTAGAAATTAAAATCTTTGGGAAGTGCTCAAGGAAACCTTCATACATGAGAGGCCATGCGTCTAGGTTATGATAGATATCATATGTCCGCAGAATTATCATTGGTTGACCCAAAAGTCCCCAAAGAAAAACAAGAAGATTGCTATCATCTTCTTTCCAATGGTGAGTCTTCTCTTGACATATAATTATCTCCGTTGTCTCCAAGTGAGAATTATATTTTAAATAAACTCCAAGATTATATAGGTAGTGCTCGTAGATATACTCAGCAAGTGGATGTGCACAACCCTGTCTTATGATAACACGAGTTTTTATGTCATTAGACATCTTATATGATAGTGGCAAAACACCCTTCTAAAGTTGGGTTCACTTCATCCTATTCGGTTTACCAAAATTAAATATCAAATGACGTATATAATACGACACACTTATCTAAAGTTCTCAATAAAATTATTTTCATACTATTTAGGGAGAACCTCAACAGCTATAGACCACCGTTTTATTCTCCTGTTACCCCCGCTCGACCCAGCTACACTCTTATTACCTGAAAGAAATTGTGAAGCAACAAGGGTGAGCACAACTAGCCCAGAAAAGAATATCATGACTAAAGATAATTAAATTATCAACAGCCTTCATCAGAAATAAATCAGAGATTTAGAACATATGGTAGATGATAAAACTTCTCAACCATAGTTGCAGCAGGACAAGCAATCCATTAGAAGAGTCAAATAGACCATCAGATCTATTATCTTCTCCATGTTAAAAGTCCACCAATAATGTTTTATCCCTGTAACATCAATCGACAATTCTTGTCCACAATCATATGAATAACTCATAATCATAATTGTGATTCTAAATTCCTCTTCTCACCCAGGACGAAGATAATTTTCATCACCTAACTTCACCTGAAACATCAAAAATCATGGTTATACCAAATCACAATTTCTACTCATAATCATACTAATAAATTCATCTTTACACTACGACCAAAGATATTCATTTACAATTCATATTTGCACTACAAGCCAAAGACATACAACTGTTTTTTAGAAGAGTCAAGTAGAGCATGGTATCTACTATCTTTTACGAATTAAAAGTGTATAGTCAATATTTTATCGCTGAGACTCAGCTTAATAAATAATCCACATCATTGAATCATCCCTGCACTACGACCAAGGATATTCATGTAATCATCAATGGTCATGATTATACCGAATAATCCCTGGTTATAATCATACCAATAACTGTCCATCAATGCACTACGAGCCAATGAGGAATTTTACCACATCATCTATAACATTATGGGTCATGATTATACCGAATGATCCCTGGTCATAATCATACCAATAAACAGTTCATCTATGCACATAAGTCAAAGATACTCATCAATCAATAGTTCATCTTTGCACGTAAGTCAAAGATATACAACTGTAAAACCAATAATCAACAGTCCATCTTTGCACGTAAGCCAAAGATATACAACTGTAAAACCAATAATCAACAATCCATCTTTGCACGTAAGCCAAAGATGACTTTCATCATAATATAAGCATGAGGATGATGACAATGATATAAACATTAATCAAACGAAATCGAGGATAAATATTAAAGACTTTAAATTTATCCAAATATTATCAATAACTTAATAAACTCATAATCTATTATTATTAATATTATAATAATATTTTAATCACTTCTTAAACTTATAAACAATTTATTTTAATTGTTTACACTTTACCAAATAATGTATTTAATCATTCAAAAATGTCATACTCATATTATTTCATCACCAATGATCAAATCCCTCATCAAAAATTTGCATATACCTTATATAGGATTCTCAAGCCATAAAATCCTATTTTCCAATTTTGTTACTTTACATAACATATTTAATTCATTTACTCATAACTAGTTCATTTTCATGAAAAATAACAAATCAGTCCCAAAAATATTTCTTTTCTGAGATTTAGCAGAATATAGTCTCATATTGAACATATATTTTTCTCGGAATTTTTAAAATTCATTTACTATTTTTAATATAGCCAAAACTGCCGAATATTTAGACATTTATCATAAATTGTACTTTTGTCTAAAAATTCTAAAATTTACAGGGTATACTCCTATTATATATATGTACTCCCAATAAAAATTTCATCAATTTTGGAGTTAATCACAAGGAGTTATAAGGCTTTACATTTAAAATAGTCTTTTCCCATAAAATTCATAACTCCAAATTTATACATCCAAAAATCGCCATTTTTGGACAATCTATAAAATTCATCAAATTATCATTTCAAATTTTTCCAGAATTTTTGAGGGTCAGAAAAATTACGAAACTGTAAATTGATTTTCACCCGCCATGCGGTAATCCACGTAGACAGATCATTTCCATAATTTAATATGGAATGAATACAAAGGATCATTCACCATGCATGCGGTAATCAATATAGACAGGTTATTCCAACAGAATAATAAAGAATGGTATAACAGAAGAATTCACCATGCATGCGATAGACCGCACATACAGGTTATTCCCAACAGAATAATAAATAATGGAACCAGGTCATGCGTAATCCGCACAGATGAGATATTCTAACAGAATAATAAAGAATGGAACCAGGTCATGCGTAATCCGCACAGACATGGTATTCCAACATAATAATAAAGAATGAAATAACAACAGAATTCACCAAGCATGCGATAGACCGCACAGACAGGTTATTCCAAAAGAATAATAAAGAATGGAACCAGATCATGCGTAATCTGTACAGACAGGATATTCCAACAGAATAATAAAGAATGGAACCAGGTCATGCGTATTCCGCACAGACAGGATATTCCAACAGAATAATAAAGAATGGAATAACAACAGAATTCACCAGGCATGTGATAGACCGCACAGACAGGTTATTCCAACAGAATAATAAAAAATGGAGTAACAGAAGAATTTCACCATGTATGCGGTACGTCGCATAGACAGGTTATTCCAACATAATAATAAAGAATGGAATAACAACCCTTACGAGTATTGAAAGAAAATAACTCTATGAATACGAAAGAATAATACCCTTACTATAATAATAATATCCCTTACCTCATAAGAAGACTGGATACTAGAATAGTAAAGTAGCAGACTTCGCTTCTTCTTTCTCTCTATAGCTTCTCTCTCTATAATTTCTCTATAATAATTGCTCTTGTGAGACTTAGTAAATTGGTGAAAAATAATGAAGGAATGAGCTTCTATTTATAGGAAAATATAGTTTCGATAATTGCAAGTTTTGGGGCTCAAAATATTACAGTATAATACCTCCCTCTTTTCCTTTATTTTTAATTTAGTCTTGCAAGTATTATCAAACTTGCACCACCTCCCCTAATAGTAAATCATGTGAATCAATAGTAAATCATATGAATCAATATTTCTAGACATGTGAAAATACGAATTACAGTATAGTATCTCCATCTATACCTCCATTTTTAACTTAGTCATGCAAATATTATCAATCTTGCACCAACTCCCCTAATAGTAAATGAATGTGAATCAATAGTACACACATGTGAATAAATAGTTATAATCATGTGAATCAATAGCAATTAATTACTCATTTATCCGGTTAATTACTCGATTGGTCAATATAACCTCCAGACATCAATTATTATTAAAATAAATGTCAATTTCCACTAACACTAATAATTCCAACACAGTGGAAATATTTTTCTCAACAATTTCATTTTTGAAATTTCGAAGTTTGACTTTTTCCAAAAAGTCAACAGTGGACTTTTTTGGCCAAAAAGTCAACCCCGACAAATTTTGTGTTTATAGTCTATTTCTACTAATTTCATCGTTTCAGACTCAAATATCATGTCCGCGTCTCCAAATTCAACTCCGAACTCAAATTTGATTTTTAATAACATTCATCATTAATATTATAACTCACAATATTTAACAATCAGGTCGTTCCCAGGAAATAGGGGGCTTTTCGATAAGGATTTCTCCTTATTGGTGCGAAATTAGGTGACCAAACCTCTCCTTAACAGAACTTCTTGACATTGTCAATATTGCAAATAATAATATGACTAAACTTTACCGACTCAATTATTGATTTAATAATATAACATATTATGTAGATTGTAATAACCGTGAATTTTAAGTCACCACGTATGTATGTACATTTTTTTATATATGGATACATACATTTATAGATTTCATTAAAAATGAAAGCCTTGTGACCTAATTATACATTAGGTAAGAATATTAAATAACCTAAGGGTTATGGTAACACGAAAAAGTTAGTATTTTATATGTATACTAACTTAAGTGGGTAAACTTAGTATTTCAAGTGACTAATAATTTTAAACCTAATTCTTGTAAATCTAATTAGGTTATGAGATAAAATCATATGTATAATTAATTAAATTTCATATGATTAGAAATGAAAGCCCTAAATTATCAAATTGGGTAACATTATTAAAATTGTTGGACTATGTTTTTATCTAGCCCAAATCAATTAAAAGAAAAGCCCAAAGGAAATAAAATGTAATCCAATACTTAGCCCACTTGATTGGGGGTATTCTAGACATTTGATTAATTCAAATTGGGCATTTAAAATAAAAGCTAAATGGAGGATATTATGAGGATCCTAAGTAGAATAATTAAGCTAACTTGGCCATTAGTTGAAATTATTACACATGAAAAATGTGGACAAGTTCCCATTGGTTGCCACTCATAATCATGTCTAGACTAATTGAGGAAATAATTCAAAGATTTCACCTAGTGGGAAACAAAATGATTGTGGGAGAATTAATAATGAATTGCCCATTACATTTTGAATTCTCATCTCATTCTTCCAACACCTCATTCGTACTCCATCTTCTTCTTCTATCTTTTGCTCCCAAGCTAGCCAACTTCAAAGAGAGAAAAGAAAGAGAGAATTTCAGTCATAGAAAGAAAAATTATAAGAGTGCTAGTTGTTCATGCCCCCTAAGTTTATTATTTACTTTGGAAAATCAAGAAAGGTAGCAACTAAGTCAAGGTATATTGTACCTTCATCTTCTTCTTTCACCTTGTTTTGTTAGCTTGAGTTTTGATGGGGTTATGTACAACTACTCAAGATACACTAGTTATACATACCATCATGCATGGAACTAAGTATCTTGAGTGTTGGATCTAAGGCTTAGAGGAAGAAAATGAGCATATGTTCTCCAAGGGTGAAAACTCTTGTTTTTCTTCCACTAAATCTTGTGTAACTCAAGTTTTACAACTTGGAATTTTGATCCGTCAAAGGGGGGTGCTAGATACATGAGTTATCTAGTAAACCCAAGTGATAGGACACAAATCTAGCATGTTTTGAAAGCTTTAAGATTATTTTTCCCAAAACAGCCCACTTTTTATGTTAAAGCTTTGAAATCCTAAATCAGCTACTGGCTTGTTTTTCATGAGGCTGTTTCGGCTAGTTCCTTGTCTTGTAAAAAATCTGAAAAAATATTACAGAGGTATCTTATGAAGTTATCTACGCGTAGGAAAAAGAACGGACGCGTTTTGACTTATAGGTTGTGAGTAATAGCCATTTCCGTAAAGGACTCCGAAATATTAAACGTCGAATATCTCACTGTGTATACACTAAAACGTTCTGAAATTTTTACAGCGGCTTCATATATGTTAGGAGAACATACTCTGAAAATTTCAGATTTTTCGGAGCAAAACTCAATCTTTTAAAAATACAGCAAGATCTGAGTGTTTTGAGCACTTTAAAAATAGTAGATCATTTTCAAAAATTCCAGAAAAATTAAAATCTCATTGTTAATTCATAATCTGTAGAAATCCAGAAGTTTAGAATTTTTGAAGTCAGTTTGCTATTTTTCCTAAAAATGGTTAAGTTATGATTAAAAGGAAATAAATAGTTAAATGATGTCTTTAATGAGAAAAATATGATTTTTATGCTTGAATGCTCATAGTATGTTTTATCATGACTATCTTAGGGCATGTTGGTAATTTATAACAATAAATATTATTTATGACCTTTTATGGATATTAAATAAGAGGTTAATAATGGATGAACAATTAGAATAAATTGTTTATTAATTTAATAAATCATTGGAATATTATTATAATATTAATAATATTATGATATGATGTTTTTATGTAAATAAAAATATTGAGATTAAAATTTCATTAAAATATTATTAAATAATTAATAATATTAGATTAAAGTATTATTATTAAATAATTAAAATATTATTAAATAATAATATTCGAGATTAAATAAAATGTTATTAAATATAATAACATTAGTAAAGGAAATAAAATATTATTAAATGATTAATAATATTAGTAAGTAAATAAAATATTAGTAAATGATTGAAAGTATTATTAGGGAACCAATAATACTAGAAGGTGAATTAAATATTATCTAAGTTAATAATATTATGTGAATTAAAGGTAGTTGTTAATTAATAGTAACGCTATCTAGACATGATAAGGTTTATAAGAACTAAATGTAATGTATAATATCTATGTGATTACATAATCTGATGTTATACATTTACTAATTGAAAGACTAATTATAGGTCTCTCAAAGGAAGATAATTTAATTGCATAGTGGATAGAAATTAATTTCGTAGCTGTAACCTACGATCGAGGCAAGTTTCCTAACTCAAACTTGAGTTATTATTTTCAAAGCATGTTAGTGAATAATTATTGATGATTATTCACGTCTATATTGATTATTGAAATTCGCACTTTGTGCAATTGAATTCCGTTCTACTGCCATTGAACTGTGAATTAAATTAAAGTTCTTCATTTATGAACTGTTTATGGGATAGATCTATGCTAATTGTATCAGCTAGATCAAGCATGTCTAAATTTGTTAAATCAAATGGGTTTTAAATAACTGTTCTTATTAATTGATATGGTAAGAACTCTTGACTGAGAAAAGAACGAATTTGATTAAGGCATGATATCAATGTCGGATTATTAAGTGTTTATGCATAAATCACGGGGTATGAAAGGCTGATCCCCTTGAATACCAAAATATATTAAAAGGTCCAGTTTAAATTACTGAGCACCTTGGTAAATGTTCATGGTTATTCAAAACCACTCAGTTCATGTTATTCAATTATCGAATATTCAATTGTTGATTAATAATTCATGTTCCTCTAAAATTTTATATTATTGTTGAACATTGAAGGCAATATTTCTTTCTAAGTCATGATATATCTCCTTCGTCTTTATAAACTTGTGAAGCACATTAGTTGCTTACTCTTGCTATATCATGACCTCTATTTCAGCTAAGCCTGAAGGATCTAACACGAAGGACAAGGGCAAGGGCAAGATCCAGGAGTAATTTAGAATGAATGTTAATTAAATTATTATCTGATGAATTTCCTTAAGTAAACTATTTGTATTATAAATAGTGTATTTGAAGTTAAGGTTATGGAGACCTTGGGACCATGTTATGAGATATTATTATTATGAACAATGTATGTTTATTATCTCGTAATAGTTATAGAATGCTTATGATGATGATAGGATCGTGAGCACTGAATCTGAGGTTAGAGAACCTGGATTTGGGGGCGTCACATAGATGATACTATGACAATAATTGAATCAATAATATGAGAGATATGATGCAGCAATTACTGTAGCAATAATTGAGTATAACTGAGTGACTTATCACGTAAGCATCAATAATCAATACCGTGTGTTAATATGCAACCACGCGTATTACTGTACTTTTACTATCGAGTAGTTCAATAATTTTAACGGTAATAATTTCGCTGTTATTTTTATAAAAAGATAATTCTGTCATTTTCTTACTACGACAATACTATCGTTGTGGAGTCCACCAATGATTGTGCCGTCCTACGGATATTCCCGTACAAAAAGAATATTCCCCGACCAAACGAATATTTTATAACAACTTGCATACTTTGAAAAATTTCACATATCACCCTCAACTTTAACCTTTTATCAATTTAACCATTTACTGTGGCACCCCAAAATAGGACCATTCCATCCAACCCATTCTGAGTCGCCAAATACATTGTACAGAAATAACTACAACTTTATTATTACAACATATAAACTGTGAGTTTAAATACAGATATTGTCGTCTAGACAATATCCACACGTAAATAAATCTCCATCATAATTATTGATACATTATTTTACAAAAATGGTGAGGACTACTAAACAACTCTCTCTAGAACCTTTATTCCATACCCCGACTAGTACTCGCTACATTCTCGCCTCCTGAGAAGAAAAATGGGACAAAAAGGAAAAGGGTGAGCTCAACTAGCCCAGTAAAGAATATTATGACTAAGATAATATACAAGTTATCGTTAATCTTCAACAGGGAAAAATCTAATAGAATACAATAGACAACCAGTTTTAAATCAACAACTGCAGCGGAAACAACAATTCATTAAAGAGTTAAGTAGAGAATGCAAACTACTATCTTCTATATATGAATTTAAAAGTTCATCGTCGATATTTTATCCCTGTAACATCAATCAATATATATCTGGAATCAAATATTCATATTTGCACTACAGGCCAAAGATATTCATCAGTCGATCATGTTCATCTAAACACATGTTCATCTTTGCACTACAGGCCAAAGATATTCATCAAGAATTCATTCATCTTTGCACTACAGGCCAAAGATATTCAGTAATATCATCATTTAGGACTGAGGATGATAAAAAATATTTTAAAGAAAATGAATCCAGTGAAGCAAAAGAACAAATATTAAGGATTCGTACTTTAAACAATTCTCATTCAAAAATACTTCATAAATAACCAGAGTGGAGTAAAATTCAAGAATGATCAAAACATAGATACAATCAAAGCTAGTATCTATAATAGATATTTTGGACGAAAAGAAGAAATTTTATTTTTCGGTGAATAGTGTCGTATTCGTGAATAGTGCCGTATACGTGAATAGTAACTCCGACACCAAAAGATAGAAATTTCACAAAAAACATCATCATGCTTCGTGAATAGTACTCGTGATTTAGTAACACGTGAATAGTAACTCATGAATAGTAATCCCAACATGAAAAAGTTTCAAATTTGATAAAAATTTCCAACCAATAATTCGGCATAATGATATTGAAGAAATAATATCATTTTCGAATAAAATAACATCTCTTACCTCGAAAGACAGTACTTCTAGTTGAAACACCGGATATGGGCTATGACTTGAACTTGCACCGTATAGCAATACTCAAAGTATACTCAAAATACTCACAAGAATACGCTCGATAATATAGAGAGAGAAAACTTCAGTTTCTGGTGTGATTTTCAATTCTAACCTAAGCACCCTATTTATAGAAAAATGCTTAGAACACCAAAGTAGAAAATTTAATATAATAATATTATTATTATTTCTACAACTTCCTACGTACCAAGAATCTGAATTCAACTATCAAAACACATGCAAGACCCACACTCAAATCACCAAAAAAGTTTTTCATATTAAAAATATTTTAAACTTCTAAAAATCAATTATTTCGGAACTTCAATAATTCATAATAAATAGCCCTTTTGTCAAAAAATTTGAATCTCACAAGTTTTTATAGGAAATCCAATTCTCTACAACTTTACAGAAGAAAGTTTTTCCAAATTCCAAACAAAAATTGACCAAAATCCACAAACGGGTGATTTTACAGGCTATAATCAAATTTCAGTCAAGAAATGGGGTCCACCGACATGTTTAACATGTTTTAAATATTTATTGCAACAAAAATACTCTTTCTCCTCGTATACTCATATATCACACATTCATTGTAAAAATATCATCATTATTATATTATTAAAATATAATAATATATTTAAATGAATTATTTTATCAGAAAAAGATAAAATTTTAATTTTCAACAATTGTCACATTAAAAATTTTCTCCATCTATATCCACATAAAATCAATATTTTTCTAATCATATAAATCAATAATTAATTATTCATAATAATATTACAGAATCACAGTACTGGCAACCAAGCCGTTCCCAGGAAAGAGGGGGC
Organism: Panax japonicus; assembly: GCA_020205505.1. Taxonomy (NCBI): domain Eukaryota; kingdom Viridiplantae; phylum Streptophyta; class Magnoliopsida; order Apiales; family Araliaceae; genus Panax; species Panax japonicus. Next base: position 9,947,378 of record CM035099.1, read on the forward strand.
TTTTCAATAAGAATTTCTCCTTACTGGCGCGCAATTAGGTGACCAAACCTCTCCTTAGATAGAACTTTCTAGACATTGCCAATAATGTTATCTAATAATATTATTTAGATAATATGAATTATTTCTTCGATAATGAAAAATACTGTGTAATGACAATTATTGAAACAACAGCAATATAAAATATCAATGCAGCAATTATTAAATCAATAAAATAAAATACTGAATAGTAATTACTGTAACCATTATTGAGTAGTGCATTCTTACGTAAGAATCAATAATTGGTGCAATACCGTGTGCTACTGTGTTTTAACCACCGAGTATTTTAACAGTATTAACGGTAACAACTACGCCGTTATTTTTAAACAACTTATATTTGTCGTTTTCTTCATCCAATCCCTTTCTGTTATGGGGCCCACAAAAGATTGCGTTGTCGTACGAATATTCCCCGACATTCCCCGACAGCAAGAATATTCCACTACCAAACGAATATTCCCCGACAACAATGAATATTTTATAACCACTTGCTTATTTTGAAATATTTGCGTATTTTACCCATAACTAACCACATTAATCAAATCAACCCTTACTATTTCAAAATGATAAATAGAGAAAATTAAATTTCAATTATTAATAATTTAGGGTCTTACAACCTCCCCTCCTTATGAAATTTCGTCCTCGAAATTGACGTACGTACCTGGTGTTTCGAAAAGATGAGGATACCTCGCTTTCATTTCCGTTTCCAACTCCCATGTCATTTCCTCAATAGCATGGTTTCTCCACAAAACTTTAACTTGTGGTATAACCTCGGTACATAGGATATGTTCTTTCCTGTCCAAGATCTTAACAGGTACCTTCTCGTACGTTAAGTCTTCGGCTATCTCATCCGGTTCTAACTCAATGACGTGGTTCGGGTCGTCCACATATTTACGTAACATCAATACGTGAAAAACGTTATGAAATGCGTCATACTTGGCGGTAAAACGAGTCTATAGGCCACAGTTCCTATTCGATTGAGAATTTCAAATGGATTAATAAATCGAAGGTTTGAGCTTTCCTCACCTCACCGATTCTCGATTTTGAAATAACAACTTCTTGCACCTCCTTCTTCAAATTCATCAGCTCCGGTGTGTAGCTTGAACAACTTTAACTTTATCGATTAAAGTCGATTATACTCGTATATCATCACGTGGGTACCTAGAGTTTTCATCTTCATCTCTATTATTTGTAAATTATATGAAATGGGTCTTTGACAATATCGCATCCGTACTCGTATACGATCTTTTACTCAACACGTCAGCTACCACATTCGCTTTTCTAAGATGGTATGATCAGAACATGTGCCGAAATGAGTCTTCTCTTGAGTTCTTCGAAGCTCTTCCCACATTCCTTTCTCCATTCGAATTTTTTATCTCTACGAGTCAACTGCGTTAATGGAATAGCGATTCGAGAATATCCTTCAACGAATCTCCGATAATAACCAACTAAGCTTAGAAAGCTACGTATTTCGATTACCGACTTAGGTTGTTCTCAACTGTGACTCATATCCCAATCTTGGATAGCACGTTACAATGACACCTATCAGTTTACTATCGCATGAATATTGTCCCCTACGGAGAGTCTGGCTTCGGTGCATTCCACAAAAGAAATCACCAGATAAAGGCTCAGGTACCAAATTCTATAGTTGAATTTTTAACTCCTGAAGTTCAATAGGAGCCATTCGATATGAGATTTTAGAAATAAATTTTGTACCGGGTTCAAAGTCGATACAAAATTTAATATCAGGCTTTGGGAGTAAGCCAAAAAATTCTTCAGGAAATACGTCAGGAAAAATTAATAACAACAGGAATATTTTTCAAATCTGATGTGTCTTTATTCAAATCCATAACATGGACTAAGAAAACTTGACATCCGTAATAAACGAATGACCTCATGGCTTGATATGAAAATGTTTGACTACAATGGTTTGATTGCTTGAATTCGAATAACAGGTTGCTTGGGAATATAAAAACTAACAACCTTACGAAAGTAATCAATTTCGGCATGATGAGTAGTTAACCTTAAAATCACATCAAAAGCAAATATCTCTATAGAAATAAGGTTAACAGGTAATGTGATAGTGCCAACCTGAATCAAGCAAGATTTCTAAACAACGGATGTAATGAAAGTTTCTCCTAACGGAGTCTCCATAAATAGGTCAAACTCTAATTTCTCCATAGTCAAGTTCAAACGTTGAGCGCAAACAAGAGAGATAAAAGAATGGGTAGAACCGGTATCTAGTAAGGTATAAACTTCGTAAGAATTTATAATTAACTAACCCGTGCTAACTTCGTTCAGGTTCCTCGCATTTTGACCGGTCACGACAAACGCTCTTCCAGGAACTGTTGACTTTGACTTTTTTGGGACATCCTTTTGAGTCACCATTCCCGCTGGACTGGGTTTCGATACCGTACAATCTCGAGCGATATGTCCTTCTTTTCCACAATTATAGCATACCTTAAACTGTTGTGGGAAGTTTGGACTGATATGTCCCTCTTTCCCGCATTTGTAACATACGACCGGTGGTCTTTCTCCTCCCTTGGAACCAGTTGCTACTGGCGCTGATGTCTTCACATGGTCGTTGTTGAATCTCCTCTTTTTAAAATCTCCTCCCGACTCGCTTCTTCTACTTTCATGGCCACGATTACCACCAGAGTGGTTACCGCCTTTGTCCGTATTCTTCTTTCTCCGCTGGTTATCGTTATCCTGATGACTGTTATCTTCCGTATAATCCTGGTTATGGTCCCTCGGTTGAACGTACTCGTTATCTCGCTCTAACAACTGAGCCCTGTTGACAACATCTGAATAGAGAGAAAATTTATGAGAAATGAGCTACTGACGTATGTCGGGTTTCAAACCTCTCAGAAACATCCGCGTCATACGTTCCTCATTCTCCACCAAATGAGGTGCAAACCTGGATAACTCCGCGAACTTCGCCTCGTACTAGGACACCGTCATATTATTCTGCTCCAGTCTAATAAACTCCACTTCCTTCATATGACGAATAATTTCAGGGAAGTACTTGTCATTGAACTGTTTCTGAAACGTCTCCCATGACATGCTGAGTGCAGCTGGATGGGTACGCTTCACAGATTCCCACCAGTAATCTGCCTCGTTACGGAACATAAAAGTAGTGAATGGAACTTTATGTTCCTCCATGCATCCCAAGACATCGAATATCTTGGTAATTTATTTAACCCACGTCTCCGCCTTAATCGGATCCGGCTTTCCCCAGAATTCTGGTGGTCCCAACTCTTTGAACTGGTTGGCTGTGACCACCCGTGTGACGCCCCCAAAATTAGGTATACATCACCCATCTTGAGTCGCCAGATACATGGTACAAAATTCAAATACAACTTACTAATACAACTGTCGTGTACAATACGACAAAACATAACTGTGAGTTTGAATCCAATTATTGTCTACTAGAGAGCATACAAACTCAAAAGGTGTCCTCAATACAATTATTGTCACACTATTTAACAGAATAGTGAGGACTACTAATACTATTCTCTGGTCCATCACTCCGTTCCCCGACTCGTCCCAGCTATATTCTCATTTCCTGAAGAGAACAGTGAAAGAAAGGGTGAGCTCAACTAGCCCAGTAAGAAATATTATGACTAAGATAATGCAGAATAAATTATCATTAGCCTTCAACAGTGTTAAACTGATAACATACAATAAACATCAAGTTTAACTACAGCGGAACCAGCAATCCATTAAAAGAGTCAAGTAGAAAATAAAATCTACTATCTTTTATGATTTAAAAGGTTTTTCATCATCGTTATAGCTGAGACTCAGCTTAATAAATATTCCACATCATCGAATCACCCCCGCACTACGGCCAAGGATATTCTTTAGTATCACGACCACAATTATTCATGCACTACAGCCAAGAATATTTGTGTATTCATCAATGGTCATGATCATGCCAACAACTGTCCATCAATGCACTACGGGCCAATGAGGATTTTTAATTTTTACATCATTTGTAACATTACGGTCATGATTACACCGAATAATCCCTGGTCATAATCATACCAAGTCCATCTATGCACTACAGGCCACAGATGACTTTCGACAAAATATAAACATGAGGATGATGACAATGATATAAGAATTCAATAAAACAAGTTCAAGAATTATTTTATCCAGGAATTATTAACGTTCAAATTTGTCAACACGATACTGTTTTGTGGTGTAAAATTCAAGAATGATCAGAAGAATATTTCTATGAAAGGATACTGGATGAAGCGCAAATATCAAGGATATTCCACTAATTTCATGGAGCATAGAAGTCAAAGTTTTATCCAACTGAGTATAATAAAGAATGGAATAACAAAAGAAATCACCATGCATGCGATAGACCGCACAGACAGGTTATTCCAGCAGAATAATAATAACGGAACCAGGTCAGGTGAAATTCACACCGACAGGATGTTCCAACAGAATAATAAAGAATGGAACCAGGTCCGGTGTAAAACACACAGACAGGATATTCCAACAGAATAATAAATAATGGAACCAGGTCCGGTGTAAAACACACAGACAGGATATTCCAACAGAATAATAAAGAATGGAACCAGGTCCGGTGTAAAACACACAGACAGGATATTCCGACAGAAATATAAAGACAGGATAGTAAATGGATGTCACCAAGTATAGGGTATTCCGCGTATACCGGTTATTCCAACAGAATAATAATGAATGGAATAACATAAGGATTTCACCAAGTATAGGGTGTACCGCGTATACAGGTCATGTATAGGGTATGCCACTTTTACAGGTTATTCCAACAGAATAACAAAGAACGGAAGAACATAAGTTCTCTTCAAGAAGAAAGAATAACACCCCTTACCGTATTAAGAGATTGAATACTGCAGTCGTGTAATAACCGAATACTCTTCTTCTTTCTCTCTTACTCTCTCTATACTTTCTCTCTCTATAGCTTGAACGAATTCGTGAAAAATAATGAAGCCCTAGGCCTCTATTTATAGAAGATTTATTACTATTTACGAAAGTATTTACTATTTACGAAGGTAATTACTATTGACGAAGGTAATTACTATTTACGAAGGTAATTACTATTTACGAAAATAATTACTATTTACGAAGGTAATTACTATTTACGAAAGTAATTACTATTTATGAAAGAGACTCTTAGATGATGACATATGGCCCCCCCATAAATAATTCAACTTACCACAAACGTCTAATAATAGACTCTTTATATACATCAAGGATTAAATAAAAATTACCAGAAATCATTTTATTTTTAATCAGCACATATTTAATCTTTCAACAATTATTAATCATTTATAACTTGTCGTCTCAATTATTGTTTAAATAATATAACATATTATACAGATGATACTGTGACAATAATTGAATCAATAATATAAGAGATATGATGCAACAATTACTGTAGCAATAATTGAGTATAGCTGAGTGACTTCTCACGTAAGCATCAATAATCAATACCGTGTGCTACTATGCAACAACGCGTATTACTGTACTTTTACTACCGAGTAGTTCAACAGTTTTTAACGGTAACACCTCCGCCGTTATTTTATAGAAAGATAATTTTGTCGTTTTCTAACTGTGACAATACTTCCGTTGTGGGGTCCACCAATGATTGTGTCGTCGTACGAATATTCCCCGACAAAAAGAATATTCCCCGACCAAACGAATATTTTATAACAACTTGCGTACTTTGCAAAATTTATAAATATTACCCACAACTATAAAATTATATCAGATTTATTCCATAATATTCAAAAATAATAATTATGAAAATTCATCTTTATTTATAAAAATTGGGGTCTTACAACCCGTGAATTGCTATCATGTCCTCCTGTATTTTGAACACGAGTCTCCCTCGTCTGATTTTGCATAAACTGCAAAAAGCTTCTAAACATCCCCTCGTTCATCGTCTACTCAGTGGTGTTGTTCACAGGAGGTACATTGCCAGCCTGTTGCACGTTCTCCTCGTTGGTGAGTACAGGCGTCTCCACGGTCTCATTTCCACTGTTAATATTCTCAGTCGACATTCTCAAATACTGTCATAAAACAAGGGTTAATTAAGGAAATCAATATATCACATAATATCCCTATATACTGACCAACTAACAAATAAGCTTAGGTAGGACACACTAGCAAAGGATTTACTCGTCTCTCCCCCCTAGTTCTATTCCCCGATCTCCACCAGAGATCATATCCCTAAGCTCTGATACCAACTGTGACGCCCCCAAAATAGGTCCATTCCATCCAACCCATTCTGAGTCGCCAAATACATGGTACAGAAATAACTACAACTTTATTATTACAACATATAAACTTTGAGTTTAAATACAGATATTGTCGTCTAGATAATATCCACACGTAAATAAATCCCCATCATAATTATTGATACATTATTTTACAAAAATGGTGAGGACTACTAAACAACTCTCTCTAGAACCTTCATTCCATACCCGACTAGTACTCGCTACATTCTCGCCTCCTGAGAAGAAAAATGGAACAAAAAGGAAAAGGGTGAACTCAACTAGCCCAGTAAAGAATATTATGACTAAGATAATATACAACAAGTTATCGTTAGTCTTCAACAGGAAAAAATCTAATAGAATACAATAGACAACCAATTTTAAATCAACAACTGCAGCGGAAACAACAATTCATTAGAAGAGTTAAGTAGAGAATGCAAACTACTATCTTCTATATATGAATTTAAAAGTTCATCGTCGATATTTTATCCCTGTAACATCAATCAATATATATCTGGAATCAAATATTCATCTTTGTACTACAGGCCAAAGATATTCATCAGTCGGTCATGTTCATCTAAACACCTGTTCATCTTTGCACTACAGGCCAAAGATATTCATCAAGAATTCATTCATCTTTGCACTACAGGCCAAAGATATTTAGTAATATCATCATTTAGGACTCAGGATGATGAAAAATATTTTAAAGAAAACGAATTCAGTGAAGCAAAAGAACAAATATTAAGGATTCGTACTTTAAACAATTCTCATTCAAAAATACTTCATAAATAATCAGAGTAGAGTAAAATTCAAGAATGATCAAAACATGGATACAATCAAAGCTAGTATCCATAATAGATATTTTGAACGAAAAGAAGAAATTTTATTTTTTGGTGAATAGTGTCGTATTCGTGAATAGTGCCGTATACGTGAATAGTAACTCCGACACCAAAAGATAGAAATTTCACAAAAAATATCATCATGCTTCGTGAATAGTACTCGTGATTAGTAACTCGTAAATAGTAACTCATGAATAGTAACTCGTGAATAATAACTCATGAATAGTAACTCATGAATAGTAACTCCGACATGAAAAAGTTCCAAATTTGATAAAAAATTTCAACCAATAATTTGGCAAAATGATATTGAAGAAATAATATCATTTTCGAATAAAATAACATCCCTTACCTCGAAAGACAGTACTTCTAGTTGAAACACCGGATATAGACTATGACTTGAACTTGCACCGTATAGCAATACTCAAAGTATACTCAAAATACTCACAAGAATACGCTCGATAATATAGAGAGAGAAAACTTCAGTTTCTGGTGTGATTTTCAATTCTAACCTAAGCACCCTATTTATAGAAAAAAGCTTAGAACACCAAAGTAGAAAATTTAATATAATAATATTATTATTGTTTCTACAACTTCCTACGTACCAAGAATCTGAATTCAGCTATCAAAATACATGCAAGACCCACACTCAAATCACCAAAAACATTTTTCATATTAAAAATATTTTAAACTTCTAAAAATCAATTATTTCGGAGCTTCGGAACTTCAATAATTCATAATAAATAGCCCTTTTGTCAGAAAATTCGATTCTCGCTAGTTTTTATAGGAAATTCAATTCTCTACAACTTTGCAGAAGAAAGATTTTCTAAATTTCAAACAAAAATTGACCGAAATCCACAAACGGGCGATTTTACACGCTATAATCAAATTTCAGTCAAGAAATGGGGTCCGCCGACATGTTTAACATGTTTTAAACATTTATTGTAACAAAAATACTCTTTCTCCTCGTATACTCATATATCACACATTCATTGTAAAAATATCATCATTATTATATTATTAAAATATAATAATATATTTAAATGAATTATTTTATCAGAAAAAGATAAAATTTTAATTTTCAACAATTGTCACATTAAAAATTTTCTCCATCTATATCCACATAAAATCAATATTTTTTTCATCATATAAATCAATAATTAATTATTCACAAATAATATTACAGAATCACAGTATTGGCAACCAGGCCGTTCCCAGGAAAGGGGGGGCTTTCCAATAAGAATTTCTCCTTACTGACGCCCAATTAGGTGACCAAACCTCTCCTTAGACAGAACTTTCTAGACATTGCCAATAATGTTATCTAATAATATTATTTAGATAATATGAATTATTACTTCGATAATGAAAAATACTGTGTAATGACAATTATTGAAACAACAACAATATAAAATATCAACGCAGCAATTATTAAATCAATAAAATAAAATACTGAATAGTAATTACTGTAACCATTATTGAGTAGTGCCTTCTTACGTAAGAATCAATAATTGGTGCAATACCGTGTGCTACTGTGTTTTAACCACCGAGTATTTTAACAGTATTAACGGTAACAACTACGCCGTTATTTTTAAACAACTTATATTAGTCGTTTTCTTCATCCAATCGCTTTCCTTTATGGGGCCCACAAAAGATTGCGTTGTCTTACGAATATTTCTCGACAGCAAGAATATTCCACGACCAAACGAATATTCCCCGACAACAATGAATATTTTATAACCACTTGCTTATTTTGAAATATTTGCGTATTTTACCCATAACTAACCACATTAATCAAATCAACCCTTACTATTTCAAAATGATAAATAGAGATAATTAAATTTCAATTATTAATAATTTGGGGTCTTATATTTACTAAATAGAATAATTATAAGAAAATTGAATACTTTCATTTCATAAAATTCGGGGTCTCACAATATCTACCCCCCAGATAACAAAAGGTATATGAGATAAAATCGAATATAACTCTTCTGGTGGTTGATGTGGGATCAGACTATTTAGATGACACTTCTGACACTTCTTCACATACTCAGTAGCTTGTTTAAAGATGGTGGGCCAATAATACCCCTGCCGAAGTACTTTGTAGGCTAACAACTTTGCAACCATGTGACCGCCACAAATACCTTCATGAACTTCCCGAAGTACATAATCAACTTCAGAAGGAATTAAACATTTCAACAACGGAGATGAAAAGGCCCTTCGATAAAGATCCCCATCAATAAGCACAAAATTGGCACTCTTATACTTCACCTTTTTAGCCAACGTCTGATCTGAAGGAAATACGCCATCTGCTAGATAGGTTAAGTACGGAGTCATCCAGCAATTTGAACGCTCTATGCACATTACCACTTCATGTTGGATACTTGGTTATTGCAAAATCTCCAAATACACCGAACCATCAAAAGTGTTTGCCTCAGTAGTAGCCAACTTTGATAATACCTCGGCTATAGAATTGTCATTGCGATCAACCCCCTGAAACTCATAGGAAAAATAATACTGAAGTCGATCTTTTAACTCTGCCAGATACTTAATCATTCTTGAACCTCGAGCTTCATATTCCCCTAAAATCTGCTTGACGACCAACTGAGAGTCACTATAGATGGTTAATCTCTGCACTTCAAGACTTTTGGCCAGTCGTAATCCTGCTAGCACCGCTTCATACTCTGCCTCGTTGTTCATTGCTCTGAACCCAAATTTAATAGCCTACTGCACCTTGAATCCCTCCGGACTCGTCGAAATAATCCCTCCTCCACTGATGTCCGAAGTAGAGGATCCATCTGCATACAGCGTCCAAAAACTCTGATTTTGTTGAAGTACTGCAACCGCTCTATCAGACTCTTTAGCTTCTCCCGAACTGTCATCAGCTTTAGAAAATGAACATTCGACCACGAAATCAGCTAGAGCTTTCCCTTTTATAGCCGTTCGAGGATGATACTCTATAAAGAATTGAGATAACTCCATTTTCCACGCAGCGAGTCTCCCCGAAACCTCAGGTTTTCCCAGCACCTTTTTCAACGGTTGATCCGTGTATACAATTAACAAACGACCATGGAAATATTGCCGAAGCTTTCGAATAGCTATGATCAAATCAAAGGCAAATTTCTTAAGATTTGGGTACCTTATTTCAGCATCCCTAAGGACATGGCTTACATAATAAATCGGATACTGTTTACCCCTAACTTCACATACCAAAACTGCTCCCACCGCTAATGAACTGGCTGCCAAATACAAGTACAATGGTTCAGCAGGAGCTAGTTTTACCAATAAAGGTGCTGAAGATAAGTACTTCTTTATTCCTTTGAAAACGTCTTCACACTCCAAAGTCCACTGGAACGTCTTAGCATTCTTCGGCCCTTTCAATTTATTAAAGAAAGACAACATCTTTCTGCCGATTTTGACATAAATGTCCTCAAGGCTTCTATTTTACCCGTCAGACGTTGAACATCTTTATATGATTGAGGAGACTTCATGTCTATAATGGCCTGGATCTTTTTTTGGTTTGCTTCGATACCCCGTTTGCTAACTAGATAGCTCAAAAATTTTCCTGTACCAAGTTCGAAGGTACATTTTGTAAGACCCCAACTTTTATGAATAAAGATTATTTTCTCTCGAAATATATTTTTGAATATTATGGTGTGGATATAATATAATGTTATAGTTGTGGGTAATATTTATAAATTTTACAAAGTAAGCAAGTGGTTATATAATATTCGATTAATCAGGAAATATTCGTTTTAACATGGAATATTCGTACAATGGCACAATCATTGGTGGGGCCCACAACAGAAGTATTGTCGTAGTTAAAAAACGACAAAATTATCTTTTTATAAAAAGAACGGCGGAAGTTTTACCGTTAAACTGTTGAACTACCCGATAGTAAAAGTACAGTAATACGCGTGGTTGCATAGTAGCACACGGTATTGATTATTAATGCTTACGTGAGAAGTCACTCAGTTATATTCAATTATTGCTACAGTAATTGCTGCATCATATCTCTTATATTATTGATTCAATTATTGTCACGGTATCATCTGCATAATATGTTATATTATTAAATCAATAATTGAGACGAAAAAGTTATACATATTATTAAATTAAAATATTTACAATGTCTAGAAGTTCTGTCAAGGAGAGGTTTTGTCATCTAATTGAGCGCCAATAAGGAGAAATCCTTATCAGAAAACCCCCTCTTTCCTGAGAACGACCTGGTTGTTAAATATTGCGAGTTATAATATTAATGATGAATAAGTTCATGTTGATTAAAAATGAAATTTATAGTTCCATTGTGTTGGAATTATTAGTGTTAGTGGAAATCGACATTTATTTCGATATTAATTAATGTATGGAAATTTTACTGACCAGTCGGGTAATTAATCGGATAAATGTGCAATGAATTGCTATTAATTCACATGACTATAACTATTTGTTCACATGTGTGTACTATTGATTCACATTCTTGTACTATTAGGGGAGTTGGTGCAAGATTGATAATACTTGCATGACTAAGTTAAAAATGGAGGTATAGATGGAGGTACTTTACTGTAATTCGTATTTTCACATGATTATAACTATTGATTCACATGATTGAACTATTGATTCACATTATTTACTATTAGGGGAGGTGGTGCATGTTTGATAATACTTGCAGGATTAAATTAAAAATGAAGAAAAAGAGGAAGGTATTATATTGTAATATTTTGAGCCCCAAAATGTTCAATTATTGAAACTATATTTTCCTATAAATAGAAGCTCATTCTTCCTTTATTTCTCACCAATTCACTAAAGCTATAGAGCAATTATTAAAGAGAGAAATTATAGAGAGAAAGAAGAAGAGAAGTCTGCTACCTCACTATTCCAGTATCTGGTCTTCTTCTAAGGTAAGAGGTATTATTCTTTCGTATTCATGAAGAGAGTTATTTTCTTTCAATACTCGTAAGAGTTGTTATTCCATTCTTTATTATTATGTTGGAATAACCTGTCTATGCGAAGTACCGCATACATGGTGAAATTCTTCTGTTATTCCATTCTTTATTATTCTGCTGGAATAACCTGTCTGTGCGGTCTATCGCATGCCTGGTGAATTTTGTTGTTATTCCATTCTTGATTATTTTGTTGGAACATCCTGTCTGTGCGGATTACGCATGACCTGGTTCCATTCTTTATTATTCTGTTGGAATATCCTGTCTATGCGGATTACGCATGACCTGGTTCCATTCTTTATTATTCTATTGGGAATATCCTGTCTGTGAGGTCTATCGCATGCCTGGTGAATTCTTTTGTTATTCTATTCTTTATTATTCTGTTGAAATAACCTGTCTATGTGGATTACCGTATGCATGGTGAATGATCCTTCGTATTCATTCCTTATTAAATTATGGAAATGATCTGTCTACGTGGATTACCGCACGGCGGACGAAAATTCATTTGTAGTTTCATATATTCTATTTTACTTAGTTGGTTAAAGTTTTGACTTCTATACTCCATGAAATTAGTAGAATATCCTGGATATTTGCGTTTCATCCAGTATCTTTTCATGGAAATATTCTTCTGAGCATTCTTGAATTTTACTCCACAAAGCAGTATCATGTTGACAATTTGGACGTAATTGATTTCAAGAAAAATTAACTTATAAATCTTTAAAATTTATTCTTGAACTTGTTTTATTGAATTATTATGTCATTGTCATCATCCTCATGCTTATATGGTGATGAAAGTCATCTTTGGCTTACGTGCATAGATGGACTTAGTATGATTATGATCAGGGATTATTCGGTATAATCATGACCTGTAATGTTATAAATGATGTGGTAAAAGTTCCCAGTGGCCTGTAGTACATTGATGGACAGTTTTTGGTATGATTATGACCAGGGATTATTCGATATAGTCGTGACCATTGATGATTTAATGAATATCCTTGGCCCGTAGTGCAGGGATGACTCGATGATATGGTTTATTTATTAAGCTGAGTCTTAGTGATAAAAATTAATGAAAACATTTTAAATCATAAAAGATAGTAGATATCATGCTCTAGTTGACTCTTCTAATGGATTGCTTATTCTGCTGCAGTTAAACTTGATGTCTATTGTATTTTATCAGTTTAACATTGTTGAAGACTAATGATAATTTATTCTGCATTATCTTAGTCATAATATTTCTTACTGCGCTAGTTGAGCTCACCCTTTTGCTTTCATTGTTCTCTTCAAGAAATGAGAACGTAGCCGGGACTAGTCGGGGAACGGAGTGATGGTCCGAGATGGTCTATTAGTAGTCCTTACTATTCTATAAAATAGTGTGACAATAAATGTAATGAGGACTCTATTTGAGAGTTGATATTGTCTAGAAGGTAACATTAATGTTTAAACTTTCATCTATATTTTGTCGTATATTACACGACTGTTGTATAATTAAGTTTGTATTTGTATTCTGTACCATGTATTTGGCGACTCAAGATGGGTGATGTATACCTATTTTGAGAGCGTCACAGTTGGTATCAAAGCTTAGGAATATGATCCCTGGTTAGGATATGAGACAAGAACTAGGAGGGGAGAGACGGGGAATTCCTTCGCTAGTATGACCTACCTAAGTTTATTTAGTATTTAATTGGTCGGTCAGAGTATAGGGATAATATGTGATATGATAATTAACCCTTGTTTTGTGGCAGTATTTGAAAATAGCATCCGAAATTGTTGAGATCAGCAATGAAACACATGAGACCGTTGAGTCACCAACAATTAATACCCAAGATAATGTGCAACAGGAAGACGATAATCCTCAGGTAAACAACAACGATCAAATGATTAACGATGGGATGTTCAGAGGTTGTATGCAATTCATGCAACATCAGACGAAGACGGCTCCTGTCCAAAATGCTGGTGGAAACACTGATAACTCTCGGAAGGTCACCGCTAAGCAGTTCAAGGAGCTGGGACCATCGGAGTTTTTTGGAAAACCAATACCACTTAAGGCAGAGACATGGATAAAGTAGATCAATAAGATATTTGATGTCTTGGGATGCTTCGAGGAGCAAAAGGTTCCCTTTGCCACCTTCATGTTGCGAGCAGAGGCAGATTACTGGTGGGAATCTATAAAGCGTACTCAACCTGCCGCACTGAAGATGTCTTGGGAGAAGTTCCAAGAACTGTTCAACGACAAGTACTTTCCTGAAAGTATTCGTCACATGAAAGAGGTAGAGTTCATCAAGCTTGAGCAAAACAATATGACTGTGGCACAGTACGAAGCTAAGTTTGTCGAGTTGTCTCGATTTGCGCCCCACTTAGTTGATAATGAGGAGAGAATGACGCGAATGTTTCTAAGAGGTTTAAAACCCGAGATACGTCAATACCTTATCTCTCATAAACTGTGTTTGTATTCAGATGTTGTGAATAGAGCTCAGTTATTGGAGCACGATAATGAGTCAGCCCAACCAAGAGACAACGGCTGGGAAGTCGATAATACTAGTGGTAGCAGTCATCGAAGCGGTGACAACAAACGTGGAGGGAATCAACATGCCAAAAATGGTAATCACTTCGGTGGTAATCATGGCCATGACAATAAGAGTGGACATTTCAAGAAGAGATTTAATAATGATGAAAAGACATCAGCACCAACACCTGTTGTTAAGGAAGGAGAACAACCACCGGTCGTATGTTACAAATGTGGAGGGCAAGGACACATAAGTCCAAACTGCACAATGTAGTCCAAAGCATGTTACAATTGTGGAAAAGAAGGTCACCTAGCCTGATTTTTTCGTGCACCAAAGTCAAGTCCAGCTGTGATGGAGGCATCTAAGGGTATCCCAAACAAGACAAAACCGGTAGTTCAAGGGAGAGCGTTTGTTGTAACCTCCTAAAAAGTGAGGAATCCGAACGAGGTGATCACGGGTAAGCTAATCATAAACTCTAGCGAAGTTTACACTTAATTTGATACCGGTTCTACCCATTCCTTTATTTCTCCTACTTGCGCTCAACGTTTAAATTTAACTCCGGAGAAATTAAACTTTGAGTTATCTGTTAAAATTTCGTTGGGAGAAACCTTCATTACATCCACGGTTTATAAGTCTAGTTTGATTCAAATCGGTAATCGTACATTACCTGTTGATCTAATTTCTTTGAAAATACTTGCATTTGATGTGATTTTAGGGATTGATTGGTTAACTACTTATCATGCTAAAATCGATTATTTTCGTAAGGTTGTTAGCTTTCATATTCCTAACCAACCTATTATGCGAATTCAAACAACCAATCAGTCACTGTCATATCAAGCCATAAAGCTATTCGTTTATTGAAAAATGGATGTCAAGCTTTTTTAGCCCATGTCACAGACTTAAATAAAAATACGTCAGATTTGAATGATATTAATATTGTTAATAAATTTCCTAACGTATTCCCTGAAGAACTTCCTGGCCTACCCCAGACTGTGAAATTGAATTTTGTATCGACCTTGAATCTGGTACAAAACCCATTTTCAAAGCCCCATATCGAATGGCTTCTATTAAACTTCAGGAGTTAAAAACCTAACTATAGGAATTATTAGACATCGATTTCATTCGTCCTAGTACGTCTCCTTGGGGTGCTCCTGTTCTATTCGTGAAGAAGAAAGATGTAAGTATGCGACTTTGTATTAATTATCGGGAGATGAATCATGTCACCATCAAAAATAGGTACCTGTTGCCTCGCATTGATGACCTGTTTGACCAGTTGCAAGGAGCCAAATTCTTTTCAAATATTGATCTTCGTTTCGAATATCATCAGTTGAAGATTAAAACTGATGACATTCCAAAGACTGCTTTCAGAACTCGGTACGGGCATTATGAATTCCTAGTCATGTCTTTTGGATTAACTAATGCTCCTGCTGCCTTCATGGACATGATGAACCGAGTATTCAAGAAATATTTGGATGACTTTGTGGTCGTCTTTATTGATGACATCCTCATATACTCCGAAACCCGTGAAGACCATGAGCAACCCTTGAGGCTGATACTCCAAAAACTTTGTGAAAACAAGCTATATGCCAAGTTGAAGAAATGTGAATTCTGGCTTGAAGAAGTTGCATTCCTTGGGCACGTGATATCAAATCATGGAATATTTGTTGACCCGACAAAGATTGAAGCAATTCAAAGCTGGGAATAACCTAAGTCAGTGACCGAAGTACGTAGCTTTCTCGGCTTAGCTGGTTATTATCGGAGATTCGTAGAAGGGTTTTCTCGAATCACTACTCAATTAACTCAGCTGACTCAAAAAGATACAAAATTCGGTTGGAGCGAGGAATGTGAAAAGAGTTTTCAAGAACTCAAGAGGAGACTCATTTCAGCACCTTTTTTGACAATACCATCTGGCTCGGAGGGATTTGTCATCTACAGTGATTCTTCAAGCAAAGGGTTAGGATGTGTTCTCATGCAACATGGGAAAGTCATAGCCTATGCCTCGCGACAACTCAAAGAATATGAGAGGAATTATCCTACTCATGATCTAGAGTTGGCAGGAGTCGTTTTTGCGCTTAAGATTTGGAGGCATTACCGATATGAAGAGAAGGTGGAGATCTATATGGATCATAAAAGCCTCAAATATTTCTTCACTCAAAAGGAACTCAACATGCGGCAACGACGATGGCTTGAGTTGTTGAATGATTTTGATCATACCATCCAATACCATCCTGAAAAATTGAACATAGTAGCTGACGCATTGAGTAGAAGATCATATACGGGTACGAGTGTAATATTGTCAACGTAAATGTGATGCCCCCAAAATAGGTATACATCACCTATTTTGAGTCGCCAAATACATGGTACAGGATACAAATACAATCTTAAATATACAACATGAGCTATGAGTTTTAATACAAATATTGTCTTCTAGAAAGTATTCAAAATCAAAATAAGTCCTCAATACATTTATTAACACACTATTTCATAGAATAGTGAGGACTACTAATGTTATCCTCTGGACCGTCACTCCGTTCCCCGACTAGTCCCTGCTACGTTCTTATTTCCTGAAGAGAACAATGAAAGCAAAAGGGTGAGCTCAACTAGCCCAGTAAGAAATATTATGACTAAGATAATGTAGAATAAATTATCCTTAGCCTTCAATAGTGTTAAACTGATACGATATAACAAACATCAAGTTTAACTACAGCGGAACAAGTAATCAATTAAAAGAGTCAAGTAGAGAATAAAATCTACTATCTTCTATGTTTTAAAAGGTTTTTCATCATTTTTATCGCTGAGACTCAGCTAAAAAATAATCCACATCATCCCTTCACTACGGCCAAGGATATTCATTAGTATCACAACCACAAATTATTCATGCACTACGGGCCAAGGATATTCGTGTATTCATCAGTGGTCATGATCATGCCAACAACTGTCCATCAATGCACTACGGGCCAATGAGGACTTTTACCACATCATTTGTAACATTACGGTCATGATTATACCGATTAATCCCTGGTCATAATCATACCAAGTCCATCTATGCACTACAGGCCACAGATGATTTTCAACATAATATAAACATGAGGATGATGACAATGATATAAGAATTCAATAAAACAAGTTCAAGAATTAATTTATCCAGGAACCAATAACGTCCAAATTGTCAACATGATACTTCTTTGTGGAGTAAATTCAAGAATGCTCAGAAGAATATTTCCATGAAAAGATACTGGATGAAGCGCAAATATCAAGGAAATTCCACTAATTTCATGGAGTATAGAATTAATGCTTTAACCAACTGAGTATAAGAGAATATATAAAACTGCAAATGGATTTTTGTCCGCCATGCGATAATCCACTTAGACAGATCATTTCCACAATTTAATAAGAAATGAATACAAAGATTCACCATGCATGTGATAATCCACATAGACAGGTTATTCCAACAGAATAATAAAGAATGGAACCAGGTCATGCATAAACGCATAGACACGATATTACAATAGAATAATAAAGAACGAAACCAGGTCATGCGTAAATGCACAGACAAGATATTCCAACAGAATAATAAATAATGGAATAACAGAAAAATTTCACCAAGTATAGGGTAGTCCGCATATACAGGTTATTCCAACAGAATAATAAAGAATGGAATAATATAAGTTCTCTTCATGAATACAAAATAAATAATACCCCTTACCTTTGAAAAAATTGGCTATAGGAGTAGTGAAGTAGCAGAATACCTTTCTTCTTTCTCTCTATAGTTTCTCTCTCTATAGTTTCAGTGAATTCGTAAGAAATAATGAAGGAATGAGTTTCTATTTATAGGAGAATGGACTGAATAGTAACTAATTCATGAACGGTCCAGATTAATTTACTTTTAAATGAACAGTCCATATTGATTTACTATGAAGTATTAATAAAATATTCTAATAAAACAAAATCTTTTAAATAAAATATAATATATTATATTTATAATCTAATAAAACGAATAACTTTATAAAAGTATTCTGTTTATATAAAAAGATTTTACTATACAAACACTATGCAGGTACTATGCAAAAACTATGCATAATAGAATATTATATATTCTATTTATAGTCTAATAAAACGAATAACTTTATAAAATTATTATGTTTTATATAAAAAGATTTTACTATGCAAACAATATGCAGGCACTATGAAAATACTATGCATAATAGAATATTATATATTCTATTAATAGTCTAATAAAACGAAGAACTTTATAAAAGTATTCTATTTTATATAAAAAGTTTTTTGTTTTATTACATTTATAATAATAAAACAAAACTTATCACCTTTATTATAATTCACAATATTAATTGAATAGGTCGTTCCCTGGAAAGAGGGGGCTTTCCAATAAGGATTTCTCCCTATTGGCGCGCAATTAGGTGACCAAACCTCTCCTTGGTGGAGCATCAAGTGCCAAAAGGTCCATTGCAACCACTTGAAATTCCAGAATGGAAGTGGGAGCACATTACCATGGATTTTGTTACTGGTCTTCCCAAGGTTTCTCAAGGCATAGATGCGATTGGGGTCATTGTTGATAGATTGAACAAGTCTGCTCATTTCTTACCGATACGAGAAACTTATACACTTGAACGTCATGCTAGTATGTATATAAACGAGATTGTAAGATTGAATGGTATACCAGTATCCATACTTTCTGATCGAGACCCAAGATTCACTTCAAGATTTTGGGTTAGTTTGCAAAAAGCTATGGGCACGGATTTACGATTTAGTTCGGCATATCATCCTCAAACGGATGGGCTGTCGGAAAGGACTATTCAAACTCTTGAGGATTTATTAAGACTCTGTGTCCTTGACTTCAAGGGAAGTTGGGACAAGTTCTTACCATTGGTGGAGTTTTCCTACAACAATAGTTATCAAGCAAGTATTGGCATGGCTCTATTTGAGGCATTGTATGGAAGAAAGTGTCGTTCTCCAGTATGTTGGGATGAGGTGGGTGAAGCAACGTTGTTGGGACCGAATTTGGTATGTATGACTACGAAAAAGATTCAAACGATCCGACAACGTATAAAAACCTCACAAGATCGACAAAAGAGTTATGATGATCTTCGTCGAAAAGACGTGGAATTCAATATTGGAGATCATGTGTTGTTACATGTTGCTCCATAGAAAGGAGTTACGAGATTTAGAAAGAGATGAAAGCTCAATCCTCGATTTATTGGCCCATTTATAATCCTCAAACGAGTAGGAACTGTGGCCTATAGACTCGCCTTACCGCCAAGTATGTCTTGTGTTCATAACGTTTTCCACATATCTATGTTACATAAATATGTGAAAGACTCGAATCACATTATTGAATTAGAACCAGACGAGATAGAGGAAGATTTAACGTATGAAGAATTACCTGTTAAAATCTTGGATAAGAAGGATCATATTCTACGCTCCAAGGTTATACCTCAAGTCAAAGTTTTGTGGAGAAACCACGATGTGGAAGAAATGACCTGGTAGTTAGAATCTGAGATGAATTCAAAATATCCTCACCTCTTCGATATACCAGGTACGTACCCTAATTTCGAGGATAAAATTTCATAAGAAGGGGAGGTTGTAAGACCCCAACTTTTATGAATAAAGATTATTTTCTCTCGAAATATATTTTTGAATATTATGGTGTGGATATAATATAATGTTATAGTTGTGGGTAATATTTATAAATTTTGCAAAGTAAGCAAGTGGTTATATAATATTCGATTGGTCGGGAAATATTCATTTTAACAGGGAATATTCGTACGAAGGCACAATCATTGGAGGACCCCACAACGGAAGTATTGTCGTAGTTAGAAAATGACATAATTAACTTTTTATAAAAATAACGGCAGAAGTTTTACCGTTAAACTGTTGAACTACCCGATAGTAAAAGTACAGTAATACGCGTGGTTGCATAGTAGCACACGGTATTGATTATTAATGCTTACGTGAGAAGTCACTCAGTTATATTCAATTATTGCTACAGTAATTGCTGCATCATATCTCTTATATTATTGATTCAATTATTGTCACGGTATCATCTGCATAATATGTTATATTATTAAATCAATAATTGAGACGAAAAAGTTATACATATTATTAAATTAAAATATTTACAATGTCTAGAAGTTCTGTCAAGGAGAGGTTTTGTCATCTAATTGAGCGCTAATAAGGAGAAATCCTTATCAGAAAACCCCCTCTTTCCTGAGAACGACCTGGTTGTTAAATATTGCGAGTTATAATATTAATGATGAATAAGTTCATGTTGATTAAAAATGAAATTTATAGTTCCATTGTGTTGGAATTATTAGTGTTAGTGGAAATCGACATTTATTTCGATATTAATTAATGTATGGAAATTTTACTGACCAGTCGGGTAATTAATCGGATAAATGTGCAATGAATTGCTATTAATTCACATGACTATAACTATTTGTTCACATGTGTGTACTATTGATTCACATTCTTGTACTATTAGGGGAGTTGGTGCAAGATTGATAATACTTGCATGACTAAGTTAAAAATGGAGGTATAGATGGAGGTACTTTACTGTAATTCGTATTTTCACATGATTATAACTATTGATTCACATGATTGAACTATTGATTCACATTATTTACTATTAGGGGAGGTGGTGCATGTTTGATAATACTTGCAGGATTAAATTAAAAATGAAGAAAAAGAGGAAGGTATTATATTGTAATATTTTGAGCCCCAAAATGTTCAATTATCGAAACTATATTTTCCTATAAATAGAAGTTCATTCTTCCTTTATTTCTCACCAATTCACTAAAGCTATAGAGCAATTATTAAAGAGAGAAATTATAGAGAGAAAGAAGAAGAGAAGTCTGCTACCTCACTATTCCAGTATCTGGTCTTCATCTAAGGTAAGAGGTATTATTCTTTCGTATTCATGAAGAGAGTTATTTTCTTTCAATACTCGTAAGAGTTGTTATTCCATTCTTTATTATTATGTTGGAATAACCTGTCTATGCGAAGTACCGCATACATGGTGAAATTCTTCTATTATACCATTCTTTATTATTCTGCTGGAATAACCTGTCTGTGCGGTCTATCGAATGCCTGGTGAATTTTGTTGTTATTCCATTCTTGATTATTTTGTTGGAACATCCTGTCTGTGCGGATTACGCATGACCTGGTTCCATTCTTTATTATTCTGTTGAAATATCCTGTCTATGCGGATTACGCATGACCTGGTTATATTCTATATTATTCTGTTGGGAATATCCTGTCTGTGAGGTCTATCGCATGCCTGGTGAATTCTTTTGTTATTCTATTCTTTATTATTCTGTTGGAATAACCTGTCTATGTGGATTACCGTATGCATGGTGAATGATCCTTCGTATTCATTCCTTATTAAATTATGGAAATTATCTGTCTACGTGGATTACCGCATGGCGGGCGAAAATTCATTTGCAGTTTCATATATTCTATTTTACTCAGTTGGTTAAAGTTTTGACTTCTATACTCCATGAAATTAATAAAATATCCTGGATATTTGTGTTTCATCTAGTATCTTTTCATGAAAATATTCTTCTGAGCATTCTTGAATTTTACTCCACAAAGCAGTATCATGTTGACAATTTGGACGTAATTGATTTCAGGAAAAATTAACTTATAAATCTTTAAAATTTATTCTTGAACTTATTTTATTGAATTATTATGTCATTGTCATCATCTTCATGCTTATATGGTGATGAAAATCATCTTAGGCTTACGTGCATAGATGGACTTGGTATGATTATGACCAGGAATTATTTGGTATAATCATGACTTGTAATGTTATAAATGATGTGGTAAAAGTCCTCAATGGCCTGTAGTGCATTGATGGATAGTTTTTGATTATGACCAGGGATATTCGATATAGTCATGACCATTGATGATTTAATGAATATCATTGGCCCGTAGTGCAGGGTGACTCGATGATGTGGTTTATTTATTAAGCTAAGTCTCAACGATAAAAATTGATGAAAACATTTTAAATCATAGAAGATAGTAGATATCATGCTCTACTTGACTCTTCTAATGGATTGCTTATTCCGCTGCAGTTAAACTTGACGTCTATTGTATTTTATCAGTTTAACATTGTTGAAGACTAATGACAATTTATTCTGCATTATCTTAGTCTTAATATTTTTTACTGGGCTAGTTGAGCTCACCCTTTTGCTTTCATTGTTCTCTTCAGGAAATGAGAACATAGCCGGGACTAGTTAGGGAACGGAGTGATGGTCCGAGATGGTCTATTAGTAGTCCTCACTATTATATAAAATAGTGTGACATTAAATGTATTGAAGACTCTATTTGAGAGTTGATATTGTCTAGAAGGCAACATTCCTGTTTAAACTCTCAGCTATGTTTTGTCGTATATTACACGACTGTTGTATAATTAAGTTTGTATTTGTATTCTGTACCATGTATTTGGAAACTCAAGATGGGTGATGTATACCTATTTTGGGGGCGTCACACATTTGGTTGGATTCAGCTTCAGATTGTAATGGCATACTGTCCGAAAACATTACTCTAAATCATCCAAATGCCCATGCACAATCATGCTTTTGACAATCATGTCATCAACATAGACCTCCATATTCCTCCCTAGCTATCTAATGAAGACAAAATTCATCATCCATTGGTAGATGGCCCCTGCATTTATCAATCCAAACATCATCTTCTTATAAGCATATACCGACCGATGCGTAATGAACGTCGTCTTCGGTATATCCTCTTTACACATAGAAATTTGGTGATAACCAGAAAAGGCATCCATAAAACTGAGTAAGGCATACCCCGAAGTCGCATCGATGAGCTGATCAATGTGAGGCAAGGGATAAAAGTCCTTCGGGCAAGCTTTATTCAAGTCCGTGTAATCTATGCAGACTCGCCACTTTCCATTTTTCTTCTGCACCAGAACCACATTCGTTATCCACTCTGGATAGTCAATCTCGAATATAAAATCAGCATCCAATAGTTTGGCAATTTCTTCATCAGTAATTTTATGTTGCTCTGGTGCAAATATCTGCCTTTTTTGCCTAACTGGCTTCTTCGCTGGTTCTACTAGTAGCCGATGTTCTGCAACCTTTCTACTTACCCCCGGTATATCACTAGGCACCCAGGTGAAGATGTCAGCATAACATCGAAGTAGTTCTATTAGGTTCGTCCAGAGAGGTTCTGGCAAACCTGAACCTATCTTCACCTTCTTATCCTTCTTACCAGGAATCAGTTCAAATTCCTCAGTCTCTCCTGCCGGCATAACTAACGGTTCTGAACTGCTTTCAGTAGAGGGCTCAATCTCAATAGCCATAGCCTACTTTTGCTTACTGATCTCTACTCCCGAAGCAATCACAGCATTCCGATAGCATCGTCTAGCCAAATCCAGATCCCCAGCCACTTTACCAACTTCACGTGCCGTTGGGAACTTGATTTTAAAATGAGGAATCGACGTTACCGCCTGAAGAGCAGTCAAAGTGGGTCTTCCCAATATGGCGTTGTAAGCCGAGTCTACATGCACAACATAAAATTTGCACATTATTTCTACCTGTTGTGGAGCTGTACCAAAGACAACTGGCAGCTCAATAGTCACTGCCACCTTGACTGGATCATTGCTGAAGCCATATAACGGAGCCTCCTGCCCAACCTCCATCTTTCTCCCATCCAGATGCATCCTCTGATAAGCATGTACGTGTAGAATATCAACAGAAGATCCATTATCAATCATCATTCGCTTCATATCCACTGAACCCACATGTGCGGTAATCACCAGAGCTCCTTCATGGGGTTCGATGGGCTCAGAAGGGTAATCCTCATCAGTAAAGGAAATTATCGTACCTGGATACGGTCTTTCAGTCTTCGGGAGAGTACCCGCCACTGACATGACCGAATCCAGATATTCACGTCTTTTCTTTCCAGAAATCTTCCCAATTGTTCTCCCAGTAATTACACTAATGACATGCCTTGTTGTGGATTAGCTGCGGGTTGAGCCGGTTGAGCCGGTTGAACTGGTTGGATATCCTGAAAAGGCCTCACATCCCTTTGTTATTCTCCTTGAAGTTCTCTTTCGGCTATATACTGAACCAGGGTACCATTCTTGGCATTCTTTTCAATAAACTCCTTTAAAATCCAACAATCATTCGTGTCATGACTAGACGTCTGATGGTAATCGCAATATTTATGAGAATTACCCGATCCAGGTTTAAGATTATCACGAGGTGGTTCAAAGTAGGGTTGGTCTTTGATCCGATCCAAAATAACAGCCTTATCCGTATTCAATTAAGTGTATACCTTGTTCACTTTCTGGGTTGGAACAGGCGGACGAGCTCTTCCCGACCGCCAGCTATTGTTGCATTTCTTAGTTTCCCTCTAAACGATCATTATTCCCACCATTCTTCTTCTGATCGCCTTTAGCTTTATCTTTGTCTTTCAGCCTATTTAAAGTAGGATGCTTCAAGCTATTCATAGCTTCTTCCACCATAATATAACCTTCTGCTTTATCAAAGGCTTTAACTAAACTCTTTTGGTGGTGAAACATCAGCTTTTTCACCAGCTTTTCTGACTTCACCAAGTCTAAACCATTCTGAAACAGTCCAACCGCCTGAAGATCATTGAGATCTGTCACTTGGCCAACCTCTTCTCTAAATCTCTTCACATACTGGCCCAAAGACTCATTCGAATATTGTCGAACTTGAGCTAATGAACCAGTAGGCTTTCCTCTTCTCTTGTTGCTTCCAAAACGGGCATGGAATTTGTTACATAAGTCTGCCCAAGATGAGATTGAATCTGAAGCCAAAGTTCTCATCCACTGCATCGCATCCTTCCTTAGTGTCGTTACAAAAGTCTGACACTTGGCTGCATCCAAGAAATCATAGTAATCCATCAGGCTATCAAATGTCTTGCTATGGTCATATGGATCACCTGAACCATCGTAACTCTCCATGTAAAGAAGCTTCTTAGTAGAGTCAGCCTTCTCTTTAAGAATTTCTGAGGAAAAAAGAGACGCCGTTTTTCTCGAAGTGTCTTTTACTTGTTGAACTTTGGCTAGCTGTTTTCGAAGCTCCTTTAATTCTTTGACCAAGAATTCTACTCCTTCCGGTTGTGCAGATACTTCTTTCTTTGGAGAGCTCTCCTTCTTTTGAGTAGACTGGCCTTTAATATCTGAACCAGCAGCTCTAGACGGACTTCTCTGATGATGAGTATCCACAGGGCGGTATGCCCTCGTCGGATTCTCAGGAGTGTGACTTCTGGATCTGCTTTTTCGTCTGCTTCTACCATGATCCTGAGAACCGATAGGGTGAGGTACCCTCTTCGGTCCCTCGGGAGTATGGCTTCTTGACCTTCTTCTGTCTCGAGGGCGACCTCGAGATAAATCACCAGAGTGCACAGGCTCCTTTCCTCTTCTTAGTCGCCTTTCCATGGATCTGTTATGCTCTTCGGATTGAGTATAACTTGATGCTTCATCCTTTATTTCTGCCATCTGAACCATCTGTTCAACAATTTCTTCCCTTTGTTTCAGAAGAACCTCTAAGGCTTTGTCAGCTTCTTCGGCCATCTTGTCCAACTTGGATGCTCTATCGGTCTGACCACCTCGGTATTGGGTTCTAGGCGGTGTGCCTTCTACCCTTCTCCGAACATGATCAGGTCCTTTATCAACAGTATAAAATAACCTTCTCATGGTATCACCATGAGCCTTTGCTTGAGAGCCTTCTGAAACATCTTTGGATGCAGTACTATCATGAATACTTTTTGAAGGACCCAACCGATCCTTGACAGAGATTCATTGCACAGACGAACTTGTAGCCATTGGTTGTCTTTCGACAGTAGATGTCATACTCTTCACCATAATTTTAGACGTAAAACAGATAATCAGTGTGATTGAAACTCAAGAAACACTAGAAAAATAGCCCTCCTTCTAGCGCCAATGTTAACGCCAAGATCATTCCACGCGCCTCAACTACCTAAAAGCGCGTCCAATCCTGCATAGTTCAACAGGTCAATACTAGAAGCTTGACGGCATGGACCGTCGGGGGATAACTCCGGCGTAAGAGTCAGTACAGGCAGATACAAGGATAACAATGGAGGTTATTAGCTCTAGTATTTTGATAAAAGAAATATCAGTTACCTTCCTTTGTCCTGTATCCGGTCCTCATATACTCCTTCCTCTGTTTTGCGTGCCACCGACCCCTCTGACATCATCCCACTGTAGGTAGCTTACGTGTTGATCCCATCACCATTTTCCACCGCCGGCCGACTGTGTCCCATCCTCATTAATGAAATGCAAGAATAACAGTCAAAGTTTTATCTTTGCAATGATCATTGGTCAAAGCCCAACTAAAGCCATTATTTACCTAATGGTCTGGCCCAATGATCCGGTCCAATACTTTCAAGACCCTGACCCAACATGTCTAAAATATTATGGTTCAACACCGAGTATATAAGTGATGACTTAGTAGCCATCACAGGTTTTTATGAATTGATAATGTAACATTGTATTAAACTAACCGATCAAGAAGATAGTATGTCACTCTAATCTAACCAAATCATATTTGACAAGGACAAAATTTTAAAAGCAGTAAGTTTTCAGATTATGCATCTTTTGTTTTTAGTGCATTAAGAATTTAACACTAGCTTCCACAAAATGAATCATAAGGCTTAGCTTTAGCTATGAGTAGCTATTAAACATAACAATCCAGTAACAAAAATGCAACAGCTATCTTTATACAAAGGATTAAAATACAAGTATAATAGTACAAGTATTGTCAGGATTACATTTTGTAATACTTTATGAAGAGAGATTAATCATTTAAATTTGGTGTGACAATGATGCTTTGCAACATGTGAAGCTGCAAGATGCAAGTGTAAACAGCGAATACACTATATACGAAGAAGACACTTTAATGAGGTCTCTATTTTTTTTTTCTGTCCCCTTGTGTTCCCCCACTTAAATCTTGACACCTGATCATTTATTTAATTTTTGAATTCATTGGTGTTAAGTAAGAGACTAGGTGTCAAAATTTAAGTAAAGGGACACAAGGGAACAGGAAAAATGGGGACAGAGGATCTGCGCGCTCTCCACTTTAATAGGATATAATACCTGTTCTAAAGACTTGGAAAAGTGTAATATTAAGATGAGCCTTTATAGGATTAATACATGTGCTAAAGACTTGGACGGTATGAATTCCAGCATGCCGTCATCATGTCCAGTAGCTAATACTTTGTATGGGAACGAGAGAATCATGTAAGGGTTGATTTTAACCAGCTACTGCTAGCTTGTCCTG
The DNA here is from genome assembly GCA_020205505.1 of Panax japonicus. Taxonomy (NCBI): domain Eukaryota; kingdom Viridiplantae; phylum Streptophyta; class Magnoliopsida; order Apiales; family Araliaceae; genus Panax; species Panax japonicus. The sequence continues at coordinate 9,975,264 of CM035099.1, forward strand.
CAGCTCCCCTAGTTTTCCTTCTAAAAAATAACTAACTAGTTTTAGCATCCACTATTATTACAATTATTGTTGTTGTTATAACATGGTAAAGGGAATATATTCTTCTTCTTCACTCTGTTTCTTAATTCGTGTTTATCTGATTTTCTTGTCACCCACAAACTCCTCAATGACAAACACCCAATTTTCCCTCCTCTACACTTCCACATATTATAATTGTTAACACTAAGATCTTCTGTCACGTCCCAATCACATAAGACGTTCTGATCCTGCACAATAAACACGATCAACACCAAAAGCTTGATGGCTTCAACCGTCGGGGGATAGCTCAGGCGTGAGAGTCAGTACAGGCGATCACAAGGTTAACAATGGAGGATAAAATATCTAGTGTATTGAGAGAGATAAAAATCAGTTACCTGTTCTTGTACGTTATCCTTGCTATCATATACTCTCCAGTCCGGTTTACCGTGCCACTCACCACCGACTGACACAGCCCCTATTTTTGATGATCTCAGTCGACTGAGTGCAGCTCACCCACTATCTACTGTCACTGTTCCCATCATCGGCCGACTAAGAATCTCATCCACATTAATGCATAGCAGAGATCACAGTCAACCATCATCCTTTTTCATCATTATCGGTCAAAGATGGAGATATTTAAATATCTGATGGGTCAACCCACTGACCCAATCCAATAATGTAAAGACTCAACAAAGACAACATAATGACTAGGCCCACTAACTCGGCCCAAACCATTCGGCCAAATATGTGAAATATCATGGCCCAACATTGCCCCCAGTTTTTTATTAAACAAGCTGTTTAATAGAAAACTGTAAACGGTCCATGATGGTAAAATGATAGGATCAATAATAAATATGGCCCAAGGAATAAAGTGCCAAGGTCCACTTAGTGAAATTCAAATAATCAAAGCCAGAAACTACTGAAAGCCCAAACTGAGAGCCCAAAAGGTAAAATCGAAGAGTAACTCTTCAAATTCACTATCATTGCTAGCATTAAAGATGTCGCCTTCAAGATTCGTGAACAACTGTCAGTATAAAAAGTAATTTCCCCAAATTTGACAATTTTACCTGCCAATTTGAAATTCAGACGACTTCTCGAGCTCTCGATTTCCCTCTTTCGAACTTTCTTCTTCTGTGCAAATCTCCATCAATGGCTTCCCAAGATTCTGATCATGGCAATCCCATTCTAGTGACTCCTATTACCACCATTCCACCTAACCCAAACCCTGACAAAGCGGCCTCAAGCTCAAACTCTAAAGCTGCAACTCCTAGAAAGAAGGCACCTCCAAAACCCCTCCCTACTCCCTCCGAATTCTTCAGGAATAAGAAGCGCTACTCTCATGTCAATACCCCTTCTGACATAACAGAGATTGAGTTACAAAGGATCCAAACTCGATATCAGGTCCCCGACACTCATCAGGTGAGAGTTCCAAGGTCTGACGAGAAAATGTATCAACGGCCAGAAGGTTGGACGGCCGTCCCGATAACTCTGCTTGAAAAGGAGGTTCGATTCCCTCTTCACATCTTCCTTATTACCGTTTTAGGGTTTATCGGGGTTGGGTTCACCCAATTAGTGCCGAATTCATACATACACATTCTTGCTTTCATCGCCTTCTGCAACAAGGTAGGCGTTGAACCCACTCTCGATTTTTTCTTCACTGTATACAAGATCGGTCAATCCCGAGAGAAGGGGTTTAAGGCCATAAGCAAACAATCACCGAAGGCGGGTGAAAAATTTGACAGACATTCCTTGGTTTCCACTCCTTCCAGCAACAAAGGATGACACAAAGGATGGTTCTTCATCAAGGGACCAGAGATTGCCTCTTTGCCGAACTGGGCTACTGATGAAAAAGTTTCTGCAGACTTTGGAGATATCCCAGAAGAACGCGTGGCTGAAATGATAGAGCTTTTTGACAATTTCCCGAAGGAGGAGTGGAACTATGGGCTCCTTTCCAAGCAAGCGTGGTTGTACAACCACAAATATAAGTATTGAACTGTAATCTACTTGATTTCTTGGAATTTTGGATAATATCGATTCTGATGTGTGATTTTCTGCCTTTTGCAGTATCTTTGATTAAGCCAACATCTTCGGATGTAAGAGACTTGGAAGATTTCTTATCTGGAAAATCTGACAAAGATGTCGAACTGCCTCTGTTGGAAGCTCCACATGAAGATAACCCAATCACTGAAACATCTACTGTTGAGCCCCAAACCAACGAACCAGAAGCTGATGATCTTCAACCACTCGAAGAAACCATTCAACCCCGCCAAAAAAAGAAAGCCACCCAAAAACCCAGGTCCATTCCCACATAAATAGATCCTGAACCGACCCCTGATCCTGAACCTACCATCAATCCAGCACCTGCCAGGGGAAGTCTACTCGACATGCCCCTTGACGAACGGACTCGAGTCCTTCGTGTCAAGAAGCTGAAAACCAAGATCACCCCACTGACCACCGATGAACTCCGAGTGCCTCCTCCCTCAACCGATCTCCCCCAACAATTCCAATGGAAATTCAGTTTTCTGACGATAACGAGCCCATTCCTTCATCATCCCAGAAGAGGAAGCGACCATCTGACAGTCATCCGAGTTCAGCATCAGCCCCCTCACCACCACACAATCCCACCCCAATTCGATCCCCATCTCCCGAATATATATATATATACGGATCCATCACCAACCCATAATCAACACATGCCATCTCTTTCAAAACCTTCATCCTATGAGTTCCAGAACGAGGCCATGGCATCTCCAACCTTATGACCGCAGTTTAATGCCAATTTCCCATTCCAAATATTTAACGTTTTTGTTCGGGATAATGATGATCACCGATTTGGCAACAACTCAATCAGGGATCTGATTGCCGAAGGCATGAGCTATCAAGCAAAGGTAGATAATTTTCCCAATTTCTATGTTTCTCTTCATGCTTAGATATTTGAAATTGATTGAATAATTTTGAACATATGCAGGCGAATGCTGTCTTTGGGAGTTTACGTCCAAAATATATAGAAGCTGAAGCTGCAGAAGAGGCTGCAAGAAAAGAGAATGCAATATTGCAGTCGGCCTTGGCGAAGGCGAAGCATGAATGTGATATTGCCCTCTTCAACAACGAAGGTCTTCGGAAAGACTTAGCTGAAACCAAGGAAGAACTAAAAAAGTCCAACGAAGAGCTGAAGACAACCAAGACCAATCACCAATAAATCGTTAACATGAACGTGGACTTGGTGCAAAGGAACGAGATAAGAATGAAGAAAAATGAAGAGCTGAAGGCCACCAATAAGAGCCTGACCAGACTGGTTGAGAAACTTGAGGTCAAGGAGGCACGTCATCTGAAGAGGCGTCAAAAGTTTGAAGAAGAACTTTGGGAACTCCGGGCTCTTCGGGATTTGGGTCCACCCTTAACCAAAGAGTTCACAAGCAAATTCAGGAAGAGTACCGTAAATCAGATGAGCTGAATAGTGAGATCGTTAAGATGTACTCTGAAGGCTACGAGATCTACCGAAGCCGAGGCAAGGCTAAACTGGTCGCGGCCAAGATAGATCCAGCTCTTCTGGATTCTTCAGATGGCGAGGATAATGCCTGAAGCAGTTTATCACTTCTTCCTAGACTTAGGTTTTTTGTAAAAATTTTCTATCTTTTTATGTAAACAGTTCAATATTAATGAAATGTCAACTTTATTTGTCATGACTTCTGTGTTAATACTTTTTTGTCAATAATTCAGTATCAATCAAGTTGAAAAATGTACAAGCTTCTTTGAACTTAACTTAAACTGTTAATCAAGTAAGGAATATAAAAGTTAAGTTAAAAAATGACATAAACCAAACTTAATGAACCGAACTCAACACTTGAACCAAATAAAGTAATGCATACTTATCGTTATCGAAGTGTGAGACAAATTAGGTATAAGGTCAATCCAGCTGATCTTCCTTGTACCATCGGGATCTTGTTTACCACGTAGGGTATAACAAGTATATAAGGACATTTGTTTACCACATGGGGTAAAACAAATTCATAAGGACCATGGAATTTATTTTCATGTTTACCACATGGGGTTCTAACAAATCCATAAGGACACACCTGCCGATAAGGCTACCATCAAATGGTCAGCGAGTCCACCTGAACCTCCTTGCACCGATGAAGTTTGCTTACCACACGAGCTTCTAGTAAATTCATAAGGACACACCTACCGATAAGGCTACCATCGAATAGTAAGTGAGTCCACCCGAACCTCTTTACATTGATGAAGTTTTCTTACCACATGGGATTCTAGCAAATTCATAAGGACACACCTGCCAATAAGGCTACCATCGAATGGTCAGCTAGTCCACCCAAACCTCCTTACACCGATGAAGTTTTCTAACCACACGGGGTTCTAGCAAATTCATAAGGACACACCTGCCGATAAGGCTACCATCGAATGGTCAGCGAGTCCACCCGAACCTCCTTACTCCGGTGAAGTTTGGATCAATAAAGAGAAGATCAATTGAGGAAAAATGAATCTTTTATTGATGATAATCCAAATATTTACAGACTTCTGGGAGATTGACTCGATCTTTACTGAAAATATTTCTGAAGTCTACAAGCATGCCAAGTGTTATTGATCTTTGACCTGTCCAATGCCCTCAACCGATAAGTTCCTGGTTTCGGAACTTCAACAACTTCATACGGTCCTTCCCAGTTCGGCATTAGCTTTCCCAAGTTCTGAGGCGTAGATGCTTTGATTTCCCTGAGGACGAAATCCTCCACTTCAAATCTACGGAGTTTTACCCCCTTATTGTAATGCTTAGCCACTCTACGCTGATAGGCTGCCAATCTGATCAAAGTTGTTTCCCTAACTTCTTCGAGCAAATCAAGATTGATCTTCAGCCCTTCATCATTATAGATCTCCTTAAACTGACTGACCTGAAGACTTGGAGATCCAATTTTAACTAGGACTAAGGCATCAGTACCATAGGCCAAACTGAAAGGTGAATCCCCCGTTGTAGTCCTCGATGTAGTCCGGTAAGCCCATAATACGCTGAGCAGCTCCTCTGGCCATCTTCCTTTAGCTTCATCCAGTCTGCGCTTGATCCCATTCAGCAGCATTCTGTTAGTTACCTCGACCTGTCCGTTCGACTGTAGATGAGCTACCAAAGTCTTTTTGTGCTGAACCCCTAACTCCTTCAAAAATGCTTCAAACTTTGATCCCATGAACTGACGTCCGTTGTCCGATATCACCACCTTAGGAATTCCAAAATGAAACACTACTGACTCATTCATGAACTTCAAACATTCCTTTTCCGTTATCAACCTAAGTGGCTTCGCTTCTACCTATTTGGTCATATAATCGATGGCGACTATAACAAAACTGACCTGGCCTTTAGCTTTCGGCAATGGACCCAGTATATCTACCCCATAGACAGCAAAGGGTATAGGAGATAAGATCGAGTATAGCTATTCTGGTGGCTGATGTGGGATCGAATTGTTGAGCTGGCACTTCTCATACTTCTTCACATATTCCGTAGCTTCCTTGATGATTGTAGGCCAATAGTACCCCTGACAAAGTACTTTGTAGGCTAATGACTTAGCAGCCATATGGTCGCCACAAATGCCCTCGTACTTCTCGAAGAGCATATTCAGCTTCGGACGGGACTAGACACTTCAACAATAGTGACGAAAAAGCCCTTCGATAAAGATCCCCATCAACAAGAACAAAATTTGCACTCTTTTATTAACTTTCTTGGCCAACATCTATCCGAAGAAAGGATGCCATCTGCCATATAATCCAGATACGGGGTCATCCAACAGTTAAAACGTTCAATGCACATCACCACCTCATGCTGGATACTAGGCTGCTGCAGAATCTCCAAGTAAATTGACCCATCAAAGTTGTTAGCATCCGTAGTGGCCAGCTTCGACAATGCATCGGCAATAGAATTGTCATTACACTCTACACCCTGAAACTCATAGAAGATGAAATAATGAAGCCGATCTTTCAATTTTGCCAAGTACTTAATCATTCTGGAACTTCGAGCTTCATATTCCTCTGAGACCTACTTGACGACTAGATGAGAATCACTATAGATGATCAACTTCTGAACTTCTAGACTCTTCGCCAGTCGAACTCCTGCCAACACTGATTCGTACTCTGCCTCGTTGTTCGTTGCCCTGAACCCAAATCTGATGGCTTGCTGCACCTTGAATCCCTCCAGACTCATCAAGATAATCCTTGCTCCACTGACATCCGAAGTAGAAGACCCATCTGCATACAGCGTCCACGAACTATGACTGTGCTAAAGAACTGCAACTTCTTGATCAGACTCTTCAGCTTCTAGCAACTCTGCATCTACTTCTGTGAATGAACACTCCACCATGAAATCAGCCAAAGCTTGACCTTTGATAGCAGTTCGGGGATGATATTCTATGAAAAATTGAGACAATTCCATCGTCCATGCGGCCAATCTCCCCGATACTTCAGGTTTGCTCATTACTTTCTTGAAAGGCTGATCCGTGTAAACCACCAAGAGCCGACCTTGAAAATATTGCCTAAGCTTTCGACTAGCTATCATCAAAGCAAAGTCAAATTTCTCAATATTCGGGTACCTGGTTTTAGCATCCCTTAGGACATGACTGACATAATAAACTAGATGTTACTTTCCCCCCACTTCTCGAACCAACATTGCTCCTACCGCTAACGAACTAGCTGCCAGATACAAGTATAGTGGCTCAGCAGGAACTGGCTTCACCAACAAAGGTGCCGAAGACAAATACGTCTTTATTCCATGGAAAGCGTCTTCACACTCCAAAGTCCACTGGAACATCTTTGCATTCTTCGGTCCTTTCAACGTGTCAAAGAATGACAAACATCTTTCTGTCGATTTGGGCATGAATCTCCTTAAAGATGAAATCCTCCCGGTCAAATGTTGAACATCTTTAAATGACTGAGGAGTCTTCATGTTTAGAATTTCCTGGATCTTCTCTGGATTGGCTTCAATACCCCTCTGACTTACCAGATAACCCAGGAACTTCCCTGCACCAAGTCCGAAGGTGCACTTGGTAGGATTGAGTCTCAAGTTGTGATGACGAACCGTCTGAAAGCATTCCTCTAGATAATCTAGGTGATTCTGAATGATCATGCTCTTCACTATCATGTCATCCACATATACCTCCATATTCCTCCCCAACTACTTCTGGAAGACGAAGTTCATCATTCTCTGATAGGTGGCCCCATCATTTATCAAGCCAAATGTCATCTTCTTGTAGGCATACACCAAACGGTGCATGATGAATGTTGTCTTCGGAATGTCCTCTTGGCACATAGAGATCTGGTGATAACCTGAAAAAGCATCCATAAAGCTTAGTAGTACATACCCTGAAGTCGTATCAATGAGCTGATCAATGTGAGGTAGAAGATAGAAGTCCTTCGGGCATGCTTTGTTCAGGTCCGTATAGTCAATGCACACTTGCCACTTCCCGTTCTGCTTCTGGACCAGCACCACGTTAGCCATCCACTTCGGATAATCTATCTCAAAGATGAAATCAGCAGCTATCAGCTTTGCGATCTCTTCATCAATGATCTGTTGTCTTTCTGGTGCGAAGATCCGCCTCTTCTGTCGAACTGGTTTCTTTGATGGATCCACTTCTAGCCTATGCTCTGCTATCTTCCGGCTGACTCCGGGTATATCTTTGGGTTCCCAAGCGAAGGTATCCGCATAACAGCGAAGAAGTTCCATAAGGTTTGTCCGGAGAGGTTCCGGCAGACCCGAACATATCTTCACTGTTTTGTCCTTCTTACCGAGAATCAGCTCGATCTCCTCCATTTCTCCTACTGGCATGACTAATGGCTCTGAACTGCTTTCGGTAAATGACTCAATTTCTATCGCCATGGTCTGCTTCTGCTTGCTAACCCCAACTCTCGAGGCAATTACGGCATTCCGATAGCATCGTCTGGCCAGATCCAAGTTCCCTGCTACCTCTCCAACTCCATGTGTCGTTGGGAACTTGATCTTAAAGTGAGGAATGGAAGTCACAGCTTGTAGAGCTGTCAGAGTAGGTCTACCCAGTATAGCGTTGTAAGCCGAATCTATATGTACAACATAAAATTTACATGTTATCTCTACCTGCCGAGGAGCTATGCCGAAGATTACTGGTAGTTCAATAGTGCCTGCGACTTTGACCGGATCGTTACTAAAACCATATAAGGGGGCCTCCTGCCCAACCTCCATCTTTCGCTCATTAATATACATCCTCTGATAAGCATGGGCATATAGAATGTCAACAGAGGAGCCATTGTCTATCATCATCTGCTTCATATCCACCGAACCCACTTGTGCAGTTATCACCAGTGCTCCTTCATGGGGTTCGATGGGCTCCGAAGGATAATCTTCATCAGTGAAGGATATGATTGTCTCTGGAAAAGGTCTGTCGGTCTTCGGGAAAACACCCGCGCACGAACATGACTGAATCCAGATACCCCCTCCTCTTCTTCCCTACCAATTTACATGTCGTCCCACCGGTAATTACATCAACGATGTGCCTTGGCGGCTGATTTAGAGCAGGTTGCACAGGTGGAACCAGTTGAACCACTTGAACAGTACGATCATCATTCTGCTATTTTTGCTGATGTTCCCTTCCAGCCACATACTAAACCAACACACCCCTCTGAACCTTCCTCTCCACAAAGTCCGTCAGACTACAGCATTCATTTGTATCATGACATGTGGCTTGATGATAGCCACAAAACTTTCGAGTGTTGCCATGTTCGGGCTTAATATTTTCACGAGCAGGTTCATAGTACGGCTGATTCCTGATCTGATCCAATATTATCGACCTATCCGTATTCAGTTTGGTGTATACCTTATTCACCTTCTGGGTAGGAGCAGGTGGGTGATTACTTCCTTGTCGCCAATTGTTGTTGTACTTCTTCGAACTGCCCTCTGGCCGATCATTACTTCCTCCCCCCTTCCTTTGATCGCCTTCAGCTTTGTTATCTGCCTCTTTCATTCTGTCCGAAGAAGGACGCTTCAGGCTATTCATAGTCTCCTCTACCACAATATAGCCCTCGGCTTTATCAAAAGCTTCGGCCAGACTCTTCGGATGGTGAAACATTAGCTTCTTCACCAGCTTCTCTGATTTCACCAGATCTAAACCGTTCAGAAAAAACCCGACAGCTTGAAGATCATTAAGGTCTGACACCTGTCCAACTGCTTCCCTGAATCGCTTCACATACTGACCCAGGGACTCATTCGAAAACTATCGAACTTGGGCCAACAAACCTGTAGGCTTTCCCCTCCTTCTATTTCTCCCAAAACAAGCATGAAATTTATCGCACAGCCCAGACCATGACGAGACTGAATCCACAGGCAAAGTCCCTAACCACTGTCTAGCATCCTTCCTCAACGTTGTTACAAACGTATGACACTTAGCAGCATCAGTGAAATCGTAGTAGTCCATCAGCCTGTTAAACGCCTGGATATGGTCATAAGGATCCCCTGACCCATCATAACTCTCCATGTGGGGCAACTTCTTGGTGGTATCTGCCTTCTCCTTAAGAATATCCGAGGAAAAAGGAGACGTCTTCTTTCCCAAAGTATCTTTCACATGTTGAACCTCGGCCAACTGCCTCCGAAGCTCCTTTAACTCTTTAACCAAAAAGTCTACACCTTCCGGCTGTGAGGAGACTTCTTTCTTCAGAGATATCCTCTTCTTCTGAGTAGATCAACCTCTTCCATCAGAACCCACTACTCTCGATGGACTTCTAGATCTACTTCGGCGTGTGTCCCTGTCATCATGGTGAGAATATTCAAGCCGATGCACCTTCTTTGTAGTCTCTGGAATGTGTTCTCTAGACCTACTTCATCGCCTACTGTCACCGTGATCCCGAGAACCAATATGATAAAGTACTTTCTTTGATATATCAGGAGTTTTGCTTCTTGATCTCCTTTTATCCTGAGATCGACCTCGAGATACATGACTAGAGTGCACCGGTTCCTTCCCTTCTCTTTGTTGTACATCCCTGGGCTTGCTACGTCTTTCAGACTACACATGACTGGACGCCTCGTCCTTCAACTCTGCTATCCGAAGCATCTGTTCGGCTATATCCTCCCTCTGTTTCAGAAGAACTTCCAAAGTTTTATCTGCATCATCTGCCATCTTCGCCAACTTGGCCGCTTTATCATCCCGACCACTTCGGTGATGGGTTTTAGGCGGTGTACTTTCTACTCGGCTTCGGCCATGATCACACTCTTTGTCAGCAGTAAAGACCAACCTCCTTCTGGCTTCACCATGGGCTCTCGAACGAGAACCCCCTGAATCATGCTTGGAAGCCGTACTGTCATAAGCACTCTTGAGGGACCCAGTCGATCCCTAACAGAAATACGTTGTATGGAAGAGCTTACAGCCATCGACTATCCCTCCGGTGTCACAGTTCTACTCCTCACCATCTTCCAACGTAGAACAACTGAAAGCTTGTGATTGAAAACTCAAAAGCACTAGAACACACCCATCATTCTAGCGCCAATGTTAACGCCAAGATCTTCTGCCACGTTCCAATCACGTAAGACGTTCTGATCCTGCACAATAAACACGATCAACACCAAAAGCTTGACAGCTTCAACCGTCGGGGGATAGCTCAGGAGCATGAGAGTCAGTACAGGCGATCACAAGGTTAACAATGGAGGATAAAATATCTAGTGTATTGAGAGAGATAAAAATCAGTTACCTGTTCTTGTATGTTATCCTTGTTATCATATACTCTTCAGCCCGGTTTACCGTACCACCCACCACCGACTGACACAACCCCCTATCTCTGATGATCTCAGTTGACTGAGTGCAGCTCACCCACTATCTACCGTCATTGTTCTCATCGCCGGCCGACTAAGAATCTTATCCACATTAATGCATGGCAGAGATCACAGTCAACTATCATCCTTTTTCATTATTATCAGTCAAAGATGGAGATATTTAAATATCTGATGGGTCAACTCACTGACCCAACCCAATAATGTAAGGACTCAACAAAGATAACATAATGACTAGGCCCACTAACTCGGCCCAAACCATTCGGCCTAGTATGTGAAATATCATGGCCCAACAATAATTATAATTATTATTATGCACCTGCTTTTCTCCTGCTTCAGTCTTCCTAATCTCTTCTTCCTCCTCTCTTTCAGTTTCTTCTTTCCCATCATCTGTTTCTTTCATTTCACCCTGCAGAACACAAACAAATTTTTTTTGTAGATAAATTCAATCACCTCCCACTTGTTTCTTTATCAACTTAATCTTTTTTTCTTTTTTTTACCATGTTTCTCTCTTATCACATGTCTTATTTTCACATGTCAAGTGACTACAGAAATAAACTCACTATTTTTACCAAGTCTTATTGGGGGGAATTTTTGCTGAATTGTTTTCTCACTATTTCAAAATTCATAAATACAAAAAAAAGGCATTACTCTATTTCAAGAAAAGTGTGGGGAATTTTAGTTTTTTCTTCAGCTTATCCTAAAAAAAGCTGTTTATAAACTCCAAAAAAAAATTCAAAATGCACATGAATTTCTCAGCGTGAGCAGAACAGCTGTTGTTTTGTATTTCTATCAGTTTGCTTTACCGGGCAGACAAATAGATAGATGTTCAAGAGAAGACAGACAGAACCAAAAGATATCTCCCGCATGAGAAATCCACATGCATGTATGCGGTCGGATTAACGACATTTCTCGGGGACCATTTATGACTCCCAACAGGCCACACTCTGATCTGGAAAAGATGGGGGAAAAAAGAGGCCGTCTTTCCCCTTCTGGTCATGAAAATAAAAGTAAAATTCTTTTTTAAAAAGAAAAAGTAGGCTGGTTTTCGAATTTAGGCAATCAATTTAAACAAATCACTGCAGAAACATTTGATGGTGAAGCTATGCTATATTTTCATAATTCAAACTAGTCATAGATTAACTAAACTTGTAAGTCAAGTTACATGGGTTAAGTACTTTACTCTAAGTTTTATAATGCGTGCCAATTATTAAGAAAACTCGGAAGGAAGGAAAATATTAGAAAATTGTCGAATAAATAGACAGATAGCTTTTCTTCTTTTTCTTCTTCCTCGGATTTTAATTTTGGAGTAGAAATTGGTGAATTTCCTGTTGCATTTGACTTGGGGGGTGACTGAGGAGTGGAGGAAGCAGAAGAGGTAGAAGTAAGGTCCTGCAGTCTGCTTTGAACTCCCATATCTCTAGTCAACAGCGTTTGCTACTTTCTTCTCTGAAATATTGAAAGGGAAAGAGAAAGAACTATATATAAGAATACATTCATTTAATTTAACTTAACTAATACAAGAAAGAAATTATCAAGTGTTATATATATAATAGGTAGGACTGATCGACCACCTTTGATGATATTGTGGAATTGAGCTTCATCATCATCATCATAGGTGGAGGAACAAGCTGGAGGTTTTGTTTGGATGAATCGAGAGTGAGAAGGGTAAATAAGAGGTACAGACATTGTAATTCTGCTTGTTAAGTTTCTAAATGATCTTCCACCAAGTGTTTTTGCAGAAACACTCTATCGGAACTTCCCTTGAAAGTGGGTTGCATATGTATTTCTCATCCTCATTCCACTTGGAGTTTAGAGCAAATCCCTCTGGTGATAAAACACTCCCATGTATTAACTGATCTTGCCTGCAATGTTTCATTTCTAATCAAAATTCATCACATAAACCCAAGTCCAACAACAAAAACAAGCAAGTAAATTCACATGAAACTACTGCACAAATTGAGCTTACCTCTTAGTGTACTGGAAAATGAGTATGTAGATGGGTCGATTTCTTTCGGGAAACAATTAGCAATATATAATGTGAGAACATAATATACATATATATATATATATATATGCTGTAATACCCGATAAAATAAATAAATAAACAAATATTGAATAATAAAAAAAAAGTATTTTGTTTAAAACATATTAATTGGACTTTGTCTTTTCTTTGAGTCAATCTAATCATTTAATTTATGTGGGCTAAAATATTAATAAATGATAGATAAATTAAATTGGTAAAATTGAGTTTTTAAACTAAGTGGGTCTAAATTATAATTGTGTAATTTTAAAATCCTATTAAAATTTGGAGAGTTAATAAATATATTATATTAATTAATAAAATCTGTTTTAAGTGAATAAATAACTAAACCTAATCTTATTTTTATTATACAACCTGAGAAAGAGCCAAGCCGCCCCTTATTGTATTTGTGAAAGAAGTTGCGTACAAAATAATCAGAAAAAGGAGCATCAGCCATCATGTATTTTTTTTCGTTTCTTTTAGTTCACAGTTAAAATTTTGAAATAGCATATATGATTGATTTGACCGGATGTTAAGTTTATTAGATTACCATGTTATAACAGAATGCATTAGACTATATATAGATATATATTATATCTATATTGAACCAGCTGGGAAAATAAAAGAAGAAAAAGTTAAGGTGAGGAAATTGAAAAGTTGCTGCAAGACAATAATTATGTTATTATATATAGATATATATGTCTCACCCCTTATCTAGCTCACCTTGCTCACCCCACTTTAGCGACGGACCAGGCGACGATTCGGTCCGTCGCTATATGTAGAACCATCGTCTTAGCTTTTAGCGACGGACAACATATAGCGACGGATCTACATATAGCGACGGACCGAATCGCCGCCCGAACCGAACCGTAACTAAAGGGGGTGAGCAAGGTGAGATAGATAAGGGTTGAGCTTAAGATCCGGACCGTATATATATATATATATATATATATATATTATTGTAATAAGTTTTGGCCATGAAATGTATAAAAATAATTAATATATATAATTGAAGTTATGTATATTAATTTTAATTAATTAATTTTGTCGACATAGTTATAAAAATTTTTAATAATAAAATTTAATTGTATTATGTTATTAATGATTGTATTATAATAAAATCTTATTAAATTAATTAGATTAAACGGAGAGAGTCTAAACGAGTTTTTGGAATATACTTTGGGTATTACATTACTTAATTCAGGTACGAATTCCGTACTCTTTCAGCGAGACTCTTTTATTTTTAATTTGTTCGTTTCGTTATTCGTTTCGAAATTTATTATTGCTTCTCATAATTATCCTTTGTCAATTTATTGTGATAGTTTTGTTTTGGCGTTGTATTAGAACTCATATTTGTACTCGTTAGAACTAGTGTATCATGTCTAAATTTTATTTTGATATTTATAGTGATGTACATGTTAGTATATTTTTGGAGACTTGTGTTGATGATTCGTTCGATTTAACATGTACATGTTAGAACCCCTTTGTATTGATATTTTGTCGCATGTGTTGTGACATGATATTTTGTTAGAATACCGTAGGGCATCACCTGTGGGGGTACCACAGACATGTCCTCTTGGCACCGAGGCATGACATCTTCCGTGGCGGTGTGACCAGTCCACGGCGTCTCCGTTTTGTGCTCCGGTGGGAGTTGGTCATTTGGTGTTTTGTTGTGGGAGGCGTATGGGTCGACCCTAGTTTTTCTATTCTGTTCTGTTCTGCAGATTGGTGATGTTTTTTCCAAACACACCTTTCAATTTTACATGCATTGGATTCGCGGTCCAATGTCTGTGACTTGCCTGTATGGCATTATTTGACTTGCCTGTGTGGCAAGGTATATTTTTTTCCTGTTTTGAGCTTGGTATGAAATAACACCCGGCCATTTGATTCAGCCTATTGTTTTGTTGTGTTAGTTTTGTTCGTTTCATTTCAGTTCGTTTCGTTTCATTTCATTTAATTGAGTTAGTCATTTCGGTTCATTAATTATATTCTATATCTGTACTGGGCATTCAGCTCATGCTATGTTTTTCTTCTGGCAGGTAATCAGGGGGATCAAGGGCAAGTGGGACGAGAGCTCTCTTTTATCCAAATGATTTAGATATATTATGTTTAGTTTATGATACATTAGTTTGTTCGGAATTGTAATAATTATTTTAGATTGTGGTTTAAGACAATTGATATTTATTATGGTTGACTTGTGGTATTTATCATATATTAAGACTATTCTGTTGTGGCTTTGAGCCTTGCTATTAAATTCATCCGTTTTGTTATGTTTTGAGTAACCTCTCTTTCTACTTCGGAAAGGGGGTGTTACATACAGAGCCGGTCCTGGGGCAGGTCCATCGGGGCGACCGCCCAGGGGCCAAAGTTGAGGGCCCAAATTTTTTAAAAAATTATGTATATATGTGTATAAAAAAATAATTATAAAATATAATGTAAAATAAATCAATAAATTAATATGGAGAATCAAAATAGACTCTTAGCCACACAAAAAAAAACTCTTCAACCCTCTCAGTTCATATTTGATTCACGGTTTAACTGCAAAATTTAAAATATTTTGTATTAACTGACGAGGATAAATATTTGATTCACGATTTAACTGCAAAATATGGCATACTTGATTAAAAAGATGTTTATATTACACATTTCTATATCATAGATGCTAACAATTTAAGAAAACACAAAAGTTCTATTTTGATTTTTGATTATGAGTTTTAATCTTATATTTATTATTCCCTCCGCAATATGATAAAAAATTTAGTTGATTTTATATGTATATTAAAAATAAAAAAAATAAAAAAATTTATCCATATTTAAATTCTCATTTAATTGTATAATTTATTGTACATAATTAATGATATTTCATAAATATGCATTTAAATAAAAATACGACAATTGAACTTAATATATGGCCAAGGCAGGGGCAAAACTGCTCTCGAGATAGTAATTAACCTTTAACAAAAAGATATTAAAGTGAATTTTATATATTTATATAAACAAACTAGTACTAATAAATAATGAATTTTATATAGTTATATAGTGTAAATTATGTGTCTTGTGTTGAATACACCTCCAAAAAAGTCACAATCCGTACCAAATAGAATTATTTTGTAACAATCCTTGTATCTGTAGATATGTAATAATCCTAGATATTTTTAAAAGTTAAATAAATTATATTAATTTTAAAGTATAATTTTAAAAAATTAAATTTGATTATATACTTTGAAAGTAATTTATAATACTATTAAAATTTTAATTGATTGAGATATGTAGTTAATGTAGATAATTAGAATAATTGTTTATTATAGATTATTTTATTATTTTTAATATTTATTATTATTACTATTTTTGGTGTAGCAAGATTTTGTTAAAAAATAAATAAATAAATAAATAAAGGAAGAAGCCCGCGGCCCGACCCAACCCGGGCCACGGACCTCACAATTTCAGCCCGCCAAAATCCGGGCCATTTTGGACCCGGCCCGCCCGCCCGTTTGCCATCTCTAAAAGGGGCACACTTGAAATTTTTTGCCCTGGACCTTGTAAAACACAGGACCGACTCTGGTTACATATGCATTAAAACCAAATTGAGGAAGGTGAATCAAACATACCTCGACTCTTAAGTTGTAGCCAGGGGAAGAAGCAATGCTAGGGAAGTTTATATTTGATCTGAAAGACCTTGAATCTTCTCTAAAACTTGTAATATAAGATGATGAGAACCTTCTTGCTTTTGTGTTTTCGCAGCTAATCATTTGAGGCTTAAGAGTCCATTCTCTTAGGTTGAACTCTGCAGGCTCATCTCGTCGTCACGAATTTAGAGGAGATTGCGGGAAATCATGAGATAGTATCAGCTTCATGCGAAAAACACCATTTTCATAAGGAGTCCCAACTGTAAGGTCAGAGATCTTCACATTCAAAATCGAAATTTAAATAATCCCTTTATTCCAAAATTAGAGATGTGTTTTTGACATTATAAGTCAATTTTTGAAATCTTTAGTTTCGAAAACTTACAAACTAAAACTTGCTACTAATTACCATAATAGTTGCTTTTAAAACCTAAATGAATTCATACCAATTATGAATATTAGGATTTTTTTCAAATGGACTTAAAATGTAAAAATGTATCTTAGCTTTGGAATGGAGGGAGTATATTTATCTTTTTTGAGCAACACTCATCAAGAAATACACAAGGGGGTGAATGGTTTCCTTGCCATTGAATCTGGATTCTGGAGTAAAAAAATTTAATATACACAGTTGAGCACTAGGACTGAGCAAGGAACCAAATTGAAATCAAAACTGCACCAACAACCGTACAAATCGCACCAATTAAAACCGCACCAATGGTTCCGGCGTATGTAGCGTTTTAGGTGAGTTGAAAAATCAAATTTACAGTTTCGGTTTGGTTACTAGTCAAAACCGCACGCATAAAACTGAAACCGCAACAAATAATCATCATGTTTTCTCAAATTTGTTACAAGTATATATAATTTCTCTACTATAAAATATTCACCTCATTTTTTTTCGAAGAAATATATTGCAGGGTTGAATGAAGAATAAATAATATCAATCATGTTTGCAAATCAAGAGTGACTTGATATTTCCTAAATCAAATGTGATAACATAGTATTAATTAACCATATAATTGTTGATGTCGGGATCTATTTTGCGAAATTAGCTCCATAATTGTGTTCACTGCATACTACGTTTGCGTGAATGATTTTGCTAACTACTTTACGGGTTTGTTATTTCAGTTGATTTTGAAACCGAAATCACACCAAATGAAACCTAACCGCACGGTTCAAAACCGCACCACACCAATCACAAATGATTTCATGTGCGGTTTTGAATTTTTTAAATCGCACCTAAACAGTTTCGTGTGCGGTTTGAATAAATCGAACCATGCTCACCCCTATTGACCAATGCATCTAGCAGGACAGAAGGACAAAAACATTCCTTATATTTATTATCGCCCAATCCAAGCTATCGGCTTTTATGGACTCTTATAATCAACACGACTAGCTCAACATAAAAATTATGTGTGTTAACATTAACATTGAACAACAAACCATACTTGTAAGTGCATGTAACAAGGGAACAAATGAAAAAAATAAGAGTATAAGACCTACTAGGCCCTGCTAAGGTTCAGATAACTGAGCATAAAGGTAAATTGTAGAATTAGGGAGGCAGATTCATTTGTACCAAACAAATGAAGATTCTTAATCAACCTACAACAATCAATCGAGTAAACACAATGTCACATAACTAAATGTTATAATCTCTTCTTGTCCTTGTTTTAGTTTCTTTTTCCCTTTTTCCCCCCAATTTAGATATAGTGAACTGAGATGATATAGGATATCAGTGAGCAAGAAGAGCTCCACCCAGTAATTCTACTGCCGTTGAGGTAAATCTTAGTATGCTTTCTTGTATAGTAAAGGAATCAGAGCAAACAAAATACTTATCATTTATACATGTATATATCATAGCAAAGATTCCAATAAAAACAGGAATTCATCGGTTTAGAAGCCACAAATCTTGGTCCAACCAATTTAAACAAGAGCAAATCCCAAATGAGATAACAAAACAAAAGGCTTAATCAGTACTAGAAAGACGACATTTTGACTAACCTGAATCGACGAGAATACAGCCTCCCTTCCCGTTACTTTCGTAGACGAAAGATATTGCATGAGCTCTTGCGTTCAGAATTTCAAGGCTTGAATTTCCTAGCTGTTCAGCAAATGCAGAATATCATCTTCATTAGTAAATGGCCTTGAATCTGCAATGACTTCAGCGTGAAGCCTGTGAAGGAGAAGGAGAGTCCCAAGCTGGCACTCGAAGCTCGGCTAAGAGCTGCACCGCTGCTCAAATCATCAAGATCTGAAATGAAATGAAAATAAACAAGATCTGAGATGAAATTGATGGACCTGGAGGGCTTGAGAGGGCTAGGGCTTCGATTGAGAGGTATGATAACGTATGAAATCACACCAGGTATGATAAGGCCCACCATTTAACCAAATTATGGTTAAAAAAGTGAGTCTTGTATGTTGAAATATCAAAAATTATTGTGTAAATATCCATTCCTTGGCCTTTTTTCCCATTGAATTTGAACTGTGTCCTATTTTATTTTAGTACGTTTGTTTTAAAACTTCAAACGGAACTTGAGATATGCTGACTTAAGTTTATAACGTTTAATACAAGATTAAATAACTAATTATATAAGTTACAACATTATCGATTTACTACTCAAACTTTCACAACCTTCTATCAGTTTTGTATAACAACATTTATCTATTTTTTGAAAAATTTAACTTTTATTAATTCAAACTTTTGAAATAAATTACAAAGACAAAAATAAATTTTGATTTGAACTCAACTCAACCCATAGTAAAGTTTGTGAGCAACTCGTCTTAGACGATCCTAAGTTCATACATTAGCGTCCAAGATTGTTTATAGTTTAATTAACTCGATTTTTTTTACTCGAATTTTAGTTCAACAAGTCAAAACTTAACTTGATCTTTTATGTTTATTTTTCTTGCAATTTTTTAAAAACATGTGAAAATCAATTATATGTATATTTTGGGCTACTGACGTTTAGAGAGGTAGTGTTTGAAGATCCAAACGTACCATAGTGTTGAATTTGGACCCCAAACGCGATGTTTGTGAGTTAAATAAATTACGTTTAAAATAAGTTGCTTGTAAGCGAACAAGATTCTCAAATGCGTTTTGTGCGTTTGGAATCTCTAAACGTACCAAACACTCCAAACATGGTATACGAACAAAAACTATATAGAGTTTGTTCGGCTATCAGCGTCCGTAACATTTGGACCTTGAAACGCACCGCACTAATTTTGGTGTGTTACCTTTGAGGTTCAAATGTTATGTTTATGAGTTAAATAAATCATGTTTAAAATAAATTATTACTAGATGAACAAGATTTTTATGTGCGTTTGAAATTCTAAACATACACAAACTTCGTCTGTTCCAAAATATAAATTCAATGTTGAATATTTAGAGTTAAATTGAGATATTTATACATTCAAAATTTGACTTTTTTTAAAAAAAAAATCTTATGATTTACAAAAAAAATTAGATAGATTATAATTTTATACTTATATTATGTAAAATTAAATAACTTAATAAATATATAAATTTAAAAATATTTCAATTTAAATTCAAAAATTAAATTTATCATATGGTATTTTAGAATGGATGAAGTATTTATTTACCAATTAATATATATCTATCTAATAAAATACAAATGATTTTGAATTTCCCGCTCATTCAATAAATCATCTGGGCCGTCCAAAGTTTGGGATAAATCTCACCATCCATCTATCTAATAAAATACAATCTATCTAATTCTATCTATCTATATCTATATTCTATATATCTAATTATATCTAATAAAATATAAATAATTTTGAATTTTCCGCTTCACTCAATAAATCATCTAAGGCGCCTAAAATTTGGGATAAATCCCACCATCCATCTATCTAATAAAATACAAATGATTTTGAATTTCTCGCTCACTCAATAAATCATTTGGGTCGTCCAAAATTTGGAATAAATCCCAGCGTCCATAGTGCCGGAGGCACGGGACTGTTGCTAGTATATATATATAGAGCAAGGATCAAGTGTATACTCTTTATCTTACTTATCCGTGCTCACCCCCCTTTAGCGACGGACCCGACGACGGTTTCGACTGTCGTCTATACTTTTAGCGACGGACAACATATAGCGTCGCTAAAAGTATAGACGACGGTTGTATGATCGAACCATCGCCGAGTCCGTCGCTAAAGGGGGGTGAGCACAGGTAAGTAAGATAAGGGGTATGCACTTGATCCAGATCGTATATATATATATATATATAATCGTGGAGTACACATTGACGACGATTTTTTTTAAGCTATAGCAACGGTGAATCAATCGAGTTTATAGTGACCGGTGAACTATTGCTATAGTTTAAAAAATTGTTGTTATAAAATTATTGTTATAGATGACTTTGTCCTAGTCCTAGTTACTGTAAATATAAATACATATAGCTGTAGAATTAAAGAAAATTCCAGAAGGGTCTCCATTAAAGTTAAAGTGACTATACCCCATACCCAGTCCAACAGGAGAGAGAAAAAATCAACAGGAAAAAAAAGAAAAGGGAGAAAGTACAAGTTTTTTTTAGAGAGAGAAGGTGAATAAATTTCTGGAGAGAGAAATGAAAGGAGGGAGAAAGAAGACCAGCGGCGGTAGCAGTAGTTCAGACACCGGCGTTCAACAACACCACCTCCTTGGTCCGCCGTACGCAGACGGACTGTACGGAGAAGCTATTGATGCGGAGGAGACGACGACGGAGGAGCTGCAGCAGGAGGAATTCGAAAAAGAAGGGGAGGGCAAGGAGAGGGAAAATGAAGAGGGAGAGGAGGAAAAGGGTTATGATCAATTTGGACATCTGGAAATCGAAGAGGGAGAGGGAGATTTAGAGAGGGAAGCTGAATTTGCGCCCCCAAAACTTGCTGAGGGTTTTTATGAGATTGAAGCTGTACGCAGAAAAAGGGTTCGCAAGGTCTTTCCTCTTCTCTCTCTATCTATATCTATATAAATGTATATTCAGTTTGTTTTTATTATGTTATACTTGTTTACATATTTTGTACATTTCCTTTTCCCCCCTGATTTTGTGGGTTTTTGTCATGTGGATTTGCATAACAAATGCTGCTTCTAAAAGGGACAAGTCCAGTATCTCATCAAATGGTACGTTCCCTGATTTTTTTAGCATTTTCCTAACTTTTTTGGTTATCTTATTTGTGTGCTAATTGCATTTTCCGAACAGGAAACTTTTATTTGCAAGTTTTTTTTTGTGGGTTTACTTGCGTATAGGGAGTAGCATTCTTTTGATGTTAACTTGAAGGAGAATCCTTGTGTAATTTAACTTGTATTGATAAAATTATGTGGAGTATTTGTAGAATGGTTTGATTCTGATCCTAGGCTGTATATGTTTTTTGTTAAAGGCGAGGCTGGCCAGAGACCGCTAATACTTGGGAACCCTTTGAGAATCTTATGTCGTGTTCTGATGTTATTGATGCATTTGAAGAGAGGTTTTTACTTCTACTCGTGTTTTTATTCGAGTTTATGGTTGATTGGTTAGTTGTCTCAAGTTGTTTCTTACTTACCTTCTTAATCACTAGCTTTTCATTTATTTAAAATATGAAGCTTGCGATCTGGAAAACATAGGTCATCACGCAAACGTAAGCGCAAGTCTGCGGGGCCTTCTCCTCAAGCTAAGAAGAAGCCACAATTTTCTTCTGCTGCAGCTACTTATAATGTACCAGCTGGGAAGGGAAAGTTTATTGAGGATACTTTTGTCATTCCTTATCTTGATGATGAGAGTCATAAGAATAGTAGTGAGACTAATATGGGGGGCATTAACTATGTTGAAGCAGCTGAGAAAGAACATGAAAGTGAATCTGTTATGGTACCTCCACAAGTTGAAGAAGGGAAAGAGCAAAATGAAAAGGATGTAAACCTCAGTGAATCTAAAGGTACACTAGTCACCAACGAGGGCAATGCGGAAAAGTTGGCCGTAGATATCCAAGAGTCGGAGATGTCGGAAGTATTTTGCCTTGTGAATGGGCTGTTGAATGTTGATGGAGAGGAACCAGTTCATGCTGGTCGCCGCATTGGAGCTAGAAGAAGGAAGGCTACTTCTGTGAAGAGGTTTAAGCAAGAACAAACCCTGTGTGTAACAAATTATGCTGCACAAGATGTAACGACAAGAAACACTCGCTCGTGTGGTATAACTGGACAGCAATGGGATCAAAGTACTGCTTACAAGGGTAATGATCTGAGTTTCAAGAATAAGTATGATAATATCAAAAGCATGTTTGCCATCACCGAGATCATCAAGCCTATAAGCTTTGCATCTTCCGAATCAGATAACTTGCACGACATCTCAGTAACCTTTTTGGCCATGAGGTTTGTGATACAACACCCAACTTCTGAAAATTTGTATTCAGAAATTAACTTTATCAGATCTTTCCTACCGACGTTAATATATAGAAGTTAACCGAGTGTCTTAGGTACAATATCATTTTATTGAAATCCTTAGGATAACTGCTACTTACATGATCCTACCTGCTTATTAATATCTTATATTTGTCTTTTTAATAATTAGACATGGGTCATCCTTCTCCGGTCTTTCTTCAATTTCTTAGTTACTGCAGATCAAATGAAAAAAAATTAAACTAGCATATTATTTTTCTTGTTGATTTCATACTATATAGGATGTGCGTGCAACATAAGTCTAAATTATTAGTTCAGGCCTACTTGAGCATTTTATAGTTGTTTTTCAGTTTAATTTAATGGTAAAGGGTTCCTCATAGTTTTATCTGTTGAATCAATGTCAACCTGGAGTAGAACCTTATCAATTTTTTTTTAAGTTGTGAATCACTTCTCTCTCTCTCTGAGTGTCCAAAATAAAAATAAGGGGAGTGAGTGTTTACGCTGTTATTATGATATGACACAATTATGCTTAACGGGTTTGTCATTGCTTTTAACTTAATCTTGTTATATTATTTTTTTTTAGAAGGTTGTGCTTGGTTCGATGGTAAGTGTTTTTTATTGAATTATTTATGGTTCCACTTGGTACTACCTTTTCTTTGTGGTACCTTCTGCATTTTCCCCTTCCACTCTATTGTGAGCTTTATCAGGTCCCCCACGCCCACCAATAAAAAAGAAACCCTAACAAATATACACGATCAGGAGTAGAGAAAGTGGGAGGACAGGAGGGGGAGGGAGAGATGATTTTCAAAGGATGTCTATAAATATGGGTTTTTTTTCTTTTCAGGAACTTTTCCTCTGTATCAAGTGAATTATAGTGTTGTTCGTTGGAAGATATACATTATATTCCTTCAAAACATTTAGAAGGAGTAGGGGAGGGAGAGGGGGAGAGAGAGATTACTTTTTAAGATGTTTTTTCCACAGAAATTGCTCCTTTATATCATGCGAGTCATTGTATTGTTTGTTGGAATATATATTTTATACTGGATAAGTTAGGAAACTGGAAAATAGTAAGAACGCAAGTGAAATGAATGAAAGATAATATTGATATGATTTAATGTTTCATTGGGTGGAAAAACAAGTATTAAATATCGATATTAGGGATATCCAAAAAATAAATTAGTTAGTGTTGTTTAGAAGCATCTCTAATTCCACAATTTGATTTCTTACTCTTTTATGCTAAACTTTAGCCGTGTTAATTCGTAGTAAACAAAGACATTCTTCCTAGGATTGGGACAGGTTGTATTTATGATACGACACTGGACATAATATAGGAACAACGGATGGTTGTAATTCTAGAAATTGCTTGATCACTAGTTGTGTTGGCAATAAATGGTTGGGATCGCCATCAGCATGACTATATTTTAATTTTATTATTATTATTATTTTTATATAAGTAGTCTATAAGCTTGAGTAGTTTAGTGCTTGACTAAACTAAGTGATCTGCTATTATGGTTTAGGATCTCTTGCTATTTTGGAGAACTTTCTATGTGATTGACCTATATGTTTTTGTTTGTCTAAATGATGCTGATTTCGTCCTCTTAAGCATTTTGAAACAACAATTGTACACTTGTCATGTTGAACTTCATCTAACTAATAGTTAGTGAGTGTGTGTGTCTATATGCATTATTGATTGTTGACATGCCAATTTGCCATCATCACTCTACAGTTGTTATCAACTCTTTTAATAGCCATTTATGGATAAAGGTGAACAGCATTTAAACTTTGTTTGTAATGTTGACTTTTCTTTAAATGATCGTACTCTCAAAATATGATATTGTCTAAAAGTTATATCAAGACCCCGATTTAAATTTTTCTTGTGGCATTAGTGTATATCCTACATCCATAGGCCGTCAAACCCTACCCATTCATATCAATTTAAAAAATTGCTGCTGTTATTTGGGATGATTGAGGGGTCATGCCTCATTTAGTTAAAGGATTATTATGCTGCTGGAGTGGTGCTACAGTGGGGGGGGAGGGCTATAGTGACACACATGTTGTCTTGGCTTGTAGTTGGTTTGGGAGGGAATTTCTTAGGATATCTGGATATGTTTTGAGGACAAGGAGTTCTTGGTTTTAATGTTCATTCATTAAAGTCAAAGTTATTTTTGTGTTCCTTTTCTTTTGTTGGCTCCAGAACGAGTATGACAAGGGCTTAATTCCTTTCCTGGGGTCTTACATGACTTTGCATTATGATAGCTTTTGTTTCTAAGTGAGTAAGTGGGAAGTTGTCTGCCTGGGTGTTCATTTGGTGGTAGAACTTTGGTATAGTCTCTATTTTATTTTTGGCTGAATTTTTAAAAAGAACTTTGGGTTTCTGTTTCTATCTAGTAAATTTGGATTCCATGTCTTTTTCATGTTTCTTTCTTGTAAATTTACCTGTCATAAAGTAAAATTCCTGTAATAGATTGAACATACTAAACTATTGTTGCAGATGTAGTTCGGTGCTTTAATGTTTTGATATATTCTCCGTTTTGAAAATGTGTTTTATGTATTTGTTTATTTCTATTTTGTATAACTTCATTTTAATAAAATAAAATTTTCCATCCTTGCCTTCAGCAGCAATCACATGCATTGATAAAAATTCAATGCAGGGAATATTTGTAATTTCTTGAGAAGAGTGTAATCATATTCTTAGGCGAAATGTGGTTCACACTTGGGTGGTATGGAGCAGGAAGTGTAGCTTAAGAACAGAAGTTCTCTTTCTAGTAACAAGACCTTTTAGTTCAGATATGAGTTTAGGAAGGGTTGAAGTTGGTTGGTCATGTCAACTTGCTTCAATTCTTTGATGGACAATATACATTTAATTTGATTAGGCTCTGTTTACAGTATAATTAGCTAATGTATTGAGCGGCATCTATTCTATTCCTCTGTACTGTTTATCTGGAACTTAGTTAATACTTTAGCTCTTTTATTGAAAGATGATTAGACACTTATTTGGCTGTCACTTTAGGGGAAGCTTTATGTGGTTTAATTGAATATTTATATGTTGTCATTGGCTTTACAGGTCTGATGGAAAAGAGGTGATGGTGGATAATAAATATCTCAAGGCGAAATATCCACTTCTGGTAATTATCTCTAATTCTCTATCATATTATCACTTCATGTTTTTATTCTTCCTCGTCAATGTTGCTGTGACTTCCAATTTATTGTGTATTGTTGTTAATATTAGTGTAAGTGACATTTCTTATACTATTATGCCAGTTGATCAACTTCTATGAACGACATTTGAAGTATACTCCTGCTGCATAAGGGCCGGACAGATCTGGGAGGTAGAAAATGTAGATGGATCAGTATAATGTCTTTCTCGATATAATGTTGTAATTTTGTAGCTGGAGGCTTTAGTGCAGTTTAACCAATGCAACCTTATTTAGGGCAGATAGCAAATATGGAAAAGCCGGAGTTCCTTTTAACAGCATATCTTGTATACTTTCTGGTAATATGAATTCAAGTATCTTTTGTGGATATTATTTAGATTGAATCATGGGATGCTTATTAATGCTGTTACACAATTTTACCTATCACTATCTGAGTTTTTAGTGTACATGCGTGTATCTTTTTTTTGCAAGTCTGACTTTGAAATTACTGTGCCCCTTGAGGAAAATGAAATGGACTGTATCGCGGAAACATCTCCAGAATTAGCTTTCCATTGTTTGCACTACAATTTGAAAACTTTTATTTTAACTACAATATTTTACTTGCTGATGCCAAGGTCTTTGATCATCAAGTCTTCTATTTTCTTAGTTAAACTATTCCTACAATTGCTGTATTCCTGTTTCACAGGAACCTATTCTCCAAGTACAGACATGTAGCAAAGCTCCTCTTGTGAAATTTCTATAGGATTTGGCCATGGAGCAGTTTCACTTTCTCTTTCATGATATTGACATGATCTTTTTTTAACATTTTCGGTTATCATTTTTATAATCAGTATAGATTATTATCTCATCTTGAAGTTATCGGAAAAAGTATCCATGTCACATTTAGTAGTATTTTATTATCATACTCCTAAACATGTTTGTAAGCATCTTAAATTTATTATTAAGGTTAATATATTACCAAGTTCGTTTTGGTTGGTCTAAAAGGCATCTGCTATGGTATATATAAACAAATAGAAAGGGGAAGATAAGTTTAGGTAAGCCGCTTTGTATATCATTCTCCTCTTCAGATTTCACCAAAGTAGCGTAAACTCAAATGAGAAACAGAGGGCCGCCGCCGCTGGTTCCATCTCTGATGGTGGGAGTTCTTAGTTTGATAATCTTTGGGCTGAGCTTACTGTACTTATCTGAATATATAATACCGCTATTTCAAGGAGGAGACGAGGAAGGAGGCCTTGTTGCTTCTTTTGCAAATTTTGATTCTTCCAATTATATTGTTAGTGCTGATACACTTGCTCACTATATGTTTTCCTGTTCGGAACAATCGTGCTGGAAATCTGCAGATTGGGAGCTCTGGTTATGATGATGGGTTTGGGTTGGGATCTTTGCTTCTAGTTGTTCTCTTCTTTATTCTGTATAATGTGATGTGAGCCATTCTTCTTGTTCTACAATATGCATGTGGTGTGGTGTAAACTATGTGGGGGAGACTTTTGTCTTGTACAAATGATGATGCAGGTTTCTTTTTTGCTTCATAGTTTGTGTTTGCATGTTAAATACAAGATTTTGGCAAAAAGAAGTCCACAGCACTCAATGGAGGCCAAGGGAATAGCTCTAAAAAAGAGCTGTTTCTATAAAGGTTTGTCAACTAATATTCCACCAAATCATAAATGGTTACCCCTTCATTCTCTTCTTTCTTTTCTGTCTTGTAATGAATATCTGCAGAAGTCCCTTTCCACATTTCACACTTCAATCATGAGCATTTGGGGTTTGAAAAATCATATGATAAAAGGATCATACTTCAATCATATATCACAAAGCACACTCAAACAACAAGTGAATTGAATGTAAAGACTTACCATGATAAATTATCTATCTGTTTAAATTTTATTTATTCTTGTTTTATGGGGTTGGGAATCTACTTTGATAAAGCATGAATATAACACACAATTTTTTTTTAAATTAAAGTGTACAAGGACTTAATTGCCAATTTAGGATGAAACCCTTTGAGTCCTTCACTATATATTCCACCCTTGGAAGCAATATATTGGATGTATGATGACTCTTGAAGAGAGTCGTTATAGCACGGACAGGAAGGTCGATTGTCGTGGATTCCAATCAAAAGGGGCCCAAATATATATATAGTCCATATCAAGAGCACTCCTCGTATCTAGTAATAATCCTTAAATCACATACCTATATAAAGCTATCTTATTTTTGGCTCAAATTCAAAATTCGTACTTTCCAACAAAACAAATCCTCATACCCAAATCGTGGTTTTCTCTCTCCAAACAAATTGGCATCTACCAAAACAAAACCCATTTCAGACCCAAATGGTGGTTTTCTTTCCAAACAAATCGGCATATACCGAAACAAAACCAAGAATCCCCCTATTTTAGATTCAAGCAAATTTGAGTACCCCTATTTCAGATTCAACCAACCTAGCTCGAAAAATCCGAGTCACTCAAAATTTTGTGTTCCTGTTACTAACCATGCAGGAGGGCAAAATCGTCTTTCATCTTCCAGAGACAACCCCGGAAAATCAAATCAACCCCGGAGATAACCCCAGGAGATCAAGTCAAGCCCCGATGACAACCCCGGGAGATCAAATCAAACGCTAAAGACAACCCCAGGAGATCAAATCCAAACCTCGAAGACAACCCCAGGAAATCAAATCAACCCTGGAGACAACCCCGGGAAATCAAATCAACCCTGGAGACAACCTTGGGAGATCAAGTTAAACCGGCAACAACCCCGGGAGATCAAGTCAAAGCACCATAAACAACCCCGGGAGATCAAGTCAAGCCCCGAAGACAACCCCGAGAGACATCAAACCAACCTCAGAGACAACCTTGAGGACTGTCAAAAGTCAACAACTAGCAAATCTCGGAGACAACCCTAAGAAAAGACGGCTACAACTACATCAAGCCCGGAACCAACCCGGGAGGGGAAAAAAATAGTAATTTTGCCAACTCAACATCAATTCAACCCAAATCAATGGAAAAGAAGTAACGCCGAACCATAACATCAATCGCAAGTGAAAACAACACAAGACAACTCAACGGATGGAGTGGGAAGACTCGAAGATCTGGTAATGGACCCATCTTCCCAGATTTCAGAAAATATCAAATCCCATGTCATTGTGTAGCTCTCGTCAAGGTCTTTTCCGGAAAGGTATAACACGCCTCCATCGGATTCCCATATTAAAAGTTATGAAGGATCGAGAGGACAGCTCGTTGGCCCGAGTGCACGTACTTCGAGATAAAAGGACCTACCGAGCCCGTGCCCACCCGGGCAGCCACAGGCAGACTCGCGGCTACTTTGGTTTATAAATAGATCCCCCATCAGCCAAAAAAAAAAGAAAAAGAGAGAAAACTCTGTCCATTTCAGCTCTTAACCCCTCCTATAATGTTCTAAACTTCAATATTCTTCTTTCTAAACACTTGTATACATATATTCTACGACATATGAAATTTTAACTAGTGAAAACCGATTTTTCAAGCTCCAAAATCGGTCTAAATCCTTCTTTGCAGCATATATTTATAGATTCTCGTCAATTAGTTATGCCCGGATCGTTGATCCGTGGCTTTTTCTCTCTTTAATATATATATATATATATATATATATATATATATATATATATATATACACACACACACACATACACATACACATACACATATACATATAGCTCAGCTTTCTATAGCGAACCGGAGGGAGTGAACTAAGAGTGAACTGACTATAGCGACGATTTTTTCTGTCGATATAGCCGGTTCGCTGCTTCTAGTTCGCTGGAGAAAGCGAACTGTATATATATATAGTACTTTTTACTGCGTTTAAATATCTGTTTTAACTGCTCATTCAATGCAAATCCATAATATATAAATTTATGGACTAGATTTATCTAAATCTAGCCATATCTAACTTTTAACCGGTTCAAAAGTTATAAAACTAGAATCGTTGAGCTAGAATGACTAAGATTTATTTAAATCTAGTTTTCTTTATAGTTTTTGTAAATATTATGCAACCATGTGAGCCTAGGAGCCCAGGGATCTAAGATCCAGCTGACGGATCTAGATTTGATTCCCATGATGGACCCTTTTCAGCTGTACAACTAGCTTGTAAATTATATTTGCGGTGTTTGGACATCCTTAGATAGCTTTCATGCTCATAAGGTGCCCGACACTTATATGTATATTATTTTGTCGATGATGCTTCATATCTCGAGAATAAAATCAAATCAAGCCGGATACAGAATAAAATGGAAGTATTAAAGGCCTCAATTACTATGTGAGCATAAGGGTTTGAAAACCTGTTTTCAAAACATCATTTCTGCACATATTGCTTAAAATTGAACTTTTATGCAAATCAAACCCTTTGTATATAGGTGCAAATGAGGCATAACATTACTTCCAAATAAATGCACTTAGGCCCAATTAAAACACACATATACACACACACTTTAGATTAATTAAGGAATTGAAAAGACGCGGTAACCGTGTTTTCACGGAAGTCGGGGGGTGGCTAACACCCCCCCCCCCCCGCTTAATCAAGCCCCCAAACTCTATGAATCTCAGTTTCCAAGGCCTGTTAAACAGAGCCCAACAATTGGGCCTTGTGTAAACCTTTTCAAATTCGGTTGAGTTGGTACAACCGTTTCAAAACTACCAACTGGAGACTCTGAATTTTCAAATCGTCGGCATTTTATGTCAAACCCTTTTCAAACTCGCCGTTTCAAACAAAACTCAACATATAGAGAACATAAAGGGTAAAAAAAGGAATTCCAAGAAAAGAGAAAATTTTTCCTGACGCCGACAGGTGGTGACTCTGCTATGGACAGTAGAGGGCTTAAGTCGCATTTCAAACTTTAAAAAAAAACACCTTCTGATCTGCTTGTGTGTGAATGTTGTATTTACATTGAATGGATGTGAATGAATACTTTATTTATCACACTTTAGTGCCTTGCAAAATCTCTGCATGTTGTATTAATGCTTCACACAAATATCATCATTTCATACGATAAGACACGATATATGTGAATGTCCTCCACCAGGAGGCAAACCCATCGGTGTTTGATTACTGGACTCAATGGAGAATAATCCCGCGAGGCTTAGGAAAGGCACCACTCAGATCTGTTCCAATTGAAAGATCAAATTAACTTTCTATCTAGTAAATTATGATGATCTGGGAACCTTCATGCCAAAAAACTGTGAGAGTAGCCTAAGATAGGCCAGTCTCTGATAAACCAAACGCGAAGGGGAGTCTCTTCATGCCTTTCCTCAATTCCATGTAAATTCTAATTCAATGTAAATTACAATTCCATATAAATAAAAGAAAATGTAAATATACATTCCACTCCCTATAAAAAACTGTTATGTTATCCCATCATCAAAATAACTAACATTTGTTTTGTAGGATAAAATTAAAAACCCCTAAAACAGACACATTGCATATCATCCAAACTATTAATGTTTATCAAAACTAAACAACATAGTTTTTTTGTAGGGAAATAATTTGTCCCGTTACCCATTTAAATCCCAAAAAGGTACTAAGCCCATCTTCAGACATGGCTACAAGTGCCAACCTGAATCTACTCCTGTTTCTCGAGAGGAGTTCGAGGGACTAAGAAATCAGATATCAGAATTAGCTATCTTCTTGAAAGAACAAAACAAAAGGACTCAGGGTCAACAAATACCCACTCAAACAGAATCCTTTGTACAGGGAGGAATCCAGGATATTGATAAGAAAGAAAAGCAAGTACAGATACCTGAGCCTCAAACTGAAAAATCCAACAAAACCCCTGAAATCACTAATTTAAAAGAAGATCAAGAAACGGGTGATAATCAAAAGAATGTCCAACAAATGGAAGAAACCATCCGGTCAATCAAATGGACAGAAGCATATGGAAGCGTGACTTATTCAGACTTTTGCATCTTTCCTGGGGTTTATTATCCATACAGGTTCAAAACTCCTAATTTTGAAAAATATGACGAATTGGGAGATCGTTACACTTATTTAAAAATGTTCGTTGGAGAACTCAGATCGTATACCGAGGATGAAAAACTGATAATGTAGTTATTTCAGAAAAGTCTGTCTGGAGAGGCCAGAGCATGGTATGCCAGATTGGATAATTCCAAAATCCATAGCTGGGAAGAACTAGCCCATGCTTTTCTAAACCACTACAGTTTCCAATCACAAATGGCTCCAAATAGATATCAAATTACCAGAGTTAAAAAATAGAATACTGAGTCATTTAGAGAGTATGCCTAAAGATGGAGATGTCTAGCTGCTCAAGTAATCTCATCAATGACATAAATTGAGATGGTAATGACTTTCATTGACATACAAGAAGCTTCATTTTATGAGAGGGTCCTATCAGGCATAAGAAAACCATTCTCAGAAATGATTAAACACAGAGAAATGGCTGAGATGGGGTTAAAGTCTGGTAAGATTAAAGACATCACTGCTTTAGAAGTCGTGGATGAGAATATTTAAGCGGGAAATTATGTGAATAACCCAGGAGGGTTCATAAAAAGAAAGAAGAGGATGTATCCTTGGTGTTGCAAGGACAGACTCAGAAAGGCAATCAAAACTTGTCCATCCAAAGGAAAATTTATTCTCCTTTTCAAGTATCTGCACAATCCTAAATCCTCCATTGCAAAAAGTTGGAGGTCAGATGTCAAAGATTTTCACACCCTTAGGGGACTCATTGGAAAATATATTCAAGCTTTTGACAACACAGAAGAAAAGTGTCCAACTCCTTCCTCAAACCAAACCAAGTGGAAGGAATTTTGATACACGTAAGAAATATGCTTATCATTCTAGAGCTCCGGGGCATGACACCCAAGATTGCTGGTCTCTTAAACACAAAATCTAGGATCTGATAGAAAGTGGTGAGATCATTGTAACAAAACCAGAATAACCACATGTGCAAGATAACCCTCTCCTTCAACACAAGGAAGAGAATGTCAATATAATCAGCAGAGGGAGTGGAGAAAGTTCTAACTACCTCAAATATGTAGGTGATTCTCCCAAAACCAACAAAGATAATTTTGATAAGCGGGATTATTCGATATTCCAGTTTATGATAGAACAAAAAATGAAATCTATCAAACAACGGGTTGATCAACTGGCAGAACTGGTGATACATCAACACCAAGTAACTCGACAACTGATCAGTCAGGGGAATACAAGTCTCCTCTCCCTTATCACCAGGAATCAACAGCAAGTCCAAGAGAATGAAACCTTGGAAGAAAAACTTGCAAGGAAAGCAAGATCCCAGGCTCGTCGGGACTATGCAGACCAAAGAAAGTTTACTCCTTTGGGTAAACCAATAGAAGAATTTTTGCAGATGTTGATCAATGAAGGGAAGATCACAGCAATGCTACCCCCAATCAATACACGTTCCAAGAGATTTGATGCTACCAGGATCTGTCAATACCACTCCAACACTCGGGGTCATAGCACTGAAAGCTACTGGACACTTCGTCATCTAATCCAGAATTTGATTGACAGCGGTGACCTGCAAATGGCAAATAATGATACTGTGTTGCCTGAAGAAGAGAAGATATTTCCTCGAGGAACATATAGATAGAGGGAAGTTATAGCAATCATATCCTCTGAAATAGATTTTTCTGCAACACCTTTTGCAATCCAAAGAATAAAGGTCAAAGGAGTAAAGAACACTTTGAAGGTGGTTGCACCAAAACCATTAGTGTTGTCATTCAGGCCACAGTATCCCATTATCAGCCTGAAAAGATTCCCATGGAACTATGGGGAGGATGAGGTATCAACTTCAAATCAAACTTCTGCTATATTAAAGGAAACCCCGTTGTATCTACCTCAGCGAGTAATGAAGCTAGTAATCAAATCCAAGGGGAAAGTGTCTAAGTAGAAAGTTGAAGAATTCCTCTGCAAAATGGGGCATAATAAAGCCAAAGTGGTGCAAAGCTTGAAACAAGCACCTCAACAAATATCCATTATGGACTTGGTGTTGTCCTCTGAAGATTATCGCAAGGTCTTAATGAAAGTACTAGAAGAGGCTCACTTGCCAAAGACAGTGGACACTAAAAGTTTCATCATTTGGTAGATCACATTTTCAACAGTAATGTGATATCTTTCACTGATGATGACATACCACCCGAAGGGACGGGTCATTGCACATAGCAGTGATGTCTTCAGGATATGTGGTCGGAGGTGTGTTGATAGATGGAGGATCTTCCTTGAACATCTGTCCCTATGCCACGTTGGAAAGGATGAAGATCAATCACAATTGAATCCGAAGCAGCCATATAGTCATAAGAGCCTTTGATGGATCTTGACGAAATGCTGTAGGAGAAATTGAACTGCCAGTGGAGATCGATCCGCATACCTTTTAAATATCCTTTTAAGTGCTAAACATCACCATATGATATAATTTGTTGTTCGGAGGCCATGGATCCATATGGCATGAGTAGTTCTACCTACCCTTTATCAACAGGTCAAATACATCATCAACCATAATTTGGTCACTGTCAATGTGGAACCAGAATATCCTTTCCATGTGAAAAGAAATATACCTATAATCAGTATCAATGAAGGAATTGAGCCTGTCAGTTTTCAAACCCTTGAGGAAATCAACACTCTATATCAACCTATCGAGGCCCCAGCTTTGAAACCCAGAGTTTCCACCGAAGTAATGTCGGCAAGTCAGGAAATGATATCCTTGGGTTTCCAGCCTGGACAAGGGATAGGGAAGAGTCAGCATGGAGTCAGAAGTCCAGTTCAAATTTCTAGCCAGACATGGAAGGCTGGATTGGGCTATTCTTCTGTATCTAACCATCAGAACCCGCACAAACATCCAACAGTTCCTTCTTCTACGATTTTGCTACCAAATCTTACAGATGCAGAATTTGTAAAGCCTCTAAGGAAAATTCCTATTTTTGTGGAGGGTATGCTGATTCCTAGGCCCAAACTGGCTAGTGAAAAAAAAGGTCCTAATTCTGGATCAAGAAAGCGAGGAAAGGAATCAAAGACTCAAATAAGAAGTGAAAAAATGGTTATCAAAAATGTTCTTTCTGGTGCATATTGTGGGTATGAACGAGGATATCCCAGATTGTTAGTTCCCTTAGGCACAATAGTTATTTAGAAGGGGGGTTGAATAGATATTCTAAAAACTTTTTCCCTTTCAAAATACTTATCAGATTTTTTAATAAATTAACCACAGCGGAATATATGATTTGTTTGTTCCCCTTTAAGATAGACCAAGTTTATAGGTGATAAGCAGGTATGATAGATATAGCAGTTATAGTAGATATATTAGACACAATGATTTTAAGTGGTTCAGAGCACTCAAGGCTCTTAGTCCACTCTTCTAATCCACGAGTAGGAAATCCACTAAATATATCTTTACAATCTTTGAATCACTTAGATTCCTTTAAGACCAACAGTTTTGGAACTTCTTAGTTCACTTAGAACTCTTCAACTCCAGTAGACTTGGAATACACTTGATAAAAGTTGAGTTCTTGAGTTGTTCTACTCAATTGCAGTTAAGTATACATTCGAAAGAACTGAGTAGTTGAGCAAGCTTTTCTTTTCTTGATCGTAAAGTTTGGACGTTGAGTGTTCTTGAGCTTTTTCGTTCGTGCTTGCACTTCTATTTTTTGAATCTCTGTCTGATTTGCTTATGAAAGGGCCTTTAAATGTTTCCGTTGAAGGCATCCGTTGTAGCATTTAATGCTTCAGACATTTCTGAGCACTGATGTTGACTTCCTGGAAATATAATGTTCTTTCGTCTAGCCCACTAACATAACAGACTGCTTTCTTACCTAATACTTGGAAAGGTGTTTCTAGCAGGTATGCATTCCTTTCCTTAGCTTCTTTGATACATACTAAGGATGAGTGTTGAATCATTGGGATTCCCGAAATGTCAATGTCTATAAGACATTCTTCATTTTTTATACTTCCTCTTTCATCAAATAGATGAAACTTGGTGCTTTTGATGCTGACTGGAGAGACATCGCGATTATTGTCTTTGTACCATGATCGTTGTGTCTTGTCATGCTCGTGCTTGATTCATCCTTGATCGAAAAGAACACTACAATTTCTCTTAAGCTCTGATACACTACGATCTCTACTTGCTCATTTTACATACTCCATATTTCTGAGAGATGACTGCGATTCTTAACTTGGCTCTACAAACGATCAGACTATCTCCACGATTCTGAGTGTGGCTTCCAAGACAGACTACGATTCTGAAGTAACTTCTTCGATACTCTACAATTCTTCCTTGACTTCTACAATCTCTCAGCTGGCTCGTCAGACTATGATTCTGTTGAGGCCCATCTATTACATCTCAAAATAGATCAACCTAACAACTTGATCTCTCTTTTATACATTCATTTACAGAATGATAAACATTAAGCACAGTTCAACCTAACAATTTTGATATACCATCAAAGTCCTTGTACATATGTTCTATGAAGGACTTTACACATAAGCATATTTATTTACTTTCAACATCAAATTTGAACATGCAATTCCCAACAATCTCCCCCTATTTGATGTTGACATAACTAAGGATATTTGCATCATATCATCAATTTCTAAATGCAGAATGCTAGACAATAAATATGACTTAGTGTTTCAGTGAGAAACTGAAATCTCTAGAAGATAATCATGAATTTATTGATGTTTATAAGAGAGAATTACAATTCAAAATCAATACATCAAATAAAGACATAACCTTATCTTCTAGATTTCTTGAACCTTGGAGGATGTGCATGTTCGTATTCCCTCATTTTCCTACTGGCTTCATTTCATCTTGCAATATCTTCCAGCTCATGTTACTCCAGAGGTTCATTGTGATCATGTTTGTTCATGAAGACGGGATCGCCAATGGCCATGTTCATACTTGTGAGAGATACTTCTTGCCGATTGAGAGAACTGGAAATTGGACTTGCCATTAAGATAGGTTGAGTGCAAGGTTGATGGTAGGTTCTTTGGAAGTGTTCAGCCTGCTTCCCTTTACTTTTCTCATTATTCTCCCCCTTTATGTTAGCATCTAGGGTTCGAATGTCTTGAGATAATCGATTTATGCCTTGTATAAGTTCGTGGAGTTGACTTCTCGATTGAGCAATGTCTTCTTAATTTTCTTGGACTAGAGCATTAGTTTATGATTTGTGTTTTTGTAGAATGGCCAAGACATGTTCGCTTATTTCATCTAATTCAAAGAATATGCTTGGAATTCAGTCAGAGAAGATCGTAGGCTAGTAAGGTTTTCTTTAATAAGTTTGTTTTGAGCTTCCTGATTCTGCTGAAGAAGGATAACTGCTTCCTTATGCTTTTGGGTAGATTGGAAGTGAATTTGATCCCTTTCATTTATGCTTTGGATTGTTTCCTTGATGATATCTCGTAGCTTCTTTGTGAGCTCAGAGCTCAGGTTGCTAGGAAGAGTGTTAACAGAATCAATCAAGTGGTTTAATCGTGAGCAGAGAATGAGTTTCTAGATCTTCTTGAATTTCTGTGGTCACTTTCTGTGATGCGATAGGCAACTCTGTTTTGGTAGGAAGAACTGGGAGAAGCTCAAATATTTTCCGAGTGTCTGAAAGAGAGGCTCTTGTATTTTGTTATTGCAGATTTGAGATAGCAAGAGCAACATCGAAATAATTGTTGTTTGAGGAAGAAGTAATGTCTGAATGAGGTGACGGAATAGAGGTTTGAGTTGTGGGAGAGAAGGCTATTAAATCTAGTAGAGAAAGTGACTCCATGATTTGAGTAGGAACAATGTTTGTGGTGTCACGTTGTGCTATTTTCGTGGATTTAAAGGTGGTTGAAGATTGTACTAAAATGAAATTAGGTGTATTTGGTTCATCAGTTATAGAATGTTGGGATTCTCTAGCTAGAAATTGGTTTAGTGGGTGAAGAACCACTTCTAACCATCTTGGCAGTTCATAAAATTGATTGAAGTTATGGAGGGGAGTGGTTAACTATGAAAGAGATGGGAATAGATTGTACCTCATGTATAGTCTCTGAAGAAGAATAATTGGTGATTAACTTCTGAGCAAAATTGAGGTTGTTTGGGAATCCATGATCTAGCACTGAAATTTTTAGATAAGCTTTGTAAGTCCAGAACATGTGATCCCAAGAGTTGAGAATCAGGGCTCTGTGATAGGACATCATGGGCAAATAGGAGAACAACTGATTGTAGTTGGCTCTCATATATCCATTCCAGCCCACTGCAGTAATCTCAACTTCTTCATCCTCTTATTCTTCCCTTTCTTCATCACCTTTATTTGAAATTTCCACCACATCCATCATCTCATCTTTGTTCTTCAGCCTCCTCTACCTCTATAGCTTCATCAATTTCCATTTCCACAACTTCAGAGACTATGATTTCTTGAGGGGCTGAGGGGGCTTCATGAACATCTTCTGGTAGCTCCCCCTCAGTTGTAGCATTCTCTGGCTCAGGTTCTTCTAATGACTCCCCCTCAGCTGGAGCACTTCCTTGTTCAGGTGCTTCAAGAAGCTCCCCATCAATATTAACTGTATTCTCCTCAATAGCTTCGAGCAGCTCCTTTTCAGCATTCATCATAGTCTGATTAGATGCAGTAGGGGTTACTGCACTATTAAGATTGACTATTACATCAGGAATGATTCTGGTCTCATCCAATGAATCATTGTGAGTATCAGTTGTTTGAGGCTTAAATCTTAGTTTAGCCTTCTCAGCATAAATTCTTCTTTCTTCCTCCTTCAGGGATTCTTCATTGATAAGAATATATTTCTTGACAAGCTTTTTTTGTTCTCTTTAGCTTAGCCATAGCCTTAGTACTCTTTTCAGCTTCAGCTTTAACAGTTTGTTCAGGATGAGATACTGCTGCAACATACTTCTCTGGAATGATGGTAAGTCTAGACTCCATGGTGGGTAATGACTCCACGATCGTGGTGAGTGAAGACTTCTTTGATTAATGGCTGCGTTTCTTCTTCTGAGGCTCAGAACTTCCTCCAACCTTATCCTTACCATTCTTCTTCTTCTTCTTCTTTTTCTTCTCCTTCAGAACTTATTCTGGTGATTCAGTTACTTCTAGGGTGAGTTCTCTTTGTGTGAAGAGACCTTGAATCACTTTGCCCGAACCTCCTTGGGACATATCAATGGTTGAGCCTTAAGGCTCTTCTATTATCTGAACACTTTCATTTAATTTCCTCTTACCCTTACTCTTTTTGAACAGAGCTGTGGGTTCCTTTTGATGGACTTCTTCTTTCATAACTAACATGTTTCCCGGCAGAACCGATTTCTTTACTTCACCAGTCCTTCCACTAAACTCAGACACCATCTTTACATTTTTGCAGGGTTTCTTTTCTAATTTTAAAACAGCTGTTGGGTCATATTTTTATTGGGGTTGATGGATTCTCTTTCCTTGTCTCCGGTTTTGCCTCCCAGAGCAGTTTGGAGAATTATGTTGATTAATCTCCCATAGAGAATTTTTCCAGAGCTCTTCGTCTTCTTTAAGATGAGCATCCACTTCATAATCCATTCTATGAGCAAAGCCCCATAGTTGAGTTAAATCCTGAAGTAGATTGCTGTCATGAGCTTCAGTTGGTTATTATTCACAGAGTCGTGGCCATAGCTTTTGCAGCATATGTATTTCCCAATAATATCAGCCAAAAATTCATACTTCTTGGGAAAAACTTTCTTATTGTAGCCCTTGATGCCTTGAAAATTCTTGCGGTGCATCTTTTTCAGACCTTCATGAGAGTCGATGACATTCAGAGATGAAAGGCCCTTTGATTTAAAACCTAGGTCTAGGTTTATATCTTCAGCTCTGAGCTGAATCCGCACCCCCTTGACCTTTGTAGTGATGATGTCATTTTCGAAGACTACATTGCAATAGAATTCTTTCACCAGCTTTGGGAAAATCCTGGTGCTGGTGCTCAGAGCTTCTTCGAGACCAGCTTTCTTTAGAAGGGTTAGAACTTTGTGGAACTGTGGGTCAGCTGTCTTGAATTCGTTGAAGCATAGTTGGTAACTAGATACAACATTGGAAGCAACTATTGATTACTATAATTTTCCTGAACCGAACATAAATTAGTTGAGTGTTTTGAGAGCTGGGATTTCTTTTGAGAGAGAAAGAGAGGAATGAGCTTTTGAGATTCAAAGGTGAACCATCAAAAGATATTTTCAAAATGTATTTATAACTTCCCTCCTCATGATCTGCAGAGTGGGGCACATGTCGAGTTCTACAGGGCTCCACAATTTTAAGTTGTGTGAAAAGTATTGATTTGACCTAAGCTCCCCCCTGAGCTAGTGTATCCATCAGGACGACTACGATTGTTAAGATTGCTCCATGATTGTTGAGTTCATTGTTGAACCTGATTTACGACCGTTGTCTCTCCAGATTCTTGTGATGCACTCTGAATTACCATCCCTTATAGGTTAAGGTTGCCCAGGAAGGGCCAACCTCTTAGTTTAAGACTAAGGGTCAGGTTTAGCCCCTGAAGTACTTTTCAGAAGGGCTTTTTAGACTTGATAGAAATGTTGTCATCCTAGTGGGCTTCTCTGCCATGTCGAGACTACTCCACGATCATGGTTTCTCTTAGTCATCCCTACGATTTTAACATAGCCTTTTTATCTGCATGATTAACACCAACTAGAGCATATAATTTATGGTTGCAGATTTAGCATACCTAACTCACTTATCAATTTATTAAATCTGGATTCACCTAAGGGTTTTATAAAGACATCAGTAAGTTGAATTTCAGTAAGGATGTATTGTAAAGATATAGTTCCATTTTGAACATGATCCCTAATAAAATGATATCTTATTTTTATATGCTTTATCCTAGAATGCATGACAGGATTATGTGTTATTGCTATGGCACTTATGTTATCACAGTGAATAAGTATATACTTGAAATCAAACCCATAGTCTGCTAGCTGGTTTTTCATTCTTAGGATTTGAGCACAACAGCTGCCTACAACAATGTATTCAGCTTCTGCTGTTGAAGTTGATACTGAATTTTGCTTCTTGCTAAACCAGGACACAAGTCTATATCCTAGTAGTTGACAAGTGTCACTAGTACTTTTTCTATCAATTTTTTAGCGTGTAAAATTAGCATCTGAATATCCTGTCAGTTCACAGGAGGACTCCTTGGGATTCCAAAGTCCCAAATTAGGAGTGCCTTTGAGATACCAAAAAATTCTCTTTACAGCAGTTAAGTGTGATTCCTTAGGATTAGCTTGAAATCTAGCACCTATGCATGTTACAAATATTATGTCTGGTCTACTGGTATTTAGGTATAAAAAAGAGTCTATCATACCTCTGTATTGAGTGATGTCAATACGTTTACCTTTCTCATCTTTGTCAAGCTTAGTTGTTGGAGCAATTAGTGTTTTCATGGGAGAGACTAATTTCATGCCATATTTCTTAAGTAAGTCTTTAATGTACTTGGCTTGGTTAATGAAGATACCTTCATCAGTCTGATTCACTTGCAGTCCAAGGAAGAAATTTAGCTCACCCATCATGCTCATTTCGAATTTGCTCTGCATAATCTTGGCAAATCTCTTCAGAGATTTTCATCAGTAGAACCAAAGATAATATCCTCTAATATATTTGAACTAGTAAAACTTTATCTTTTTGTTTCCTAAGAAATAATATGGTATCTACTCTTCCTCTAGTGAATCCTTTTTCAATAAGAAAGTTAGTTAGTATTTCATACCATGCTCTAGGTGCTTGTTTAAGTTCATATAAGGCTTTGTCTAATCTATAGAAATAATTAGAGAGAGTTAGATTGTTGAAACCTGTAGGTTGCTCCACATATACTTCTTCTTGAAGTTCACCATTCAAAAATGCACTCTTGACATCTATCTGGACATCTATCTGGAAAACTTTAAACTTCATGTGGGCAGTAAAGGCAAGGAATATCTTAATAGCTTCTAGTCTGGCAACAGGTGAGAAGGTCTCATCGTAGTCGGTGCCTTCTTCTTGGGAATAATCTTTAGCCACTAGTCTTCCCTTGTTCCTTGTGATCACCCCATCTTCATCCATTTTTTTTCTGAAGACCCATTTGGTGCCAATAACTGGGGTGACTTCTTGGTCTAGGAACTAATCTCCATACTTTGCTTCTTTCAAACTGATTCAACTCCTCATGCATGGCTTCTATCCAACTCGAATCTTTCATGACAACTTCTATCTTCTTGGGTTCCATTTGGGACAGAAAGCTCAGATAGAAACACTCATTCTAGGTGGAAGATCTCATCTTGATTCTTGCATTTAGATCTCCAATAATCAGGTCTTGAGTGTGATCTCTTGCCCATCTGTTCCCTATGAGAACATTTGTTCTGGTGCCTTCTTGTCTGAATTCTTCAAGATCAACTTATATCTCTTGTTGTAGAGGTTCGTCGTCTGGTTTAGTTCT
The DNA here is from genome assembly GCA_020205505.1 of Panax japonicus. NCBI lineage: Eukaryota > Viridiplantae > Streptophyta > Magnoliopsida > Apiales > Araliaceae > Panax > Panax japonicus. Next base: position 10,017,607 of record CM035099.1, read on the forward strand.
CTTCACAATCTCTTCTCCAGGCTTAACGATTCCATCTTCTAGGGCTGTGATTATGACGCCCCCAAAATAGGTATACATCACCCATCTTGAGTCGCCAAATACATGGAACAAAATTCAAATACAACTTAATTATACAACAGTCGTGTAAAATACGACAAAACATAATCTAAGAGTTTTAATAAGAATATTGTCATCTAGACAATATCCACACACAATGGAGTCCTCATTACATTTATTGTCACACTATTTAACAGAATAGTGAGGACTATTAATGATATCATCTGGACCGTCACTCCGTTCCCTGACTAGTCCCGACTATGTTCTCATTTCCTGAAGAGAACAGTGAAAGAAAGGGTGAGCTTAAATAGCCCAGTAAAAAATATTATGACTAAGATAATGCATAATAAATTATCATTTGTCTTCAACAATGTTAAACTGATAAAATACAATAGACATCAAGTTTAACTGCAGCGGAATAAGCAATCCATTAGAAGAGTCAAGTAGAGCATGATATCTACTATCTTCTATGATTTAAAATATTTTCATCAATTTTTATTGTAAGACCCCAACTTTTATGAATAAAAATGAATTTTCTATAATTATCATTTTTGAATATTATGGAATGAATTTGATAAAATATTATAGTTGTGGGTAATAGTTATAAATTTTGCAAAGTACGCAAGTTGTTATATAATATTCGATTGGTCGGAGAATATTCGTTTTAACAGGGAATATTCGTACGACGGCACAATCATTGGTGGATCCCACAACGAAATTATTGTCGAATTGAGAAAATAACAAAAATATTTTATAAAAATAACGGTGGAAGTTTTATCGTTAACTGTTGAAACACCCGGTGTTAAAAATACATGAATACGCGTGATTGCATAGTAGCACACGGTATTGATTATTGATGCTTACGTGAGAAGTCACTCAGTTTTCTTCAATTATTGCTTCAGTAATTGTTGCATAGTATATCACGTTAATTGATTCAATTATTTTAGATATTTTATATATTATTAAATCAATAATTGAGACGACGAAGTTATTAATATTATTATTTGCAATATTAACGATGTCTAGAAGTTCTGCCAATGAGAGATTTGGTCACCTAATTGCGCGCCAATAGGGAGAAATCCTTATTAAAAAGTCCACTTTTTATTGGGAACGATCTGGTCGATTAATAGTGTGAATTATAATAATGATGATGAAGTTTTATTTTATTAGTATTATTAATGTAATAAAATAGAAAATCTTTTTATATAAAACAGAATACTTTTATAAAGTTATTCATTTTATTAGACTATAAATAGAATATATTATATTTTATTATGCATAGTGTTTGCATAGTGCCTGCATAGTAAAATCTTTTTATATAAAATCGAATACTTTTATAAAGTTATTCGTTTTATTAGATTATAAATAGAATATATTATATTTTATTTAAACGATTTTGTTTTATTAGAATATTTTATAGTAAACCAATCTGGACCGTTCGTTTAAAAGTAAATCAATCTGGACCGTTCAAGAATTAGTTACTATTCAGTCCATTCTCCTATAAATAGAAGTTCATTCCTTCATTATTTCTTACAAATTCACTGAAACTCTAGAGAGAGAAACTATAGAGAGAAAGAAGAAAAGTATTCTGCTACTTCACTACTCCTATATCCAGTTTGTTCTAAGGTAAGGGGTATTATTTCTTTCGTATTCATGAAGAGAACTTCTGTTATTCCATTCTTTATTATTCTGTTGGAATAACCTGTATACGCGGTTTACCTTATACTTGGTGAAATTCTTCTGTTATTTCATTTTTTATCATTATATTGGAATAACCTGTCTATGCGAAGTACCGCATACATGATGAAATTCTTCTGTTATTCCATTCTTTATTATCCTGTTGGAACATCCCGTCTGTGCGTTTACGCATGACCTGGTTTCGTTATTTATTATTCTGTTGGAACATCCTATCGGTGCAAATTTCGCCTGACCTGGTTCTGTTATTTATTATTATGTTGGAAGATCCTGTCTGTGCGTTTACGCATGACCTGGTTCCGTTATTTATTATTCTGTTGGAATAACCTATCTATGCGGTCTATCGCATGCTTGGTAATTTCTTTTGTTATTCCATTCTTTATTATACTCAGTTGGTTAAAGTTTTGACTTTTATATACATGAAATTAGTGGAATATCCTTGATATTTGCGCTTCATCCAGTATCTTTTCATGGAAATATTCTTCTGAGCATTCTTAAATTTTACTCTACAAAGCAGTATCATGTTGACAATTTGGACGTTATTGAATTCTGGACAAATTAATTCTTGAACTTGTTTTATTGAATTCTTATATCATTGTCATCATCCTCATTCTTATATCATGTTTACCACATCATTTATAACATTACAGGTAATGATTATACCGAATAATTCCTGGTCATAATCATACCAAGTCCATCTATGCACGTAATCTAAAGATGACTTTCATCACAATATAAGCATGAGGATGATAACAATGACATAATAATTCAATAAAATAAGTTCAAGAATAAATTTTAAAGATTTATAAGTTAATATATCTTGAAATCAATTACGTCCAAATTGTCAACATGATACTGCTTTGTGGAGTAAAATTTAAGAATGCTTAGAAGAATATTTTCATGAAAAGATACTGGATGAAGTGCAAATATCCAGGATATTCTACTAATTTCATGGAGTATAGAAGCCAAAACTTTAACCAACTGAGTATCATAGAATATATGAAACTACAAATGAATTTTCACCCGCCATGTGGTAATCCACGTAGACAGATCATTTCCACAATTTAATAAGGAATGAATACGAAGGATCATTCACCATGCATGTGATAATCCACATAGACAGGTTATTCCAATAGTATAATAAAGAATGGAACCAGGTCATGCATAATCCGCACAAACAGGATATTCCAACATAATAATAAAGAATGGAATAACAGAAGAATTCACCATGCATTCGATAGACTGCACAAACGGGTTATTCTCAACAGAATAATAAAGAATGGAACCAGGTCATGCGTAATCCGCACAGACAGGATGTTCCAACAGAATAATAATGAATGAAATAACAACAGAATTCACCATGCATGCGATAGACCGCACAGACAGGTTATTCCAATAGAATAATAAAGAATAGAACCAGGTCTAGCGTAATCCGCATAGACAGGATATTCCAACAAAATAATAAAGAATGGAATAACAGAAGAATTTCACATGTGTGCAGTACTTCGCATAGACATGTTATTCCAACATAATAATAAAGAATGGAATAACAAAAGCTCTCTTCATGAATACGAAAGAAATAATACCCCTTACCTTAGAAAGAAACTGGATACTGGAGTAGAGAGGTAGCAGACTTCTCTTCTTCTTTCTCTCTATAATAATTGTTCTATAGCTTCGAGAGATGAAGTTTAGATTTAGATCTGATCATGATAACATATGTTTGTGATTTCTGCATATATGGAATTCATAATTCGTGTTTAGGATAGAGATATGCCTTTACACCATATGTAATCTTATAGAGAACTTGTGCTTTAAATCCTTTTTAATTGTAATTCACATAGAGATATAGTGGATTAGTTAATTAGGGTGTCTTGCTTAATTCTATCATATGTGGATTTAAGTGAGTATGGGTATTATGCATCGAGAGGTGGTTTTATATGCTTTAGTGTACTCGATTAACAATTCAGGATAAAGAATAATTGATGAGAAGTGTGTTAACTTAAATGAAGCAATAGGTGAAGTTGTGATTTTAAATCTCCATAAACTTAATTTAACTAGTGGTAATTAGAATTAGTTTAATTATAAATTGAAATTCATTCGTTTAAATAAGATTGAGTTGATTACGAGTTAGTACTTGGTGATTTTTATTAAATAATTCTTTGTGGGAACGATACTCAACTTATCACTTTATTACTTGTTGACCACGTATACTTGCGTGTTATGCGTAATTAGATTTTACCCAACAAGTTTTTGGCGTCGTTGCTGGGGAATTAGTTTAATATTTTTTTACCAATATTAATTTCAATCAAATTAGTCTTAATTTAAATATTTTTATTTTTATTTTTAATTCTCTTCCTATATTTCTCTCTTTTCAGCTACACTGGATGACTTTGTATATCAATGGCCATACACGAACATGACTCAACCAAGGGAAACATGGATTGATGGACTTAATGCATTTTCCGTAGAGTCAGTACAAATTGAGGCAAACTCGAAGACCTTGGAGGTTATCGCAGCCCAACGAAGGCGAAGGATGGTAGTTACGTGTGACTATTGTGCTGGCAACCATCAAAGTCATCAATGCACCATCAATTTTGAACTGGTACAATATAGTGGTGATTACCTCAATAACTATGTTGATCCTAACTATCACCAAGTTTGGGGGTATCACCCGGATTCGTCATGGAGCTATACTTATGAAGACCATTACTACGCTCCAAATCCAACATACATGCCGAAATTCTCATATCAACCTCCATTAAACGAAGAAAAGTCAAAGTTGGAGGAATTACTGTCAAAGGTCATAGCAAACCAAGAGAAGAGGATGATGAGTTAAGAAATATCGAGCCATAATTTTCAGCACCAGATGGAACAACTCATCACCACTTCAACTCATGGTCCTCAATACATGGATTCCAAAACTAAGACAAATAATTCTAGATTGGAGGAATTGTTGTCCAAGTTCATAGCATCAAATGAAGAGAGGAGGATTAATCAAGAGCGGTCAATTCAGAATCAAGAGATAGTTATTCAAAATCTTCAAAATAAGATAGATCAAATGACCAAAGCCGTAAGCAACCTTCCTCCAAACACGTGGCTTTATGATGTGGATAACGAAATTGATGGAGAACCCGAACTGAATCTGCGACTGGATGAGCCATAAGATATAGGAAGTGTGGAGACAATTGGGGATAATGAAATAGAGGTCCACAAAGATCTAAATGGGTCTCCACCAAAGATCAAAGAGTCGGTCATATTTGCAAAATCATGCCCACTTGGTAGTTATGTTATCAGTGAAGCTCTTGATGACAAAAGAGCGAGTACAATTTTGAATCCATGGTGGGATGAGAAAGAGAGGATAGACGAAGAGCCCATTGTGTGTGACAAGCTTCCATGCCCCAAAGTGATCACATACATAATGGAGAAAACACCTAGCTGTGGGACGTTCTTGATTGAGATCATACCAAATCAGAGTATGCTAGGTGACTTTAAAGCAATGGCTATCACAATTGGGAACCTACCAAAAGCTACATTATTTCCGATGGATGGAGGGTTCCTCAATTATCAAAGAGGAATTGGATAGCATTGACCAGACAAAGTCATGCTGAAAGACTATAATTCAAGCGTTAACTGGGAGGCAACCCAAGAATTTTTCTATTTATTTGTTTTACTAGTTTATTTAGTAGATAGAAATTAATTTTTTTATTAAGTTCTCTTACCAATCTAAAGTGTTATTTTAATCCATGTTGTCTCTTTTCATTGCAGGTATGGAGGTTCAATGGACAGCCAAAAGATTATAGAAAGGTTATGCAAGTCAAACTCAAGTGTGATGCCCGATTCATTCCAATGTGCTTAACCTATTCTTCAAACTTCGCAGACAAGGAGATAAGTTGCTATGTCAGGGAAGTCCTCTCTTTTAATTTTTCCTATCTTAGCCATTGAGGACAATGTCTGTTTTAAGTTTGGGGGTATTTATCATGTTTAGTATTTACTTGGGTAATGTTTTGATGGAATTTGATTTTGGCCAATGATAAGTGGGTGGTTGATATTGTTAACTCTTGGAGAATTGATGAGCATGCTTAGTCTATATTTTAACTAGTTAGTTGGATTTCACATTACTTGCGAATTTGTTGAATTTTTTTACACATATCCATTTGTTTAGCTAGTTGGGATTGAAATTTTTTCTTGGCTAATTTCTTATGAAAGATACCATTGCAACTTGAGATATCTTATTTGAGCATCATTCGAAGTGAAAATTAGGCACTCATATAAGTTTGGGGGAAATCTTGGGGTATTTATGAAAAAAAAATTATTGGAACCTTCCCGAGTTGAATAATTGAATCTAGTGGTGGGTCAAGATGGAGCGTAAAACGCAGTCCCCATAAACACAGGCACGAGATGGAGCGTAAAACGCACTCGTTCAATAAAAAGTGGAAAGTGAGATGGAGCGTAAAACGCACTCACTAAATAGAAAAAAGAAAATATGTATGTTTGAAATACTTGGGAAGGGTTCTTACATGATTAAAAGTTTAAATATCCAGTTGATCCTCAAGAAAAATTTGTGTTATGTCTATATTAGCGGTGATTGATGTGATAAGAAGTTTTGAAATTCATTTTTAAAAATCTTTTATGAGTATTGGTTGATCTAATCTAAATCACGACTGGATTGAACATGTGGAAGCATACACGTACTTAAAGGATCAAGAGTAGATGTGAGTCTAATGATAGTTGTTGAAATTTTATACATAACATTGTTTTGAAATTTTCTACGGGTTATCATCTGTTGTAACCTTTGAGGCCATTGATCGAATTCATAATGATTTATTGTTTGGGTGGATAATTGCTAGAGGATGAATCCGTCTAATTTGTGTTTTTGCTTGAGGACAAACAAATGTTTAAGTTTGGGGGTATTTGATAAGTAGGTTTTATACCTACTTATCTGGTATCTATTACTTGAATTAGTTGCTTATATTCATGTTTCTTAGTTACTTTTCATACATTGTATGTTATTTTGTAGGCTATGGCATGACATTGGCATAAAGAAGCAAGGATAAGCTATTCAGACATCTTTTGGACTAAAATATGCAAGCAAGTGCAAGAAGGGAATATTGAAGGACTTTTAATACCACGTTAGATGCATGTTCTTGGATTGGAACTTGGATGTTATGGTATCTCTACTACTTAGCTTTCCAGAACATCTTGAATCATCCCAATCGGAGTTCAGATGTGAGAGTTATGGCCTTTTTATCAACGAAGATCAAAGCTAAAAGTTGTCATACTTGCCAATTACATAGCATCTACTTCAAGCCCGATTTTTGCCTTGATCGAATTCGAATCTGTCAATCCTCAAAGAATGAAAGTTATAGATCTCGTCGTTATCTTCGATTTGATAGGTGGCAGGCCCCGTAACTCAAAGCGAATAAAGAGTTATGCCTATTTTACCAAAGGACGTCGCAGTAGAAAATAGTATAGCGTGGACCGCGCTAGGGGCGCACTAGGCCACCAGATTGCCTGACCTTGTAGCGCGGGGCGCGTCCAGAATGGCTTAGCAGGAGTGCAGAGCGCGCTAGGCGATGGGAGGAGAGTTAAATTGGGTTATTTAATATCCAATTTGAGCTAGAATAGGATTCTTAGTTGCCTAACTTGCTAGAGTGTCCATTAGAACTCTAAATGCTTGAGTTTAACTTGGATTGGGAGGCTAGTTCTAAGATTCCATTAAACCCTCTTGGGATAGATTTCTATTAACTTATTCTTTACTTTATTTCTTAGATTAGAAACCCTAGATTAGGTTAGAATTGAAGATTGAAGCAACTTGGAGACCATTGAAGATCAAGAGCATGAGCTTGAGGAAGATGAAGATTTGCTGACAACAGATTCAATTCTTTTCTTTAATCTTATTCTTATCTTTTAATGTTATTTCAAGTGTGGATTCTTAGTTTTAATTTAATGAACTAATTCTTTGTTTGAGATTACAATGGATCTTATTATGTAGTTTATTTTAATACGTTTCGCTATCAATTATAGATCTCCTCAAAGAATGAAAGTTATAGATCTCGTCGTTATCTTCGATTTTATAGGTGGCAGGCCCTGTAACTCCAAGCGGATAATAGGTTATGCCTGTTTTACCAAAGGACGTCGCAGCAGAAAATAGCGTAGCGCGGACCGCGCTAGGGGCGCGCTAGGCCACCAGATTGTCTGACCTTGTACCGCGGGGCGCGCCTAGAATGGCTTAGCAGCAGCGCAGAGCGCACTAGGCGGCGGGAGGAGAGTTAAATTGGGTTATTTGATGTCCAATTTGAGCTAGAATCGGATTCTTAGTTGCCTAACTTGCTAGGGCGTCCATTAGAACTCTAAATGCTTGAGTTTAACTTGGATTGGGAGGCTAGTTCTAAGATTCCATTAAATCCCTCTTGTGATAGATTTCTATTAACTTATTCTTTACTTTATTTCTTAGATTAGAAACCCTAGATTAGATTAGAATTAGAGATTGAAGCAACTTGGAGACCATTGAAGATCAAGAGCATGAGCTTGAGGAAGATGAAGATTTGCTGACAACAGATTCAATTCTCTTCTTTAATCTTATTCTTATCTTTTAATGTTATTTCAAGTGTGGATTCTTAGTTTTAATTCAATGAACTAATTCTTTGTTTGAGATTACAATGGATCTTATTCTGTAGTTTATTTTAATACGTTTCGCTATCAATTATTATATTCTATCATGAGAATTGTCTATTGTGATTTGGACTTAATTGTTTAATTGATTGGCCATTAATTACCGTGATAATCTATATGAACTCGAGAAATAAAGTTTAGATTTAGATCATATCATGATAGCAAATGTTTGTGATTTCTACATAGATGGAATTCATAATTCGTGTTTAGGATAAAGATATGCCTTTACGCCATATGTAATCTTATAGAGAACTTGTGCTTTAAATCCTTTTTAATTGTAATTCACATAGAGATATAGTGGATTAGTTAATTAGGGTGTCTTGCTTAATTCTATCATCTGTGGATTTAAGTGAGTATGGGTATTATACATCGAGAGGTGGTTTTATCTGCTTTAGTGTTCTTGATTAACAATTCAGGATAGAAAATAATTGATGAGAAATGTGTTAACTTAAATGAAGCAATAGGTGAAATTGTGATTTTAAATCTCCGTAATCTTAATTTAACTAGTGGTAATTAGAATTAGTTTAATTATAAATTGAAATTCATTCATTTAAATAAGATTGAGTTGATTACGAGTTAGTACTTAATGATTTTTATTAAATAATTCTTTGTGGGAATGATACTCAACTTATCACTTTATTACTTGTTGACCACGTATACTTGTGTGTTATACGTAATTAGATTTTACCCAACAAATTCGTACAGACAAGATATTCCAACAGAATATTAAAGAATGAAATAACAACAGAATTCACCATGCATGTGATAGACCGCACAGACAGGTTATTCCAACAGAATAATAAAGAATGGAACCAGGTCTAGCGTAATCCGCACAGACAGGATATTCCAACAGAATAATAAAGAATGAAATAATAGAAGAATTTCACCATGTATGTGGTATTTCGCATAGACAGGTTATTCCAACATAATAATAAAGAATGGAATAACAGAAGCTCTCTTTATGAATACGAAAGAAATAATGCCCCTTACCTTAGAAAGAAACTGGATACTGGAGTAGAGAGGTAGCATACTTCTCTTCTTCTTTCTCTTTATACTTTCTCTCTATAATAATTGCTCTATAGCTTTAGTGAATTGGTTAGAAATGAAGGAAGAATGAGCTTCTATTTATAGGAAAATATAGTTTTGATAATTGCACGTTTTGGGGCTCGAAATATTACAATACAATACCTTCAACTTTTCTTTCATTTTTAATTTAGTCCTGCAAGTATTATCAAACTTGCACCACCTCCCCTAATAGTAAATAATGTGAATCAATAGTTCGATCATGTGAATCAATAGTTATAATCATGTGAAAATATGAATTACAGTATATTACCTCCATCTATACCTCAATTTTTAACTTAGTTATGCAAGTATTATCAATCTTACACTAACTCCCCTAATAGTACAAGAATGTGAATCAATAGTAAGCACATGTGAACAAATAGTTATAATTGTGTGAATTGATTGCAATTAATTACTCATTTATCCGGTTAATTACCCGACTGGTTAGTAAAATTTCCAGACATCAATTAATATCGAAATAAATGTCGATTTCCACTAACACTAATAATTCCAACACAATGGAACTATCAATTTCATCTTTAATCAACACGAACTTATTCATCATTAATATTATAACTTACAATATTTAACAATCAGGTCGTTCCCAGGAAAGAGGGGGTTTTCCGATAAGGATTTATCCTTATTGGCGGGCAATTAGATGACCAAACCTCTCCTTGATAGAACTTCTAGACAATGTAAATATTGCAATTTAATAATATGAATAACTTTTTCGTCTCAATTATTGATTTAATAATATATCATATAATGCAGATGATACTGTGACAATAATTGAATCAATAGTATGAGAGATATGATGCAATAATTACTGTAGCAATAATTGAGTATAACTGAGTGACTTCTCACGTAAACATCAATAATCAATACCGTGTGCTACTATGCAACCACGAGTATTACTGTACTTTTACTACCGGTTAGTTCAACAGTTTTAACGGTAACACTTCCGCAGTTATTTTTATAAAAAGATAATTATGTCGTTTTCCACCAATGATTGTGTCGTCGTACGGATATTCCCTATTAAAACAAATATTCCCCGACTAATCGAATATTATATAACCACTTGCTTACTTTGCAAAATTTGTAAATATTATCCACAACTATAACATAATATCAAATCCACACCATAATATTCAAAAATATATTTCGAGAAAATTATTCTTTATTCATAAAAGTTGGGTCTTACAACCTCCCCTTCTTATGAAATTTCATCCTCGAAATTAGGGTGGGTACCTGGTATGTCGAAGAGGTGAGGATACCTTGATTTCATCTCAGATTCTAACTCCCAGGTCCTTTCCTCCACATCGTGGTCTCTCCACAAAACTTTGACTTGAGGTATAACTTTAGAGCGTAGAATATGATCCTTCTTGTCCAAGATTTTAACATGTAACTCTTCATACGTTAAATCTTCTTTTATCTCGTCTGATTCTAATTCAACAATATGGTTCAGGTCTTTCATATATTTACATAACATAGATATGTGAAAAACGTTATGAACATGAAACATACTTGGTGATAAGGCGAGTCTATAGGCCACAGTTCCTACTCGATCGAGGATTAAAAATGGGCCAATGAATCGAGGATTGAGCTTTCCTCTCTTTCTAAATCTTGTAACTCCTTTCCATGGAGCAACACGTAACAACACATGATCTCCAATATTGAATTCCACGTCTTTTCGATGAAGATCAACATAGCTCTTTTGTCGATCTTGTGAGGTTTTTATACGTTGTCAGATCGTTTGAATCTTTTCCATAGTCATACGTACCAAATCCAGTCCTAACAACGTTACTTCACCCACCTCATCTCAGCATACTGGAGAACGACACTTTCTTCCATACAACGCCTCAAATGGAGCCACGCCAATACTTCCTTGATAACTATTGTTGTAGGAAAACTCCACCAGTGGTAAGAACTTGTCCCAACTTCCCTTGAAGTCAATGACATAGAGTCTTAATAAATCTTCAAGAGTTTGAATAGTCCTTTTCGACTTCCCATCCGTTTGAGGATGATATGCCGAACTAAATCGTAAATCCATGCCCATAGCTTTTTGAAAACTAACCCATAATCTTGAAGTGAATCTTGGGTCTCGATCAGAAACTATGGACACTTCCATACCATGAAATCTTATGATCTCGTTTATGTACATACTAGCAAGACGTTCAAGTGTAAAAGTTTCTTGTATCGATAAGAAATGAGCAGACTTGGTCATTTCTTAAAAAACATTGGGAAGACCAGTAACAAAATCCATGGTAATGTACTCCCACTTCCATTCTGAAATTTTAAGTGGTTGCAATGGACCTTTTGGCACTTGATGCTCCACCTTGACTCGTTGACAAGTTAGACACCTTGAGATAAACCCCGCTATCTCTCTTCATATTTCTCCACCAAAATGTATGTCGAAGATCACGATAGATTTTGGTACTCCCAGATTGGATTGCAAACGGTGTGTTGTGCGCCTCCATCATGATTTTATACTTTAAGTCAGAATCGTTAGGAACAAAAAGTCTGGAGTTGACTCGAAGTATTCCTTCTTCATTGATTCTTGCTTCTGGAATAGCACCTTCTTGCACTTTCTTCTTCACACGCATCAGCTCCAGGTCTGTAGTTTGAGCAACTTTAACATTATCGATTAAAGTCAGTTCCAGTCGTATATTCGCCATCATCACATGGGTCCCTGGAGTCTTTAACTCTATTTCCATCATTTCCAAGTCATACAAAATGGGTCTTTACGTTGACAATATTGCACTCGTACCCGGATATGATCTTCTACTCAATGCGTCAGCTACTACGTTCACTTTTCCAGGATGGTATTGGATGGTATTATCATAATCTTTCAACAACTCAAGCCATCATCGTTGCCGCATGTTGAATTCCTTTTGAGTGAAGAAATATTTGAGGCTTTTATGATCCGTATAGATCTCCACCTTCTCTCCATAAAGGTAATGCCTCCAAATCTTAAGCGCAAAATCGACTGCTGCCAACTCTAGATCATGATTAGGATAATTCCTCTCATATTTTTTGAGTTGTCGAGATGCATAGGCTATGAATTTCCCATGTTGCATGAGAACACATCCTAACCCTTTGCCTGAAGCATCAATGTAGATGACAAATCCCTCCGAGTTAGATGGTATTGTCAGAACAGGTACCGAAATGAGTCTCCTCTTGAGTTCTTGAAAACACTTTTTACATTCCTTACTCCAACCGAATTTTGTATCTTTTCGAGTCAGCAGAGTTAATAGAGTAACGATTTGAGAAAACCCTTCTACGAATCTCTGATAATAACCAGCTAAGCCGAGAAAGCTACATATTTCGGTCACTAACTTAGGTTGCTCCCAGCTTTGAATTGCTTCAATATTTGTCGGGTCAACAGATATTCCATGATTTGATATCACATGCCCAAGGAATGCAACTTCCTCAAGCCAGAACTCGCATTTCTTTAACTTGGCATAAAGCTTGTTTTCACGAAGCTTTTGGAGTATTAGCCTCAAGTGTTGCTCATGGTCTTCGCGGATTTTGTAGTATATGAGGGTGTCATCAATAAAGAGGACCATAAAGTGATCCAAATATTCCTTGAATACTCGGTTCATCATATCCATGAAAGCAGCAGGAGCATTAGTCAATCCAAAAGATATGACTAGGAATTCATAATGCCCGTACCGAGTTCTGAAAGCAGTCTTTGGAATGTCATCAGTTTTAATCTTCAACTGATAATATCCGGAACGAAGATCAATCTTTGAAAAGAATTTGGCTCCTTACAACTGGTCAAATAGGTCATCAATGCAAGGCAACGAGTACTTATTTTTGATGGTGACATGATTCAACTCCCGATAATCAATACAAAGTCGCATACTTCCATCTTTCTTCTTTACGAATAGAACAGGAGCACCCTAAGGAGACATACTAGGACGAATGAAACTGATGTCTAGCAATTCCTGTAGTTGGGTTTTTAACTCCTAAAGTTCAATAGGAGCCATTCGATATGGGGCTTTAGAAATGGGTTTTGTACCTGATTCAAGGTCGATACAAAATTCAATTTCACACTTTGGGGGTAGGCCAGGAAGTTCTTCAGGGAATACGTCAGGAAATTTATTAACAATAGAAATATCATTCAAATCTGACGTATCTTTATTTAAATCCGTAACATGGGCTAAGAAAGCTTGACATCCATTTTTCAATAAACGAATAGCTTTATGACTTGATATGACAGTGATTGATTTTAGTGGTTTGGTTGCTTGAATTCGCATAATAGGTTGGTTAGGAATATGAAAGCTAACAACCTTAACAAAATAATTGATTTTAGCATGATGAGTTGTTAACCAATCAACCCCTAAAATTACATCAAATGCAAGTATTTTCAAAGAAATAAGATCCACAGGTAACGTGCGGTTACCGATTTGAATCAAACAAGACTTATAAACCATGGATGTAATGAAGGTTTCTCCCAACGGAGTTTCAACAGATAAGTTAAAGTCCAATTTCTCTGGAGTAAAATTTAAACGTTGAGCGCAAGTAGGAGAAATAAAGAAATGGGTAGATCTGGTATCAAATAAAGTATAAACATCGTTAGAGTTTATAATTAGCTTACCTGTGATCACTTCGTTTGGAGTCCTCGCTTTTTGGGAGGTTACGATAAACGCTCTCCCTTGAACTACCGGTTTTGTCTTGTCTGGGACACCCTTTGATGCCTCCATCCCAGCTGGACTTGACTTTGGTGCACAACAAAAATGGGCTAGGTGACCTTCTTTTTCACAATTATAACACACTTTGGACAACATTGTGTAATTTGGACTTATGTGTCCTTCCCCTCCACATTTGTAACATACGACCGATGGTCGTTCTCCTTCCTTAACAACAGGTGTTGATGCTGACGTCTTTCCATCCTTATTGAATCTCCTCTTCTTGAAACGTCCACTCTTATTGTCATGGCCATGATTACCACCGAAGTGATTATCATTTCTGGCATGTTGATTCCCTCTACGTTTGTTGTCACCGCTTCGATGACTGTTACCACTTGTATTATCGACTTGTATGTTGCTCTCTCTTGGTTGGGTTGACTCATTATCGCACTCCAATAACTGAGCCTTATTCACAACATCTGAATACAAACACAGTTTGTGAGAAATTAGGTATTCACGTATCTCGGGTTTCAAACCTCTTAGAAACATCCATGTCATTCTCTCCTCATTATCAACCAAGTGGGATGCAAACCGAGATAACTCGGCAAACTTAGCTTCGTATTGCGCCACAGTCATATTATTTTGCTCAAGCTTGATGAACTCTACCTCCTTCATGTGGCGAATACTTTCAGGAAAGTACTTTTTATTGAGCAACTCTTGGAACTTTTCCCAAGTCATTTTGAGTGCGACGGGTTGAGTACGCTTTACAGATTCCCACCAGTAATCTGCCTCTGCTCGCAACATGAAGGTGGAAAAGGAAACCTTTTGCTCCTCAGAGCATCCCAAGACATCAAATATCTTGTTGATCTGCTTTATCCACGTCTCCGCCTTAAGTGGTTTTGGCTCTCCAAAAAACTCCGGTGGTCCCAGTTCCTTGAACTGCTTAGCGGTGACCGTCCGAGAGTTGTCAGTGTTTTCACCTGCATTTTGGACAGGAGCCGCCCTCGTCTGATTTTACATGAATTGCATAAAGCCTCTGCACATTCCATCGTTCACCATTTTATCGGTGTTATTATTTATATGAGGATTATTATCTTCCTGTTGCACATTATCCTGGGCATTAATCTGTGGTGACTCAACGGTCTCATGTGCTTCATTGTTTATCTCAATATTTTTGGATGCCATTTTCAAATACTGCCACAAAACAAGGGTTAATTAATATATCACATATTATCCCTATACTCTGACCGACCAATTAAATACCAAATAAACTTAGGTAGGTCATACTAGTGAAGGAATTTCCCGTCTCTCCCCTCCTAGTTCTTGTCTCACATCTCAGCCAGGATCATATTCCTAAGCTTTGATACCAACTGTGACACCCCCAAAATAGGTATACATCACCCATCTTGAGTCGCCAAATACATGGTACAAAATTCAAATACAAGTTAATTATACAAAAGTAGTGTAAAATACGACAAAATATAATCTAAGAGTTTTAATAAGAATATTGTCATCTA
The DNA here is from genome assembly GCA_020205505.1 of Panax japonicus. Lineage (NCBI taxonomy): Eukaryota > Viridiplantae > Streptophyta > Magnoliopsida > Apiales > Araliaceae > Panax > Panax japonicus. The sequence goes on from CM035099.1 coordinate 10,033,244, forward strand.
GACAATATCCATACTCAATGGAGTCATCATTACATTTATTGTCACACTATTTAACAGAATAGTGAGGACTACTAATGCTATCATCTGGACCGTCACTCCGTTCCCCGACTAGTCCCGGCTACGTTCTCATTTCCTGAAGAGAACAGTGAAAGAAAGGGTGAGCTCAACTAGCCCAGTAAGAAATATTATGACTAAGATAATGCAGAATAAATTATAACTAGTCTTCAACAATGTTAAACTGATAAAATACAATAGACATCAAGTTTAACTGCAGCGGAATAAGCAATCCATTAGAAGAGTCAAGTAGAGCATGATATCTACAATCTTCTATGATTTAAAATGTTTTCATTAATTTTTATCGCTGAGACTCAGCTTAATAAATAAACCACATCATCGAGTCATCCCTGCACTACGGGCCAATGATATTCATTAAATCATCAATGGTCATGACTATACCAAATAATCCCTGGTCATAATCATACCAAAAATTGTCTATCAATGCACTACAGGCTACTGAAGACTTTTACCACATCATTTATAACATTACAGGTAATGATTATACCAAATAATCCCTGGTCATAATCATACCAAGTCTATCTATGCACGTAAGCCAAAGATGACTTTCATCACAATATAAGCATGATGATGATAACAATGACATAATAATTCAATAAAACAAGTTCAAGAATAAATTTTAAAGATCTATAAGATAATTTATCTTGAAATCAATTACGTCCAAATTGTTAACATTATACTGCTTTGTGGAGTAAAATTCAAGAATGCTCAGAAGAATATTTTCATGAAAAGATACTGGATGAAGCGCAAATATCCAGGATATTCTACTAATTTCATGGAGTATAGAAGCCAAAACTTTAACCAACTGAGTATCATAGAATATATGAACTTGCAAATAGATTTTCACCCGCCATGCGGTAATCCACGTAGATAGATCATTTCCACAATTTAATAAGGAATGAATACGAATGATCATTCACCATGCATGCGATAATCCACATAGACATGTTATTCCAACATAATAATAAAGAATGGAACCAGGTCATGCATAATCCGCACAGACAGGATATTCCAACAGAATAATAAAGAATGAAATAATAGAAGAATTCACCATGCATTCGATAGACCGCACAAACGGGTTATTCTCAATAGAATAATAAAGGATGGAACCAGGTCATGCGTAATCCATACAGACAGGATATTCCAATAGAATAATAAAGAATGGAACCAGGTCATGCGTAATCCGCACAGACAGGATATTCCAACATAATAATAAAGAATGAAATAACAACAGAATTCACAATGCATGTGGTAGACCGCACAGACAGGTTATTCCAATAGAATAATAAAGAATAGAACCAGGTCTAGCGTAATCCGCATAGACAAGATATTCTAACAGAATAATAAAGAATGGAATAACAGAAGAATTTCACATGTATGCGATACTTCGCATAGACAGGTTATTCCAACATAATAATAAAGAATGGAATAACAGAAACTCTTTTCATGAATACGAAAGAAATAATACCCCTTACCTTAGAAAGAAACTAGATACTGGAGTAGAGAGGTAGCAGACTTCTCTTCTTCTTTCTCTCTATACTTTCTCTCTATAATAATTGATTTATAGCTTTAGTGAATTGGTTAAAAATGAAGGAAGAATGAGCTTCTATTTATAGAAAAAATATAGTTTCGATAATTGCACGTTTTGGGGCTCGAAATATTACAGTACAATACCTTCAACTTTTCTTTCATTTTTAATTTAGTCCTGCAAGTATTATCAAACTTGCACCACCTCCCCTAATAGTAAATAATGTGAATCAATAGTTCAATCATGTGAATCAATAGTTATAATCATGTGAAAATACGAATTACAGTATAGTACCTTCCATCTATACCTCCATATTTAACTTAGTCATGCAAGTATTATCAATCTTGCACCAACTCCCCTAATAGTACTAGAATGTAAATCAATAGTACACACATGTGAACAAATAGTTATAATCATGTGAATTAATATCAATTAATTTCTCATTTATCCGGTTAAATACCCGACTGGTTAGTAAAATTTCCAGACAACAATTAATATCGAAATAAATGTCGATTTCCACTAACACTAATAATTCCAACACAATGGAACTATCAATTTCATCTTTAATCAACACGAACTTATTCATCATTAATATTATAACTCATAATATTTAACAACCAGGTCGTTCCCAGGAAAGAAGGGGTTTTCCGATAAGGATTTCTCCTTATTGGCGCACAATTAGATGACCAAACCTCTCCTTGATAGAACTTCTAGACATTGTAAATATTGCAATTTAATAATATGAATAACTTTATCGTCTCAATTATTGATTTAATAATATATCATATAACGTAGATGATACTGTGACAATAATTGAATCAATAATATGAGAGATATGATGCAACAATTACTGTAACAATAATTGAGTATAACTGAGTGACTTCTCACGTAAGCATCAATAATCAATACCGTGTGCTACTATGCAACCACGCGTATTACTGTACTTTTACTATCGGATAGTTCAACAGTTTTAACGGTAATACTTCTGCCGTTATTATTATAAAAATATAATTATGTCATTTTCTAACTACGATAATACTTCCGTTGTGGGATCCACCAATAATTGTGCCGTCGTACGAATATTCCCTGTTAAAATGAATATTCCCCGACCAATCGAATATTATATAACCACTTGCTTTCTTTGCAAAATTTATAAATATTACCCATAACTATAACATTATATCAAATTCACACCATAATATTCAAAAATATATTTCGAGAAAATTATTCTTTATTCATAAAAGTTGGGGTCTTACAGCGATCGTGGTGTTGGGCTCGACCACCTCATTCGTAGTGTCTGGATCATCGATTGCAATGCCTTGTGGTATAGACTTGTCTGAGTCTATTTCATTAAAGATGATGTGAATCAAGACATCAACACTTAGCATCTTCTTGTTGAACACTCTATAGGCCTTGCTGTCTTTGGCATATCCAAGAAAGATTCCTTCGTCTGACTTAGGTTGGAACTTAGTCAGATATTATTTTCCATTGTTGAGAATGTAGCATGGACAGTCGAACACATGGAAGTAACTGACATTTGGCTTTCTTCCTCTCTGCAGCTTGTATGGAGTCTTCTTTAGTGTAGAGTAAATAAGAGACCTGTTCTAAGTGTAGCACGCAATGTTGATAGCTTCTACCCAGAAGTATTTAGGCAGATGAGATGTTGCTAGTAGAGTCCTTCCTGCTTCAATTAGAGTTCTGTTCTTCCTTTCAGCTACTCCATTTTGCTGTGGAGTTCGTGGAGTTGAGAAGTTGTGAGTGATGCCAATGTCTGTGCAAAACTGATCCATCTCAGAGAAGTCGAACTCTCTTCCATGATCACTCCTTATAGCCTTGATCTTCTATCCTTTTTCGTTCATCACCAGCTTGAACATCTTGATGAGTTGGAAGCTTATTTCATCTTTAGAATTTAAAAAGAATACCCATGTGAATCTGATGTAGTCATCCATTACGACCAGTGATTATCTCTTCCCTCCAAGTATTACAGTTGGAATTGGCCCAAAAAGATCCATGTCAAGTAACTGTAGGGGCTTATCAATTGATTTAACTACTTTACCTTTGGATGAGTTCCTAGTTTGCTTTCAAAGCTAACAGGCGTTTCATGGCCTTTCTTTGAAGAAGCTGAGCTTGGGTAAACCTGTTACTAGATCTTTGGAGGCCAGTTTTGACATACTCTTGAAGTTGAAATGAGACAACCTTCTATGACATAGCCAACACATTTCTTTAGAGGCTTTAGCAAGAAAGCATATTGTCTCATCAGAACTCAGTTGAGCAAGATTAATAGCGTAGACGTTCCCTTCTCTTGTCCTGGTCAGTTTTATAGAAGAGGTCTTCAGATATCTTAGTTGACACTGATTGTTGAGGAAGGTCACTTGATGACCCTTGTCATAGAGTTGGCTGATGCTCAGAAGATTGTGCCTTAGTCCTTCTATATATGCTACTTTGCTGAAGGATACTGCACCATTCCCAGCTGAGCCATATCCTCTTGTCTTGCCATAGTCGTTGTCTCCGAAGATGACTGTTGGACTCTCTTACTCTGTGAAGTTAGACAAGAGGGCTTTGTTTCTGTTATGTGCCTTGAGCATCCACTGTCCGGATACCAAGTTGTGATCGTAGAGCTCTGTTCCTATAGTAAGGTTAAGCTTTTATTTTGGTACCCAGACTTGCATGGGTCCTACCTTGTTAGTACTCTTGGGGACCCAAATCTTCTTGACTTTGGGTCTATTATGTAGAGGATCATAATAGCATACTGCAGCCTTATGACCATATTTATCACATACACAACATCTAACATAATACATGCTTGTGTGTATGCATGGATTCTTTCTCCTGTTGGACTTGTGTGGATTCTTGGTGGTCTTTCCTTTATACTGATTTTTCTTTTTCCATGCATTCTTGTGATTCATGATTTGTGATGAGTGAAACTCAACACTACTATTCCTTCATGGTTAGTTCATGGAGTTGGTTTTACTTGACTTCACGATCCTTCGAGGTTGGAGAGTAGTGACTGAGTTACTTTTCTCTTTTCTGAACCCCAGGCCAGCATGGGATCTGTTATATCTTGGGACATAACTTAAATCAGAAGAGCATGAATGCACTTGTTCTTTCTTCTGTGAGGATTTCACAAATGTAATGCTTCTATTAAAATTTGAAGCACTACTAATGTTAGTTTCCTTTAGCTTTTCCATATATAATTCTGAGGTAGATTCCCCAAAACCTAAACCTATTCTGTCAAATGCACTTCTCTGACTGGAGATCTGGGAGTCCATAGATGAAGATGATCTATTCTATATTAAGATTGCCTTTTCTAGTTCCTTAATCTTAGAGGTTAGATTTAAATCTCTTTGTGTGTTGAGTTCATTGGTTTGTCTTAAGATTTTATTCTCAGCCTCAAATTTAGAGAGATAAGTGGTACTTAGTAGAGATGTCTCTAGTTTTACTTGAACTTTCTCTTTCTCTTTTTGAAGAAGAGAATAATCTTTAGACAAAACTCTGAACCACTTCATGTATTGATGCAGATCAGATGTTATGCCATGTAGTGCAGTTCTTAAATCATCAATGTCTATATCAGGAGAGTTAAAGTCGAATACCTCATTGATACTCACTTCATGATGGTCAGTGCTCTTCTTGTCCTTTGCATCTTTGGCCATTAGACATAGATTAGCTACTTGAGGCTTTTCACCATCTATAGACTCAGGATTTATGTCATTGTCTGAGTCACTCCACCATCCTCCGGTCACAAGACCTTTATCTTTCTTTCAGAGCTTTTTGTAGCCTTTGAACTCCTTCTTTGGATTTTGTTTCCTCTTCAGCTATTCTCTAAGAGGTTTGTTGCAATTTGTAATGAAATGGTCGGGCTTCTTGCAGTTTTAGCATAAGTCATTGATCTGCTTCTGGCTGCTGTTGTTGTTGAATCTCATAGGTCTGTTGTTTCTGCCTTTGTGCATGAACCTTTTGAGTCTTCTAACCAACATTGCAATGTCCTCATCATCATCTTCCTCAGAGTCAAATTCATTTTTCAGCATAAGCTTTGGAGGTGGTTTCTGTTGCCTTGAGAGTAACTCCTTTGTCCTTCTTTCTTCCTTCAGATAGAGTCTCTGCTTGTTGGGTTAGATTTAGTTCATAGGTAAGAAGGTTTCCATAGAGTTGTTGAACTGTCATTTCATGGAGATTCTTTGACTTGGAGTGTTGATGTATCACCAGTTCTGCTAGTTGATTGACCTGCTCGTCAAGAGACTTCAACTCCCGATCCATCATAAACTGGAACTCTGAATAATCCCACTTGTTGGAATTATCTTTACTGGTTTGGGGAGAACCACCCATATATTTGAGGTACTTGGAGCTCTCTCCACTGCCTCTATTGATCATGTTAACATCTTATTCCTTGTGCTAAGGGAGAGGGTTATCCTGAACATGTGGTTGTTCGGGTTTGGTTACCACGATTTCACCACTATCTATTAAGTCTTGGTCTTATGCTTGAGTGCCCAACAATCTTGAGTGTCGTGGCCTGGAGCTCCAGAATGGTAAGTACACTTCTTATTTGTATTGAAGCCCTTTCCACTTGGATTGGCCGGTGGAAGGAGATGAGTGATTTTCTTCTAAGTTGTCAGAAGTTTGAAGATGTTTTCGAGTGACTCCCCTAAGGGTGTAAAGAGTGTTTGACTTCTCCACTCTTTGGCAAGGGAGGATTTAAGGATTGTGCTTGAAAAGGGGAGTAGTTTATCTTTTAAATAGGCAAGTTTTGATTACCTTTTTGTGTTTTCCCTTACAGTATCAAGGAAACATCCTCTTCTTTCTTCTTATAGACCCTCTGGGGGTTGTTCCTATAACTTCTAGATTGGATATGCTCAGCTATTGCTTTTAAAGTGGTGAGGTCTTGAATCTTCCCAGACTTTAATCCCATTTCTGCCATTTCTCTGTTCTTAATCATTTCTGAGAATGGTTTTCCTATTCTAGCTAGGACCCTTTCATAAAATGGAGCTTCTTGATATCTATGAAGCTCATCACCATCCCAGTATTTGTCATGGATGAGATTACTTGACTAGCCAGACGCCTCCATCTTTGGGCATACTATCTGAATGATTCATTGACTTGCTTCTTAACTTTGGTAATCTGATACCTGTCTAGAATCATCTGAGTATAAAAGCTGTATTGACTGAGGAAAGCATGGGCTAACTCCTCCCAACTGTGAATTTTGGAGTTATCCAATCTGGTGTACCATGTTCTGGCTTCTCCAGTCAGACTTTTTTCAAATAGCTGCATTCTCAGCTTTTCATTCTCGGCGTATAGGATCCGAGCTCTCCAATAAACACTTTTAAGTGGGTATAAGGATCTCCCAATCCATCATATTTATTGAAGTCAAGAGCCTTAAATTTCTCCGAATAATGAACCCCAGGAAAGATGCAAAGGTCTGAATAGGAAACACTTCCGTGCGTTCCAATCCCTTTGATGGACCGAATGATCTCTTCCATTTGTAGAACCTTCTTCCGAATATCATCGGTGTTTTGATCTTCATTAAGATGGGTTATTTCAGGGGTTTTGTTGGTCTTATCAGTCTGAGACTCGGGTATTGGGACTTCTCTATCTGGACCCTGGATTCCTCCTTATACAGAGGCTTCTGTTTGTATGGGTATTTGTGGACCCTGAGTTGATTTGTTTAGTTCTTTCAGGAGAACAACCAACTCTGTTATTTGATTGATTAATCCTTCAAACTCCTCGCTAGAGATAGGAGTAGGATTAGACTGAGCACTTGTAGCCATGTCTGACTGTGAGCTTAGTGCCTTTTTGGACTTTTAACGGGTAACGAGACCAATCGTTTCCCTACAAAAAAGACTATGTAGTTTAGTCTGGAAAAATGGGGAAATATTACATGCAATGTAATGTGTCCATTTTTAGGAGTGTTTTAAGGTTTTCCTGCAAAACGGATGTCAGTCGTTTTGATGACACGATAGAATGACAAGTCTTGATATGAAAAATGGAATGCATGTTCACATACTCCTTTATATTTTCCATTACATTGATATTGACATGGAAATGAAATTACAAGTAATTAAAATTGGAAGGTATGAAAAGACTTCCCTCCGCATTTGGTTTATCAGAGGCTGACCTATCTTAGGCTACTCTCGCAACTTTTTGGCATGAAGGTCCCCAGATCATCGCAATTTACTCGATGGGAAGTTAATCCGATCTTTCAACTGGAGCAAATCTGGGTGGTGCCTTTCCTGAGCCTTATGGAATTAGTCTTCTGACGGGTTAGCCTCCTGGTGGAGGAATCATACAACATAGATTCACATACATCGCGTCTCACCGTATGGAAATGATAACATGTGTGAAGCACTAATATCACAGACAGATATAGTGCGAAGCACTAAAGTGTAGTAAATAAAGCATTAGTATACATTCATTCAATGTAAATGCAGTATTCACACATAAGCAGATAAATTTTTTTGAAAAGCTTGAATAGCGGCTTAAGCCATCTTACTAGAGTCCCCAGCAGAGTCACCACCTGTCGACGTCGGAATTTTTATTTGTCCCTTTTTGTTCTTATCTTTTGGTGTTCTCATTTTTAGGTGAGATTTGTTTAATAAAACAATTTTGAAAAGGTCCAACATGTATATGTCGACGATTTGAATGTTAGAGTCGCTCGTTGGTATTTTTAAATGGTTGCACCAACTCAACCGAGAAAAGGTTTGCACAAAGACCCATGATTTGACACTATTTAACTGGTCTGAGAAACCAAAATTCGTTAGGGTCCGAGGCTTGATTAAGCGGAGGGAAGGTGTTAGGAACCCCCGACTTCCGTGATAACATGGTTACAACCATTTTTCATTAAACTTTAATTGTGTATGTGTGTGTGTGAGTAGGGCCTCTGTGCAGTTGCTTGGAAGTAGTGTTATACCTCGTTTGCACCTATATACAAAGGGTTTGACTTTTATATAAAAGTTCACTTTTAACAAGATATAGAGTGAAGTTTTGTAAAATAGGTTTTTCAAACCCTTGTGCTCAATAGTAATTGAGGCCTTTAATACTTCCATTTTATTATGTGTTCGGCTTGATTACTTTTATGTTCGAGTGCGAGGCATCCTCGAGAAAATAAGATACATAGAAGTGCCAAACTCCTTGTGGGCATAAGAGCCATCTAAGGATATTCAGACACCGTAGATAATTTACAAGCTTGCCGCAGCTGCAAAATGTCCATCACGGGAACCAAATCTAGATTCAGAGGCTGAATCTGTGATCACATGATTCCTAGGCTCACATGAAGAAGAAATGTGTACAGAAGCTAGAAAAAAATTAGATTTGAATAAATCTAAACCATTCTAGCTTCAACGGTTCCATTTTAGTCACTTTGAACCGGTTAAAGTTAGAAGTAGCCAGATTGAGGCAAATCTAGCCCACATGCTAAAAGATTAAATATCTACATTATGAAAGCAGTTAAAGCAGATATTTATAAAAGCGGTATATATATATATATATATATATATATATATATATATATATATATATATATATAAAAGCAGTAAAAGGACACGAAATAAACTTCAGGCCAGACATAAATGTATATATATATATATATAGAGCTATATGTATATACACAACTGTGTATTACACAGTAGAGCTATGGCGACGGTAAACTATCGACATAACCAGAATAACTATAACGATGGGTGAAACCGTCGTTATAGCCCAAAAAACCGTCGCTATAACCGACTGTGTAATACACAACTGTGTACATACATTTTTTCCATATATATATAAATATATATATACTTATATATATACTGTCGAATTCGAACTTGAATAAGTATGGATAGAATATCTTGTGCGTTTACTGCTTATATATATGTATATGTATATATATATATATATAAGCCACATATCGATGATCCAGGCATACCCACATAACGTGACTCTCAACGTTAGTAGATATGTACGTATAAAAGTAATAAAAAGCTTAAAAACTAGAAAAATCTTACAGTGGGCTGCAAAGAAGACTTTAGATAGCTTTTGACGCCTGAAAACTCAATTTCCACCGGTTAAACTTCAGTATATTACAAAACACGAGCTTATAAGTGTTTAGAAAGAAGAATTTCTCACTTTAGAGCACTCTAACAGGGGTTACATGCTAAAATGGACATAGTTTTCTCACCTTTTCTCTTCTTCTTTTTTCAAATAAGCTGCCAAGAGCTCATATTTAAAGACCAGATGGCCGCGGGTCTACATGAGATAACTGCGGGTCTACCTACGGCTGACCGGGTTGCCCTGAGCCATGTGGTCCCGTCGTCTCGAAGTACATGCACTTTGGTTACGCGTTGTCCACTCAAACCTTCATAATTTTAAATTCGGGCATAGGATAAAGGAGTGCTGTATCTTTTCGGAATGTTGTTGTCAAGAGATAAACAATGACATGGTATTAGAGGTTATACAAAGCCGAGAATATGGGTCCATGACCAGATCTCCTAGTCTTCAAAGTCTATCCGTTGTACTATCTTGTGCAGTTGTCACTCATGATTTAATCTATGGTTCACGTGGGACACCTTGGTATACAGTGTGGATTTGAAATGTGTTGAGATGACATGAATGTGATGTTGAGGTGGCTAAATGATGATTTTGCCCCCACCGGGGTTATCTCCGACTTTTGTAGTAGATGTAGCAGTCGTTGCTCAGGGTTATCTCTGAGATTGGGCTGCTGTGAATGCTGAATGTCCACAGGGTTATCTCTGAGGTGTGCTTGACCTCTTGGGGTTATCTCCGGGGTTGAACTAAGTATCCCGGGGTAGTCTCCGAGGTTGAAACTGACTTTTCCTGGGTTATCTCCGAAACTTGGATTGGATCCCTCGGGATTATCTCCGAGGTTGAAACTGAATCTCCCAGGGTTATCTCTGGGATTGAAATTGAATATCTCAGGGTTGTCTCCGGGATTAAAAATTGTACCTCCCGGGGTTGTCTCCGAGGTTAAAACTGATTTAACTTCCAAGGTTATCTCTGGAAGACGATTTTTCCCTCCTGCAGGGTTAGTAGCCGGAATGCAAAATTTTGAGTGTCTATAATTTATATTTTCACAATTGATATTACGAGTTACTATTCATGAGTTACTATTTATGAGTTACTATTCACATGGTACTATTTATCCAAAAAATATATTTTTTTTGTCCAAATTATTTTTGGTACATGAATATTATTCTTGAATTTTACTCCACAAAGCAGTATCGTGTTGACAATTTAGATATTTTTAAACTCTGGATAAATTTAAAGTCTTAATATTTATCCTTGATTTCGTTTGATTAATGCTTATATCATTGTCATCATTCTCATGCTTATATTGTGATGAAAGTCATCTTCGGCTTACGTGCATAGATGGACTGTTGATTATTGGTTTTACAGTTGTATATCTTTGGCTTACGTGCAAAGATGGACTATTGATTATTGATTTTACAGTAGTATATCGTTGGCTTACGTGCTAAGATGAACTGTTGATTGATATCTTTGGTCGTAATGAAAAGATGAACTATTAATTGATAGTTTTGGCCCGTAGTGCAAAGATGGACAGGTGTATGACATGATCATGACCACTTGTGATATTAATGAATATCCTTGGTCGTAGTGTAAGGATAATTCGATGATGTGATTGGCAGGATCATGACCATTAGTTAACAGTTGAATGTCTTTGGTCGTAGTGTACTGACAGGCGATTGATTGGTATGATCATGACAATTGGTTTTATAGTTGAATATCTTTGGCTAGTAGTGCAAAGATAGACAACTGATTGGTATGATCATTGTTATTACATTTGAATATCTTTAGCCTTTGGGGTAAGGATATTGAGTAAATGTTCTATTAAGGCTTTGTGGCAACAAGAAATTGTTGATTCACATTATTATAAACATGAATTGTGAATTTAACTAACATCTTTGGTGGTTTAGGTGAAGACAGGTGATTAAAGTTCTATTTGTCTTGGGTATAATAAAGAACTGTTGATGAATATTACAGGGATAAAATTGATGATAAACTTTTAAATCATAGAAGATAGTAGATATCATGCTCTACTTAACTCTTCTAATGGATTGCCTATTTCGCTGCAGTTGTTGATCTAAAACTTATTGTCTATTGTATTCTATCAGTTGTTATAATGTTGAAGGCTAAGGATAATTTATTCTTCATTATCTTAGTCATAATATTTCTTACTGGGCTAGTTGAGCTCACCCTTTCTTTCACTGTTCTCTTCAGGAAATGAGAATATAGTTGGGACGAGTCGGAGAATTGGGTGATGGTCCGAGATGGTGGCTATAGTAGTCCTCACTATTTTTATAACATAGTGTGATAATAATTGTAATGAGGACTCCATTGAGTGTGGATATTGTCTAGAAGGCAATATTCATGTTTAAACTCTCAGCTATGTTTTGTCGTATTTTACACGACAGTTGTATAATTAAGTTTGTAGTTGAGTTCTGTACCATGTATCTGGCGACTCAAGATGGGTGAAGTATAACTGTTTTGGGGGCATCACGGTTGGTATCAAAGCTTAGGGATATGATCCCTGGCTGAGATTTGAGACAAGAACTAGGAGGAGATAGACGGGTAATTCCTTCGCTTGTATGACCTACCTAAGTTTATTTGTTATTTAATTGGTCGATCAGAATATAGGGATAATGTGAGACCCCGAATTTTATGAAATAAAAGTATTCAATTTTCTTATAATTATTCTATTTAGTAAATGGTTAAATTGGTAAAAGGTTAAAGTTAAGGGTGATATGAGAAATTTTTTCAAAGTAAACAAGTTGTCATAAAATAATCGGTGATAAACGTATAGTAATATGTGTGGTTGCATAGTAGCACACGGTATTAATTATTGATGCTTATATGAGAAGTCACTCAGTTATACTCAATTATTACTATAGTAATTACTGCATCATATCTCTCATATTATTGATTCAATTATTGTCATAGTATCATCTGCATAATATGTTATATTATTAAATCAATAATTAAGATGACAAATTTATTCATATTATTAAATTATAATATTGACAATGTCTAGAAGTTCTGTCAAGGAGAGGTTAGATAATCTAATTGCGCGCCAATATGGAGAAATTCTTATTGGAAAGCCCCCTCTTTCCTGGGAATGACATGGTTGTTAAATATTATGAATTATGATATTAATGATGAATAAGTTTGTGTTGATTAAAGATGAATTTGATAGTTCCATTGTGTTGGGATTATTAGTGTTAGTGGAAATCGACATCTTTTCCGATGATAATTGATGTCTAGGGGTTATATTGATAAATCGGGTAATTAATCGGATAAATGAGAAATTAATTGCTACTAATTTACATGCTTATATAACTATTTGTTCACATGTATGTCTTATGTAATCACATTCTTGTACTATTAGGGGAGTTGGTGCAAGATTGATAATACTTGCATGACTATGTTAAAATGGAGGTATAGATGGAGGTACTATACTGTAATTCATATTTTCACATAATTATAACTATTAATTCACATAATTGAACTATTTATTCAACATTATTTACTATTAGGGGAGGTGGTGCAAGTTTGATAATACTTGCAGGACTAAATTAAAAATGAAAGAAAAGAGGGAGATATTATACTGTAATATTTTGAGCTCCAAAACGTGCAATTATTGAAACTATATTTTTTTATAAATAGAAGCTCATTCTTCTTTCATTTCTTATCAATTCACTAAAGCTATAGAGCAATTATTATAGAGAGAAAGAAGAAGAGAAGTCCGCTACCTCACTATTCCAGTATCCAGTCTTCTTTTGAGGTAAGGGATATTATTATTGTGAGACCCCAGATTTTATGAATAAATATTTAAATTTCTCGAAATATTTTTTTAAATATTATGGTGTGAATTTGATATAATGTTATAGTTATGGGTAATATTTACAAATTTTATAAAGTAAGCAAGTGGTTATATAATATTCGATTGGTCGGGGAATATTCGTTTTAACAGGGAATATTCGTTTTAACAGGGAATATTCGTACGACGGCACAATCATTGGTGGACCCCACAACGGAAGTATTGTCGTAGTACGAAAACAACAGAATTATCTTTTTATAAAAATAACGGCGAAAGTGTTATCATTAAAACTGTTAAACTACCTGGTAGTAAAAGTACAGTAATACGCGTGGTTGCATAGTAGCACACGGTATTGGTTATTGATGCTTACGTGAGAAGTCACTCAGTTATACTCAATTATTGCTACAGTAATTGCTGCATCATATCTCTCATATTATTGATTCGATTATTGTCACAGTATCATCTGTATAATATGATATATTATTAAATTAATAATTGAGACGACAAAGTTATTCATATTATTAAATTGCAATATTTACAATGTCTAGAAGTTCTGTCAAGGAGAGGTTTGGTCATCTAATTGCGCTTCAATAAGGATAAATCCTTATCAGAAAGCCCCCTCTTTCTTGGGAACGACCTGTTTCTTAAATATTGTGAGTTATAATATTAATGATGAATAAGTTCGTGCTAATTAAAGATGAATTTGTTAGTTCCATTATGTTAGGATTATTAGTGTTAGTGGAAATCGACATCTATTCCAATGATAATTGATGTCTGAGGTTATATTGATAAATCACGTAATTAATCAGATAAATGAGCAAATAATTGCTAAACTAGAACATGAGCATGTGTCCTCACCGGCCTTCTGCAACATCAAACATTAGCAGGGTCCCCACCGTCATCACCATCAAGGCCAAAGTCTTCATCAGCCCCGAATAATTCCAGATCATCATCATCCTCCCCATCATCATCCTCCACGTTGACTGGTGCATTCACACGGGCCTCTACAGTTGGGGGCGGAAATTACGGCGGATAAGGAACATAGATAGGAGGTGCCGGGAATGGGAATGGCATGAAGTCTGCATCCTTGCCACCTTGAGCAGCATGAATATTGGCTAGTGTATCCGCAAACTCCGCATGGTAGTGGTGGAACTGGTTCGGCCACTGGGCAACCGTGTCAACCTTGGATTGATTGGCTACGCTTGGCTCTTAAAGAGGGGGAGAAAAGCAACGGATAGCAGATGGATCAGCGCCCAAACGATTGGAAACTGCCGACGGTTGAGTGAATTACAGAGATTTGAATGGTTGGGGAGCCAACCGACGCGACCATTGTTGTGGCCTAATGGCTGAAGAGCAATCGACGTTGATGGTACAGAAGGAATTTACTGATAAAAGAGAGAACACTGCGATTTAAAATGTAGATCTCGCTAGTGGCGCTAGAGCGCCAAGGTTAGCGCTGGGGCGCGGATGAAAATCCTTACTAGCGCTGCGGCGCTAAGCATGGCGTCAGGCCGTGAATCCCTTAATACATGGCGATGCGACACGGATTAAAAGCTAAAAACCGGCGCCGGGGCTCAAATTAGCAGTGGGCTTGGACAATGGATGGCGTTGGGGCGCCAAGGATGGCGTCGGGGTGCGAACTCAGTACTTTAGACATGGCGCTGCGGCGCTAGTTAAGAATTCTACACAAGTCAAGCTTATATATCAGCAGACCATAACAGTAATCAGTAAGCCAGACCAGAAACACATTGTGGACAAGCTCAACTGGGGGAATGACATAGACTTACAACAAGAATTATACAGACCACACGCACTATACAGAACTTAGACAATAACTAGAGAAACAAAATGAGACTTAAGAGAATAAGATAAAACAATTTGTTTGATACTAGGATGGGGATGCCTCCCATCAAGCGCTTGATTTTGAGTCATCAGCTTGACTATCATCCCGCCTTACACTGGGTCTCCGAGTGTAATGGATGTATTCTGCCGGTCAACTTCGCCGCCCCAGTAGTGTTTTAACCTCTGCCCATTGACCTTGAAGGTTATGCCAGAATTCGGGTCCTCAACCTCTATTGCCCCGTATGGATAAACCTTGGCAACTGTGAAGGGGCCCGACCATCGGGACTTAAGCTTCCCAGGAAATAACTTTAGTCAGGAATTAAAAAGAAGAACCTTCTGGCCCGGTTCAAAGTGCCTCTCAAGGATTTTCTTATCATGCCACCTCTTAGTCTTCTCCTTATACAACTTAGCGTTTTCATACGCTTGCAGACGAAACTCGTCTGATTCATTCAGTTGTAACAGTCGTTTTTCACCAACTGCCTCAAGATCAAAGTTGAGCTTCTGAATAGCCCAGTAAGCGTTGTGCTCCAATTCAACTGGGAGATGACATACCTTACCATAGACAAGCCTATACGGAGACATTCCGATAGGTGTTTTATAAGTTGTTCGGTAGGCCCACAATGCATCATCTAGTTTCTTAGACCAGTCTTTACGATATGGGTTAACAATCTTTTCCAAGATTTATTTCACCTTTCGATTTGAAAATTCAGCTTGACCGCTGATTTGTGGGTGGTAGGCAGTGGCGATCTTATGAGTTATCCCATACTTGGCTAGAATGGATTCAAAGTATTTGTTACAAAAGTGTGACCCTTCATCACTGATGATAGCCCGAGGTGTGCCAAAACGGGTGAAAATATTCTTCTTAAGGAACTGAAGCACCACCTTATCATCGTTTGTTGGCAAGGTGGCTGCTTCCACCCATTTTAAGACATAATCCACTGCCACAAGGATGTAGAGATTGTTGAAAGAGGACGGGAATGGTCCCATGAAGTCAATGCCCCATACATCAAATAACTCAACTTCCAGGATATTTTGCAGTGGCAACTCATGCCGTCTTGATATAATACCTACCCGTTGGCATCTGTCGTAGTGCATCACATATGCGTGTGCATCCTTGAATAGGGTGGGCCAATAAAATCCTGACTGAAGCATCTTAGCAGCAGTTCATTGGCCTCCGAAATTACCTCCCTAGTTTGACGAGTGGCAATGATGTAGCACACTTTCAATTTCTTCTTTCGGCAAACACCTTCGCAGAATCTAATATGAACATTGCTTGAACATGAAGGGCTCATCCCAAAGATATTTCTTGGCATCCTTGAGGAATTTCTTCCTTTGTTGATAGCTCAGATTTTGGGGAAGAACTTGGCAAGCAACATAATTTGCGAAGTCCGCATACCACGGAACCTTGCCATTGACCACAAAAAGTTGCTCGTCCGGGAAAAAGTCATTTATGGCTTTTTCAGTGTCTTCCGAGAGCGTGGTGTTTTCCAATCTTGACAAGTGATCGGCAACCTATTTTTATGTCCCCTTCTTATCTCAGATTTCCAAATCAAACTCCTGAAGAAGCAGAATCCACCTTATCAATCTCGGTTTAGCATCCTTCTTTTCTTTCAAATACTTGATGGCTGAGTGATTAGTGTATACAATCACCTTTGTTCCAATGAGGTAGGAACCGAATTTGTCAAAAGCATAAACCACTGCCAGCAGCTCCTTCTTAGTAGTGGTATAATTTAACTGAGCATCAGTCAATGTCTTGATGGCATAGTAAATAGTGTGGAAAACCTTCTCCCTTCTCTGGCCCAACACTGCCCCTATTGCAAAGTCACAAGCATCGCACATTAGCTCAAAAGGGTAGGTCCAGTCGGGAGCTACCACAATAGGTGTCGTGATAAGTCTTGTCTTTAATAACTCAAAGGCACTCAAGCAGGCGGCATCAAACTGGAAAGGCTGGTCCTTTTCCAAAAGGGTGCACAACGGTTTGGTGATGCGCGAGAAGTCCTGGATAAACCTTCTGTAGAACCCATCATGCCCGAGAAAACTCCTTACCCCTTTTACTGAGGTGGGTGGTGGAAGGTTATTGATCACATCTATCTTTGCCTTATCAACTTCAATCCCTCCTACTGAAACCCGATGACCCAAAATAATCCCCTCTTCGACTATGAAGTGACACTTCTCCCAATTCAGCACCAGTTTGGTTTCGACGCATCGATGGAGAACAGCAGTCAAATTTGTTAAGGAATTATCAAACGAGCTCCCAAACACTGAGAAGTCGTCCATGAAGACCTCCAAGGTCTTTTCAACCATGTCAGAGAAGATTGAAATCATACACCGCTGAAATGTTGTGGGAGCATTACATAGCCCGAAAGACATTTTCTGGAAAGCAAAGGTCCCATATGGACATGTGAATGTCGTCTTTTCATGATCTTTAGGAGCAATAGAAATCTAATTGTACCCCGAGTACCCATCAAGAAAACAGTAGTATTCATTCCCAGCCAACCAATCAAGCATTTGATCAATGAAAGGAAGGGGAAAGTGATCCTTACAGGTTAATTTGTTAAGTTTTCGGTAATCCATGCACACTCTCCACCCGGTCACTGTCCTGGTGGGAATTAGTTCGTTGTTCTCATTGGACATAACTGTCATCCCGCCTTTCTTGGGCACACACTGGATTGGACTAACCCAAGGACTATCCGAGATGGGGTAGATAATACCCGCATCTAGCAATTTAATGATCTCCTTCCTGACGACCTCTTTCATAATGGGATTTAGCTGCCTCTGGTGCTCTATAGATGGCTTTGAGCCTTCCTCCAAAAGAATCTTGTGCATGCAAAGAGTCGGGCTGATCCCTTTTATGTCAGCAATTGACCACCCCAAGGCCGTTTTGTATTTCTTGGGCACAAGGAGCAACTTTTCTTCCTGACACTTAGTTAGAGAATCAGAAATTATCATAGGTAGATAAAGTGAATTTCCTAAATACACATACCTCAGATGGTTAGACAACAGTTTTAGCTCAAGAACAGGAGGCTTGGTGATCGACGGTTGAGCCTCGGAAGTAGATGTCTCATTATCATTTAGAGACTCGAATTGTCAGTGGAATTTCTTCGATCTTTGAGGTTCATTGAGCCACATGGCACATTCCACATATGAGGGCTCTTCCGTAGTACTAGCCGCAGTTAATGTAGCTTCCAAAGGGTCTTGAATGCAAGTTTCTGAGAATACCCCCTTCACTGAATCATCAATTGTATTAATCTGGAAGCAATCCTCAGGTGTATTAGGATACTTCATTGATCGAGAGACGTTGAACGTCACTTCCTGATCATGAACTCTCATTGTTAACTTCCCTTTTTGGACATCGATCAAGGTCCTTCCAGTTGCCAAGAACGGCCTTCCCAATATTATCGAGACCTCCTTATCCTCCTCAAAATCAAGGACTATGAAATCCGCCAGAAATATGAACTTGTCAACCTTCACTAGCACATCCTCCACAATTCCCTTAGGATAAGTCAGAGACCTGTCAGCCAATTGTAGGGTGACGCTTGTCGGCTTGGCTTTATTAAGGCCCAACTTCTTATAAATAGAGAGGGGCATCAAGTTGATGTTGGCCCCTAGATCACACACAGCCTTCCCAATAAACTGGTCCCCAATGGTGTATAGGATTATAAAACTTCCCAGATCTTTGAGCTTCAGTGGAAGCTTGTTTTGAAGGATGGCACTACACTCTTCTGTCAGAGCTACCGTCTCATAGTCTCCCATTTTGCTCTTCTTGGACAGAATGTCCTTCATGAACTTGACATAACTAGGCATTCCTTCCAATGCCTCTGTAAATGGAATATTTATGTGCAGCCTTTTGAAATCTTCCAAGAATTTGGAAAACTGCTTATTCAGCTTCTGTTTCTGCACCCGCTGGGGGAAAGGCAACTGAGGGAGAGGCTGATTGACCACAGTCATTGGAGGAGATGGTGTTGGAGGTCTATCTTGACCACTTTCTTCACCCCCCCCCCCACTTGTCTCAGCATTCTCATTCGCTGGAGGTTCCTCTTCAGTCACTACTTCATCTTCCACAGGAATAACCTCTCCACTTTGTTCTTTACTGGTTCTCCCACTTCTGAGGGTTACTGCTTTACACTGCTCCTTGCCTTCCCATTTCGGGTTGACATCAATGTCACTAGGCAATGCGCCTGGTGGCTGACTGTTTAATGTAGTAGCCAACTGGCCCATCTGTACTTCAAGATTCCTAATGGAGGCTTCTTGATTGTTACTTCTGGTTTCGTTCTGGGCTATATACCTCGACAGAAGATCTTCTAAACTAGGCTTCCTCTCCTGTTGAGGTGGTGGATGGTGAAACTGATTTTGAATGCTCTGTGGCTGTGGGTTGAACTGAGTTTGAGGTTGGAATCCGGGAGGGTTGGCATAATTCTGCCTAGTAGATGAAGATTGTGGTTGATTGGGGATGTTACTGTTGTTGTTGTTGTTGCCCCATGAGAAGTCTGGAAGATTTCTTAAACCCAGGTGGTAATGAGTGGGAAGACTTGAGTTTTGATACCTAGGGGTGTAAGTCGAGCCAAGTAGTTCGATATTCGACTCGAGATCGGCTCGAAAATATGATCCAAAGATCGAATTCGAAGTTGTTCCGAGTCGAATCTGATCTATACTCGTTTTCTGTTTAATGATACACAAGTCGAATTCGAGCATATCAGTGTTCGCTCAGATTAGGGTTCGAGTATTTCATTTTTTCTCGAATCAGACTCGATACCTGCTCGATGGATCATATTCGAATATTGGTCTGATCCATGCTATTAAGCTAAATATGTGATATTTGTATCAATCTTTATAATTTATAAAGGTAGTATGAAATTGTGTAAACTTGTACTTGAATAAATCAATGAATTGAATGTCAATTTTTATTATATTCTTTATAATTTCAATACATAAATAAAAGTGAAAAAGTTTTATATATAAATATTAGTTAAGTAACCAATTTAGTATGCAGTGGTTCAGTTTTAAGTGAAATGGTTCATATTCGAAACTCAATCTGAAGGCTCGTGAGTAACTCGCTTTATAAACGAGTCGAGTACTTACGAGCCAAGTAGGTCTGAGTAATGATCCGAGTCGAATCTGGCGCAAAAATATAAATCCCTTATCGAATCAGAGTAGAATTCGAGCTCAATTTTTTCTAGTCGAGCCGAATCTGAGCATGAAGGTGTTCGCTGAGATTCGACTCGTTTACACCCCTATTGATACTGCCCGTAGTTGGAAACAAATTTCACAGACTCAGGGCTTATTGCGCACTGATCGGTTAGGTGGCTTCCTTGACATAATTCACATTGAACCATGACACTGCACATTTTGAACTGCTACAGGTCCTATGGTGTCAAGCCTTTTTGTTAGAGCTGCTACCTGAGCCACTAACGATGTGAAAGAGTCCACTTCATAAACCCCCGTTGCTCTTCTCGGAGCTTGCCTATCATTTGGCCATTGGTAATTGTTGGTTGCCATTGTCTCCACCAGCTCATATCCCGCTATGTGATGTTTGGACATGAATGCCCCTCCAGATGCGGCATCTATACTCGAATGGGTTGATCTGGATAAACCATTGTAAAATGTCGGGATGGGCAGCTACTCAGGCAGTCCATGGTACGGGCATTTCCTCAGAAGATCCTTAAAGCGCTCCCACGAGTTGTATAAGGATTCGAATTCAAACTGAACAAAGGACGTAATGTCGTGCCTGAGCCTAGCTGTTTTGGAGGGTGGAAAGAACTTCGCCACAAATTTTTGTGCCAAGTCGGCCCATGTGGTAATGGAGCCTGACGGTAATGAATGAAGCCAGCTCTTAGCTTTGTCCCTTAATGTAAATGGAAACAGCCGAAGTCTGATGGCATCGTCGGACACTCCGTTGCATTTAAATGTGTCACAGATCTCCACAAAGTTTATCAGGTGATCATTGGGATCATCATTCGGCAGTCCCCCAAACTGAATGTTGGTGCACATTTGAATGGTGTCCGACTTGATCTCAAAATTATTAGCTTGAATGGCGGGCCTTAAAATGCTCGCCTGGAGATCATCTATGTGAGGCATAGTGTACTCTCTCAGAGATTTCTAAAGTTCCTCAGCCATAATGATAGGAGCAGGTATGTCCTCAGGTGTATCCTCGGATTTTTCTCTTCGCAGCCGTCTGAATGTTCTATCAACCTCGGGATCGATAGGTATTATATTCCGTCACTTCCGAGGTAGCATAAACAATGAAGATTATCTGAAAAGAGAATTAAAAAGAAAAATCGGTTTAAAGTAAGATCGTAATGACTTGGTTATAATATTGTAAAATAATTAATTCTAAGTCCACGACAACGGTGCCAAAAACTTGTTGTTCGAATTTGCTATTGCCAATTCACGCGCAAGCATACGCGACCCACAAGTAATATATGTAACTAGAGTCTCGAACCCACGAGGATAAAGCCTTAACAGAAAATAATTACTAAGGCAAAGACACTACTGATTTTATTTAAACAAGTGAAAACAAAAGGTTGGTTAAGCTATTACAATAAGACGATAAAAGAAAGAGAAGTAGCTGTACTAGGAATTCAAGATATGATTACAACTCCCCTAATGCGTCGCCTAATCTCCTAACTCTCCATACTACAAACGAATCAAGGAATGGTCAACCGAGACACCAAATAGGCATAAACTTCTGTCGAAAACCAAATACACATCCTAAACCAGTTACAACATAATATGTCTATTGGTGACAATAACTAGGTCAAGGTCATTAAGCTAAGCCTCAAGGCCACACAAGGCAAATAGGGATATGTCTATCCTATAAGCATATTATGCACACAGTCCAATGTCATGGTTATAACAGGTGTTGTTGTATTTAAAGATAGATAATAACATCCATTTATCAATTTCCATCACTATCAATACCAATTTCTCTATCAAACAATCAGATATTAAGTATGAAATACAACAACCCATTCCAAAATGATTCATTATATAAAATAGGAGAGAAAGTTGATTAAGCTAATCAAAAGGTTACATTGCAATCCTAAAAATAGAGTTAGTTCATAACTATTGTACTAACAAACATTTTCAATACATTACACATTATCAGACACAGACAAACAAATGGGAGATTTGGAATAAGAAAACCCATGTGTTGAAGTGTTCTTCCTCCAAATCTTCTCTTCACGTGCAAAGCTCTGACTATGTGTTAGATGCAATAACTCTTCATCTGGTCCACAACTTCTTTCTCTTCTAGAATTTTTAAAATGACAAAAAATAAAATCATATTCTAGACTTTATTAAGTTCCCTACCGATATCTTATGATATTCGATCTCGTCAATGCAGCAGCTTCGCTTTCTATTTATACAATCCCCTCTTTCATCTAGGTCATTAAAGATGAGTTACTATTTGGGAACCGGAGCTCACACTGCGGCGCGAGCCTAAGCATTGTAAGTGGCGCCAGGGCGCGAGACATGGTGTTGGGGCGCAGTTCACGGCGCCGGGGCGTGGCTGATGGCGCTGGGGCACTAATCCCTGGCCCTGCGGCTCGATTTTCTAGAAAGAACACAACTACATTTGGCGTTGCGGCGCGAGCGTTTACACTGTCAATGGTGCCGAGGCGCGAGTTTTCAGTAGGCTCAGCAATAGCCGGCGCTGCAGCGCGGCTTCTAAGTGTACCACTGGCGCCGCGACGCCGCTACATGAAAAACACCCAAGAAAGATGGATTAAACTGTAAAGCCTGCCAGTAGAGAACTAAAACGGAAAAATCAATAAAATAACTATACAAGCTAACCAAAAGACTGAAAACAGGCAACAATATTAAGCAACAAAAGGGCTAATTCGCAGGTATGAATCCCACTCATCAGCAATGGCCATCGGAACAATGATAACCATCGTGGGGGAAATTATCATGCCAAGAATGGTAACCACTTCGGTGGTAATCATGGCCAAGATAATAGGAGTGAAAATTTCAAGAAGAGAAGGTTCAACAACGATGGAAAGACAGCAACACCAACACCCATTTTCAGGGAAGGAGAACGACCACCAATTGTATGCTCCAAATACGATGGGGAGGGATATATCAGTCCAAACTGCGTGATGCAGTCCAAAGCATGTTACAATTGTGGAAAGGAAGGTCACCTAGCTCGATTTTGTCGTGCACTAAAGCCAAGTCCAGTTGAGATGGTGGCACCAAAGGCGGATACGGACAAAACAAAGTCGGTGGTTTCAAGAAGAGCATTTTTCGTGACTTTTCAAAAAGCGAGTAACCCAAACAAAGTTAGCACGGGTTAGTTAATTATAAATTCTTGCAAAGTTTATACCTTATTAGATACCGGTTCTACCCATTCTTTTATCTCTCTTGCTTGAGCTCAACGTTTAAATTTGACCCCAGAGAAGTTAGGCTTTGACTTATTGGTTGAAACTTCATTAGTAGAAACATTTATTTCATGTGCTATCCAAGTCTTGGATAAGAGTCACAATTTTGAATAATATTTCTATCGTTAATAAATTTCCTGACGTATTCTCGAAGAACTTCCCGGCCTACCCCAGAGCGTGAAATCAAATTTTGTATTGACCCCAGTACAAAACCCATTTATTCAACCCTTCAATATTTTTTCAACCAAAACGAACGAATAATGCGCCAAAGACGTTGGCTCGAGCTTTTGAAGATTACGATTATACCATTCAATATAATCGTGGAAGAGTGAACGTGGTAGTTGACGTGTTGATTAGAAGATCGTATGCGTTTACGAGTGCGATGTTGTTAACATAAAAATTCATTTCGTATAACTTACAAATGATGAAGATAGAGTTAAAGACTCTAGGGACCCACGTGAAGATAACGAATATACGAGTAGAATCAACTTTAATCGATAAAGTTAAAGCCGTGCAAGCTACATGCTCAGAGTTGATGAATGTGAAGAAGAAGGTTCAAGAAGGCGTTATCTCAACCCTCGATTTTATTGGCTCATTTGAAATCTTTGATCGAGTAGGAACTGTGGCCTATAGACTCGTTTTACCGCCAAGTATGTCGCGTGTTCATAACGTTTTTCACGTATCGATGTTACGTAAATATGTGGATGACCCGAACCACATTATTAAATTAGAACTAGACGAGATAGCAGAAGATTTAACGTATGAGGAGATACGTGTTAAAATCTTGGATAAGAAGGATCGTATTCAACACTCAAAGGTTATACCTCAAGAGTTAGAATCTGAAATGAAGTCAAGGTATCCTCATCTCTTTGGCATACCAAGTACGTACGTAAATTTTGAGGGCGAAATTTCATAAGGAGGGGAGATTGTGAGACCCCAGATTTTATGAATAAAGATTTAAATTTCTCGAAATATTTTTTTTGAATATTATGGTGTGGATTTGATATAATGTTATAGTTGTGGGTACAAATTTTGCAAAGTAAGCAAGTGGTTATATAATATTCGATTGGTCGGAGAATATTCTTTTTATCGGAGAATATCCGTACGACGACACAATCATTGGTGGACCCCACAACGAAAGTATTGTCATAGTTAGAAAACGACATAATTATCTTTTTATAAAAATAACGACGAAAGTGTTACCGTTAAAACTGTTGAACTACCCGGTAGAAAAAGTACAGTAATACGCGTGGTTGCATAGTAGCACACGGTATTGATTATTGATGCTTACGTGAGAAGTCACTCAGTTATACTCAATTATTGCTACAGTAATTGCAGCATCATATCTCTTATATTATTGATTCGATTATTATCACAGTATCATTTGCATAATATGTTATATTATTAAATCAATAATTGAGACGATAAAGTTATTTATATTATTAAATTATAATATTTACATTGTCTAGAAGTTCTGTTAAGGAGATGTTTGGTCATCTAATTGCGCGCCAATAAGGAGAAATCCTTATCGGAAAGCTCCCTCTTTCCTGGGAACGACCTGGTTGTTAAATATTGTGAGTTATAATATTAATGATGAATAAGTTCGTGTTGATTAAAGATGAATTTGATAGTTTCATTGTGTTGGGATTATTAGTGTTAGTGGAAATCGTCATCTATTCCGATGATAATTGATGTCTGGGGGTTATATTGATAAATTGAGTAATTAATCGAATAAATGAGCAATTAATTGCTACTAATTCACATGCTTATATAACTATTTGTTCACATGTGTGTACTATTGAATCACATTCTTGTACTATTAGGGGAGTTGGTGCAAGATTGATAATACTTGCATGACTAAGTTAAAAATGGAGGTATAGATGGAGGTACTATATTGTAATTCGTATTTTCACATGATTATAACTATGATTCACATGATTGAACTGTTGATTCACATTATTTACTATTAGAGGAGGTGGTGCAAGTTTAATAATACTTGCAGGACTAAATTAAAAATGAAGAAAAAGAGGAAGGTATTATACTGTAATATTTTGAGCCCCAAAACGTACAATTATCGAAACTATATTTTCTTAAAAATAGAAGCTCATTCTTCCTTCATTTCTCACCAATTCACTAAAGCTATAGAGCAATTATTATAGAGAAAAATTATAGAGAGAAAGAAGAAGAGAAGTCTGCTACCTCATTATTCCAGTATCCAGTCTTCTTTTGAGGTAAGGGGTATTATTTCTTTCGTATTCATGAAGAGAGCTTCTGTTATTCCATTTTTTTTATTATTATGTTAAAATAACTTGTCTATGCGAAGTACCGCATACATGGTGAAATTTTTCTGTTATTTCATTCTTTATTATTCTGTTGGAATATCCTGTCTGTGCGGATTACGCTAGACCTGGTTCCATTCTTTATTATTCTGTTGGAATAACCTGTTTGTGCGGACTATCGCATGCATGGTGAATTCTTTGTTATTCCATTCTTTATTATTTTGTTGGAATATCTTGTCTGTGCGGATTACGCTAGACCTGGTTCCATTCTTTATTATTCTGTTGGAATAAACTGACTGTGCAGTCTATCGCATGCATGGTGAATTCTTCTGTTATTTCATTCTTTATTATTTTATTGGAATATCATGTCTGTGCGGATTACGCATGACCTGGTTCCATTCTTATTTATTCTGTTGAAATAACCTGTCTATGTGGATTATCACATGCATGGTGAATGATCCTTCGTATTCATTCCTTATTAAATTGTGAAAATGATCTGTCTACGTGGATTACTGCATGACGGGTGAAAATATATTTGCAGTTTCATATATTCTATGATACTCATTTGGTTAAAGTTTTGGCTTCTATACTGCATGAAATTAGTAGAATATCCTGAATGTTTGCACTTCATTTGGTATCTTTTCATGAAAATATTCTTCTGAGCATTCTTGAATTTTACTCCACAAAGCAGTATCATGTTGACAATTTGGACGTAATTGATTTCAAGATAAATTAACTTATAAATCTTTAAAATTTATTCTTGAACTTGTTTTATTGAATTATTATGTCTTGTCATCATCTTCATGCTTATATTGTGATGAAAGTCACATTTGGCTTACGTGCATAGATGGACTTGGTATGATTATGACCAGAGATTATTTGGTATAATCATGACATGTAATGTTATAAATGACGTGGTAAAAGTCCTCAATAGCCTGTAGTGCATTGATGGACAGTTTTTGGTATGATTATGATCAGGGATTATTCGGTATAGTCATGACCATTGATGATTTAATGAATATCCTTGGCCCGTAGTGCAGGGATGACTCGATGGTGTGGTTTATTTATTAAGCTGAGTCTCAACGTTAAAAATTGATGAAAATATTTTAAATCATAGAAGATAGTAGATATCATGCTCTACTTGACTTTTCTAATGGATTGCTTATTCCGTTGCAGTTAAACTTAATATCTATTGTATTTTATCAGTTTAACATTTTTGAAGACTAATGATAATTTATTCTGCATTATCTTAGTTATAATATTTCTTACTGGGCTAGTTGAGCTCACCCTTTCTTTCACTGTTCTCTTCAGGAAATGAGAACGTAGCCGGGACTAGTCGGGGAACGGAGTGACGGTCCAGATGATAGCATTAGTAGTCCTCACTATTCTGTTAAATAGTGTGGCAATAAATGTAATGAGGACTCCATTAAGTGTGGATATTGTCTAGATGACAATATTCTTATTAAAACTCTTAGATTATGTTTTGAGTATTTTACACGACTGTTGTATAATTAAGTTGTATTTGAATTTTGTACCATGTATTTGGCGACTCAAGATGGGTGATGTATACCTATTTTGGGGGCGTCGCAGTAGTCCTCATTATTCTATAAAATAATGTGAAAATAATTATAATGAAGACTTTATTTGAGTTTGGATATTGTCTACGAGATAATATTTGTATTAAAACTCAGTTATTGTGTTATCATATTTTGCACGATAGTTATATAAATTAAGTTTGTATTTAAATTATGTATGATATATTTTAGCGACTCGGAATGAATTGTGTATACCTATTTTGGGGCGTCACAACAAGGGTTAATAAAGATGTGTATATAATGTATATTAGAGAGGATTTTTACGGACTGGTTCGTTGATAGATCAGCTATAACGATAAATTTTTTAGCTATGGTGACGGTATGAACCGTTGTCATATTCGGTGACGATAAATCGTAGTCATAATTTTAAAAAATCGTGGTCATAATTAATGAACTGGTCCGTTAGAGAACTGACATGTAATATATACACATCATCACCTAGAATAACTAACGGGCTATATTAAAAAAATCTTTGTACAATTATACCTGCATTGACGGAATCTATCAGCAGTAGCAAATTTCTCTGACACTGCGTACATGACTCGAGTAAATAGCTCGTCCAGTAGGAGCTGGACAGAAGCATTTGTATGTATAAAGGACTGTCTAGATAACCAAAGGATTAAGGACGCAAGGGTCACTGCGCCTCGATCCACATCGAGATGTCATCAGACTCTGGCAACGAGAAACTATATTCATCAGCATCTGTAGTCCAGTTTATACAAAGACAGAAAATTGATATGCCAGTTTATACAAGGACAGAAAATTGATATGCCATGATGTGGGGTTATAACCCTTGTGGCAATAACCAGTCCTTGGTTCTTTAGAGAGAGAAGGTGAATAAATTTCTGGAGAGAGAAATGAAAGGAGGGAGAAAGAAGACCAGCGGCGGTAGCAATAGTTCAGACACCGGCGCTCAACAACACCACCACCTTGGTCCGCCGTACGCAGACGGACTGGACGGAGAAGCTATTGATGCGGCGGAGATGACGACGGAGGAGCTGCAGCAGGAGGAGGAATTCGAAAAAGAAGGGGAGGGCAAGGAGAGGGAAAATGAAGAGGAGGGAGAGGAGGAAAAGGGTTATTATCAATATGGGCTTCTGGAAATCGAAGAGAGAGAGGGAGATTTAGAGGGGGAAGCTGAATTTGCGCCCCCAAAACTTGCTGAGGGTTTTTATGAGATTGAAGCGGTACGCAGAAAAAGGGGTCGCAAGGTCTTTCATGTTCTCTCTCTATCTATATCTATATAAATGTATATTCAGTTTGTTTTTATTATGTTATACTTGTTTACATATTTTGTACATTTCCTTTCCCCCCTGATTTTGTGGGTTTTTGTCATGTGGATTTGCATAACAAATGCTGCTTCTAAAAGGGACAAGTTCAGTA
Source organism: Panax japonicus (assembly GCA_020205505.1). Taxonomy (NCBI): domain Eukaryota; kingdom Viridiplantae; phylum Streptophyta; class Magnoliopsida; order Apiales; family Araliaceae; genus Panax; species Panax japonicus. Next base: position 10,062,145 of record CM035099.1, read on the forward strand.
TCTCATCAAATGGTACGTGCCCTGATTTTAGCATTTTCCTAACTTTTTTGGTTATCTTATTTGTGTGCTAGTTGCATTTTACGAACCAGAAACTTTCATTTGCAAGTTTTTTTTTGTGGGTTTACTTGTGTATAGGGAGTAGCATTCTTTTGGTGTTAACTTGAAGGAGAATCCTTGCGTGATTTAACTTGTATTTGATAAAATTATGTGGAGTATTTGTAGAATTGTTTGATTCTGATCCTAGTCTGTATATGTTTTTTGTTAAAGGCGTGGCTGGCCGGAGACTGCTAATACTTGGGAACCCTTTGAGAATCTTATGTCGTGTTCTGATGTTATTGATGCATTTGAAGAGAGGTTTTTACTTCTACTCATGTTTTTATTCGAGTTTTATGGTTGATTGGTTAGTTGTCTCAAGTTGTTTCTTACTTACCTTCTTAATCACTAGCTTTTGATTTATTTAAAATATGAAACTTGCGATCTGGTAAACATAGGTCATCACACAAACGTAAGCGCAAGTCTGCGGGGCCTGCTCCTCAAGCTAAGCAGAAGCCACAATTTTCTTCTGCTGCAGCTACTTATAATGTACCAGCTGGGAAGGGAAAGTTTATTGAGGATATTTTTGTCTTTCTTTATCTTGATGATGAGAGTCATAAGAATAGTGGTGAGACTAATATGGGGGGCATTAACTATGTTGAAGCAGCTGAGAAAGAACATGAAAGTGAATCTGTTATGCTATCACTACAAGTTGAAGAAGGGAAAGTGCAAAATGAAAAGGATGTAAACCTCAGTGAATCTAAAGGTACACTAGTCACCAACGAGGGCAATGTGGATAAGTTGGCCGTAGATTTCCAAGAGTCGGAGTTGTCGGAAGTATTTTGCCTTGTGAATGGGCAGTCGAATGTTGATGGAGAGGAACCAGTTCATGCTGGTCGCCGCATTGGATCTACTGCTTCTGTGAAGAGGTTTATGCAAGAACAAACTCTGTGTGTAACAAATCATGCTGCACAAGATGTAACGACAAGAAACACTCGCTCGTGTGGTATAACTGGACAGCAATGGGATAAAAGTACTGCTTACAAGGGTAATGATCTGAGTTTCAAGAATAAGTCTGATAATATCAAAAGCATGTTTGCCATCACCGAGATCATCAAGCCTATAAGCTTTGCATTTTCCGAATCAGATAACTTGCACGACATCTCAGTAACTTTTATGGCCATGAGGTTTGTCATACAACACCAACTTTTGAAAATTTGTATTCAAAAATTAACTTTAACAGATCTTTCCTACCGACGTTAATATATAGAAGTTAACCGAGTGTCTTAGGTACAATATCATTTTATTGAAATCCTTAGGATAACTACTACTTACATGAACCTACCTGCTTATTAATATCTTATATTTGTCTTTTTGATAATTAGACATGGATCATCCTTCTCCGGTTTTTCTTCAATTTCTTAGTTACTGCAGATCAAATGAAAAAAAAATTAAACTAGCATATTATTCTTCTTGTTGATTTCATAATATATAGGATGTGCGTGCAACATAAGTCTAAAGTATTAGTTCAGGCCTAGCTGAGCATTTTATAGTTGTTTTTCAGTTTTTATTTAATGGTAAATGGTACCTCATTATAGTTTTATCAGTTGAATCAATGTCAACCTGGAGTAGAACCTTATCAAATTTGTTTTAAGTTGTGAATCACTTCTCGTGTTGCCTTGGATCTTGTTTCTTATTAATACTCCCTCTAATCCAGATTAAATGACGTTTTAGAGTTAAGCACACTTGTTAAGAAATAGCACAAAATGTCTTTTGTATCCCTAATTAATTATTTCTCTCTCCACAAAGATGAAGGCAATTAATGGGTTATTGGAACTTTGGTTGTATATGTGGTAAAATGGTTCATGGAATTGCATTTACTAAGCATATTAAATAGAGGGGTAAATTAGGAAAAAATAGTGCAATATTGCATAGAAATTCCAAAACGACACTTATATAGAATAAAATTAAACCCCCTAAAACGTCATTTATTTAGGATAGGAGGGAGTATCAAACAAGGCTCTCTCTCTCTGTGTGTGTCCAAAATGAAAATAGGGGGAGTGAGTGTTTACGCTGTTATTATGATATGACACAATTATGCCTAACAGGTTTGTCATGGCTTTTAACTTAATCTTGTTATATTATTATTTTTTAGAAGGTTGTGCTTGGTTCGATGGTTAAGTGTTTTTTTGTTGGTTCGATGGTCAAGTGTTTTTTTGTTGAATTATTTATGGTTCCACTTGGTACTACCTTTTCTTGGTTAGATTATTTTTGGTAGACCCTTCCCCATTTCGCTTGTTGCTTAAAATTGGTAAAAAATTTCTTTTCTAAGTTAAGTGTGATAGGTATTACATGATAAAAGTACACAATAATGCTCACGCAGTATACAGTATAGAGTGTTGGAAGTAAAAGTAGTAGATATTTCTTCAACAAACTCAGAAGAGAGAAGTTCTTTGTATCTATTGATATCAAGTGTTTGTGAGTCGGTGATTATATCAAAGTAAAGGCATAAGCAGAGCTATCAGTGTTCAATAATTTCTTGCATTACTCTGTTGCTGGATCTAACTATTTATCTCTTTGTAGTACCTTCCTTCTGCATTTTCCCCTTCCAGTCTATTGTCAGCTTTATCAGGTCCCCCCACACCCATCAATAAAAAAGAAACCCTAACAAATTTACATTATCAGGAGTAGAGAAAGTGGGAGGGCAGGAGGGAGAGGGAGAGATAATTTTCAAAGGATGTCTATAAATATGTTTTTTTTTCTTTTCAGAGACTGTTTCTTTGTATCAAGTGAATTATAGTGTTGTTTGTTGGAAGATATACATTTTATTCTTTCAAAACATTTGGAAGGAGTAGAGGAGGGAGAGGGGGAGAGAGAGATCACTTTTTAAGATGTTTTTTCCACAAAAATTGCTCCTTTATATCATGCGAGTCATTGTATTGTTTGTTGGAATATATATTTTATACTAGATAAGTTGGGGAACTGGAAAATAGTAAGAACACAAGTGAAATGAATGAAAGATAATATTGGTATGATTTAATGTTTCATTGGGAGGAAAAACAAGTATTAAATATCGATATTAGGGATATCCAAAAAATAAATAAATTAGTGTTTTTTAGAAGCATCTCTAATTCCACAGTTTGATTTCTTAGTTGTGTTAATTCGTAGTAAACAAAGACATTCTTCTCTAGGATTGGGACAGGTTCTATTTATGATAAGACACTGATCATAATATAGGAACATGGGATGGTTGTAATTCTAGAAATTGCTGATCACTAGTTGTGTAGGCAATAAATGGTTGGGATCGCCATCAGCATGACTATATTTTAATTTTATTATTATTATTTTTTTTTTATATAAGTAGTCTATCAGCTTGAGTAGTTTAGTGCTTGACTAAACCAAGTGATCTGCTAATATGGTTTGGGATCTCTTGCTATTTTGGAGAACTTTCTATGTGATTGACCTATATTTTTTTGTTTGTCTAAGTGATGCTTATTTCGTCCTCTTAAGCATTTTGAAACAACAATTGTAACCTTGTCATGTTGAACTTCATCTGACTAATAGTTAGTGAGTGTGTTTGTCTATATGCATTACTGATTGTTGACATGCCAATTTGCCATCATCACTCTACAGTTGTTATTAACTCTTTTAATAGCCATTTATGGAAAAAGGTGAACAACACTTAAACTTTGTTTGTAATGTTAACTTTTCGTTAAATGATTGTACTCTCAAGATATAATATTGTCTAAAAGTTATATCAAGACCCCGATTCAAATTTTTCTTGTGGCATTAGTGTATATCCTACAGCCATAGGCCGTCAAACCCTATCCATTCATATTAATTGAAAAAATTGCTGGTGTTATTTGGGATGATTGAGGGTCATGCCTCATTTGGTTAAAGGATTATTATGATGCTGGAGTGGTGCTATGGTGTGGGTGTGGGTGTGGGTGTGGGTGGGGTGGGGGGGGGGGATGGCTGAAGGGACACATGTTGTCTTGGCTCTTGTAGTTGGTTTGGGAGGGAATGACTTAGGATATTTGGATATGTTTTGAAGACAAGGAGTTCTTGGTTTTAATGTTCATTCATTAAACTTAAGGTTTTTTTTGTTCCTTATCTTTTGTTGGATCCAGAATGAGTATCACAAGGGCTTAATTCCATACCTGGGGTCCTACATGACTTTGCATTATGATAGCTTTTGTTTCTAAGTGAGTAAGTGGGAAGTTGTCTGCCCGGGTGTTCTTTTTGGTGGTTGAACTTTGGTATAGTCTCTATTTTATTTTTGGCTGAATTTTTAAAAAGAATTTTGGATTTCTGTTTCTATCTAGTAAATTTGGATTCCATGTCTTTTGCATGTTTCTTTCTTATAAATTTACCTGTCATAAAGTACAATTCATGTAATAGATTGAACATACTAAACTATTGTTGCAGACATAGTTCGGTGCTTTAATGTTTTGATATATTCTCCGTTTTTAAAATGTGTTTTATGTATTTGTTTATTTCTATTTTGTATATCTTCATTTTAATAAAATAAAATTTTCCATCCTTACCTTCATCAGCAATCACATGCATGATGCATTGATAAAAATTCAATGCAGGGAATATTTGAAATTTCTTGAGGAGAAGAGTGTACTCATATTCTTAGGCGAAATGTAGTTCACACTTAGGTGACATGGAGGAGCAGGAAGTGTAGCTTAAGAACAGAAGTTCTCTTTCTAGTAGCAAGACCTTTTAGTTCAGATATGAGTTATGGTAGGGTTGAAGTTGGTTGGTCATGTCAACTATTCTTTGATGGACAGTATACATTTAAATTGATTAGGATCTGTTTACACTATAATTAATTAATGTATTGAACGGCATCTACTCTATGACTCTGTATTGTTTCTGTAACTTCAGAAATACTTTAGCTCTTGTATTGAAAGATGATTAGACACTTATTTGGCTGTCACTTCAGGGGAAGCTTTATGTGGTTTAATTGAATATTTATATGTTGTCATTGGCTTACAGGTCTGATGGAAAAGAGGTGATGGTGGATAATAAATATCTCAAGGCGAAATATCCACTTCTGGTAATTATCTCTAATTCTCTATCATATTATCACTTCATGTTTTTATTCTTCCTCGTCAATGTTGCTGTGACTTCCAATTTATTGTGTATTGTTGTTAATATTAGTGTAAGTGACATTTCTTATACTATTATGCCAGTTGATCAACTTCTATGAACGACATTTGAAGTATACTCCTGCTGCATAAGGGCCGGACAGATCTGGGAGGTAGAAAATGTAGATGGATCAGGATAATGTCTTTCTTGATATAATGTTGTAATTTTGTAGCTGGAGGCTTTAGTGCAGTTTAACCAATGCAACCTTATTTAGGGCAAGGTAGCAAATATGGAAAAGCCGGAGTTCCTTTAACAGCATATCTTGTTTACTTCTGGTAATATGAATTCAAGTATCTTTTGTGGATATTATTTAGATTGAATCATGGGATGCTTTTTAATGCTGTTACACATTTTTACCTATCACTATCTGAGTTTTTAGTGTACATGCGTGTATCTTTTTCTGCAAGTCTGACTTTGAAATTACTGTGCCCTTGAGGAAAATGAAATGGACTGTATCACGGAAACATCTCCAGAAATAGATTTCCATTGTTTGCACTACAGATTGAAAACATTTAGGATTTGCCAATGGCGCAGTTTCACTTTTTGGTTATCATTTTTATAATCAGTATGGATTATTATCTCATCTTGAAGTTATCCGAAAAAGTATCCATGTCACATTTAGTACTATTTTATTATACTCTTAAACATGTTTTAAGCATCTTAATTTATTATTAAGGTTAATATATTACCAAGTTCATTTTGGTTGGTCTAAAAGGCATCTGCTATGGTATATATAAACAAATAGAAAGGGGAAAATCAGTTTAGGTAGCCGTCGCCACTGGTTCCATCTCTTATGGTGGGAGTTCTTAGTTTGATAATCTTTGGGCCAAGCTTACTGTACTTACATATATATATATATATATATATATATATATATATATATATGTATACATATGTATATATATATATATATATATTTATATATGAGTCCGGATCAGGTCCGGACTCCCGGATTTTGTTAAAATCCGGGCCTTTTTTTTTTTTGCTTTTTTTTTTTTTGAAACAACTAAAAAAAAATAAAATTTATGGAATTGGAATTTTTACATTATACAGTGTTTTGGGCGTGATTTGGATGCCTATAACAAAATATGTCTGTACAGTCTGGGCAGACTGTACATACATTGGTTGGTGTAGGTATTAAAAACACACCCAAAATACTGTATTATTGAAAATTTTCAGTTCCATAAATTTTTTTTTTTTTAAGTTTTACAAAAAAAAAAAAAAAAAAATCAGGTCCAGATTTTTCTCCGGTCCGGGAGGTCCGGACCTGATCCTGTTTATATATATATATATATATATATATATATATATATATATATATATATATATTGCTATTTCAAGGTGGAGACGAGGAAGGAGACCTTGTTGCTTCTTTTGCAAATTTTGATTCTTCCGATTATATTGTTACAATTGCTCACTATATGTTTTCCTGTTCGGAACAATCGTGCTGGAAATCTGCAGATTGGGAGCTCTGGTTATGATGATGGGTTTGGGTTGGGAACTTTGCTTCTAGTTGCTCTCTTCTTTATTCTGTATAATGTGATGTGAGCCATTCGTCTTGTTCTACAATATGCATATGGTGTGGTGTAAACTATGTGGGGGAGACTTTTGTCTTGTACGGATGATGATGTAGGTTTCTTTTTGCTTCATAGTTTGTGTTTGCATGTTAAATACAAGATTTTGGCAAAAAGAAGTCCACAGCACTCGATGGAGGCCAAGGGAATAGCTCTAAAAACGAGCTGTTTCTATAAAGGTGTGTTAACTAATATTCCACCAAATCATAAATGGTTACCCCTTCAGTCTTCTTTTTCTTTTCTTTCTTGTAATGAATATCTGCTGAAGTCCCTTTCCACATTTCACACTCGTATGTGGGGTTTGAAACAGTAGAACATTTAATCATATGATAAAAAGATCATACTTCAATCATATATCACAATGCACCCTCAAACAACAAGTGAATTGAATGTAAAGACTTTAAACTTTCACATCCAATATATATATACAAGTCGGTTCTCCGACAGATTAGTCATTTTTCATCTATGATCACGGTATGTACCATCGCTATAGCCATGAATGGGCTATTGCGAAGGTACATACTGACGCTATAGTTCAAAAATCCGTCGTCATAGCTGGTTCGTTAACGAACTAGTCCGTTGAAGATCTTTTATATATATATATATATATATATATATATATATATATATATATATATATATATATGGGTATTCATCCACAGCAACCGGTTGTTGGGAGAAATCCCTTTTGGCCCAGCCGCTACAACCTGTAGCGGCTTATAAAAACAAATTGTCTAAGGCCGGTACAAGTTGTAGCGGCTGGGCCAAAAGAGGTTGCTCCCCAAATCCCTATATATATATATATATATATATATATGGTCTCCATCCACAGCAACCGGTTGTTGGGGAACAACACTTTTTCCCGGCCGCTACAGCTTGTACCGCCCACTTAGAATTTTTTTTTTATAAGCCGCTACAAGCTGTATCGGCTGGGAAAAAATGAGTTGTCGGTTGTTGGGGAGTAACCCATTTTGGCCAGCCGTCTGCGGGCTTATAAAAAAAACAAATTAATTATTACAAATTAATTATTACAGAATAGTTATTCGTTGAAGGTTAGAATTCTTCTATATATTGCGACAAAAACAAATTAATTATTACAAATAGATACAATAATATTGTGTATAAATTAGTACTATACATGAATAATTAATCAATAAGTTTTTGTCACTAGATAAAGGCTAAATTACACATCTATCTTTCCAAGTTGGTAGGTAGTTTCAAAGTAATCCCTCAATTGATAAAGTGAACATTTTCGTCCCCATAGTTGGCACGTTTGTTCAGATCTATTTCTTGAGTTGATTTTTCCCCAAATTTCGAATCATGTGCTCATCACGCAGAGGCGGAACAGAGGGGTCGGGGGAGGGGGGCATATGACCCCCCTGGAATCTCCGGCGGCGAGGGAGAGTTTGGAGGACTTTCCGTTCGGTCATGCCTAGGATTGGAGTTGGAGGGGGGAGTCTGCAGGTGTTTGGGGTTTAGATCTTGATGTTCAGTTAGGGTTTGGACTTTAGAAGAGGATATGATGGGTCGTGTTGTTCTTCTCTGTTTTTTCTTAGGCATTCTGTGGTTGTTTGTTTACAGATCTGGATTTAGTTTAATTTACTTATCTATATCTTTTTCAGATTCGGATGTGTTTGGAAGCTTTGTTGTTGAGCTTTCTGGTTTGATTTTGTTGATTCCTAATCGTGTTGGATGTTTCGGATCTGTCTTGTTTAATCATTGATGGAACTATGATTGACGTCATTTTGATTCTACCTTCTTTTCGATCTGGATCATTTGTATTTATTGTGTTTTTAAGGATTTAGATTTGGATGTTTGTTAGTTTGTCTCGTCGGTATCTGGGTTTATCCTATGATCCTGGTGGTTTTGGGTTGTTGTTTTGATTTTTCATATTGATTTCCCTTACGTTGCTGCCTAATTTAATATGCGGAATCAGTATGGTATCTATGGATGTGCTTCTGGTTGGCTCCTGTTATGTCACTCTTCTTGAGAGTCTTGGCCGGAGGTTGGGTTACTGTCGGATTTGTCACCAGTATCTGTTTTCACCAGTGGTAGTGCACGGGTGTTTGGGCAAGTGAGCTGACATGGGGCCCACAGGTGTTTCCAAATTTCAAATTGCTGACGTACAGATTTGGTTGCCACTCGTGGGCTACTCAATGTGGACTCATTCCGGTTGATGGGCCCATATGGGGGCTGATCTATAATGGGCCGTCTTATTTTTGATATAATTCTATGGTGTTTTTATTTGTCTAGCCTTGGGGTGTGCAGTATTATGTAATTAGGCTAGACAATTATAATTGTGCAAAATGAATTTAAAGAAGCACACTCCAAGCGTTAATAAATAATTTTTTTATTGATGTATTTAGACTCTCTATAAAAATGTTCTGATTCTGCCACTGTCGTCACGTGCATTTTTATGAGGATATATTTGTCTTTTGAATAAGCAGACTTTCAAATGTTCAAGTATCAGCTGTTTGCATCAGCTATGCAAATATTAAGGATTCCAAGATCAGTAAAAACGTCTAGACTGCAACTGCTCTGCTAGTGAAGTAAACATAGGCCAATTATGGACACAGATTTCTCCATCCCAAATTTTGTCAATGTTTTTTACTATAAAAAATGATCAAGAAGGCAGATCATTCGAATTGGCTGAAATTTTTTATCATTTAAGAAAATTGACGTGACAATACTATTTTAGTTGTGGATGAAAGAGAAAGCCGTGTTGGATTAATTGATGTAATAAAAAAAGGTTAATCAAATCAATCCTTATATAAAGGCACAACAAGTGATCTTTTCAATTTGAAAATTCGGTTAGTCAATCCCACTTAATTTAGAATTTTACTGAGTTAACTCGGTTCAAGTGAAGAAGTCCATTACTTTTTATACGCCTTTTCCAATTCTTTCAAGAATGTTTCCTCTTCCTCCTCTTCTTCTTCTTCCAATTTCAGTTTCTCTACTTTTTTCAATTATTTTTCTCTTCCTCTTCTTCCAATTTCAGTCTCTCTACAATTATGTATTCGCTATGTTCCCTTCTTTCCCTCCATCACAAATCTCGGTTGTGCCTTTTTCCCTCCATCACAGATCTGGGTTGCATATTGTGCCCGTGCTCCACAACTCTTCCCCTTTCTTCTCCACCTGGAATTTCAACTCGCCGGATCCTTGCTCTTCCTTCCCCGGAATCACCTGCACCGCTGTCAATCCCACCCAACGGCGCATCACTTCTTTTACACTCGACACTGGTTTATCCGACTCCCGTGGACTGGCCGGATCCCTTCCCGCTTCTCTCTCTAATTTAACTACGTGTCAAAAAAATTGGCCAATATTTAGGCTATAATACATGTGCATGGATGCAGTGTGCTCATGTTATGGCCATGGTTGTTCAAAAGGTCTTCCCAGATGCAAAAGTAACAATTGGGCCATGGATTGAGAATGACTTTTATTATGACTTTGATATGGAGCCTTTAACTGATAAGGACCTGAAGAGGATAAAGGAGATGGTGAGTAGACCACTACATAATTACCAATATTGTTCTTTTTCTAATAATGTGAAAGGCCGCCTACTTGGGAAACTATTTATTAGCCTATTGTTTCAGGGTAAAGAATTTATTTCTTAAATCATCTGTAGGAATTTGATGGTACTATCTGCTTCAAAACGGTGAGTTTGCCGAATGAACCCGTCAATTGCTGTCGATAAAGCAGCTGAATCTATCAAGCACCAGTTGGCCACACAAGGTTCCAGCTCCATGACGCCGTTTCAGGACTTGGTGGATTCACAAAAGAAGCTATTCTGCAACCAGATTGATCAATTACAAAACATAGTGGTTTCGCAATGCAAACTCACCGGCGTCAATCCTCTTTCTCAAGAAATGGTTTCTTTTCTTCTTAATTTATGCATCAATTGCCTGGATTTTGCCATGATTATCATATTTCAGGTTTTCTGTTATGAATACTGCATGTAAAGTTAGGATTTACCATTTTCGATATTTAATTGTGTTTGTAAGTGATAATGACCGCATCAAGGATAAATAGAATGGAAACAAAATGTGCAGAATGAGAAACAAAACGGTGGTGATGTGTGTAACACAATTATTGCTAAAATATGAGGTTGCAGGTTAATTATGTACAAGTAATATCTTAGCAACACATCAGAATTACTCCCCCCCCCCCACCCCCCCCCCACCCCCACCACAATAGACAAAGCACAATCAAAATTTGTGGTATAGTTATAAGCTTGATACTTTACTGGAATTTGCTGTGTGAGGTTTTTTTTTTTAATAAAGTTGAAATTGTGCCTAGATCTGGTAATTACTGTGTTCAATATAGTTTTATTACTTATATATACTCCATCCGTCCTACAAAAAAAGTCTCATTGCAAAATTTGTTAATGTTAAGTTGTTAATTTTTTGATACAGCAAAAATTGGTAAATGGGACATTTTTTTGGGAAAGAGGTAATACAATTCTTGTACATGTATTTCCTTTTTGTCTCCTTCTGTAAGTTAGAATTGAAGTTCAACCAATGATTTACATCATAAACATACTATACGAGTACAAATGAAGTGGAGTACTTTCAGTTGGAGTTCAAATGCATGATAAATAAGAGTGTAATTTGTGAAATTATTTTTAGTTATTTAAAATGTGGTTGATGCTTTTATGAATTATTTACTTATCAGAAAACATTATCAATCAGAGCATACTAATTTTATGTTTCTTTCTATATGTCATTTTCAGTTTTCTATTCATGAACCAGAGGTTATACACGTATTGGTAACTGGAGGTGCGGGCTATATTGGTACTCATGCTTCCTTCCGACTTTTGAAGAATTCATATAGTGTAACTATAGTGGTATCTCCCGTTCAAACCACCTCTTTATTTCATATGTTTGAAACTTCGATATTAAATCAAGTACTTACTATTATTGCTTTTTTTATAGGACAATCTTTCTTGCGGAAACATGGGCGCTGTTAAAGTTCTGCAAGAGCTATTTCCAGAGTCAGGGCGACTTCATTTCATACCTTGACTCCAAATTCATGGCCTGCTGAGGAGTATGTAAATCGGGCAACATTGCAATTGGTAAGCTTTTCGTTATAAAGTTTGGAATTTTTTTCTCTAATGGTACTGAATTGTTGCTTAGTCCTTACAAGGATAGGTTCATTGTTCTTACCTTCTCTTTATTCCTTATTTTCGCCTGTGCTTTCACCCTTAAGTAACATAACTGAAAAACTGATGTTACTTGGGACATTCAAAAAAAGGAAAAAGGGAATTGATTAATATATATATATTTATAAGTTCAAATATTAAATTTGTGTTTATAATAGTTAAGGGTGTTTGGAGAGTGGGGAGACATTGCAGTTGTAAAATCTTCTTACTGATTGAATTCCTATCATTAAACTGCTTAAAAACCATTTGTAATTGTGCAAAGAAAGTCGTGTTATTTTGTAGATTTATTTTAGAACGGTGCAATTTTTGAGAGCTAATATTACCAATTTGCTTACCGTGGAGATAATCTCTTTTTTTGTCAAGTGTCATTCCATTTTAACTAAGTGTTCATGTAAGAGATTTTTAATTTGAATACAATCCCAAGGGGTGGGAGAAATGCTATACAACCAAACTTATCCACACGAAAAAATAGTTTTAAGTTTCTTGATATTAGATGAATTCATGAAATTTGCTGTTAGTATTGTAGTTTACATAACTTGCTTTCACACTCTTGACGAAGATCTTTCTTTTTCTTCTATATAGAAAGAAACTTATCTTATAGTTCTTACCTTTCATGCTAATACAAAAAATATTCAGTCAATGTTATGTCACAATATATGAAGCTAGTTCCAGACTTATAACTTCTATTGGTGTGATGTGCCATCTTTTGATTTAAAAGAATGATTTAATGATTGTTCAGCTAGCTTCACATAAGCTTGAATTTTGAGATGAGATCATTGAATGTCATTTTGGTCTGGTAGATCATTCATCATTCACTGATCATGGAGAGCAGTGAAAGGTAGTTCTGCTCTTTAGCATCCATGATTCCTTTTTGTGGAAAATACTGCTTTGCATGATTAAAGATTTAGAGTTCATTTTGAATGTGCTTTAGTGTAATTAATGATGTTTTAATTCATGTAGTATTTATGTTTCAGGAGTATTGAGAACATCTTTTCAATTGGAGATGTCTATCTTGGTAATTTTAAGGGAACACTCCCTCATGGTAATGGTAAGTATACTTGGTTAAATGGAACACTTTATAAGGGTGATTGGGAAGGAAGAAAAATGACTGGGAAAGGAATGGTTCTTTGACCATCGGGAGCAATATATGAGGGTTATTTCTTAGGGGGTTGCCTTCATGGTTTTGACACTTTTACCGGTCTGGATGGATCTGTCTCTTGGTGGTTGAACGTTCAACATGGGATTGGAAAGAATCAATATCAAAATTAAGAATTCTATGAAGGTTCTTGGAAAGAGGGAGTGCATGAAGGCAGCGTAATCCAATCCACTTTATGAACTATTTATGTTTTTGAAAGCAGGATATTTATTTGTTAATCGTAGGTTACCAAGTTTGGTTTCATTCCCGCATCTCTAAACATGAATTGGAAACCTTTGTTCATGAGGTATATTAATTTTAATTTTCACTTTGAACTTTGATTTTGATGTACTATTTGTTAGAAGAAATTGCTTGAGTTTAGTCTGTTGGAATAAAGACCTATTCTTCAGGGTTGTTAGGATTTTTAGCTATTTGAATTATTCACGTTATCTAAACCACTAAGAAGAGTATGTGCTATGTGGGTTGCTGTATTTTCTCTTTCTTGTTAGATGTAAGGCTTATAAAGCCACGAGTTGTTGTGATAAATAAAACAGAGCATTTACACCAATTATTTGAGTACTTGATTTATTCTATAATACTTAACAATTTTGGTATCAGAGCCCCCACTGGGCCTTGTAGAAAAGACAGCAACAGTCTTCGAGTGATCAAACACTGAGAGAATGAGTGAAGACAAGACTCTGACGAAGATCCCTCACTTTGATGGTCATTATGATCACTGGAGTGAACTGATGGAGAATTTGATGAAGGCAAAGGGTCTTTGGAGCTTGGTGGAGAATGGCTTTGAAGAGCCAAAAGCAGGGACGGTGCTGACTGAGACGTAGCAGACACAGCTTGAAGATGCCAGAACCAAAGATCACCAAGTCAAGTATTATCTCTTCCAGGCACTTGATCGAACTGTATTCGAACAAATCTTAGACCGTCGCATAGCCAAAATTATTTGGGATTCGTTTGGGGGAAATATCAAGGTGAAGAGATCTCTTCTTAACTCACTAAGAAGGGAGTTTGAGATTTTAGCGATGAAGAAGGATGAAACTATCATTGAGTATTTTACAAGAGTGATGATGGTCTCCAACAAGATGAGGAGCAATGGAGAAGATATGCCTGATTCAAAGATTGTTGAGAAGATCCTACGAACCCTAACTGAGAGGTTCACATATGTTTTAGTGTACATCGAATAATCAAAGAATACTAACAACATGTCCATCGATGAATTGCAGAGTTCATTGGTGGTGCATGAACAGAAGTTTCGAAGGGTAAGTAATGATAATGAGGATCAAGTTCTAAAGATAGAGGACCAGATTGGAACGAAAGGCAGAGGAAGAACACCTCACCTCCCAGAGGCAGGGGACGTGGAAGAGGAAGAACAACTTTCAACAAAGCAACTGTTGAATGTTATAAGTGTCACAGCTTAGGATATTTTCAATATGAATGTCCAAAATGGAACAAGGAGGCAAATTATGCAGATGCAGAGTTAGAAGAGGAAGATGAGCTGCTAATGATGCCATATGTGGAGCTACATGAAGCAAAGAGAAGTGATGCGTGGTTTATAGACTCCGGATGCTCAAACCATATGTGTGGGAATCAAGGTATGTTTACAAGTTTGGATACAACATTTTTACATACTGTCAAGCTTGGAAACAATACTAGAATGAATTTTATTAGAAAAGGAATTGTGAAGTTGGTTCCGAAAGGAATTAGATATGTCATTTTTTATTTGTATTGTGTACCTGAGCTCAAGAACAACCTCTTGAGTGTGGGGAAACTTCAGAAAAAGGGATTAGCAGTGTTGTTTAAGGATGGAGTGTGCAGTATTTATCATCCACAAAGAGGAAAAATGGCGGAATCTATCATAAGTGTAAACAGAATGTTTGTTTTGCTACCTGAACCATCTATCACGGTAAAGGAAGAAAGGTGTCTCCGAATTAGCACTACGGACTAGTCAAAGCTTTGGCACCATCGTTATTGTCATCTCAGCTACAAAAGTTTGTGTACCTTACAATACAAGAAAATGGTGGTTGGATTGCCACAAATTGCTGTTTCAAGTGTCACTTGCGAGGCATGCATAAAGGGCAAGCAGAATCGGACTTCCAATTCCCAAAAAGAGTCAATGGAGAGCAACTTAGAGACTAAAACTAGTTCATGCAAATCTTTGCGGCCCTATCACACCAGCTTAAAATAGCCAGAAGAGGTACTTATTGTGTTTCATAGATGATTTTTCTAGAAAGGCATGGATTTACTTCCTATTAGAGAAGTTAGAAACATTCTACCACTTTAAGAGTTTCAAGATACTTGCGAAAAAAGAAATTGGAATGCCTATTAAATGTTTGAGGATAGATAGAGGAGGAGAGTTTAACTCTGCAGAGTTCAAAGATTTCTGTATGCAACATGGGGTGAAGAGACAATTGACCACATCGTACACTCCACAACAAAATGGAGTGGCCGAGCGCAAGAATCGTATTGTGATGAACTTGGTGAGAGCTATGTTGTCAGAAAAGAAAGTACCTAAGCCTTTCTGTCCAGAGGCAGTTCGGTGGTCAATTCATGTCTTGAATCAATCACCTACCTTAGCGGTAAAGGACATGACCCCAGAGGAAGCATGGAGCGGACAAAAACCATTAGTGGAGTATTTTCAGTGTTTGGATATGTGGGACATGTCCACATTCCAAATGCCAGGAGAACCAAGCTTGAAGATAAAAGTGTGAGTTGTGTACTACTTGGGGTTAGTGATGAATCCAAAGGGTACATAATGTTTGATCCAGTTGCCAAAAAGATTATTGTAAGTCGTGATGTGGTTTTTGAAGAAGATCGTATGTGGGATTGGGATACCAGTTATGAAGAAGAGTAGCTGATGGAACTAGAATGGGGAGACAATGTGACGCCCCCAAAATAGGTCCACACGTCCCATTCTGAGTCGCCAGATATCACACTATAAAAATCAAATACAAACTTCATTTATACAACTGTTGAACTGTCATATAGAATACGACCACAGTTAACTGTGAGATTTAATACAAATGTATGTAACTCTCATGGTGCCTCGACCACATCCTTACAATGATGTTTTACATAAAAGTATAGTCAAAAATTGTTTTAGAAATTAAAATCTTTGGGAAGTGCTCAAGGAAACCTTCGTACATGGGAGGCCATGCGTCTAGGTTATGATAGATATCATATGTCCACAGAATTATCCTTGGTTGACCCAATAGATCCCAAAGAAAAATGAGAAGATTACTATCATCTTCTTTCCAATGGTGAGTCTTCTCTTGACATATAACTATCTCCACTGTCTCCAAGTGAAAATTATATTTCAAATAAACTCCAAGATCATATAGGTAGTGCTCGTAGATATACTCAGTAAGTGGATGTGCACAACTCTGTCTTATGATAACACGAGGTTGTATGTCATTAGACATCTTGTATGATAGTGGCAAAACACTCTTCCAAAGTTGGGTTCACCTCACCCTATTCAGTTCACCAAAATTAAATATCAAATGACGTATACAATACGACACACTTATCTAAAGTCATCAATAAAATTATTTCCATACTATTTAGGGAGAACCTCAACAACTATAGACCACCGTTCTATTCCCTTGTTATCCCTGCTCGACCCAGCTACACTCTTATTACCTGAAAGGAATTGTGAACCAAAAGGGTGATCACAAATAGCCCAGTAAAGAATATTGTGACTAAAGATAATTAAATTATCAATAGCCTTCGTTAAGTAATAAATCAAAGATTTAGAACATATGGTAGATGATAAAACTTTTCAACCATAGTTACAGCGGAACGAGCAATCCATTAGAAGAATCAAATAGACCATCAGATCTATTATCTTCTCTATGGTAAAAGTCCATTGATAATGTTTTATCCCTGTAACATCAATCAACAATTCATGTCCACAATCATATGAATAACTCATAATCATAATTATAATTCTAAATTCCTTTTCGTACCCAGGACGAAGATAATTTTCATCACTTATCTTCACCTGAAACATCAAAAATCATGGTTATACCAAATCACAATTTATGCTCATAATCATACTAATAAATTCATCTTTGCACTACGGCCAAAGATATTCATTAACAATTCATCTTTGCACTACAGGCCAAAGATATACAACTGCATTTTAGAAAAGTCAAGTAGAGCATGATATCTACTATCTTTTACGAATTAAAAATTTGTTATCAATATTTTATCGCTGAGACTCGGCTTAATAAATAATCCACATCATCGAATCATCCCTGCACTACGGCCAAGGATATTCATGTAATCATCAATGGTCATGATTATACCGAATAATCCATGGTTATAATCATATTAATAACTATTCATCAATGCACTACGGGCCAATGAGGACTTTTACCACATCATCTATAACATTACGGGTCATGATTATACCGAATGATCCCTGGTCATAATCATACCAATAAATAGTTCATCTATGCACATAAGCCAAAGATACTCATCAATCAATAGTTCATCTTTGCACGTAAGCTAAAGATATACAACTGTAAAACCAATAATCAACAGTTCATCATTGCACGTAAGCCAAAGATATACAACTGTAAACCAATAATAAACTGTCCATCTATACACGTAAGCCAAAGATATACAAATGTAAAGCCAATAATCAACAGTCCATCTATGCACGTAAGCTTAAGATATACAATTGTAAAACCAAATTTTCAACTTCACATAACATATTTAACTCATATGTTCGTAACTAAACTATTTTCATGAAAAATTACCAAATCAACTTATTATTTTTCTATCCTTTGTCCAAACATATATACATATATTTCATACACAACAAATATTTTTTTATAATTTTTCCACTCCCTTAAGTATTTTTCAAAAATCAATTTCTAATTAATTCCTTAAGAAATTAGCTACCTCAAGTTTAACTCCAAAAATTTTCCAAATCTTGGCAAGATCTTACACATGTTAACGTGAGCTTCCAGTTTAAATTTCATGGTCATCGGAGTTATAGAACTCCGATTATAGCATTTTTCGTCGGAAAAGCCTAAATATTGAAATAGTCATAACTTGCTCATTTTAAGTCAGAATGATCTCATTTTTGGACAGGAGGTACTTTATACCATATATTTCTATGTCCCAAAAAGCCAGATTTTTTCTCACAAATTAAGTGGTCGAAAATGTCCTTTTAAATTTTTGGATAGTAGCTTTTTGGTACTTTACAGTTTTTGATTCCTTTGTTAAAATTAGTCCACACGAAAATTTACAACACCTTTTTCCAGTGATTCCACCTGGATAAGTTAGAAAACTCATAGATCTAACTCTAGAACTTGACCACACTCAAAAATTTAAAATATAATAGGAGATATGGTCAATTGAATTTTATGTTCTATTTTCACCAAAATCTGATTTTCAACCCGTTGTGATTTCTAAGAAACTTTCATGTTTTCACATAATTACCAACATAACTCATCATAATACTTACTAATACTACATATACCCATGATTTTCATCAGTCCAATACTTTTATTATGACTTTTATCATTATCAACAGTCCAATACTTATATTATGACTTTCATCATAATCCACGTAAACAGATCAATTCCACAATTTAATAAGGAATGAATATAAAGGATCATTCACCATGTATGTGGTAATCCACATAGACAGGTTATTCCAACAGAATAATAAAGAATGGAATAACAGAAGAATTCACCATGCATGCGATAGACCGCACAGATAGGTTATTCTCAACAGAATAATAAAGAACGGAACCAGGTCAGGCGTAATCCGCACCGACAGGATATTCCAACAAAATAATAAATTATGGAATAACAACAGAATTCACCATGCATGTGATAGACCGCACAGACAGGTTATTCCAAAAGAATAATAAATAATGAAACCGGTCATGCGTAAACGCACAGACAGGATATTCCGACAGAATAATAAAGAATGAAATAATAAAAGAATTTCACCATATATGCGGTACTTAGCATAGACAGGTTATTCCAACATAATAATAAAGAATAGAATAACAGAATAATTTCACCATGTATACGGTAGTCCGCGTATACAGATTATTCCAACATAATAATAAAGAATGGAATAACAATAGCTCTCTTCATGAATACGAAAAAATAATATCCCTTACGAGTACAACAAATAATATCCCTTACCCTAGAAGAAACTGGATATTGGAAAAGTGAGGTAGCAGACTTTTCTTCTTATTTCTCTCTATAATTTCTCTCTCTAGAGTTTCAGTGAATTCGTAAGAAATAATGAAGGAATGAACTTCTATTTATAAGAGAATGGACTGAATAGTAACTAATTTATGAACGGTCCAGATTGATTTACTTTTAAACGGACGGTCCATATTAATTTACTATTAAAACTTAAAGCAACGTTCCATACTGATTCACTATTAAAACTTTAAACAAGCGATCCATATTGATTTACTATGAAAACTTTAAACCAATGATCCATATTGATTTACTATTATAATTTCAACCAACGGTCTGAAAAATTAGCACATCTCTTCATGGAATAATATTGTACCCAAAAATGATTTGGACCGAAAAGAAATATATTTTTCGGGTGAATAGTATCTCGTGAATAGTATTTCAGGAATAGTACCCCGTGAATAGTACCCCAACACGAAAAGTGTCCCAAATACCCGAGTGAATAATACTAGAGTGAATAGTAATTTGAGTGAATAATAACCCGTGAATAGTACTCCAACACAAAAAGTGTCCCAAATATCCGAGTGAATAATATTAAAGTGAATAGTATCATGTGAATAGTAACCCGTGAATAGTAACTCGTGAATAGTACTCTGACACAAAAAGTGCCCCGAATACATGATCGAATAATATAACCTCCAGACATCAATTATTATCGAAATAAATGTCAATTTTCACTAACACTAATAATTCTAACACAATGGAACTATCAATTTCATCTGTAATCAACACGAACTTATTCATCAATATTTAACAACCAGGTCGTTCCCAAGAAAGAGGGGGCTTTTCAATAAGGATTTCTCCCTATTGGCGCGCAATTAGGTGACCAAGCCTCTCATTGACATAACTTCTAGACATTGTAAATATTGTAATTTAATAATATGAATAACTTTGTCGTCTCAATTATTGATTTAATAATATATAAAATATTATGCAGATGATACTGTGACAATAATTGAATCAATAATATGAGAGATATGATGCAACAATTATTATAACAATAATTGGTATAACTGAGTAACTTCTCACATAAGCATCAATAAGTAATACTGTGTGCTACTATGCAACCACGCGTATTTTACCACCGATTATTTTATGACAACTTGCTTACTTTGAAAAATTTTCAAATATGACCCTTAACTTTAAACTTTTATCAATTTAACTATTTACAAAAATAAAAAAATTGAATTCTTTTATTTCATAAAATTAAGGGTCTCACAGACAACATTGAAAGGATTGTAGATGAAGAAGAAGCAGTGGAAGTCGTGGAAGAAGCCGAGAATAATTCATCAGTTGCTGAAGAGGATTTGTTAGCAAGGGAGGGCAGAAATCGTCGCCCTCCTATGTGGACGGCAGACTACATTTTTGGTGAAGGTTTGTCAGAAGAAGATGAAGCTAACATGGCACTTATGATAACATCAGATCCTACAAGCTTTGAGGAAGCTGTTAAGTGCTCGAAATGGAGGCTGGCTATGGATGAAGAAATCAAGTCCATTGAAAGAAATCAGACCTGGAACTTAGTGGAACTACCCACTGGAGCTAAAAAAAATAGGAGTGAAATGGATTTACAAAACCAAGCTAAATGAGCTTGGTGAAGTCGACAAATACAAAGCGAGACTGGTGGTGAAGGGCTATTCTCAATAGTATGGAATTGATTATACATAAGTTTATACACCTGTGGCTAGAATGGATACAGTAAGGATGATCATAGTCTTTGCGGCTCAAAGAGGCTGGAAACTCTATCAATTAGATGTCAAATCTGCGTTCTTACATGGGGAGTTGAAGGAAGATGTTTTTGTAAAACAACCGGAGGGTTATGAGAAGAAAGGAAGTGAACAGATGTTGTACAAACTACAAAAGGCTCTTTACAAACTAAAACAAGCACCTAGGGTATGGTTTAGTCGCATAGAGTCCTATTTCATCAAGGAGGGTTTCGAAAGCAGTCCAAGTGAGCAAACACTCTTTGTCAAAATAGAGAGGTAAAATTCTCATTGTGAGCATTTATGTTGATGATCTTTTGTTCACTAGTGATGACGAAGAGATGTTGTGTGAGTTCAAATGTTCTATGAAAAGGGAGTTTGAAATGACGGGCTTAGGTAAGATGAGATTCTTTCTTGGAATTGAGGTGCAACAAAGGTCTGATGGTATATTTATATGCCAAAGGAAATATGTAGCTGAGGTCTTGAATCGATTTGGGATGGAGGATTGCAATTCTGTTTGTAATCCTATTGTTCCAGGGCAGAAGATTAGTAGAGATGAAGATGGCATCAAGGTGAATGCAACTTAGTTTAAGCAAATGGTGGGGAGTCTGATGTACCTCACAGCCACCCGACCTGATCTCATGTTCATTGTAAGTCTCATTAACCGCTTCATGGCATATCCTACACAACTACATTTTGCTGCAGCAAAAAGGGTCTTGAGATATTTAAAAGGGACTGAGAACTATGACGTGTTTTACAAAAAGGGAGGAGCTAGTGATTTGGTGGCCTTTACTGATAGTGATTATGTTGGGGATGTGGAGCACAGTAAGAGCACTGCAGGTTATGTGTTCATGATGTGTGGAGGAGTAGTAGCTTGGTCATCAAGAAAGCAACCTATAGTTACTTTGTCAACCACAGAGGCTGAATTTGTTGCACCTGCTGCATGTTGCTGCCAAGCTATTTGGATGAGAAGGGTACTGAAAGAGATCGGTCATTTGCAAGCAGAAGGTACTGTGTTACTGTGTGATAACACATCAACTATAAAGTTGTCCAAAAATCCAGTTTTACATGGCCATTCCAAGCATATAAGGTTAAAATTTCATTTTCTTAGGGATCTTACTAAAGATGGAGTTGTTGAGTTATTTTTTTGTGGCACTTGAGACCAGCTTGCTGACTTGATGACTAAGCCTCTCAAGTTGGAAGTTTTTCAGAGACTTTGTGAGAAACTAGGTGTGTGTGTTGTTCCAGATTTGAACTAATTACTTGTCAAAGGAAATTAGTTCAAGGGAGGGATTGTTGGAAGAAATTGCTTGAGTTTAGTCTGTTGGAATAAAGACTTATTCTTCAGGGTTGTTAGGATTTTTAGTTATTTGAATTATTCACGTTATCTAAACCACTAAGTAAAGTATGTGCTATGTGGGCTGCTGTATTTTCTCTTTCTTGTTAGATGTAAGGCTTATAAAGCCACGAGTTGATGCGATAAATAAAACAGAGCATTTACACCAATTGTTTGAGTACTTGATTTATTCTATAATACTTAACACTATTTGTTAATTGAACTTTTAGTCGTGACTTGATTTTGAGGGTGAAGGATGAGTTATGTAGTTTGAAATTTTTGAGTTATTCAAACTAGCACGTGCATTGCACGAGCTACCAACTAGTATTCATTAAATTTATATGAATTTTAAAGATCAAAACACAAGGGTTTTGAAAAATCAGGTACCTCCTTCATTACTAAAGACAAACAATTAGTAAGGTAGACTAACAATCTGGTTTTTTCCTCATGGATTCTCACATACCATTAATATTGTTTTATTTAAAAACTTAAATCCAAGTTTCAAATATGGGTGAGATCTCAGTCACTATTATTCAATCCAAATGCAATTTCTAACTCAGTAACAATCTAAGTGCAATGGTTGATCACAAAAAGAGAATGTAAGGATATCTTCATGCTGTTATGATGATAGAGTTAGTTTGGAAATCAAGGTTATTGTTGTCTTTTCCTTTATTGTAATAAGGCTAATATAGCATTTTCCTTTAACAGGAGTGAGACATGTCTCAGTATTATATACTGAAGAGATTGTAATTGTTGGGTTATGAAATGATAATGTTTTGTTCTCTCTCTATATTCCTCTAAATCTCTCTACTTCTTCCCCTATATTCTCTCTTCCTATTTTCTGAATCTTCTTCCTAAGTCACTGTTTTCAGATATTAGAGCTGAATTTGAGCTCTATAATTGATTTGAATAAGCCAAATCATTATAATTGGTATCAGAGCCACTCGATCCAACTATGACAACTAACAATCAACGATTGATGAATCTCGAAACTCAAATGGCTGAGCACTCCAATTTAATTGTTGGATTGGAGGATAAAATTGAGCAGAAAATGGAACAAAAATTGTAGCAGATGATGAAAGGTGAGGCAGAGGAATGGTACTATGAATTTGTGAATGAAGGAGAGGAGCTTACCTGGAAAGGCTTTGTGGAAGAAATTACGGCTAGATTCAGTCCTGAAGTACAGATTAATCATATTGGAGAGTTAAAAAATCTACAACAAGTGGGAACTATGGATGAATATAGAAGAAAATTTGAGGAACTAAAGAGTTGGGCACTGTTGAGAAATTTTGTGTTGAATGCGTGTTTTTTTATAGACTATTTTTTGGGAGATTTAAAGGAGGAGATAAGGTTAGGTATTCAATAGCTCAAAATTACCACTCTAAAGGATTTGATTAGATTAGCTAGAGTGGAGGAAGCTAAACTAGAGGCTTGGTTAAAAAGAAGTAGAATGGGAATCAAGTCAGTGATTGGAGGTAATCAAAAGACCAGTCCTATGCCTAACACCAAAACTGTTGATGGAGGTTCTACTATCATACAGACTGCTGGGTTTCCAAGAATGGAAGTGGGGAAATCAATGCCTATTAGAGGCTTAACTAGGGAGCAGATTGCTGAAAAAAGGAGGAAGAAATTATGTTACTCATGTGATGAACCATACACTATGGGACATCAATGCAAAAAACCACAACTTTTTATGATTATTCCATCATGTGAAGACACTAATAAGGATGAGGATGATGATGAATGTTTTGAGGATAATGAGTCAGAAGGAGTTGGTAGGAATGTTACTCAACAGGAAGCTCATATCACCCTTCATGCCTTATCTGGGCATAGTGCTAATAATACGATAAGAATTCTGGGAATGGCTAATGGGAAAGTGTTGGGAATTTTAATTGATAGTGGAAGCACTAATAATTTCCTAGACCCCCAAGCAGCTAAGAAAGTTAAGGATGTGTTGCAAGATACCGAACCTGTAGCAGTGTCTGTAGCTGATGCTTTAAAGTCACTAGTTTTCAAGAGTGTAAGTCTTTTAATTGGTCAGTCCAAGGAGAATCATTCACTACTGATTTTAGAATCTTGCCATTAGGGGTAATTGATGCAGTATTAGAGGTACAATGGTTGAGGAATTACAACCGAGTAACTTTTGACTTTGAACAATTGCAGCTCTCAATTAACAAAGGAAGTAAGGAAGTTGTTTTGCAAGGATAATCTGATATGGTCCCTCCTACAATACAGCTCATGTCTTCTGGAGAATTCAAGTAGACCTTAAATAGTACAACTCATGGTTATTTTGGATTTCTATTTGGAATGGCTCAGGAATCTGCAGAGAACATTGCTGTTGTAAAACCAGATCAGGTGATTGGTAATATAAATGAGAATAATCAGCCTTTTTGTCAGATGAAGGAAGTATTGCAGACATACTCCGAGGTATTTCAAGAGCCAAAAAGTTTACCTTCTACAAGGTCACATGACCATCACATTACATTGAAGGAAGGAATCCAACCTATTAATTTGAGACCTTACAGATATCTATATGTGCAGAAGGAAGAAATTGAGAAAATAGTTAGTGAGATACTGGTTTCTGGGGTGATACAACCAAGTAATAGTCTTTATGCTTTTCCAGTGTTATTGGTCAAGAAACATGATGGTTCTTGGAGAATGTGTGTGGAATATAGATCCTTAAATGATATGACAATCAAGGATAAATTTTCCATCCCAGCCATTGATGAATTATTGGATGAGTTACTTGGCTCTAGATGGTATTCCAAACTAGATCTCAGATCTGGTTACCACCAAATTAGGGTGCATGTCCCAAACATTCCTAAGACTGCATTTAGAACACACACAGGTCATTTTGAATTTTTGGTGATGCCTTTTGGACTCACTAATGCACCAGCTACCTTCCAGTCATTAATGAATCAAATATTCAAGCCATATCTCAGGAAGTTCATTCTAGTTTTCTTTGATGACATTTTGGTCTACAACAAAACCTATGAAGAACATTTGGTACATTTGAAGTTAACATTGCAAATCCTTAAGGACAATTTACTTTTTGCCAAAAGAAGTAAGTGTGAGTTTGGAATTGAGCAGGTCAAATATTTAGGACATGTCATTAATCAGCATGGAGTATCTACTGATCCTGACAAAATAGAATGTATGACCAATTGGCCATTGCCTACCAACATTAAAAGTCTCAGAGGATTTTTGGGATTGACTGGTTACTATAGGAAATTTATTCACAATTATGGACTGATTAGTAAGCCTCTTACTAAACTGTTAAAAAAAGACAAATTCCAATGGCATGAAGGGGCCACTCAATCTTTTCTGAGTCTTAAGGAAGCTATGGTCAAGGCTCCTGTGTTAGCTATGCCTGATTTCACTATGCCCTTTGTTTTAGAGACTGATGCTTCTCATACTGGTTTAGGGGCAATATTAATGCAGCAGTGCAGACCAATAGCCTATCTTAGTAAGGCTATAGCAGCAAAATATTTGGGCTGGTCTACCTATGAAAAAGAGTTAATGGCAGTCATCTATGCTACTACTAAATGGAGGCACTACTTGCTTGGCAACAAGGTACTCATCAAAACTGATCATCAAAGTTTAAAGTTCCTATTAGACCAAAGAGTGACCACTACTAATCAACAAAAATGGATTACTAAATTGATGGGATTAGACTATGAAATAGTATACAAGAAAGGAAAAGAAAATGTGGCTGCAGATTGTCTCTCTAGAAAATCTGAGAATGGAGAAACATCTTTTAACTGTACTGCTATATCAACAGTCCTTCCTCAATGGATTACTGAAATAGCCCAGTCTTGGGAATCAGACCCTGACTTAAAGGACCTTATTATCCAGTTGCAAGTTGATCCTCAATCACTCCCTGGTTATTCCTTCAAGCATGGAAGACTCAAATTCCAAGACAGGTTAGTGATTGGTCCAGATTTTCCTTTGAGAACCAAACTGTTGACTGAATTTCATGATTCTCCTATGGGGGGTCATTCTGGAATTAAAGGCACTTATGAGAGATTGAGGAATTACTTCTTCTGGACTACTATGAAGACAGATGTTGTCAAATTTATTCAGGAGTGTGACATTTGTCAAAAACATAAGCATGAAAATAAGGCTTTACCTAGGCTGTTACAACCCTTGCCTATACCAGAAGGACCATGGATTGATATTTCCATGGATTTCATTGAAGGGCTACCTCAATCAAAAGGATGTACAATTATATGGGTGGTGGTGGATAAGCTCACTAAGTATGGTCATTTTATACCTCTCCATCATCCTTTTACTGCTCAAGATCTAGCCAAAATTTTCATCAATAATATCTACAAGCTCCATGGGTTTCCATCTACAATTGTTTCTGATAGAGATAAGATTTTTGTAAGTTTGTTCTGGCAGTCACTTTTCAAACTGGTTGGTACCAAATTACAATTGAGTTTTGCATACCACCCCCAATCCGATGGACAGACTGAAAGGCTTAATCAGGTCTTGGAATGTTATTTGCGGTGCATGGTCTCTCAAAGACCTAAACAGTGGCTTAATTGGCTTCCATTGGCTAAATGATGGTACAACACTCATTATCACAATGGACTGAAAACCACCCCTTTTGAGGCTCTATATTGTTATAAACCTCCACATCTCAACTTCCATCAATTTGGCCAAGTCCATGATTCTGCTACTAAGGCCTTTTGCAAAGATAGAACTCAAACAATTCAACTCCTTAAGCACAATTTAGTAGTTGCTCAATCTAGGATGAAGCATTATGCGGATAACGCAAGGAGTGAAAGATCAGTTGTAGTTGGGGATTTTGTCTATCTGAAAATCAAGCCTTACAAGCAGTCTACTTTATCTCAGAATACTCTTGGAAAATTAGCTCCAAGATATTTTGGCCCATTCCCTATACTAGAAAAGCTTGAAACTGTGGCTTATCGACTTCAGTTACCCCCCCATGCTCGAGTCCATCCTGTTTTCCATGTGTCATTACTCAAGAATAAATTTGGTTCTAATTGTTCAAGCTCTGTAGACCTCCTTATACTGGATGTTCATGAGCCATTAGCTATACTGGACAGGAAGATAGTTAAGAAGAATAATGCAGCAGCAACTGAAGTTTTAGTCCAATGGTCAACACTTTACCATCTCAAGCTACTTGGGAAGATTGGGACAAGTTCCACAAGCAATTTCCTCAATTCCAACCTTGAGGACAAGGTTGTCCTTATGGAGGGTGGACCGTAAGGATATCTTCATGTTGTTATGATGATAGAGTTAGTTTGGAGATCAAGGTTATTGTTGTCTTTTCTTTTATTGTAATAAGGCTAATATAGCATTTTCTTTTAATAGGAGTGAGACATGTCTTAATATTATATATCGAAGAGATTGTAATTGCTGGGTTATGAAATAATAATATTTTGTTCTCTCTATATTCCTCTGAATCTCTCTACTTCTTCCCCTATATTCTCTCTTCTTATTTTCTGAATCTTCTTCCTAAGTCACTGTTTTCAAAAATTAGAGCTGAATTTGAGCTCTGTAATTGATTTGAATAAGCCAAATCATTACAGAGAATAAATTAAATAAGAAAGCTATAAAGGGTGACCTGATCTGGACCAAAATTCGCCAGAAGATCTCGTCTTAAAACAGTCCGGATCGGAGTCCACCAGATTTAAACCGACCCAAAGTCGTCGGAAATAGGAAAGAACAGTACACCATCTCGTTGTTCGGTTGTTGGAAAAAAAAAAGATAGAGATTAACGGAAGAAGAAGAAATAAGTGAGACACCGCCGGAGCTGCAATCGTCACCACCGCTTGCTGTTACGTCATATATGACATTTTTTATTTGATTTCAATTTATTAAATGATTTAGGGTACATATTTTGATTTGTTTATATTGGATTTTATTTATATTGTATCATTTATTTAATTTTTTAATTATATTTAAGTTGTTTGTTGTATTTTTGTTTAATTAATTATTTTGAGGTGTTTAACATGAAATAAGTGACACGAACTTGGATGTGGAGCTATCTAAAAGTTATGCAATAAATTTCTGTTACAAATCAATTCATTTAACGAATTTTGAAACAATTTAATAAATATTTGTTATTCATTAATTCGATTGTTAAAATTTTTAGTTCAATAATACATTTATAAATAAACCGAGATCGAGTACTTTTAGAAAAAAAAAATATTTAACCCAACTTATTGGTTGCTTAAACAATATATCTCCATTCTCACAAAAAAGAATTCCAGAAATATTTGTTCCACACACACAGTCCAAAAGTTTAGCATCACAATTCCACTACCATGATACCACCACTACTACTAAATTAATACCCATTATATTTAGAGAGAAACATTGGGAAGAATTATATTCTTGACCTTTGCAAATTTTGTAAATGGGAATCTTTTAAGGAATGGATGGACTATCATAATATCATTCAAAGTCAGGATGATACCAACAAAAGATAAGTTCCAATGAAATTAAGCCATAAATAAATTCCTGACAAGCTACGCAAAAAATAGATTAAGAAAAATGCTGATACAAAAATTTTACAATTAAAAGGTGGATGAGAAGCGTATCAAAGCTAGCTCTTGGGGATGTTTTTCCCAACAATCTTGGCTGGAGTAATGCGGAGAAGATTTCCAGGCTTACCAGGAAGAGCCCCTTTGATCATCACAATCCTAAGATCATTGTCAATCTTCACAATCTTCAACTTCCTTATCTTTTGTTTAGTACCTCCCATTCTCCCAGGCATTTTCTTTCCTTTATACACACGTCCAGGAGTGGTTCCTGCTCCAATTGAACCAATTGCTCTATGACTCTTGGATCCGTGAGTCATGGGACCTCTTTTAAAGTGGTGTCTCTTGATACCACCTAGTAGGATAATCAAATACAAAAGGAGTAAGAATCCATACTAGAGGAAACAAAGCTGCTTAATACTCGAACAAGTAAACTGTAGAACATCAAAAATGCAATGATAAAATTTTCCATTTCTATTCTTTTCTTTCCTAAAACATAAAGCATGTATATTGCTTGTTTGTTTGGAACTTGTCTAATAGTCCATTCATCAGAACAGTATAGACTAAAGAGCAAAATCACACCAACCTTCACAAGTACATTTGGTTGTTCATTACCAATTTCGAAAAAGTTTGAGAACCTTGGGCTGGTTGCCCTTGCTTTAAGGCTCCTGAACCAATCTAAAGCAGAGCTGAAGCAGTTTACACAATATTGATAACTTTACATTGTCAGTGATTATCAGCTTTTAATTCTTTACAATTGAGAGTAAAAGAAAAGGGTGTTAGCATAGAGAAGCTGAAACATTCTGACTGAAGGATTGACATGGTCGGTTTTATACTTGTATAGTATTACTTTGGTTTAGTTCTAACCAGGTTATTTACTTATTTAACAACTAGCTTTGTTCAAGTTTTAAAACCTCATAACTCACCTACTTTGGTTTGGTTCCCGATTGATCACTAAACATCCATAAAGACCTGTCTCTAAGAGTTGAATAACAGAGTTTCCGGGTATCTGATCCCGGAACTTATTGACACAAAAAATGATCCAAGGCATATAATTTCAAAATTAGAGCATACATGAAATTTATGTGCACATACAAGTCATAAATATCTAGCTATACACGCACACATGCACACTGAATAGATAACATAATTAACCAAATGGTCAATGATAAGCTCAATTCAACCATAACAAAGTTAAAACCTGAATATCACACCGTAATAATGCAACTTGAAACTTTTTTCATGCTTAGTTATTGGCAAGGGTGTAAATAAACCGAGTATTGAGTTGCTCAAATTGGTTCACAAAATTTGTCGAGTATAAAATAAGGTTTGATTGAAGCTCGTTTAGCTACCGAGTCGAGACGATCTCGAATCGAGCCTGAGCAATTTGAATTTTTATGATCCGAGTATCAATAAAAAATTGTAATTTGAGGAGGTTCGAGTAAATTATCGAATTTTAAAATTTGCTCATATTTGACTCATTTATATTTCGAGTCGAGCTCGAATTGAACTTTTAGCCTAGCGAGTACGAATCAAGTCCGAACTATTTGCTCATTTTACAACCTTAGTTATTGGTAATTATTAAGTGCTTATTAACTCTTAACATATGAATACACATAGCAGCTCTGCCCTTCACAAGTACTGATGACCAATGTTCTGAAAATTCCCGCCTAGGCGCTAGGCCCCCCTAGCGTCTCACCTAGGCCCAAGACGGCAAAAAAAATCCTCCAGAAAATTAGGCAAGGCCTATGCGGAGAGTTTTTTTATTTTAATAACTACCCAAACCATATCTTGATATATTTATTTTTCTAATGATTTACCATATTCATAATACATGTTGTAATATATCAAATTACAACAAGAAGTGAACAAAATCAAGTCAAAATGGATAATTTTATTATAGTTGTAATTTTTTGAACTTGTACAAACTTCAAATTATATAAATGATGATACATTTGTAATATTTAGTTTAATTCAATATAATTCTTAAATTTATGTTTAGTTTCTTAAGTTTTAATATTGAATTAAATTCTTGAAATTTTAAATTTTATTATTTAATAGCAATCTTATTTATGAATAAAACTAATACGTTAAAAATATGTTTGAATTTTGAACAATTGCATGTTTGTGTTTGACCTTTGACATTAGCAATATGGATGTGTTTGAACTTTAAGCAAATGTCTTTATTATAGATTGTTTTTCTTTATATTATTATTTTGTTTAGATAAATGTAAGATAAAATATTAAAATTGGCTTAGAATAAAAAATCTCACCTAGGCCCCGCCTAAGCCCCCCTCGGCCGCCCGCCTCCGCCTAGAACATTGCTGATGACATTATACTACTTCGGCAAATGATCAAAAACTAATTTGTTCACCGTACTTATAAATGATTGTAATTTGCATACTGCAACTACACACTGTCGGTCAACTTATGTCGGGTGCTAAGAAGATTACACTAACACCAAACCAACCTAAGAATGTTTTTGCGCAATCTTTTCTCATGAGTATGTTTTTTGCACAACCTAATTTAACAATGTTCGCACACTCTACTATTCACAGATTAACAAATACATCAAACAAATAAAAACCCTGTCCCAAACTGTGTCACCAACATCACTTTTGGGATTTCCCAATGTGAAACTCTAGTACAAAATTAATATAACAAAAATCACTCCAATATAGTTTTCCAACCTCCCCTTCAATTATGGTAGGCCAACTTTCCTTAAAAACTTTAGGTTTCTAATGTCGAGTGTGGACTCTGCATCCAATAAAATTTCAGCAGTAATATAAAATATGCTTACTAATATGGTATTAATGTATTCTGAAGTTTCAAGCACTTTAATTCACCTTAACTAACAAAAAAAGATTGCCGTTTTGCAATTTAACACAAATAAGCAATCCAAATAAAGCCTAAAATTCAAATTTACTCGGAACCAGATGCTGTCATAACAAACACATAACACATATATCACCAACACTGTACTAACACTATACTATGAACATATTTAAGAGTAGAACACAATAATAAGCAAAATAAATAAATCGCAAAAACTCAATCTTTTAATCACTACTAACCGTTCTCATGTAACTTACTGCCAATTCTTAAGAGGTTGAACTTAAATTAAATAGGCAAGAGATAAAACCTTGAAACCCTTTTCCAATAGTGGTCCCAGAAACATCCACCAAATCCCCTTCATTAAAAAGCTCTTCCAAAACCAGCCGCTGGTTAGGCTCAAACCCTTCAACCGATTGCAACCGAAACTCCTGAAGATTGCGCAGCGGAATAATCCCCGACTTCTCCAAATGACCCATTTCAGGTTTCGTCAGTTTCTTATCCCGGACCCTCCGATACCCAACTTGAACCGCGTTGTACCCATCCGTAGACTCATTTTTCACCTGAGTTACAATATTCCCCTCACGAAACCCAACGACGGTGACCGGCACAACGGTGCCGTTTTCCTCGAAGTAACTCATCATGCCTAGCTTCGTACCCATTACCCCAATTCCAGCTTCCATACTCATGGAGATTGTTGGGGAATTGGAACGGTGGATTTGGGTTTTTAATTTGATGGATTTTTTGAGGGGAATGAGAGGGTGAAGAAATGAGGAAGTGAGAGAGGCATATTGGGGAGTATTTTGATGGCGAAGAGAGAGGATAATTGTGGATTTTGAAGATGGGGAATGGCGGAATTTAGGGTTTATGTATGGAGGGGTTTGGATTGGTGAGATTTGGGAGACGGACATTGTTGGGGGTTTGAGAAACAGAGAGATGGTTACAGTAGATTAAGCGTAGAGAGAGAAGAAGAAGATAGAGACAAGCTTTTCTTATCCACTGGTGGAGAGAAAAAATGCAGGGATTTTTTGGATTATGGAACATAAAAAAAGGGGGTAATTGCACTTTGCACTAATATTTTTTTTGTAAATTTTAAACTAAGGGTATTTTTGGAAATGAAGATTTTTGTAAATTAACTTTAGGGTTTTTAAAACAAAATAAACTTAAATATAATTTGACTTGGTAAAATAATTTTCGTTGATTGTTTTAAATTATCATATCAAAATTGACACAAATGACTTCCAAAGTATATGGAGTATCATTTTATAAAAAGAAAGAAGCCTTGTAACATAATATTTTTGTGATGTAATAAAGTACATACTCGTTTGGCAATTGAAACATGATTAAAACATTACAATAATAATTATAGTTGCATTTGGTATCTCAATTTTATTTTTTTAAAAATTATATTACATTTAAATCCCGAGTTGCATTTACTTTTTAAAAAATTATTAAATTCATAATAAAAAATATTATTTATAAATCCTATAGCGACGATTTTCACTATCGTTCTATATCTACAGCGACACTTTATTATATAAATAATAAAAAATATTATGAATTTAACAATTCTATGCTTTTCATCGTTTATGATAAAAAAAAAGGTAATTTTACTGTTAAACTATCACATTTGGTCTATTAACTACGTTATATTTCTCAATATACAAAACAATGAATGATACTGGACCTGATATATTTGAAAGAAAGATCACGTATAAATATCAAAAATATCAAAAACAAGATGAAAAATATCAGCCCAGTAAAGAATCACTACTTTATAAAATGATTAACCTAAAAAGGATAACAAACACATTCTACAAATTATCATTTACCACATCAATGCCTTAAAAACTAATAATATTTATTATTAATATTTATCAAAACGAATATAGATTGATGGGGGCAAAACTGAATCCAAGGCCACCTCTACAAGCTCTGCAAGCATCGCCATAGTGTTACATGACTCCTCAAATGTGGCTCTGGCTAGTAATCATCTGAACATGCAACACAGTTTATTGAAGTTAATATGATAAATAAAATTAAGAATGGAATCTGGGGGAAGATCTATATTATTTATTACCTTATTTTCCAGCAAAGCTCCATCAGGAATTACGAGTTTCATGCCTGGTATTGCTGTGATAGTGACGCTCCCCTGCAAGATAAACCATCAATGAGAGGAATGGATGATACCCATACAATTTAACATGACTAATTATTCTAGAAAATCAGAGATTAGTCATGTATATGTATCATGTATTGAACTTCCATGATGCTTGTGTGAAAAAGAATACAAGAGTATGATGTGTACCCAGAAAAAGGTTTAAAGAATTTAACAACAATAACCTTTTTTTGACATGAGATTTCACATTTTTTGTTATGCAAAAAAAAACAATGGAGAATTCTTAGATACCTCAGAAACAATGAATATGAACCTGTATAATTTCACATAAAACTGATCTGAATAATTAATGAACATGCCAAAAAAGAAGTGTAATAATAATGCAGGAGGAGAACATATACTACCTTGAGACTTATGCCAGATCCGAACCAAACATCACCGGTCACCTTCAAGCTATCAAGATCAATAATGCTTGGAATAGACTTGAAGCGCCTACGGAAATCACTAACCTGAGAAAAGAAATTAAAATATAAATACAGCACTTAAGAGCACAAAATCAAATAATAATAAGAAACAACTAATATCATCAGCCACCAAGTTGCACCAAGAAATTTTACCTTGGCGAATTCAGGACCTAGTTCGATAGAAGGAAGGGAAGAATTGGCTCTAGTTCTGTTACGGGTTAAAATGCCTTCAGAGCATGTAAACAGATTTGACTGCATAATAAACATATAAATTTGATTAAAGACTCCTCAAACAATGAAACTACACCCCTGAAAAACCCAAGAATAACCTGGAATAGAAGCAAATCTGATGTTGACTCCACTGGCAGATAGTGAGTTTCAGGAACTTTTAAACCAATAGCACCATCAAAATTCTAGATCAAAACAAAGGTGAAGATAATAATTAGGTATACTATAAATAAATGTTGTACAGTAGAAAGGTATTACGTATAATCCCTCAAACACCGATACAAATCCAGTTATTAATTTGGAAGTCCCTTAGAAGAGTCTATTTTGAAAGTCAAACATAACAGATTTCCGTACTTTCTAAAATATCCCCTGGGATGATCTAGAAAGTTCCTCCAGAACAAACAACATTAACTAAATGCCTTCTGTATTACTAAATGAGCTATTCAACCTTGTACAGGACATCTATAGCATCAAGTAACAGGAAAAAAGAACTTTCAACATCCTTTATTAGTGAGCTCTGATATTTCTCCTCAAATTAGAGAGAGAGAGAGAGAATCTCTACCTTTAAAGTAGGAGATTTCAATTTCTCAAGAGGACCGCTTTCCACAACCCTTGAGATGGCTATCATGTCCAGCCACCTGAATAAAATTTGGGTTACTCTGGATGGAAGCTCAAATACAACTTGTAGGTCAATTCAAAAAACCAATACTTACAAGTTAGTTGTATCGGTAAATTTAATCTCCTCATTAATCTCATCTGACTTCAGAATACCATCATCGATAAAATACAAAGGAACTCACATTAGTTTATGGCACAATTTTTGATATTGCATACTCATAGTGGCATGGTATATGTAAGAAGTTGAAAGAGATGAAAAGAGGCAATAACCAAATAAATCTTAACATACTTGTTTATCCTGCATCCTTGCAATTTCCCGTAGCTGCATCATGCAGTGACAAGAATGTTAGTCAAAGGCATCATTGCCCACATGTAGCACAATTTTAGGTACAAATCCTATCCATAGGTGCAAAAAATTGTATGGAATAGACAAACTGTCTGAAAGTAAGTATTGGGGTTTGCTCAACCATAGATTGGATCCATTCATAAAGCTTATGTTTGGCTATGTCAAGGCCCAGTCTCGATAGTGCGTAGCCAAGCCAATTACAAACCAAGCTCAAAAAGTTACTTATACTGTCTTTGGGTGCTCAGTATCTAACCCAATCTCAATGTACTAACGAAAATAATAACCTTAATGAAGCAAATATAATTGCAGATCCATGGATCATATACATTCTGTTCATGTTTCTAACCATCTCTTAATGCTTGCAATATTAGAAATTTTCTTTGGACAATGTTTTGCCTTGGAATGCTTTTGCTTTTTAAACTTGTGGAAACTTACTCCAGTAGAAAATAGGAATAAACATGCACCACCGATATAGTTCGCTTATAAAAACAAAATATAAACAAATTTTATGCAAGCACAGTGTGCTATCAAGAAACCACCGACCTTAAACTTGCTTTTGCGAGGACAAAGGGCATTTTCTTCCATGTTTGATGACTGGGTGGGCATCACCTGGGATATCAAAGAGATTAATAAACAGTTTAAAAGCGGGAGCCATAAAACACAATACAAAATTTTGATTACCTCCATACAGTATTCAATATTATTCTGGATCAAATGATTTAAGATCTCTATACATCCCATTTAAGGAGCACAATCATCCAAAAAAATAAAAGCTTCATGCCCGACAAAGGAATACTGAATATAAACATCTCACCAAACGAAGCATAGTTCAAGCCTACAAACATATTATTGAGATTTCATAAAGTAACAAAGGATACTTGGGTCAACAACATCAGCAAGGTTATTTGAATTTAGCATGAGAATATACTCCTTGCCCTGTAAGAAGAAGATTAGTTACAATATTCTCAGAGTTCACACAATATAATTTACAAAAGTTCTAAGGAACATCGATTAATTGATATTGAACAATATTGTAGCTCAGTTGAGCCAAAATACTTTTAGGAGAGAACCAAGTTCAAATCACAAACAGCATAGACAAAGGCTACCTGAGACAATAATACATCAAGATTTCCACTGCCCTTCAAGGAAACCAAAACCTCATTGTGGTCGAAAGGTAATCTGAGTACAAATTCAATGAAACGAGATAAGAAATAAACTAAGTAAACAATGTCTCATTGTCAATCAGATAGAGTGAACATCTAAATCTCAAAGAACAACAACTCCTAGAATTCAACATGGGCAGGCTATAATTCCATATGTCAGAGTTGGCACAGATTTAAGAAATTAACTAAAATTGGAGAATCCAATTAACCTAGAAAAGTGTAACATAAGTACATGGCAATGTGACATAAACAAGTAGCAAACTTATAGTTCTATAGTTCTATCAACTGTAATTCTTAGACAAAGTTAATCCACGCATATGGTTATCTAATACATATCCGAGTAGGAATGATCAATAACTGCATAAATTTTCTGAAAAACCAACAACCAAATTGCATCAAAATACAATAATATATTCATATATATTCAAATTAGGAGAGAGGGATTACAGTCAATTTCATGCACCATAAAGTTTGTTGAGAGTCACCAGATACTCTTACTGACTTAGCTAACTGCTATTGGTTCTCGTATTACCAAACATGGTACTCGTATTACCAAACATGGTACTCTTACGTTCCAAAGCTCTAAATTTAGTGTACTCAAATATTTATTGTTTTCTACTACGTATTGCAGAAATATCAATAATCTAACTTGGTATTGGATGCTCGAACATCATATTTGTATTAAAGTATATTTAAAACAATCAACTTGATGTAACTAAAAATCTTCTATGAAATTTAGCTTTATTACATTTGGACTCTAATAGACTCAATTAAGCACCCATACAAAGCTACCCCTAGTGTATCACACATGAGCCTATGTAGTAGTGCGGAAACGATCCAAGTTCCAAGAAAAATTGAGCTCAATACAATAAATACAATATTCAATCTAAAAATAAGAAAGATTATGTATAAAAATTATGGACATACAGTTTATTGTCACTATTCTTCCCTTCAGAAAATGAATCCATAAATTCCAGGTCATTTTCTCCATGATGTGGTCTCTATACAACATGGTTTCCATTAAAAAAACACACATATTAAGGTTCGTATAACACAATCCACGATAATATATTGAAGGAAAATATCATGCTTTGAAATCAAACCTGGATTAGGGTATGAATATTCTTATTGGCATGTTTCTCTAAAACCTACATTAAACAAGCGCATCGATTAACTTTCAGACATGTGTGAGTGCAAACACAAAATGAGGATGTAGAAAATAGTCACCTTCAGGGTAGCAGCATGTGTATTGACTGAATTTATCAGAAGCAGGGGAATATTGCATCCATACTTTGAATTGAGAGACTACAGACATTTGTACAGTTGGATGCTTAGAATTTGCATGCTTAAAAGATGTATGATTGGGCAAGGACATTTTAATATCAATAAATCAAAGCAGATACAGACAAAACTACAAAAGATGACCTCAATCTGATTCACAATTAAATCGAGACATGTTAACCCATTGCAAACTTCAATAACTGACCTGCATTAAAAAATTAATTATTATATGTAAGATATTAAACAAAATTCAAAATCAAAAAACTATGATTAAAAAGATATATCTTTATGATGGTGCAGATCAACTTCTCGTAAACAACTCCCAGCTTACCATATATGCTCATCAGCAGCCAACAGATGTTAAATTTGACAACATAACTTACAGAGGAAAAATTGATTACATTAACACATATCCTCGCACACTATTGTTAGTGGTGACTCTCATTTGCACTGGGATAACTAACCCTAGTGGTTTATGAAACAACGCTGAACTACTCTACAGTTCTAATACTTGAAGCAGATTTCTTCATTTGTTAGTCAACTCGCAAGGGAAATAATGGAA
The DNA here is from genome assembly GCA_020205505.1 of Panax japonicus. Lineage (NCBI taxonomy): Eukaryota > Viridiplantae > Streptophyta > Magnoliopsida > Apiales > Araliaceae > Panax > Panax japonicus. The sequence goes on from CM035099.1 coordinate 10,100,609, forward strand.
TAAGGTAGTTGATTCTTGTTCTTAATTCACTTCTCCTAACAAGCGACTTGGATTCTTGGGTCTTCTAGGAGTTTCTCATGCAAGATTATTATCTAGGAGCCTAGTTATTTTACATGTTAGCAAATGCCAACAAAATGAATGAAATAAATAAACAAAAATTCTAATGACACGCCAGCATAATTCATGGGTAGAAATATCATATAAAGATATCCACAATATGAGGCACTAGTTAGTTGATGATGAATCAATACAATCAGTAATCAACAATGGGATATTAAAGAAGATTAAGTAGAATTAAAGGGAAATTGATGGAAATTGGGGAAGAAGGATAGAGAGTGATAGATAGAGGCTGGACTCAACCATATTTTTGTTTCGATTAAAAATCAAGTTGTTACATACCATCCAGTTCACTCTATTTTATACTAAGAAAAGGCCTAATGCTATATGTATAATATAGTACAGTATTAGTGACATCTTACAAGTACAATGTCAGAACTTTACACTAATACATATATGTCAAAGTCCTTGGAACATGTTATCTATTCATATTGAAAACAGAAAACTGCACAAAATTATACACAGATGTCATATCACAGAGGGAAGATATTTAGATATATAAAGACATATATATATATACAGAACCGATCAGGTGAGGGCTCCCATACTTTGTTAAAATGCGGACTTTTTTTTTGATTTTTTTTTTAAAACAACTATTTTTTTTTTAATATTTTATGGAACTGAAATTTTTCCATAATACAATGTTTTGGGCGTGATTTGGATACCTATACCAAAAAATGTATGTACAGTCTGTACATATATTTTTTGGTATAGGTATCCAAATCACGCCCAAAACATTGTATTATGGAAAAATTTCAGTTCCATAAAATATTACACTTTTTTTAGTTGTTTTAAAAAAAACAAAAAAACCAAAAAAAAAGTCCGCATTTTAACAAAGTAAGGGAGCCCTTACAGGAACCGAACCCTATATATATATATATATTGTTATGGTCAAATTTAAAATGAGGCATCCCTCTATGTGGGGCATTACTTGTATAGATCATATAGGAGACAACCATTCATTAATGTAGCAGTAACAATGAAACATACATGATGAAATTTATGGGTCTGAGGAAAATACTTACTTTGCCCCATCAAAACCCATCTTTGTATCTAGATCACCATTGCTCTTTACCACAACAAGCTTGTCCAAAATCTTCTTAATCTCTAAGGGATCTGCATTAATAGAAATTCTTTAGAAAAAGAGACTGTTGTGGGAAAAGATATCCTATTTCTCTACCTTGCAGTTAGGTATAAAAATAATAAGTAAAAAACAAAACAATGACGAGTAAAGTTAAATACATGAAGAAAATGCAAGAAACCATATTGTTACCATCCGAAGCGGGCACTAAGCTTTCATAAGGTAAGACAAAGATTTCATCACGTGCAATCTTGCTGTCTTCAATAGGCTGAGTTGCCTCTCTTCCATACACATTTGGCAGAAACAAAACTTCATAAGAATCTTCCCAGATGAAAGCAAAACAATTTAATTGGACATTTGGTTTAAAAATGCTTTTCTAAAGGTAAGTCAGCAAACTTTACAAAATCGCAACATGTTATCTACAGTTCTACACAGTAGCCATCTATATTGCAAAGCAAACTGTAGAAATTTTAAAGAATAAAGTAACACAGAGGCATACATAAAGTTAAAGTATCCCGACTAGTTAAGAGTTAATAAGGAGACTACTAAGACCGGAAAAAATACATGCATATACCAGATTATTGATTGTGAAGGAAACTAATGTAGATTGTATGGGTATAACAATACTCAGGAATTATAATGAAGCTCATTATACCGAATTTTGCCTTTTGTTACTTGTGTGGCATTCCCCAATGCTGCAGGAAACTTCTTTTGCTCATAAAGAAAAGTTTTTGTGATCAAATTGCAAAACAAATACACAAACTGAACCGAATCATTAGCCGGAACCGGGTAAGTAATCCTCTTATAAATATCCCATGGCATTCTCGAATCCACTAAACCCACAATCGGAATCTGTAGCCTGTCTGCCTCAAGTATCACCGAAGATTTCACCCGAGTATCCATAACCACAACACAGTCAGGAGGCTGAATAGAACCCAGAATCATCTTCTTATGCCTTGATCTGAACTTCTTGGGACTCAAACTGTTCGTCAAAAAGCCACTCAGCCGCCATGAATTGTCGTTCTTGCAGCCAATTTTTTGGGTCATTTGGTCGATAATATCGTCGAACAGTTCGTTGGTGTTGACGAAAAGGAACTTACCCTTGTTCCGGATGAGGTTTCCCATGAAATCGCAGGCGTTTCTGAGGCAAATTAGGGTTTTGTCGGAGTCAATTATGGCCATGGCGTTGCGGGAGCCATAGGTGTAGATTTTGAAGTGGTGAGCGGCGATTCGGCGGCCTAAATGGGCGTTTGTGCTTAGGAGTTTTTGGATTACAACTGAATGGATTGTCATTGTGTAATGGATTTTCAGGGGCAAAAATACAGTTGTTCGTATATAAGCTGAAAATGGTTGATTTTGCTTCTCTGCTAAAGATTCATTCTCAGAAGAAATGGAAGAATATGTAATATTTGCTTGAGTTCACTACGCACTATCGGGTCGGTCACTAGGCAAAATAGTGACTAGGGTTTACACACAAAAAAAAAACTAAAAGACAATGTGCACTCCAAACTTTAAACCTTTGTTGACTTTTGCACTCTAAACCAAAAAAGGTATTTAAGTACACCTTAAATTTCAATTAAACGTAACAGAAGGCACACTTTCGTCAATTAACCGGTCAAAAGTAACCGGCTAATGCTTTAATATAAATCTGGAGAGGTATTTTAGTCTTTTCTTTTTATCTTCTCCCCATCTAGTGTCTTTCCCTTCTCTCTCCTTAATAACCAACTTTATCTCTCTTCTCTCTCTCCTCCATAACCAATTTTCTCTCTCTCCTCCATTACCAACTTTCTCTCTTAAACAAACACCCATTTCCTCTCCCTCTCAATGAACAGCAACTACTTGTGAGGCTTTTTCCTTTCAACTACACCTTCCAAAAACACTTGAGCTCATCTTTTTTCATGTGTCCTCACAAATACCCAATTCACACAATCAAACTACCTATGTAATGAGACAGGGTGCTTACTTGTTATTTTGTTTGGTACTTCTGGGAATATATGAAAAGTGAAATTATTATGCTTTATGAGGTTTGGTTTTTAGATTTTAGGATTTTCTCAGGATGGTTTAATGATTTAATCCATTCCTACTATAAAATTCTTAGTGGGCATACTTGGTAATCGAAAAGAATCAATCTTCTTAAGAGTTGCCAGAATCAATCTTCTTAAGAAAAGAATTTCAAAAATTGCCAAAACCCCCTAATTTTTTTGGGTTTCCAGATTTTACTCCTCAAAACACCAAGCAAGTAAGGATTTCAAAAATTGATTGTGCTTATGAATTTGGAAGGATTTACTATATGTTTGATCCCAGGAGGGATGTTCAGTTCTACAATTAACCTGTTTGGAATGTTGTAGGAGTAAGCTTGATTAATGAATCAAAAGTCTTCCTCACTAAATATAGAAAATCAAAATGCAAAATAAGGAAAGAAAAGGTTGTTTTCAAGAACTATAATGCTATGTGGTTTGAAGTTTGTGAGAGATTTTATGGGAAACACTGCACTATGGAATTTTATGCTCACAAATTGGATACTACGGACTTGTGTATCTTTATTGCTTATATTATAAAGGGAAATTGTATGGGAGTTTCAATCCCAATTTTCATTATGAAACTGGTGGTTTCTTTAATGGGGTTCTCACTTATGGAGTCTTACTCAATAATTATTGATATGCTTAATTCATTCTCTTATGAAGATGATACAATTTAGGCTCTCCACAACCTTCTTTATGGACAACAATTTGATGGGAGCCTTTGGTGCAAATTCTCAGAAATTTAGAGGCTTATCATTTTCTTTCCTATTGGAGAATTTTTATGACACTATTAGTGTGCAGATAATTCTTGAATATAATGTGTATCATGTTTTGGTTATTAATCTCCTTACTGAACCAGTACATGCTCCATCAATGACTGCGATTAAGAATTTGGTTGGTTCGTGGAGAGTTACCAGAATTTGGGGCAAAACTGCAGCACTACTTCATGTATTGTAGATGCCATGTTAGCATCAGCTGTTGAAACATTTTGCTAAAGTTTATAAACATTTTGTCATATTCAAAAGGCTTTTACCAAGGACAAAGCTGAGCTACACCACCGCGTTGGCTTGTCTTCTTCATCATCCACGTCTTCTCTCAAAAAGACATCGCAGATAACAAAGTTAGAAAATTGTGTGAACATATCCATGTTCAGATTTTTGACAAGATATAGACAGTTTCAGTGTAGTAGCAGGAGCTTTAAGTATTTGCTCTGCTTTTGAAACATATTTCAATGGAGCAAACAGCTTGTTTGACAGACATGGATCAATATGAGTTTTGTTTTACACTGTTAAATACAAAATTTGGCCTCATACAAAATTTGCAAAGCAATCTGTTAAATACAAGGAAACTATAATTGACAAACATTAGCAACAAATATAAACACAATCAATATGTTCCCCTGGATAGGCGAAAAACTCATGAACCCTGTTGCAAAAAAATATGGAAAATTGATGCCCACCTTCACCACAATTGAGCTTAACACTCTTGAATCGAGTATGAGAACATAAGAATTCAAGTAAAGTAGTAGATGGGTGTGCATCAAATACCTCAAACCTCTCTCCATTAATGGCAATGGTACTGAAGTTGCCTGAATAAGGTGTATGCTCTGCTAGAACAACAGTTCCTTTTGCAACAAAGCTATGAGGATTCATCTCTTAATTACAATTCCAAAGTTAAGACCCACAATCTTCTTTCTCCGCACGAGTCCCTCTAGTAAATCTGGGATAACACATGAATAAATGAAATCTGGGTCGCTAAACACTAATTATGACTAGGTATATACCTACCAATCAAGATACAGGCTTATGCATTTTCGGTTTGTGAGAGGGAAGGAGATGAGAGAAATAGAGAAGAGAGAGAAAGTTGGTTATGGAGGAGAGAGAAGGGAAAGTGACTAGATGGGGAGAAGATAAAAAGGAAAAGACTAAAATACCCTTCCAGATCCAGATTACAGCATTAGCCGATCACTTTTGACCGATTAATTGACGAAAGTGTGCTTTCTGTTACGTTTAATTGAAGTTTGGGGTGTACTTAGACACCTTTTTCGATTTGGGATGCAAAAGTCAACAAGGGTATAAAGTTTAGGGTGCACATTGTCTTTTAGTCAAAAAAAAACTTGTTTTTCGTTTGCGTTGTTTTTGAATTTTTAATAGAAAAAAATAAAAAATATTAAAAAAAAATTCTTGCATTTTTAAGTTTTAATAAAAAAAAATATCACTTTTATAAATTTACCCTTATATTAATTATAACCATTGAACCATAAATAAAAATATGCAAGATAAATTTAATCAAAGAAAAAATTTCATAATCAAATACAAATATCAAATAAATATTAAACAAAAATTACATCTACAAAGACTCAAAATTCATCAAACATAATCTATATTATTAATACTAACGGAGATTATTCATCAAATTCTTTAAAAATTCAATCTCCTCTCTAATGGTAACCCAAACATTAGAGACTAATTCATATTTTTGTTCACAAAACCATAAATAGACTAATTGTTAAGTGTTTTACAGACTAATTTTGGGAAATAGTCATTGGCGAAATTAGAACTATATACTTCAGTTGCAACTCTGATAATAAACGAATATGGTACTCAGAAAGCTTATCAACTTATAGAGTGAGCAATTAGTAGAATATTGAGTAATCCTAACAAATACATGTTCATGCAAAACATTTGAAAATTTTATATAGTTTAAAACCACCATCTTGGTTACAAAAGCACTTGCAGATCCTATAGAATGTGATCAAACGAACAAAATCACTGCGCAACTAGAGGCTCTTGGAAATATGAATAACCCATAAAATTGTTAGAAATTTATTCAACCAGATAACACAATATACATATATAGGCAAATATATGTGTGAGTTGAAGAGAGATTGCTAAGAGCAAATTGGAGACTATATTTAGGCATGAGTTTTATCGAAATAGGAGATAGATCTGGCTGAAAAGTTATCGAAGAGGGGGAGATTGGGATGCCAGAGCGCCGATAAGAAAAATCTTGAGATGAATTTATTCAGTTACACTGTTGCAAGGAGTTTGGGCTTGAACCGAAGAAGAGAACTTGTTCGCGATAAGTTATTCGCGCCTATACTTTTCTCTTTATCGGATTAGGTTTAGTAAATAAACATAAATTGAAGACATGAGTTGTAATTTAAAATTTATAATATATTAAAAGTTGAGGATAATATGAAAATTATAAAAATAAATCAGACCAATTTTAGATCGAAAACTTTGGGAGGAAAAGTGGCCAAGTTTTTTTTCCATTTCTTTTCTTTTTTGTTTATTAAAAAACTCAGAAACATAAGAATCAGAAAGAAAATGTGATGCCCCCCAAAATAGGTATACACAACCCATTCTGAGTTGTCAAATACATGGTACATAATTCAAATACAAACTTAATTATACAACTGTCGTGTAAAATACGATAAAACATAGCTGAGAGTTTTAACACAAATATTGTCTTAGACAATATCCAAACTCAAATGGAGTCCTCATTATATTTATTATAACACTATTTTATAGAATAGTGATGACTACTATAGCCACCATCTTGGACCATCACTGATCTATTCCCTGAATAGTCCCAGCTATATTCTCATTTCCTGAAGAAAACAATGAAAGCAAAGGCTGAGCTCAACTAGCCCGGTAAAGAATATTATGAGTAAGATAATGCAGAGTAAATTATTGTTAGCCTTCAACAATGTTAAACTAATAGAATACAATAGACAACAAGTTTAACTGCAGCGGAACAAACAATCCATTAGAAGAGTCATGTAGAGCATGATATCTACTATTTTTTATAATTTAAAAGTTTATCATCAATATTTTATCACTGAGACTCAGCTCAGTAAATAATCCACATCACTGAATTATCCATGCACGGGCCAAGGATATTCATTATTATCACATCCACGAATCATCTATGCACTACGGGCCAAGGATATTCGTTATTATCATCAATGGTCATGATCATGCCAACAACTGTCCATCAATGCACTACGGGCCAATGAGGACTTTTATGTGAGACCCCAAATTTTATGAATAAAGATTTAAATTTCTCGAAATATTTTTTTTTGAATATTATGGTGTGGATTTGATATAATGTTATAGTTGTGGGTAATATTTACAAATTTTGCAAATTATGCAAGTTGTTATAAAATATTCGATTGGTTAGAGAATATTCTTTTTGTCGGGGAATATTTGTACAACGGCACAATCATTGGTGGACCCCACAACGGAAGTATTGTCGTAGTTAGAAAATGACAGAATTATTTTTTTATAAAAATAACGGCGGAAGTGTTACCGTTAAAACTGTTGAACTACCCGGTAGTAAAAGTACATTAATACGTGTGGTTGCATAGTAGCACACGGTATTGATTATTGATGCTTACGTAAGAAGTCACTCAGTTATGCTCAATTATTGCTACAGTAATTGTTGCATCATATCTCTCATATTATTGATTCAATTATTGTCACAGTATCATCTGTATAATATGTTATATTATTAAATCAATAATTGAGACGGCAAAGTTATTCATATTATTATTTGCAATATTTACAATGTCTAGAAGTTTTGTCAATGAGAGGTTTGGTCACCTAATTACGCGCCAATAAGGAGAAATCCTTATCGGAAAGCCCCCTCTTTCATGGGAATGACCTGGTTGTTAAATATTATGAATTATAATATTAATGATGAATAAGTTTGTGTTGATTAAAGATGAAATTGATAGTTTTATTGTGTTGGGATTATTAGTATTAGTGGAAATCGACATTTATTTTGATAATAATTGATGTCTGGAGGTTATATTGACCAATCGAGTAATTAATTGGATAAATGAGCAATTAATTGCTATTGATTCACATGATTGTAACTATTTGTTCACATGTGTGTACTATTGATTCACATTCATTTACTATTAGGGGAGTTGGTGCAAAATTAATAATACTTGTATGACTAAGTTAAAAATAGAGGTATAGATAGAGGTACTATACTGTAATTCATATTTTCACATGTCTAGAACTATTGATTCACATGATTTACTATTAGGGGAGATGTTGCAAGTTTGATAATACTTGCAGGACTAAATTAAAAATGAAGAAAAAGAGGAGGGTATTATACTGTAATATTTCGACCCCAAAACGTACAATTATCGAAACTATATTTTTTTTTATAAATAGAAGCTCATTTTTTCTTCATTTCTCACCAATTCATTAAAACTATAGAGCAATTATTACAGAGAAAAATTATAGAGAGAAAAAAGAAGAGAAGTCTGCTACCTCACTATTCCAGTATCCAGTCTTCTTTTGAGGTAAGAGGTATTATTCTTTCGTATTCATGAAGAGAGTTATTTACTTTCAATACTCATAAGGGTTGTTATTCCATTTTTTTATTATTATGTTGAAATAACATGTCTATGCGAAGTACCGCATACATGGTGAAATTATTCTGTTATTCCATTCTTTATTATTCTATTGGAATAACCTGTCTGTGCGATCTATCGCATGCCTGGTGAATTCTGTTGTTATTCCATTCTTTATTATTCTGTTGAAATATCATGTCTGTGCGGATTACGCATGACCTGGTTTCGTTCTTTATTATTCTGTTGGAATAACCTGTCTGTGCGGTCTATCGCATGCCTGGTGAATTTTGTTGTTATTTTATTCTTTATTATTCTGTTAAAATATCTTGTCTGTGCGGATTACACATGATCTGGTTCTGTTCTTTATTGTTCTGTTGGAATATCCTGTTTGTGTGGATTACGCATGACCTGGTTCCATTCTTTATTATTTTGTTGGGAATAACCTGTCTGTGCGGTCTATCGCATGCATGGTGAATTCTTCTGTTATTACATTCTTTATTATTATGTTGAAATAACCTGTCTATGTGGATTACCGCATGCATGGTTAATGATCATTTGTATTCATTCATTATTAAATTGTGGAAATGATCTGTCTACGTGGATTACCGCATGGCGGGTGAAAATCTATTTGTAGTTTCGTATATTCTATTATACTCGTCTGAGATATCATTTCTTTTGTACTCATCATGGAATATCATTTTCTTTTGTATTTTTTTACGAGTTACTATTCATGGGTTACTATTCACCCGATTACTATTCACTCTAGTATTATTCACTCGAGTATTCGGAGTACTTTTTGTGCCAAAATACTATTCACGAGTTACTATTCATGGGTTACTATTTATCCGATTATTATTCACTCTAGTATCATTCACTCGGGTATTCGGGATACTTTTCGTGTCGGGGTACTATTCATGGGGTACTATTCACGGGGTACTATTCCTGAAGTACTATTCAGGGGTACTATTCACCCAAAAAATATATTTTTTTCTGTCCAAATTATTTTTGGTACATGAATATTATTCTTGAATTTTACTCTACAAAACAGTATCATGTTGACAATTTGGACGTTATTGATTTCTGGATAAATTAAATTATAAATCTTTAAAGTTTTTCCTTGAACTTGTTTTATTGAATTATTATGTCATTGTCATCATCCTCATGCTTATATTGTGATAAAAGTCATCTTTGGCTTACATGCATAGATGGATTTGGTATGATTATGACCAGGAATTATTCGGTATAATCATAACCGTAATGTGATGAATGATATGATAAAAGTCCTCATTGGCCTGTAGTTCATTGATGGACAGTTGTTGGTATGATTATGACCACGGATTATTCGGTATAATCATGACCATTAATGATTACATGAATATCCTTGGTCGTGGTGCATGGATGATTCAATTTTATTTATTAAGCTGAGTCTCAGCGATAAAGTTGATGAAAAACTTTTTAAATCATAGAAGATAGTAGATTTTATGCTCTACTTGACTCTTCTATTGGATTGCTTATTTCCGCTGCAATTGTTGATCTAAAAACTTGTTGTCTATTGTATTCTATCAGTTGTTATACTGTTGAAGGCTAATAATAATTTATTCTGCATTATCTTAGTCATAATATTTCTTACTGGGCTAGTTAAGCTCACTATTTCTTTCATTGTTCTCTTCAGAAAATGAGAATATAGCTGGGACGAGTCGGGGATTGGAGTGATGGTCCAAGATAAATGGCTTTAGTAGTCCTCACTATTCTACGAAATAATGTGATAATAATTGTAATGAGGACACCATTGAGTGTGGATATTGTTTAGATGACAATATTCTTGTTTAAACTCTTAGCTATGTTTTGTCGTATTTTACACGACTGTTGTATAATTAAGTTGTATTTGAATTTATGTACCATGTATCTGACAACTCAAAATGGGTGATGTATACCTGTTTTGGTGGCGTCACGGTTGGTATCAAAGCTTAGGGATATGATCCCTGACTGAGATGTGAGGCAAGAACTAGGAGGGGAGAGACGGGGAATTCCTTCGCTAGTATGACCTACCTAAGTTTATTTGGTATTTAATTGGTTGGTCAGAGTACAGGGATAATATGTGATATGTTAATTAACCCTTATTTTGTGACATTATTTGAAAATGGCATCTGAAAATGTTGAGATCAGCAATGAAGCACATGAGACCGTTAAGTCACCAACGATCAATACCCCGGATAATGTGCAACAGGAAGACAATAATCCTCAGGTAAATAACAACACCGATCAAATGATGAACGATGGGATGATCAGAGGTTTTATGCAATTCATGCAACATCAGGTAAGAGAGACTCCTGTTCAAAATTTAGGTAGAAACACTGGCAACTCTTGGATGGTCACTACTAAGTTGTTCAAGGAGCTCGGACCACCAGAGTTTTTGGGAAAGCCATAACCACTTAAGGCATAGACGTGGTTAAAGCAAATAACCAAGATATTTGATGTCTTGGGATGCTCCGAGGAGCAAAAGGTTCCCTTTGCCACCTTTATGTTGCGTGAAGAGGCAAATTACTGGTGGGAATTTGTAAAACGTACCCAGCCTAACGCACTCAAGATGTCTTGGGAGAAGTTCCAAGAGTTGTTCAACGACAAATACTTTTTCAAAAGTATTCATCACATGAAGGAGGTGAAATTCATCAAGTTGGAGCAAAACAATATGACAGTGTCGCAATACGAGGTTAAATTTGCAGAGTTATCCCGATTTGCATCCCATTTGGTCGATAATGAGGAGCGAATGACGCGAATGTTTCTAAGAGGTTTGAAACCCGATATACGTCAATACCTCATTTCTCACAAACTTTGTTTATATTCAGATGTTGTGAATAGGGCTCAGTTATTGGACCGCGATAATGAGTCAGCACAACCAATAGGCAACGACCAAAAACACGATAATAATCGTACCGGTGGCAACGACCATCAAAACAATGATAACCATCGTGGGGGAAATTATCATGCCAAGAATGGTAACCACTTCGGTAGTAATAATGGCCAAGATAATAGAAGTGGAAATTTCAAGAAGAGAAGGTTCAACAATGATGGAAAGACAGCATCATCAACACCCGTTTTCAAGGAAGGAGAACGACCACCAATTGTATGCTTCAAATGTGGAGGGGAGGGACATATCAGTCCAAGCTGCACGATGCAGTCCAAAGCATGTTACAATTGTGGAAAAGAAGGTCACCTAGCCCGATTTTGTCGTGCACTAAAGTCAAGTCCAGCTGGGACGGTGGCACCAAAGGCGGATACAGACAAAAAAAAGTCGGTGGTTTCAAGAAGAACGTTTTTCGTGACTTCTCAAAAAGCGAGTAACCCGAACGAAGTTAGCACGGGTTAGTTAATTATAAATTCTTACGAAGTCTATACCTTATTAGATACCGGTTCTACCCATTCTTTTATCTCTCTTGCTTGCGCTCAACGTTTAAATTTGACTCCAGAAAAGTTAGACTTTGACTTATTGGTTGAAACTTCGTTAGTAAAAACCTTCGTTACCTCCATTTTTTATAAATATTGCTGATTCAAATCGACACTTTCACGTTACCTGTCGATCTTATCTCTTTGAAAATACTTGCCTTTCATGTAATTTTAGGAATCGATTGGTTATCTACTCATCATGCTTTTCGTAAGGTTGTTAGCTTTCATATTCCTAACCAACCTGTTATGCGAATTCAAACAACCAAACCACTAAAGTTAGTCACTGTCATATTAAGCCATAAGTAAAAAGCCCTGAGCCTTTATCTGGTGACTTCCTTGTGTGGAATGTACCGAAGCCAGACTTTCCGTAGGCGACGCTGTGAATGACGGTGGCAAGTTGATAGGTATCAATGTGATGTGCTATCCAAGTCTTGGATGAGAGTCATAGTTTTGAATGACATTTCTATTGTTAATAGATTTCCTGATGTATTCTTGAAGACTTCTTAGCCTACCCCTAGAGCGTGAAATCAAATTTTGTATTGACTCCAGTACAAAACCCATTTCTTCAACCCTTAATCTTCAACCAAAATGAACGTATCATGCGCCAAAGACGTTGGCTCGAGCTATTGAAGATTACGACTATACCATTCAATATCATCGTGGAAGAGCGAACGTGGTAGCTGACGCGTTGAGTAGAAGATTGTATGCGTTTATGAGTGCGATGTTGTTAACACAAAAACCCATTTGATATAACTTACAAATGATGAAGATAGAGTTAAAGACTCTAGGGACCCACATGAAGATAACAAATATACGTTTAGAATCGACTTTAATCGATAAAGTTAAAGCCGCTCAAACTACACATCTGGAGCTGATGAATATGAAGAAGAAGGTTCAAGAAGGCGTTATTCTAGAAGCAAGAGTCGATGAATAGAGGAAATCTCAACCCTAGATTTAATTGGCCCGTTTGAAATCCTTAATCGAGTAGGAACTGTGGCCTATAGACACGTTTTACCGCCAAGTATGTCGCGTGTTCTTAACGTTTTTTTTAGTATCGATGTTCCGTAAATATGTGGACGACCCGAACCACATTATTTAATTGGAACTAGACGAGATAGCAGAAGATTTAACTTATGAGGAGATACGTGTTAAAATCTTGGATAAGAAGGATCCTATTCGACACTCAAAGGTTATACCTCAAGAGTTAGAATCTGAAACGAAGTCAAGGTATCTTCACCTCTTCGGCATACCAGGTACGTACGTAATTTTTGAGGGAGAAATTTCATAAGGAGGGGAGATTGTGAGACCCCAAATTTTATGAATAAAGATTTAAATTTCTCGAAATATTTTTTTTTGAATATTATGGTGTGGATTTGATATAATGATATAGTTGTGGGTAATATTTACAAATTTTGCAAAGTATGCAAGTTGTTATAAAATATTCGATTGATCAGGGAATATTCTTTTTGTCAGGGAATATTTGTACGACGACACAATCATTGGTGGACCCCACAACGAAAGTATTGTCGTAGTTAGAAAACGACAGAATTATCTTTTTATAAAAATAACGACGGAAGTGTAATCGTTAAAACTGTTGAACTACCCGGTAGTAAAAGCACAGTAATACGTATGGTTGCATAGTAGCACACGGTATTTCTTATTGATGCTTACGTAAGAAGTCACTTAGTTATGCTCAATTATTGCTACAATAATTGCTGCATCATATCTCTCATATTATTGATTCAATTATTGTCACAGTATCATCTGTATAATATGTTATATTATTAAATCAATAATTGAGACGGCAAAGTTATTCATATTATTATTTACAATATTGACAATGTCTAGAAGTTCTGTCAATGAGAGGTTTGATCACCTAATTGCGCGCCAATAAGGAGAAATCCTTATCAAAAAGCCCCCTCTTTCTTGGGAACGACCTGGTTGTTAAATATTGTGAATTATAATATTAATGATGAATAAGTTCGTGTTGATTAAAGATGAAATTGATAGTTCCATTATGTTGGGATTATTAGTGTTAGTGGAAATCGACATTTATTTCGATTATAATTGATGTCTGGAGGTTATATTGACCAATCGGGTAATTAACCGGATAAATGAGCAATTAATTGCTATTGATTCACATGATTATTACTATTTATTCACATGTGTGTACTATTGATTCACATTCATTTACTATTAGGGGAGTTGGTGCAAGATTGATAATACTTGCATGACTAAGTTAAAAATGGAGGTATAGATGGCGGTACTATACTGTAATTCGTATTTTCACATGTCTAGAACTATTGATTCACATGATTTACTATTAGGGAAGATGGTGCAAGTTTGACAATACTTGCAGGACTAAATTAAAAATGAAGAAAAAGAGGAAGGTATTATACTGTAATATTTCGGGACCCAAAACGTACAATTATCGAAACTATATTTTCCTATAAATAGAAGCTCATTCTTCCTTCATTTCTCACCAATTCACTAATGTGACGCTCCCAAAAATAGGTATTCATCACCCATCTTGAGTCGCCAAATTCATGGTACAAAATTCAAATACAACTTAATAATACAACTGTCGTGCAAAATACGACAAAACATAATCTAAGAGTTTTAATACGTATATTGTCATCTAGATAGTATACAAACTCAAAAGAGTCTTTATTACATTTATTGGCACACTATTTAATCAGAATAGTGAGGACTACTAATGCTATCATCTGGACCGTCACTCCTTTCCCCGACTCGTCCCAGCTATATTCTCATTTCCTGAAGAGAACAGTGAAAGAAAGGGTGAGCTCAACTAGGCCAGTAAGAAATATTATGACTAAGATAATGCAGAATAAATTATCAATAGTCTTCAACAATGTTAAACTGATAAAATACAATAGACATCATGTTTAACTGCAGCGAAATAAGCAATCCATTAGAAGAGTCAAGTAGAAAATAAAACCTACTATCTTCTATGATTTTAAAAAAATATTTTCATCTACTTTTATCGCTGAGACTCAGCTTAATAAATAAACCACATCTTCTAATCATCCCTGTACTACGGGCCAAGGATGTGACGCCCCCAAAATAGGTATACATCACTCATTCTGAGTCGCCAAATACATGGTACAGAAACAACTACAACTTTATTAATACAACATAAAAACTGTGATTTTAAATACAAATATTATCATCTAGACAATATCCACACTCAAATAAGTTCTCATTATAATTATTAATACACTATTTTACAGAATAGTGAGGACTACTAGAACAACTTCTAGAACCATCATTCCACACCCCGACTAGTAATCGCTACGTTCTTGCCTCCTGAGAAGAAAAATGGAACAACAAGAAAAATGGTGAGCTCAAATAGCCCAGTAAAGAACATTATGACTAAGATAATATAGATTATCGTTAGTCCTTAACAGGGAAAAATCTAATAGAATACAATAGACAACCAGTTTTAAATCAATCTTCGCAGCGGAAATAATAATTCATTAGAAGAGTTAAGTAGAGAATCCAAACTACTATCTTCTATATATGAATTTAAAAGTTCATCGTCGATATTTTATTCTTGTAACATCAATCAATATATATCTGGAATTAAATATTCATCTTTGCACTACAGACCAAAGATATTCATCAGTTGGTCATGTTCATCTAAACACCTGTTCATCTTTGCACTACGGGCCAACGATATTAATCAGTCGGTCATGTTCATCTCAACACCTGTTCATCTTTGCACTACGGGCCAAAGATATTCATCAAGAAATCATTCATCTTTGCACTACAGGCCAAAGATATTTAGTAATATCATCATTTAGGACTGAGGATGATGAAAAATATTTTAAAGAAAATGAATCCAGTGAGACAAAAGAACAAGTATTTAGGATTCGTACTTTAAATAACCCATGTTCAAAAATACTTCATAATTAACCAAATTGGAGTAAAATTCAAGAATGAAGATCAAAACATAGATACAATCAAAGATAGGAATCATAACAAACAATCTTGGACACAGAAAAGAAAATTTAATTTTTCTGTGAATAGTGTCGTATTCGTGAATAGTACCGTATACGTGAATAGTAACTCCGACCTCAAAAGATAGAAATTTCACAAAAAAATCATCACGCTTTGTGAATAGTACTCGTGAATAGTAACTCATGAATAGTAACTAATGAATAGTAACTCATGAATAGTAACCCCGACATAAAAAAGTTCCAAATTTGATAAAAATTTCCAACCAATATTTTAGCATAATGATATTGAAGAAATAATATCATTTGAGAAGAAAATAACATCCCTTACCTCAGAAAGAATAGTACTTCTGACTGAAATTCTGGATATAGTTCTGAAAGAACTTGCACCGTATAGCAATACTCAAAGTATTAAAATACTCACAAGAATACGCTCAATATATACAGAGAGAAAGAGAGAGAAATCTGCAGTTTCTGGTGTGATTTTTAATTCTAACCTAAGCACCTTATTTATAAGAAAATGCTTAGAACAGTAAAGCAGAAAATTTAACAAAATATTAATAAATTTATATAAATCATACGCAAACTTGGAAATTCTGATTTCAGCATATTTTGCAACACATGTGCCCATCAACCAACCACAAAAACATTTTTCTTTTAAAACAAATTATTTTAAACTTCTAAAAATCAATTATTTCGGAGCTTCAGAACTTTAATAATTCATAATAAATAGCCCCTTTGTCAGAAAATTCGAATCTCGCGTCTTTGTATAGGAAATTCAATTCTCTACAACTTTGCAGAAGAAAATTTTTCCAAATTCCAAACAAAAATTGACCGAAATCCATAAACAGACGATTTTTTAGGCTAAAATCAAATTTCAGTCAAGAAATGGTCCCACGGACATGTTTAGCATGTTTTAAACAACTTTTGCAACAAAAATACTCCTCATCCTCATATACTCATATATCCCACATTCATTGTAAAAATATCCTCATTATTATATAATAATAATATAATAAAATATTATTTTATCAGAAAAGATAAAATATCAATTTTTAACAATTGTCACCTTAAAATTTTTCTCCATCTATATCCACGTAAAATTAATATTTTTATCATCATATAAATCAATAATTAATTATTCACAAATAATATTACAGAATCACAGTACTGGCAGCCAGACCGTTCCCAGGAAAGAGGGGGCTTTCCAATAAGAATTTCTCCTTACTGGCGCGCAATTAGGTGACCAAACCTATGCTTAGACAGAACTTTCTAGACATTGCCAATAATGTTTTCTAATAATATTATTCAGATAATATGAATTATTGCTTCGATAATAGAAAATACTGTGTAGTAACAATTATTGAAACAACAGTAATATAAAAAAATCAACGCAACAATTATTGAATTAATAAAATAAAATATTGAAAAATAATTATTGTAACAATTATTGAGTAGTGCATTCTTACGTAAGAATCAATAATTGGTGCAATACCGTGTGCTACTGTTCAATAACGCGTATTACTGTGTTTTAACCACCGGGTATTCCAACAGTATTAACGGTAATAACTACGCCGTTATTTATAAACAACTTATACTTGTCGTTTTCTTCATCCAATCGCTTTCTGTTATGGGGCCCACAAAAGACTGCGCTGTCGTACGAATATTCCCCGGCAGCAAGAATATTCCACGACCAAACAAATATTCCCCGACAAAAATGAATATTTTATAACCACCTGCTTATTTAAAATATTTGCGCATTTTACCCATAACTAACCACATTAATCAAATCAAACCTTACTATTTCAAAATAATAAATAGAGGAAAATAAATTTTATTTATTAATAATTTGGGGTCATACAACCTCCCTTCCTTATGAAATTTCATTCTCGAAATTGACGTACGTACTTGGTTTTTCGAAAAGATGAGGATACCTCGCTTTCATTTCTGTTTCCAACTCCTAGGTCATTTCCTCAATAGCATGGTTTCTTCACAAAACTTTAACTTGTGGTATGACCTTCGTACGTAAGACATGCTCCTTCCTATCCAAAATCTTGATAGGTACCTCTTCATACGTTAAGTCTTCGGCTATCTCGTCTGGTTCTAACTTAATAACATGGTTCAGGTTGTCCACATATTTACGTAACATCGATACGTGAAAAACGTTATGAACACGCGTCATACTTGGCGGTAAAACGAGTCTATAGGCCACAGTTCCTATTCGATCTATGATTTTAAATGGACTAATAAATCGAAGGTTTAAGCTTTTCTCACCTCACCAATTCTCGCTTTTGGAATAACAACTTCTTGTACCTCCTTTTTCATATTCATCAGCTCCGGTGTGTAGATTGAACGATTTTAACTTTATCGATTAAAGTCGGTTCTACTCGTATATCATCACGTGGGTACCTAGAGTTTTCATCTCCATCTCTATTATTTGTAAGTTATACGAAATGAGTCTTTGACAATATCGCATTCGTACTCGTATACGATCTTTAACTCAACACGTCAGCTACCACGTTCTCTTTTCCAGGATGGTATGGTCAAACAATGTGCCGAAATGAGTCTCCTATTGAGTTCTTCGAAGCTCTTCCCACATTCCTTGCTCCATTCGAATTTTGTATCTCTATGAGTTAGCTGCGTTAATTGAATAGCGATTCGAGAATATCCTTCAACGAATCTCCGATAATAACCAACTAAGCCTAGAAGGCTACGTATTTTGATTACCGACTTAGGTTGCTCTCAACTATGACTCATATCCCAATCTTTGGATAGCACGCCACAATGACACCTATCAATTTACTACCCCACGAATATGGCGTCCCCTACGGAGAGTCTGGCTTCGGCGCATTCCACAAAGGAAGTCACCAGATAAAGGCTCGGGTACCAAATTATATAGTTAAATTTTTAACTCCTGAAGTTCAATAGGAGCCATTCTATATGAGATTTTAGAAGTGGGTTTTGTACCGGGTTCAAAGTCGATACAAAATTCAATATCACACTTTGGGATTAAGCCAAGAAATTCTTCAGGAAATACATCAGGAAATTTACTAACAATAGAAATATTATTCAAATCTGACGTATTTTTTTGTTGAAGTCCATAACATGGGCTAAGAAAACTTGACATTCGTTTTTCAATAAACGAATGACTCTATGGCTTGATATGAAAGTGTTTGACTTCAATGGTTTGGTTGCTTGAATTCGAATAACAGGTTGCTTAGGAATATGAAAACTAACAACCTTACGAAAGCAATCAATTTTGGCATTATGAGTAGTTAATCAATCAATCCCCAAAATCACATCAAAAGCAAGTATCTTTAAAGAGATAAGGTCAACGGGTAATGTGATGGTGCCAACTTGGATCACACAAGATTTATAAACAGTGGGTGTGATGAAAGTTTCTCCTAACGGAGTTTCCACAGATAGGACAAAGTCTAATTTCTTCGGAGTCAAGTTTAAACGTTGAGTATAAGCATGGGAGATAAATTAATGGGTAGCACCGGTATCTAGTAATGTATAAACTTCGCATGAATTTATGATTAGCTTACTCGTGATCACCTCGTTTGGGTTCCTCGCATATTGACCAGTCACGACAAACGCTCTTTCAGGAACCGTTGACTTTGACTTTTTTGGGACAGCCTTTTGAGTCACCATCCCCACTGGGCTTGGTTTCGCTACTGTACAATCTCGAGCGATATGTCCTTCCTTTCTACAATTATAGCATACCTTGAACTGTTGTGGACAGTTTGGGCTGATGTGTCCCTCTTTTCCACATTTATAGTATACGACCGGTGGTCGTTCTCCTCCCTTAAAACCAGTTGCTGCTGGTGCTGACGTCTTCGCAGCGTCATTGTTGAATCTCCTCTTTTTAAAATCTCCCCCTACCACCAGAGTGGTTGTCGCTCTTGTCCGTATTTTTCTTTCTCTGCTGGTTATCGTTGTTCTGATGACTGCTGTCACTGGTATGATCTTGGTTGCGGTCTCTTGGTTGAACGTACTCGCTATCTCGCTCTAATAATTGAGCCCTGTTGACAACATCTGAATATAAAGAAAATTTATGAGAGATAAGATATTGCCGAATCTCGGGTTTTAAACCTCTCAGAAACATCATCGTCATTCGTTCCTCATTCTCTACCAAATGAGGTACAAACCTGGATAACTCTGAGAACTTCGCCTCGTATTAGGACACCGTCATGTTATTTTGTTCTAGTCTAATAAACTCTACCTCTTTCATATGGCGAATACTTTCAGGAAAGTATTTTTCGTTGAAAAGTTTCTGAAACGTTTCCCAAGACATGCGGAATGCGGCAGGCTGGGTGCGTTTCACAGACTCCCACCAGTAATCTGCCTCGCCACGGAACATAAAGGTGGCGAATGGAACCTTCTATTCCTCCGTGCATCCCAAGACATCGAATATCTTGGTAATTTGCTTGACCCATGTTTCCGCCATGATCAGATCCGGCTTTCCCTTAAATTTTGGTGGTCCCGACTCTTTAAACTGCTTGGCCATGACAAGCCGCGCGTTGCTATAATTTCCACCCGTATTCTGTTCACGAGTCTCCCTCGTCTGGTTTTGCATGAACTGTAAAAAGCTCCTAAACATCCCGTCGTTCATCGTCTGCTCAGTGGTGTTATTTACAGGAGGAATATTGCCTTCCTGTTGCACATTCCCCTAGGTGATGATTAAAGGTGTTTCCACGGTCTCATTAACTCCACCGTTAATATTCTCAGCTGCCATTCTTAAATACTATCATAAAATAAGGGTTAATTAAACAAATTAACATATCACATGTTAACCATATAGTTTAATTGACCAACAAATAAGCTTAAGTATGACATACTAGCGAAGGATTACTCATCTCTCCCCTCCTAGTACTATTTTCCGATCTCCGCCAGAGACCATATCCCTAAGCTCTGATACCAACTGTAACGCCCCCAAAATAGGTATACATCACCCATTATGAGTCGCCAAATACATGGTACAGAAACAACTACAACTTTATTAATACAACATAAAAACTGTGAGTTTAAATACAAATATTATCATCTAGACAATATCCACACTCAAATAAGTCCTCATTACAATTATTAATACACTATTTTACAGAATAGTGAGGACTACTAGAAAAACTTCTAGAACCATCATTCCAAACCCCGACTAGTAATCGCTACATTCTCGCCTTCTGAGAAGAAAAATGAAATAACCAGAAAAAGGGTGAGCTTAACTAGCCCAGTAAAGAACATTATGACTAAGATAATATAGAACAAATTATCGTTAGTCCTCAACAGGGAAAAATCTAATAGAATACAATAGACAACCAGTTTTAAATCAATCTTCGCAGCGGAAATAATAATTCATTAGAAGAGTTAAATAGAAAATGCAAATTACTATCTTCTATTTATGAATTTAAAAGTTCATCGTCGATATTTTATTCCTGTAACATCAATCAATATATATTTGGAATCAAATATTCATCTTTGCACTACAGGCCAAAGATATTCATCAGTTGGTCATGTTCATCTAAACACCTGTTCATCTAAACACCTGTTCATCTTTGCACTACGGGCCAAAGATATTAATCAGTCGGTCATGTTCATCTCAACACCTGTTCATCTTTACACTACGGGCCAAAGATATTCATCAAGAAATCATTCATCTTTGCATTACAGGCCAAAGATATTTAGTAATATCATCATTTAGGACTGCGGATGATGAAAAATATTTTAAAGAAAACGAATCCAGTGAAACAAAAGAACAAGTATTAAGGATTCGTACTTTAAATAATCCAAGTTCAAAAATACTTTATAATTAACCAGATTGGAGTAAAATTAAAGAATGAAGATCAAAACATAGATCCAATCAAAGATAGGAATCATAACAGATAATCTTGGACACAAAAAAGAAAATTTAATTTTTCTGTGAATAGTGTCGTATTCGTGAATAGTACCGTATACGTGAATAGTGCCGCATACGTGAATAGTAACTCCGATCTCAATAGATAGAAATTTCACAAAAAAAACCATCACGCTTCGTGAATAGTAACTCATGAATAGTATCTCATGAATAGTAACCCCGACATAAAAAAGTTCTAAATTTGATAAAAATTTCCAACCAATATTTCAGCATAATGATATTGAAGAAATAATATCATTTGAGAAGAAAATAACATCCCTTACCTCAGAAAGAATAGTACTTCTGACTGGAATACTGTATATAGTTTTGAAAGAACTTGCACCGTATAGCAATACTCAAAGTATTAAAATATTCACAAGAATACTCTCAATATATAGAGAGAGAAAGATAGAGAAATCTGCAGTTTCTTGTATGATTTTCAATTCTAACCTAAGCACCCTATTTATAGGAAAATGCTTAGAACACCAAAGCAGAAAATTTAATAAAATATTAATAAATTTATATAAATCATACGCACACTTGGAAATTCTGATTTCAACATTTTTTGCAACACATGTGCCCACCAACCAACCACAAAAACGTTTTTCTTTTAAAACAAATTATTTTAAACTTTCAAAAATCAATTATTTCGGAGCTTCGAAACTTCAATAATTCATAATAAATAGCCCTTTTGTCAGAAAATTCGAATCTTGCGACTTTTTATAGAAAATTCAATTCTCTACAACTTTGCGGAAGAAAATGTTTCCAAATTACAAACTAAAATTGACCGAAATCCATAAACGGGCGATTTTACAAGCTAAAATCAAATTTCAGTTAAGAAATGGGCCCACGGACATGTTTAACATGTTTTAAATAACTTTTTTAACAAAAATACTCCTCATCCTCATATACTCATATATCCCACATTCATTGTAAAAATATCCCCATTATTATATAATAATAATATAATAAAATATTATTTTATCAGAAAAGATAAAATATCAGTTTTTAACAATTGTCACCTTATTTTCTCCATCTATATCCACGTAAAATCAATATTTTCATCATCATATAAATAAATAATTAATTATTCACAAATAATATTACAGAATTACAGTACTGGCAACCAGGCCGTTCCCAGGAAAGAGGGGGCTTTCCAATAAGAATTTCTCTTTACTGGCGCACAATTAGGTGACCAAACCTCTCCTTAGACAGAACTTTCTAGACATTGCCAATAATGTTTTCTAATAATATTATTCAGATAATATGAATTATTGCTTAGATAATGGAAAATACCGTGTAGTGACAATTATTGAAACAACAGTAATATAAAAAAATCAACGCAACAATTATTGAATTAATAAAATAAAATACTGAACAGTAATTACTGTAACAATTATTGAGTAGTGTCTTCTTACGTAAGAATCAATAATTGGTGCAATACCGTGTGCTACTGTGCAACAACGAGTATTACTGTGTTTTTACCACCGGGTATTCCAACAGTATTGACGGTAACAACTACGCTATTATTTATAAACAACTTATACTTGTCGTTTTCTTCATCCAATCGCTTTTCGTTATGGGGCCCACAAAAGACTGCGCTGTCGTACGAATATTCCCCGACAGCAAGAATATTCCACGACCAAACGAATATTCCCCGATAAAAATGAATATTTTATAACCACATGCTTATTTAAAATATTTGTGCATTTTACCCATAACTAACCACATCAATCAAATCAACCCTTACTATTTCAAAATAATAAATAGAGGAAAATAAATTTCATTTATTAATAATTTGGGGTCTTACAACCTCCCCTCCTTATGAAATTTCGTCCTCGAAATTGACGTGCGTACCTAGTGTTTTGAAAAGATGGGGATACCTTGCTTTCATTTCCGTTTCCAACTCCCAAGTCATTTCCTTAATAGTATGATTTCTCCACAAAACTTTAACTTGTGGTATGACCTTCGTACGTAGGACATGCTCCTTCCTATCCAAAATCTTGACAGGTACCTCTTCATACGTTAAGTCTTCGGCTATCTCGTCCGATTCTAACTCAATAACATGGTTCGGGTTGTCCACATATTTACGTAACATCGATACGTGAAAAACGTTATGAACACACGTCATACTTGGCGGTAAAACGAGTCTATAGGCCACAGTTCCTATTCGATCTATGATTTCAAATGGACTAATAAATCGAAGGTTTAAGCTTTCCTCACCTTACCAATTCTCGCTTTTGGAATAACAACTTCTTGTACCTCCTTCTTCATATTCATCAGCTCCGGTGTGTAGCTTGAACTTTTTTAACTTTATCGATTAAAGTCAGTTCTACTCGTATATCATCACGTGGGTACCTAGTGTTTTCATCTCCATCTCTATTATTTGTAAGTTATACAAAATGGGTCTTTGACAATATCGCATTCGTACTCGTATACGATCTTTTACTCAACACGTCAGTTACCACGTTCGCTTTTCCAAGATGGTATGGTCAGAACATGTGCCGAAATGAGTCTCCTATTGAGTTCTTCGAAGCTCTTCCCACAATTCTTACTCCATTAGAATTTTGTATCTCTACGAGTTAGATACGTTAATGGAATAGCGATTCGAGAATATCCTTCAACGAATCTTCGATAATAACCAACTAAGCCTAGAAGGCTACTTATTTCGATTACCGACTTAGGTTGCTCTCAACTATGACTCATATCCCAATCTTTGGATAGCACGCCACAATGACACTTATCAGTTTACTACCGCACGAATATGGCGTCCCCTACGGAGAGTCTGGCTTCGGTGCATTCCATAAAGGAAGTCACCAGATAAAGGCTCGGGTACCAAATTATATAGTTGAATTTTTAACTCCTGAAGTTCAATAGAAGCCATTCGATATGAGATTTTAGAAGTGGATTTTGTACCGGGTTCAAAGTTGATACAAAATTCAATATCACACTTTGGGAGTAAGCCAAGAAATTCTTCAGGAAATACATCAGGAAATTAACTAACAATAGAAATATCATTCAAATCTGACGTATTTTTTTTAAGTCTATAACATGGGCTAAGAAAACTTGACATTCATTTTTTAATAAACGAATGACTCTATGGCTTGATATGAAAGTGTTTGACTTCTATGGTTTGGTTGCTTGAATTCGAATAACAGGTTGCTTAGGAATATGAAAACTAACAACCTTACGAAAGCAATCAATTTTGGCATGATGAGTAGTTAATCAATCAATCCCCAAAATCACATCAAAACAAGTATCTTTAAAGAGATAAGGTCAACGGGTAATGTGATGGTGCCAACTTGGATCAAACAAGATTTATAAACAGTGGATGTGATGAAAGTTTCTCCTAACAAAGTTTCCACAGATAGGTCAAAGTCTAATTTCATTGGTGTCAAGTTTAAACGTTGAGTATAAGCAGGAGAGATAAATTAATGGATAACACCAGTATCTAGTAATGTATAAACTTCACATGAATTTATGATTAGCTTACCCATGATCACCTCGTTTGGGTTCCTCACATGTTGACCAGTCACGACAAACGCTCTTCCAGGAACCGTTGACTTTGACTTTTCTGGGACAACCTTTTGAGTCACCATCCCCACTGGGCTTGGTTTCGCTGCCGTACAATCTTGAGTGATATGTCCTTCTTTTCCACAATTATAGCATACATTGAACTGTTGTGGACAGTTTGGGCTGATGTGTTCCTCTTTTCCACATTTATAGCATACGACCGGTGGTCGTTCTCCTCCCTTAAAACCAGTTGCTGCTGGTGCTGACGTCTTCGCAGTGTCATTGTTGAATCTCCTTTTTTTAAAATCTCCCCCCGACTCGCTTCTTCTATTTTTATTGCCACGATTACCACCAGAGTGGTTGCTGCTCTTGTCCGTATTTTTCTTTCTCCGCTGGTTATCATTGTTCTGATGACTGTTGTCACCGGTATGATCCTGGTTGCAGTCTCTTGGTTGAACGTACTCGATATCTCGCTCTAATAATTGAGCCCTGTTGACAACATCTGAATATAAATAAAATTTATGAGAGATAAGATATTGCCGAATCTCAGGTTTTAAACCTCTCAGAAACATCCTCATCATTTGTTCCTCATTCTCTACCAAATGAGGTGCAAACCTGGATAACTCTGCGAACTTCGCCTCGTATTGGGACACCGTCATGTTATTTTGTTCTAGTCTAATAAACTCTACCTCTTTTATATGACGAATACTTTCAGGAAAGTATTTTTAGTTGAAAAGTTTCTGAAACGTTTCCCAAGACATGCGAAGTGCGGCAGGCTAGGTACGTTTCACAGACTCCCACCAGTAATCTGCCTCACCACTGAACATAAAGGTGGCGAATGGAACCTTCTGTTCCTTCGTGCATCCCAAGACATCGAATATCTTGGTAATTTGCTTGACCCATGTTTTCGCCATGATCGGATCCGGCTTTCCCTTAAATTCTGGTGGTCCCAACTCTTTGAACTACTTGTCCGTGACAAGTCGCGCGTCGCTATCATTTCCACCCGTTTTCTATACACGAGTCTCCCTCGTCTGGTTTTGCATGAACTGCAAAAGCTCCTAAACATCTCTTCGTTCATCGTCTGCTCAGTGGTGTTATTTACAGGAGGATTATTGCCTTCCTGTTGCACATTCCCCTGGGTGATGATTAAAGGTGTTTCCACGGTCTCATTAACTCCACAGTTAATATTCTCAGCTGCCATTCTTAAATACTGTCATAAAACAAGGGTTAATTAAACAAATTAACATATCACATGTTAACCATATAGTTCAACTGACCAACAAATAAGCATAGGTATGACATACTAGCGAAGGATTACTCGTCTCTCCCCTCCTAGTACTATTTCCCGATCTCCGCCAGAGACTATATCCCTAAGCTCTGATACCAACTGTGACGCCCCCAAAATAGGTATACATCACCCATTCTAAGTCGCCAAATACATGGTACAGAAACAACTACAACTTTATTAATACAACATAAAAACTGTGAGTTTAAATACAAATATTATCATCTGGACAATATCCACACTCAAATAAGTCCTCATTACAATTATTAATACACTATTTTACAGAATAGTGAGGACTACTAGAACAACTTCTAGAACCATCATTCCACACCCCGACTAGTAATCGCTACATTCTCGCCTCCTGAGAAGAAAAATGGAACAACAAGAAAAAGGGTGAGCTCAACTAGACCAGTAAAGAACATTATGACTAAGATAATATAGAACAAATTATCGTTAGTCCTCAACAGGAAAAAATCTAATAGAAT
Organism: Panax japonicus; assembly: GCA_020205505.1. Taxonomy (NCBI): domain Eukaryota; kingdom Viridiplantae; phylum Streptophyta; class Magnoliopsida; order Apiales; family Araliaceae; genus Panax; species Panax japonicus. The sequence goes on from CM035099.1 coordinate 10,127,796, forward strand.
ACAATAGACAACCAGTTTTAAATCAATCTTCGCAGCGAAAATAATAATTCATTAGAAGAGTTAAGTAGAGAATGCAAATTACTATCTTCTATATATGAATTTAAAAGTTCATCGTCGATATTTTATCCCTGTAACATCAATCAATATATATTTGGAATCAAATATTCATCTTTGCACTACAGGCCAAAGATATTCATCAGTTGGTCATGTTCATCTAAACACCTGTTCATCTTTGCACTACGGGCCAAAGATATTAATCAGTCGGTCATGTTCATCTCAACACTTGTTCATCTTTACACTACGGGCCAAAGATATTCATCAAGAAATCATTCATCTTTGCATTACAGGCCAAAGATATTTAGTAATATCATCATTTAGGACTGCGGATGATGAAAAATATTTTAAAGAAAACGAATCCAGTGAAACAAAAGAACAAGTATTAAGGATTCGTAGTTTAAATAATCCAAGTTCAAAAATACTTCATAATTAACCAGATTGGAGTAAAATTAAAGAATGAAGATCAAAACATAGATCCAATCAAAGATAGGAATCATAACAGACAATCTTGGACACAGAAAAGAAAATTTAATTTTTCTGTGAATAGTGTCGTATTCGTGAATAGTACCGTATACGTGAATAGTAACTCCGACATCAAAAGATAGAAATTTCACAAAAAAAATCATCACGCTTCGTGAATAGTACTTGTGAATAATAACTCATGAATAGTAACTAATGAATAGTAACTAATGAATAATAACTCATGAATAGTAATCCCGACATGAAAAAGTTCCAAATTTGATAAAAATTTCCAACCAATATTTTAGCATAATGATATTGAAGAAATAATATCATTTGAGAAGAAAATAACATTCCTTACCTCAGAAAGAATAGTACTTCTGACTGGAATTCTGGATATAGTTCTGAAAGAACTTGCACCGTATAGCAATACTTAAAGTATTAAAATACTCACAAGAATATGCTCAATATATAGAGAGAGAAAGAGAGAGAAATCTGCAGTTTCTGGTATGATTTTCAATTCTAACCTAAGCACCCTATTTATAGGAAAATGCTTAGAACACCAAAGCAGAAAATTTAATAAAATATTAATAAATTTATATAAATCATACGCAAATTTGGAAATTCTGATTTCAACATATTTTTCAACACATGTGCCCACCAACCAACCACAGAAACGTTTTTCTTTTAAAACAAATTATTTTAAACTTTCAAAAATCAATTATTTCGGAGCTTCGGAACTTCAATAATTTATAATAAATAGCCCTTTTGTCAGAAAATTCGAATCTTGCGACTTTTTATAGGAAATTTAATTCTCTACAACTTTGCGGAAGAAATTTTTTCCAAATTACAAACAGAAATTGACCGAAATCCATAAACGGGCTATTTTACAAGCTAAAATCAAATTTCAGTCAAGAAATGGGCCCACGGACATGTTTAACATGTTTTAAATAACTTTTGTAACAAAAATACTCCTCATCCTCATATACTCATATATCCCACATTCATTATAAAAATATCCCCATTATTATATAATAATAATATAATAAAATATTATTTTATCAGAAAAGATAAAATATCAATTTTTAACAATTGTCACCTTAAATTTTTTTTCCATCTATATCCACATAAAATCAATATTTTCATCATCATATAAATAAATAATTAATTATTCACAAATAATATTACAAAATCACAGTACTGGCAGCCAGACCGTTCCCAGGAAAGAGGGGGCTTTCCAATAAGAATTTCTCCTTACTGGCGCGCAATTAGGTGACCAAACCTCTCCTTAGACAGAACTTTCTATATATTGCCAATAATGTTTTCTAATAATATTATTCAGATAATATGAATTATTGTTTCGATAATAGAAAATACTGTGTTAGTGACAATTATTGAAACAACAGTAATATAAAAAAATCAACGTAGCAATTATTGAATTAATAAAATAAAATACTGGACAGTAATTACTGTAACAATTATTGAGTAGTGCCTTCTTACGTAAGAATCAATAATTGATGCAATATCGTGTGCTACTGTGCAACAACGCGTATTACTGTGTTTTTACCACCGGGTATTCCAATAGTATTAACGGTAACAACTACGCCGTTATTTATAAACAACTTATACTTGTCATTTTCTTCATCCAATCGCTTTTCGTTATGGGCCCACAAAAGACTGCGTCGTCGTATGAATATTCCCCGACAGCAAGAATATTCCATGACCAAACGAATATTTCCCGACAAAAAATGAATATTTTATAACCACCTGCTTATTTAAAATATTTGCGCATTTTACCCATAACTAACCACATTAATCAAATCAACCCTTACTATTTCAAAATAATAAATAGAGGAAAATAAATTTTATTTATTAATAATTTGGAGTCTTACAAAGGATATTCATTAAATTATCAATGGTAATGACTATACCAAAAAATCCCTAGTCATAATCATACCAATTCCATCTCTGCACGTAAGTCAAAGATATACAACTATAAAACCAACAACCAACAGTCCATCTTTGCACGTAAGCCAAAGATATACAATTCAATAATCCACAGTCCATCTTTGCACGTAAGCCAAGATAACTTTTATTACCATATAAGCATGAGGATGATGATAATGATATAAACATTAATCAACTGCAAACAAGGATAAAAATTATAGACTTTAAATTTATCCAAATATTATCAACCACTCATAATCTAATATTATTAATATCATAACAATATTTTAATCACCACTAAACTTATAAACAATCTATTTTAATTGTTTACACTTTAACAAATAATGCATTTAGTTATTCAAAGATTCTTTACTCATAAGATTTCATCACCAATGATCAAATCCCTTATCAAAAATCTTCATATACCTTATATAAGATTTCCAAGCCACAAAATCCTATTTTTCAACTTTGTTACTTCACATAACATATTTAACTCATATATTCGTAACTAAACCATTTTCATGAAAAATACCAAATCAGTTCCAAAAATAGTTCTTTTCTGAGATTTTGCAGAATATAGTCCCATAATAAACATATATTTTTCTCGGAATTTTAAAAATTTATTTACTATTTTTCAAAAATCAATTTCTAATTAATTCCTTAAGAAATTAGCTACCTCAAGGCTAACTCCAAAAATTCCCAAATATTGGCAGGATCTTACACATGTTAACGTGAGCCTCCAGTTTAAATTTCATGGTCATCGGAGTTATAGAACTCCGGTTATAGCATTTTTTGTCAGAAAAACCTAAATATTGAAATGGTCATAACTTGCTCATTTTAAGTCGAAATGAGCTCATTTTTGGACAGGAGGTACCTTATACCATATACTTTCATGTCCCAAAAGGCCAGATTTTTTTTCATAAATTAAGTGATCAAAACAGCCCTTCTAAAAATCTGGACAGTAGCATTTTGGTAATTTCCAGCTTTTGACTCCTTTACTAAAATCAGTCAACACTAAAATCTACAACACCTTTTCCAGTGATTCCACTTGGAGATACTACAAAACTCATAGATCTAACTCTAGAACTTAACCACACTCAAAAATTCAAAATATAATAAGAGATATGATCAATTGAATTTCATGTTCCATTTTCACCAAAATCTGATTTTCAACCCTTTGTGATTTCTAAGAAACTTTCATGTTTTCACATAATAACCAATATAACTCATCATAACACTTACTAATACTTTATATACCCATGATTTTTATTAGTCCAATACTTTTATTATGACTCTCATCATAATCAACGTAACCAGATCATTTCCACAATTTAATCAGGAATGAATATAAAGGATCATTCACCATGCATGTGGTAATCCACATAGATAGTTTATTCCAACAGAATAATAAAGAATGGAATAACAGAAGGATTCACCATGCATGCGATAGAGACCGCACAGACAGGTTATTCCCAACAGAATAATAAATAATGGAACCAGGTCCGGCGTAAACGCACAGACAAGATATTCTGACAGAATAATAAATGCGAAATAATAAATAATGGAACCAGGTCTGGCGTAAAATGCACAGACACGATATTCCAACATAGTAATAAATAATGAAACTAGGTCCGACGTAAAACGCACAGACAGGATATTCTGACAGAATAATAAATAATGGAATAACAATAGAATTTCATCATGCATACGGTACTTCGCATAAACAGGTTATTCCAACAGAATAATAAAGAACGGAACCAGGTCAGGCAAAATTCACATCGACAGGATATTCCAACAGAATAATAAAGAATGGAATAATAGAAGAATTTCACCATGTATGCGGTACTTCGCATAAACAGGTTATTCTAACATAATAATAAAGAATGAAATAATAGAAGAATTTCACCATGTATGCAACATTTTGCATAGACAGGTTATTTCAACATAATAATAAGGAATGGAATAATAGAAGAATTTCACCATATATGCAGTACTTCGCATAGACAGGTTATTCATAATAATAAGAATGGAATAATAGAAGAATTTCACCATGTATGCAGTACTTCGCATAGACATGTTATTCCAACATAATAATAAGGAATGGAATAACAACTCTTACAAGTATTGAAAGAAAGTAATTCTCTTCACGAATATGAAAAAATAATACCCCTTACCTTAGAAGAAAATGGATATTGGAATAGTAAGGTAGCAGACTTCTCTTCTTCTTTCTCTCTATAGATTTTCTCTCTATAGCTTCTCTCTATAATGTCTCTCTATAATTGATCTCTCTAGAGTTTCAGTGAATTCATAAGAAATAATGAAGGAATGAGCTTCTATTTATAGGAGAATGGACTGAATAATAACTAATTCATGAATGGTCCAGTTTGATTTACTTTTAAATGGACGGTCCATATTGATTTACTATTAAACTTTAAACCAACGGTACATACTGATTCATTATTAAACTTTAAACCAATGGTCAATACTGATTCACTATTAAAATTTAAACCAACGGTCCATACTGATTCACTATTAAACTTTAAACCAACGATCCATATTGATTTACTATTATAATTACAGCCAACGGTCTGAAAAATTATCACATCTCCTCATGGAATAATATTGTACTCAAAAATGATTTAGACCGAAAATAAATATATTGTTCGGGTGAATAGTACCCCGTGAATAGTACTTTTGAATAGTAACTCGTGAATAGTAACTCATTAATAGTAACTCATGAATATTAACTCGTGAATAGTATTCTGACACGAAAAGTATCCCAAATACCCGAGTGAATAATATAACCTCCAGACATCAATTATTATCGAAATAAATATCGATTTCTACTAACACTAATAATTCCCACACAATGAAACTATCAAATTCATCCTTAATCAACACAAGCTTATTCATCATTAATATTATAACTCATAATATTTAACAACCAGGTTGTTCCCAGGAAAGAGGGGGCTTTCCAATAAGGATTTCTCCCTATTGACGCGCAACTAGGTGACCGAATCTTTCCTTGACAGAACTTCTAGACATTGTAAATATTACAATTTAATAATATGAACAACTTTGTCGTCTCAATTATTGATTTAATTGTATATCATATATTGCAGATGATACTGTGACAATAATCGAATCAATAATATGAGAGATATGATGCAACAATTACTGTAGCAATAATTGAATATAACTGAGTGACTTATCACGTAAGCATCAATAACCAATACCGTGTGCTACTATACAACCACGCGTATTACTATACTTTTACTACCGAGTAGTTCAACAGTTTTAACGGTAAAACTTCCACCGTTATTTTCATAAAAATATTTTTTTCATTTTCTCAATTCGACAATAATTCTATTATGGGGTCCACCAATGATTATGTCTTCGTACGAATATTCCCTGTTAAAATGAATATTCCCTGACCAATCGAATATTATATAACAACTTGCGTACTTTGTAAAATTTATAAATATTACCCACAACTATAACGTTATCTCAAACCCACACCAAAATTTTGAAAAAAATATTTCAAAAAAATTAAATCTTTATTCGTAAAATCTGGGGTCTCACAACTAAAGGTATAGAGCAATTATTACAGAGAAAAATTATAGAGAGAAAGAAGAAGAGAAGTCTGCTACCTCACTATTCTAGTATCTAGTCTTCTTTTGAGGTAAGGGGTATTATTCTTTCGTATTCATGAAGAGAGTTATTTTCTTTCAATACTCATAAGGGTTATTATTCCATTCTTTATTATTATGTTAGAATAACCTGTATATGCGAAGTACCGCATACATGGTAAAATTCTTCTGTTATTCCATTCTTTATTATTCTATTGGAATAACCTGTCTGTGCAGTCTATCGCATGCCTGGTGAATTCTGTTATTATTCTATTCTTTATTATCTGTTGGAATAACCTGTCTGTGCGGTTTATCGCATGCCTAGTGAATTCTGTTGTTATTCTATTCTTTATTATTCTGTTAGAATATCCTGTCTGTGCGGATTACGCATGACCTGGTTCCATTCTTTATTATTCTTTTGGAATATCCTGTCTGTGTGGATTACGCATAAACTGGTTCCATTCTTTATTATTCTGTTGGGAATAACCTGTCTGTGCGGTGTATCGCATACATGGTGAATTCTTCTGTTATTCCATTCTTTATTATTATGTTGGAATAACCTGTCTATATGGATTACCGCATGCATGGTGAATGATCCTTTATATTCATTTCTTATTAAATTGTGAAAATGATCTGTGTACGTGGATTACCGCATGACGGGTGAAAATCCATTTGCAGTTTCGTATATTCTATTATTCTCATCTGATATATCATTTCTTTTGTACTCGTCATAGAATATCATTTTCTTTGGTATTTTTTTACGAGTTACTATTCATGGGCTACTATTCACCCAATTACTATTCACTTTGGTATTATTTACTTGGGTATTTGGGGTACTTTTTCGTGTCGGAGTACTATTCACGAGTTACTATTTGCAGGTTACTATTCACCCGATTACTATTCACTCTAGTATCATTCACTCGGATATTCGGGACACTTTTCATATCGGAGTACTATTCACGGGGTACTATTCCCGAGGTACTATTCACGTGGTACTATTCACCCAAAAAATATATTTCTTTTTTGTCCAAATTATTTTTGGTACATGAATATTATTCTTGAATTTTACTCTACAAAACAGTATCATGTTGACAATTTGGACGTTATTAATTTTTGGATAAATTAAATTATAAATCTTTAAAATTTATCCTTGAACTTGTTTTATTGAATTATTATGTCATTGTCATCATCATCATGCTTATATTTTGATTAAAGTCATCTTTGGCTTACGTGCATAGATGGACTTGGTATGATTATGACCAGAGATTATTTGGTATAATCATGACCGTAATGTGACGAATGATGTGGTAAAAGTCCTCATTGGCCTGTAGTTCATTGATGGACAGTTGTTGGTATGATTATGACCATTGGTGATTACATGAATATCCTTGGCCGTGGTGTAGGGATGATTCGATTTTATTTATTAATCTGAGTGTCAGCGATAAAGTTGATGAAAAACTTTTTAAATCATAGAAGATAATAGATTTTATGCTCTACTTGACTCTTCTAATGGATTGCTTATTTCCGCTGGAGTTGTTGATCTAAAAACTTATTGTCTATTGTATTCTATCAGTTGTTATACTGTTGAAGGCTAAGGGTAATTTATTCTGCATTATCTTAGTCATAATATTTCTTACTGGGCTAGTTGAGCTCACCCTTTCTTTCATTGTTCCCTTCAGGAAATGAGAATATAGCTGGAACGAGTCAGGGATTGGAGTGATGGTCCAGGATAAATGGCTTTAGTAGTCCTTACTATTCTACAAAATAATGTGATAATAATTGTAATGAGGACACTATTGAGTGCGGATATTGTCTAGATGACAATATTCTTGTTTAAAAATTCAATTAAGTAAGAGCAAGGATAAATTTTAAAGATTTATAAATCAATTTATCTAGAGTTCAAGAATGTCCAAATTGTCAACATGATAATTATTTTGTGGAGTAAAATTCAAGAATCATATTCATGTATCAAAATAATTTGGACAGAAAAGAAATCAATTTTTATCATTAATAGTACCCCAGATGAATAGTACCCGAGTGAATAGTACCCCATGAATAGTATCCCGTGAATAGTACCCCGACATGAAAAAATCAAAATTTAACAAGAATGTTCAGAAAAATATTATTGTGAAAAGATATTAGATGAAGTGCAAATTTCAAAGATATTCTACTAATTTCAAGGAGTATAGAAGCAATACTTAACAAAATGAGTGTAGAATTCGGAATTTGAAATGAAATAATATTACTTACATACTACAAAGTATGGAAGAAAATATTATTTCTTATAAATATTGAACAAAAATAATATCCCTTACAACTGTTGAACGAAAATAATATTCCTACGAATATTGAACGAAGATAATATTTCGTATGAATATTAAACGAAGATAATATTCCTTATGAATATTGAACGAAAATAATATTCCTTACGAATATTGAACGAAAATAAAATTCCTTACGAATACGAAAAATAATATCGTAAGCGAATATGAAATAAATAATACTCCTTACCTTAAAAGGAGAGTATTTCTGACTGGTAGGGCGGGGATATTCTTGAAGAAAACTTATATTATTTTCTACGCTCAAAGCTTCCTTAAACCCAAAATAAATACGCTCAATATAGAGATTCTAATCCTAACAATAAACAAATCTACTATAAACAAATATACTTTTTGGGTCAATTGTCTTAATTCTTATGTAAGTTAACCGAGCAAACAAGCCAATCGAGGATGCTCCTTGCAACCCAAACATGATTTCAGATAAATTCATACTACTAGAATCGAATGACATGGTTAGGTTAGATGTAGAATTCTGCAAAGTACACTGCACATGCACGACAGAGAACAACAAAATTTTTACACATTGACAAGAAACCTTATATAATGAAACAATCAAAAAGTCATATGACATATAACTAGAGAAGGTGCACCATATCTCGTATCAACCACCAACAAAATGATCAAACAAGATAGAAATTTATCCATGACAAAAGTTATCTTCCAATATGTCAATAATGACAATTGTAGATAATTCCTTTCAACCAAGTCTCTTTCAATGCTATTTACAAAGTCTAAATATAAACTCCAACATCAGACATATTAGCAGAATTGGATAACATGTTTTGATGTTGCAAAGATCATGACTCATTACTTATTCATATCAATACTATGCTTGTACTCTTTCTTTTTAGGTTTTTAGATGTGTAATAACTTTCTGCTATTTCATTGTTCATTCTGCATTCAGATGAAACAACTTATTAATGTAGAATTAAATAGTCATACAATAATTACAACTTAATTAAAACAAATAACACCTTAATATAATATAGTTTCTTGCTACATACGGGATGATATTTCTCATTTTAAAATTTTATGTAGCATCCCAGCAGATTAAACTTGTTTATGGGGAGGATTTCCATGTAGCTAAAGTCAATAATTTCTTCTAAAGTGGTGTTAGGACTATTTTCCTGAATTAGTGGTTTATATCCTTATTATTTTGTCTGATGCGTTGAGTGCTGCCTTGTTTATCTCATATCTCAATGTCCTGTATGTATCATTGGCCCATTTCACACATTTTTGATTCCCATGTCATAACTACAGCTTACGTATGTAATTGTGTTTTGATGCACTCAAGTTAACTCTAAAAATTTTCAGTACAACTCCATTCTCTTTTAGCTTTCATATAATTTTGTTAGGTATTGGATACACAAACTATGATCTTCCCTCTTTCTAGTTCAGATCGCTTTCTTATCTCTTATCATATAGACTTGAGAACATAAACTCTTATATCATACGTCGAACATAAAACTATACATAGATATCAAATACTAAATTCTATATAAGCATTACAAATGCTTGTTCAGATGCCATAACTACATTTAAATTGTATTTATGTCAAGTATTAAGCCATTTTCATGTAAATTTTAAAGCCAACTTCTAATAAAAGGGAAAGCAAAACAAAGCAAATATGTGGAATTGGGATTCTAGAGCAAAAGGTAATTGAAAGCCTCAAAGAGCTGCTGGGATTACTTACTGCCACTCTCTAAAAATTACTATTAAATACTACTAATAATAAAGTAGGCTTGAAATTTATGACAAATATAATAATCCAGAATTATGCTCCTTATGTTAAATTAATATGCGTGATGACCAATCAAATTCCTTAAAATTCGATAAAAAATTCCTGCAATATGCACCCTTTTCTTTTTCAAGGTGTCGATAAAAAACATCATCGATTCGAATCCACACAAGGAAGATTACGAATTTTGACATATATGTCGACTAGTAAAGCAAGCTAGGTAGCTACTTTCAATTTTGAAAAGTTCTGGTAATTCTCCTTTCATGTTCTACATAAGAAAAAGTGTAGAATTTGAAAGAAAAAAAAACCAAGCAAAACTATGGGATTAAATTGAATGATACTCAAATTGAGAACTCTAAAAACATTATAAAGGCTTAAGATTAATAACCTGAGGCGAAGTTACTGTAGATGGAGAGAAGAGATGCAGAAGGAGATGCCGATGGAGATGTGGACGTGAGCGGCGCTAGAGATAAAAATGAGAGTAGCGAGGTTATTTAGGTAAAACACGATTATTCATCCCATTCAGTCGAATTTTTTCAAAAGAATCGCTTAGACGCATTCAGCCCAATTCAGATTTCAAAAGTTGTAAACAAACAGTTTGAATGGCTGAATCGTTCAGATACAGAGCCATTCAGCCTTATTCAGACCATATCAAACAAACCCTAAGATAGAGATTTAGGGTGGTGTTTCCTTCAGCTGCTTCATCGCTAGTGCTTCATTGTGTCCTACTTTGTAAATAAAATCCATAATCTTCTTTGATGATAGATTCCCCATGGTTTTAGCCATTGGCTTCGTTACTCGCTCCGAGAGGCACAATTGATTATCCTTCGAAAGGACAACAGTATAATCGGTCTCCGACCTTATACCTTCTCCATAATTCCAAGGAACCTTTTTAAGATTAAAAGCAGAGATTTGCGGTTGAGGGGTCAACATCATTGGTGTTGGCACAACTATTTCCAATGGAGTCCTACCTCCCCTATTGGACAATCCTCGGATAGGCATGGACACTGCAGAAGTTCCTTCTGCACAAGTGATAACTGCCACCATTCCTTCTGCACTTCCCATCCTTTGGGGGTATATTATCTCTTCATCAGGGAAAATCTCCACTTCCCTTATCATTTCTAGGTCTCCTAATTCAATCAGATTCTGAATTAGATGGCGTAGGGCCCAACATTCCTCAGTAGTATGTCCAAGGTCATTTGAATGATATATGCAAGTTTTATTGATGTCGAAACATCTCGATCGAGGATCCAGGGGTGGTGAGAACTCCGTGATCTTTCCCTCATTGACAAACATCCACAAGATCTCTTCCCTAGATTTCCCCAATGGGGTAAATTTTTGCTTAGCTGCAAATTCCCAATAAGAGTGAAATCTAGCTTCCATGACTATCTTTTCTATCCATTTTCTCTGCTCTTGGAGACGACCCTGATCTCTCTCTTTAGAAATAGAATAATCTTAGGAGGTAGAATGTTGATCTGCCCTCATAGGACTTAATTGATCAACTGACGAGTCAACTGATGCTGGTATACAACTAGCTCGGCTAATTGGTCCACTTGTTCCTTGATTGAGGCCAAGCCCTATTCCATTATATAATTTTCTTCTGGGTAACCCCATATGGAAGGATCAATTATCGTAGGAGCTTCTCCTAATTTTCTCAGATATTTGCGGTTCTCCCGACCTCTTGCAATGATCATGTTGACTCCTTCTGCTTTATGTTGAGGTAAGGGGTTGTTATTAACATTGGGCTACTATGGTGCTTTTACCACAATCTCCCCACTGTCAATCATATTCTGAATCTTATGCTTTAAGGTCTAACAATTCTGAGTGTCATTCTCTAGTGCTCTAGAATGATATACACGTTTTTTGCTGGGATCAAATTGTCTCCCATTAGGATCAGCAGGTGGAGCGAGCTCAATGATCTTCTTCTGTGCTACCAGCAATGCCAATATATTGTCCAATGAGTTCCCAAAGGAGTGAATATCTTTCTTCTCTTGTTTTCCCCGACTATTGGTGCCGTAAGATTTTGAGTGTTCGCAGGTGCAGGGTAATTGCCTTGCTTCTGTATAGGTGGATTGTTACCTCGCTGATTGCCCTTGAAATATTAGAGAGACATCCTCCTCCTTCCTTTTATGTACCCTCTTGGGAGTGTTGGAATAATTTCTCGACTATATATGCTCCGCCACGACCTCCAAAGCGGTAAGGTCTTTGATTTTGCAGGATTTCAAACCCAGCTCTGCCATTTCCCCGTGCTTTATCATTTCAGAAAAAGGTTTTCCTATACCTGCCACGACTCTCTCGTAATATGGGGCTATTTGGAAGTCAAAAAAAGTTATCACCATTTTGCCTTCATCCATTTGTAGGCTAACTTGGGTGACCATTCGTCTCCATCTCTGCGTGTATTCCCTGAACGATTCATTGCTCAGTTTCTTAATTTTGGTTACTTAATTGGTAACGATCAGTGTAAGACCCCAACTTTTATGAATAGAGATGAATTTTCTATAATTATCATTTTTGAATATTATGGAATGAATTTGATATAATGTTATAGTTGTGGGTAATAGTTATAAATTTTGTAAAGTACGCAAGTTATTATGTAATATTCGATTGGTCGGGGAATATTTATTTTAACAGGGAATATTCGTACGACGACACAATCATTGGTGGACCCCACAATAGAATTATTATCGAATTGAGAAAATGACAAAAATATTTTATGAAAATAATGGCGGAAGTTTTATCGTTAACTGTTGAAGCACCCGGTGTTAAAAGTAAAGAAATACGCGTGGTTGCATAGTAGCACACGGTATTGATTATTGGTGCTTACGTGAGAAGTCACTCAGTTTTGTCCAATTATTGCTTCAGTAATTGGTGCATAGTATCTCACGTTAACTGATTCAATTATTATTGATATTTTATATATTATTAAATCAATAATTGAGACGACGAAGTTATTAATATTATTATTTGCAATATTAACGATGTCTAGAAGTTCTGCCAAAGAGAGGTTTGGTCACCTAATTGCGCGCCAATAGGGAGAAATTCTTATTGGAAAGTCCCCTATTTCCTGGGAACGACCTGATCGATTAATAGTGTGAATTATAATAATGATGATGAAGTTTTGTTTTATTAGTATTATTAATGTAATAAAACAAAAAAAGTTTTTTATATAAAACAGAATACTTTTATAAAGTTATTCGTTTTATTAGACTATAAATAAAATATATTATATTCTATTATGCATAGTATTTTGCATAGTAAATTTTTTTATATAAAACAGAATACTTTTATAAAGTTATTCGTTTTATTAAACTATAAATACAATATATTATATTTTATTATGCATAGTGTTTGTATAGTGCCTGCATAGTATTTTGCATAGTAAAATCTTTTTATATAAAACAGAATACTTTTATAAAGTTATTCATTTTATTAGATTATAAATAGAATATATTATATTTTATTTAAAAGATTTTATTTTATTAGAATATTTTATAGTAAACCAATCTGGACCTTCCGTTTAAAAGTAAATCAATCTGGACCGTTCAGGAATTAGTTACTATTCAGTCCATTCTCCTATAAATAGAAGCTCATTCCTTCATTATTTCTTATGAATTCACTGAAACTCTAGAGAGAGAAACTATAAAGAGAGAAAAGAAAAGTATTCTGCTACTTCACTACTCCTATATCCAGTTTGTTCTAAGGTAATGGATATTATTTGTTGTACTCGTAAGGAGTATTATTTCTTTCGTATTCATGAAGAAAACTTCTGTTATTCCATTCTTTATCATTATGTTGGAATAACCTGTCTATGCGAAGTACCGCATACATGGTGAAATTCTTCTGTTATTCCATTCTTTATTATTCTGTTGGAACATCCTGTCTGTGCGTTTATGCATGACCTGGTTCCGCTATTTATTATTCTATTGAAACATCCTGTCGGTGCGAATTTCGCATGACCTGGTTCCGTTATTTATTATTCTATTGGAATAACCTGTCTGTGCGGTCTATCGCATGCCTGGTGATTTCTTTTGTTATTCAATTCTTTATTATACCCAGTTGATTAAGTTTTGACTTCTATACTATATGAAATTAGTGGAATATCCTTGACATTTGCGCTTCATCCAGTATCTTTTCATGAAAATATTCTTCTGAGCATTCTTGAATTTTACTCTACAAAGCAGTATTATGTTAACAATTTGGACGTTATTGTTTCCTGGATAAATTAATTCTTGAACTTGTTTTATTGAATTCTTATATCATTGTCATCATTCTCATGTTTATATTATGTTGAAAGTCATCTGTGGCCTGTAGTGCATAGATGGACTTGGTATGATTATGACCAGGAATTATTTTGTATAATCATGACCGTAATGTTACAAATGATGTGGTAAAAGTCCTTAATTGACCGTAGTGTATTAATGGACAGTTGTTGGCATGATCATGACCATTGATGAATACACGAATATCATTGGCCCGTAGTGTATGGATAATTTGTGGTTGTGATACTAATAAATATCCTTAGCCGTAGTGCAGGGATGATGTAGATTATTTATTAAGCCGAGTCCCAACGATAAAAGTGATGAAAAACCTTTTAAATCATTAAAGACAGTAGATTTTATTCTCTACTTGACTCTTTTAATGGATTGTTTGTTCCGCTACAGTTAAACTTGATGTTTGTTATATTGTATCAGTTTAACACTGTTGAAGGCTAACGATAATTTATTCTGTATTATCTTAGTAATAATATTTCTTACTGGGCTAGTTGAGCTCACCCTTTTATTGTGACGCCCCCTAATCCAGGTTCTCTAACCTCAGATTCGGTGCTCACGATCTATCATCATCATAAGCATTCTATAACTATTACGAAATAATAAACATACATTGTTCATTATAATAAAGTCTCATAACATGGTCCCAAGGTCTTCATAACCTTAAATTTAAACACACCATTCAATATACCAAAAGTTTACTTAAGAAATTCCATTAGATAATAATTAAATTAACATTCATTCTAAACTGCTCCTGGATCTTGCCCTTGCCCTTGTCCTTCGTGTTGGATCCTTCGGGCTTAACTGAAATAGATGTCATGATATAGCAAGGGTAAGCAACTAATTTGCTTCGCAAGTTTATATACAAGGGAGATATATCATGACTTAGAAAGAAATATTGCGTTCAATGTTCAACAATAGTATAATATTGTGAAGGAACATGAATTAATAATTAACAATTGAATATTCGATAATTGAATAACATGAACTGAGTGGTTTTTAAAATAACCATGAACATTTGCCAATGTAAGACCCCAAATTATTAATAAATGAAATTTAATTTCCTTTATTTATTATAGTAAGGGTTGATGTGATTAATATGATTAGTTATGGGTAAAATGCGCAAATATCTTAAATAAGCAGGTGGTTATAAAATATTCATATTTTGTTAGAAAATATTCGTTTGGTCGTGGAATATTCTTGCTGTCGGGGAATATTCGTACGACGGCACAGCTTTGTGTGAGCCCCATAACGGAAAGCGATTGGATGAAGAAAACGACAAATATAAGTTGTTTATAAATAACGGCGTAGTTGTTACCGTTAATACTGTTGAAATACTCGGTGGTTAAAACACAGTAGCACACGGTATTGCTTCAATTATTGATTCTTACGTAAGAAGGCACTACTCAATAATTTTTACAGTAATTACTGTTCAGTATTTTATTTTAATTGATTCCAAAATTGTTGCGTTGATATTTTATATTATTTCTGTTTCAATAATTATCAGTACACAGTATTTTCCATTATTGGATCAATAATTCATATTATTTGAATAATATTATTAGATAGAAATATTGGCAATATCTAGAAAATTCTGTCTAAGGAGAGGTTAGGTCATCTAATTGCGCGTCAGTAAGGAGAAATCCTTATTGGAAAGCCCCCTCTATCCCGGGAACTGCATGGTTGTCAGTATTGTGATTCTGTAATATTATTTGTGAATAATTAATTATTGATTTATATGATGAGGAAAATATTAATTTTATGTGGATATAGATGGAGAAAATTTTTAATGTGACAATTGTTGAAAATTAATATTTTATCTTTTTCTGATAAAATAATTCATTTAAATATATTATTATATTATTATAATATAATAACGGTGATATCTTTATAATGAATATGAGATATATGAGTATATGAGGAGGAGGAGTATTTTTATTACCAAAAATATTTAAAACATGTTTTTCATGTCTGTGGACCCCATTTCTTGACTGAAATTTGATTATAGCCTGTAAAATTGCCCGTTTGGGGATTTCGGTCAATTTCTGTTTGGAATTTGAAAAAACTTTCTTCTGCAAAGTTGTAGATAATGGAATTTCCTATAAAAAAGGCGCGAGTTTCGAATTTTCTGACAAAAGAGTTATTTATTATGAATTATTGAAGTTCTAAAACTCTGAAATAATTAATTTTTGAAGTTTTAATTATTTTTAATAAGAAAAATGTTTTTTACATTTATGGGACTCATTTTACATGTGTTAGGTTGCTGAAATCAGATTCTAGGTGTGCGTAGAAAATTTATATAAATATATTATTAATTTATTAAATTTTCTGCTTTGATGTTCTAAGCATTTTCCTATAAATAGGGTGCTTAGGTTAGAATTGAAAATCACACCAGAAACTGAAGTTTTCTTTCTTTATCTCTCGATATATTGAGCGTATTCTTGTGAGTATTTTAATACTTTGAGTGTTGCTATACGGCGCAAGTTCAAGTCATAGCCTATATCCGGTGTTTCAACTAGAAGTACTGTCTTTACGAGGTAAGGGATATTTTTTTTTTAAAAAATGATATTAATTCTTCCAATATCATTATGCTGAAGTATTGATCTAAACTTTTAATCAAATTTAGAACTTTTTGTGCCGGAGTTAATATTCACGTATACGGCACTATTCACGTATACGTGTACTATTCACAAATACGACACTATTCACAGAAAAATTAAATTTTTTTGTTTTCGTCAAAAATATCTAGTGTGGATACTAGTTTTGATTGTATCTATATTTTGATCATTCTTGAATTTTACTCCATTAAAATTATTATTGAGGTATTCTTGGACATGAATAAACCGAAATACGAATCCTTTATATTTATTCTTTTGTTTCACTGGATTCGTTTTCTTTAAAATATTTTTCATCATCCACAGTCCTAAATGATGATATAACTGAATATCTTTGGCCTGTAGTGCAAAGATTAACGATCTTATGATGAATATCTCTGGCCTGTAGTGCAAAGATGAACAGGTGTTGAGATGAACATGACCAACTGATGAATATCTTTGGCCTGTAGTGCAAGGATAAATATATGATTCAAGATGTGCATTGATTGATGTTACAGGGATAAAAATACTGTCGATGGACTGTTAAATTCATAGATAATAGTAGATTTCATTCTCTACGTAACTCTTCTATGAATTATTATTTTTCGCTGCGAATATTGATCTAAAACTTGTTGTTTAATGTATTCTCTCAGGGTTTTTTCCTGTTGAAGACTAACGATAATTTGTTGTATATTGTCTTAGTTATAATATTCTTTACTGGGCTAGTTGAGCTCACCATTTTCCTTTTTATTCCATTTTTCTTCTCAGGAGGCGAGAATGTAGCGAGTACGAGTCGGGGTATGGAATGATGGTTCTAGAGAGTTGTTTAGTAGTCCTCACCATTTTTGTAAAACAATGTATCAATAATTGTGATGAGGATTTGTTTGCGTGTGGATATTGTCTAAATGACAATATTTGTATTTAAACTCACAGTTTTTATATTGTATTAATAAAGTTGAAGTTATTTCTGTACCATGTATTTGACAACTCAGAATGGGTGATGTATACCTATTTTGGGAGCGTCACAACCAAGGTGCTCTGTTATTTAAACTGGACCTCTTAATTAGTTTTGGTATTCAAGGGGATCAGCCTTTCATACCTCGTGATTTATGCATAAACACTTAATAATGCGGCATTGATATCATGCCTTAATCAAATTCGTCCTTTTCTAAGTCAAGAGTTCTTATCATATCAATTTAAAAAGAACAGCTATTTAAAATACATTTAATTTAACAAATTTAGACATGCTTGATCTAGTTGATACAATTAGCATAGATCTATCTCATAAACAGTTCATGAATGAAAGAACTTTAATTTAATTCACAGTTCAATAATAGTAGAACATGAATTCAATTACACAAAGTGCGAATTTCAATAATCAATAAAGATATGAATAATCATCAATAATTATTCACTAACATGCTTTGAAAATAATAACTTGAGTTTGAGTTAGGAAACTTGCCTCGTTCGTAGATTACAGTTACGCAATTAAATACTATCCACTATGCAGTTAAATTATGTGACGCCCCCAAAATAGGTCCATTCCATCCAACCCATTCTGAGTCGCCAAATATATGGTACAGAAATAACTATAACTTTATTATTACAACATATAAACTGTGAGTTTAAATACAGATATTGCCGTCTAGACAATATCCACACGCAAATAAATTCCCATCATAATTATTGATACATTATTTTACAAAAATGGCGAGCACTACTAAACAACTATTTCTAGAACCTTCATTCCATACCCCGACTAGTACTCGCTACATTCTCGCCTCCTGAGAAGAAAAATGGAACAACAAAAAAAAGGGTGAGCTCAACTAGCCCAGTAAAGAATATTATGACTAAGATAATATACAAAAAATTATCGCTAGTCTTCAACAGGGAAAAATCTAATAGAATACAATAGACAACCAGTTTTAAATCAACAACTGCAGCGAAAACAACAATTCATTAGAAGAGTTAAGTAGAGAATGCAAACTACTATCTTCTATATATGAATTTAAAAGTTCATCGTCGATATTTTATTCCTGTAACATCAATCAATATATATCTAGAATCAAATATTCATCTTTGTACTACAGGCCAAAGATATTCATCAGTTGGTCATGTTCATCTAAACACTTGTTCATCTTTGCACTACAGGCCAAAGATATTCATCAAGAAATCATTCATCTTTGCACTACATGCCAAAGATATTCAGTAATATCATCATTTAGGACTGAGGATGATGAAAAATATTTTAAAGAAAACGAATCCAGTGAAACAAAAGAACAAATATTAAGGATTCGTACTTTAAACAATTCTCATTCAAAAATAGTTCATAAATAACCAGAGTGGGGTACAATTCAAGAATGATCAAAACATGGATACAATCAAAGCTAGTGTCCAGAATAGATATTTTGGACGAAAAGAAGAAATTTCATTTTTCGATGAATAGTGCCGTATTCTTGAATAGTGCCGTATACGTGAATAGTAACTTTGACACCAAAAGATAGAAATTTCACAAAAAAACATCATCATGCTTCGTGAATAGTACTCGTGAATAGTAACTCGTGAATAGTAACTCATGAATAGTAACTCGTGAATAGTAACTCATGAATAGTAACCCCGACATGAAAAAGTTCCAAATTTGATAAAAATTTCCAACCAATAATTCGGCATAATGATATTGAAGAAATAATATCATTTTTGAATAAAATAACATCCCTTACCTCTAAAGACAGTATTTCTAGTTGAAACATCGGATATAGGCTATGACTTGAACTTGCACCATATAGCAATACTCAAAGTATACTCAAAATACTCACAAGAATACGCTCGATAATATAGAGAGAGAAAACTTCAGTTTCTGGTGTGATTTTCAATTCTAACCTAAGCACCCTATTTATAGGAAAATGCTTAGAACACCAAACTAGAAAATTTAATATAATATTAATATATATTTTCCAAAACCTCATACGCACACTTGCCAACTGAATTCAGCTCCTACATATGTTAAATGAGGGAAACAAAATAAAAAACACGTTTTTGTAAATAAAAATAATTAAAACTTTCAAAAATCAATTATTTCGGAACTTCGGAACTTTGAAACTTCAATAATTCACAATAAATAGCCCTTTTGTCAGAAAATTCGAATCTCGCAAGTTTTTATAGAAAATTCAATTCTCTACAACTTTGCAGAAGAAAGTTTTTCCAAATTCCAAATAGAAATTAACCGAAATCGACAAACGGGCTATTTTACAAACTATAATCAAATTTCAGTCAAGAAATGGGTCCACCAACATGTTTAACATGTTTTAAACAACTTTTGTAATAAAAATACTCGTCCTCCTTATATACTCATATATCCCACATTCATTATAAAAATATCACCATTATTATATTATTAAAATATAATAATATATTTAAATGAATTATTTTATCAGAAAAAGATAAAATATTAATTTTCAAAAATTGTCACATTAAAAATTTTCTCCATCTATATCCACATAAAATCAATATTTTCCTCATCATATAAATTAATAATTAATTATTCACAAATAATATTACAGAATCACAGTACTGACAACCAGGCCGTTCCCAGGAAAGAGGGGGCTTTCCAATAAGAATTTTTCCTTACTAGCGCGTAATTAGGTGACCAAACCTCTCCTTAGACAGAACTTTCTAGACATTGTCAATAATGTTATCTAATAATATTATTCAGATAATATGAATTATTGCTTCGATAATGAAAAATACTGTGTAATGAGAATTATTGAAACAACAACAATATAAAATATCAACGCAGCAATTATTAAATCAATAAAATAAAATACTGAACAGTAATTACTGTAACCATTATTGAGTAGTGTCTTCTTACGTAAGAATTAATAATTGGTGCAATACCGTGCGCTACTGTGTTTTAACCACCGAGTATTTTAACAGTATTAACGGTAACAACTACGCCGTTATTTTTAAACAACTTATATTTGTCGTTTTTTCATCCAATCGCTTTCCGTTATGAAGCCCACAAAAGACTGCGTCGTCGTACGAATATTCCCCGACATCAAGAATATTCCACGACCAAACGAATATTCCCCAACAATAATAAATATTTTATAACCACTTGTTTATTTTGAAATATTTGCGTATTTTACCCATAACTATCCACATTAATCAAATCAACCCTTACTATTTCAAAATAATAAATAGAAAAAATTAAATTTCATTAATAATAAGTTGGGGTCTTATAAATTATCTTCCTTTGAGAGACCTATAGTTAATCTTTCAATTAGTCATAGTATAACATTAGATTATGTAATCACATAGATATTATACCTTACATTTAGTTCTTATAAACATTATCCTGCCTTGATAATGTTACAATTAATTAACAACTACCTTAATTCACTTAATATTATTACTTTAATAATATCTTACTTATGCTTTAGTATCATTAATCAGTTAATAATACTTTTAACCATTTACTAATATTTTATTTATTTACTAACATTATTAATTATTTAATAATTTTTTATTTATTTTCTAATATTATTAATCATTTAATAATATTTTATTCATTTACTAATATTATTAATTATTTAATAATTTTTTTATTCATTTATTAATGCTTAAATCAAATATTATTAATTATTTAATAATATTTTATAGAAATTTTAATCTTAATATTTTTATTTACTTAACAATATCATATTCTGATATTATTAATATCATAATAATATTTTAATAATTTAATGGATTAATTAACAATTTATTCTAATTGTTCACCCTTTATTAAACCCTTTTATTTAATATCCATAAAAGGTCATAAATGATATTTCTTATCATAAATTACTAAAATGCCCTAAGATAGTCATGATGTAACATATTATGATTATTCAAGCATAAAAATCATATTTTTATTATTAAAGACATCATTTAGCTATTTATTTCCTTTTATTCATAACTTAATCATTTTTTTGGAAAAATAGCAAACCGACTCCAAAAATTCTTAACTTCTGGATTTTGACAGAATATGAACCAACAATGATCCCCTAATTTTTCTGGAATTTTAGAAAATGATTTACTATTTTTAAAGTGCCCAAAACACTCAGATCTTGCTCTATTTTTCATAAATTGAGTTTTGCTCAGAAAAATATGAAATTTTTAGGGTATGCTCTCCTAACATACATGAACCTACTATAAACATTTCGGAATTTTCCAGTATATACACAATGAGATATTCGAAGGTTAATATTTCGGAGTACTTTACGGAAATAGTCATTACGCACAATCTATAACTCGAAACGTGTCCGTTCTTTTTCCTACATGTAGATAATTTCACACGGTACCTCTGTGATTTTTCCCAAATTTTTAAAAGACTAGAAACTGACCGAAACAGCCTCAAGAAAAAATAGAACAGTAACTATTTTAAGGTTTTGAACCCTTAACATTCAAAGTGGACTATTTTGGAGAAAACAGTCCCAAAGCTTTCAAAACTTGCTAGATTTGTGTTCTATCACTTGAGTTTACTAGGTAACTCATGTATCTAGCACCCCCCTTTGACGGATCACAAATTCAAGTTGTAAAACTTGAGTTACACAAGATTTAGTGGAAGAAAAACAAGAGTTTTCACCCTTGGAGAACATATGCTCATTTTTTTTCTCTAAGCCTTTGATCTAACACTCAAGATACTTAGTTCCATACATGATGATATGCAGAACTAGGGTATCTTGAGTATTTGTACATAACCCCATCAAAACTCAAGCTAGTAAAACAAAGTAAAAGAAGAAGATGAAGGTAGGTTATACCTTGACTTAGTTGTTACCTTTCTTGATTTTATAAAGTAGTTTTTAAACCTAGGATGCATGAACAACTAACACTCCTATCTCTTTCTCTCTATAACTGAAACCCTCTCTCTCTTTTCTCTCTTTTGAAGTTGGCTAGCTTGGTAGCAAAAGATAGAAGAAGAAGATGAAGAGAAAATGAGATGTTGGAAGAATGAAATGTGTTTACAAAATGAAATGGGTAATTCACTAATAACCCCCATACTTTTTTTGACCCGTGGATAAAGGCTTTGCCTTATCCTTTCAATTAGCTTAAACATGTATTTAAGAGTGCTTAATAGATTGCAACCAATGAGAGCTTGACACATATGTACTTGTGTGTAAGAGTTACCAAATAAGGGACTTGATTAGCATAACCATCTTGCCATAAAAATGCCGAAATGGCCGGTTCCTTTAGCCCCCTAATACTCCTCCATTTTGCTTTTAGTTTATTGTACAAATTAGATTTATCAAAAGTCTAAAATACCCTTAATCAAGTGGGCAAAGTATTAGTTTGCATGTTATTTCATTTGGGCTCCCTCCTTAATTATTTTGGGCTATGTAATAAACATAGTCTAGTAATTTTAATATATATTACACAATTTGATTATTTAGGGTTTCCATTCCTAATCTTATGAAATTTAATTACCTATACATGTGACTTTAGCTCATAACCTAATTAGATTTACAAGAATTAGGTTTAAAATTATTAGTCACTTGAAATAATAAGTTTACCCACTTAAGTTAGTATACACATTAAATACATACTAACATTTCCTTATTACCATAACCCTTAGGTTATTTAATTGTCTCACCTAATGTATAATTAGGTTACGAAGCTTTCATTTTTAATGAAATCTATAAATGTATATATCCATAACTATAACATATATGTTAATTGACCCATGCACCACTTCACATATGTTGTCACATAATAAATCACTATATAACATAAAGTTTTAAATATCAATAATGTACATACATATATAGTGACTTAAAATTCACGGTTATTACATCCTCCCCTTTATAAGAATTCCGTCCCCGGAATTACCTATAGGGATACTAAAAAATATGTGGATAATTTTCCCTCATCTTTTCTTCGAGTTCCCACGTAGCTTCTTCAGCATTGTGGTTCCTTCAAAGAACTTTTACAGAATGCATAACCTTATTTCGCAATTTTTGTTCTTTTCTATCTAAAATTTCAACCGGAATTTCCTCATACGACAAATCCTTTTTGACCTGAATTGGCTCGTACGATATCACGTGCTTGTAATCAGGCTTATATGGTCGTAGCATTGACACGTGAAACACATTATGAATATGTTCCAGTTTAGGAGGTAGAGCTACCTCGTACGTCACTTTGCCTATCTTCTTCAAAATCTCGAAGGGTCCAATAAATCTCGGACTCAGTTTACCTTTCTTTCCAAACCTTATCTTCCCTTTCCAGGGAGATACTTTTAAAAATGCATAGCTTCCCACTTCAAAATCTCTCTTCTGGCGATGTAAGTCTGCATACTTCTTCTAGCGATCTTGAGCTACTACCAGTTGGGCTCTTATCACCTTGATGATCTCTACGGTCTGCTGCACTAGTTCTGGTCCCAACAGTCGACGTTCACCCACTTCATCCCAGCATAAGGGCGTTCTACATTTCCTTCCATACAGTGCTTCGTATGGCGGCATTCTGATGCTGGTGTGATAGCTATTGTTGTATGCGAACTCTACTAATGGAAGATGATCCTCCCAGCTACCCTTGAAGTCCATTACACAAGCTCTGAGCATGTCTTCAAGCGTTTGAATTATTCTCTCACTTTGTCCATCGGTCTGCGGATGATACGCGGTGCTCATCCGTAGTTGCATCCCCATTCTTTCTTGAAGACTCTTCCTGAAGTTTGACATGAATTGCGGATCCCTATCCGACACAGTAGATACTGGTACACCATGTCTCGAGATAATTTCTTTGATATATAATTTGGATAGCTGGTCCAAACTATACCTGATCTTGATCGGCAAAAAGTGAGCCGACATTGTAAGATGATTTACAATCACCCATATGGCGTCGTGCCCTTTTTGCGTTGCTGGAAGTCCCACTACAAAATCCCCATTTCCACTCCAGAATCTCTAAAGGCTGTAGTAATCCACTCGGCCGTTGATGCTCTGCCTTGACTCTCTGACACGTTAGACATCTCCTGACGCATTCTGCAATTTCTCTCTTCATGTTTGGCCACCAAAAGTGTTGATACAAATCTTGATACATCTTTGTGCTTCTTGGGTGTATCGAGTACCTCGTACTGTGCACTTCTTGCAAAATCTCTTCTCTTAGTTCTGGTGCTAACGGTACCCAAATTCGTCCTTTGAATCTCAGCAGTCCGGTGCCATCAATCTTGTATTTTAATTCATCACCTTCAGCTAACCGCTTCTTGATGCTGTCGCAATCTTCGTCCTTCTCTTGAGCCTCTTTAACCTTATCTAATAAAGTCAGGCTCGCTGTCAGTGTAAATAATTTCTCATTGGTCTCCATCGGATACTTAACCTCTAAGTCAAGTCGTTCGAAATCTTTCACCAATTCCTCTTGAATGGTCAACTTCAGTAACTTCTCTATGCCTTTTCTGCTCAGGGCATCTACCACTACATTTGCTTTGCCTGGATGGTACAAAATCTCACAATCATAATCCTTGATCAATTCTAGCCATCGGCGCTACCTCATATTTAGCTCTCTCTGCATGAAGATATACTTCAGACTCTTATGATCCGTATATATCTCACACTTCTTGCTATACAAATAGTGCCTCCAAATCTTCAAGGCAAAAACTATTGTTGCTAACTCTAGGTCATGAGTCGGATAACCCTTCTCATAGTCCTTCAGCTGACGTGAAGCGTACACAATGACCTTGACATGCTGCATCAGTACACAGCTAAGACCCTTATGTGACGCATCACTATACACTACAAGTCCTCCTGTGTTGTCTGTTAAAGCCAACACAGGTGCTTGACTGAGCCTCTTCTTCAATTCCATGAAACTCTCTTCACATTTCTCCGTCCAAATGAATTTCACTGCTTTTCTAGTAAGGTTGGTCAATGGTGATGCTATCTTTGAAAAATCTTGGATGAATCTTCTATAGTATCCTGCTAATCCCAAGAAACTCCTAATTTTTGTCGGCGTCTTTAGCTATTCCTAGTTGATAACTGTTTCTACCTTTGCTGGATCCATCGAAACACCATCATTGTCGATAACATGACCCAAAAATTGCACTCTCTGCAACCAAAACTCACACTTGGAGAACTTTGCATACAACTTCTCCCTTCTTAACGTCCCCAACACTATCCTTAGATGTTCAGCGTGCTCTTCCTCTGTCTCTGAATATACTAGAATGTCATCGATGAACACGACAACAAACTTATCTAAATACTGCTTAAACACTCTATTCATCAAGTCCATGAATGCTGCTGGCGCATTCGTCATCCTAAAAGACATTATCAGAAACTCAAAGTGTCCATACCGTGTTCTGAATGCCGTCTTTGGAACATCCTCCTGCCTCACCTTCAGTTGGTGATAACCGGTCCTCAAGTCCATTTTTGAAAAGTATTTCGCCCCCTTCAACTGATCAAATAAATCGTCGATCCTGGGTAACGGGTACTTGTTCTTAATGATGACCTTGTTCAACTCCCGGTAGTCGATACAAAGCCTTAATGACCCATCCTTCTTCTTTACGAATAAGATTGGTGCTCCCCACGGTGATACACTCGGTCGAATGTATCCCTTATCTAACAATTCTTGTAGTTGAACCATCAGTTCCTTCATTTCTACCGGAGCCATACGATACGGTGCTTTGGATACCGGTGATGTTCCTGGTGCCAAATCGATAACAAACTCTATCTCTCTATCTGGTGGAAATCCCAGAATTTCATCTGGGAAGACGTCAACGAATTCCCTTACAATAGGTATCTGACCCAGTTCACCCTCGACTCTGCGGGTATCCACAACGTGAGCTAAATAACCTATACAACCCTTCCTAAGCAACTTCTTTGCTTGCATCATCGTCAGACAACAAGATTGTCTTAGCGATTTACTGCCATAAAATACCACCTTTAACTTATTCAGAGTCTTTAGGTGTACGCACTTTTTCTTACAGTCAATGACCGCTCCATGACTTCACAACCAATCCATCCTGAGGATTACATCAAACTCTCCAAGACGAATCGGTATCAAATCCACATTGAACTTAAACCCTCTTACATCTGCACAATAGTTCTTATGGATATAGTATACAGGGATAATTTCTTTGTTTGCTACTTCTACATTCATTGGGTGTTCTAATAGTTCACGAGTTAAACTTAATCTTTGAGCAAATTCATCAGATACGAAAGAACATGAAGCTCCCGAATCGAATAACAAATAGGCATTTATATCGTTGATCGGAATTATACCTGACACCACCTCCCTGGATGCCACGGCATCTTGCACTGTCATATTGAATGTTCTCGATGTCGGCTTGTTTGGCTGGGTTGGTCCTCCACTGGTTGTCTTTGTGTTATTGCCCCTGTTGCCGTTTCCACCATCCGTGGTTTTCTTTTTCGGGCAATCCTTAATCCGATGTCCCACTTCACCACAGTTAAAACAACCTCTCTTCTTCACCCTAGGACAATTGGGTGAGGTATGCCCTTCTTGTCCACAGGTATACCATACCGTTTTTCCTTTCAAGCACTCCTCCGAGTGACCCTTTCCACAGTTCCCACACACCGACTTCTTTTGTTGCACACTTCCTTGCCGAATCTCCAAATTACTACCCCCAATGCTCCATTTCTGCTTCTTGTTGTTGTTACCGCCATTGCTAACATTCTGATTCCCACTTTCTGCTTTCTTCTTGTTCTTCTCCCGATTGTACTTTGAGACTGCTTCGCTTCCACCTTCTGCTATGAGATCTTTCTCCAACAGAGTTGAGAATGACGTGATTTGTAAAACCGCTACCTTACTGTAAATCCATGGCTTTAGTCCATTTTCGAACCTTCTTGCTTTCCTCACCTCCGTGTCCACCTGATGTGGAGTGAATCTGGCCAATTCATTGAACTTCGCAGCGTACTCTGACACTGACATATTCTCATATTTCAATTCCAAAAACTTAATCTCCATTCTCGCTTGTGTACTCTCAGGGAAGTAGTTTTCAAAGAACAACTTCTTGAACGCTTCCCAAGCCACGATCCCAGTCTCGGCTTTGTCCTGGTTGAGCTCCTACCAATAGTTAGCCTCACCCTTCATTAAGTAGGTAGCAAAGATTGTCTTCTACTCTTCTACTACTCTAGCAATAACGAAGGCTTTCTCAATCTCCTTTATCCATGTCTGGGCCTCTATCGTGTTTGCTGTTCCTCTAAACTCCGGTGTTCCTACTGCCTTGAAGTCCTTAAAGTTGACTAATTGGTTTCTCGCCTGATTTCTTGCAGGTTGAGCTTGATTCCTCATAGCTTCAGCCATCATGTTGATAAAGTCTTGCATTGGGTTCGGTTGAGCTCCCGCTGCATTATTAACTGACTCTTCGATCTCTTGGTTCCTTAGTACTCGTTTCGGCGGCATTATCTAGTGAAACAAATTTCTAACACGTTACTCGGGTTTTATTATCATATAAGTACATAGCATGTAACACGCTACTGTATTAAAATAATCATATGATCATTATGTGAGAGTTTTTAAGTTACCAAGATTTAGAAGTTTTTCTCCCTGATTAGTGGGTTAAGTTTGTTTTTAAAAATTCCCAAATCAGTCTACTGGATTCACATAACATTAAATAGGCAATTTACTATTTAAATTTTCTAACACATATCATAATAATAATGCATTTATATTCATATACCAATCTTCAGTGTCTCACATGATTAATATATGTATATTTTTATAAATGCTACTATCCCATTTAAACACAAAAGATGGGATTCACTCAAAATGATACTTCCCTACGAACACAAATAGGGATACTACCTAACTACCTACTACCTCACACCTGCTGAGGTTTACATCATCATAAAACCCTATTACACAAAAAGGGGTACTAATGGATCTATCTACAACTGGGTCATCACATATTCATCACTGGTGGCCCTGCTGGGTCACCTGCACAGGGTCCTGGGGAAACAACCCCTCTATAACCCTATGCCGAATGGTTCGGCTCGACTCCCCTATCTCCTTGCGAGGCCTGACACTCACCCCCTTCTGGCTCTGGAAGGCTGCATCAATCGCTAGCCCTAATGTCTCTATCCTGGTGTCTTTTGCCAGCAGCTCACCCTCCAACTGGTTGACCCTTCGCGTCATTCTCTCCTCATTATCAACCAAATGGGACGCAAACCGGGACAACTCGACAAACTTGGCTTCGTACTATGACACGGTCATGTTATTTTGCTCCAGCTTGATGAACTCTACCTCTTTCATGTGACGAATACTTTCGAGAAAGTACTTGTCATTGAACAATTCTTGGAACTTCTCCCAAGTCATCTTCAGTGCGACAGGTTGAGTACGCTTTACAGATTCCCACCAGTAATCTGCCTCTGTATGCAACATGAAGGTGGCAAAGGGAACCTTTTGCTCCTCGGAGCATCCCAAGATATCAAATATCTTGCAGATCTGCTTTATCCACGTCTCCGCCTTAAGTGGTTTTGGCTCTCCAAAAAACTCTGGTGGTCCCAGTTCCTTGAACTGCTTAGCGGTGACCGTCCGAGAGTTGCCAGTGTTTCCACCTGCATTTTGTACAGGAACCTCTCTTGCGTGATGTTGCATAAATTGCATAAAGCCTCTGAACATTCCATCGTTCATCATCTGGTCAGTGTTGTTATTTGCCTGAGGATTGTCGTCTTCTTGATGCACATTATCCTGATTATTGATCTGTGGAGACTCAATGGTCTCCTGTGCTCCATTGATGTTCTCAACATTCTCGGATGTCATTTTCAAATACTACCACAAAACAAGGGTTAATTAACGTATCACTTATTATCCCTATACTCTGACCAACCAATTAAATATCAAATAAACTTAGGTAGGTCATACTAGCGAAGGAATTCCCCGTCTCTCCCCTCCTAGTTCTTGTCTCACATCTCAGCCAGGGATTATATCCCTAAGCTTTGATACCAACTTTGACGCCCCCAAAATAGGTATACATCACCCATCTTGAGTAGCCAAATACATGGTACAAAATACAAGTACAACTTAATTATACAACAGTCGTGTAAAATACGACAAAACATATGTTGTGAGTTTTAATATAAATATTGTCATCTAGATAATATTCACACTCAATTAAGTCCTCATTACATTTATTATCACACTATTTAACAGAATAGTGAGGACTACTAATGCTATTATCTGAACCTTCACTCCGTTCCCCGACTAGTCCCTGCTACGTTCTCATTTCCTGAAGAGAACAATGAAAGTAAAAGAGTGAGCTCAACTAGCCCAGTAAGAAATATTATGACTAAGATAATAGAAAATAAATAATCGTTAGCCTTCAACAGTATTAAACTGATACAATATAACAAACATCAAGTTTAACTGCAGCGGAACAAGCAATCCATTAAAAGAGTCAAGTAGAGAATAAAATCTACTATCTTTTATGATTTAAAAGGTTTTTCATCACTTTTATCGCTGGGACTCAGCTTAGAAAATAATTCACATCATCCCTGCACTTCGGCCAAGGATATTCATTAGTATCACAACCACAAATTATCCATGCACTACGGCCAAGGATATTCGTGTATTCATCAATGGTCATGATTATGCCAACAACTGTCCATCAATGCACTACGGGCCAATGAGGACTTTTACCACATCATTTGTAACATTACGGTCATGATTATACCAATTAATCCCTGGTCATAATCATACCAAGTCCATCTATGCACTACTGACCACAGATGACTTTCAACATAATATAAACATGAGGATGATGACAATGATATAAGAATTCAATACAACAAGTTCAAGATTTATCCAGGAACTAATAACGTCCAAATTGTCAACATGATACTTCTTTGTAGAGTAAAATTCAAGAATGCTCAAAAGAATATTTTCATGAAAAGATACTGGATGAAGCGCAAATATCAAGGATATTCCACTAATTTCATGGAGTATAAAAGTCAAAACTTTAACCAACTGAGTATAATAAAGAATGAAATAACAAAAGAAATCACCAGGCATGCGTTAGACCGCACAGACAGGTTATTTCAACAGAATAATAAATAACGGAACCAGGTCAGGCGGATTTCGCACCGACAGGATGTTCCAACAGA
Source organism: Panax japonicus (assembly GCA_020205505.1). Lineage (NCBI taxonomy): Eukaryota > Viridiplantae > Streptophyta > Magnoliopsida > Apiales > Araliaceae > Panax > Panax japonicus. The sequence goes on from CM035099.1 coordinate 10,158,905, forward strand.
ATAATAAATAACGGAACCAGGTCATGTGTAAACGCACAGACAGGATGATTCAACAAAATAATAAAGAATGTAATAACATAAGAATTTCACCATGTATGCGGTACTTCACATAAACAGGTTATTCCAACATAATGATAAAGAATGGAATAACAGAAGAATTTCACCAAGTATAGGGTAGACCGTGTATACAGGTTATTCCAACAGAATAAAAAAATGGAATAACAAAAGTTCTCTTTGTGACGGCCCCAAAATAGGTCCATTCCATCCAACCCATTCTAAGTCGCCAAATACATGGTACAAAAATAACTACAACTTTATTATTACAACATATAAACTGTGAGTTTAAATACAGATATTGCTGTCTAGACAATATCCACACGCAAATAAATCCCCATCATAATTATTGATACATTATTTTACAAAAATGGCGAGGACTACTAAACAACTCTCTCTAGAACCTTCATTCCAAACCCCGACTAGTACTCGCTACATTCTCGCCTCCTGAGAAGAAAAATGGAATAAAAAGGAAAAGGGTGAGCTCAACTAGCCCAGTAAAGAATATTAAGACTAAGATACTATACAACAAATTATCGTTAGTCTTCAACAGGGAAAAATCTAATAGAATACAATAGACAACCAGTTTTAAATCAACAACTGCAGCGGAAACAACAATTCATTAGAAGTGTTAAGTAGAGAATGCAAACTACTATCTTCTATATATGAATTTAAAAGTTCATCGTCGATATTTTATCCCTGTAACATCAATCAATATATATCTGGAATCAAATATTCATCTTTGCACTACAGGCCAAAGATATTCATCAGTTGGTCATGTTCATCTAAACACCTGTTCATCTTTGCACTACGGGCCAAAGATATTAATCAGTTGGTCATGTTCATCTCAACACCTGTTCATTTTTGCACTACGGGCCAAAGATATTCATCAAGAAATCATTCATCTTTGCACTACAGGCCAAAGATATTCAGTTATATCATCATTTAGGACTGAGGATGATGAAAAATATTTTAAAGAAAACGAATCCAGTGAAGCAAAAGAACAAATATTAAGGATTCATACTTTAAACAATTCTCATTCAAGAATACTTCATAAATAACCAGAGTGGGGTAAAATTCAAGAATGATCAAAACATGGATACAATCAAAGCTAGTGTCCAGAATAGATATTTTGGATGAAAAGAAGAAATTTTATTTTTCGGCGAATAGTGCCGTATACGTGAATAGTTCCGTATACGTGAATAGTAACTCCGACACCAAAAGATAGAAATTTCATAAAAAACATCATCATGCTTCATGAATAGTACTCGTGAATAGTAACCCGTGAATAGTAACTCATGAATAGTAACTCGTAAATAGTAACTCATGAATAGTAACCTCGACATATAGTAACCCTGACATGAAAAAGTTCCAAATTTGATAAAAGTTCCAACCAATATTTCAGCATAATGATATTGAAGAAATAATATCATTTGAGAAGAAAATAACATCCCTTACCTCGAAAGACAGTACTTCTAGTTGAAACACCGGATATAGGCTATGACTTGAACTTGCACCGTATAGCAATACTCAAAGTATATTCAAAATACTCACAAGAATACGCTCGATAATATAGAGAGAGAAAACTTCAGTTTCTGGTGTGATTTTCAATTCTAACCCAAGCACCCTATTTATAGGAAAATACTTAGAACACCAAAGTAGAAAATTTAATATAATAATAATAATAATATATATATATATATATATATATATATATATATATATATATATATATATATATATATATACAAATTTGTCTACGCACCTAGAACCATCTGAATTCAGCAACTTGCATGTGTTTAATGAGGCTAACCAAACACAAAAAAACATTTTTGTTAATTAAAACTTCCAAAAATCAATTATTTCGGAACTTCAGAACTTTAATAATTCTCAATAAATAGCCCTTTTATCAGAAAATTCGAATCTCGCGCGTTTTTATAGGAAAATAATTTCTCTACAACTTTGCAGAAGAAAGTTTTTCCAAATTCCAAACAAACATTAACCGAAATCCATAAACGGGCGATTTTACAGGCTATAATCAAATTTCAGTCAAGAAATGGGGTCCACTGACACATAAAACATGCTTTAAATATTTTTGATAACAAAAATACTTCTCCTCCACATATACTCATATATCCCACATTCATCGTAAAAATATCATCATTATTATATTATTAAAATATAATAATATATTTAAATAAATTATTTTATCAGAAAAAGATAAAATTTCAATTTTCAACAATTGTCACATTAAAAAATTTTCTCCATCTATATCCACATAAAATCAATATTTTCCTCATCATATGAATCAATAATTAATTACTCACAAATAATATTACAGAATCACAATATTGACAACCAGGCAGTTCCCAGGAAAGAGGGGGCTTTCCAATAAGAATTTTTCCTTACTGGTGCGCAATTAGGTGACCAAACCTCTCCTTAGACAGAACTTTCTAGACATTGCCAATAATGTTATCTAATAATATTATTCAGATAATATGAATTATTGCTTCGATAATGAAAAATATTGTGTAATGACAATTATTGAAATAACAGTAATATAAAATATCAACGCAGCAATTGTTAAATCAATAAAATAAAATACTGAACAGTAATTACTGTAACCATTATTGAGTAGTGCCTTCTTACGTAAGAATCAATAATTGGTACAATACCGTGTTCTACTGTATTTTAACCACCGAGTATTTTAACAGTATTAACGGTAACAACTACGCCGTTATTTTTAAACAACTTATATTTATCATTTTCTTCATCCAATCGCTTTCCATTATGGGGCCCACAAAAGACTGCGCCGTCGTATGAATATTCCCCGACAGCAAGAATATTCTATGACCAAACGAATATTCTCCGACAACAATGAATATTTTATAACCACTTGCTTATTTTGAAATATTTGCGTATTTTACCCATAACTATCCACATTAATCAAATCAACCCTTACTATTTCAAAATAATAAATAGAGAAAATAAAATTTCATTAATAATAAGTTGGGGTCTTACACTCTTCATGAATACAAAAGAAATAATATCCCTTACCTTAGAACAAATGGATATAGGAGTAGTGAAGTAGCAGAATACTTTTCTTCTTTCTCTCTATAGTTTCTCTCTCTAGAGTTTCAGTGAATTTGTAAGAAATAATGAAGGAATGAGCTTCTAATTCCTGGACTGAATAGTAACTAATTCCTGAACAGCCCAGATTGATTTACTTTTAAACGGACGGTCCAGATTGGTTTACTATAAAATATTCTAATAAAACAAAATCTTTTAAATAAAATATAACATATTCTATTTATAATCTAATAAAACGAATAACTTTATAAAATTATTCTGTTTTATATAAAAAGATTTTACTATGCAAAACACTATGCAGGCACTATACAAACACTATGCATAATAAAATATAATATATTCTATTTATAGTCTAATAAAACGAATAACTTTATAAAAGTATTATGTTTTATATAAAAAGCTTTTCTGTTTTATTACATTAATAATACTAATAAAATAAAACTTCATCATCATTATTATAATTTACACTATTAATCGACCAGGTCGTTTCCATGAAAGAGGGGGCTTTCCAATAAGGATTTTTCCCTATTAGCGCACAATTAGGTGACCAAACCTCTCCTTGATAGAACTTCTAGACATCTTAATATTGCAAATAATAATATTAATAACTTCGTCGTCTCAATTATAATATATAAAATATCGATAATAATTGAATCAATTAACGTGAGATACTATGCAACAATTACTGAAGCAATAATTGAACAAAACTGAGTGACTTCTCACGTAAGCATCAATAATCAATACCGTGTGCTACTATACAACCACGCGTATTCATGTACTTTTAACACCGGGTGTTTCAACAGTTAACGATGAAACTTCCGTCGTTATTTTTATAAAATATTTTTGTCGTTTTCTCAATCCGACAATAATTCCGTTGTGGGCCCACTAATGATTATACCGTTGTATGAATATTCCCTGTTAAAATGAATATTCCCTGACCAATCGAATATTATATAACAACTTACGTACTTTGCAAAATTTATAACTATTACCCACAACTATAATATTATATCAAATTCATTCCATAATATTCAAAAATGATAATTATAGAAAAATTCATCTTTATTCATAAAAGTTGGGGTCTTACAGTAATACTAATGAATATCATTGGCCCGTAATGCATGGATAATTCAGTGATATGGAATATTTATTGAGCTGAGTCTCGGCGATAAAATTGATGATAAACTTTTTAAATCATAGAAGATAGTAGATTTCATGCTCTACTTGACTCTTCTAATGGATTGCTTGTTCCGCTGTAGTTAAACTTGATGTTTATTATATTTTATTAGTTTAAAACTATTAAAGGCTAACGATAATTTATTCTGCATTATCTTAGTAATAATATTTCTTACTTAGCTAATTGAGCTCACCCTTTGCTTTCATTATTCTCTTCAGGAAATGAGAACGTAGTCGGGACTAGTCGGGGAACGGAGTGATGGTCCGAGTTAATGGCAGTAGTAGTCCTCACTATTCTATAAAATAGTGTGAAAATAATTGTAATGAGAACTCCATTTGAGTTTGGATATTGTCTAGAAAATAATATTCGTGTTAAAACTCTCACCTATGTGTTGTCGTATTTTACATTACAGTTGTATCATTAAGTTTGTATTTGAATTCTGTACCATGTATTTGGCGACTCAGAATGGGTGATGTATACCTATTTTGGGGGCGTTACAGAAAATGTATCTTCCGGAGTTATCTTCGGGGTTGAAACTGATGTGACTCCCAGGGTTATTTGTGACGCCCCCAAAATAGTTATACATCACCCATCTTGAGTCACCAGATATCACAATACATAAATTAACTACAACTTAATTAATGCAATTGTCGTGCAAAATACGACAAAACATAGCTGAGAGTTTTAATAAGAATATTGCCTTCTAGACAATATCCACACTCAATGGAGTCCTCATTACAATTATTATCACACTATTTTATAAAAATAGTGAGGACTACTAAAGCCACTTATCTCGGACCATCACTCCATTCCCCGACTCGTCCCAGCTATATTCTCATTTCCTGAAGAGAACAGTCAAAGAAAAGGGTGAGCTCAACTAGCCCAGTAAGAAATATTATGACTAAGATAATGCAAAATAAATTATCCTTAGCCTTCAACATTGTTAAAATGATAGAATACAATAAACATTAAGTTTAACTGCAGCGAAATAAGCAATCCATTAGAAGATTTAAGTAGAACATAATGTCTACTATCTCATCTAGATTAAAAGTTCATGGTTAATATTTCATTCCTGTAATACTCAACAACAGTTCTTTGTTATACCCAAGACAAAAAGAACTATCATCACCTGTCTTCACCTAAACCACCAAAGATTATAGTTAAATCCACAATTCATATTTATAATCATGTAAATCAACAGTTTCTTCTTGCCACAAAGGCTTAATAGAACGTTTACTCAATATCCTTTACCCAAAGGCTAAAGATATTCAAACGTAATAACAATGATCATACCAATCAGTTGTCTACCTTTGCACTACGGGCCAAAAATATTCAACTATAAAACTGATGGTCATGATCATACCAATCAATTGTCTGTCAGTGCACTACGGCAAAAGACATTCAACTATTAACTAATGTTCATGATCCTGCCAATCACATCATCGAATTATCCATGCACTACGGGCCAAGGATATTCGTTATTATCACCAGTGGTTATGATCATGTCATACACCTGTCCATCTTTGCACGTAAGCCAAAGATATACAATTATAAAACCAATAATCAACAGTCCATCTTTGCACGTAAGCCAAAGATATACAACTATAAAACCAATAATCAACAGTCCATCTATGCACGTAAGCCAAAGATGACTTTCATCACAATATAAGCATGAGGATGATGACAATGATATAAGCATTAATCAAACAAAATCAAGGATAAATATTAAAGACTTTAAATTTATCCAGAGTTTAAAAATATCCAAATTGTCAACATGATACTGCTTTTTGGAGTAAAATTCAAGAATAATGTTCATGTACCAAAAATAATTTGGACAGGAAAGAAATATATTTTTCGGGTGAATAGTATCCCGTGAATAGTACTTCAGGAATAGTACCCCGTAAATAGTACCCCGACACGAAAAGTGTTCCGAATACCTGAGTGAATGATACTAGAGTGAATAGTAATTGGGTAAATAGTAACTCGTGAATAGTACTCTGGCATAAAAAGTGCCCCGAATACCCGAGTGAATAATACTAGAGTAAATAGTAACTGGGTGAATATTAACCCGTGAATAGTAACTCGTAAAAAAAATTCCAAAGAAAATGATATTTCATGACTAGTACAAAAAAAATGATATCTCATATGAGTATAATAGAATATACGAAATTGCAAATGGATTTTCACCCGCTATGCGGTAATCCACGTAGACAGATCATTTCCACAATTTAATAAAGAATGGATACGAAGGATCATGCACCATGCATGCGGTAATCCACATAGACAGGTTATTCTAACAGAATAATAAAGAATGAAATAACAAAAGAATTCACCAGGCATGCGATAGACCGCACAGACAGGTTATTCCAACAGAATAATAAAGAATTGAACCAGGTCATCCGTAATCCGCACAGACAGGATATTCCAACAGAATAATAAAGAATGGAACCAGGTCATGCATAATATGCACAGACAGGATATTCCAACATAATAATAAAGAATGGAATAACAACAGAATTCAACAGGCTTGCGATAGACCGCACAGACAGGTTATTCCAACAGAATAATAAAGAATGGAATAACAGAAGAATTTCACCATGTATGCGGTATTTCACATTGACAAGTTATTCTAACATAATAATAAAGAATGGAATAACAACCCTTACGAGTATTGAAAAAAAATAACTCTCTTCATGAATACGAAGGAATAATACCCCTTACATTAGAAGAAACTGGATACTAGAATATTGAGGTAGCAGACTTCTCTTCTTCTTTCTCTCTATAATTTCTCTCTATAATAATTGCTCTTGTGAGACTAAGTAAATTGGTGAGAAATGAAGAAAGAATGAGCTTCTATTTATAGGAAAATATAGTTTCAATAATTACACATTTTGGGGTTCGAAATATTACAGTATAATACCTCCCTCTTTTTCTTCATTTTTAATTTAGTCCTACAAGTATTATCAAACTTGCACCATCTCCCCTAATAGTAAATCATGTGAATCAATAGTAAATCATGTGAATCAATAGTTCTAGACATGTGAAAATACGAATTACAGTATAGTACCTCCATCTATACCTCCATTTTTAACTTAGTCATGCAAGTATTATCAATCTTGCACCACCTCCCCTAATAGTACAAGAATGTGAATCAATAGTATACACATGTGAACAAATAGTTATAAGAATGTGAATTAATAGAAATTAATTGCTCATTTATTCGATTACTTACCCGATTGGTTAATATAACTTCCAGACATCAATTATCATCGAAATAAATGTAAATTTTCAGTAACACCAATAATCCCAACACAATAGAACTATCAATTTCATCTTTAATCAACATGAACTTATTCATCATTAATATTATAACTCACAGTATTTAACAACTAGGTCGTTCTCAGGAAAGAGGGGGCTTTCCAATAAGGATTTCTCCTTATTGGCGCGCAATTAGATTATCTAACCTCTCCTTGACAGAACTTCTAGACATTGTCAATATTGTAAATAATAATATGAATAACTTTGTCGTCTCAGTTATTGATTTAATACTATAACATATTATGCAGATGATACTGTGACAACAATTGAATCAATAATATGAGAGATATGATGCAGCAATTACTGTAGCAATAATTGAGTATAACTGAGTGACTTCTCACGTAAGCATCAATAATCAAAGATATTGTACAATACCGTGTGCTACTCTGCAACCACACGTATTACTATACTTTTATCACCGATTATTTTACGAAAATTTGCTTACTTTGAAAAATTTTCACATATCACCCTTAACTTTAACCTTTTATCAATTTAACCATTTACTAAATAGAATAATTATAAGAAAATTGAACACTTTTATTTCATAAAATTTGGGATCTCACATTATCTCTGGGACTGGATTCTGCCCTCCCGTAAAGTTAGTAATAGGAATGCAAAATTTTGAGTGTCTACAGTAGGAAAACTATAATGAATTATGAACTTAGTCATGGAAAGGGAATATATTATTCTTAAAATGAGAAAACAAGAATATAAGCAAAGTGTGTCAAGAACTGTCTATGGGGGTTATGGGATAGTTATGTGTTAAGGGAGAAGGTATTTCAAATTAAATGGCAAAACTAATGAAATACCCATTGTAGTTGACACGTTTTACTGATTACACCATTAAACTTTTAATTTTTCAAATTACCCCACTAAACTAATTATTATTTTGAAATTAGTTCATTCCGTTAAAAAAATAAACATACATTAATTTTTTTCTGACAAAACTAATGGATTACCTACTGTAGTTGGCACGTTTTACTGATTACACCATTAAACTTTTAATTTTTTAAATTACCCCATTAAATTAATTAATATTTTGAAATTGGGTCATTCTGTTATCTCTGCCTCACAAGTGTTAAATCGTTTCAGTTTTTATCCTACTTGGATCTGAAAGAAAAAAGAAAAAAGAAAAAAGAAAACAAACAAATTTGATTTATTCTCTCTTCCTTCCTCTCATCTCCCCCTTCTTCCATATCAAATAGATATGCGTATTTTCTTTCTCTAAAATTTATGAAAATTCCTAAATCCGAATACCCAAAACACAGAATTGACCTTTAAAGTTTAGCATTACATATAATAATAGAGTCTTAATCCCCAAAAATAACAACAGATGAAGTAAATGGTGTTGCATTAAGTTTCCTCTATCTCACCTCCGACTATCAGCAGTCTTATGTCTCCGAACTCCTCTCATTCACTTTCGATCGCCTCTACAAGGTCCATTCCTTCCCCAATCTATATATATATATATATATATATATATATATATATATATATATATATATATATATATATATATATACACACGTGATAGTAATATTTGGTTAAATTATTTTGTTAGGATTATATTTATGATTAAATAGGAGCCTGAGTTTTTACGGATGGATGCAGAGATAATTAAGAGGCAGATGCAAAATGCTGTTGTTGTTGCCAATTATCGTGTTTTCATTTCTACTGCTGATGCATTGCTTTTCATTCGGGAGGAAGTTTTTTCTATTGAAAAACATCTAAGATTAGAGTACCCAAAATATTTTGATTTTTTTGCTTTCACTTTCAAGTTTTTTTATTATTTTTTGCCACATACGTAATATTTTTTTATTTTTGAATTTCTTTTTCAAAGCCACATAGATAAAAAAATTAATGCCTGCTTAATTTTTTAACAGAATAACCAAATTTTAAAATATAATTAGTTTAACGGGGTAATTTGAAAAATTAAAAGTTCATTGGTGTAATCAGTAAAATGTGTCAACTACAGTGGATAATTTATTAGTTTTGTCAATAAAAAATTAACGTCCGTTTATTTTATTAACGGAATGACCCAATTTCAAAATAATAATTAGTTTAGTAGGGTAATTTGAAAAATTAAAAATTCAATGGTGTAATCAGTAAAACGTGCTAACTACAGTGGGTATTTTATTATTTTTGTTATTAAATTAGTGTTATATTAAATTAATGGCTAGAGTTAGGTTAATGACTTTTAAATGAAGTGACTAGAGTTAGGTTAGTGGGTTTTAAATGAGGTGACAACTTCTAGACCTTAGATTTAATAATTTTAAATCTGAACCTTTAAATGAAAACTCTCCATTTCAAATTGAAATTGTGTGGTGTGCGTGTTAATGTTGTTCTCCATTCCTAGCCCAAAGAACAATGCAAATAACATCACTAAAACTAAAGGCTGAATTTACATAGCATGGTTAATACACTATAGACTACATAGGTGGAGTTGAATCTAATTTATTAGTTCTAGCAGAAACAGCCTTAGCTGCTTCAACAATCAAAAATTCAAGAAGTAACAAAAAATAAATGAAGAAAGCGTCTCCATCAAATTCTTCTTCTTCTTTTTTTCCATCTGAAACTACACCCCCCATTCCCAGAATATATTAGATGAATGTGGTGGAGATAAGACTTGCAGTAGCACTAGGATATATGTATGTCGGGAGTAATTAGCATGAAATTAATTTTAATAAATTAATCAATACAATGTCGACACGCAGGTGGGAGGTGATCTTTCTTGGTGTGGCAACACTGTATTGGTCACATGACCAACTTACTATAAAGTTAAATTTGTTAACCGGAACCATGTGTATACCACACTTGCTACAGACTTCTATCTTAATATATAGGTTGACTCAGTCCATATTGTTGTCTAGCACTGAGGTACAGAGTTGTAACTCCAACATTTCTAGCTTGGATAGTGAAATTTGGAGCACTCACATATCGATCGATCATTGGCGATAACCGACTATAACATCAATAAAATGATCCTTAATACGGGCTTAAATTTTAGTACAAAGCACTGTAAGTGTAGTGAACCTTCAAAAACTTGGTACAATTTTAGTACAAGTCATTCACCACAGCATCCAGAGGGCAACTCCCTTCCACTAATTGAGAGTTTTAATTTAACAATGGGACTGAAAAACAAGAAGCTCGACTCCGGACTAATTCTTAAAGTAGGTAGTTCTAAGTTGTAAGAGTAGAGCAACTGTTAGAACAGTTTTTGGACTTTTAGAGGGTTTAGGCGAAAGATGGTGACTGTCAACACTATCCCAGAAAGCTAACACATGCACATGATTTTCTCAGCTAGCTCCCATCTTAATCTAAGAGAAGATGAGTTTCTAAAAGCTTTTTCAGAACCACTTATGTCAAATGCAGATACTCGAATAATGTGCCCCATTTACCATAGCGGTTGGAAGAACATGAATTCGCCATGAAATGAGGTCAGCCTGAGTTGCAGTAGTCCGTATTACATCATGTGCATTAATAGCTTCATCGACTAGTAGTGAGATTGATGAAGGCAAGGCAAGGCAAGCTTCATTTAAGTAATAATTTGGCTTTATTCAACACCTTGGTTCCACTATTCTGGTCCTCAAAAAAGAAAGACATCCATACTTGTGCCAAGGATAAGATTTATAACTTTAAAATTTTTCAACAGATTAATTATAAGCTTCAGCATATGACAAATTGGTGCAGTAACCACCAAACTGGTTTTCATCACCTGCCTGGACAATCCCATAAGCAGATACAGACGCAATAGCCATGTTTGAAGAGAACCATTTATAGTTAATTCAAAGATGCTAGCTGTAGCACAACCTACCTCCAGCTTCCTTTAGCTCCATCTCCTGGTAGACAGCAGGGGCAGGGGAAATGTGTTCACCCGAGAAACTAAAGAGTTTAAACTAGACCACGTATGAGAAGAAAAGAAACCGCCTGAGGAAAACTCTCATGTATAATATTAACATTATATTGCACAAATCAGGACAAAAACTGGATAGGGCGGATCAATAGACATAAATTCTATGACAATTAAAACAATTTTATATGCCATGTGATCATGTAGCGGCTCAAGAAAATGAACAGAAACATGCTCGCAGCCAATTTAGTTTCTTTCTTTTTACTACATACAGGTCTGAAAATACACTGCTATCCTCTAGCCGCATTTGGACTTGTGGGTAGCAATACATGAGCCACGCCAAAAATTACTTATTGAAGACAACTTTAGAGGTACATGAACAATTAAGGTGATGAGGCAATCCATAATTTTTAGGCATCAGCTTCCATATGAATAGAAATTTTCAACAAACAACATTTGTACTTAATACATATGTAGACACTCAAAATTTCGTTTTCCTTGGACTAAACTTTCAGGAGGATAGAAGCATAATTTCACTTCAAAGACAACCCCGAGGTAGGGAAAAAGCATCATTTCACCCTGGCATCAACCCTGAGGAGAGATCAAGGTACAACAATGCCCAAACATGACGCAAACTGAACGAGGGTAGCAAAGCTGAAGATGTGGCCATAAAACATCACTACAGCAACCATTGAACTAGTAGCTATTGAAGACGAGCCGATTGACGACCCTCGGGATCTAGAAGATACCCCTCAGCTTATTGCATTATCTTCCCGGACTCCGATTCCGTCAGACTCAACCTCCTTTCGCAGCCTTCTGCAAAAAATTTCTAGAATTTTTTGGTACATAGCTCAACTTTCACCGGACCGAGACCGGAGGCACAAACATCGAGATGACAAGACCCACAGGGCCCAGTCGCAGGTGCACCTGCGGCTTCCCCGGGATCCTTAAATCAGCAGCAACTCATTTAAAAAAAGAGAGGAAGAAGTTGGAGAGAGAAATCAGTTCTATAGAGAGAAATTAAAGGCTTAGATCTTGAGCTATTTCATCACATTTGAGTTTTTAATCTCATATCTTGTATACTTGGAGTGTCTTGAGTGATATAGAGTGACCAAAGCCATAAAAGCTTGTTCACGCGTCCCCATGGTGAAAATCGCTTATTTTTAGCCACTTTCTTTGTAAATATTGTTCAATATACTAGATTTATGTTATATGTTGCTTGAATCTAGTTAAAATTGTTGTTTTATACATATATTGTGTACTAGTTGGTAGATTTAGAATTTCTACTGGTTATATTGTGCATATATAGTTGTAAATCAAGTCCAGAGACTAGATCTACTTAGATTTAAGCCGAATCTAGCCCTTTGGATTATTATTGAGCATGAAGCTCTAACCTATATGCTATATCAATTTAGATACATGGTAGATTTAGATGTTTACTGATTTAGATGCTTACTACTTTTGGTCAGTCTCGATCACTGCGTAGAACTGTAAATCTTTATCTAGAGGTGAGGGGGTCCTAGTAGCTCGTGATGGAGATTTCAATCGATGAAATCATCCATTATTGAGTCTAGGATATGTTGTACACACATATTTAAGCATAATAATGTGAATCTAGAAATCTTGGTGTCGAGATCTAATGATCAGATCTTGACTTGATTCCCACGATGGAGTTTTCCTTTGTGATGTATTGTTTTAAATAATGTGAAATCCTTGTACATGTAATAGTTGGATCTTGAAAACAAATTTTAGGGGTTAGTCCTGAGAAGTCGATTTCAAGATCTCATGATAGTGAAAATCATGATTGTGGGTGTTCGGATCTATCGAGATGGCTTTCATGCCCGATGATGATCCGACCCTTTTTGGCGCTTTATTGCATGCATTATCACACAAAAACAATTTTTCAATAAAATCACAAAGAGCTTTCATGAAGAATAAATCTCTTTGGGTAGATCACTTTATGAACATAAAGATAATAAAAGGAAGTATCGAAGTCCTCAATTCCTAGTTAGGCAAAAGATTTGAAAACTCTTTTTCAAAACATCATTTTAATTTCCATATCTTGTTTAAAACGAAATTTTTGTTATATCAAATCCTTCATACCTAGGCGTAAAAGAGGTACAACACTACTTTCAAATAAACATAGAAATAAAACTTAGAGTAAACCAATAAATAAAACACACACACTTTATGCATAGGAAATAAATAAAAAGCGGCAATCGTGTTTTCACGGAAGTCGGGGTGACCAACATTTTCCCCACTTAACCAAGCCCCTGAACTTTATGAATCTCGGTTTTCTAGACCAATCTTACGAAGTCACATTTGGACCATATTGCGAAAACCTTCAAAACTCGGATGAGTTGGTACATCTATTTAAATCATACCAACTAGCGGCTCTATCTCATTCGGTCCAATCATCAAAATTAATCAATAAAATAAAACTTTGTAAAATAAGTCGACTAATGTCGTTATTTTCCCAAAACTCACCCTTTAGATGAACTAATTAACATAAAAAAGGAAAAGGGTAAGAAAGAAGGAAAACAAAGAAATAAATAAACATTAAATTTCGCGACATCATTTTTATTTATTTTTCTTGGCATTGACAGGTGGCTAGTTCGCTGGGGAATGTAGAGGGCTTAAGCCGCGTTCAATCTTTTTGATTTTCATTCTGCATATGCATATGGTGTGAATGACTTATGTGTGTGATAAATGTCTCAAATCTTCAAGTGATTTATATTAGTGCCTCACACAATGTCATCATATTGAACGCGGTAAGGACATGAATGTATGTTATGTGGTCCCTCCGTTAGGAGGCAATCCCGTTGGTTGTTTATTAATGGACTCCTATGGATGTTTCCTAATGAGGCTTAGGAAAGGCACCACTCAGATGCACTCCAATTGAAAAATGGATGTTTTCATCAAGTAAATTACGAAGATCTGGGAACCAATTTCAAAAAGCCCGTGAGAGTAACCTAAGATAGGTTGGCCTCTAATAAACCAATTCCATAGGATGTCTCTTTATGCCCTGTTAAGTTCCTATATATATAAATGTCATCCATCTTAAACTGTCATTTGTATATCCTTCTTATCATGTTATCAAGGCAATTAACCCTTTATTTTGCAGGAAAAGATTAAAAAAAACCCTAAACTAATGCATAGCATATCGTGCATCCATATCTTCTGCCAATATCTAAACTAAACTAGATACTGGTTTTGTGCAGATTGGTCCTAGAACTCGATTTTGAGCGAAAAAGGCACGTTCACCTCCAGCCAAAATGGCAGAAGGCAGTTCATCAGAACCTATTCCCGTATCCTGAGAAGAGTTTTAGGAGTTTAAGAAGTAGATTGCTGATATGACTATCCTGTTAAGAGAATAGTGTAGAGTTACTCTGGATCCCAAACTGAAAACTCAGACTGAACCCTCTGTGCAAGAAGATATGAAAATACCGAAAAAAGACAATGATACCCAGATATCCACCCCTGTTTCACCACTCATTGTCGGATTAACCCATGAATTTCTCGATAAGACTCCGACCAGGGAAGTAATAGACCTACGAGAAGATAAGAAAATTGGAGATATCAGGAAGAAGGTGAGACAGATGGAGGATGATATTCGATCCATTAAGGGGACAAGATCCCACAGGAGTGTGAATTATTTAGATCTGTGTATTTTCCCAAAGGCAAGGTACCCGGATAAATTTTAAGTCTCGAAATTCGAGAAGTACAATGGATTGGGCGATCCCTACGCCCATTTGAAAGTCTACATAGGTGAACTTGGATCATACACTACAAGAAATCACACAAAAAATGACGCTAAAATTTGTCACATAAAATTCATTTTTCGTCACTAAAACATTTGGTGACGATTGTTAATCGTCACAGAGACCGTCACCGTATGAGCGTGGTATTAGGTATATTTGACAATATTTGATGTCGTCACTAAATGTTTTAACTTATGGTGACGATCTACATCATTGTCACTATAATTAAATACTTTTAGTGACGTTAATAGCGTCACTATTTGAATGAAACTTTCGTCACTCTATATTATGTTTCGTCATCAAAACTTGGTACATTAAATGACAAAAATAATTTTTCGTCATTAAATGATATTGTTTTAGTGACGAAGATATGTTGCTCTATTTAAATCATCTAATTTTAATGACGACAGTTGTGACGCCCCCAAAACAGGTATACGCCACCCATCTTGGGTCGCCAAATAAATGGTACATAAATCAAATACAAACTTAATTATACAACTGTCGTGTAATATATATGACAATATATAGCTGAGAGTTTTAAAATGAATATTGTCTTCTAGACAATATCCACACTCAATGGAGTCTTCATTATAATTATTATCACACTATTTTATAAAAATAGTGAGGACTACTAAAGTCACCATCTCAGACCATCACTCCGTTCCCCGACTAGTCCCAGCTATATTTTCATTTCCTGAAGAGAACAGTGAAAGAAAAGGGTGAGCTCAACTAGCCCAGTAAGAAATATTATGACTATGATAATGCAGAATAAATTATCCTTAGCCTTCAACAGTATAACAACTGACAGAATATAATAGACAACAAGTTTTAGATCAACAACTGCAGCGGAATAAGCAATCCATTAGAAGAGTCAAGTCGAGAATAAAATCTACTATCTTCTATGATTTTAAAAGATTTTCATCAACTTTATCGCTGAGACTCAGCTTAATAAATAAACCACATCATCCCTGCACCACGGCCAAGGATATTCATATAATCATCAATGGTCATGATTATACCGAATAATCACTCGTCATAATCATACCAACAACTGTCCACCAATGAACTACAGGCCAATGAGGACTTTTACCACATCATTCGTTACATTACGGTCATGATTATACCGAATAATCCCTGGTCAAAATCATATCAAGTCCATCTCTGCACGCAAGCCAAAGATGACTTTCATCACAATATAAGCATGAGGATGATGACAATAATATAAGCATTAATCAAATGAAAACAAGGATAAATATTAAAGACTTTAAATTTATCCAAATATTATCCATCACTTAAATAACTCATAATCTAATATTGTTAATATTATAACAATATTTTAATCATTTCTTAAACTTTTAAACAATTTAATTTAATTATTTACACTTAACCAAATAATGCATTTAATTATTAAAAAATGCCATACTCATAAGATTTCATCACCAATGATCAAATCACTCATCAAAAATTTGAATATACCTTATATAGGATTTTCAAGCCCTAAAATTCTATTTACCAATTCTTCAACTTCACATAACATATTTAACTCATTTGTTTGTAACTAAACCATTTTCATGAAAAATTACCAAATCAACTTATTATTTTTCTATCCTTTGTCCAAACATATATACATATATTTCATACACAACAAGTATTTTTTTATAATTTTTCAACTCCCTTAAGTATTTTTTAAAAATCAATTTCTAATTAATTCCTTAAGAAATTAGCTACCTCAAGTTTAACTCCAGAAATTCCCAAATCTTGGCAGGATCTTACACATGTTAATGTGAGCTTCCAGTTTAAATTTCATGGTCATCGAAGTTATAGAACTCCTGTTATAGCATTTTTTGTCGAAAAAACATAAATATTGAAATAGTCATAACTTGCTCATTTTTAGTCGGAATGAGCTCATTTTTGGACAGGAGGTACTTTATACCATATATTTCTATGTCCCAAAAGGCCAGAATTTTTCTCACAAATTAAGTGGCCGAAACATCCCTTACAAAATTGTGGGCAGTAGCTTTTTCTCTTTTTTTCACTTTTTCATGCTTTGTTAAAAATAGTCCATACAAAAATCTACAACTCCTCATTCAGTGATTCCACTTGCAGATGTTAGAAAACTTATCATAATATCCTCCCAAATTTTTCCAGAATTTTTGAATGTCCTAAAAATTATGAAACTGCAAATGGATTTTAACCCGGCATGCAGTAATCCACATAAACAGATCATTTTCACAATTTAATAAGGAATGAATACGAAGGATCATTCACCATTCATGTGGTAATCCACATGGGCAGGTTATTCCAACAGAATAATAAATAATGGAACCAGGTCAGGCGTAATACGCACAGACAGGATATTCTAACAGAAAAATAAAGAATGGAATAACAATAGAAATCACTATGCATACGATAGACTGCACAAACAGGTTATTTCAACAGAATAATATATAATGGAACCAGGTCAGGCGTAATACGCACCGGCGGGATATTCCAATAGAATAATAAAGAATGGAATAACAACAGAAATCACCATGCATGTGATAGACCGCACAGACAGGTTATTCCAACAGAATAATAATTAATGGAAGCAGGTCAGGCGTAATATGCACCGACATGATATTCCAACAGAATAATAAAGAATGGAATAACAAAAGAATTTCACCATGTATGTGTTACTTCGCATAGACAGATCATTCCAATAGAATAATAAGAAATGGAATAAAATAGCTCTTTTCATGAATACGAAAGAAATAATACCCCTTACCTCAAAAGAAGACTGGATACTGGAATAGTGAGGTAGGAGACTTCTCTTTTTCTTTCTCTCTATAATTTCTCTCTATAATAATGGCTCTAAATCTTTAGTGAATTGGTGAGAAATGAAGGAAGAATGAGCTTCTATTTATAAAAAAATATAGTTTCGATAATTGTACGTTTTGGGGCTCAAAAAATTATAGTATAATACATTCCTCTTTTTCTTCATTTTTAATTTAGTCTTGCAAGTATTATCAAACTTGCACCACCTCCCCTAATAGTAAATAATGTGAATCAATAGTTCAATCATGTGAATCAATAGTTATAATCATGTGAAAATACGAATTACGGTATAGTACCTCCATCTTTAACTTAGTCATGCAAGTATTATCAATCTTGCACCAACTCCCCTAATAGTATAAGAATGTGATTCAATAGTACACACATGTGAACAAATAGTTATATAAGCATGTAAATTAGTAGCAATTAATTGCTCATTTATCCGATTAATTACCCGATTTATCAATATAACCCCAGACATCAATTATCATCGGAATAGATGTCAAATTCCAGTAACACGAATAATCCCAACACAATGGAACTATCAAATTCATCTTTAATCAACACGAACTTATTCATCATTAATATTATAACTCACAATATTTAACAACCAGGTCGTTCCCATGAAAGAGGGGGCTTTCCAATAAGGATTTCTCCCTATTGGCGCGCAATTAGATGACCAAACCTCTCATTGACAGAACTTCTAGACATTATAAATATTGCAATTTAATAATATGAATAACTTTGTCGTCTCAATTATTGATTTAATAATACATCATATTATGCAGATGATACTGTGACAATAATCAAATCAATAATATGAGAGATATGATGTAGCAATTACTGTAGCAATAATTGAGTATAACTGAGTGACTTCTCACGTAAGCATCAATAACCAATACCGTGTGCTACTATGCAACCACGCGTATTACTGTATTTTTACTACCGAGTAGTTCAACAGTTTTAACGGTAACACTTCCGCCATTATTTTTATAAAATGATAATTCTGTCGATTTTCTTACTACGACAATACTTCCGTTGTGGGTTCACCAATGATTGTGCCGTCGTACGGATATTCTCGACAAAAAGAATATTTCCTGACCAAACGAAAATTTTATAACAACTTGCATACTTTGCAAAATTTATAAATTCTACCCACAACATAACATTATATCAAATCCACACCATAATATTCAAAAAAATATTTCGAGATATTTAAATCTTTATTCATAAAATTTGGGGTCTCACAACAATATTGTCATATTTATGATTATTTTTTCGTCATGTTATTGTGTTTATCGTCACCAAAAATAAGAAAATAAATGACGACAGAACAAATCATCGCCTAATAATATATTTAACATGACAATTATATCGTTGTCATTTCATATTTTAAATAATATTACAAAATAATTTGTAACCAAAGAGTTACTTTTTGAGACACATTTTTCAATGTCACTAATTGAATACTTATGGTGACGATACATCTCGTCACAGAAAGAGTTATTAATAGTGACAAAATTATTTATTGTGACTAAATAAAAAACTAAATATAAAATTATAGATCTAGAAATAAGAAAAAAGATTACTCCAAGATGATGACCAATAAATTCCAACCCTTTAAATAAAATCATCGTGTTATTACAACAACACTAGCAGAACTGAGCAACAAACTCAACCTTACCAACAGAAGAATGCAATTAATTAATACTCAAATACATGAACATGTTCATGAACTATTTTCACAATGAAGTGCAAAGTAATGAGCCAATGACCACCATGTGCATGAACTATTTTCATGTGATGGAAGCCAAAGTAATATTTCAAGAATTCCTCGATGCTAACATTTGTATCATCAAGCACGTCATTTACTTCTCCAAACTGAGAAGCAAACAATCCATACAGGGTCCATGAAACTGGACATGCCCAGTAATACCATCTCCACCACATAGGCATCCTCTATTGTTAACAAATTTCAAAAAATGATGAAACATAAAAATGTCAGTTTGCTTCTAATGATTTATATTTGTGTATAAAACAAATGATTCATAGAGAGAGTCAAGCTATATATATATATATATATATATATATATATATATATATATATATATATATATATATATATATATATATATATATATATATATATACTGTGACGCCCCCAAAATAGGTCCATTCCATCCAACCCATTCTGAGTCGCCAAATACATGGTACAGAAATAACTACAACTTTATTATTACAACATATAAAATGTGAGTTTAAATACAGATATTGTCGTCTAGACAATATCCACACGGAAATAAATCCCCATCATAATTATTGATACATTGTTTTACAAAAATGGTGAGGACTACTAAACAACTCTCTCTAGAACCTTCATTCCATACCCCAACTAGTACTCGCTACATTCTCGCCTCCTGAGAAGAAAAATGGAACAAAAAGGAAAAGGGTGAGCTCAACTAGCCCAGTAAAGAATATTAAGACTAAGATACTATACAACAAATTATCGTTAGTCTTCAACAGGGAAAAATCTAATAGAATACAATAGACAACCAGTTTTAAATCAACAACTGCAGCGGAAACAACAATTCATTAGAAGTGTTGTTAAGTAGAGAATGCAAACTACTATCTTCTATATATGAATTTAAAAGTTCATCGTCGATATTTTATCCCTGTAACATCAATCAATATATATCTGGAATCAAATATTCATCTTTGCACTACAGGCCAAAGATATTCATCAGTTGGTCATATTCATCTAAACACCTGTTCATCTTTGCACTACGGGCCAAAGATATTAATCAGTCGGTCATGTTCATCTCAACACCTGTTCATCTTTGCACTACGGGCCAAAGATATTCATCAAGAAATCATTCATCTTTGCATTACAGGCCAAAGATATTCAGTAATATCATCATTTAGGACTGAGGATGATGAAAAATATTTTAAAGGAAACGAATCTAGTGAAACAAAAGAACAAATATTAAGGATTCGTATTTTAAACAATCCAAGTTCAAAAATACTTCATAAGTAATCAGAGTGGAGTAAAATTCAAGAATGATCAAAATATGGATACAATCAAAGCTAGCATCCATAATAGATATTTTGGACAAAAAGAAGAAATTTTATTTTTCGGTGAATAGTACCGTATTCTTGAATAGTGCCGTATACGTGAATAGTAACTCCGACACTAAAAGATAGAAATTTCACAAAAAAAATATCATCATGTTACGTGAATAGTACTCGTGAATAGTAATTTGTGAATAGTAACTCGTGAATAGTAACTCATGAATAGTAGCCCCGACTTGAAAAAGTTCCAAATTTGATAAAAAGTTTCAACCAATATTTCAGCATAATGATATTGAAGAAATAATATCACTTAAGAAGAAAATAACATCCCTTACTTAGAAAGACAGTACTTCTAGTTGAAACACCGGATATAGGTTATGACTTGAACTTGCACCGTATAGCAATACTCAAAGTATACTCAAAATACTCACAAAAATACGCTCGATAATATAGAGAGAGAAAACTTCAGTTTTTTGTGTGATTTTCAATTCTAACCTAAGCACCCTATTTATAGGAAAATGCTTAGAACACCAAAGTAGAAAATTTAATATAATATATATATATATATACAATTTGTCTACGCACCTAGAACCATCTGAATTCAGCAACTTGCATGTGTTTAATGAGGCTAACCAAACACAAAAAACGTTTTTGTTAATTAAAACAATTAAAACTTCCAAAAATCAATTATTTCGGAACTTCAGAACTTCAACAATTCACAATAAATAGCCCTTTTGTCCGAAAATTTGAATCTCGCGAGTTTTTATAGGAAATTTAATTCTCTACAACTTTACAGAAGAAAAGTTTTCTAAATTCCAAACAGAAATTAACCGAAATCCATAAACGGTCGATTTTACAAGCTATAATCAAATTTCAGTCAAGAAATGGGGTCCGCCGACACATAAAATATGCTTTAAATATTTTTGTTAACAAAAATACTCCTCCTCCACATATACTCATATATCCCACATTCATTGTAAAAATATCATCATTATTATATTATTAAAATATAATAATATATTTAAATAAATTATTTTATCAGAAAAAGATAAAATATTAATTTTCAACAATTATCACATTAAAAATTTTCTTCATCTATATCCACATAAAATCAATATTTTCCTAATCATATAAATCAATAATTAATTAATCACAAATAATATTACAGAATCACAATATTGACAACCAGGCAGTTCCCAGGAAAGAGGGGGCTTTCCAATAAGAATTTCTCCTTACTGGCGCGCAATTAGGTGACCAAACCTCTGCTTAGACAGAACTTTCAAGACATTGCCAATAATGTTATCTAATAATATTATTCAGATAATATAAATTATTGCTTCGATAATGAAAAATACTGTGTAGTGACAATTATTGAAATAACAGTAATATAAAAAAATCAACGCAACAATTATTGAATCAATAAAATAAAATACTGAACAGTAATTACTATAACTTTTATTGAGTAGTACCTTCTTACGTAAGAATCAATAATTGGTGCAATACCGTGTGCTACTGTGCAACCACGCGTATTACTGTGTTTTAACCACTGGGTATTCCAACAGTATTAACGGTAACAACTACGCCGTTATTTTTAAACAACTTATATTTGTCGTTTTCTTCATCTAATTACTTTCTGTTATGGGGCCCACACAAGGCTGCGCCGTCGTACGAATATTCCCCGATAGCAAGAATATTCCACGACCAAACGAATATTCTCTGACAACAATGAGTATTTTATAACCACCTGTTTATTTTAAAATATTTGCGCATTTTACCCATAACTATCCATATTAATCAAATCAACCCTTACTATTTCAAAATAATAAATAGAGGAAATTAAATTTCAATTATTAATAATTTGGGGTCTTACATATATAATATCTATACGTATAAGGTCCGGATCTTAAGCTCATCCCTTATCTAGCTCACCTTGCTCACCCCTCTTTAGCAACGAACCGGGCGACGATTCGGTCTGTCACTATATGTAGAACTGTCGTCTTAGTTTTTATTAAAATATAGCGACGGTTCTACATATAGCGATGAACCGAATTGTCGCCCGGTCCTTCGCTAAAGGGGGGTGAGCAAGGTGAGCTAGATAAGGGGTGAGCTGAAGATCCGGGTCGTATATGTATATATAGCCCGACTCTTTCTTGAAAACCACCAAAGGAAGAAATATGTACATATGTGATATGTTTGTGTAGGAGTAAGAGAGAATTCTAACCTCGTCAATAAATATAATTGATGGAGCCTCTTTCTTTTTCCGGACAAAGAGATCTCGAACACGGGAAGCTCCCATGCCAACGTACAATTCTACAAACTCACTTGCAGAACAACTTATAAAGGGCACTTCAGCTTCGCCCGTCATAGCATTTGCTAAAAGAGTCTTACCTGTCCCAGGAACGAACTGCTTATCTATGGAGGAGGGTTTTGGGGGTGATAAACAAGTAGAATGAGAACCTGACATAATCTTGGACTTGGCGATCAATGGTTTAATAGGAACTTTGATCAAACAATACCCAAACTTCAAAAAGAAGCAAGGAGAAATCTCCATAACAAGTCTTTTAGGTGCCTAGAATTAGTAGTTTCTCATCACATAAAGAGCTGCTTTATTTGTTGATTGTTACAACTGCTATCAAGCCAATTTCTATATCCACACTCAACACCGACGTTATACGTAGAAAACTAATATTTTCACATCACTTTTTGATATTTTCCACACGTATGACCCACATATTAGCCAATAAAAATTTGACACAACATCTAACATGTGGATCCTACGTGTTGAAATATCGATAACTCTTTCCATATAAGTATCCACATTGAGATGATTTATGAAAAGGTCAGATACTTGTAAACAAAAAAACAATTAAAGAAGCACTTCACCAAACATTGAGATTTGAGAGTGAGTCTACTACTTAATTTTACAACTCCTGGACATTAAAAATCCCCACGTCAGTCGGTTAATCGATTAGATGAAAGTATAATAGGATTTAAAATGAGTCACTAAATCTTAAAGATGATTAAGTACCAAAAAAGAAGGTTCAAGTTATTTTATATTTTTTGGATATGCTTCAATTACAGATGGTGGAACCAGAGAAAATAGAGGGAAAAATGAAGAAAAAAATAACACTCGGGTAAAATCAGATTCTATACTTGTCATACCTGGACAGTTTTACCCAGCCTCATTTCATCAGCAAGAATTCTATTCCAATGATTATTATATAGTGAAACCAATCACCTTAGTCCATTCATTTGGTACCTGAATGCAAAACTATAGTTAAAAAACAACTCAAAATAGTGGATGATAAGAGAAACTATTCTATGTTAACACCTTACGCATCTTATATTGCAATATTAGAAAAAAAAAAGCATATATAATATATTGTGTTATATTATAGAACAAAAGCAACACTAGAGCTGCTTGACATTATGCATATAGGCATACTATTTCTGTAATGAACTCTTTAAAATACTCAAACATATATATGAACATAAAAAGGTAATCAAGAGAAAAGATCTCATATCTGAAACACACCCATCTCTGTCAAGAAATCTGTTGCGGGCCACATGGAAAATCATAGGTTGTGTGACACCCCCAAAATAGGTCCATTCCATCCAACCCATTCTGAGTCGTCAAATACATGGTACAGAAATAACTACAACTTTATTATTACAACATATAAACTGTGAGTTTAAATACAGATATTGCCATCTAGACAATATCCACACGCAAATAAATCCCCATCATAATTATTGATACATTATTTTACAAAAATGGTGAAGACTACTAAACAACTCTCTCTAGAACCTTCATTCCATACCCCGACTAGTAATCGCCACATTCTCGCCTCCTGAGAAGAAAAATGGAACAAAAAGGAAAAGGGTGAGCTCAACTAGCTCAGTAAAGAATATTATGACTAAGATAATATATAACAAATTTTCGTTAGTCTTCAACAGGGAAAAATCTAATAGAATACAATAGACAACCAGTTTTAAATCAACAACTGCAGCCGAAACAACAATTCATTAGAAGAGTTAAGTAGAGAATGCAAACTACTATCTTCTATATATGAATTTAAAAGTTCATCGTCGATATTCTATCCCTGTAACATCAATCAATATATATCTGGAATCAAATATTCATCTTTGCACTACAGGCCAAAGATATTCATCAGTTGGTCATGTTCATCTAAACACATGTTCATCTTTGCACTACGGGCCAAAGATATTCATCAAGAAATCATTCATCTTTGCACTACAGGCCAAAGATATTCAATTATATCATCATTTAGGACTGAGGATGATAAAAAATATTTTAAAAGAAATGAATCCAGTGAAATAAAAGAATAAATATTAAAGATTCGTATTTCAGCTATCCCATGTCCAAAAATACCTCATAAATAATCATAGTGGAGTAAAATTAAAGAATGATTAAAACATGGATACAATCAAAGCTATTATCCACAATAGATATTTTAGACAAAAAGAAGAAATTTCATTTTTCGGTGAATAGTGACGTATACGTGAATAGTGCTGTATACGTGAATAGTAACTCCGACACCAAAAGATAGAAATTTCACAAAAACATCATCATGCTTCGTGAATAGTACTCATGAATAGTAACTCATGAATTGTAACTCCTGAATAATAACTCATGAATAGTAATCCCGACATGAAAAAGTTCCAAATTTGATAAAAAGTTCCAACCAATATTTCAGCATAATGATATTGAAGAAATAATATCATTTGAGAAGAAAATAACATCCCTTACCTCGAAAGATCAGTACTTCTAGCTGAAACACCGGATATAGGCTATGACTTGAACTTGCACCGTATAGCAATACTCAAAGTATACTCAAAATACTCACAAGAATACGCTCGATAATATAGAGAGAGAAAACTTCAGTTTCTGGTGTGATTTTCAATTCTAACCTAAGCACCCTATTTATAGGAAAATGCTTAGAACACCAAAGTAGAAAATTTATTAAATATTATTATTATTTCTACAACTTCCTACGCCAACCTAGAATCTGATTTCAGCAATTAAAACACATGCAAGACCCACACTCAAATCACCAAAAACGTTTTTCATATTAAAAATATTTTAAACTTCCAAAAATCAATTATTTCATAGCTTCGGAACTTCAATAATTCATAATAAATAGCCCTTTTATCAGAAAATTCGAATATCGTGACTTTTTATAGGAAATTCAATTCTCTACAACTTTGCAGAAGAAAAGTTTTCTAAATTCCAAACAAAAATTGATCGAAATCCATAAACGGACGATTTTACAGGCTATAATTAAATTTCAGTCAATAAATGGGGTCCACCGACATGTTTAACATGTTTTAAACATTTATGGTAACAAAAATACTCCTCCTCCACATATACTCATATATCCCACATTCATCGTAAAAATATCATCATTATTATATTATTAAAATATAATAATATATTTAAATGAATTATTTTATCAGAAAAAGATAAAATTTCAATTTTCAACAATTGTCACATTAAAAATTTTCTCCATCTATATCCACATAAAATCAATATTTTCCTCATCATATGAATCAATAACTAATTATTCACATATAATATTACAGAATCACAATATTGACAATCAGGCAGTTCCTAGGAAAGAGGGGGCTTTCCAATAAGGATCTCTCCTTACTGGCGCGCAATTAGGTGACCAAACCTCTCTTTAGACAGAACTTTCTAGACATTGCCAATAATGTTATCCAATAATATTATTCAGATAATATGAATTATTGCTCCGATAATGAAAAATACTGTGTAATGACAATTTATTAAAACAACAGTAATATAAAATATCAATGCAGTAATTATTGAATCAATAAAATAAAATACTGAACAGTAATTACTGTAACAATTATTGAGTAGTGCCTTCTTACGTAAGAATCAATAATTGGGGCAATACCGTGTGCTACTGTTCAACAACGCGTATTACTGTGTTTTAACCACCGGGTATTCCAACAGTATTAACGGTAACAACTACGCCGTTATTTATAAACAACTTATATTTGTCATTTTCTTCATCAAATCGCTTTCCGTTATGGGGCCTACAAAAGGCTACGACGTCGTACGAATATTCCCCGACAGTACGAATATTCCACGACCAAACGAATATTCTCCGACAATAATGAATATTTTATAACCACTTGCTTATTCGAAATATTTGCGTATTTTATCCATAACTATCCACATTAATCAAATCAACCCTTACTATTTCAAAATAATAAATAGAGGAAAATAAATTTCATTTATTAATAATTTGGGGTCTTACAATCTCCCTTCCTTATGAAATTTCATCCTCGAAATTGACGTACGTACCTGGTGTTTCGAAAAGATGAGAATACCTCGCTTTTATTTCTGTTTCCAACTCCCAGGTCATTTCCTCAATAGCATGGTTTCTTCATAAAACTTTAACTTGTGGTATAACCTCGGTACATAGGACATGTTCTTTCCTATCCAAGATCTTGACAGGTACCTCCTCGTACGTTAAGTCTTCGGCTATCTCGTCCGATTCTAACTCAATGACGTGGTTCGGGTCGTCCACATATTTACGTAACATCGATACGTGAAAAATGTTATGAACACGCGTCATACTTGGCGGTAAAACGAGTCTATAGGCCACAGTTCCTATTCGATCGAGAATTTCAAATGGATTAATAAATCAAAGGTTTGAGCTTTCCTCACCTCACCGATTCTCGCTTTTGAAATAACAACTTCTTGCACCTCCTTCTTCAAATTCATCAGCTCCGGTGTGTAGCTTGAGCATCTTTAACTTTATCGATTAAAGTCGATTATACTCGTATATCATCACGTGGGTACCTAGAGTTTTCATCTCCATCTCTATTATTTGTAAATTATACGAAATGAGTCTTTGACAATATCGTACTCGTACTTGCATACGATCTTCTACTCAACACGTCAGCTACCACGTTCGCTTTTCCAGGATGGCATAGTCAGAACATGTGCTGAAATGAGTCTCCTCTTGAGTTCTTTGAAGCTCTTCCCACATTCCTTGCTCCATTCGAATTTTGTATCTCTACGAGTCAGCTGCGTTAATGGAATAGCGATTCGAGAATATCCTTCAACGAATCTCCGATAATAACCAACTAAGCCTAGAAAGCTACGTATTTCGATTACCGACTTAGGTTGTTCTCAACTGTGACTCATATCCCAACCTTGGATAGCACGTTACAATGACACCTATCAGTTTACTATCGCACGAATATGGTGTCCCCTACGGAGAGTCTGGCTTCGGTGCATTCCACAAAGGAAGTCACCAGATAAAGGCTCAGGTACCAAATTCTATAGTTGAATTTTTAACTCCTGAAGTTCAATAGGAGCCATTCGATATGAGATTTTAGAAATGAGTTTTGTACCGGGTTCAAAGTCGATACAAAATTTCATATCAGGCTTTGGGAGTAAGCCAAGAAATTCTTCAGGAAATACGTCAAGGATTTTACCAACAACAGAAATATCATTCAAATCTGACGTATTTTTGTTCAAGTCCATGACATGGGCTGAGAAAACTTGACATCCGTAATAAACGAATGACCTCATGGCTTAATATGAAAATATTTGACTACAATGGTTTGATTGCTTGAATTCGAATAACAGGTTGCTTAGAAATATAAAAAATTGTGACAACCCGATATTTTCTATATAAATAAATCATAAATTTTGCGTATAATTTTTTTTTATTATTATTTTAAGGATGAGTATTTGTACAAGATTGTGTGTATATGTATTTATGTGGTAAATAAAAATATATTTATTACATGAATAATTACAAGCAAATTTATTTTAGAATTATTAATTATTATAAAGTATATTTTTATAATAATTAATTTTAAGATAGAAATGTTTTTATTAATTATTTTCCCTGAATATATAATCATATATTATTTAAATAATAAATGAAGTGATTTTTAGAATAAATATAATAATTATTTTATTATATGAAATTTTGTACAAATTATTAAGTTAAATATTTTACCTTAATTATTGAGGTTAAATATGAGAGAATAATCAGATATGGAATCCAAACCCTAATTTTGGATTATTGTCATGGTATTAGAATAATAATATAATATTAATTATATTTTGATTTTTCAGTGCTATGAATGTGTACGGTATGTCCGTATTAATAATGGTTGGTCAATTACGATGTATTTTGACCAAACCCTAGTAATGATGTTAAACCCTAATTTGAGATCCAAATTAGAGTATAAGGTTATTTTATAAGTATATAATATTAATTATATCGTGTATTAATGTATTAATTAGGTAAACCCTAATTAAAATTCTGGAAACCCTAATTGCTATAATTAGTAACCCTAATTCAAAATTAGAGTTTGAGATTGTTGGTAAGTATGGATAATGTGATTAATTCACAAGTATTATAATTGTTAAATTTAGAAACCCTAAATTATTAAACCCTAATTTCTTATAACTAGAAACCCTAATCCGAAAACCTAAACAGGAGATTTGATTTGTCAAGAATTGTGTTACTATGATTAATATCAAGTGTGATAAACTTTAATTACTAATTAAGGTAAACCTAATTAGTAAATTAAAACCCTAATGAAACCCTAATTAACATTTTGAGGCATTACTTCTAGAAACCCTAATTGCTAAATTAGCAAAGTCAATGATAATTATATAATCTAAACCCTAATGTTACTGTATAAAGTAATTAGAAAGTTAATCTAATTAACAAACCTAAATTGTCTAAATATTAGAAACTAAAATTTAGTGTTTTATTTTATTATTTTTGTAATAAACCCTAATTGCTAAATCCTAAATTTGAAATCCTAGTTGCTAAATCTTTAAGGGTTAAATGTTAAATCCTAAACACTAAAATGTCTAAACCCTAAACCCTAAAACAATTTTCTAGAAATTTAAGGAAAAGACCAAAATGCCCCTCTTGCATTATTAAGCTAGAATTTATAGGTTTTGACATTAGGGGTGGTGGTTCACCAAACCAACAACTCCTAACCACTCTAATTGACAGCAACAAGCTAGCAAATCAGCCAATTCATGAATCTAGTGGCCTATATATAGATTGAGAGAGAGAAAAAAATTCTTTTGTTCATTATATTTTGCACAACAACTTGCTAAACTCTCTCAAGTCCCAAACCTCTGAAATTTGTTGATAATATCAGTCACAAACACAGCCCCACGTCCATCCCTAACAAATCAGAAGCCTCGAATCATCAATTGATCATAAAAGGTATAAAAACCCTAGCCTTAAATCTGTCCAAAATTTTGTGTTAGATGTTGGTTTTTGTTGTTGTAATATGTTATATGTAGTCTCTAGTAATGATTTGGGTTGGTATTGCATAGACCCATAACATCTAAATGATCAGATTCACGTTTTTCCAAAAATCTGGAAAAATTTTCTGGTGATTTAACAGAGAATGTCAGGCCCTATAACTCTCGGGTTGTTTATTATTTGTGTTGTTTTTAAGTTGTTCTATGTAGTATGTGAGGT
Organism: Panax japonicus; assembly: GCA_020205505.1. Lineage (NCBI taxonomy): Eukaryota > Viridiplantae > Streptophyta > Magnoliopsida > Apiales > Araliaceae > Panax > Panax japonicus. The sequence continues at coordinate 10,189,559 of CM035099.1, forward strand.
GCTCTTTAATATGCAAAAAGAATCATGCTCATATCTGTTATAGATCGGGAGTTATTCTTGGTCAAAAATCGTTGACCGAACTACCTAAAACCGCAAACCCAGAATTATTTTGCAATTTTCGTGGTGAACTTTGACTGGTTATTTCCTGTTAGATATGTTGTTGTTATATGTATGTTAAGCGTTATAGTTCTAGTATTACATGAGGTTTACACACCGGAAGTGATAGATCACAAAAATGTTACACGGATTGCAAGTTATTGGCGATCAAAGGTGGTCAGTCGGTCTGTTCTTCAATTCTGGGAAACCCAGAAATGAAGAACAGCCTCTGACAGTAAGTTTGAACGATTAGATCTGGTTGGTGTTATGTGATTTGTCTATGTTGGTTGATGTATCTTGTAATTTTGTATTTGTACTACATAATCTAACCAAAACCGAGCCAAGAATCACAACACACACGATTTTAATTCCGGTCAAACCTAGCCCCTCACCACTACCAGAAAATTTTTGGGTAGCTCAAGAACACCTATAGCGACAGAAAGTGTCGCTATAGGCCTTTAGAGACAGTTTTATTAATAATTTTTAGAAATTAATAAAAAAATAGAAAAAAAATAGTTTTTAATTATTAAAAATACAAAATAAATTATTAAAAATTATTTTAAATTCTGAAAATTAGTTTTTAATTATTTTAAATATATTTCATAAATATTTAATATTTTTGGAATATTAAAAGTAATTAATTTATTTAATTATAATATTAAATAAATTATTTAAAAATTATTTTAATATTTGAAAAATCATTTAAAATTATATTATGGTATAAGAAAATAATTTAAGTTATTTTTGATAACTTTTAATATTATGTGATAATTTTCATTAATAAATTAAATATTAATGATAATTAAGTTATTTATTAAATGAATTAAATAAATGAATTAAAAATGATTTTATTATATTAAAAATCATTTTAAATAATAATAAGGTATTTAAAAATATTTTAAGTTATAAAATATAACTTTTAATATTTAAAGGTAAATTTCATTAATTAATTATTATTAATGATATTAAATTTATTTAATAATTATATTAAATAATTTAGTTTAAAAATGATTTTAATATTATAATAATCATTTTAAATGGAAATAAAATGTTTAAAGATATTTTAAGTTATAAAATATAACTTTTAATATTTAAAGGATATTTCATTAATAATTTAATATTAATGATATTTAATGATTAATGATATTAAATTTATTTAATAATTATATTAAATAAATAGTTTAAAAATGATTTTATTTATTTAAAAATCATTTAAAAAGGATGATAATGATTTAAAAATATTTTAAGTTATAATTAATGACTTTTAATATTTGGATAAATAGTTCATTAATATTTAAATATTAATGGTAATTATTTAATAGTGATTTTAAATATTTTAAAAATCATTTAAGGGTATTATAAATACTTTAAAAATATTTTGAGTTATTATACATAACTTTAATATTTTGGCAATGGTTTCATTAATAGTTTAATAATAATTAAATATTAATGATAATAGAATTGTGTGATATTTAAATCATTTAATAATGATTCTGATATTTCAAAAATTATAATAAATGATAATAATTATTTAATAATTATTATAAGGCCATGAAAAATAGTGCGACTGGTGTTTAAGTTATCCAAATGGATATTGAACTACGGATTAGAGTCTTAGACTCGATATTTAACCGATAAAGCTGTCGGTAGACCGACATAGATCAGAAATTGATCTGGACTTAGATAAATTGGTTAATTAACTGTTTATTTGTGATTCAATAGTTATCAAGGTTGTATGACAATGTGATTAGGAAGGTGTTGATGTTTGATTATGAGTCAACGATTGTTGAACATGTGTGATAATGTGAATAGGGAATGTGCTGACTGCAATAGGCAGTGTTGTGTGTACGTTATGTTGTACTAATCAGTAAAATAATCTGATTAATGTTAGGTGATTTCATAAAAGATAAAACTAAGTTGCAAAGTGTAAGCAGCGCATCAGGCAAGTATCCTAACTTTGCATTTTCTTTATGCAATGGACAGAAGTGAGAAATTCAGAATTAATGTTATTATTGTACAGATTGTTAAACTTATATTATATAAGCCCATTGACTATCAACATGCTAGTATATGATAATTCAGTTATATATTCTGTTCGTTAATTTCTATAAATGATTATTCAAGTGTCCCCACTTGGATAAACATTGTATTCAATCGCATGTTGATACGCCTTTGATATACATATATGTTGAATTATATAAGACCTTTGTTATAAAAACCCAACATGAATGAACATCCCGATAATGGGAAAAAATTTATGCGCTACGGCGGACAAAGGATGAACGATAATATCATTCTAACAATGTAGTATTGATCAATACAGGGTACAACGGGGCTGATCACCCTCCGTGCCCGTAAGCAATGGTCGGTTTACAGATGAATTTCTGTTCAAACCCTTTCAAAAATAAAAACAATGTTCAAAGTATGTCACAGAAACCTCATGTATAGACAATACACAGTTTCAAAAATTTGAACGAGGGTTGTTATGTTATTATTCTTGGTACAGATTACTTCACAACTACTGACTAGTTGTAGAAGAATATTATAAAGAAAACATTTAAATTCTTTCAGCTTATATATATATATAATACTTGTTGGGCAATCAAATGCTCATCCTTGCTTAATTTAAATGTTTTCAGCTAAGTGTGAAGAACCAGAAGGCTCATGCCGAAGCAAGGGAAAGGGAAAGTTAACCAAATAAGATTTGTGGTATTGTTTGTAATAGTTATAGATTATGAAGACTATGATATATATTTATTTATATTATGATATGTAATGAATGTTTAAAGGTTACGTACCTGGGAGATAGACTCTGATGTATTTATAAATTTAAGTTTAAGTTTTATATTATTGTTATTATTATTAGTAGTATTCCGCTCATAGAAATGGTATCGTGAAGTACCGAGTTCGGATTTCAAGTATCCGGGTTCGGGGACTTTACAAAAACTAACAACTTTACGAAAGTAATCAATTTCGGCATGATGAGTAGTTAACCTTAAAATCACATCAAAAGCAAATATCTCTATAGAAATAAGGTTAACAGGTAATGTGATAGTGCCAACCTGAATCAAGCAAAATTTCTAAACAACGGATGTAATGAAAGTTTCTCCTAACGGAGTCTCCATAAATAGGTCAAAGTCTAATTTCTCCGTAGTCAAGTTCAAACGTTGAGCGCAAGAAAGAGAGATAAAAGAATGGGTAGAACCGGTATCTAGTAAGGTATAAACTTCGCAAGAATTTATAATTAACTAACCCATGCTAACTTCGTTCGGGTTCCTCGCATTTTGACCGGTCACGACAAACGCTCTTCCAGGAACCGTTGACTTTGACTTTTCTGGGACATCCTTTTGAGTAACCATTCCCGCTGGACTGGGTTTCGATACTGTACAATCTCGAGCGATATGTCCTTCTTTTCCACAATTATAGCATACCTTAAAATGTTGTGGGCAGTTTGGGCTGATATGTCCCTCTTGCCCGCATTTGTAACATACGACCGGTGGTCTTTCTCCTCCCTTGGAACCAGTTGCTACTGGCACTGACGTCTTCACATGGTCGTTGTTGAATCTACTCTTTTTAAAATCTCCTCCCGACTCGCTTCTTCTATTTTCATGGCCATAATTACCACCAGAGTGGTTACCGCCTTTGTCTGTATTCTTCTTTCTCCGCTGGTTATCGTTATTCTGATGACTGCTATCTTTGGTATGATCCTGGTTATGGTCCCTCAGTTAAACGTACTCGTTATCTCGCTCTAACAACTGAGCCCTGTTGACAACATCTGAATAGAGAGAAAATTTATGAGAAATGAGATACAGACGTATGCCGGGTTTCAAACCTCTCAGAAACATCCGCGTCATACGTTCCTCATTCTCCACCAAATGAGGTGCAAACCTGGATAACTCCGCGAACTTCGCCTCGTACTGGGACACCGTCATGTTATTCTGCTCCAGTCTAATAAACTCCACTTCCTTCATATGACGAATACTTTCAGGGAAGTACTTGTCATTGAACTGTTTCTGAAACGTCTCCCATGACATGCTGAGTGCAGCTGGATGGGTACACTTCACAGATTCCCACCAGTAATCTGCCTCGTTACGGAACATAAAAGTAGTGAATGGAACTTTCTGTTCCTCCGTGTATCCCAAGACATCGAATATCTTGGTAATTTGTTTGACCCACGTCTCCGCCTTAATCGGATCCGGTTTTCCCCAGAATTCTGGTGGTCCCAACTCTTTGAACTACTTGGCTATGACCACACGTGAATTGCTATCATTTTATCCTGTATTTTGAACATGAGTCTCCCTCGTTTGATTTTGCATGAACTGCAAAAAACTTCTAAACATCCCCTCGTTCATCATCTGCTCAGTGGTGTTGTTCACAGGAGGTACATTGCCAGCCTGTTGCACGTTCTCCTCGTTGGTAAGTACAGGCATCTCCACGGTCTCATTTACTCCACTGTTAATATTCTCAGTCGACATTCTCAAATACTGTCATAAAACAAGGGTTAATTAAGGAAATCAATATATCACATAATATCCCTATATACTAACCAACTAACAAATAAGCTTAGGTAGGACACACTAGCGAAGGATTTATTCGTCTCTCCCCTCCTAGTTCTATTCTCCGATCTCCACCAGAGATCATATCCCTAAGCTCTGATACCAACTGTGACACCCCCAAAATAGGTCCATTCCATCCAACCCATTCTGAGTCGTCAAATACATGGTAAAGAAATAACTACAACTTTATTATTACAACATATAAACTGTGAGTTTAAATACAGATATTGCCATCTAGACAATATCCACACGCAAATAAATCCCCATCATAATTATTGATACATTATTTTACAAAAATGGTGAAGACTACTAAACAACACTCTCTAGAACCTTCATTCCATACCCCGACTAGTAATCGCTACATTATCGCCTCCTGAGAAGAAAAATGGAACAAAAAAGAAAAGGATGAGCTCAACTAGCTCAGTAAAGAATATTATGACTAAGATAATATATAACAAATTATCGTTAGTCTTCAATAGGGAAAAATCTAATAGGATACAATAGACAACCAGTTTTAAATCAACAACTGCAGCGGAAACAACAATTCATTAAAAGAGTTAAGTAGAGAATGCAAACTACTATCTTCTATATATGAATTTAAAAGTTCATCGTCGATATTCTATCCCTGTAACATCAATCAATATATATCTGGAATCAAATATTCATCTTTGCACTACAGGCCAAAGATATTCATCAGTTGGTCGTGTTCATCTAAACACCTGTTCATCTTTGCACTACGGGCCAAAGATATTCAGCAAGAAATCATTCATCTTTGCACTACAGGCCAAAGATATTCAGTTATATCATCATTTAGGACTGAAGATGATGAAAAATATTTTAAAAGAAACGAATCCAGTGAAACAAAAGAATAAATATTAAGGATTCGTATTTCAGCTATCCCATGTCCAAAAATACCTCATAAATAATCTTAGTTGAGTAAAATTCAAGAATGATCAAAACATGGATACAATCAAAGCTATTATCCACAATAGATATTTTAGACGAAAAGAAGAAATTTCATTTTTCGGTGAATAGTGACGTATACGTGAATAGTAACTCCGACACCAAAAGATAGAAATTTCACAAAAAACATCATCATGCTTCGTGAATAGCACTCATGAATAGTAACTCGTGAATAGTAACTCATGAATAGTAACTCGTGAATAGTAACTCATGAATAGTAATCCCGACATGAAAAAGTTCCAAATTTGATAAAAAGTTTCAACCAATATTTCAGCATAATGATATTGAAGAAATAATATCATTTGAGAAGAAAATAACATCCCTTACCTCGAAAGATCAGTACTTCTAGCTGAAACACCGGATATAGGCTATGACTTGAACTTGCACCGTATAGCAATACTCAAAGTATACTCAAAATACTCACAAGAATACGCTCGATAATATAGAGAGAGAAAACTTCAGTTTCTGGTGTGATTTTCAATTCTAACCTAAGCACCATATTTATAGGAAAATGCTTAGAACACCAAAGTAGAAAATTTATTAAATATTATTATATTATTATTATTATTTCTACAACTTCCTACGCCAACCTAGAATCTGATTTCAGCAATTAAAACACATACAAGACCCACACTCAAATCACCAAAAATGTTTTTCATATTAAAAATATTTCAAACTTCCAAAAATCAATTATTTCATAGCTTCGGAACTTCAATAATTCATAATAAATAGCCCTTTTATCAGAAAATTCGAATCTCGCGACTTTTTATAGGAAATTCAATTCTCTACAACTTTACAGAAGAAAAGTTTTCCAAATTCCAAACATAAATTGACCGAAATCCATAAACGGGCGATTTTACAGGCTATAATTAAATTTCAGTCAATAAATGGGGTCCACCGACATGTTTAACATGTTTTAAATATTTATGGTAACAAAAATACTCCTCCTCCACATATACTCATATATCCCACATTCATCGTAAAAATATCATCATTATTATATTATTAAAATATAATAATATATTTAAATGAATTATTTTATCAGAAAAAGATAAAATTTCAATTTTCAACAATTGTCACATTAAAAATTTTCTCCATCTATTTCCACATAAAATCAATATTTTCCTCATCATATGAATCAATAACTAATTATTCACAAATAATATTACAGAATTACAATATTGACAACCAGACAGTTCCCAGGAAAGTGGGGGCTTTCCAATAAGGATCTCTCCTTACTGGCGCGCAATTAGGTGACCAAACCTCTCCTTAGACAGAACTTTCTAGACATTGCCAATAATGTTATCCAACAATATTATTCAGATAATATGAATTATTGCTCCGATAATGGAAAATACTGTGTAATGACAATTTATTGAAACAACAGTAATATAAAATATCAATGCAGCAATTATTGAATTATTAAAATAAAATATTGAACAGTAATTACTGTAAAAATTATTGAGTAGTGCCTTCTTACGTAAGAATCAATAATTGGTGCAATATCATGTGCTACTGTTCAACAACGCGTATTACTGTGTTTTAACCACCGGGTATTCCAACAGTATTAACGGTAACAACTACGCCTTTATTTATAAACAACTTATATTTGTCATTTTTTTCATCCAATCATTTTCCGTTATGGGGCCCAAAAAAGGCTGCGCCGTCGTACGAATATTCCCCGACAGTACGAATATTCCACGACCAAACGAATATTCTTCGACAATAATGAATATTTTATAACCACTTGCTTATTCGAAATATTTGCGTATTTTACCCATAATTATTCACATTAATCAAATCAATTAAATAAGCAAGTGGTTATAAAATACTCATTGTTATCGGAGAATATTCGTTTAGTCGTGGAATATTCTTGTTGTCGGGGAATATTCGTACAACGACACAGCCTTGTGTAGGCCCCATAACAGAAAGCGATTGGTTGAATAAAATGACACGTATAAGTTGTTTATAAATAACGGCGTAGTTGTTACCGTTAACACTGTTGGAATACTCGGTGGTTAAAACACAGTATTGTTAAACAGTAGCACGCGATATTGAACCAATTATTGATTCTTACGTAATAAGGCATTACTCAATAATTGTTACAGTAATTACTGTTCAGTATTTTATTTTATTGATTCAATAATTGCTGCGTTGATTTTTTTTATATTACTGTTGTTTCAATAATTATCACTACACAGTATTTTTCATTATCGAAGAAATAATTCATATTATCTGAATAATATTATTAGAAAATATTATTGGCAATGTCTAGAAAGTTTTGTCTAAGGAGAGGTTTGGTCACCTAATTGCGCGCCAGTAAGGAGAAATCTTTATTGGAAAGCCCCCTCTTTCCTGGGAACGGCCTGGTTGCCAGTACTGTGATTCTGTAATATTATTTGTGAATAATTAATTATTGATTTATATGATGAGAAAAATATTGATTTTATGTAGATATAGATGGAGAAAATTTTTAAGGTGACAATTGTTAAAAATTGATTTTTATCTTTTCTGATAAAATAATATTTTATTATATTATTATAATATAATAATGGTGATATTTTTTTAATGAATATGGGATATATGAGTATACGAGGAGAAAGAATATTTTTGTTGCAATAAATGTTTAAAACATGTTAAACATGTCGGCGGACCCCATTTCTTGACAAAAATTTGATTATAGACTGTAAAATCGCCCGTTTATGGATTTCGGACAATTTCTATTTGGAATTTGGAAAAACTTTCTTCTGCAAAGTTGTAGATAATGGAATTTCCTATGGAAAGTAGCGAGATTCGAATTTTCTGATAAAAGTGCTATTTATTATGAATTATTGAAGTTCCGTAGTTTCGAAATAATTGATTTTTGGAAGTTTTAAATAATTATTTTAAGAAAAATGTTTTTCTTACTTTTTTTAGAAGGCTAGCATGTGTGAATTGCTGAAATTCAGATTTCAAGGAGTACGTATAATATTTTTATAAATATTAATATTTTATTAAATTTTCTGCTTTGGTGTTCTAATCATTTTCCTATAAATAGAGTGCTTAGGTTAGAATTGAAAATCACACCAGAAACTGAAGTTTTCTCTCTCTATAATATCGAGTGTATTCTTGTGAGTATTTTGAGTATACTTTGAGTATTGTTATACGGTATAAGTTCAAGACATAGCCTATATCCGGTGTTTTAACTAGAAGTACTGTCTTTCGAGGTAAGGGATGTTATTTTCTTCTCAAATGATATTATTTCTTCAATATCATTATGCTGAAATATTGGTTGGAACTTTTTATCAAATTTGGAACTTTTTCATGTCAGGGTTACTATTCATGAGTTACTATTCATCCATTACTATTCACGAATTACTATTCACGAGTACTATTTACGAAGCATGATTATGTTTTTTTTGTGAAATTTCTATCTTTTGGTGTCAGAGTTACTATTCATATATATGACACTATTCACATATACGGCACTATTCACAAATACGGCACTATTCACCGAAAAATGAAATTTCTTCTTTTCGTCCAAAATATCTATTCAGGACACTAGCTTTGATTGTATCCATGTTTTGATCATTCTTGAATTTTACCCCACTCTGGTTATTTATGAAGTATTTTTGAATGGAAATTGTTTAAAGTACGAATCCTTAATGTTTGTTCTTTTGCTTCACTAGATTCGTTTTTTTTAAAATATTTTTCATCATCCTCAGTCGTAAATGATGATATAACTGAATTTCTTTGGCCTGTAGTGCAAATATGAATGATTTCTTGATGAATATCTTTGGCCCTTAGTGCAAAGATGAACAGGTGTTGAGATTAACATGACCGACTGATTAATATTTTGGCCCGTAGTGCAAAGATGAACAGGTGTTTAGATGAACATGACCAACTGATGAATATCTTTGGCCTGTAGTGCAAAGATGCATATTTGATTCCAGATATATATTGATTGATATTACAGGGATAAAATATCGACGATGAACTTTTAAATTCATATATAGAAGATAGTAGTTTGCATTCTCTACTTAACTCTTCTAATGAATTATTATTTCTGCTGCGAAGATTGATTTAAAACTGGTTGTCTATTGTATTCTATTAGATTTTTCCCTGTTGAGGACTAACGATAATTTCTTCTATATTATCTTTGTCATAATGTTCTTTACTGGGTTAGTTGAGCTCACCCTTTTTCTTGTTGTTACATTTTTCTTCTCAGGAGGTGAGAATGTAGCGAGTACTAGTCGGGGTGTGGAATGATGGTTCTAGAAGTGGTTCTAGTAGTCCTCACTATTCTGTAGAATAGTGTATTAATAATTGTAATGAGGACTTATTTGAGTGTGAATATTGTCTAGATGTCAAAATTTGTATTTAAACTCACAGTTTTTATGTTGTATTAATAAAGTTGTAGTTTTTTCTGTACCATGTATTTTGACGACTCAAGATGGGTGTTGTATACCTATTTTGGGGGCGTCACAGTTGGTATCAGAGCTTAGGGATATGATCTCTGGCGGAGATCAGGGAATAGAACTAGGAGGGTAGAGACGAGTAAATTCTTCGCTAGTGTGTACTACTTAAGGTTATTTGTTAGTTGGTCAGTATATAGGGATATTATGTGATATATTGATTTCATTAATTAACCCTTGTTTTATGACAGTATTTGAGAATGTCGACTGAGAATATTAACAGTGGAGTAAATGAGACCGTGGAGACGCATGTACTCACCAACGAGGAGAACGTGCAACAGGCTGGCAATATTCCTCCTGTAAACAACACCATTGAGTGCTTTTGCAGTTCATGAAAAACCAGACGAGGGAGACTCGTGTACAGAATACGGGTGGAAATGATAGCAACGCGCGGCTTGTCACGGCCAAGCAATTCAAACAGTTGGGACCACCAGAATTTAAGGGAAGGCCGGATCTGATCATAGCGGAAATATGGGTCAAGCAAATTACCAAGATATTCGATGTCTTGGGATGCACGGAGGAACAGAAGGTTCCATTCGCCACCTTTATGTTCCGTGGCGAGGCAGACTACTGGTGGGAGTCTGTGGAACGGACCCAGCCTGCCGCACTTAGCATGTCTTAGGAAACGTTTCAGAAACTTTTCAACGAAAAATACTTTCCTGAAAGTATTCGCTATATGAAAGAGGTAGAGTTTATTAGACTAGTACAAAACAACATGACGGTGTCCCAATACGAGGTGAAGTTCGCAGAGTTATCCAGGTTTGCACCTCATTTGGTAGAGAATGAGGAACGAATGACGAGGATGTTTCTGAGAGGTTTAAAATCCGAGATTCGGCAATATCTTATCTCTCATAAATTTTCTTTATATTCAGATGTTGTCAACAGGGCTCAATTATTAGAGCGAGATAGCGAGTACGTTCAACCAAGAGACCAAAATCAGGATCATACCTGTAAGACCCCAACTTATTATTAATGAAATTTAATTTTCTCTATTTATTATTTTGAAATAGTAAGGGTTGATTTGATTAATGTGGATAGTTATGGGTAAAATACGCAAATATTTCAAAATAAGCAAGTGGTTATAAAATATTCATTGTTGTCGGGGAATATTCGTTTGGTCGTGGAATATTCTTGCTGTCTGGGAATATTCGTACGACGACGCAGTCTTTTGTGGGCCATATAACGGAAAGCGATTGGATGAAGAAAATGACAAATATAAGTTGTTTAAAAATAACGGCGTAGTTGTTACCGTTAATACTGTTAAAATACTCGGTGGTTAAAACACAGTAGCACATGGTATTGCACCAATTATTGATTTTTAAGTAAGAAGGCACTACTCAATAATGGTTACAGTAATTATTGTTCAGTATTTTATTTTATTGATTTAATAATTGTTGCGTTGATATTTTATATTGCTGTTGTTTCAATAATTGTCATTACACAGTATTTTTTTATCGAAGCAATAATTCATATTATCTGAATAATATTATTAAATAACATTATTGGCAATGTCTAGAAAGTTCTGTCTAAGGAGAGGTTTGGTCACCTAATTGTGCGCCAGTAAGCAGAAATTCTTATTGGAAAGCCCCCTCTTTCCTAGGAACTGCCTGGTTGTCAATATTGTGATTCTGTAATATTATTTGTAAATAATTAATTATTGATTTATATGATGAGAAAAATATTGATTTTATGTGGATATAGATGGTGAAAATTTTTTAATGTGACAATTGTTGAAAATTGAAATTTTATCTTTTTCTGATAAAATAATTCATTTAAATATATTATTATATTTTAATAATATAATAATGATGATATTTTTATGAAAAATTTGGGATATATGAGTATATGTGGAGGAGTATTTTTGTTACCAAAAATATTTAAAACATGTTTTATGTGTCGGTGGACCCCATTTCTTGACTGAAATTTGATTATAGCCTGTAAAATCGCTCGTTTATGGGTTTCGGTTAATTTTTGTTTGGAATTTGGAAAACCTCTCTTCTGCAAAGTTGTAGAGAATTGAATTTTCTATAAAAACTCGCGAGATTCGAATTTTTTGACAAAAAGGCTATTTATTGTGAATTATTGAAGTTCCGAAGTTCCGAAATATTTGATTTTTGAAAGTTTTAATTATTTTTATTTACAAAAACGTGTTTTTCATTTTGTTTCACTAATTTAACATGTGTAGGAGCTAAATTCAGTTGGCAAGTGTGCGTATGAGGTTTTGGAAAATATATATTAATATTATATTAAATTTTCTTCTTTGGTGTTCTAAGTATTTTCCTATAAATAGGGTGCTTAGGTTAGAATTGAAAATCACACCAGAAACTGAAGTTTTCTCTCTATATATTATCGAGCGTATTCTTGTGAGTATTTTGAGTATACTTTGAGTATTGCTATACGGTGCAAGTTCAAGTCATAGCCTATATCCGGTGTTTCAACTAGAAGTACTGTCTTTCGAGGTAAGGGATATTATTTTATTCGAAAATGATATTATTTCTTCAATATCATTATTCCGAATTATTGGTTGGAAATTTTTATCAAATTTAGAACTTTTTCATGTCGGGGTTACTATTCATGAGTAGTAATTCACGAGTTACTATTCACGAGTACTATTCATGAAGCATGATGATGTTTTTGTGAAATTTCTATCTTTTGGTGTCGGAGTTACTATTCACGTATACGGCACTATTCACCGAAAAAGAAAATTTCTTCTTTTTGTCCATGATATCTATTCTGGATACTAGCTTTGATTGTATCCATATTTTGATCATTCTTGAATTTCTCTGATTACTTATGAAGTATTTTTGAACTTGGATTGTTTAAAATACGAATCCTTAATATTTGTTCTTTTGTTTCACTGGATTCGTTTCCTTTAAAATATTTTTCATCATCCTCAGTCCTAAATGATGAAATTACTGAATATCTTTGGCTTGTAGTGCAAAGATGAATGATTTCTTGATGAATATCTTTGGCCCGTAGTGCAAAGATGAACAGGTGTTGAGATGAACATGACCTACTAATTAATATCTTTGGCCCGTAGTGCAAAGATGAACAGGTGTTTAGATGAACATGTCCAACTGATGAATATCTTTGGCATGTAGTGCAAAGATGAATATTTGATTGCAGATATATATTGATTGATGTTACAGGGATAAAATATCGACGATGAACTTTTAAATTCATATATAGAAGATAATAGTTTGCATTTTCTACTTAACTCTTCTAATGAATGGTTGTTTCCGCTACAGTTGTTGATTTAAAACTGGTTGTCTATTGTATTCTATTAGACTTTTCCCCGGTGAAGAAGACTAACGATAATTTTTTGTATATTATCTTAGTCATAATATTCTTTACTGGGCTAGTTGAGCTCACCCTTTTCATTTTTGTTCTATTTTTCTTCTCAGGAGGCGCGAATGTATCGAGTACTAGTCGGGGTATGGAATGAATGTTCTAGAGATAGTTGTTTAGTAGCCCTCACTATTTTTGTAAAATAATGTATCAATAATTATGATGGGGATTTATTTGCGTGTGGATATTGTCTAGATGGCAATATCTGTATTTAAACTCACAGTTTATATGTTGTAATAATAAAGTTGTAGTTATTTCTTTACCATGTTTTGGCGACTCAGAATGGGTTGGATGGAATGGACCTATTTTGAGGGCGTCACAGTTGGTATCAGAGCTTAGGGATATGATCTCTGGGGGAGATCGGGGAATAGAACTAGGAGGGGAGAGACGAGTAAATCATTCGCTAGTGTGTCCTACCTAATCTTATTTGTTAGTTGGTCAGTATATAGGGATATTATGTGATATATTGATTTCCTTAATTAACCCTTGTTTTATGACAGTATTTGAGAATGTCGACTGAGAATATTAACAGTGGAGTAAATGAGACTCTGGAGACGCATGTAATCACCAACGAGGAGAATGTGCAACAGGCTGGAAATGTTCCTCCTGTGAACAACACCACTGAGCAGATGATAAACGGCGGGATGTTTAGGAGCTTTTTACAGTTCATGCAAAACCAGACAAGGGAGACTCGTGTACAGAATACGGGTGAAAATGATAGCAACGCGTGGCTTGTCACGGCCAAGCAGTTCAAAGCGTTGGGACCACCAGAATTTAAGGGAAAGCTGGATCCGATCATAGTGGAAACATGGGTCAAGCAAATTACCAAGATATTCAATTTCTTGGGATGCACGGAGGAACAATAGGTTCCATTCGCCACCTTTATGTTCCGTAGCGAGGCAGATTACCGGTGGGAGTCTGTGAAACGTACCCAGCCTGCCGCACTCCGCATGTTTTGGGAAACGTTTCAGAAACTTTTCAACGAAAAATACTTTTCTGAAAGTATTCGTCATATGAAAGAGGTAGAGTTTATTAGACTAGAACAAAACAACATGACGGTGTCCCAATACGAGGCGAAGTTAGCAGAGTTATCCAGGTTTGTACCTCATTTGGTAAAGAAAGAGGAACGAATGACGAGGATGTTTCTGAGAGGTTTAAAACCCGAGATTCGGCAATATCTTATCTCTCATAAATTTTCTTTATATTCAGATGTTGTCAACAGGGCTCAATTATTAGAGTGAGATAACGAGTACATTCAACCAAGAGACCGCAACCAGGATCATACCGGTGACAGCAGTCATCATAACAACGATAACCAGCGGAGAAAGAAAAATACGGACAAGAGAGACAACCACTCTGGTGGTAATCGTGGCCATGAAAATAGAAGAAACGAGTCGGGGGGATATTTTAAAAAGAGGAGATTCAACAATGACACTGCGAAGATGTCAACACCAGCAGCAACTGGTTTTAAGGGAGGAGAACGACCACCGGTCGTATGCTATAAATGTGGAAAAGAAGGACACATCATCCCAAACTGTCCACAACAGTTCAAGGTATAGTATAATTTTGGAAAGGAAGGACATATCGCTCGAGATTGTACGGTAGCGAAACCAAGTCCAGTGGGGATGGTGACTCAAAAGGTTGTCCTAGAAAAGTCAAAGTCAACGGTTCCTAGAAGAGCGTTTATCGTGACTGGTCAACATGCGAGGAACCCAAACGAGGTGATCACGGGTAAGCTAATCATAAATTCATGCGAAGTTTATACATTACTAGATACCGGTGCTACCCATTCATTTATCTCTCCTGCTTGTGCTCAACGTTTAAACTTGACTCCGAAGAAAATTAGACTTTGACTTATTTGTTGAAACTCCGTTATGAGAAACTTTTGTTACATCCACTATTTATAAATCTTGTTTGATTTAAGTTGGCACCATCGCATTACCTGTTGACCTTATTTCTTTAAAGATACTTGCTTCTGATGTGATTTTGGGGATTGATTGATTAACTACTCATCATGCCAAAATTGATTGCTTTCGTAAGGTTGTTAGTTTTCATATTCCTAAGCAACCTGTTATTCGAATTCAAGCAACCAAACCATTGAAGTCAAACACTTTTATATCAAGCCATAAAGTCATTCGTTTATTGAAAAACGGATGTCAAGTTTTCTTAGCCGATGTTATGGACTTAAACAAAAATACGTCAGATTTGAATGATATTTCTGTTGTTAGTAAATTTCCTGATGTATTTCCTGAAAAATTTCTTGGCTTACTCCCAAAGTGTGATATTGAATTTTGTATCGACTTTGAACCCGGTACAAAATCCATTTCAAAAAATCTCATGGCTCCTATTGAACTTCAGGAGTTAAAAATTCAACTATAGAATTTGGTACCTGAGCCTTTATCTGGTGACTTTCTTTGTGGAATGCACCGAAGCCAGACTCTCCGTAGGGGACGCCATATTCGTGCGATAGTAAAGTGATAGGTGTCATTGTGATGTGCTATCCAAGATTGGGATATGAGTCACAGTTGAGAGTAACCTAAGTCAGTAATCAAAATACATAGCTTTCTATGCTTAGCTGGTTATTATCGAAGATTTTGTGGAAAGATTTTCTCGAATCGCTACTCCATTAACTCAGCTGACTCGTAGAGATACAAAATTCGAATGGAGCAAGGAATGTGGAAAGAGCTTCGAAGAACTCAATAGATTTCGGCATATGTTCAGACCATACCATCCTGGAAAAGCGAACGTGGTAGCTGACGTGTTGAGTAAAAGATCGTATACGAGTACGAATGTGATATTGTCAAAGACCCATTTCATATAACTTACAAATGATAGATATAGAGTTAAAGACTCTAGGGGCTCACGTGATGATATACAAGTAGAACCGACTTTAATCGATAAAGTTAAAAATGTTCAAGCTACACACCGGAGTTGATGAATTTGAAGAAGGAGGTGCAAGAAGTTGTTATTTCAAAAGCGAGAATCGGTGAGGTGAGGAAAGCTTAAACCTTCAATTTATTAATCCATTTGAAATTCTCGATCGAATAGGAACTGTGGCCTATAGATTCGTTTTACCGCCAAGTATGTTGCGTGTTCATAACGTTTTTCACGTATCGATGTTATGTAAATATGTGGACGACCCGAACCACGTCATTGAGTTAGAACCGGATGAGATAGCCAAAGACTTAACGTACGAGGAGGTACCTGTCAAGATCTTGGATAGGAAAGAACATATCCTATGTACCGAGGTTATACCACAAGTTAAAGTTTTGTGGAGAAACTATGCTATTGAGGAAATGACATGGGAGTTGGAAACAGAAATGAAAGCGAGGTATCCTCATCTTTTCGAAACACCAGGTACGTACGTCAATTTCGAGGACGAAATTTCATAAGGAGGGGAGGTTGTAAGACCCCAAATTATTAATAAATGAAATTTAATTTCCTCTATTTATTATTTTGAAATAGTAAGGGTTGATTTGATTAATGTGGATAGTTATGGATAAAATGTGCAAATATTTTAAATAAGCAAATGGTTATAAAATACTCATTGTTGTCGGAGAATATTCGTTTGGTCGTGGAATATTTTTGTTGTCGGGGAATATTTGTACGACGGCGCAGCCTTGTGTGGGCCCCATAACAGAAAGTGATTGGAAGAAGAAAACGACAAGTATAAGTTGTTTATAAATAACGGCGTAGTTGTTACCGTTAACACTGTTGGAATACTCGGTGGTTAAAACACAGTAATACGCGTTATTGAACAGTAGCACACGATATTGCACCAATTATTAATTTTTACTTAAGAAGACATTACTCAATAATTGTTACAGTAATTACTGTTCAGTATTTTATTTTATTGATCCAATAATTGCTGCGTTAATTTTTTTTATATTACTATTGTTTCAATAATTGTCACTACACAGTATTTTTCATTATCGAAGCAATAATTCATATTATCTAAATAATATTATTAGAAAATATTATTGGTAATGTCTAGAAAGTTCTGTCCAAAGAGAGGTTTGGTCACCTAATTGCGCGCCAGTAAGGAGAAATCTTTATTGGAAAGCCCCTTCTTTCCTGGGAACGGCTTGATTGTCAGTACTGTGATTCTGTAATATTATTTGTGAATAATTAATTATTGATTTATATGATGAGAAAAATATTGATTTTATGTGGATATAGATGGAGAAAATTTTTAAGGTGACAATTGTTAAAAATTGATATTTTATCTTTTTTGATAAAATAATATTTTATTATATTATTATAATATAATAATGGTGATATTTTTACAATGAATATGGGATATATGAGTATACGAGGAGAAAGAGTATTTTTGTTGCAATAAATGTTTAAAACATGTTAAACATGTCAGTGGACCCCATTTCTTGACTAAAATTTGATTATAGCCTGTAAAATCGCCCGTTTGTGGATTTCGGTCAATTTCTATTTGGAATTTGGAAAAAATTCTTCTGCAAGGTTGTAGATAATGGAATTTCCTATGGAAAGAAGCGAGATTCGAATTTTCTGATAAAAGGGCTATTTATTATGAATTATTGAAGTTCCGTAGTTCCGAAATAATTAATTTTTGGAATTTTTAAATAATTATTTTAAGAAAAACGTTTTTCTTACTTTTTCAAGAAGGTTAGCATGTGTGAATTGCAGAAATTCAGATTTCAAGGAGTACGTATAATATTTTTATAAATATTAATATTTTATTAAATTTTCTGTTTTGGTGTTCTAAGCATTTTCCTATAAATAGGGTGTTTAGGTTAGAATTGAAAATCACACCAGAAACTGAAGTTTTCTCTCTCTATAATATCAAGCGTATTCTTGTGAGTATTTTGAGTATACTTTGAGTATTGCTATACGGTGTAAGTTCAAGTCATAGCCTATATCCGGTGTTTCAACTAGAAGTACTGTCTTTCGAGGTAAGGGATGTTATTTTCTTCTCAAATGATATTATTTCTTCAATATCATTATGCTGAAATATTGGTTGGAACTTTTTAACAAATTTGGAACTTTTTCATGTCGGGGTTACTATTCATGAGTTACTATTCACGGGTTACTATTCATGAGTTACTATTCACGAATACTATTCACGAAGCATGATGATGTTTTTTATGAAATTTCTATCTTTTGGTGTCGGAGTTACTATTCACGTATACGCCACTATTCACGTATACGGCACTATTCACGAATACGGCACTATTCACCGAAAAATGAAATTTCTTTTTTTCGTCCAAAATATATATTCTGGATACTAGCTTTGATTGTATACATATTTTGATCATTCTTGAATTTTACTCCACTCTGATTACTTATGAAGTATTTTTTAATGGGAATTGTTTAAAGTACGAATCCTTAATATTTGTTCTTTTGCTTCATTAGATTGGTTTTCTTTAAAATATTTTTCATCATCTTCAGTCCTAAATGATGATATAACTGAATATCTTTGGCCTGTAGTGCAAAGATGAATGATTTCTTGATGAATATCTTTGGCCCGTAGTGCAAAGATGAATAGGTGTTGAGATGAACATGATCGACTGATTAATATCTTTGGCTCGTAGTGCAAAGATGAACAGGTGTTTAGATGAACATGACCAACTGATGAATATCTTTGGCCTGTAGTGCAAAGATGTATATTTGATTCCAGATATATATTGATTGATGTTATAGGGATAAAATATCGACGATGAACTTTTAAATTTATATATAGAAGATAGTAGTTTGCATTCTCTACTTAACTCTTCTAATGAATTATTATTTCCGCTGCGAAGATTGATTTAAAACTGGTTGTCTATTGTATTCTATTAGATTTTTCCCTGCTGAGAACTAACGATAATTTGTTCTATATTATCTTTGTCATAATGTTCTTTACTAGGCTAGTTGAGCTCACCCTTTTTCTTGTTGTTCCATTTTTCTTCTCAGGAGGTGAGAATGTAGCGAGTACTAGTCGGGGTGTGGAATGATGGTTCAAGATGTGGTTCTAGTAGTCCTCACTATTCCGTAGAATAGTGTATTAATAATTGTAATGAGGACTTATTTGAGTGTGAATATTGTCTAGATGACAATATTTGTATTTGAACTCACAGTTTTTATGTTGTATTAATAAAGGTGTAGTTGTTTCTGTACCATGTATTTTGACGACTCAGAATGGGTGTTGTATACCTATTTTGGGGGCGTCACAGATGAACACTAAGAGATCTCAATAAATTATGTACATGATGAGAAAATATGAGATCGAAGCAAAGTCATGATTGATGATATATTTGTTTTCTCTATAACATCAGATATTACTTTGATTCCTGACACAAATCCTGAACCACAAAACGTGGAAGAATGTCGAAAATGAAAAGATTGGCCAAAATGGAAAGATGCTATTCAAACTGAGCTACAATCTCTATTGAAAAGAGAAGTATTTGGACTAGTAGGTCAAACACCGATGGGTGTAATCCCGGTTGGAAATAAATGGGTATTTGTACGAAAGCGAAATGAGAAAAATGAAATTGTGAAATATAAAGGCCGGCTTGTAGCTCAAGGGTTTTCACAAAAACTTGGTAGTGATTATCAGGATACAGACTCTCCAGTAGGTAATGGATGGAGTCACTTTTCGCTTTCTGATAGGTATGGCAACCATGGAAGGTTTGGAAACACGTCTGATGGATGTTGTAACAACATACCTATATGGCTCACTTGACAGTGAGATTTATATGAGAATCCCTGAAGGATTGAAAATGGTTGAATCACAAAGGCCCAGTCACATATATTCAATTAAGTTATAACGCTCATTATATAGGTTGAAACTGTCTGGTCGTATATGGTATAATCGACTTAGTGATTATTTAATAAAAGATGGATATATAAATGATCATGTATGTCCATGTGTTTTTATTAAGAAATCACAAAGTGGATTTTCTATCATTGTTGTTTATGTGGATGATTTGAATTTTGTAGGTACTCTTGAAGAACTCACAAGAACTGCTACTTATTTAAAAGATGAATTTGAAATAAAAAGATTCTCAGTCATTTTCATATGGATAAAGCTCATCCTTTGACTACCCCGATGGTTTTTCGATCTTTATAAGTTGATAAAGATTCATTTCGGCCACTAGAAAGTGGGGAAGAAGTTCTTGGACCTGAAGTTCCATACTTAAGTGCAATGGAAGAAGTTCCATACCTAAGTGCAATAGGTGCTCTTATGTATCTTACAAACTGTACACGACCTGATATTACTTTTGATGTCAACTTGTTACCAAGTTACAGTTCTTCTCCGACTAAGAGACATTGGGATGGGATTAAACACATTTTGAGATACCTCCGTGGAAGTATATATCTTGGGTTATTCTATCCAAGAGATTCAAACTTCACGATTGGTTGGATATGCCGATGCAGGATATTTATCAGGTCACAAACAGGTTATGTATTTACATATTGTGACACAACTATATCCTGGAAATCCACAAAGCAAACCATGACAGCTACATCTTCAAATCACTCAGAGATTCTCGATGAACATGAAGCAAGCAGAGAATGTGTTTGGTTAAGATCAATTATTCTGCATATTCAAAAATTATGTGGATTACCATCAATCAAAAACATTTCTACAATTCTGTATGAGGATAACAATTCATGCATTGCTCAACTTAGAGGATGATACATCAAGAGAGATTGAACAAAACACGTTTCACCTAAATTCTTTTTCACACATAAGCTACAAAAGAAGGGTGATATAGATGTGCATCAAATTCAATCATGTGATAATCTAGCCTACTTATTTACAAAGTCGCTACCAAATGCAACGTTTGTAAAACTTCAAAAAAGGATCGAAATGTGTCGACTGAAAGTGTGAGACCCCAAATTTTATGAATAAAGATTTAAATTTCTTGAAATATTTTTTTGAATATTATGGTGTGGATTTGATATAATGTTATAGTTGTGGGTAATATTTATAAATTTTGCAAAGTACCTAAGTTGTTATATAATATTCGATTAGTAGGGGAATATTCGTTTTAACAGGGAATATTTGTACAACGACACAATCATTGGTGGTCCCCACAATAGAATTATTTTCGGATTGAGAAAATGACAAAAATATTTTATGAAAATAACGGCGGAAGTTTTACCATTAACTGTTGAAACACCCGGTGTTAAAAGTACAATTGCATAGTAGCACACAATATTGATTATTGATGCTTACGTGAGAAGTCACTCAGTTTTGTTTAATTATTGTTACAGTAATTGTTGCATAGTATCTCACGTTATTTGATTCAATTATTGTCAATATTTTATATATTATTAAATCAATAATTGAGACGACAAAGTTATTAATATTATTATTTGCAATAATAACGATGTCTATAAGTTCTGTCAATAAGAGGTTTGGTCACCAAATTGTGCGCCAATAGGGAAAAATCCTTATTGGAAAGCCCACTCTTTCCTAAGAACGACCTGGTAGATTAATATTGTGAATTATAATAAATGTGATAAATGTTGTTAAAATTATTAAGATGATTTTTATGAAGTTTTGATTATTTTATGGACCCCCATTTACCCATTTTTTAAAATAATCAGTAGAAATTTCTTAAAAGGTGGGCCCACATGTTGGGGTCACATGTGGAGCCCACTAAAGAAAAATGGGGGGGGGGGATCTGGGAAGTCACGGAAGTTTATATATATATATATATATATATATTGTTTTATTATTATAAATGTAATAAAACAGAAAACTTTTTATATAAAACAGAATACTTTTTAAAAAAAATTGTTTTATTTGATTATATATAGAATCTATTATATTTTATTATGCATACTGTTTGCATAGTGCCTGTATAGTGTTTGCATAGTAAAATCTTTTTATATAAAACAGAATACTTTTTATAAAGTTTTGTTTCATTTGATTATAAATAAAATATATTATATTTTATTATGCATAGTTTTTGCATAGTAAAACCTTTTTATATAAAACAGAATACTTTTATAAAGTTATTTGTTTTATTAGATTTTAAATAATATATATATATATATATTATAAATTTAGTTTTATTATATAATTATAAATAGAATATATATTATATTTTATTGCATAGTATCATTTCTATTCTCCTATAAATAGGATGCTTAGTTAGAATTAAAAAACACACCAGAAATTTAGAGAATTTTTCTTCTATAATCTTGAACGTATTTCTTTAGAGTTTAAGAAAGCTTTGAGCGTAGAAAATAGTGCAAGTTTTCTTCAAGTATATCCCCGCCCTACCCCTCGAAATATTCTTCTTTTTAAGGTAAGTGGTATTATTCTTTCGTATTCATGAAGAGAGTTATTTTCTTTCAATACTCGTAAGGGTTGTTATTACATTCTTTTATTATTATTTTGGAATAACCAGTCTATGCGAAGTACCGCATACATGGTGAAATTCTTCTGTTATTCCATTCTTTATTATTCTGTTGGAATAACCTGTCTGTGCGGTCTATCTCATGCCTGGTGAATTCTGTTGTTATTCCATTCTTTATTATTCTGTTGAAACATCCTGTCTGTGTGGATTACGCATGACCTGGTTCCATTCTTTATTATTCTGTTGGAACATTCTGTCTATGCGAATTACGCATGATCTGGTTCCATTCTTTATTATTATATTAAAACATCCTGTCTGTGCGGATTACGCATGACCTGGTTCCATTCTTTATTATTCTGTTGGAACATCTTGTCTGTGCGAATTACGCATTACCTAGTTCCATTCTTTATTATTCTGTTGGAATATCCTGTCTGTGTGGATTACGCATAACCTTGTTCCATTCTTTATTACTTTATTGGAATAACCTGTCTATGTGGATTACCGCATGCATGGTGAATGATCCTTTGTATTCATTCCTTATTAACTTATGGAAATGATCTGTCTATGTTGATTACTGCATGGCGGGCGAAAATCCATTTGCAGTTTCATATATTCTATTATACTCAGTTGGTTAAAGTTTTGGCTTCTATACTCTATGAAATTAGTAGAATATCCTGGATATTTGCGCTTCATCCAGTATCTTTTCATGGAAATATTCTTCTGAGCATTCTTGAATTTTTACTCCACAAAGCAGTATCATGTTGACAATTTGGACATTATTGATTCCTGGATAAAATAATTTATAAATCTTTAAAAATTTATTCTTGAACTTGTTTTATTGAATTATTATGTCATTGTCATCATCCTCATGTTTATATTATGTTGAAAGTCATCTGTGGCCTGTAGTGCATAGATGGACTTGGTATGATTATGACCAGGGATTATCCGGTATAATCATGACTGTAATGTTATAAATGATGTGGTAAAAGTCCTCATTGGCCGTAGTGCATTGATGGACACTTGTTGGCATGATCATGACCATCGATGAAAACACGAATATCCTTGGCCCGTAATGCATGGATAATTTATGATTGTGATACTAATGAATATCCTTGGCCGTAGTGCAGAGATGATGTGGATTATTTATTGAGCTGAGTCTCAGCGATAAAAGTGATGAAAAACCTTTTAAATCATAGAAGATAGTAGATTTTATTTTCTACTTGACTCTTCTAATGGATTGCTTTGTTCCGCTGCAGTTAAACTTGATGTTTGTTATATTGTATCAGTTTAACATTGTTGAAGGCTAACAATAATTTATTCTGCATTATCTCTCATAATATTTCTTACTGGGCTAGTTGAGCTCACCCATTTGCTTTCATTGTTCTCTTCAGAAAATGAGAACGTAGCAAGGACTAGTCAGGGAACGGAGTGACGGTCCAGATGATAGCATTAGTAGTCCTCACTATTCTATGAAATAGTGTGATAATAAATGTATTGAGGACTTATTTTGAGTTTGAATATTGTCTAGAAGACAATATTTGTATTAAAACTCACAGCTCATGTTGTATATTTAAGGTTGTATTTGTATTCGGTACCATGTATTTGGCGACTCAGAATAAGTGATGTATACCTATTTTGGTGGCGTCACAGTTGGTATCAAAGCTTAGGGATATGATCCCTGACTGAGATGTGAGACAAGAACTAGGAGGGGAGAGACGGGGAATTCTTTCGTTGGTATGACCTATATAAGTTTATTTGGTATTTAATTGTCGGTCAGAGTATAGGAATAATATGTGACATGTTAATTAACCCTTATTTTGTGGCAGTATTTGAAAATGACATCCGAGAATGTTGAGAATAGCAATGGAGCACAGGAGACCGTTGAGTCTCCACAGATCAATAATCAGGATAATGTGCATCAGGAAGTTAATAATCCTCAGGTAAATAACAACACCGATCAGATGATGAACAATGAGATGTTCAGAGGCTTTATGCAATTCATGCAACATCAGGCGAGAGAGACTCCTGTCCAAATTACAAGTGGAAACACTGGCAACTCTCGGACGGTCACCGCTAAGTAGTTCAAGGAACTAGGACCACCGGAGTTTTTTGGAGAGCCAAAACCACTTAAGGAAGAGACGTGGATAAAGCAGATCTATAAGATATTTGATGTCTTGGGATGCTCCGAGGAGCAAAAGGTTCCCTTTGCCACCTTCATGTTGCGAGCAGAGGCAGATTACTGGTGGAAATCTGCAAAGCGTACTTAACCTGCCGCACTGAAGATGACTTGGGAAAAGTTCCAAGAATTGTTCAACGACAAGTACTTTCCCGAAAGTATTCGTCATATGAAAGAGGTAGAGTTCATCAAGCTGGAGCAAAACAACATGACCGTGTCGTAGTACGAAGCCAAGTTTGCCGAGTTGTCCCGGTTTGCGTCCCATTTGGTTGATAATGAGGAGAGAATGACGCGAATATTTCTAAGAGGTTTGAAACTCGAGATACGTCAATATCTTATCTCTCATAAACTTTGTTTGTATTCAGATGTTGTTAGTAGGGCTCAGTTATTGGAGCGCGATAATGAGTCAACCCAACCAAAAGAGAGCAGCCGACAAAATGATAATACCAGTGATAACAGTCATTAAAACGGTGACAATAAGTGTGGAGGGAATCAACATGCCAGAAATGGTAACCACTTCGGTGGTAATCATGGCCAAAATAATAAGAATAGACATTTTAAGAAGATGAGATTCAACAATGATGGAAAGACGTCAGCATCAGCACCCGTTGTTAAGGAAGGAGAACGACCCCCTATCATATGCTTCAAATGCGGAGGGGAGAGATATATCAGTCCAAACTGTGCGCAGCAGTCCAAAACGTGTTATAATTATGGAAGAGAAGGTCGCCTAGCTCGATTTTATCATGCACCAAAGTCAAGTCCAACTGGGACGGTGGCACCAAAGTCGGATACGGACAAAACAAAGTCGGTGGTTTTAGGAAGAGCATTTTTTGTGACTTTTCAAAAAGCGAGTAACCCGAACGAAGTTAGCACGGGTTAGTTAATTATAAATTCTTGCGAAGTCTATACCTTATTAGATATCGGTTCTACCCATTCTTTTATCTCTCTTGCTTGCGCTCAACATTTAAATTTGACCCCAGAGAAATTAGACTTTAACTTATTGGTTGAAACTTCATTAGTAGAAACCTTCGTTACCTCTACTGTTTATTAATCTTGTTGATTCAAATAGACACTTTCACGTTACATGTCGATCTTATCTCTTTGAAAAATACTTGTCTTTGATGTGATTTTAGGAATCGATTGATTAACTATTCATAATGCTTTTCGTAAGGTTGTTAGCTTTCATATTCTTAACCAAACTATCATGCAAATTCCAGAAACTAAACCACTAAAGTCAATCATTGTCATATCAAACCATAAGTAAAGAGCCCTGAGCCCTTCGTTGGTGACTTCCAAGTCTTGGAATACACCGAAGCTAGAATATCCATAGGGGACATCGTGAATAATGGTGGCAAGTTGATAGATATCAATGTGACGTGTTATCCAAGTCTTGGATGAGGGTCACAGTTTTGAATGATATTTCTATTATTAATAAATTTCTTGATGTATTTCTGAATAACTTCATGGCCTACCACTAGAGCGTGAAATCGAATTTTGTATTGACCCCAGTACAAAACCCATTTCTTCAACCCTTAAATATTTCTTCAACCAAAACGAACGTATAATGCGCCAAAGATGTTGGCTCGAGCTGTTGAAGATTACGACTATACCATTCAATATCATTGTGGAAGAGCGAACGTGGTAGCTGACGCGTTGAGTAGAAGATCGTATGCGTTTACGAGTGCATGTTGTTAACACAAAAACCCATTTCATATAACTTATAAATGATGAAGATAGAGTTAAAGACTCTAGGGACCCACGTGATGATAACGAATATACGAGTAGAATCGACTTTAATCGATAAAGTTAAAGGTCGCTCAAGCTACACACCTGGAGCTGATGAATGTGAAGAAGAAGGTTCAAGAGGGCGTTATTCTAGAAGCAAGACTCGATGAAGAGAGGAAATCTCAACCCTTGATTTTATTGGTCTATTTGAAATCCTCGATCGAGTAGGAAATGTGGCCTATAGAATCATTTACCGCCAAGTATATCGCGTGTTCATAACGTTTTTGCGTATCAATGTTATGTAAGTATGTGGACGACCTGAACCACATTATTGAGTTAGAACCGAATGATCTAGCGGAAGATTTAACGTATGAAGAGGTTCCTATTAAAATCTTGGATAAAAAGGAACATGTTCTACGCTCCAAGGTTATACCTCAAGTCAAAGTTTTGTGGAGGAACCGCGATGTTGAGAAAATAACCTGGGAGTTAGAATCTGAAATAAAATCAAGGTATCCTTACCTCTTCAACATACCAGGTACGTACCCTAATTTCGAGGGCGAAATTTCATAAGGAGGGGAGCTTGTGAGAGCCCAAATTTTATGAATAAAGATTTAAATTTCTCGAAATATTTTTTTGAATATTATGATGCGGATTTGATATAATGTTATAGTTGTGGGTAACATTTATAAATTTTACAAAGTAAGCAAGTTGTTATATAATATTCGATTGGTCGGGGAATATTCGTTTTAACAGGGAATATTCGTACAACGGCACAATCATTGGTGGACCTCACAATGGAATTATTTTCAGATTGAGAAAACGACAAAAATATTTTATGAAAATAACGGCGGAAGTTTTACCGTTAACTGTCGAAACACCCTGTGTTAAAAGTACAGTAATACATGTGGTTGCATAGTAGCACACAGTATTGATTATTGATGCTTACGTGAGAAGTCACTCAATTTTGTTCAATTATTGTTACAATAATTGCTACAAAGTATCTAACGTTATTTGATTCAATTATTGTCAATATTTTATATACTATTAAATTAATAATTGACGCGACAAAATTATTAATATTATAATTTGCAATATTAACGATGTCTAGAAGTTCTATCAAGGAGAGGTTTGGTCACCTAATTGCGCGCCAATAAGGAGAAATTCTTATTGAAAAGTCCCCTCTTTCCTAGGAACGACCTGGTCGATTAATATTATGAATTATAATAACAGTGATAAATGTTGTTAAAATTATTAAGATAATTTTTATGAAGTTTTGCTTATTTTATGGACCCTCATTTACCCATTTTTAAAAATAATCGGTAAAAAATTCTTAAAAGGTGGGCCCACGAGTGGGGCCCATGAAAGAAAAATGGGGGGGGGGAATCTGGGAAGTCACGGAAGTTTATATATATATATATATAAATTTTGTTTTATTATTATTATAAATGTAATAAAACAAAAAACTTTTTATATAAAACAGAATACTTTTTATAAAGTTTTGTTTTATTTGATTACAAATAAAATATATTATATTTTATTATGCATAGTGTTTGTATAGTGCCTGCATAGTATTTGCATAGTAAAATCTTTTTATATAAAACAGAATAATTTTATAAAGTTATTTGTTTTATCAGATTTTAAATAATATATATATATTATAAATTTTGTTTTATTATATAATTATAAATAGAATATATTATTTTTTTATTGTATAGTATCCTTTCCATTCTCCTATAAATAGGATGCTTAGTTAGAATTGATAAACACACCAAAAATTTAGAGAATTCTTCTTCTATAATCTTGAGCGTATTTCTTTAGAGTTTAAAAAAGCTTTGAGCATAGAAAATAGTGTAAGTTCTTTAAGTATATCCCCGCCCTACCCGTCAGAATACTCTTCTTTTTTAGGTAAGGGGTATTATTCTTTCGTATTCATGAAGAGAGTTATTTTCTTTCAATACTCGTAAGGGTTGTTATTCCATTCTTTATTATTATGTTGGAATAACCTGTCTATGCGAAGTACCGCATACATGGTGAAATTCTTCTGTTATTCCATTCTTTATTATTCTGTTGGAAAAACATGTCTGTGCAGTCTATCGCATGCCTGGTGAATTCTGTTGTTATTCCATTCTTTATTATTCTGTTGGAACATCCTGTCTGTGCGGATTACGCATGACCTGGTTCCATTCTTTATTAAACTGCTGGAACATCCTATCTGTGCGGATTACGCATGACCTGGTTCCATTATTTATTATTATGTTGGAACATCCTGTCTATGCGGATTACGCATGACCTAGTTCCATTCTTTATTATTCTGTTGGAACATCCTGTCTGTGCGGATTACGCATGACCTGGTTCCATTCTTTATTATTCTGTTGGAATATTCTGTCTGTGCGAATTACTCATGACCTGGTTCCATTCTTTATTACTCTATTGAAATAACCTGTCTATGTGGATTACCGCATGCATGGTGAATGATCCTTTGTATTCATTTCTTAATAACTTGTGGAAATGATCTGTCTATATGGATTACCGCATGGCGGGCGAAAATCTATTTACAGTTTCATATATTCTATTATACTCAGTTGGTTAAAGTTTTGGCTTCTATCTCCATGAAATTAGTAGAATATCCTGGATATTGGCGCTTCATCCAGTATCTTTTCATGAAAATATTCTTCTGAGCATTCTTGAATTTTTACTCCACAAAGCAGTATCATGTTGACAATTTGGACGTTATTGGTTCTTGGATAAATTAATTTATAAATCTTTAAAAATTTATTCTTGAACTTGTTTTATTGAATTATTATGTCATTGTCATCATCCTCATGTTTATATTATGTTAAAAGTCATCCGTGGCCTGTAGTGCATAGATGAACTTGGTATGATTATAACCAGGGATTATTCGGTATAATCATGACCGTAATATTATAAATGATGTGGTAAAAGTCCTCATTGGCCGTAGTGCATTGATGGACAGTTGTTGGCATGATCATGACCATTGATGAAAACACGAATATCTTTGGCCCGTAGTGCATAGATAATTTGTGGTTGTGATACTAATAAATATCCTTGGCCGTAGTGCAGAGATGATGTGGATTATTTATTGAGCTGAGTCTCAACGATAAAAGTGATGAAAAACCTTTTAAATCATAGAAGATAGTAGATTTTATTTTCTACTTGACTCTTCTAATGGATTGTTTGTTCCGCTACAGTTAAACTTGATGTTTGTTATATTGTATTAGTTTTGTGAGACCCCAAATTTTATGAATAAAGATTTAAATTTCTCAAAATATTTTTTTTGAATATTATGGAATGAATTTGATATAATGTTATAGTTGTGGGTAATATTTATAAATTTTGCAAAGTACGCAAGTTGTTATATAATATTCGATTGGTTAGGGAATATTCGTTTTAACAGGGAATATTCGTACAACGACACAATGATTGGTGGACCACGCAACAGAATTATTGTCGGATTGAGAAAATAACAAAAATATTTTATGAAAATAACGGTGGAAGTTTTAACGTTAACTGTTGAAACACCCGATGTTAAAAGTACAATAATACGTGTGGATGCATAGTAGCACATAGTTTTGATTATTGATACTTACGTGAGAAGTCACTCAGTTTTGTTCAATTATTGCTATAGTAATTGTTACATAGTATCTCACGTTATTTGATTCAATTATTGTCGATATTTTATATATTATTACATTAATAATTGAGACGACAAGTTATTAATATTATTATTTGTAATATTTACGATGTCTAGAAGTTCTATCAAGGAGAGGTTTGGTCACCTAATTGCGCGTCAATAGAGAGAAATCCTTATTGGAAAGCCCCCTCTTTTTTGGGAACGACCTGGTCGATTAATATTGTGAATTATAATAAAGGTGATAAGTTTTGTTTTATTATTATTATAAACGTAATAAAACAGAAAACTTTTTATATAAAATAGAATACTTTTTATAAAGTTTTGTTTTATTTGATTATAAATAGAATATATTAAATTTTATTATGCATAGTATTTGTATAGTAAAATCTTTTTATATAAAACATACTACTTTTATAAAGTTATTTGTTTTATTAGATTATAAATAGAATATAATATATTTTTTATGCATAGTGTTTGCATAGTAAAATCTTTTCATATAAAAAAGAATACTTTTATAAAATTATTTGTTTTATTAGACTATAAATAGAATATATAATATTCAATTATGCATAGTGTTTGCATAGTATCTGCATAGTGTTTGCATAGTAAAATCTTTTTATATAAAACAAAATACTTTTATAAAGTTATTCGTTTTATTAGATTATAAATAGAATATATTATATTTTATTTAAAAGATTTTATTTTATTAGAATATTTTATTAATACGGCAT
Source organism: Panax japonicus (assembly GCA_020205505.1). Taxonomy (NCBI): domain Eukaryota; kingdom Viridiplantae; phylum Streptophyta; class Magnoliopsida; order Apiales; family Araliaceae; genus Panax; species Panax japonicus. Next base: position 10,220,586 of record CM035099.1, read on the forward strand.
AGTAAATCAATATGGACCATCCGTTTAAAAGTAAATCAATCTGGACCGTTCATGAATTAGTTACTATTCAGTCCATTCTCCTATAAATAGAAGCTCATTCCTTCATTATTTCTTACGAATTCACTGAAACTCTAGAGACAGAAACTATAGAGAGAAAGAAGAAAAGTATTCTGCTACTTCACTACTCCTATATCCAGTTTCTTCTAAGGTAAGGGGTATTATTTCTTTTGTATTCATGAAGAGAACTTCTGTTATTCCATTCTTTATTATTCTGTTGGAATATCCTGTATACGCGGACTACCCTATACTTGGTAAAATTCTTCTGTTATTCCATTCTTTATTATTATGTTGGATTAATCTGTCTATGTGAAGTACCGAATACATGGTAAAATTCTTCTATTATTCCATTCTTTATTATTCTGTTGGAATAACCTGTATACGCGGACTACCCTACACTTGGTGAAATTTTTCTGCTATTCCATTCTTTATTATTATGTTGGAATAACATGTCTATGTAAAGTACCGCATACATGGTAAAATTCTTCTGCTATTCCATTCTTTATTATTCTGTTGGAATAACCTGTATACGCGGACTACCCTATACTTGGTGAAATTCTTCTGTTATTCCATTCTTTATTATTATGTTAGAATATCCTGTCTATGCGAAGTACCGCATACATGATGAAATTCTTCTTTTATTCCATTCTTTATTATTCTGTTGGAATATCTTGTCTGTGCGCTTACGCATGACCTGGTTCCATTATTTATTATTCTGTTATAATATCCCGTCTGTGCGTTTACGCATGACCTAGTTCCATTATTTATTATTCTATTAGAATATCCTGTCTGTGCGTTTACGCATGACCTGGTTCCATTATTTATTATTCTGTTGGAATATCCTGTCTGTGCATTTATGCATATTTTGTTGGAATATCATGTTTGTGCGTTTACGCATGACCTGGTTCCGTTATTTATTATTTTGTTGGAATAACCTTTCTGTGTGGTCTATCGCATGCTTGGTAATTTCTTTTGTTATTCCATTCTTTATTATACTCAGTTGGTTAAAGTTTTGGCTTTTATACTCCATGAAATTAGTGGAATATCTTTGATATTTGCGCTTCATCCAGTATCTTTTCATGGAAATATTCTTCTGAGCATTCTTGAATTTTACTCCACAAAGCAGTATCATGTTGACAATTTGAACGTTATGGGCTCTTAGATAAATTAATTCTTGAACTTGTTTTATTGAATTCTTATATCATTTTCATCATTCTCATGTTTATATTATGTTGAAAGTCATCTGTGGCCTATGGTTTATTTATTAAGCTGAGTCTCAGCAATAAAAGTGATGAAAACCCTTTTAAATCATAGAAGATAGTAGATTTTATTCTCTACTTGACTCTTTTAATGGATTGCTTATTTCGCTACAGCTAAACTTGATGTTTGTTATATTGTATCAGTTTAACACTGTTGAAGGCTAACGATAATTTATTTTGCATTATCTTAGTCATAATATTTCTTCCTAGGCTAGTTGAGCTCACCCTTTTACTTTCATTGTTCTCTTAAGGAAATGAGAACGTAGCAGGGACTAGTCGGGGAACGGAGTGACGGTTCAGATGATAACATTAGTAGTCCTCACTATTCTATGAAATAGTGTGTTAATAAATGTATTGAGGACTTATTTTGAGTTTGAATAATGTCTAGAAGACAATATTTGTATTAAAACTCATAGCTCATTTGTATATTTAAGATTGTATTTGTATTCTGTACCATGTATTTGGCGACTCAGAATAGGTGTTGTATACCTATTTTGGGGGCGTCACAGTTGGTATCAAAGCTTAGGGATATGATCCCTGGCTGAGATGTGAGGCAAGAACTAGGAGGGGAGAGACGGGAAATTCCTTCGCTAGTATGACCTACCTAAGTTATTTGGTATTTAATTGGTCGGTCAGAGTATAGGGATAATATGTGATATATCAATTAACCCTTGTTTTGTGACAGTGTTTGAAAATGGCATCTAAAAATGTTGAGATAAGCAATGGAGCAAAATAATATGACCGTATCGCAGTACGAGGCTAAGTTTACGGAGTTATCCCGGTTTGCATCCCATTTGGTCAATAATGAGAAGCGAATGACGCGAATGTTTCTAAGAGGTTTGAAACTCGATATACGTCAATACCTCATTTCTCATAAACTTTATTTATATTCAGATGTTGTGAATAGGGCTCAGTTATTGGAGCGCGATAATAAGTTAACACAACCAAAAGGTAACGACCAACAACACGATAATAATCGTACCGGTGGCAACGGCCATCGGAACAATGATGACCATCATGTGGGAAATTATCATGCCAAGAATGGTAACCACTTCGGTGGTAATCATGACCAAGATAATAGAAGTGGAAATTTCAAGAAGATAAAGTCATTTAGCTCGATTTTAACGTATAGTGAAGTCAATTCCAGCCGGGACGGTGGCACCAAAGGCGGATACAGACAAAACAAAGTTGGTGGTTTTAGGAAGAGCGTTTTTCATGACTTCTCAAAAAGCGAGTAACCCAAACGAAGTTAGCACGAGTTGGTTAATTATAATTTTTTGCGAAGTCTATACCTTATTAGATACCGGTTCTACCCATTCTTTTATCTCTCTTGTTTGGGCTCAACGTTTAAATTTGACTCCGGAGAGATTAGACTTTGACTTATTGATTGAAACTCCGTTAGGAGAAACCTTCGTTACCTCCACTGTTTATAAATCTTGCTGATTCAAATCGACACTTTCACGTTACCTGTCGATTTTATCTCTTTGAAAATACTTGCCCTTGATGTGATTTTAGGAATCGATTGGTTAACTACTCATCATGCCAAAATTGATTATTTTCGTAAGGTTGTTAGCTTTTATATTCCTAACCAACCTGTTATACGAATTCAAGCAACCAAACCACTAAAGTCAATCATTGTCATATCAAGCTATAAGTAAAGAGCCCCGAACCTTTCATTGGTGACTTCCTTGTGTAGAATGCACCTAAGCCAGACTTTCCGTAGGGGACGTCGTGAATAACGGTGGCAAGTTGATAGGTATCAATGTGACGTGCTATCCAAGTCTTGGATGAGGGTCACAGTTTTGAATGATATTTCTACTGTTAATTTTTTTGACGTATTCCTGAAGACTTCTTAGCTTACCCGTAGAGCGTGAAATCGAATTTTATATTGACCCCAGTACAAAACACATTTCTAAAACCATTAAATATTTCTTCAACCAAAATGAACATATAATGCGCCAAAGATGTTGGCTCGAGCTATTGAAGATTACGACTATACCATTCAATATCATCGTGGAAGAGGGAACGTGATAGTTGACGCGTTGAGTAGAAAATCGTATGCGTTTACGAGTGCGAATATACGAACCTATGTGAAGATAACTAATATATGATTAGAACCGACTTTAGTTGATAATGTTAAAGCTGCTAAAGCTACAGACCCGGAGCTGATGAATACGAAGAAGAAGGTTCAAGAGGGCGTTATTTTAAAAGCAAGAGTTGCTGAAGAGAGGAAATTTCAACCCTCGATTTAATTGGCCCATTTGAAATCCTCGGTCGAGTAGAAACTGTGGCCTATAGACTCGCTTTACATCCAAGTATATCGCGTGTTCATAATATTTTTCACATATCCATGTTATGTAAATATGTGGACGACCCGAACTATATTATTAAATTAGAATTAGATGAGATAGCAGAAGATTTAACGTATGAGGAAATACGTGTTAAAATATTGAATAAGAAGGATCGTATTCAACACTCAAAGGTTATACCTCAAGAGATAGAATCTGAAATGAAGTCAAGGTATCCTCATCTTTTCGGCATACCAGGTACGTACGTAAATTTCGAGGGCGAAATTTCATAAGGAGAGGAGATTGTGAGACCCCAAATTTTATGAATAAAGATTTAAATTTTTCAAAATATTTTTTTGTGAATATTATGGAATGAATTTGATATAATGTTATAGTTGTGGGTAATATTTATAAATTTTGCAAAGTACGCAAGTTGTAATATAATATTCGATTGGTCGGGGAATATTCGTACAACAGCACAATCATTGGTGGACCCCGCAATGGAATTATTGTCGAATTGAGAAAATGACAAAAATATTTTATGAAAATAACAGCGGAAGTTTTACCGTTAACTGTTGTAACACCCGGTGTTAAAAGTACTGTAATACGCATGGATGCATAGTGGCACACGGTTTTGATTATTGATGCTTACGTGAAAAGTCACTCAGTTTTGTTCAATTATTGCTATAGTAATTGTTGCATAGTATCTCACGTTATTTGATTCAATTATTGTCGATATTTTATATATTATTAAATCAATAATTGAGACGACAAAGTTATTAATATTATTATTTGCAATATTAACGATGTCTAGAAGTTCTGTCAAGGAGAGGTTTGGTCACCTAATTGCGCGCCAATAGGGAGAGATCCTTATTGGAAAGCCCCCTCTTTCCTGGGAACGACCTAGTCGATTAATATTGTGAATTATAATAAAGGTGATAAGTTTTGTTTTATTATTATTATAAACGTAATAAAACAGAAAACTTTTTATATAAAATAGAATACTTTTTATAAAGTTTTGTTTTATTTGATTATAAATAGAATATATTATAATTTATTATGCATAGTGTTTGCATAGTAAAATCTTTTTATATAAAACAAAATACTTTTATAAAGTTATTTGTTTTATTAGATTATAAATAGAATATAATATATTTTATTATGCATAGTATTTTCATAGTATTTGTATAGTAAAATTATTTTATAAAAAATAGAATACTTTTATAAAGTTATTTGTTTTATTAGACTATAAATAGAATATATAATATTCTATTATGCATAGTATTTGTATAGTGTCTGAATAGTAAAATCTTTTTATATAAAACAGAATACTTTTATAAAGTTATTCATTTTATTAGATTATAAATAAAATATATTATATTTAATTTAAAAGATTTTGTTTTATTAGAATATTTTATTAATACTGCATAGTAAATCAATATGGACCGTCCGTTTAAAAGTAAATCAATCTGGACCGTTCATGAATTAGTTACTATTCCGTCCATTCTCCTATAAATAGAAGCTCATTCCTTTATTACTTATTACGAATTCACTAAAACTCTAGAGAGAGAAACTATAGAGAGAAAGAAGAAAAGTATTTTACTACTTCACTACTCCTATATCCAGTTTCTTATAAGGTAAGGGGTATTATTTCTTTTGTATTTATGAAGAGAAGTTATGTTATTCCATTCTTTATTATTATGTTGGAATATCCTGTATATGCGGACTACCCTATACTTGGTGAAATTCTTATGTTATTACATTCTTTATTATTATGTTGGAATAACCTGTCTATGTGAAGTACCACATACATGGTAAAATTCTTCTATTATTCCATTCTTTATTATTCTGTTGGAATAACCTGTATACGCGGACTACCCTATACTTGGTGAAATTCTTCTGTTATTCCATTCTTTATTATTATGTTGGAATAACATGTCTATGCGATGTACCGCATACATGGTAAAATTCTTCTGTTATTTCATTCTTTATTATTCTGTTGGAATAACCTGTATACGAAGACTACCCTATACTTGGTGAAATTCTTCTGTTATTATATTCTTTATTATTATGTTGGAATAACATGTCTATGCGAAGTACCGCATACATGGTGAAATTCTTCTGTTACTCCATTCTTTATTATTCTGTTAGAATATACTGTCTGTGCGTTTACGCGTGACCTGGTTCCATTATTTATTATTCTGTTAGAATATCATGTATGTGCGTTTACGCATGACCTGGTTCCATTATTTATTATTTTGTTGGAATATCCTGTCTGTGCGTTTACGCATGAGCTGGTTCCATTATTTATTATTTTGTTGGAATAAGCTGTCTGTGCGGTCTATCGCATGTCTGGTGATTTCTTTGTTATTCCATTCTTTATTATACTCAGTTGGTTAAAGTTTTGGCTTTTATACTCCATAAAATTAGTGGAATATATTTGATATTTGCGCTTCATCCAGTATCTTTTCATGAAAATATTCTTCTAAGCATTCTTGAATTTTACTCCACAAAGCAGTATCATGTTGACAATTTGGACGTTATGGGTTCCTGGATAAATTAATTCTTAAACTTATTTTATTGAATTCTTATATCATTGTCATCATTCTCATGTTTATAATATGTTGAAAGTCATCTGTGGCATGTAGTGCATAGATGGACTTGGTATGATTATGACCAGGGATTAATCGGTATAATCATGAGCGTAATGTTACAAATGATGTGGTAAAAGTCCTCATTAGCTCGTAGTGCATTGATGGACAGTTGTTGGCATGATCATGACCATTGATGAATATACAAATATCCTTGGCCTGTAGTGCATGGATAATTTATGGTTGTGATACTAATAAATATCATTGGCCGTAGAGTAGGGATGATGTGGTTTATTTATTAAGTTGAGTCTCAGCAATAAAAGTGATGAAAAACCTTTTAAATCATAGAAGATTGTAGATTTTATTCTCTACTTGACTCTTTTAATGGATTATTTATTCTGCTGCAGTTAAACTTGATGTTTGTTATATTGTATCAGTTTAACACTGTTGAAGGCTAACGATAATTTATTCTGCATTATCTAGTCATAATATTTCTTATTGGGCTAGTTGAGCTCACCCTTTTACTTTCATTGTTCTCTTAAGGAAATGAGAACGTAGCAGGCACTAGTCGGGGAACGGAGTGACGATCCAGATGATAGCATTAGTAGTCCTCACTATTCTATGAAATAGTTTGTTAATAAATGTATTGAGGACTTATTTTGAGTTTGAATACTGTCTAGAAGACAATATTTGTATTAAAACTCACAGCTCATATTGTATATTTAAGTTTGTATTTGTATTCTGTACCATGTATTTGGTGACTCAGAATAGGTGATGTATACCTATTTTGGGGGCGTCACAAGTTTAACACTGTTGAAGGCTAACGATAATTTATTCTGCATTATCTTAGTCATAATATTTCTTACTGGGCTAGTTGAGCTCACCCTTTTGCTTTCATTGTTCTCTTCAAGAATTGAGAACGTAGCAAAGACTAGTCGGGAAACGGAGTGACGGTCCTGATGATAGCATTAGTAATCCTCACTATTCTATGAAATAGTGTGATAATAAATGTATTGATGACTCATTTTGAGTTTGAATACTATCTAGAATACAATATTTGTATTAAAACTCATAGCTCATGTTGTATATTTAAGGTTGTATTTGTATTCTATACCATGTATTTGGCGACTCAGAATAGGTGATGTATACTTATTTTGGGGGCGTCACAGAAAGACTTATGACAACATTTCATCAAGGAATAATGAATTCCTTTTGAAGGGAAGACTGTACTCTTTTTCTTTAGTCATGGTTTTTATTCCAATCGATTTTTCCTGACAAGATTTTAACGAGGCGGTCAATTAAAAGATATTTATGTAAAAGATATGTACTCTTTTTTCCTTCGTTAAGTTTTTTCCACTGAATTTTCTTAACAAGGTTTTTAATGAGACATAATCTTCTATCGTATGTAATCAGGGGAAGTGTTGTAATATATGCATGAGATTACCTCCTGAAGAGGAAACTCCCGTGCTTTGCCTTTCTCCCGTGATGCTTTCATTCCTCCCCGTGACTCCTTTTCATTTCCTATATAAAGGAATGATACGACGGAAAATTGATAAGAATTTTTCTGAAGAATTTTCCTCTCTTTTTCTCTTACCTATTCTCTCTGAATTTATGTAGCAATTATAAGAGTATTTTTATACACTTTGCTAAAGTTTTGTAACAAATTTATCAGATTTTATTTCTTAATGTCGACTAATACTTTATGACCAACTTTTTCCATTTAGTGTTTTATTATTTAATCTTAATATTACATTATTTGTAGTTTGGGGGTTTACATTTATGTCAATAAGGCTAAATTTTTGTGAAATTATATGCATCTTAAAGTAATATGTTAACTAAAATATTTTAAATTTTTACAAAATAAAACTAGTGAACAAGGGTGGTAATTGCAATAATTGAAGACACTTTTTTGATGTTCATTCAGTAAATGATATACCACAAATTTTATTTTTGTCACAACAAAAATTAATATACCATCAAAAAACTTAATATCACAACACAAACTTAAACCAACAAAAAAATAATTTGAATGTCACAATATAACAAAGAGAATTATTAAATCTACATCACCTTTTGTTATTTTCACAATAAAAGTGTCGCTGTAGATGTATAGCGCTATAGAACTATAACGATATTTTTGTTGTGGAAATAACATTTTTTATTGTGACTTTAACAATTTCTTATAACAAATTTAACACTAATAATATCGACGAAAAAGAAATTAGAGCAATACTATCATTACTTGATTTTATAATAATATTAAATTAATTATACAAAATATTAATAATGTATATACCTGTAAGGGGTATTTTGAACAAAATTTATGGAGAAAAAGTAAAGATTGAAAGAAACTTATGAAAAAAATTGGAAGAAAATTTTGACTTTTTATTTATTTTTATTTTTTTTCGTTTTTAAAAATAAAGATAATTAATATAACAACGCGCCACTTCAAGGGGCGTCCAATTTTCATCCCACCCATTGGCGTTTAGCGAATAAAAATTGAGAGAAAAATTGAATGTAACTTAGAAGTTTGGATTCTCATTTAGCCATTTTCGGAAAATAGTCTGGAAATTTGCATGAACAGATGCTTTGGAGCTGAATTGTTTATTGTTTTGAGAGCAGAAAGACGCAGAAAATCGGCCGAGAAAAGTTTAATTCGTACAAAAATGCTGTTGAGTATAGGTAATTCAGTTTTATAATCCGATTCCATTCACTGGGATGTATCTGTTTCAATTAGAGAGACTACAATGATTAAATTTTAAATTAGCTAGTTATAAATGCTTAAGAAACTGTTAATCATTGTGCGCAGAAGAGATTAAAATGCTAAATAGTTTATGTTAATTTTTTGGATTATAATATGCAATGCCATTTGTTCTATGTACTTTTACTGTTACCTGACCCAAATTTATGATTTCGCATTTTGAGTGACCTGCTTCATGTATTGCACAAAAACATTACCTTGTTGTTTTTGAGCACCCACTTCGTAATAAATGCACATTGTGCAAGGCAAATAACTGAAAGAATATGCATGCTCATTGAGGAGGAGGATTAATGAATGGAATACCTTGAGCAGAGAGAAATGCCCATTTTCTGGCAAATACTGCCCCTTTTTGATAATTTCTTGGCATGTTCCTGCACAAACTAGGAAATGATCTTCCCTATAAATGGTGTTCTATGGTAGCTTTTAGCAGATATCCCCAATTTAGGCTTTATAAAGGCCGAAAGCGTTCTAAGATATTCATGAGAATTGTTCAACGCAGTCTTATACATGAGCGTGCCATACTCTGGTTTCTGTCTTTTTCATCATTTCCTGCTAATTTCGTAACTGTCTCGGGAAGCTTGTAATTCTGATATTGGGTTTAAGTCATGCTTCATCCTGATGGACGATGCTCTTTTGCCAGATGGGATATGATGTTGTGAAGGCTGGGGGGATCACTATAGTGGATATCACTTCAAGCTTTATGAAAAATCTTGAATTTGTAATGGAATTGGAGAATGGATACATGTAGGCAGGCGTACCCAAGATTCTAAAAGCTATAGGAAGAGAATTTCTCTGCACTTCTACTATTTTTTATATTACTTTTGGTCTCCGTATATCAATGAATACAACAAATTCCAAGTGCATTGTTTGAATGGAAAAAATTGTAACATCACCTGATTATCAAGGACAGAAAAATTGAGAAAACCAAAAAAGAAGAAGAAAACTTTACATTATGAACACACATTTCCTCACTCTCTCACCTCCTGAAAACAAAATGGGATTCTAATTAATTAGTTACAATATCATTTCCTACTCACTTGTGTATAAAACTAGGACAAAATTTGTAAAACTCTCAATCCGTTTGCTGCAGCAGGAAATGAAAATCTGATCTCTGACGAAGGAGGGATGGTGGTTCCACATCAGATAGGCTGATATCTTGAAAGGAACGGGATATCTCTTTCATAGAGAAAGGTATGCTGTAAAGTTTTGAGTTCATTAGTACTAAATAAGGCTTCATTTAACTCGGAGTTGGGTGTTTCAGTTTCAAGTTGATTACCTTGAATCCACGTCAAGCAAGAATGAGTTGTTTGGCATGGTGATTGAATCTTCTGCCATTAGTGCTCTCATCTTGCTAATTACCTGAAACACAACCCTTCAAAATGACTTCGGAGAAACCTTAAAGAATGTTTCTTACAAAGTTGAGATATGACCATATATCCTATAGTTATGGGCCTCTTTACCTTAAATAAGCATGTATTTTCAAAGCTTGGTAACCTTATGGATTCTTGTGAAGTGGCAAACAGAGGTTAAGTAAAAAGTTAAAAATTATTTGGAAGTAAATCCATTTAGCAGAGGTATTAAAATATTTTTCTTAGTTTCTTAGAACTTGGTTTCAGTGACACAGGTTAAACACCCAGTATAATGTTAAAAAGAGAGTAGTACTTGTGCATTGTGTGTTTGTCCGACATTTATGCCAACTTCCAAAGTTTGAGTAGCATATTATAATTGCATTAATAATGAAATTATGGGGAGCACTTACCTCCGGAGATAACCCTTGTGTTCCATATTTATCATCACAAAACATAGTTCCAATGCGATATATTTGAGGAATGCTCAAAATCTAAATCAAAAGAAGAAAACAAAACAAGCTTTAGGTCCAGTGTCTGTTTTGCGAGTGATATTATAATTTCAATTGACTTCTACAATTTATTGAGATGTTCATGAAGGATCAATTCCGAGAGAAAGGAACTTGTTTTACGATCGAGTCAAGTGAGTTACCGGGCAAAGTTCATTTGTGATGTTCTCCAGTGATTTTTGAGGCTTCTGATGCATTACCTGCATGGTCAAAAAATAGTTGTACTAATTCTCAATCACGAATCAAAATACTATCAACCAAGTGACAAGGTTCAAAACATCATACCAGGAATCCTACAGCTTGCCTTATGTGTTGAAGTTCATCCCATGACGATCCAGCAAACTGTTTTTTTCGAAGAAGATAGAAAGGAAATTTATTGATATAAGAAACAATACAAGTTTACCCTAAAAAGAACAGGCAAACTGTTTCATAACCAATTGAAGTAAAGTTTTCTAATTGCTATCCCATCTTTACACTATCATAAACTAGTCTTCAAATGGTTTTCACGACAATCAACTTACCCGATCTGCTGCGTTCACACACCATTGTTCAAGTTCTTGCAAACCAGCCTTTACATATTCTCCATTGCTAAAGGAGCAGCATTCACGGCGAAGTAATAAGCTGCATAATCACAGTATGCTTGGTATTTGAATATTTGACTTAATATAGCAAAATCTAATCATTCTTGAACGTTGAAACGTTATACTATATTTCTTGGTAAATCAAGATTAGGAAGAGCATCATTACCTATTAAAAAGCTGGACATTTATGAATGAGAATACCTGAATGTAGATTTTTCTAGTGATAACAGAAGACACCTGAACATGAGAACATTAGACAAGAAAAACAGGGTAGTTCTTGGATATACTAAATCAGGAAGAGTAAAGAAATGTATATCTCTGCTTACATAATTTTCAGACAGTATATTCAATGTATGATCCAAGCTGTTGACAATACTTAGCCAGTGTATGCTTGAGGCCTGCTGTTTTGCAACTATATTTGAATGGATACTTTTAGATGACCCTCTTATTGATCTGACCCTTGTAGATCTAGGTGCCTGTAAATGGCACTTGAGGTTTTAGTTGAAGACATTGTGTAAGATCTTAATGAGAGTCTGGAGTATGTAAAATGCTTACTTGTATACAGAAGTTGATGAATGGACTAATCTCTTTCTTTAAGCTATCACGGATCAGTCCATATATTTTCTCAACACAAGCTGTTAGATGCTGCTTAAACAGAAGAGCTGGGTACTTGGCTTCTATTTTTGATTGTGCTTTTGGCTTGTCCTCCATTCCGCTGTACCCACTGGAAATTCCCATGCCCGTCGATGATGCACGAAAATCCTGACAAAAATTATTAGACATCTGAACAAATAATTCCATGCATTTTTTTTTGTGATAAAAATTATACATAAACAAGCTTACTTGTGCCATTCTGCCAAACAAGGTCGTGGGTGAGGCTCGATGATGGTGTGAAGCCACATTGGGTGTATTGCTTGCCTTGATTGTAGTTTGTAGAAGGAATAAAAGGGTAGAAGTCATTGAGAGCCAGTATGCCAGATCTTTGACATTATCTTGAATCTTCAATTAATTAAAAGGAAGATTAGTTTTCTTGTCAAAAGCTGCAACGGTTTAATATGCACAGGGACTGCAGCTGGTAACTCTTGGATCACTTATAAGTTATAGCTTTAAATTTGCGTGTCTTAAATATCTTATATGATTTCAAATCCTACCTCAATAGATGATCGAATAGTGTTTATTATCCGATCAAAAATATTTGTCTTTTCTGCTTCAAAGGATCTCCATTGAAGAAGAGTTTTATACACAACACAAGCTGCAAGGGGTCTGCTCTTGTCGAATCGCTTATCTTCCATGAGGCACTTGATTAGTATATCATGGTTTTCCTGGATCAAAAAAATAAGAGGATTTTTATTACAAATTTTAAAAAAGCAATATGTATCAAGTGCAAAGAGTTTGCCACTTTCAAATAAATACCTGTTGCCTGTCTGTAAGGGATCTTTGTTTTGGTAGTAATGAGGCCACATTGGCCGACTCCTGCAAGAAAAGTTCATTTGTAAATTGTAATGTATTAAGATATGAATACATGGATTGTTTTAATTTTATGCTGTTCATAGAAATTTATCTAAAGAAGCTAGATTTACTTTTGCTGGTTGTTCCTCTAGTTTTGTTGTTTGGTGCTCTTCTTTTGTTGTGTGTCCATTATCCAAACTCTGCATTCTAAAAGAGATCAGCTCTGATAGCATAGTATTTGACAGTAAAGGATATTTCATAAATCGTCAAATGCAGTCTACCTTTACTTGTGATGGTGCCTGTACAGGACTAGCTACTTGCTCCACTACTACTTTCTGGTTTCGAAGAAACTCATTTTCTGACTTCAGACTTTTAATCTTGCTCTTGAGACTGATAGAGAAGAAATATCTTTCAGAATTTTGCAGTTGTAACTAATTTTGAAATATGGACCCGAGTTGTAACTTCCCAACTTAGATTTGAGCTTTTGTTCCAATTTTTTTATGATAAGTTGAATATTTGAAATAATATGAAACTGACTTGCAGAACTTTTAATCAAAATTAGTGTTACACTGTTACTATGGTTTGTTGCTATAGTTTTCACAGTTTAAACTATAATCCAATTATTTATAGGTGGATTAGATATGCAAAAGAGAACTTATTAATGGGTAACTGTCTATTTAACAAGTCAAAGTCCATTTTGTCTGTTACGGCAAACTATCTTAGCGAGTACAATGAGAAGCAGATCATTGTAGTAATGTTTGTTTTATCCGATAACAGAGAAGTGGCTCCGTGCCATAATCTCGGGGAATAAACGGTTTTGAATTTAGTTTTTCATAGGGAAAAAGAATAGCCAAGTGAAATCAAAATGTTGGTTCTTGGCTTAAATAAACATTTTAACCTTTTTTAAGTTTCAACAATGTTTTGTACTATGTTACACGGACTCTTCAATTTGCCCTAAAGTACCGGTGTCCAACACTAGACACTAGGACAATGATATGGGTACTAAACACTTTATTTTAGTATAAAAAAATTGGCAAAATTGAGGAGTACTCGTGTCGGACTCTTCAACATACAGTGTGCGGACACTCCACCCGAGTCCATGTAACATAGGTTTTGTAAGCACTAGATGAGTAGAATAAATTTTTATTCACAGCCAGTTAGAAGCAATTTAATATAGCATATTCTTACAATTCAGTTTCTTCAGAAAGGTCCTCATTATTTGATGCAACTAAAGCCTGCTGGCGCAGAACCTGGTTCTCAGATTCGAGGTTGGAGACATTCAGTTCTAACCTGCACATTTACATAGATAAGAAATAATTAGAATAAAGACGTTGAACTTGCAGATGTCTGTGGTTGCTAATATTTCCAGTATAACTAGCCACCTTTCAAGTGTATCCTGTAGCTGTGCCACTCTTAGTTGTGATTCCTCTACCTCCTTAAGTCTGGCTTTTCTCTCATTTTGAACTTCATTATATATATGCTCAAATTCATCAACTCTCTTCTTCAACTCTTTTATCTCACCCTGCATGCACAGAATTTGTATTAGGTCACCTGTCATACGGGTCTTTTTTAATTTCTGGCTATCATATGGGTTCATAGAGCGCACAATGAGCTTATATGAGAATCTACTGGTGTTCGTGCTACATATATCGTTTAGTACATTTGCTAAATGTTAGTGGTTTTTCTTTCTGCTTCTGTCTACTCCTTTTTTATCTTTCTATTTTCTAGTATCTTCCTTCTATCTCCAGTCTGTACTACCAATTTCACTTCCTGTTATGATCTTGTTTTGTAAATTCTCTCTCTATCTCTCCCTCCGCCCCTCGTTCTTTCTCTCCCTCTGTCTATCCTTTCTTCCCTTTTGTTTTAAGTTTGCCCTTTTTTCCTGCTGCCGGGGGGGGGGGGGGGGGTCCTGTCTCTATTTTTTGTTTGCTTATGCATTGCGGTGGATTTTTTTTTTTAATCTTTAGGAGTTTATGCTTCTTATTTTGTACTCCCTTTTCCCTCAATATCCATCATTGATTCTGCCTCCATAATTGAATATAAATTAAATCGATATTTCTATGATTGAGTTGGTGGAACACTTCATTGACCCCAGCGCTTAATGTTTGTAGGTGAAATGGTAGCGTTACTAGATGTTGAACACTTGGAATTTCAGAACAACTTTAAAAGAAAGGAGGTCATTCAAAGTGGGACGGAGGAAATATTTTTTCGTCAACCAAATATGTTACTGTGGTGAATGGAAGGCATACATGCTCAACATACCACGTGATACAATATGACAATTCCTACGTCATATGCATTTGATATATCTTCATCAATTAAAGTAAGTTCTCTTGGATGCAGGGCATTAAAGTGACATGTTATATTCCATATGACGCTGAGTTACTTGATTTTACCTCCAACTCCTGGTTGTGATTTGTCAATTGCTCGACCTTGGTGTTGTCCACAATTGGTACCTCTTTGATAACAGGCGGGGCTTGTTCAATAGCTATCTTTGCGGCTTCTCTCTCATGAATAATTGCACTGTGAGCTTCATCTAGCTGCTCTTGCATTTCATGCAAAGCATTCTGCAATCTTGCAATTTCTTGCCCCTTAGCTTCTTCAATATCAACCTATAAGAGTCAATTTTTCAAACATTAGCTGAAATGAAATACTTTAACCTGTTCATTAGTCTGCATTATCGTTCTATATCTATTAGAATTTGTGTGATTTTCCCATTATCTGTATTATAAGTGGTCTAGAACACATAAGAAGTCCAACACATCTTTAGATACTTCCATGAAACTCACACAAGTTAATGTGATTGACTGATTGTAAATTTAGTTTCAGATCCAGTGGCTATGTTTCCTGGATTAATGAATTTGAAATAACAAGTTTGGAGGTGATTTCTTGACTTGGCTGAGCCTCCCTATCCAGAATGCTGGTATGAAAGTAATCCCTGTATGTTGTAATATGGAGTAATTTTTTTAAGCTATTTGTGCTGGAAGAGTTACAAAGATCACCTTCTCCTTTTCTCAAGCATTATTAACTGTTTTACTCGTACTTGTGTTACTGTTATCCCATTATCATTCCAATTGCTTGAACGAGTTGATAAAAATATACCCTTAAATGCTTTTCGAATTCTATTCGCCATGTTAGTTCCTCAACACGCTTTTCTAGCTTGTCCTTGGCTTCCTTAAGTGCCCCTGCATCTCTTGCAGCCTGCGTTGGGGAAAATTCAGTTCCAACCAATTTAAGTTATACAACTGAGTGTTTAAGAATTGGTTATCAATTAAAATCTGGTAATGTAAAGAGAATACGCTCACCATCTTCAGCTTTCTAAGCTCCTTCCTTGCTACCCTTGCTCTCCAAAGACATTGCAGGGTAAGATTTGCTTTCTTCTGTTGGTTAAAGGTAGAACGAGCATGGAATCTCCGCCATTCAGTCTGTCAAATACAAGCATTGATAGAATAATTGCTTTTAAAAGTTAGCACAAGTATTCGGATGTCCTGGTATGGGATTGAACTTCTTCTAAATCCCTTATGCTCTGTATTTATATTGTTATATATATGTATATATATATATATATATATATATATTGACTTATTCAACCATCAGACTTATTTCTCCAATAATTAGGACTGACTGACGGACTGTACATGGTCGTGTCCCATTTGACGCTTTTTAAGGAAAACTTACTCATCAAAACAGAAAAATAAAAATAAATTTAAAACTTGTGCTATACAAAAAAGGTGAAACCTCCATCTATAAGTTATATTTTATGCTCCCTAAGAGTCCTAGTAAAGTCAAAGGGTGAACACAGTTGCGTAATTATTCTTAAATTTTTAGTTAGTTTTGATGGCCTCACATTCATTACTGGGTAGAATTCATAATTTCTTGAATTCTGAAAAATTCCTTATTGACTATGTCTATTAATGATTCAAGTATCATAAATTTTAGAATTCCTCAATTCAAGCCAATACATTACCTGAACTGTAGTTGCAGCCTTATTTCTCCTTCTGCACCTAAATTCATCTCTGGCAGCCATTGATCGCATTCCAGTTTGAATAACTACTGCTGCTTCCAGTAACTTTGTGTAAGATTTTCTTGCTGCATGAGCTCGTGTATGTTTCTGTATACAGATTGAAGCAGCATCCTTCCTCATTTGTTCATACAGCTTACGCGCAAGTTGTGCTTTAATAAGGGAGGAACAGAAAAATGTTATTTACAGTTCTTGCCCAAAATTATATCCGGAGCTGGTAATTAGTTAGGGTGTTGTGAGGACATTAATGAATCTATTTTGGTAGTAGGATCAATGGGAAGCATACATAGCGACTTGATTGAGCATGCATACTGAAAACTCAACATCATTATGATTTTTGAAAATATTTCTTTTTGGGATTGAAAAAGAAGATTTTATTAGAAGAAAGAGAAGATTGAAAGGTGGGGAGTTTCTGGTTTGTAGGATTGAGATATCTCACATCCGGAACAAATGATTCAGCGTATGTACTTAACTAAAAAAAACTAACTTACCTCTCCAATGTTTTTGCATTTGAATTGTAGCCCTTCGTAGGGTAATGAACTCCTTCCGAGTGAGATGTGTTCGGATTTGCCTCTGGACGCGCCTTGCAGCATAAGCCAGAATTTCAGCTCTTCGAGCATCTAATTCAGCCATTTGCCCAGCTCTAAGAAACGCCTTTGTTTTCCCAATCTGAAGTATAAAATAGAAATGTGGAACTTCACTCCTACTTTTTTGAAGTCTGTATTGGAAATTTACAGTGTAGATGCTGATCATGCTGTACTATAGTGTGATTTCTAGATTTTATACCTGATAGCCCTTTAACCCCATCCTGTCACAAATAGCAACACATGCTGATTTCTCATCCGATCTGCATGGAAGAAAGTGAAGAAGCACCTTGTAATTAGAATTCTACTTGAATAATGAATAATATTATTGCAACTGAGAACACTGCAAGTAAAATCCCATTCAAAACTTCAATCCCATCTTGAAAGGGTTAAATGAAAGAAAAAGATGTAGAGTTTGCCTTTACATACCCATCCAAAACATCAGGAGCTAACATTCCGAAACGGTCAAGGAATTCATCAAATGATCGCTTTGTTGGATATCCTGCACAGCTGATCCTGATTGCCTCTAATACACCCTGCCACAAACCATCAGTTCTTTGTCTTTGGAACTGAATTGTTTGTAACCATAATAATGTGCTGTTACTAAAAATTTAGAAATATATAACTTACCCCACATCTTAATTGATTTAGAACGTTGAAATTCTCAAATATTCCAGGCTTCAAAACTGAATTGGGCTTTACACATCTGATGTAATGTGGCTCTGTTGTGCTCAGGGTTTCCATTAAAGCTTGTAATTGTTGCTGGATTTTGAAGTGCAATGGCAGGCACAAATCAGCTTCCTTAGAACACTCATATAGAATGCCTCTACATATTGAAAAATTCGGCTTACCTTAAAGCGGGTGCCAATGGAAGAGAACTTGGACTGTTTAGATGCATCCTCAGCTAATCGAGGGAACAGATTTGCAATAAAATGACACTTTGAGGCATCTAGTAGAGCTTGATGTTCTGCTACTACGTAATCCTTATTTTTGTCAAGGAACTGATCAGCTACATAGGTGACCTGTTTGGCCGAAACTTTTCAGTGAGAAGGGGGTGCTTTAACATATCCTTTGATGATAAGATATCATCATATAATAATACTTACATCTCCGGCATAATGGTTAATAGTGAAATCTGTTCGAGCAAGTTTTGGCTTGCTGAAGCGTTTGTGTCCTTTATATGTTTGGTACATCTTTTGTGCAAATGTCTCGTGGGTTGCCTTTGGAAACATACTGTAGAAGATTGCATTATGGTATATAGTTGCAAAAATTTGAACCAGTTATTTTGGTTGTCTTGGTTTTTTCTTTTGTTAGTATGGGGTGATATAGTGCTATCTTTTGTACTCTTAGAACTAAATGATATAGATGTTCACTGCCTGCCTTGTGAAGCACAGTAAAATATCTAGGAATTTGCCTAATTATTAAGTGGTCAACTAACTCCTTATTTCTGTTTTTCAAAGAATAAGAAGCTTATCATATAGCAAGTATGATCTTTACATACCAAGCTTCGTCAAGAAGAGCAATTATACCCCCGGGTTTCTGCATGGAAAGATACAAAATTATCCTCAAAATTTTAGATGCCCAGGGAACGTGGAGGGTGGGTATAAATGGACTTTGGAAGTGTCTATACCTTCTCTATAAGATCTAAAACATCCTGGTTGTCTACAAATTCTACGTAGCTCCAGTTGATTTCCTCCTTCGTGTACTCTTCTTGCTCCATTTTGAAGACATGCTGTAAAAATGCTTTTCCAGCACAATAAAGAAAGTAGAAGATATAACAGAAATTAAAATGTAAACCTCTGCGTTACCTGATTAAAATGCTGTTGCAACTTCTCATTTGTCAGGTTGATGCATAACTGCTCAAAACTACCCGAATAAGCACATAATAAGATCTTGTTACTGAGCTGTAAAAATTATTATATTACTGAGAAGTCATTAAAAGTAATGTTGGTATATTATACCTGTTGGTCTTGAAGCTTTCGAAGCCATAAATATCAAGGACTCCAATTATGCTTTTCGCATTGGGATCCTGACCAATCGAATTGTTTATTTTGTTCACGAGCCTGACATGGCATGAAAAGTGCACTAAAGCATCACTTTAGACTTTATACTATGTATATGCTATTTGGATGAATCAAATTTGGGTTCAAATATGGATAGAATTCAATATACGATGGCTTTAGAAATTTGAATAGTTGGACTATCAAATATGCCCGACTGGCATCATGTTGCTGAAGAAATAACTACTCAGTTCAAAAGTCTGCTTAACACAGGGACCTTGACATGGCTTCATCATTGAGGAAATACAGAATTGAACTATTTATTTCCCCAATTGAGTTTTTAGACTGTTGGACCTTCAATTCTTAATTTAGGTCGAGTAGATACCTGAATAAAATTAGACCAAGAGTTTATTGATGTACTGAATTAATTTCAATTAGATTTGAAGATTTTAGGAGTGTATTCCTATTAAAATCTTATTAATTTATGTAAACTGGTTTTAGCAAAGTCACAATCCTGATGAGAAAGCAGTTTGTGATGGTAGAATACAAAGGTAACTGTTGAAGATAAAATAATTCCGTGCTATGGTTGGTTTGAGTCTTTTATTTTTAAGATTATGTTATGTAACAAGTTGTAAGTCGTGATATAATACTCCCAACTTGAGGGGGAGTGTTAGAAGATTATTCTAGAATCATGATTCTATTAGAGTATACTATTATTAGAACTTGGTCACCAAGTATGCTTGCTGCCCGCACATCTAACAATAACATTTGGATGTCTTTTACTCGCACTATGGTATGCTTCCATGTTATTTATATCCATTTTCATTCTAACTTTTGAAGTTGTAAATCAGATCATAGTGGATTCTATTGTACTTTTTATTGCCTTCTAAATTGACAAGTTGATTTTACTCATCTTATGTTGCTTCATTTGTGTCTGTAGTGTCTTTTTGAAACAAAAGTTCATGGAGTGCTAGCAACTTGGAGGAATTGGCATTGGTGGTTGGAAGGAATGGCCAAATGAAATTCACTTACCAATCAAACAAGCGGGAGTAGATGGTCTTTGCCAGGGCATCACGACTCAGGACTGCTGAAGCTGGGTCCAGTGGTTTTGTAATGTTCCCGTCGGGAGTTACAATCACGCGCTGGCAAAGTGAGTCTATGAGTGACTTCTCATTGCACCTGGACAGAAGCATATAGTTAGGATGAATTTTAGTTGCATCATGAGGAACTACTAAAGAGCAATTAGATGATTCAAGTTGAAGAGTTCGGACATGAGTAGCTGTGCTGCTGTCTGAAGATGATAGAGTGATTTTTCATCTTTCAGTTTGGAAGAATCAATTTCCTTGCCTTTGACAAAGTCAATGTTTCCTATATGGAGAATTGCAGCTACCACACGGAATATAGCATCCTACAAAACAATCGAAATGGTCAATCAGTACTACTTCAATATGAAGTCTTCATTTATTTTTTGGTGTCAATAATTGTGTTGCTTTTTAACTGGAGTGAAGGAAAATACCTGCTCATCCTCGCTGATCCCGACAACATCCATGGCATTTCTGGTTTCCAAATACTCCCTTGCATCGTCTACATTTGATACTTCATAGCAATTAGTCTGGTTAAGATAGTGAAATGTTCTGGGGTCTCCTAATTTGAATTTCTTGGCCTCCTGAAAGGAATTGTTATGGTTCAGATGACTACATATTCATTTTACTTAGAGTGGAGTATAAAAATATACTTGGAATTGAAAGTCACCTTTGGTGGAGCTGCGCAGAGCATGTAAAAACAATGGTAGTTCCTCTCTGGGTCAGATACTTGGCATACACGCGATCTTTCAAGAAGATATGTTCGGACTGCAGCCCCAGAGATCTTCCCATGCTTATCGAATTGAATCTCTACAAATTTACCAAAACGACTGGCATAACCATTCAATCATTTAAATTTCTTGTAAGTCGATCTACATCATATCGAAAATATAAAAGAAAAAATTGTTTAATGTAATAGGTATGAAGAAACATCTTAAGTTCACCTGGAATTGTTGTTCTTCACTGTTTTGGCATTCCCAAATGCTTCCAGGACTGGATTGGACTGAAGAAGTGGTAGCATTAGTTTTCATTAAAAAGTTTACTTTTACATAATATATATGAAGACTATAGCTCACCTCCAAGACTTGTTGCTCCACTGTTCTACCTTCAGTCCCTGATCTACCACCCATAAACGCGAGGTATCTCATAAGCATTTTTGTTGTTTCAGTTTTACCAGCTCCACTTTCACCACTTACCAAGATAGACTGGCTTCCATCTTCATTTATCATTGCCCTGATATATCGGGTTAATAATTTTTTTTTCCTATTCATGAGTATTTTAATTGACAATATATGGTCTCATCCTAATATTCTACAGTTCAATTGTACCTATAGCAAGCATCTGCAACAGCAAAAAGATGCGGGTTTAGCTCTCCAAAAGAGGCTCCTTTGTACTGCTCCATCATTTGGGTATCATACAAATGTGGCAGTCGTTGAAAAGGATTCACAGCGATCAGGATGTTCCCCGTGTAAGTCTGCTTATGTCAGGACTATTTATTAGATTTTCATTGTTATGCCTATAAAGCTCTCATGAATCAGCGATACTGATATATGTTACTTCATACTCTGTGCTGATTAGGTAGATGTGACTCACATATATTTCGTTTAGAGCAAACCGAGAAGCAAGGTTGTCAAGTACTCCTGGCTCATGGAGGTAGGCTAATTTGGTCATGTCATCAACTCCAGCTGGTGGTGCTTCTGTGTCTTTTGGGTATATTTTTGAAATATCTGCAGTTATCTGAAATTGAGGGGGAAGATATTGTTTAATTTGCATATGTTATATATGCAACTACCTTGGATAATCTAAGATAGCTCAAAACCAAAGAATTGTTCCATATGAGAGTTGCATCTTTTAAGAAAAACTAAATAAAGAGGATCAAATTAACTTTGGGAGGATTTCCTTACTAATTTGATCTTATTATTTGTAACTTGCAAGCCAGTAATTGTAAAATACAAAGCGTATAGTTCATAGATTTTTGTCCTGAAACTGAATAAAGGTTTTTCATATCATCTACAGAACTATATCTGTAAAAATAATTTAGAAGTATAATAGAAAAAAAAGGAGGAGAAAAACAATAAAGTGGAAAGGATTTTTTGTCGTAGCATGCGTTTTGGACTGTCTATTGTAAACTGTACTATCAATTTAAAGCTAGGAGTTCATATCATTTAGGAGTTTGGGTGTATGTTGATAAAGTTTGGATTTATGTTCAGAAATCAATCAGGTCTTCTTGATTTCATATCAAGACATCTAGCCATGATCAATGGCTCTAGATGTTAACAAAATTTAATACATAAATACAATAGATAGCTACCAATATCTCCTACAGTGATTTTTTTTGTCATCTAAAGGAAGCTTCTTACTATGTATAAGCCAATAGACATTACACATGCCATTCTATTTCAATAAGAATGTTATATATACATCACAAACTTACATAAACTTTTAGTTATGATGTTTTCATATATCCTATATGATTTGTTTTACATGCTGAGGAATAGGCAATAAGATCCTAGTACATTGATAAGATATATGAAGGTTTTTCTTTACGTATCAGCTTTTAGATATTGTGGTTAGCAGCAGTGGCTTACTGTTTTCCCATGTGTGGTAACTGTGGTGGCATCTTTGCCTTTAATTGCTATCACCTCTCCGTCGATCCATGCAACTTCAGGATCCTCAGCCCACACATGTGATCCGACTATGATGTTTACTGGAGTTCCCTGGATCATCAAGAAATAACAAAAATAATATTAGACATCTTTTCGTGCTGCAACTAAAAATCTTTCAGTTGAATAAAGATGAAAATCTTTCAGTTGAGGCTTACCATTACTGCGAGTCTATCTGATCATTGAACTAAGAATGGAAGAAGACAGGACTAATGAATCCCTCTTGTCCTTTTGAGAGAGAGAGAGAGAGAGAGAGGGAGGGAGAAAGAGGAAAGGGAGAGAGATAAAGGGTGAGAGGTAGTGTTTTTAAGAAATGATGAAATGCTTCAAATCAACTGAAAAGCAGAAGAAATACAGTTGGTGGGAACTCAAAAGAAAAAGGAGAGTAGCCACCACCCCCTCCCCCACCCTGTCACCTTTCTTTGATCATTCCACATAGGACCAATGACTTGGCGCCAGTTGAATCCCCCAGATATAAAATTTGTATCACTTTTAAGTTGGCCGGTTGAGCGTGTCCATTTGCGTATACGATTCGGAGGCTCATATCTAGCTGATGCAGAGTATATGTTTAATTTATATCCTTATTACATACATCTTTGTTGATGGACCCCCAATGCTTTCCTAATTTGCCATGTTATGGTCATTGTGTTCCTAATTATGGCTTGCATTACCAAGCACTTTAGGTAGTACAAGTTTCTTTTAAATATTTGTTATGTTAACATTTCTCTTTAATCAGTCATCCTTTTTTACACGAAACATGTATTTATCAATAGATTACTACATTAATGCCCATGTTCGAGAGCTGATTCATTCTTGTGTTTGTGTTATCATTTTTAAAGACTTTACTATGGATCAACTAGAAGTTTTATTGTACAGGTTTGTGTAAATACTAGTACATTATTTTTCATTGTTCTTATGATTTGATTCTTTAAAGATAGTTTCTCATAAGAGAAATTTTTGTTTTATTAAGTTACTGATGCATCTACATGTTTTCTACAAATTTTCCCAGAATCCAAAATCAGCAGGGGCAGCACCAAATGTTAATTCTGTTCAATTGTGATCAAAGAGGATCATTGGGGGTTCTGGTCATAAAAGAAAGGAAAGACAAGTGCTGCCAACTTTTGGGTGGTGAGTATTGGGTCCCACCATGCCATCTGGGAAGGTAAAACATCTCCAGGGGCCCACATTTTCCACCTTCAAAATTCTTCTCTCCACTCACCAACCCTTGGCTGCTGATCTCACCTCGAGGGGATATGGATTTCAATTAAAATTGGGCGGTGGTGGTCTTGAATCTTGATGGTGAGCTTGGGGTTGAACTATTTCTGGCTTGTCCTTTCACATGGGAAAAGGTCTTGTGTTGTAATGGGTCCCACAAAAGCTTTCCAACCATTCTTTCTTCTTATTTTGTTTGTTATACTTCAATAATATTTAGATCTGTATAAAATAAATTAATCAAAAATCATTAGAGTTCTCTGCCATTTTAGGGGACAGATCTTGATTCCCAGAATCTTATTATTTCCTTCTAACTTTAGTATTATTGTTGTAGGCTGTCAGACTTGTTGGCTAAAGGAGAGCAGGAACTCAAGCTTGAATCATTAGAAGGGTAGTGTGAAGATATGTTGGTTAGAAAATTGATTGAAGGGGAATGGGATCTGAAGTATTGTTATATTTTAGAATAATTGTGTTCTTGTCCCAAAATATTGTATTCTTTCAAATTAGTCCATCAATGAGTTAGAATATAGAAATTAGTGAGGATGGATAACATTTTGTGCAACTTTTGACACATGAATTTCAACTTATAGCTACAGGGTTTATTTTCTAATATAAATGAAGAGTTTTTTTGTTATTTTATTTTTTATATATTTTTTTGAATGTTGATATATATGCACACCCTATGTTGGTAGTTGCACACCTTGCATACATTTCTGTGTTATACACAGCAAATTGATATTTTCATGTGATTTTTTGATATTTTCGCAAGAAAAGTGTCGCTATAGGTGTAACGATTGTAAAAACTGTCGCTATAAGATCTATAGTAAAAATATCAAAAAGTCATGTGAATATATTAATTTTCTTATACATAATGTATTGTTGTGTTGAACTATATTAGTCAACAAAGTATATTAGGATATGTAGATATGGAGTGCAGTGTTGTGCTATACTCCCATCATCCCTTAATATAAGGTCGTTTTAGAGTTGTGCATAAGTATTAAGGAAATGATTGTATAACATTAAATATAATAGTATCAATCGTATTGGAAAAAGAGAATTTTATTTATTTATTGGACAAAAAATAGTAAGAGAATTAAAATTATATTTAATAATTGGGATAATATTAGAAACTAAACAATTAATGCTTAGTTAAAATTTTCAAACGATTTATATTAAGGGACATAAATATGTTTTTAAAACCATTTATATTAAGGGACGGAGAGAGTACAAGTCAACTATGTATATTAGGATGTGTTTTTTATTTTGGCTGGAACGTGAGATGGTGCCCTGTTCGTCATGACCACGGATGAAAAGCTTTCTACTGGAAGAGGCAGGTATAAATAGGAGAGAAGGGAAAAAAAACATGTTACACTTTAATTCACACGCAATTATAGTTGATTCTTTATCATTCCATTCGATCACTAACAACCGTGATAAATGATAAATTCGACTCGAGTTCAATTCGAAATCATAAATTCGTATTCGTGTTCGAATTCGAATTATATTTAAACAAATTTACTCAGATTCGACTCGATTCGAATTCGATTCAACTCGGATCAAATTATATTCAAATTACTCGCAAATTTCAAATTTAAGCTCGAATTCGAGTCTCCACATAATAACTAGTTTTATAATAAATATAATTATAAATTGAATTTATTATTTTACTTAGAAATGAGAAAATATATTTACTATTACAATTTATAAATATAAAATCACTGTTAAAATTAAAAATAAAACAAAATAATAATAATTAATTATCCTAATTTGATTTAAATTTGTATATATTATAAGAGAATGTATCAGGTATCTGATCGAATCTATATCAATCGAGCAAGGTTCTCAAAACCGGACCGTTCATCGAAGCGAAAAAGGTACTGGGTGAATGGGTTACTGGTTCAACCGGTGGTCGAACCGTTATTGACTCAGTAACGTCATTAATATGTAATAAATAATAAATAATTAAATATATTAATTATTATTATATATTATATATAATATTTAGTAAATATGTAAAATTAATTAATTTATTTTAAAAAATAAAGTTTTTTAGACAAATAATACCTGTTAAATTAGCCGGGTCAGAATTAAAGTTTTTTAGTCCAAGCTTTTGACACACACCAACCAAACACTCCTTACCTATTCCTCCTCTTCTCTTCAATTATTCGTTTATCATTCACCTAAAATTGAGTAAAAAAATGAGTAAAACCGAATAATCGAATCGGACCGAATTTTTTAACCATAATATTTCGGTTATTCGATTATTTTGAGTATTTCGGTTATATCTGTTTTATTATTTGGTTTTTTAGTTCCGATTTGATTATTGAAATTTGACATTTCGGTTAACCATATAACCGAATTCATTGTACGCATGCATGGACTCATCAACTAGAAGTTGTGTATATTTGTTATATGTGCATAGCTTATTGGACACATTACAATAAAATCTTATAATTAAATATACGTATAATTATAATATAATTAATGAGGTTCATGAACTGGGATCAAAGATTAAGAAGTGGTGATAATAAAACTATGTGTTCCAGTTTTAAACGGAAAAGAAATTAACAAAATATTTAATTTATAATGATGAAAAAATAGAATTTTTTTTATGTTGTTATTGAATTTATAAAAGAAAAAGAAAAAGAACATATTTAGATTATTAATTTACCCCTATTTTAGTTAAATTTATTTATAACATAGAGGGTATGATAAATATAATAATTAATTGTTAATACTCCGTATTATTTAGTTTTTAGCTTAAACCATCTGTCTTTAAACAAAAAATTTTGACAAGAAATAAAAAATTACTAAGTTTTTCATCATTTTTTTAATGTTCATTAAAAAAACTTAATAACACAAGAATTGAATTTAGATTTTTCATCAATTTTTTTATGAATTTTAAAACTCAGTAACTCAATTGTAAATATGAGAATTACTAATGATAATAACTAACTACAACATTTTTTTATAACAATAAACCATGCATTAAAACTAAAAATAATTACACCTAAATAGATTTAATTTCGATTATTACCCGAACAACCGAATAGTAAATTCGGTTATTCAGTAAATCGGTTATTTGTTCAGATACTAAAATTGTATAGATTTTAATTTTTGACAGAATAACTTCCATGTCACCACCATATACTTTACACTTCAAAGTATATGGTGGTGACATAGAATTTAGATGGGGGCAATCTGGATCCATGGAATTGGGAATAGCCCAATTCATAAAATTGCTCAACAAATCAATTCATTAGAATCTGAGCAGCCATGGGAATGTATGGATGGGTTTCTTGATGACCCAATCACCATTGCTAAAGCTGGGTATGAGCTTAACCCTTCTCTTGTTGATTCTGTTTCAGCCTTGTTCAATTCATTAATGAATTTTGTAAAAGGGTTGACTTTGAAGGAGAAGGAGATGTTGCAGCTAAAGCTTTGTTGAATTGTGTGAGTCTGAAAGTCCAAGTGTCGGATCTTTTCTATCCGGTTACCTAGGTCACCCGGTTGAACCGCCGGGTCACCGGGTTTGAATTTGTTTTAGACTAAACCGGTTAATTGGTCTAAACCGGATTGGAAGGTGGACCACCGATTTCGATTTTTACCGGTCTGAAAATCATGCAATCGAGTATGTATCGAATCACAATCAAGAATTCGAGTAGTTTGAATCTTGAACGAGTCGAGTATAAATTTGTTCAGATTTTATTCATATTTTTAATGTTCAGATTTGGATCATACTATTACTCAAATTTTTATTTAAACTATTTGAACGAGTCGAGTATAATCTTGAACGGTTTCATTTTTACCTTCTGTGCTGCCTTACATACTCAAAGCAAAGACAGGCTAACCCGAAATTAATTACTTGTTGTGCATAGAAGAAAGCATGCTCAAAGTCAATCCTTCGAAATATCACAAAAGAAATTTTATAGAGTACAAATATGAAGTCCGACCCTAACCCATTTTAGTTTCTTATTCCTCCAAGTATAACCGACTTTTTTTTTCCTGCCGACAGTGACACCATTGAGCATCATGGTTCAAAAGTATCCCCGAGTTGCTGAAATCTTATCTTACGTTTGGACTTAGAGAATGAAATAAAATGAAATAAAATGAAATAAAATAAAAATAGCGTATTTAATGATCATTTTAAAAAATAAACTATTTTGATAGAATGTAAATTTATTTCATCCTTTTGTTTTTTTTATTTTATGTGAAAAAGGTAAAATAAAATTCATTCAAATGGAATGAATACATATGTGATAATTATGACATGATATGATAACACCCACCAACAACAACAACCAAACATAATTTTAAAATACTTTAAAATCATTTCATTCCGTCACCTATTTCATTCTTTCAATCCAAACATATCATTAGTGTATCGATATAATTTCTTGACTCATCAATTCGATAACGTGACTTCGATAACGAGTCACGAATTGTAATTTTAAGTATTATTGATATAAATTTACGTATATGCAAAATTTCACCCTAATGGAAAAAAAATCATTCTAAACTTGTATGAGTCATACACTACAACAAAAAGGGCTAATTTTGACGAAATATTCCGTCGAATTTAACGATATTCCGTCGAAGTTATCATAATTTTCACGAAATGTTCAGTTGAAAATTCGGAGGGTTATAAACGAGTCGAACTTAAGTCCGTCGAGAATTCAGTCGGGAGTACGTACTTCCATCTAATTTATCTTCGACCGAAATTTCCGTCGATATTAGCCTATCCTCGACGAAGTATCTTCGATTGAAATTTTTGTCGACAGTAGCCTATCCTCGACGGACTCCATTCTGTCGATTATAGATCGGTCAGATTTAATCTGCTACGTGGCATAAATGCGTGACATATGGACAGTGTGAGACCCCAAATTTTATGAATAAAGATTTAAATTTCTGGAAATATTTTTTTTTAATATTATGATGTGGATTTGATATAATGTTATAGTTGTGGGTAATATTTATAAATTTTGAAAAGTATGCAAATTGTTGTATAATATTCGATTGGTCGGGGAATATTCTTTTTGTCGGGAAATATTCGTACGACGGTACAATCATTGGTGGACCCCACAACGGAATTATTATCGGATTGAGAAAACGACAAAAATATTTTTATGAAAATAACGGCAGAAGTTTTACCGTTAAAACTGTTGAACTACTCGGTAGTAAAATTACAGTAATACGCGTGGTTGCATAGTAGCACACGAAATTGATTATTGATGCTTACGTGAGAAGCCACTCAGTTTTGTTCAATTATTACTTCGGTAATTGTTGCATAGTATCTCACGTTATTTGATTCAATTATTGTCGATATTTTATATATTATTAAATCAATAATTGAGATAACAAAGTTATTAATATTATTATTTGCAATATAAATGATGTCTAGAAGTTCTGCCAAGGAGAGGTTTGGTCACCTAATTGCGCGCTAATAGGGAGAAATCCTTATTGGAAAGCCTCCTCTTTCCTGGGAACGACCTGGTTGATTAATATTGTGAATTACAATAATGATGATAAATGTTGTTAAATATATAGATGTGTCTTTTTATGAAGTCACGGAAGTTTATATATATATATATATATATATTATATATATACAGAAAGGATCAAGAGCATAATTCTTAAATAGCATAATGCCTTAAGTAGCATAATTTCATCAAAACGACGTCGTTTTAATGGGACGCGGTGGCATTTTTGTAAATACCACGCCACCGCGTATTTACAAAAATGCCACCGCGTCCCATTAAAACGACGTCGTTTTGATAAAATTATGCTACTTAAGGCATTATGCTATTTAAGAATTATGCTCTTGATCCTTCCCGTATATATATATATATATATATATATATATATATATATATATATATATATATATAAATTTTGTTTTATTAGTATTATTAATGTAATAAAATAGAAAAGCTTTTTATATAAAACAGAATACTTTTATAAAGTTATTTGTTTTATTAGACTATTAATAGAATATATTATATTCTATTATGCATAGTATTTTGCATAGTAAAATCTTTTTATATAAAACAGAATACTTTTATAAAGTTATTTGTTTTATTAGATAATAATTAGAATATATTATATTTTATTATACATAGTGTTTGCATAATAAAATCTTTTTATATAAAACAGAATACTTTTATAAATTTATTTGTTTTATTAGACAATAATTAGAATATATTATATTTTATTATGCATAGTGTTTGTATAGTGCCTGTATAATGTTTGCATAGTAAAATCTTTTTATATAAAATATAATACTTTTATAAAGTTATTTGTTTTATTAGACTATAAATAGAATATATTATATTTTATTTAAAAGATTTTGTTTTATTAGAATATTTTATTAATACTGCATAGTAAATCAATATGGACCGTCCGTTTAAAAATAAATCAATCTAGACCGTTCATGAATTAGTTACTATTCAGTCCATTCTCTTATAAATAGAAGCTCATTCCTTCATTATTTCTTACGAATTCACTGAAACTCTAGAGAGAGAAACTATAGAGAGAAAGAAGAAAAATATTCTGCTACTTCATTACTCCTATATCCAGTTTCTTCTAAGGTAAGGGGTATTATTTCTTTCGTATTCATGAAGAGTACTTCTGTTATTCCATTCTTTATTATTCTGTTGGAATAACCTGTATACGTGAGTTACCCTATACTTGGTGAAATTCTTCTGATATTCCATTCTTTATTATTATGTTGGAATAACCTGTCTATGCGAAGTACCGCATACATGGTGAAATTCTCCTGTTATTCCATTCTTTATTATTATGTTGGAATAACTTGTATATGCGAAGTACTGCATATATGGTGAAGTTCTTCTGTTATTCCATTCTTTATTGTTATGTTGGAATAACCTGTATATGCGAAGTACCGCATACATGGTGAAATTCTTCTGTTATTCCATTCTTTATTATTATGTTGGAATAACCTGTCTATGCGAAGTACCGCATACATGGTGAAATTCTTCTGTTATTTCATTCTTTATTATTATGTTGGAATAACCTGTATATGTGAAGTACGTACCGCCTACATGGTGAAATTCTTCTGTTATTCCATTCTTTATTATTATGTTGGAATAACATGTATATGCGAAGTACCGCCTACATGGTGAAATTCTTCTGTTATTCCATTCTTTATAATTCTGTTGGAATATCATGTCTGTGCGTATTACGCATGACTTGGTTCCATTATTTATTATTCTGTTGGAATAAACTGTCTGTGCGGTCTATCGCATGCCTGGTGAAGTCTTTTGTTATTTCATTCTTTATTATTCTGTTGGAATATCATGTCTGTGTGTTTACGCATGACCTGGTTCTATTATTTATTATTCTGTTAGAATAACCTGTTTGTGCGGTCTATCGCATGTATGGTGAATTCTTCTGTTATTCCATTCTTTATTATTCTGTTGGAATAACATGTCTATGTGGATTACCAAATGCATGGTGAATGATCCTTCGTATTCATTTCTTATTAAATTGTGGAAATGATCTGTCTACATGGATTACTGCATGGCGGGCGAAAATCCATTTGTAGTTTCATATATTCTGTTATACTCAGTTGGTTAAAGCTTTGACTTCTATACTCCATGAAATTAGTGGAATATCCTTGATATTTGCGCTTCATCCAGTATCTTTTCATAGAAATATTCTTCTGAGCATTCTTGAATTTTACTCTACAAAGCAGTATCTATGTTGACAATTTGGACGTTATTGAATTCTGGATAAATTAATTCTTGAACTTGTTTTTTATTGAATTCTTATATCATTGTCATCATCCTCATACTTATACTATGTTGAAAGTCATCTGTGGCCTGTTGTGCATAGATGGACTTGGTATGATTATGACCAGGGATTATTCGGTATAATCATGACCGTAATGTTACAAATGATGTGGTAAAAGTACTCATTGACCCGTAGTGCATTAATGGACAGTTGTTGGCATGATCATGACCATTGATGAATACACAAATATCCTTGGACCGTAGTGCATGGATAATTTGTAGTTGTGATACTAATGAATATCCTTGTTCGTAGTGCAAGGATGATGTGGTTTATTTATTAAGCTGAGTCTCAACAATAAAAGTGATGAAAAACCTTTTAAATCATAGAAGATGGTTCTCTACTTGACTCTTTTAATGGATTGTTTATTCCGCTGCAGTTAAACTTGATGTTTGTTATATTGTATCAGTTTAACACTGTTGAAGGCTAACGATAATTTATTCTGCATTATCTTAGTCATAATATTTCTTACTGGGCTAGTTGAGCTCACCCCTTTCTTTCACTGTTCTCTTCAGGAAATGAGAACGTAACCGGGACTAGTCGGGGAACGGAGTGACGGTCCAGATGATAGTATTAGTAGTCCTTACTATTCTGTTAAATAATGTGACAATAAATGTAATGAGGACTCCTTTGAGTGTGGATATTGTCTAGATGACAATATTCTTATTAAAACTCTCAGTTTATGTTTTGTTGTATTTTACACGACAGTTGTATTATTAAGTTGTATTTGTTTTTTTGTACCATGTATATGGCGACTCAGAATAGGTGATGTATACCTATTTTGGGGGCGTCACAGACAGGCTTAATTCCGACGGAATTCCGTTGGCATTACCTTATTCTGTCGAGAAAAAGAAGTTTTTTTTATTAAGGTTTGCTCTGTTTTGGCAACATCCAGGGTTTTAACCCACAATTTTGTACCTATAAACCTGTTCTTTTTTCCCAACAACACATACAACATAAATAACTATCCAACAACATGAATATGACTTACCAAGGCCAACAATATGTCAAAAATCAACTAAACAAGAAGTAAAGATGTCAAACATCCCATTAAGTTAAACTAAAAAAGCTAAACTAAATTAATATGTCAAACATAAACAAAACTAAAGTAAAGATCAATGTCAAACTAAAGTAATGACAAGGTTTAAACTAAAATACGTCAAACATCAACTAAACTACAAAATATTAACATCTCATTAAGCTAAACTAAATTAAATATGTACTAATCCTACAAAACTAAGTCAAGCCAGTACTACTACCCCCCGGTGGCCGATGTGAGGAGGATCATCAGGTGGACATCGACGCTACTGCTTTGATGTATAAAAATCACCGTCGACGTCATCCCTCTGATTGTGATCGGAATGAGCACCCTGTTGATACAATTAAAAATATAACTCATTTGTCCATATGATACAATTAAAGATGCAAATAAATGAAAATTAAAAAACATGCAGAATACGAAAATTTAAAATGAATAGTATACCTGAGTAGTCGAGGGCTGACTCAGTATTGGCCCAAAAGCAGCCATGAGTAAGGTAACCACCATCTAAACAATCTCATCACGTATCGCGGTGAACTGCTCAAAAGGGATACTCATACTCTCGACGGTCGCACTAGCTGCAATGTCCTGAGCAAGTCGATGGAGGCGAGAACGACTGGGCAGGTCCTAACGATGGAATATCGGATCTATACCAAACGTCTCTGACACTGCCACCATAACCCGCTAGAACATAACATCGTCTAAGTCAGCGCCTGTATGTGATGGTTCCACGGGGGTCCTCAGACACAGATGCTGGCTAGTGCCTACAAAATAAATATAATATCAATAATAATCAAAATTAATAACTTTATTCATGAACGAAAAATATATACTAAAATATTATACCTCTAGGTAGTGTATAAGCTGGTATCCTCGACAACCACATCACTTGATACCGACCGGTAGTGCTACTAGGAGGATCTTGAGACGCGCCTCAAAGAGCCATCTCCTCATCCTGAGATAAACTAATCTTAGGCAGAGGGATAGTGGAATCTAACGTCTCGGGATCACCCATAGCAACTTGCAACTCAGCTACACGCGTGAGACAGAGCTTCTCAAACCGCTCTTGTAATTTAATTTTTATACATATGAGTTAACTCAGTATCATCATATTAATTGCGTAATATGATCCTAAATTATAATCATTATAGTAAATGTATTACCCGTATAGCTAATGTTACGAGAGACATCGTTGACGCCGAAGTCGAATCCTTCGGTGTACGGACTCTATCCCAAAATAACATCATAGTAGGAAGTCGAACCAAGCTGCTCCGCATGCCCTAAATCATACATTATTTAATATCACATTACTTTACTATATATGCAGTTTAATATTAAACTAATCTATAAATATAAATACATAACGACTTAATTGAAACGACTGCGAGCCAGATGTATGTACAATCCATAGCTGGGCTCGATTCTTCTTCATTTGCTCGGACTTGGTCTTAAAGGCATCATCCTCGCCCAGTACATACACATGAAAGCCCATGCTGCATTTGATACTGAAGACGACTCATGATCTCGTATAGTAGTCCTAGGTGATTCTTCAACTGCCCGAGCTGCCCTCTGCCACATCTCGTACAATCATCTCGTATAGTTCTTCGAAATATGCGATTGAATAACAGCGTCTCCGGTCGCGTCAGTGATGCCGGCTTGATATCTATAATACCTCTATCAAACGGCCATAATGTACGTATAAATAATTATTTGAATAATATGTAAATAACTAAGACCAAATTTTTGATATAATATACGTAATTCGACTTACGTGAAACTTTAAAATACTTTAAAATCATTTCATTCCGTCACCTATTCCATTCTTTCAATCCAAACACATCATTAGTGTATCGATATAATTTCTTGACTCATCAATTCGATAACGTGACTTCGATAACGAGTCACGAATTGTAATTTTAAGTATTATTGATGTAAATTTACGTATATGCAAAATTTCACCCTAATGGAAAAAAAATCATTCTAAACTTGTATGAGTCATACACTACAACAAAAAGGGCTAATTTTGACGAAATATTCCGTCGAATTTAATGATATTCCGTCGAAGTTATCATAATTTTGACGGAATGTTCAGTCAAAAATTCGGAGGGTTATAAACGAGTCGAACTTAAGTCCGTCGAGAATTCAGTCAGGAGTACGTACTTCCATCTAATTTATCTTCGACCGAAATTTCTGTCGATATTAGCCTATCCTCGACGGAGTATCTTCGATTGAAATTTTTGTCGACAGTAGCCTATCCTTGACGGACTCCATTCCGTCGATTATAGATCGGTCAGATTTAATCTGCTACGTGGCATAAATGCGTGACATATGGACAGTGTGAGACCCCAAATTTTATGAATAAAGATTTAATTTTCTCGAAATATTTTTTTTAATATTATGATGTGGATTTGATATAATGTTATAGTTGTGGGTAATATTTATAAATTTTGAAAAGTATAAAAATTGTTGTATAATATTCAATTGGTCGGAGAATATACTTTTTGTTGGGAAATATCCGTACGACGGTACAATCATTGGTGGACCCCACAACGGAATTATTGTCGGATTGAGAAAACGATAAAAATATTTTTATGAAAATAACGGCGGAAGTTTTATCGTTCAAACTGTTGAACTACTCGGTAGTAAAAGTACAGTAATACGCGTGGTTGCATAGTAGCACACGAAATTGATTATTGATGCTTACGTGAGAAGCCACTCAGTTTTGTTCAATTATTACTTCGGTAATTGTTGCATAGTATCTCACGTTATTTGATTCAATTATTGTCGATATTTTATATATTATTAAATCAATAATTGAGATAACAAAGTTATTAATATTATTATTTGGTCACCTAATTGTGCGCTAATAGGAAAAAATCCTAATTAGAAAGCCCCTTCTTTCCTGGGAACGACCTGGTTGATTAATATTGTGAATTATAATAATGATGATAAATGTTGTTAAATATATAGAGGTGTCTTTTTATGAAGTCATGGAAGTTTATATATATTATATATATAAATTTTGTTTTATTAGTATTATTAATGTAATAAAATAGAAAAGCTTTTTATATAAAACAGAATACTTTTATAAAGTTATTTGTTTTATTAGACTATTAATAGAATATATTATATTCTATTATGCATAGTATTTTGCATAGTAAAATCTTTTTATATAAAACAGAATACTTTTATAAAGTTATTTGTTTTATTAGATAATAATTAGAATATATTATATTTTATTATACATAGTGTTTGCATAATAAAATCTTTTTATATAAAACAGAATACTTTTATAAAGTTATTTGTTTTATTAGACAATAATTAGAATATATTATATTTTATTATGCATAATGTTTGCATAGTGCCTGTATAAATACATACCGACTTAATTGAAACGACTGCGAGCCAGATGTATGTACAATCCATAGCTGGGCTCGATTCTTCTTCATCTGCTTGGACTTGGTCTTAAAGGCATCATCCTCGCCCAGTACATACACATGGAAGCCCATGCTGCATTTGATACTGAAGACGACTCATGATCTCGTATAGTAGTCCTGGGTGATTCTTCAACTGCCCGAGCTGCCCTCTGCCACATCTCGTACAACTATCTCGTATAGTTCTTCAACTGCCCGAGTTACCCTATGCCATAATGTACGTATCAATAATTATTTAAACAATATATAAATAACTAAGACCAAATTTTTGATATAATATACGTAATTTGACTTACGTGAAACTCGCGCAACACTGTCACCATAAAGTTAGCATCGTACCGCGCATACTAGCTAAATCGCATGAAGCCAGTCGGGAGATGTGTTAGGCATATGGCGTGTACGGTCATCTTAGTGACAGAATCCATAATACTAGAATAAAAAATTTAAATGGATTATTTTAATTTATTAATCACATAATAATATTAAAGTTGAAACCTACACCAATGAGCCGACATCGACATGAACTGTCTTCGGAACTGCCGATGGACGACCTAATCGACCGAGGTTAGGCCCTCGCTAATGTCGATCTCTAGTATCTGTATGTATAATATAGTTATGATATTGTCAAAAATAAGTAAATAGAAGTTTTTTTATAAAAAAAATTATGAAAAGAAGTGTTATTGGGACAAAACTCACTAGCTGATGAAGACGACCCACCCTGGGAGCCGTAGCCCGATCCTGTATGACCGCCACCACGGCCACCTCCACCACTATGTCTAGGCATAGCTGTACTACTGAAATAGCAGACATAGATGACATTAATTAAATTTTTAGTTAAATTATTCTAAAGATTGTTTTTAGTAGTAAAATATTAACAAAACACCAACTAGTTAAGAAGTAGTACGTCTTTAAACCCGTCAGAATCAAAATCATTCCATCCTCAAATTCTGTATCTTCCTCTTGCGTATCAATTTCTTCCTCAGTATTATCTTCTATGACCACATACGGACTAACAACCACATCTTCCTCCACTTCGTGAATCTATACCCATTAACGATGCAGCCTGGAAATGAACTAATAAGTTTGTACGGGCCTAAAATGACATCTCTAAAATGCTCAGAAGTGTTTTCTTCTTCGACCATTCTCTTAAAGCACTGTTGGAAATTTTCATTAGTGAATGCTTCCATCTGCGCTGTACTCAACCCCGGATTAGAAGCATGCGCTTCTGCTTTGAATGAACTGTGTATAATAATAATATATTATTTAATTATTGATTAAGATTAGATATTAAAGCTTTAACTTGTAATAATACATACATGATGTACGACGATACTTCAGTCATATTTAGAAACACGTATATAGATACAATCTTCAAATCTTTATCGGTTAAGTAAGTCCTCGTCTCATGTCCAAATGGTTTATCCGGATAAGTGAATACAGCCAACTCATCAGCATGAGATTGGGGATCGACAACCTCATTATGAATTAAATGGTTGTGCTTTGTTGAGACTACATCATCAAAGTACAACGAGCAGAAGTTGACAAGCTCTTCCTCCGTATACGTTCAACAATAGAACCCTCTACACGAGCCTTGTTTTTAACTTTCATTTTTAATCAACGCATATACTTGAAATATGACAGTATCAGCTAAATTAATTATAATGAATATTGCACAATGTAGGTGATATTACTTCTCAAAAGGATATATCTATCGATATTACACCGGTCCTCCAAGCTTAAGTTCATATGGCAGATGAATAGGCAAATGTTCCATCGAGTCAAAGAACCCCGGTGGTAAGATCATTTCAAGCTTGCACATTGTCAATGTTATGTTTTTCTCCATCAGTTCCACATCACTGTACCTTATAACAGCTGAGTAAATATCTCAAAAGAAATTTAAAAGTGCAGTAAATGTATCATTAATATTCCTCAGTAACATCTCACGAAATGCAATTGGCATCAACTTCTGCATGAATACATGACAGTCGTGACTTTTGAACCCAGTAATTTTTAACTGCTTAACCTTATTACATCGAGATATGTTAAAATCATAACCATCTGGGAGAGCTTCAATGCACTAAGCCACTTACAAATGTTTTAACCTGTTGCTTGGTAAGACAAAATAGAGCTTTTGGTTTTGAGTTGTTAGGTCGAAGCCACAATTCTCGCCTGATGCTCATTTCCTCTAAGTCTTTACGTGTTTTATCATTATCTTTTTTTATCACTCATATCTAGCACATTGTAAATTTAACAAGTTCTCGAATACATTCTTTTCCGTATGCATGACATCTATACAATGACGAAGTGCTAGTGTGACCCAGTATGGAAACTCAAACCAAATGGGCGAGTGTGTCTAGTTATGAGTTTTCTCGTACCCTATTTCTCTCAACTTACCATGCTCCTTTCCAGGCGGTGGAAATGTTAGATCATTTAACCAGCCCAATACATCGTTGCCCGACCTGCAACCAACAACCCCCTTCTTCTCTATCTTTCTGTTGAACTGTGTAGACATCTTTCTATAAATGTGCTCAACTGGACATGACAACTTTCCATGAGTTAACCAACTACTGATCATCCCAAGTGCCGGAAAGTCAGTGATAGTCCACGACAAGGCTACCTTCATCACAAAATTTTGCCCAACAGATTTATCAAAAGTCTGAACACCTGTTTCCCACAACATCTTTAGTTCATCGAATAATGGTCCAAGGTATACGTTGATGCCTTTTGTAGGACTCTTATCCCCCAGTATGAGTAGAGTCAAGAAAAGATACAGATCCCTCATGCAC
Organism: Panax japonicus; assembly: GCA_020205505.1. NCBI lineage: Eukaryota > Viridiplantae > Streptophyta > Magnoliopsida > Apiales > Araliaceae > Panax > Panax japonicus. The sequence goes on from CM035099.1 coordinate 10,260,057, forward strand.
ATTGATAGTAGAAGATTGTAAGCTATCATAATCATTGGCCAAACAGAGTATGACTGACTAAAATTATTAAATGGACAAAATCCATCTATAGCTATGTCAAGCTTGATATTCCTAACTTCGTCAGCAAATAGTGGAAAATTGGCATCAAAATTCTTCCATTCATCGCCATCATTGAATCCTCTCTCACTATAGTCATGTTCATTCTTGAAGTGTAAAAGCTTCGTCTCTGCAGAAAGCCTGGTGTGCTTGTTATTTTTAGGATACAATGGGACCCCGATTTAGATAGCATCTTGTAGAAGACAGCTGCTGAATCATTTGGCTTTTGTTGAGCACTACTTGACGCATGCTCATTTTCAGCCCAATCAATATTGGTAGGGCCATACACATCTACTAATATATGCACGACATCATAGTTATCTGATTGTGAATCCTCGTGAACAGGTTGGTTTACAGTAGTGTCTGTCAGTTCTATAAACTCAATTAATTCCCTGTGATGAATCCATACCGAATACCCATCCACAAACCCACATGAATATAAGTCAAATTTAACTTCGTCGGCAGTCTTCCAGATCATGTTTTTGCACTTCAGACACGGGCATCTCATCTTTCTGCTCGGATCATCAACATGGTCTATTGCTTTGTTCATAAAATTGGACACCCCATCACGGTACGCATCAACTAATCCCATCCCATCAATCCGTATTCTACAATAAATCCAACTTCGGTCGACTGACATCTTTAATTAAAGAAAATACCCAATTAGAACCAAAATAATCATGAATGTGATCCATGCATGAATTTAGTTTACCTATTATATATCTTTACTCTATAGAGGTTAGGCTTCTATCCCATTCCTGGATGCGTCTCCTCACTTGTGCCAATCTTGAAAACGTTTCTTCTATTTGAAGAAAATTTCAGCAGCACCTCCCCATGGTCTCCAAGTACACAAAATAGACCAAGACAACTTAGTCTAAGTATGCACTCGGAGAACATGTTGAGACACAAGCTGAAAAATCCTCAAAAGTTTATAAAAACGCACCCTATGAATTTGCACCGACCTAAGTGAGAGACAACATTCAGTAACAGTCTCAAACTGGGAACTATTCGACATTCACTCCTAATGAGTGAATGTCAAACGGGTTTCTAAGCTCCTTCTAATACTATATGCACAAGTATATATGCAGTTTACTGTAATTATGAAAAACTAAGCAAATGCTACTTAGTTTATTTTTTCAATGATAAACTAAGTAAGTGCTACTCAGTTTATGAAAACTATTAGTAGATATGATTTAAGTTATTTTATTTAGTTTGATTTACTAAAATATTAATTTATTTTGTATTATATTATATTATATTATATTATATTATATTATATTATATTATATTATATTACATTATATTGATATTATTTTCATTAATTAAAAAACTAAGTAAATGCTACTTAGTTTATTTTGCGTTATATTATATTATCTAATTTTTTATTTTATTTTATTTTATTAAATTTAATTTAATTTATTCAATTTAATTAATTTATTCTAATTTTTTATTTTTATTATATTATACTATATTATATTAATTAATTAATTAATTATAATTTATTTTATTTTATGTATTATATATTATATTAATTAATTAAATATATTAATTATTTTGATCTTATTTTCATTAATTAAAAAAATAAATAAATGCTACTTAATGTGATTTTTTATTATATTATATTAACTAATTTTTTAAATTTATTTTATTAAATTAAATTTAATTATTTTATTCTAATTTATTATTAATTTGTAGTTTTTAATATATTATATTATAATATAATAATTAATTAAATATATTTTATTTTATTTTATTTTATTTATTTATTAGATATGATTTAAGTTATTTTATGTAGTTTTATTTATTAAAATATTAATTAATTTTTTATTATATTATATTATTTATTTTATTCTCATCTTATTTTCATTAATTTAAAAACCTAAGTAAATATTAATTAGTTTATTTTGCATTATATTATATTATCTAATTTTTTAAATTTATTTTATTTTATTTTATTAAATTTAATTTGTTTAATTTAATTTGATTTATTTAATTTAATTATTTTATTGGAATTTTTATTATTTATTATTTATTATTATATTATACTATATTATATTAATTAATTAAACAAAATTTATTTTATTTTATTTTATTTATTTATTAGATATGATTTATGTTATTTTATTTAGTTTTATTTACTAAAATATTAATTTATTTGTATTATATTATATTATTTATTTTATTTTGATCTTATTTTCATTAATTTAAAAAACTAAGTAAATGCTACTTAGTTTATTTTGTGTTATATTATATTATTTAATTTTTTTAATTTATTTTATTTTATTAAATTTAATTTAATTTATTCTATTTAATTAATTTAATCTAATTTATTATTTTTTATTATATTATATTATACTATATTATATTAATTAATTAAATATATTTTATTTTATTTTATGTATTAGATATTATATTAATTAATTAAATATAACTAATTTTATTTATTTATTAGATATGTTTTAAGTTATTTTATATAGTTTTATTCAATTTATTTATATTATTTTAATTTATCATTAATTTTTATTTTGTTTTAGGGCGCACCGATTTTGTAATTGAATAATTCTAACAAAATTTCGCATCAGAAATAACAAATATAATAAGAAATTTTACACTTCATAAAACATCAACAGGATACTTGTGTCACCCCGAAAATAAGTTCACACGACCCATTCTAAGTCGCCAGATATCACTCTATAAAAATTAAATATAAACTTCATTTATACAACTGTTGAATTGTCGTGCAGAGTACGACAACAGATAAGCTGTGAGTTTTAATACAATATTGTCTCGTATAACAGTATCCAAACTCAAATTATTATAATGCCATATAAATACAACAGCAAATATTTTAAGACCCCAAAGAAGAACGAGAAGATTACTATCATATTCATTCTAATGAGGTGCACTTTTGACTCTTTCAAAGTCGGGTTTTCATCACTCTATTGTTGTTCGCCAAAATCAATTATTAAGTGACGTATAAAATACGATACACATATCTTACGTCCTCAATACAATTATCTGTTGTATGTCATGCCGTTTTATAATGTATTGAGAAACTTTGACACTCTCGGACCATCACACTATTTCCTTGTAATCCCCGCTCGACCCAGCTACACTCTTATTGCCTGAAAAGAATTGTGAAACAAAGGGTGAGCACAAATAACCCAGTAAAGAATATCATGACTAAAGATAATTAAATTATCAATAGCCTTCGTCAATAATAAATCAGAGATTTAGAACATATAGTAGATGATAAAACTTTTCAACTATAGTTACAGCGGAACGAGCAATCCATTAGAAGAGTCAAATAGACCATGAGGTCTATTATCTTCTCCATGTTAAAAGTCCATCAATAATATTTTGTCCCTGTAACATCAATCAATAATTCATGTCCACATTCATATAAATAACTCATAATTATAATTGTGATTCTAAATTCCTCTTCGCACCCAAGACGAAGATAATTTTCATCACCTATCTTCACCTGAAACATCAAAAATCATGGTTATACCAAATCATAATTCCTGCTCATAATCATACTAATAAATTCATCTTTGCACTACGGCCAAAGATATTTATTAACAATTTATTCTTTGCACTACAGGCCAAAGACATACAACTGTATTTTAGAAGAGTCAAGCAAAGCATGATATCTACTATCTTTTACGAATTAAAAGTGTATAATCAATATTTTATCACTGAGACTCAGCTTAATAAATAATCCACATCATCGAAGCATCCATGTACTACGACCAAGGATATTCATGTAATCATCAATGGTCATGATTATACCGAATAATCCCTGGTTATAATCATACCAATAACTGTCCATCAATGCACTACGGACCAATGAGGACTTTTACCACATCATCTATAACATTACGGGTTATGATTATATCGAATTATCCCTAGTCATAATCATACCAATAAACAGTTCATCTATGCACATAAGCTAAACATACTCATCAATCAATAGTTCATCTTTGCACGTAAGCCAAAGATATGCAACTGTAAAACTAATAACCAACAGTCCATCTTTTCATGTAAGCCAAAGATATACAACTGTAAAACTAATAATCAACAGTCCATGTTTGCACGTAAGCCAAAGATGTACAACTGTAAAACCAATAATCAATAGTCCATCCATGCACGTAAGCTAAAGATATACAACTATAAAACAAATAATCAACAGTCCATCTTTGCACGTAAGCCAAAGATATACAACTGTAAAATCAATAATCAACAGTCCATCTATGCACGTAAGCCAAAGATGATTTTCATCACAATATAAGCATGAGGATGATGACAATGATATAAGCATTAATCAAACGAAATCAAGGATAAATATTAAAGACTTTAAATTTATCCAAATATTATCAATCACTTAATAAATTAATAATCTAATATTATTAATATTATAATAATATTTTAATCACTTCTTAAACTTATAAACAATTTATTTTAATTATTTACACTTTACAAAATAATGCATTTAATCATTCAAAAATGTCATACTCATAAGATTTCATCACCAATGATCAAATCACTCATCAAAAATTTGCATATACCTTATATAGGATTTCCAAGTCATAAACTCTTATTTACCAATTTTTCAACTTCACATAACATATTTAATTCATATGTTTGTAACTAAACCATTTTCATGAAAAATACCAAATCAGTCCTAAAAATTATTCATTTCTGGGATTTAGCAGAATATAGTGCCATATTGAACATATATTTTTCTCATAATTTTTAAAATTCATTTACTATTTTTCATATAGCCAAAACTGCCGAATATTTAGACTTATCATAAATTTTACTTTTATCCAAAAATTTCAAAATTTACACGGTATACTCCTGTTATATACATGTACTCCGAATAAAAATTTCACCAATTTTGGGGTTTACCACAAGGAGTTATAAGGGTTTACTTTTAAAATAGTATTTTCCTATAAAATTCATAACTCTTAATCTATACATCCAAAAATCGCCATTTTTGGACACAATCTAGAATACTCATCAAATTATCATTTCAAATTTTTCCAGAAATTTTAAGGGTCAGAAAAATTACAATACTGCAATATGAATTTTCACCCGCCATGCGGTAATCTACGTAAACAGATCATTTCCATAATTTAATAAGGAATGAATACAAAGGATCATTCACCATGCATGTGGTAATCCACATAGACAGGTTATTCCAACAGAATAATAAAGAATAGAAGAATTCACCATGCGTGCGATAAACCGCACAGACAGGTTACTCCCAACAGAATAATAAAGAATGGAACCAGGTCATGCGTAATCCGCACAGATATGATATTCTAACAGAATAATAAAGAATGGAACCAGGTCATGCGTAATCCGCACAGATAGGATATTCCAACAGAATAATAAAGAATGGAATAACAACAGAATTCACCAGGCATGCGATAGACCGCACAGACAGGTTATTCCCAACAGAATAATAAAGAATGGAACCAGGTCATGCGTAATCCGCACAGACAGGATATTCCAACAGAATAATAAAGAATGGAACCAGGTCATGTGTAATCTGCACAGACAGGATATTCCAACATAATAATAAAGAATGGAATAACAACAGAATTCACCAGGCATGCGATAGACCACACAGACAGGTTATTTCAACAGAATAATAAAGAATGGAATAACAGAAGAATTTCACCATGTATGTGGTACTTCGCATAGACAGGTTATTCCAACATAATAATAAAGAATGGAATAACAACCCTTACGATTATTGAAAAAAAATAACTCTCTTCATGAATACGAAAGAATAATACCCATTACCTCAAAAGAAGATTGGATACTGGAATAGTGAGGTAGCTGACTTCTCTTCTTATTTCTCTCTATAATTTCTCTCTATAATAATTGCTTTATATAGCTTTAGTGAATTAGTGAGAAATGAAGGAAGAATGAGCTTCTATTTATAGAAAAATATATTTTCAATAATTGCACGTTTTGGGGCTCAAAATATTATTACATTACAATACCTTCAACTTTTCTTTTATTTTTAATTTAGTCCTGCAAGTATTATCAAACTTGCACCACCTCCCCTAATAGTAAATAATGTGAATCAATAGTTCAATCATGTGAATCAATAGTTATAATCATGTGAAAATACGAATTACAGTATAGTACCTCCATCTATACCTCCATTTTTAACTTAGTCATGCAAGTATTATCAATCTTGCACCAACTCCCCTAATAGTACAAGAATGTGAATCAATAGTACACACATGTGAACAAATAGTTATAATCATGTGAATTAATAACAATTAATTGCTCATTTATCCGATTAATTACCCGACTGGTCAGTATAACTTCCAGACATCAATTAATATCGAAATAAATATCGATTTTCATTAACACTAACAATCCCAACACAATAAAAATATTTTTCTCATAAATTTTATTTTTGAAATTTTGAAGTTTGACTTTTTATCGAAAAAGTTAACTGTTGACTTTTTTGACCAAAAAGTCAACCCCGACAAATTTTGTGTTTATAGTCTATTTCTACTAATTTCATCATTCCGACCTCAAATATCACGTCCGCATTTCCAAATTCAACTCCGAACTCAAATTTGATTTTTTTATAACATTCATAATTAATATTATAACTCACAATATTTATCAACCATGTCGTTCCTAGGAAAGAAGGGGCTTTCCGATAAGGATTTCTCCTTATTGGTGCGCAATTAGGTGACAAAACCTCTCATTGACAGAACTTCTAGACATTGTCAATATTGGAAATAATAATATGAATAACTTTGTCGTCTCAATTATTAATTTAATAATATATAAAATATTATGCAGATGATATTGTGATAATAATTGAATCAATAATATGAGAGATATGATGCAGCAATTAATGTAGCAATAATTGAGTATATCTGAGTGACTTCTCACATAAGCATCAATAATCAATACCGTGTGCTATTATGCAATCACGCGTATTACTGTACTTTTACTACCGGTTATTTTATGACAACTTGCTTACTTTGAAAAATTTTCACATATCACCCTTAACTTTAAACTTTTATCAAATTAACTATTTACAAAACTAGAAAAATTGAATACTTTTATTTCATAAAATTCGGGATCTCACAATACTATTGTAACTAATATTCCCAATTTCATCAAAATTTTCACAATTTCAGAATGATATAATAAATAAACACATATCAACAATTCATGACATACATATAATACTAATTTTCAGTTATGTAATTTCTGCATCAAACCCTAATTAACTAATTTCATATCAATTTGATCAACTCAGCCCTATCTCATACCAATTTTAGTCTTATTTCATATCTTCCGTACCAATATAGCCAATTGCAAACCTAATAAAAACCAATTTCAGAACAATCTGTGAGCCAGTGCAAGAGAAATAAATACCCACTAATTTTCAGACCCAAACATATACAAAATACATAGCAGTACTGTAATAGAACTCATTTTGCAAAAATAGGGCATGAATTTAAAAGACATATTAATCAAAATCAAATGACAAATTCATCAAATATACCTGATTAGCTTGAATTTTTAACAAACAATTGAATATTTACTAGTTAAATAACCACCAATTTGAGAAGAAATCGACCAGCTACTCAAAAACCCAAACCAAAAATCTGGCGGGGATGCCCCAAGGAGGTGGGCTGTCGTAGCAAGGTTGGCGGAGGTGGTGGTCAAAATTCGACGGAGGTGGTGGTGTGGGCGGAGTGAGATGAGGGAGTTAGTGAGAGAGTGAGTGAGAGAGATGAGAGAGTGAGAGACGAGGCGGCTGGAGAAAACAATTAAATTAGGTTATTAAAAATTATTTTTGATGGAATTCCGTCGAGGTTATTTCTGTCGACTGTACTCTAATTTTGACAAATTATTTTATCGAGTGTAACACATATTTCGTTGACTTTATACTTGCGCTGACCGAAAAGCATGGCACCAAGGAGAGGGCTTACTTTCGACGGATGTTCATCGAGGATACACTAAATTCGACGGACTTAATATCAACATAATATTCAGTCAATCTTAGATTAAAGTTGATAGAATGTATTCAGTCGGATTTCGTCGAAAATAACACTTTTTCTTGTAGTGATATCAATTTTAAAATTTAATATGTACTTGTTTGATCTCAAAAGTCAAGTTTTATATCTAATTTTAAAATTTAATATGTGTAAATGGTTATTTTATCATTGTCTAATCTCTGGCATTAAACTTATTTTTTATATAAATTATCTCCATAATAATTTTTTTGTCTAAATTATAATATACCCTATTCTTTTTTATTTATATTTTTTCTTTCAAGTAATCTTAGTAAATACTCCCTCCTATCCTAAATAAATGACGTTTTAGGGAGTTTAATTTTATTCTATACAAGTGTCATTTTGGATTTTCTATGCAATATTGCACTATTTTATTTTTCTAATTTACCCCTCTATTTAATATGCTTAGTAAATGCAATTCCATGCACCATTTTACCACATATACAACTAAAGTTCCAATAACCCATTAATTACCTTCATCTTTGATCATTACCTTTTTTATTCATTTAAACACGTTGTTGTAGAACTGAACATAAGCACAAAAAAAATGGAGAACCAAAAACCTCTCCATCCCACTTCTAACTCTACACTCCACCAAGTTGGGAAGCAAGAAAATGCTCCACCAAATTCTGCAGCAAGTTCCAAACGTGACTTTAATTTGAACAAGTTTTATTATGATGAGGGAGAACTTCATGCCAACAAGGAGGTTCAACAAGGAATACTGAAAATGCTGAAAATCATTATTCCCAAGTATTTTTAGATTTGCAGGTGGAGAGAAAAAACTCTATAAGAATTGTTTTTTCATCTTGATTGTTAAGGAATTATTATGGGATATGTTCCATTTAAAAGATGATTTTTTTTCACTTTTATTATTGGTTCCATTGATGTAAAAACTATGTTTTGTTAAAGAAGTTGTTAGTCGCCACTTTTGTCACTAGATTAAACTGAAGATGAAGCTTATCGTTGATTTTTTTAATGAAAGAGAATCTAAAAAACACATCAAAAGTACTCATTTGTTTGCGATAACGGCACCAAAAAAATATGATTTGGTGCAACCTCTTGATTTGGCACAACATCTTGATTTGAGAAATAACAGAACTCGGTAATGAAAAGACCTCGTTGATTGATAAGAAGATAAAAACTCGATTCAAACATCGTAATAGGAAAGTAAAATTCAAAATATTGTTGAAGCTCAAATCAAAACAGAAAAGAATTGCTAAGATGCTACTGAGTTCATAACATTTTGTACTAAAGTAGGATCACAAGTTATTTGTGTAGGGAGACGACCTTCTCTTTCCAATGTACCTTTCTTCAAGTGTGGGATCTTATACTTGTTGGATCCTCCAATTTGCATGATTTCTTGCATGCTACAATTAGTGTCAAAAAAATACGGTTCACCTTTCTCAGACAATATTCATCAAAGGACTTCTCAACAGCATGAAAAAGCTCTTCAACAATTTTCGGACACACCTTATATTGCAACGATTGAATGGCATTGAAAAAACCAAGATCCAGGATATTCAAATCTGGAGAGTTTGCCGGCTGACACAACAATTGAATGTTAAAACCATTTTCTGAAGCTGCTATTTGAAATTCTTCATCCCTTGGATCAACATGTGTCCTTGCATTATCTTGTTGAATAAAAATGGTTTTTCTTGAATCCTCTCCTGGCCACATTTCATGAATCTTTGGTATAACTTTCTCAATCAAAAAAGATTTTATGTTCTCTCTCTTAACTGAGGTAATTGGTTTTATTTCCAAAGTCCCAACTTCTCTATTTCTATTTCTTCTCTTGGCTGCTTACATAGTAACAAAGAGAAAAATTCCTATTTTTCCAGAAAATACTTCATTTCCTTCATCATCAAATCTTAGACGAGCCATTGTAGCCAAAAATATAACTTTTCTAATGTAGTTCTTACTCTGACATGTGCGCAAAGGATCTTCTTCCATGGGATGTAGATAATAAGTTTTAGTCTTTTTGGTCATGTAGAACCATTTCTCATCAATATGAAAAATATTGTACATATCAACAAATTTTGGTTCATGAGGCAAACTATTTCGGTCTAGCATAGAGATGCAAAATTTCAACAGAGCTCTCATATGTTCTTCCTTTAGATGTGGTTTAATGGAATTAGAGTGACGTCGAAGGACACCTCGCTGCAAATGCCTAAATAACGTTGTATAGCTTACCCCCAAAGCTTCGGCAAGTGACATCAAAGTTGTTCGTCGATGTTAGGAAATATCAGGAACTCGACCAAGGTCAATTTGAACTCTTTTTCAACCACAATTGCCTCTTCTCTTATTGGAGACATCAAAGTCTTGACTATTAGGATTGTCTTTAACTCGTTTCCAAATCCTCTGAACAGTGCGTATAGGTACCGAGAGTAAAGCAGCAACCTCTGTGGTTGTAGTTTTTTTCAGCTTCCCATTGACAGTTCTTTCCAATAAAGCATTGTAAATTGCCCATCTTTTTCCATTTGATAGGTTTTTATTTGATTTTTTTACTCTTTCTTCTTCTTGAGATAGCTCAATATTTTCTGCATGTTAGAAAGATTATGATTACAGATGATGAAGTGAAGTGCACACAAAATGAAAAAGTATTACTTGGCTCCATGGTTGGAAGCATTGTAAATTGCCCATCTTCAACGTTTTGATCTTCAAATGGTGACTCATAGTCTTCATTTGGAAACATATTTAAATCCAATACATCATCTAAAGAAGCATCTCCACTTTCATAGTCAAATGGAAATTGTCTCTCATTGTTTATATTGAAAGCTATGAATGGATGTAGAATGACAATTGTTTAGTTTCATATCAATATATAGACATTACAGGCTATGAAAAATTATTTTGGCTCCATTGTAAAATTTTAAATTTTACTCCATTAGAAAATTTTGTTTACTGGAAGCCATAAAATTTCATTTTTGGATCCATTGTAAAATTAAAATTTTTAGTTTTGGCTCCAATTAATTACAGTTTTGTCTCTTCAAGTTGGTTCCAATTGAAGCACTTATTTTTGCTGAAGTTAAAACTCAAAAATTTAATTTACATTGGGAGATGAGGAAGTAGGGGTGATCATTCGGTTATAACCGAACCGAATAGGCTATTCGGTTATAACCGAATACCGAATTAGCCATAATTTTACTATCCGAACACTAACCGAAATTTTGAACTAACCGAATTACCGAATACCAAATTACCGAATTGTACATTCGGGTATTCGGGTAATAACCGAATTGAAGGCTTCCATAATTAACATAACAACATTACAATTCACAACAATCAGTCAATCAACAATAAACAGCTGAAGAAGCCAATGCCCAATATATGATTAAAATTAACAAAATTAAACAGAGTTGTTGTGCTTGTTGTGCTTTCGTCCTTGCCGATTTTGCCTTTTTCTCGCTCTGTGCAAGGCTGAGCAATAGCTAACCCATCAACAGCTATGGCGGAGCTCAAAATCTCAGAGTCCCGAGATCTAACCAGATTAGAACGCATAGGTGCTCATTCTCACATATGTGGCCTCGGCCTAATCTTCGCCCTTGAACCACGTGTAGTCTAAGAGGGCAGTTCGGCCAGAAAGTTGCCCGTAAAACCACCGGTGTCATCGTCCAGATGGTAAAGCTGCCGGTGTCATCGTCATCGTCATGGTTGGCACAACAGCTCGCTCGACCATTTGGGGGCTGGGTTTTGCCTTTGGGGTTAGGGGCTTGGGGCACTAAGGCAGAGAGTGGGAGATTATGGCTATGGGTATACAGATCTGAGAGAATAGAGATGAGAGATTGATTTGGGTTTTAACTTGAGTAGAGATTTGAGAGAGACACGATTATATGAGATTAGAGAGAGAGTTGAATAGTATTCGGAATATGTCTGGAGTCTGAGATATGAGGTGTGTGAGATGAGAGGCTGAGATCAGTTTGTGTTTATTTTTAAGCCTTTCTTTTTCTTTTTTTTAATTCGGTTATTCGGGTAACTGAATAACAAAAAATTGGAAACCAAACCCGAACCCGAAAATTAGAAATAAAATCGGATATAACCGAATTACAAAAAATATATGAATAACCAAAAAAAATCGGTTAAATTTTTTTTGTTCGGTTCGGTAATTCAGTTTTATCCGTTTTTTGCTCAGTCCTATGAGGAAGGAACGTTGAAGGGAATGTAATAATGGGGAAAATAATAGAGATAATTAAAAGGGAATAATTATGTAGAGAATGAGAAGAGAAAATTGTGAAGAGATAAATAATTAATTAGGGATACAAAAGATATTTTGTGTTATTCGTTAATAATTGTGCTCAACTCTAAAATGTCATTTAATTTGGATAGGAGAGAGTATTTAATTACAACTAGTTGATAGCCCGTGCAATGCACGGGCTAGTTTGTTTTTCGATTGTATAATTTTCTAAAATTGAAATGAGAAAGATTTTTCACCATTATATATTCATCATATATGTACTTTACTGTCTTTCCTCTTTTTTGTTTAGATTTCATTTTCCCCATTCATTGTAGGGATGAATTCAGATTAAGTATTATTTGCAATTTCAGAATTCACCAACAAAAAAGTTAAATTTCTTCATAAACTAAAACTAAATTTTATTAAAAAAAAAGAAAAACCTCAAAAAAAAAATCAATAAAACAAAGAAAATAATCAACAATTGTCTGATTTGTTCTCGAAATTGAATAAATTGGATCGAAAAAGCCTACAAATTACATCAAAAAAATTCAATAAAATAAAAGAAATAATCATCAATTACCTGATATGTTCTCGAAATCGAATAAATCGGATCGATCGAGCGATTTTGAGCCCACAAAACCAAAATCGAGTGTGGTTCAGGAAAGAGAAGGACAAAGCGATGTCAGATCTATAATAAAAGAGTAAAATTTAAAAGAAATATAAAGCCAATAAATCCACATAAACATACAAATATATATATATATATATATATATATATATATATATATATATATAAGTAGAAGATGTGGAAGAAGGAGTGGGGAAAGTGGAACTCTCTGAAAGTGGAAGTGGAAGAGGAAGAGGAAGAGGAAGAAGAAGAGAAAGAGGGGTGGAACAAAATAAAAAGTAAGGGGAATCGATTTCGCGAGGAAGGGGAAGAAACTGAAGTGAAGAGGAGGAGGAGAAGAAGAGGAAGAGGCAACTCGGTGAAATTAATATCAAGTAATGGGTTTCTGTTATGTATTAATGGAGTTATGAATTTCAATTGATTAAAATTGGGTGTGTTAATTGATTGATTTGAAATTAGAAATTAATTGATTTCAAATTAATATGAAACTATGGATTTCAATTGATTAAAATTGAGTGTGTTGATTTGAAATTAATTGAGTTAACTCTGTTAAAAATCAAATTGATTTCAATTGATTAAAATTGGGTGTGTTTGGAAGCCAATTAACTGTGTTAAAAATCAAATTGATTTCAATTGAAATAACGGATTGCATCTCATCAATACATCATATTTTTATAATTATAAATCGTATAATTGAAATCGAAATTGGTCACTAATTTATTATATTAAATAATATAATTATTTTAAAAATAAAAATAATCGATATTTTTTGCCATTTGATCAACGTATAATTTTTTTTATCAAAATTTTAATGGATAAAAATTATTTTAAACTTTTAATTGTGAAAATATTTTTTATGATTCTAATTTTCTATTAACATAATTTTATCTTTTTTTTTTCATTTTTATTGTTAAGACTTTTTTTCGTTCTTATTGTTTGATTTTTGCAATTGATTTGATTATGTGTATTTATATTGACTAAGTTTAGTTTTTTTTTCATTTTTGTTGTAAAGACTTTTTTTTCGTTCTTATTGTTTGATTTTCCATTATTGTTTGATTTTTGCAATTGATTTGATTATGTGTATTTTTATTTTATTGCAGGACCATTTTTCTCCTTTAGTTTTTTTTTTCATTTTTATTGTTAAGACTTTTTTTCATTCTTATTGTTTGATTTTCCATTATTGTTTGATTTTTGCAATTGATTTGATTATGTGTATTTATATTGACTGAGTTTAGTTTTTTTTTTCATTTTTATTGTTAAGACTTTTTTTTCGTTCTTATTGTTTGATTTTTCATTATTGTTTGATTTTTGCAATTGATTTGATTATGTGTATTTATATTGACTGAGTTAACTCTTAATTAATCAAGAGTTAACTCACTGATTTTCAATTGATTTGATGATGTCATCCTATATAAATTTTTCTATTGAATTGATTGCGTGTGCCCATATGCTAGTTTTTATAATTCGTCGAAAAGAGTGTAATTAGGACCCATATTACAAAAATAGTTCAATTCACATTAATAAAGAAACCTAAAATCAAGGACAACTAACTGTCATAATTAATAATTCAAATTCAAATATTTGGATCTAACACCAAAAATAAATTCAAATTCAAAATTATAATTATAATTCAAATTTAAATATTCAAATTCAAATCTTCTCTCCCTCACATACACTTTGAAATAATAGTCTATCGTTACACCGCACATATTCCACCGCTACACCGCCGCGAATCTCCGTTGTCCAAAACGCCAATGAGAATAAGAAGAAGATTCGCCCTACAAAAAGTTAAAAAATAAATAGATGTAACTTTTAATGTTCTGAAAATTTTTTTATAACTATTTTGTTACTCATAAATAATAAAATGGTTACCTTTGTATGAATGGTTGGTTAACAACTGCATCACATTCAAACGAAATTGGTAACTTAATAAAATTGAATTGGTTACCTTGGTCTGAAGGTTTGGTTACCAACTGTACTATGAAAAAATTGCAGGTGAGGATGTGAATTAGTTACTTTGGTACGAAAGTTTTGTTACTTTGGTACGAAGGTTTGCTTACCTTGATCTGAAGGTTTGGTAACCAACTGTACTAAGAAAAAAATTTAAAGTGTGGAGGTTGATTGGTTACTTTGATATAACAGTTTGGTTACCTTGGTATGAAGGTTTGGTTACCTTGGTATGAATGTTTGGTTACCATCATTCAGTATTCATATCCACCGCCATCATCCAGTATTCATATCCATCGCCACCACCACCTGAATCTTCATACCCACCTCCATTTTGACCCTTCATTTTGAGAAGCTACTGAAGATATACTCTTCAGTCCGTGACCTTTAAGAAGGGTGGGTGGTGGCTTACTGGGCCGTGAGAGCGGTGACGGGCGACCGAAAAAGGAAGGACGGTGGAGCGAGGGACGGAAGAAGGAGCAAGAGGAGTGTTTTGGGAAAAGCCCTTTTCGACTATGCCACCCACTAGAGTTGAAGAAACACCAACATCGTTCTCACTGACTTGAAGGGAGTTTCCTCCGAATATCTTCTGCTGCTTTCCTGCTGATAGTGTCGCTTTCCTGTCGCTGCTCTCTTTCTTCTTCATTATTATTATTAAAAGGTTGAATTTGTTAAATAACTTGAGGAGAGAGAGAAGAAGCTATAACTAATCCCTAAATTAAGGAATTCTAATTGAATTATAATTCCCTAAATTAAGGAATCCTAATTACACTAGAATATGTAAAAAAATATTAAAGTGTACTAGTTATGTAAATATTATATGAGTGCACTATTAATGTAATTATTTTTAAAAATGTATTAGAATATGTAATTGTTCCATAAACATTTAGGTAAAGCCTAATATAGATATGGGCCAAAACTTGGCCTTGCTCATAAAACTATTTTTTATCTGTAGACCAAACTATTAAATGGATCTGGCCCATTTCAGTGGGGTGTGAAAGGCACAACTTGAAGAGGCTTCAATGGTTTATACAGAATCACATATTAGGCTATAACATTGGTATCAATGCCAGCAGAAATTTGTTAATTTATACTTCACCTTTGGGAATATAGGATCAACTTTAATTTTTTTAAGTGAGTCTCAGATATCTATAAATTTAAAATTGAATTGAATTTTAAACAATATAATTATAAAAATTATAAACTAATAAACTATCTAGGCTATGTTTTGTTTATAAAAATTACACTTGATATATGACTATTAATCTCAAGTGCCTCTTTTGTTTTTAAATTTGAGCTTGAGACTATTAGTCCTGCGATTATAAAATAGCTTAAGATGTACAATTATTTAATACCATGTTTGTTATTATTGACAACTTAAAACTTACTAGAACAAAGACTAAATATTTTTTTTGGGGGGTGGGGGGTGGGGGGGGGGGGGGGTGAAGTATATATATAATCAATGAATATTATTTTTTTGAGAATGGTGAGGGGTGGATGAGTGGGAGTGTATATATAATCGGTAAATATTTTTTTTTTGAGATGGGGTGGGGGCTAGGGGCTGGACAGAGGTGGTGTATACATAATAAGTAAATATCATTTTTTTTGGGGTGGGGTGGGGTGGGGTGGGGTGGGGTGGGGGGGATTGGTATACATAATCATTTAATATTTTTTTTGGAGGGTCGGGGCGGGGGCGGGGGCGGGGGCGGGGGTGGGGGGGGTGAGTATTATAATCACTCGATATTATTTTTTTAGGGAGGGAGGGAGGGAGGGAGGGTGGGGGTGGCGGTGGAAGTGGAGATGAGGGTGTATATATAATCACTGAATATTATTATTTTTGGATGGAGGTGGAGGTGGAGGTGGGGGTGGGAGTGTATACATAATTAGTAAAAATTATTAATTTTTTTTGCAACCCTTAGTAATACCTAATTATAATATTATTATTTTCAAAACTTATATGAATAATATTAATTTTAAATTTAATAATATATAATATTTACTTTTAAAAATCAAATTTGAACTTATATTTTGAAAAAAGTAACTCTTATGATGGGTTTGACCCTCATATGATTGAATCGGTAAAAATTAAAATCGATTTGTATTTTGGTCTGATTTAATCCGATGTTATTGATTTGGTTAAAAAACGGTTGATTCATTAGTTCAACCAGTGGTTCAATGTGTAAAACCGATCAATTGACCCAATGACCCAATTTTTTAATTTTTTTTGTATCAAATTTTTTAATATTAAAATTAATCACTTTTAGTAATATTATAACTCAATTTTATTATGTTTTAATTTATAAAAAAAGAATTTTTTTAAAATTTATTAATTACTAATAATATATATTTTTATATATTAATTACGTCACTGAGTTAATAACAGTTTAATCACTGATCCAATATTTTTTTTTTAATTCAATGATCGGTCCGAATTTAAAAACCTTGCATATGTTTTTACCGCTTAATGAAATAAACGTGTTTAAATGACAAAGCAATTGTCTCAAGTCTTTTAATAGAATGCAATTATATGAATAATATCTACTTTAACTTATATCCAAAAATGATCTAATGATAATAAAATCTCATCCTCTAATCCTCTATAAACCCTATAAATATCTCAGCCTATCTAGCTCCTATAAACACACAGATTGCAAAAACTCTTACATATTTTAAATTATAAAGAATAGGCCGGCAGTGTTTTAAGTAATTAGCTATTGTACTTTTAAAATATTTAATTAATTTACTATACTTTTTAAAATTTGTTAATCAGATTATTTCGTCTAATTTCTTGGATGGACGTTAAATATTTTCAGACGTGATATTGAAAAAAAAATCAAAAAATATTATTTTCTTATGTGGCAAAACAAAAAAAATAAAAAATAAAATAATTAATTATGTGGCAAAAAATAATTTTCTTTATAATTTTTTCTTTTACTTATCTCTTTTTCTTTCTTTTAATAATTATTTTTATTTTAAAAATTAATATTAATATTAATACAATGAAATCATTAAATTTAGGTTTAAACATAAAAAAAACATACTATTAAAAATATTAAAACCTATTAATAACTAAACATAAAAACAAAAAACAAAAAAATAAAAAATAGTACCAAATCAAAATTAAAACGTGATCAATCATGTGCTTCTTCTTCCTCTTAAAATTTCCAAATCAAAAATTAAAATAATAATTGATTTAATTTTTGGAAAGAATACCAGAAACATGATGTGCTCTCTTTCTTCTCATTTTTTCTCCATCTTCTCTTCTTCCGCCTCAAGAGTTGCTACGTCAAGTATCTCATCGCCTCCAACCAGCCATTTCTCCTCGGCATGATCGGACGGAAAGTCCTCCAAACACTCCTCCGCCGCCTCGATTCCTCCCTCAATTGGGAACCCATTCGAGATGCTCCGCGCCAACGGCGGCCTTCCTCTTTGAAGAAACTCTGTGACTCATGACATCCTCTGTTCTTCATCTTCAATCCTTTTTAGTTTTTGGCTTCATGACTTTTCTGAGTTTTCATTT
This sequence comes from Panax japonicus, assembly GCA_020205505.1. NCBI lineage: Eukaryota > Viridiplantae > Streptophyta > Magnoliopsida > Apiales > Araliaceae > Panax > Panax japonicus. Next base: position 10,278,488 of record CM035099.1, read on the forward strand.
TTTCCATTTGTCAGAGATGAAATTGGGGTTTTTTTGAGTTTTCATCTTTTTCATTTGTCAGAGATAAAATTGGGGCTTTTTCTGAGTTTTCTGAAATTGGGGCTTTTATTAGTTGAGATTATATTTGGAGATTGTTTCAATAGGAGCTGGTGAAGAGATGGGGATTTCTGGTGAGGCAAAAATAATGGGCATTAATGAGTCGCTGGGTGGGTTGATTTGGGTTGACAGGTGGAATGGGTCATGGTGGCCGGGACAAATTTTGGCTGCGGTGGTCATCTACAACTCAGGGATGTTGCTAAGCAGTTCATCAGTTTCGACATTGGTACGTAATTTTGCCAATGATAATTTTATGGTATCTGGCTCATTCTTGAAGTTGTCTCGTTCTGGTTTAAAAATTTATTCCAAGGTAAACTCTCTCATTATTAATAATTCCTGGAAATTGCCTACTTATAATCATCCAATTGTTTCTGAGGCATAGACAAGCCTTTGCCTACAAATGGGATCATTTGTTACTCTGAAGTCAAGGCTGCTTCGATTTGGAATTTCATAAAGCAGGAAGGTCAAGAGGTGGAATGAGATTAAATCTAAAACCATCTGGTATAAGCTTTATGATCATAGATTTTCTCTCATTCTAATTCAATGCCTTTTTTAAGCAAAGTTCATACTGCTGATGTCCGCATTAGATATGGTGGATCATTTATGCAGACTCTGTAAAAGCCACACTGGATTTTCTGATGGCTGCGGTGGTCTTATGGGCTTATCATCGTCGGAATTCATGGTGGGTTTCCTTGACCTTGTAGTCAGAATTCATGGAGGAGTGATTTAAGTCCCTTTGTATAAATGTATAAATTTATATTAATTTCTTTTAAGTAAATAAAGAAGAACTTGTGACGAGGGAGAAATAATAGGAAAATATTATTTAGTTGCCAAATCATTGTCCAGTCATTAAATATTTTTTTTCTTTTTTTTTGGCTGTCACGTATGTAAATATACAATTGAATTTAACGTCCGTCCAAAAAATTGGACGGAATGACCTGATTAACAAATTTTAAAAAATACAGTGGACTAATTGAATATTTTAAAAATATAGTGACTAATTATTTAAAACATTACAACCACAACGAGCTAAAAATGCTTTTTCCCAATTATCTACTCTCCAAATGGAGTCTGGTGTGAACCCTCAAAATTCTATCCATAAGAATCTGCATTAAAGATTAATGGACGTTGTTCATGCCATTTCATTTCAACATATATATGGGCAACTATATATATGACTTGTATTTTTTCGGCTTTTGTCTTCAGATTATATGTCAAGCCGGATTTTATTTTGATCACTGGAATATTACTTATGTATCAAATTATAAGATATTTTTATAAATCAGTTTGAGACATTTTCAAACTTAAAATTGAGATAAAATGATGAAATATTAAATCTTACATATTTAAGATAGTTTTTAATATTCATTATTATATTGATTAAAATTAAAGAAATTCACATATATTTTGAGTTTGAAATTATAAATTATGAAATAATAAAAGCATATTATGAGCACAATATTTAGCACCGTATTAACTAAAATTAAAGAAATTCATGTATATTTTCAGTTTAAAATTATCTTTAAGTTAATTTTAATAAACTAATAATAATCTTATATTTTGAAATGGAGTGAAAACAATTATAATAAAAATAATAGAAAATTAAAATATTCTCGTTGAGAGTTGAACTCAAGACCTTTCCATTTATTAAACGGGTGTTCTAACCAATATAACAACAATGTTTGCTTTGAATTTTGGTACCATAAATTTTAAAAGGAAAGTGTTTACAATAGAGAAAATAATTTGTGAGAGAACTGAGGTTTAATATTACTCCTTTGGAGAACTGATATTTTTATATGTATTTTTTATATTTTTATATGATTTTTTTTATATGAGCATACTGTGAGTCCCACCTTTATATAAGAAATTTTTTTAAAAATATTAAACATATATGTGAAAATAGTATTCCCTTTTATTTTTCGATGAAGTTGACATTAATTTTGACGGTTGTAATTGCAACTATAGAAGCAGTATTTTTAACAATAAAAATATATTGTCATTTTGTTTGTTTGTGTAGTTAGATTTGGGATACTTATGCATGATGATTGTTTTGTGACCTACCTTGGAAAAAGAAGTATTTGAAACAATCAACTCAAATTAAATATCATGTAATATTTTTGAGAATTTTTTTTTTGGGAAATTGAAATTTCTACATGTTAAAATAATGGGAGTAATTAGCATGAAATTAATTTTGGTCAATTGATTAATACAGTGTCGACACGCAGATCAGAATGTGATCTCTCTACGTGTCAGCACTATATTGATCAATAGACCAACTTACTATGAAATTAATTTCATGGTAACTGAATTATATTTCCACATGAGTCTCTCTTACATGGAGGTAGGACCCACACACTATTCATGTGGAGAGCAGATCCTTTGTTCCCAATTTTCCTGTCCCCTTGTGTCCCTCCACTTAAATTTTGATACCTAATCTCTTACTTAACACTAATTAATTCTAAAATTAAATAAAAGGACATGTGTCAAAATTTAAGTGGGAGGACACAAGGGGGACATGAAATTTGGGGACAGAGGATCTGCTGTCATTCATTTGAGAGGGATCGTGTGGAAATATTAATTTTTTTTTATGTAGAAATATCAGTTCTTTTTTTTATGAACAACTTTTTTTTATTTATTAAAAATTCAAAGTCATACATAATGTGACAAATCCAAAAGTTATGGATAGGGCCATGCACAAGCACAATAAAGTTACATAATACCGATAATTTGAGAAAAGAAAAACCTACAAGTTGAACAAGATCTCAAAGATAAGTACAATTATTCCAAACACAGATTAGAACCCTAATCTTACATAGCTTAATTATATGATCTTAATTATATTCTTGTGAAGTTAATTGAGCTAATTTTAACTTCTTTGATTAATTTAGACCATATAATTAATGAACCTAAAATAAGAAGAGCAAACAAATGAGGCTTAATTAGACTCGGATAATGTTTAATATGAAGATTATATATCAACCCTACTCCCCATGTATTAAAATCAAAATTCATACCTAAAAAGTTAATAAGTGGGAGCTCACCGGTGTTAATTTAAGGTAATATATTGTATTCTAGTTTCCCAGTTAAGCAATTTAAGACTTGAGTGGCAGCCATTGGAATTATTGTCACTTAAACTTAATTATCTTGTAATAAGAAAAATATTTATATTTTTTGTGGCTGCTTCCTAATTAAAGTTTTTGTTAGCTTTTTCCCCCAATTTTACCCTTTGTAAGGTTGTTCCTGAGATTTTGGTGGCCCAGGACGAAAAATGAAAACGAAATCCTCTTCGAAATATTGTCTTCGTCAATAAAATAAAATAAATAAATAAATAATACAAGCCATATTTAAAAAAGTGTCTTTTCGGAGCTTAAAACATAATAGTTTGACTACATCAAAATATATGAAAACTTTGACTATATCAAAATATATGAGAATACATTCATTGAAAGATACTTCTTTTTCCTAGAGCCAAAATCTTCAATCAAATGTTCAAAATCACACACACACATAAATTTATATAAATTTGGGGCCCTTCTGATCGGGAGCTCAAGATGATCGACTCTCCCGCCCGTACTCTGAAACGGCTCTGCCCTTTTGTCAATCCTTTAGTGAAAATGTCGAAATGAAAAAAATATTATTAATGAAATAAGTAAACTGACTAATAAAATCACTCGTAATTTAATATTTATTGGGTTAGTCACGACTATCTTATCCCCTATATATATTGTTGACAAAAATCAAATCAAAATCAAAATGAGAACTCCATCTAATTAATTAAAGAAATGGAATACTTTAATGCATCATCTTTTATATTGGAATCTGATTATCATGAAGTTAACTTTATAATAAATTAATCAATTGATCAAATACAGTACTGACACGCAAAGAGAGATCACCTCCCGGTCTTTGTGTTAACACTGTATTGATCAATTGACCAAAATTAACTTTATGCTAATCACTCCTTTTGTATTGTATTGCCCTAGTTAGGTGGGGATGATTTGTCATATACTTAGGGTCCTTTTCTCCTTTTTGAAGAATAGCTTATACCATGTTATAACTACTAGAGGGATTGCTTTCATGTCTCCATCCAAACAACACTTGCAAGTAATAATGGAATTTGGACCACAATGTAAAAGTTGGACGATAGTTCTTGATCTTTTTAAACAAGCCAAACTAGCACTAATGTTTTCCTAACAAACTCAAATTCCTTAATTAACACTCTTGAGATTTTATTTTTTTTTCCAAAAAAGTATTTTGTAAAAGGCATTTTTTTTATTAGTGGAAACGATATCGAAAAGAATACTTAGATTTTATAATGGTACAAAGTGTGACATTTTAAATGCAAATCTATCATCATTTACAAGCAAAATAAAAACAAGATTGATATATATATATATATATATATATATATATATATATATATATATATATATATATATATATATATATATATATATATATATATATATATATGAGTATGTATCCATGAAAATCAGTTGCTAGAAAACTATTCTACCAATCCAAAAAAAAAAGGAACAAATCACTATATGTTGTAGTGGCTGAGACAATTAAAAAGGGACATGTCACTACAACTCGTAACGGTTAGGACAACTTCAACATAATAATTTTAATATTTTGTAATATTATTAATACTAATATTAATATTTTATAATATTAGTATTAATAATATTTATATTAATAATAGTAATAACTAATATGAATATTAATACTAGTATTACTATTATTTTTATTAATATAAATATAAATATTAATAATAATAATTTTAATATTAATAATATTACCAATTAACTAATAATAACCCAACTATATAGTTCTAATAATTTACTCTCTCCATACCTAATAGTACGGAGGGAGTAAATTATTGGAACTGCATAGTTGAATTAATATTAGTTGATAATATTATTAATATTAATATTTATATTAATAAGAATACTATTAATACTAGTATTAATATTAATATTAGTTATTACTATTATTAATATAAATATTATTAATACTAATATTATAAAATATTAATATTAATATATTAAAGTTATCATAGCCGCTACAAGTTGGCATGTCCCTTTTTAATTGTCTCATCCACTACAACTTGTAGTGACATGTTTCTTTTTTGGGTTGATGGAATAATTTCCTAGCAACTGAAATAATTTCCTAGCAACCGGTTATCATGAATGAATACCTATATATATATATATATATATATATATATATATATATATATATATATATATATATATATACCTTTTGCAAAAAAGAAAAAAGAAAAGAGAACGTATTTTTAAATCGAGGTCACCAAATTGTATAATGAATGGTATATATAAAATGCGATTATCATATAAGTTTTTATAATTATTATTTGCTATGCGTAAGACCCCAACTTTTTATGAATAAATGTTTAATTTTTTTTAAATATTATTTTGAATAGTAAGGTGTTGATTTAATAAATGTTCTAGTTGTGGGTGATATGTGCAAATTTTACAAAGTAAACAAGTTGTCATAAAATATTTGTTTTGTCGGAGAATATTCTTTTTACCGGGGAATATCCGTATGACGGCGCAATCATTGGTGGACCACATAACGGAATAACTGTCGAATATAGAAAGCGACAGAAATAACCTTTTTTTTTTAAAAAATAACGGCAAAACTTTTATCGTTAACTGTTGAAATACCCGGCGATAAAAGTACAGTAATACACGTGGTTGCACAGTAGCATAAGGTATTGCATTGTATCTCTAATTATTGATTCTTAAGTAAGAAGTCACTCAGTATTCTATAGTTGCCACAGTAGTTGATGCATAATTTCTCATATCATTGATTTAATAATTGTTACAATAACATTTACATAATATTTCACTAAAACAACAAGGGTTATTTCTGACGAATTATTCTGTTGGAATTAAGTATAATCCTTCGAGATTATGCTTAATTCTGACGGAATATTCGGTCGACAATTCACTCCGATATAAGCACGTTAAAATTAAGTTCGTCGATCTTTCAGTCGGAGATATCTATCTTTGACCGAACTAAACCTGACAGAATTTTCGGTCGACATTAATATATTATCGATTGAATTGTATCTGTCGATAATATTCGGTCGAGTCTAAACCTGCCACGTTTCATCTAAAAAAAATAGAAGGGGATTAATTTCGACGGAATGCCGTCGAGGATATACTTATTCATTCGAGATTAGTCTCTTTCTTTTTAATATCTATTCTGTTTTGGCAATATCCAGGCTAATAACCCACATTTTTTATACTTGTAAACCTAATTTTTTTCCAACAGCACATAAAACATAACTATAATCCAAGGCCAACAATAATAATATTTCCAAGGCCAACATAAAAATGAATTACCAAGGCTAACATGAATATGACATTAAACTAAAGTTCTAATCAACTAAAGTATATCAAATATGCAATTAAACTAACATAAATATGTCAAACTAAAGTAATGATAATTAAAAATTACAATATGTCAAAAATTAACTAAACAATATAAATTTGCATTATATTAAGCTAAAAACTAAGTAAATACGTACACATCATCTATAAAACTAAGTCACAAGCCGTTGTCGTCTAACCGCTCAGCATCGTCAGCCCGCTCGTCACCCTGTTGATACAATATAATGTAATTCATTAGTCCATATATATAATACAGTTAAAGATAACTAAATAAAAATTAAATAACATGCAGAATATATACTTGAATTTAAAACGAATGGCATATCTGAGTAGTTGAGGGCTGACTCAGCATTGGCCCAAACGCGTCCATAAGTAAGGTAACTGTAAGACCCCAAATAATTAATAAATAAAATTTAATTTCCTTTAATTATTATTTTGAATAGTAAGGGTTGATTTGATTAATGTGGATAGTTATGGGTAAAATACGCAAATATTTCAAAATAAGCAAGTGGTTATAAAATATTCATTGTTGTCGGGGAATATTCGTTTGGTCGTGGAATATTCGTACTGTCGGGGAATATTCGTACGACGGCGCAGCCATGTGTGGGCCCCATAACGGAAAGCGATTGGAGGAAGAAAATGACAAATATAAGTTGTTTAAAAATAACGGCGTAGTTGTTACCGTTTACACTGTTGGAATACCCGGTGGTTAAAATACAGTAATACGCGTTGTTGCACAGTAGCACACGGTATTGCACAGTATTTTGAATTATTGATCCTTACGTAAGAAGGCACTACTCAATAATTGCTACAGGAGTTACTGTTCATTACTTTATTGATTCAATAATTGCTGCGTTGATATTTATATTATTATTGTTTTAATAATTGTCATTGCACAGTATTTTCCATTATCAGATCAATAATTCATATTATTTGAATAATATTATCAGATAACATTATTGGCAATGTCTAGAAAGTTCTGTCAAGGAGAGGTTTGGTCATCTAATTGCGCGCCAGTAAGGAGAAATCCTTATTGGAAAGCCCCCTCTATCCTGGGAACGGCCTGGTTGTCAGTACTGTGATTCTGTAATATTATTTTTAATAATTAATTATTGATTATTATGATAAAGAAAATATTTATTTTATGTGGATATAGATGGAGAAAATTTTTAATGTGACAATTGTTGAAAATTAATATTTTATTTTTTTCTGATAAAATAATTCATTTAAATATATTATTTTAATAATATATTAACGATGATATTTTTATAATGAATGTGGGATATATGAGTATATGAGAAGGTAGAGTATTTTTGTGGCATTAAATGTTTAACACATGTTTTGTGTGTCGGTGGACATAATTTTTGACCGAAAATTGAGTATAGACTGTAAAATCGTCCGTTTGTGGATTTTGGTCAATTTCTGTTTGGAATTTGGAAAAATTTTCTTCTGCAAAGTTGTAGAGAATGGAATTTCCCATGGAAATTCGCGAGTTTCGAATTTTTCTGATAAACAGGCTATTTTCTATGAATTATTGAAGTTACGGAAAATAAAATGATTTTTTTTATTAATTATGGTGGGACCCACTTTTTGGTGGGTGTTGAATGCACACGGGCTGCTGAAATTTTTAGCATTGAGGGGCTAAAAGCATGCGTAGAAATTGGTTTATAAATAATAATAATTTATTAATTTAGTCTCCTTTGGCGTTCTAGCATTTTCCTATAAATAGAGGGCTAAGTTAGAATTGAAAATCACACTAGAAACAAAGTTTTCTCTCTTTCTCTCTCTATATGATCGAGCGTATTCTTGTGAGTATACTTTGAGTGTTGCTATACGGTGCGAGTTTCTGTCAGCACTATACCGAAATTCAGTCAGAAGTACGATTATTTTGAGGTAAGGGATGTTATTTTCTTCTTAAATGATATTATTTTCTTCAATATCATTATGCCGAAATATTGGTGAACGTTTTTATCAAATTTGGAACTTTTTGTGCCAGAGTTACTATTCACGTATACAGTACTATTCACGTATACGGCACTATTCACGAATACGGCACTATTCACAGAAAAATCATATTTTTTCTTTTCGTCCAAAATATCTATTGTGGATACTAGCTTTGATTGTATCCATGTTTTGACCATTCTTGAAATTTACACCACTATGATTATTTTTGAGGTATTTTTGGATATGGATAAAATAAAGTACGAATCCTTAATCCTTAATCCTTGCCATTTTGTTTCACTGGATTAGCTTCTTTAAAAATATTTTTATCATCTTCAGTCTTAAATGATGTTATTATTGAATATCTTTGGCCTGTAGTGCAAAGATGAATGATTTCTGATGAATATCTTTGGCCCGTAGTGCAAAGATGAACAGGTGTTTAGATGAACATGACCAACAGATGAATATCCTTGGCCTGTAGTGCAAGGATAAATATATGATTCAAGATGTGTATTGATTGATGTTACATGGATAAAAATACTGTTGATGGACTGTTAAATTCATAGACATTAGTAGATTTCATCATCTACGAAACTCTTCTATGAATTAATATTTTCCGCTGCGAATATTGATTTAAAACTTGTTGTCTATTGTATTCTATTAAGATTTTTTCCCTGTTGAAGGCTAACGATAATTTGTTGTATATTATCTTAGTCGTAATATTCTTTACTGAGCTAGTTGAGCTCACCCTTTTCCTTTTTGTTCCATTTTTCTTCTCAGGAGACGAGAATATAGCGAGTACGAGTCGGGGTATGAATTGATGGTCCTTGAGAGAGTTGTTTAGTAGTCCTCACCATTTTTGTAAAATAATATATCAATAATTGTATTGAGGACATAGTTGGGTATGTATATTGTCTAGATGACAATGTTTGTATTCAAACTCAGTGTTTATGGGTTGTAAAAGTTGTAGTTGTTTCTGTACCATATATTTGGCGACTCAAAATGGGTTGGATGGAATGGACCTATTTTGGGGGCGTCATAGTTGGTATCAGAGCTAGGTTATATGATCTCTGGCGGAGATCGGGGTATAGAACTAGGAGGGGAGAGACGAGTAAATCCTTCGCTAGTGTGTCCTACCTAAGCTTATTTGTTAGTTGGTCAGTATATAGGGATATTATGTGATATATTGATTTCCTTAATTAACCCTTGTTTTATGATAGCATTTGAGAATGTCGACTGAGAATATTAACAGTGGAAATGAGACCGTGGAGACGCCTGTACTCACCAACGAGGAGAACGTGCAACAGGCTGGCAATGTTCCTCCTGTGAACAACACCACTGATCAGACGATGAACGACACAATGTTTAGAAGCTTTTTGCAGTTCATGCAAAATCAGACGAGGGAGACTCGTGTTCAAAATACAGGAGGAAATGATAACAATTCACGGGTTATCACAGCCAAGCAGTTCAAAGAGTTGGGACCACCAGAATTTAAGGGAAAGCCAGATCCGATCATGGCGGAGACATGGGTCAAGCAAATTACCAAGATATTCGATGTCTTGGGATGTACGGAGGAACAGAAGGTTCCATTCGCCACCTTTATGTTCCGTGGCGAGGCAGACTACTGGTGGGAGTCTGTGAAGCGTACCCATCCAGCCGCACTCAGCATGTCTTGGGAGACGTTTCAGAAACTATTTAATGACAAATACTTTTCTGAAAGTATTCTTCATATGAAGGAAGTGGAGTTCATCAGATTAGAACAAAATAACATGACGGTGTCTCAGTACGAGGCAAAGTTTGCTGAGTTATCCAGGTTTGCACCTCATTTGGTGGAGAATGAGGAACGTATGACGCGGATGTTTCTGAGAGGTTTGAAACCCGGCATACGACAATATCTCATCTCTCATAAATTTTTTCTCTATTCAGATGTTGTTAACAGGGCTCAATTGTTGGAGCGAGATAACGAGTACGGTCAACCGAGGTACCACGATCAGGATCATACTGGAGATAGCAGTCAGCAAAACAACAATAACCAGTGGAGAAAGAAAAAGACAGACAAAAATGGTAACCACTCTGGTGGTAATCATAGCTATAAAAATAGAAGAAGCGAGTCAGGAGGAGATTTTAAAAAGAGGAGATTTAACAACGACCATGTGAACACGACAGTGCCGGCAGCAACAGGTTCTAAGGGAGGAGAAAGACCACCGGTCATATGCTACAAATGCGGGAAAGAGGGACATATCAGTCCAAACTGCCCACAACAGTTCAAGGTATGCTATAATTGTGGAAAGGAAGGACATATCGCTCGAGATTGTACGGTAGCAAAACCTAGTTCAGCGGGGACGGTGACTCAAAAGACTGTCCCAGAAAAGCCAAAGTCAATGGTTCCTGGAAGAGCGTTTGTTGTGACTGGTCAACATGCGAGGAACCCAAACGAGGTGATCACGGGTAAGCTATTTATAAATTCTTGCGAAGTTTATAACTTACTTGATACCGGTGCTACCCATTCATTTATCTCTCCTGCTTGCGCTCAACGTTTAAACTTGACTCCGGAGAAATTAGACTTTGACCTATCTGTGGAAACTCCGTTAGGAGAAACTTTTATCACATCCACTGTTTATAAATCTTGTTTGATTCAAGTTGGCACCATCACCTTACCTGTTGACCTGATCTCTTTAAAGATACTTGCTTTTGATGTGATTTTAGGGATTGATTGGTTAACTACTCATCATGCCAAAATTGATTATTTTCGTAAGGTTGTTAGTTTTCATATTCCTAATCAACCTGTTGTTCGAATTCAGGCAACTAAACCATTAAAATCAATCACTGTCATATCTAATCATAAAGCTATTCGTTTATTGAAAAACGGATGTCAAGCTTTATTAGCCCATGTTATGGATTTGAATAAAGACACGTCAAAATTGAATAATATTCCTGTTGTTATTGACTTTCCTGACGTATTTCCTGAAGAACTTCCCGGTCTACCCCCAGAATGTGAAGTTGAATTCTTTATTGATCTTGAACCTGGTACAAATCCCATTTCTAAAATCTCATATCGAATGGCTCCTATTGAACTTTAGGAGTTAAAAGTCCAACTACAGGAGTTATTGGACATCGGTTTCATTCGTCCTAGTACATCTCCTTGGGGTGCTCCTGTTTTATTCGTAAAGAAGAAAGACGGGAGTATGCGACTTTGTATTGACTATCGGGAATTGAACCATGTCACCATTAAGAATAGGTATTCTCTACCTCGTATTGATGACTTGTTTGACCAGTTGCAAGGAGCACAATTCTTTTCAAAAATCGATCTTCGTTCTGGATATCATCAGCTGAAAATTAGAACTGAGGATATTCCAAAGACTACCTTCAGAACTCGGTATGGGCATTATGAATTCTTAGTCATGTCTTTTGGATTGACTAATGCTCCTGCTGCTTTCATGGATATGATGAACCGAGTATTCAAGGATTATTTGGATCAATTCGTTGTTGTCTTTATTGATGACATCCTCATATATTCCAAAAGCCGTGAAGATCATGAGTACCATTTGAAGCTGGTACTCCAAAGGCTTCGTGAAAACAAGTTATATGCTAAGTTGAAGAAATGCGAGTTCTGGCTTGAGGAAGTAGCATTCCTTGGGCACGTGGTGTCAAAAAATGGAGTATCTGTTGACCCGACAAAGATTGAAGCAATACAAAGTTGGGAGCAACCGAAGTCGGTCACAGAAGTACGTAGCTTTTTGGGCTTAGCTGGTTATTATCGGAGATTCGTGGAAGGGTTTTCTCGAATTGCTACTCCATTAACTCAGCTAACTCGGAAGGATACAAAATTCGTATGGAGCGAGGAATGCGAGAAGAGTTTCCAAGAGCTTAAGAGAAGACTTATTTCGGCACCTGTTCTAACAATACCATCTGGTTCAGATGGATTTGTTATTTACAGCGATGCTTCGGGCAAAGGGTTAGGATGTGTTCTCATGCAACGTGGGAAAGTCATAGCCTATGCCTCGCGACAACTTAAAGAGTATGAGAGGAATTATTCTACTCATGATCTAGAGTTGGCAGCAGTTGTTTTCGCGCTAAAGATCTGGAGGCACTATCTATACGGGGAGAAAGTGGAGATATATTCAGATCATAAAAGCCTCAAATATTTCTTCACTCAAAAAGAACTCAACATGCGGCAACGACGTTGGCTCTAGTTGTTGAAAGATTACGACCACACTATTCAATACCATCCTGGAAAAGCGAATGTGGTAGCTGACGCATTGAGTAGAAGATCATATGCAGGAATGAGTGCAATGATGTCAAGTATACGCATAGAGCCAACTTTAATAGAAAAAGTTAAGGTTGCTCAAGCCACCGATCCGGAGCTGATGCATATGAAGACGAAAGTACAAGAAGGTGCCATTCCAGAAGCGAGAATTGATGAAGAAGGAATACTTCGAGTCCACTCCAAACTTTGTGTTCCTAACGATTCTGATTTGAAGTACAAGATCACGATGGAGGCACACAATACACCATTTGCAATTCATCCTGGAAGTACCAAAATGTATCGTGATCTTCGACATACATTTTGGTGGAACAATATGAAGAGAGAGATTGCAAAGTTTATTTCAACGTGTTTAATTTGTCAACGTGTAAAGGCGGAGCATCAAGTGCCAAAGGGTCCATTGCAACCACTTAAGATTCCGAAATGGAAGTGGGAACACATTACTATGGATTTCGTTACGGGTCTTCCTACGGTTTCTCAAGGCATCAATGCTATTTGGGTTATTGTTGATAGATTAACCAAGTCTGCTCATTTCTTGCCGATACGGGAGACTTATTCCCTTGAACGTCTTGCTCAAATGTACGTAAATGAGATTGTAAGATTGCATGGCATGCCATTATCCATAGTTTCAGATTGTGACCCAAGATTTACTTCAAGATTTTGGGTTAGCTTGCAAAAAGCTATGGGTACGGAGTTACGATTCAGTTCGGCATACCATCCTCAAACGGACGAACAATCAGAGAGGACTATTCAAACTCTTGAAGATTTATTAAGACTCTGTGTCCTAGATTTCAAGGGTAGTTGGGATAAATATTTACCATTGGTGGAATTCTCCTACAACAACAGTTATCAGGCAAGCATTGGTGTGGCCCCATTTGAAGCATTGTATGGACTAAAGTGTCGCTCTCCAGTATGTTGGGACGAGGTGGGTGAAGCAACATTGTTGGGACCCGAGTTAGTACGTATGACTACAGAGAAGATCCAAACGATTCGACAACGTATACAAACGGTACAAGATCGATAAAAGAGTTATGCGGATCTTCATCGAAAGGACGTAGAATTTAGTGTTGGGGATCATGTATTGTTGCGTGTTGCCCCATGGAAGGGAGTTACAAGATTCGGGAAGAGAGGAAAGCTTAATCCACGATTTATTGGTCCGTTTCAAATTCTTGATCGAGTAGGTAATGTAGCCTATAGACTCGCATTACCTCCAAGTATGTCTCGTGTTCATAATATTTTTCATATATCTGTGCTTCGTAAATATGTGAAAGACCCGAACCACGTCATTGAGTTAGAACCGGACGAGATAGCCGAAGATTTAACGTATGAGGAGGTACCTATCAAGATCTTGGATAGGAAGGAGCATGTCCTACGCACTAAGGTAATACCACAAGTTAAAGTTTTGTGGAGGAATCATGCTATAGAGGAAATGATCTGGGAGTTGGAAACAGAAATAAAAGCGAGATGTCCTCACCTTTTCGAAACACCAGGTACGTATGTCAATTTCGAGGACGAAATTTCATAAGGAGGGGAGGTTGTAAGACCCCAAATAATTAATAAATGAAATTTAATTTCCTTTAATTATTATTTTGAATAGTAAGGGTTGATTTGATTAATGTGGATAGTTATGGGTAAAATACGTAAATATTTCAAAATAAGCAAGTGGTTATAAAATATTCATTGTTGTCGGGGAATATTCGTTTGGTCGTGGAATATTCGTACTGTCGGGGAATATTCGTACGACGGCGCAGCCATGTGTGGGCCCCATAACAGAAAGCGATTGGAGGAAGAAAACGACAAATATAAGTTGTTTAAAAATAACGGCGTAGTTGTTACCGTTTACACTGTTGGAATACCCGGTGGTTAAAATACAGTAATACGCGTTGTTGCACAGTAGCACACGGTATTGCACAGTATTTTGAATTATTGATCCTTACGTAAGAAGGCACTACTCAATAGTTGCTACAGGAGTTACTGTTCATTACTTTATTGATTCAATAATTGCTGCGTTGATATTTATATTATTATTGTTTCAATAATTGTCATTGCACAGTATTTTCCATTATCAGATCAATAATTCATATTATTTGAATAATATTATCAGATAACATTATTGGCAATGTCTAGAAAGTTCTGTCAATGAGAGGTTTGGTCATCTAATTACGCGCCAGTAAGGAGAAATCCTTATTGGAAAGCCCCATCTATCCTGGGAACGGCCTGTTTGTCAGTACTGTGATTCTGTAATATTATTTTTAATAATTAATTATTGATTATTATGATAAAGAAAATATTTATTTTATGTGGATATAGATGGAGAAAATTTTTAATGTGACAATTGTTGAAAATTAATATTTTATTTTTTTTTGATAAAATAATTCATTTAAATATATTATTTTAATAATATATTAACGATGATATTTTTATAATGAATGTGGGATATATGAGTATATGAGAAGGTAGAGTATTTTTGTGGCATTAAATGTTTAACACATGTTTTGTGTGTCGGTGGACATAATTTTTGATCGAAAATTGATTATAGACTGTAAAATCGTCCGTTTGTAGATTTTGGTCAATTTCTGTTTGGAATTTGGAAAAATTTTCTTCTGCAAAGTTGTAGAGAATGGAATTTCCCATGGAAAGCAGCAAGTTTCGAATTTTTCTGATAAACAGGCTATTTTCTATGAATTATTGAAGTTACGAAAAATAAAATAATTTTTTTTATTAATTATGGTGGGACCCACTTTTTGGTGGGTGTTGAATGCACATGGGCTGCTGAAATTTTCAGCATTGAGGGGCTAAAAGCATGCGTAGAAATTGGTTTATAAATAATAATAATTTATTAATTTAGTCTCCTTTGGCGTTCTAGCATTTTCCTATAAATAGAGGGCTAAGTTAGAATTGAAAATCACACCAGAAACAAAGTTTTCTCTCTTTCTCTCTCTATATGATCGAGCGTATTCTTGTGAGTATACTTTGAGTGTTGCTATACGGTGCGAGTTTCTGTCAGCACTATACCGAAATTCAGTCAGAAGTACGATTATTTTGAGGTAAGGGATGTTATTTTCTTCTTAAATGATATTATTTTCTTCAATATCATTATGCCGAAATATTGGTGAACGTTTTTATCAAATTTGGAACTTTTTGTGCCAGAGTTACTATTCACGTATACGGTACTATTCACGTATACGGCACTATTCACGAATATGGCACTATTCACAGAAAAATCATTTTTTTTCTTTTCGTCCAAAATATCTATTGTGGATACTAGCTTTGATTGTATCCATGTTTTGATCATTCTTGAATTTTACACCACTATGATTATTTTTGAGGTATTTTTGGACATGGATAAAATAAAGTACGAATCCTTAATCCTTAATCCTTGTCATTTTGTTTCACTGGATTCGCTTCTTTAAAAATATTTTTATCATCTTCAGTCTTAAATGATGTTATTATTGAATATCTTTGGCCTGTAGTGCAAAGATGAATGATTTCTGATGAATATCTTTGGCCCGTAGTGCAAAGATGAACATGTGTTTAGATGAACATGACCAACAGATGAATATCCTTGGCCTGTAGTGCAAGGATAAATATATGATTCAAGATGTGTATTGATTGATGTTACAGGGATAAAAATACTGTTGATGGACTGTTAAATTCATAGACATTAGTAGATTTCATCCTCTACGAAACTCTTCTATGAATTAATATTTTCCGCTGCGAATATTGATTTAAAACTTGTTGTCTATTGTATTCTATTAAGATTTTTTCCCTGTTGAAGGCTAACGATAATTTGTTGTATATTATCTTAGTCATAATATTCTTTACTGAGCTAGTTGAGCTCACCCTTTTCATTTTTGTTCCATTTTTCTTCTCAGGAGACGAGAATATAGCGAGTACGAGTCGGGGTATAAATTGATAGTCCTTGAGAGAGTTGTTTAGTAGTCCTCACCATTTTTGTAAAATAATATATCAATAATTGTATTGAGGACATAGTTGGGTATGTATATTGTCTAGATGACAATGTTTGTATTCAAACTCACAGTTTATGGGTTGTAAAAGTTGTAGTTGTTTCTGTACCATGTATTTGGCGACTCAAAATGGGTTGGATGGAATGGACCTATTTTGGGGGCGTCACAGTAACCACCATCCGAACAATCTCATCGTGTATCGCGGCGAACTGCTCCGGAGGGATACCCGTACTATCGGTGGTGGCACCAGCTGCAACGTTCTGCACAAGCTGATGAAGGCGAGAACGGCTAGGCAGGTCCTGACGACAGAATAACAGATCCGTCTCAAACCTCTATGACACCGCATCCATAACCTGCTGGAACAAATCATCGTCTAAGTCAGCTTCCGTATGTGATGGTCCCACGGGGGCTCTCGGACGCAGACGCTGGCTAGAGCCTACAAAAATAAATATAACATGAATAATATTATAAGTTTACTTTATTCATAAACAAGAAATAAACTAAAATATTATACATCCAGGCAGTGTATAGGCTGGTATCCTCAGCAACCCCAGCACTCGATACCTGCCGGTAGTGCTAGTGGGAGTATCCTGAGACGCTACCCAAAAAGTCGTCTCCTCATCTTGAGATAAACTAATCTCGGGCGGAGGGATGGTGGAATCAACTGTCTCAACATCGCCCCTAACAACTTACAACTCTATTATACACTGGCTATGGAACTTCTCAAACCGGTCCTGCAATTTAATATATGTACATGTGAGTTAACTTTGTATCATCTTATAAATTATGTAATATGATCCTAAATTACAGAGATTGTAGTAAATGTATTACCCGTATAGCTAGTGCTACTAGAGACATCGTCGACCCCGAAGTAGAATCCTTCGGCGTATGAACTCTATCCCAGAAGTCCATCATAGTAGGAGGTCGGCCCAAGCTACTCCACATGACCTAAATCATGTACATTAATTAATATTACCTTACTTTACTATAGTTGCAATTTAATATTAAACTAAACTAAATATAAATACATACCAACTTAAACTCCTGAAACGACTGTGATCTAAAAGTATGTACTGTGACGCCCCCAAAATAGGTATACATCACCCATTCTGAGTCGCCAAATACATGGTACATAAATCAAATACAAACTTAATTATACAACTGTCGGGTAATATACGACAAAAAATAGTTGAGAGTTTAAACAAGAATATTGCCTTCTAGATAATATCCACTCTCAATGGAGTCCTTATTACAATTATTATCACACTATTTCACATAATAGTGATGACTACTAAAACAACCATCTGGACCGTCAATCCGTTCCCCGACCAGTCCTAACTATATTCTCATTCCCTGAAGAGAACATTGAAAAAAAATGGTGAGCTCAACTAGCTCAGTAAGAAATATTATGACTAAGATAATGCAGAATAAATTATCATTAGCCTTCAATAGTATAACAACTGATAGAATAAAATAGATAACAAGTTTTAGATCAACAACTGCAGTGGAATAAGCAATCCATTAGAAGAGTCAAGTAGAGCATGATATCTACTATCTTTTATGATTTAAAAAGTTTTTCATCAACTTTATCGCTAATACTCAGCTTAATAAATAAACCACATCATCGAATCATCCATGCACTATGGGCCAAGGATATTAATGTAATCATCAATGGTCATGATTATACCGAATAATCCCTAGTCATAATCATACCAACAACTGTCCATCAATGCACTACGGGCCAATGAGGACTTTAACCAAATTATTTGTAACATTACGGGTCATGATTATAGTGAATGATCCCTGGTCACAATCATACCAATCAACAGTCCATCTATGCACGTAAGCCAAAGATGACTCTTCATCACAATATAAGCACGAGGATGATGACAATGATATAAACATTAATTAAACGAAATCAAGGATAAATATTAAAGACTTTAAATTTATCCAGAGTTTAAAAATATCCAAATTATCAACATGATACTGCTTTGTGGGGTAAAATTCAAGAATGATATTGTATCAAAAATGATTTGGATCGAAAAAAAATTAATTTTTATCATGAATAGTACTCCGGGTGAATAGTAACCGGGTGAATAGTACCTCATAAATAGTACTTCAGGATTAGTTCCCTGTGAATAGTACTTTATGAATAGTACTCATGAATAGTATTTTGTGAATAATACTCGTGATTAGTACTTCATGAATAGTACTTATAAAAGGAAAATACAAAAGAAAACGACATTCCATGACGAGTACAAAAGAAATAATATCTCATACGAGTATAATAAAATATACAAAACTGCAAATGGATTTTCATCCGCAATACGGTAATCCACGTAGACAGATCATTTTTATAATTTAATAAATAATGAATATGAAGGATCATTCACCATGCATGCGGTAGTCCGCGTAGATAGGTTATTCCAACAGAATAATAAAAAAATGGAATAACAGAAAAATTTCACCATGTATGCGGTAGTCTGCGTAGACAGGTTATTTCAACAGAATAATAAAGAATGGAATAACAGAAGAATTTCACCATGCATGCGATAGTCTGCGTAGACAGGTTATTCCAACATAATAATAAAGAATGGAGTAACAACCCTTACGAGTATTGAAAAAAAATAACTCTCTTCATGAATACGAAAGAAATAATACCCCTTACGACTGTTGAATGAAAATAATATTCCTAAGAATATTGAACGAAGATAATATTCATACGAATATGAAAAATAATATCTCTTCAGAATATGAAATAAATAATACCCCTTATCTTGGAAGAAGACTAGATACTGGAATAGTGAAGTAGAAGACTACTCTTCTTCTTTCTCTCTATAACTTCTCTCTTTATAATTGCTCTTGTGAGTCTTAGTGAATTGGTGAGAATGAAAGAAGAATGAGCTTCTATTTATAAAAAAATATAGTTTTGATAATTGCACATTTTGAGGCTCGAAATATTACAGTATAATACCTTCATCTTTTTCTTCATTTTTAATTTAGTCCTGCAAGTATTATCAAACTTGCACCACCTCCCCTAATAGTACATCATGTAAATCAATAGTACAATCATGTGACTCAATAGATCTATACATGTGAAAAAAAATTATAGTATAGTACCTTCATCTATACCTCTATTTTTAATTTAGTTATACAAGTATTATCAATCTTGCACCACCTCCCCTAATAGTATATGCATGTTAATCAATAGTACACACATATGAATAAATAGTTATAAGCATGTGAATTAATATCAATTAATTACTTATTTATCCGATTAATTACCCGATTGGTCAGTATAACCTCTAGACATCAATTATTATCGGAATATATGTCGATTTCCACTAACACTAATAATCCCAACACAATAAAAATATCAATTTCGTCTTTAATCAACATGAACTTATTCATCATTAATATTATAACTCACAGTATTTAACAACCAGATCATTACCAGGAAAGAGGGGGCTTTCTGATAAGGATTTCTCCCTATTGGCGTATAATTAGGTGACCAAACCTCTCCTCGATAGAACTTTCTAGATATCGTCAATATTGCAAACAATAATATGAATAATTTTTTCGTCTAAATTATTGATTTAATAATATAAAATATTGTGCAGATGATACTGTGATAATAATTGAATCAATCATATGAGAGATGCTATGCAGCAATTACTGTGGCAATAATTGAATATAACTGAGTGACTTCTCACGTAAGTATCAATAATCAATACTGTGTGCTATTATGCTACCACACATATTACTGTACTTTTACTACTGGGTAGTTCAACAGTTTAACGGTAAAACTTTTGCCGTTATTTGTAAAAATATTTTAGTCATTTTCTAACTACAACAGTACCTCCGTTGTGGGGTCCACCAATGATTGTGCCATCGTATGAATATTCTCGGTTAAAAAGAATATTCCCCGACCAATCAAATATTCCCCGACACAACGAATATTTTATATCAACTTGCTTACTTTGTAAAATTTTTAAATGTCACCCTTAACTATAACCTTTATCAATTTAACCATTTACTAAATAACATTATAAGAAAATTGAATACTTTTATTTCATAAAATTTGGGGTCTTACATGTACAACCCGTAGTTGGCCTCGATTCTTCTTCATCAGCTCGAACTTGGTCTTGAAGGCAACATCATCCCAGTACGTACACATGGCAACCCATACTGCATCTGATACTGCCGGCGGCTGATGCCGTCGTATAGTAGTCCCGGGCGATTCTTCTACTGTCCGAAATGCCCTTAATCGAATCTCGTACAGCTAGCCGACATAGTTCTTCGAGATGTGTATTATCGTATAACTGTGCTCAGCAGGTAAGAATCTAAGAGCATTTCTAAAGAAACTAGTTTTCCAGCCATGGCATAGTTGAGTGTCTTGTACATCCCCCATACAGACTAGACATGAAAACTTACCATGAGTCGACCAACCACTAATTGTAACGACCCCAAAATTCATACAATTTAATTATTAACTTCGGTCATTAATAACACATCTACCTTCTGATTTTACATCATTATTCGATGTTAAACTTTATAAAATGCTGAATAATTTAAACTTTTATGTCTTTTACTTTAATTCCCTGAATCAAAACCTTTATCATCTACATATCTTTGAATCAATCTTATTTTATGATTCACTTTATCACTATTATTATATAAAATTTTATATTTCAATCCGATAACCTGTACATATCAGATAACTCTAACTTTAGCTTTACAACTCAACAAAACTATACATCATAAAATATTTAGTACATCTCATGAATCTTAATCACGGTTTAAAGAAATAACAACTTTATCTAAAATATTAATCTCTGTGTATTATTTCTGATCCACGTCATTCAAGTAGCAATAGTGTTACCCTCAATTCTTAACTTGCAAAAATAGTTATTTGCAAGGTAGAGCTTGACAGCCCAGCAAAATCTAACAGTTTTCATGCATCACGTAGCACATGATAACATGCTCAACATATATCTCATAAACATTGGATTAACATAACATACATGTTATAGTTCATATACTAAGTATAAAGATTGAGTTTCTTACTCAATCAGCATACTTTACTTAATCAACGTAGTCATAAGTTGACTTTAACATTTCATACATTCAACATATATATAACACATCATACTATTTACAATAAAGATTTAAAAAAAATCAAATTCACATAGCAAATAGGAACTGAAAGACTTGCCTTGATCGTTGTTTACCAATAACAGTTTAATAGCTTATAGTTATATGTACTTCACGTGCCCTACACAATTATATAATCATACATATCAACGCATAGTAGTTGTAATTTAAACTTTACTCTACGTCTCATAAGCCTTCCTATCATAAATACACAATGTTCAATTTGATTGTGTTAACTTTCGACTTATATCTCATTATATTTCATATTTGAAGTTCATTCAAATGTTTAAGTCTTGCTAGGACTACTTATTGGTTTTATATTAACACTATTTAATATCTTATAATATTCATTTCATTTGATTTAAAATACTTTTTACGTTCATTATCACTTATCAAGATGTTTCGACGTTTATTCGTCACATGCCTAATTTGTTTCTCTTGTGTGTGCTTAGTATGCGTATAAAACTTATCTAATATATCATTTATTAATGTTAAGCATCATTATACTTCATAATATTCATGTTCTATAACTTAGAACAACATCTTTTACCTTCAAGAGCACTACACTTGCATACGTGCATGCCCGACGTCCTCCGATTGTTTCTGAAAACACAACAGTCCTAAAGATGACCATTTTAAGTATAGTTTTCGACCTCAAATTGAAAAAATTAAAGAAAAAAAGTTGTATTTCTATTTGTCCTCGTTCCGGATCATCTTGAATCACCTCAATCGGAGTTTTTATAAAAACGTTATGCCTATTTTACTAAAATAGGTCAAAATAGTTACAACTGATATACTTTGGGTGCAGCTGCACCCAATTAAGCCTTGGGCACAACGCAGCTATACCCCAAATGACTTAGGGCATAGCGCAGCTGCGCCTGTTAGCAGAAACGGGACCTAAAGCTACCGTTCTCGCGATTTTTGACCCTTTTCCCCTACTAATCTTCATAACTTGAGTTATATACATCCAAATTAGTCCGTTTTCAATTCTATAGATTCTTAATTCATAGAAATACAACATACTAGAATTCTTACAATTTATAAAAACATTAACCAACCTAAAATTTGACCCAAAACACATGTTCATACTCTATTTTCATGTTTTAAACACATTTAGCGAATTCGATAGCCACGGCTTCGTTTCTTAACCAATTAACACGATTTAAACTATGCCACTTTCGTTTCTTAACATACTAACATAATCCAACATCAATTTACAGATTATAACATGTATTGACCACAAAATTTTATACTTTCTAAAGCCAATTTTCATGTAAAAACACTGTTATATATTTTTCTTCCTACAAACCAAATTACATGATTTTTTATCATAAAAAAAAACTCACATTTGATAATTAACAGAGTATAAACCCTTCATACATATATATGTATCAATTCAACATAATAATCAATTGAAATTTCAAAAACAAGGGTTAACATTAAAGTAGGTAATACCTTGTTCCTTTGATTGTTTGCTAGCAAAGAGATGATGATTAGGTTTAGAAATTTCCCTTCAATCACAGTGATTCCTCTCTTGCTCTCACTCCAAACTCTCTGTGTTTCACTATGTTCCTCTCTTCCAAACTCTCTGACTATAGCCTTAGGAAGAAAAGAACGCGTAAAAATAAACTGAAGCTACCCATGTACTTCAGTTATAAAATAATACGCCTTCATCAGTTAAATTAGACCAAAGGCCACAAGGCCTTGTTTGGCCACACACCAACTCTCCCAAATTAGATTATTTTAATAATATTATATTATATAGTTTCATGTGTCACACCTTTAACCATTTTACATAACTTACCATAATAATTATAATTTTTATTATAATTCTTCTGATGATTAATAAATAATCATATATCTAATTTAATTAATAAATTAGATTTAATCAACGCTTTATTTAATTTACTTATTTTCTTTAATATTAAACAACTTATTTAATTTAATTAATTCATTAAATTAAATCTTCAAAGAATAAAATTTACCTTTGTTTTAATTTAATTATCATACACACGTAACTAAATTATTATACCATAATTTCATAAATTATTTATTTTTCTCAATAAATATATTATTTAAAATATTTATTTAATTCAATAAATATTTAAAATTAATTACCAAATTTATTTAATTTCTTCAATAGTTAACTTAACTATTGAACCTCACTTTTCTAATATATGAATATATATTTCTCTTCACACCAGATCACATATTTAAAAATATATAACATGTATATATATACTCAAACTCAAAACATCTCATAATAAGAATTTTAATTATTAAATTCCTATTTTAATAACTTATAGAAATTCGGGTTGTCACATCCTTTCCTTCTTATAAGGATTCCGTCCTCGAAATCACCGAAACCCTACCTTACAAAGGTTTTCACAAAATCTCTTTCACAATTATCGTTGAATAACTTCAACACGTTAACTTAGAAAAAAGTTTAACATATATATATATATATATATATATATATATATATTTTATTCATTTATTCAACAACTTTTAGGTTTTATTACATAACCTTCAATTAAACACAATCATATATCAAATATTATATATTCCTTAATCCATTCATTTCCTTTTTTAAGGATCGTTATCATAAACACTCAGGATATTACATTCACCCATTTTTCTAAGAATTTCGTCCTTGAAATTTTATTTATTAATCTTTAGTCATTCAATCTATCAAAATAAATTTTGCGTTAATATTTTATTCATTCATTGGATTCTACAACTAAATTATTTCTCTAGGGATCATTCTAAGATCATCTTATTCCTCACCTCTTCCTCTTCTAAGAGTTTCACATTTTTCTTCTTTCTGGAGTTTCAATTCTTTCTTGAAATTATTATGTTTTGGTTAATTTTCTCATCCTTTCCATTTTCACCTTTCAAAGTGAATCTTCCACAATTGCTCAATAATTGGGAAGCGATATGAATAACAGGAATTTAAAAGATTCCAAATCATGCTGAGGGTCATAAGACCTTGAACTACGTCCACGGTTATAAGTACTCTTTCAACTTAAACCTTAATAATCATTAGACTATAGGGACTCTCGTACTTAGGGTGTTAAGCCCTTTGTACGATGTATTGTGCACTCTACCCACGGTTATAAGTACTCTTTCAACTTAAACCTTAACAGTCATTAGACTGTAGAGATTCCCGTACTTAGGGTGATCAGTGTGAGACCCCGAATTTTATGAAATGAAAATATTCAATTTTCTTATAATTATTCTATTTAGTAAATGGTTAAATTGATAAAAGGTTAAAGTTAAGGGTGATATGTGAAATTTTTTCTAAGTATGTAAGTTGTTATAAAATATTCGTTTAGTCGGAGAATATGCGTAGGACGACACAATCATTGGTGGACCCCACAGCGGAAGTATTGTCGTAGTAAAGAAATGACAGAATTATCTTTTTATAAAAATAACAGCGAAAGTGTTACCGTCAAAACTGTTGAGCTACTCGGTAGTAAAAGTACAGTAATACGCGTGGTTGCATAGTAGCACAAAGTATTGATTATTGATGCTTAAGTGAGAAGTCACTCAGTTATACTCAATTATTGCTACAGTAATTGCTGCATCATATCTCTCATATTATTGATTCAATTATTGTCACATTATTATCTGCATAATATGATATATTGTTAAATCAATAATTGAGACGGAAAAGTTATTTATATTATTATTTGCAAAATTGACAATGTCTAAAAGTTCTGTCAAGGAGAGGTTTGGTCACCTAATTGCGCGCCAATAAGGAGAAATCCTTATCGAAAAGCCCCCTCTTTCCATGGAACGACCTGATTATTAAATATTATGAGTTATAATATTAATGATGAATAAGTTCGTGTTGATTAAAGATGAAATTGATAATTCCATTGTGTTGGGATTATTAGTGTTAGTGGAAATCGACATTTTTTCCAATAATAATTGATGTCTGGAAGTTATATTAACCAATTGGGTAATTAATCGGATAAATGAGCAATTAATTACTATTAATTCACATGATTATAACTATTTGATCACATGTGTGTACTATTGAATCACATTCATTTACTATTAGGGGAGTTGGTGCAAGTTTGATAATACTTGCATGACTAAGTTAAAAATTGAGGTATAGATGAAGGTACTATATTATAATTAATTTTTTCACATGTTTAGAACTATTGAGTCACATGATTTACTATTGATTCACATGATTTACTATTAGGGGAAGTGGTGCAAGTTTGATAATACTTGCAGGACTAAATTAAAAATGAAGAAAAAGAGGGAGATATTATACTGTAATATTTCGAGCACCAAAATGTGCAATTATTGAAACTATATTTTTCTATAAATAGATGCTTATTCTTCCTTCATTTCACACCAATTTACTAAAGCTTTTGAGTAATTATTATAGAGAGAAATTATAGAGAGAAATAAGAAGAGAAGTCTGATACCTCACTATTCCAGTATCCAGTTTCTTCTAAGGTAAGAGATATTATTATTATTATAGTAAGGGGTATTATTCTTTCGTATTCATGAAGAGAGTTATTTTTTTTCAATACTCGTAAGAGTTGTTATTCTATTCTTTATTATTATGTTGGAATAACCTGTTTATGCGAAGTACCGCATACATGGTGAAATTCTTCTGTTATTCCATTCTTTATTATTCTGTTGGAATAACCTGTCTGTATGGTCTATCGCATGCCTGGTGAATTCTATTGTTATTCCATTCTTTATTATTCTGTTGGAATATCCTGTCTGTGTGAATTACGCATGACCTGTTTCCATTCTTTATTATTCTGTTGGAATATCTTGTCTGTGCGGATTACGCATGACCTAGTTCCATTCTTTATTATTCTATTGGGAATAACCTGTCTGTGCGGTCTATCACATGCATGGTGAATTCTTCTATTATTCCATTCTTTATTATTCTATTGGAATAACCTGTCTATATGGATTACCACATGCATGATGAATGATCCTTCGTATTCATTCTTTATTAAATGGTGGAAATGATCCGTCTACGTGAATTACCACATGACGGGTGAAAATCCATTTACAGTTTCGTATATTCTATTATATTCGTATGAGATATCATTTCTTTTGTACTCGTCATGGAATATCATTTTTTTTGGTATTTTTTTACGAGTTACTATTCACGGGTTACTATTCATCTGGTTACTATTCACTCTAGTATTATTCACTCGGGTATTCGGGGCACTTTTCGTGTAGGAGTACTATTCACGGGTTACTATTCACCTAAATTACTATTCACCTGAATATTATTCACTCGGGTATTAGGAGTACTTTTTATGTCGGAGTACTATTCACGAGGTACTATTCCTGAAGCACTATTCATAGGGTACTATTGCGGGGTACTATTTACCCGAAAAATATATTTCTTTTCTGTCCAAATTATTTTTGGTACATGAATATTATTATTGAATTTTACTCTATAAAGAAGTATCATGTTGACAATTTGGATATTTTTAAATTCTAGATAAATTTAAAGTCTTTAATATATATCCTTGATTTTGTTTGATTAATGCTTATATCATTGTCATCATCTTCATGCTTATATTGTGATGAAAGTCATTTTTGGCTTACGTGCATAGATGGACTATTAATTATTGGTTTTATAGTTGTATATCTTTGGCTTACGTGCAAAGATGAACTATTGATTGATGAGTATCTTTGGCTTATGTGCATAGATGAACTGTTTATTGGTATGATCATTCGGTATAATCATGACCCGCAAAGTTATAGATGATGTGGTAAAGTCCTCATTGGCCCGTAGTGCATTAATGGATAGTTATTGGTATGATTATAACCAGGGATTATTCAGTATAATCATGACCATTGATGATTACATGAATATCCTTGGCCGTAGTGCAGTGATAATTCGATGATATGGATTATTTATTAAGCTGAGTCTCAGCGATAACATATTGATTATACACTTTTAATTCGTAAAAGATAGTAGATATCATGCTCTACTTGACTCTTCAAAATAATAGTTGTATAAATGAAGTTTGTATTTGATTTTTATAGTATGATATCTGGCGACTCAGAATGGGTCATATGGACTTATTTTGGGGGCGTCACAATCAGCCCTTCGTACCATGTATTGTGCACAAACATATAAACTTTTTCGCGCAATCCCCTATAAAAGGGTTGTTCATCTCATCTTTTTAACATCTAAATCCGTACCAAAACAATTTGGTTTGGCATAACTTCTCAAGAAACGCTTGAATTTCATGAACATCTTTCAATATTCGTCTAGCTGAATCAAATAGCATAGACTTTTACAACAATTCGGACATCAATCGAAATATATACACACACACACACACACACATATATATATATATATATATTTATTCTCATATCTTAAAAAAATCTCAAAAATCTTTTTATGACGTCATAATACCGCACTGTATTTACAGTCCGTTTGAGGATTCCTTCATTTGGTGATTTTATCATACTACATCATACCATAGTGGGATGACGATCCTTAGATCACATCCAACACTAAGTAATACTGCATTGATGACTCCATCATTTTTATCATCTCTGCACCAGGTTTCATGATGTATTGATGATATAAAAATACATTTTGATATATTTCAAATCATTTTTGTCTAGCCGAAGCAATTAGCATAGACATACGAATAACGGTATTGTTTTTAAAACTCATTGGTTTCATCATTTGATCCAATGTTTTTTAAGAAAATATAAGTACAAATATCAGCACGAAGTCAATAAATTTCGAAAGTCTAGCATATCTAGTAGATTTAGAATATCCAAGTATCCATCAACTTTAATCTTTACTCCATTACTTCATTACTTAACCAATTCTTTTTTTTATTTTCAGCACCACTAATGCTCTTATACTAAATATTCTTGTATTTCAACTTACAATCTTCATATACCTCCAGTATAGTTCATCAAACTTACCACACATTGGAAGTTCAGGAACTTGCCACAATAATATGAGTTTATGAACTTATCCTAGTCAGACCATAGGCGTCCATTCGTCGAGGGGTTCAAAACATACCATATTATTATGAGTCACGAACTTACCATATGCATTAGTTTTAAAAACCGCACCTAATCCTAATAATATCTGACTAATCTTAATAGTTTCTAACTATCAAATATATAAATGAGAAAAGAATCACCTTTTCACCACATATACATTAATAGCGCGAAACCAATATTCCAATGATTATGAATATGATAAACTTAGTGCAAACACAAAACCATCGCCCATACAAAGATTTGTACAACTCAACCATCACATGAGTCCTCAATTGAAATCCCACCTAACTCTATCTTGCTTATAACTTGCTCTTTGCTTGATACGAATTCCTCGTATCACTTCATCTATAACTCCTCGTGAGTTATCTCGTACTATTTCATAATACATCATCTTCATAGCATCAAGCTATAATTATTCAAACATTACATACCATCTTTCTTTTATAACTTAAACTGATCACGTCGTGATCTTATTCTATAATCATCTCCCTTAAAATTCTTTCCTTAACTCGTGATCGCTTTGTTTTACGATCCTCTTTCTTTTCTTTTTCATCATGTGTATCCATTTTTTATACTTGGTACACATCGAGTCTCTAACAGTTTCAATATGGTACGCTGAGTGGTTTCCTACAAACAACCAATAAACTATGTTCCAAGTTGCTAGTTTGTATATACCTCCGCTCTATGAAGGAATCGTTTAGCCCAGATACAATACATCAACTATTAAAGAGTACAATTGTACCATACTTAAATATAACTTTTTTATTCTTAACTTCTTTATCATTCTCTTCTTATAGACATCACTTTACATCCCTATTATTGGAGTTGGGTAACCCCACATTCATATTCCTTATAACTCTGCGAGATTCTTCTTTGAATCCTTTCACACATGTTTTGATCCCTCCTTTATAAATTTTTTAAATTATTTCTTATTATTCAAACTCTATTTGAGCGTATTCTTTCATTATCTTCATCTTTATTCTCTAAGGTTATAGCCTAAGGTACTTCTACCTAAGGTTTATAACCTACAGTTTTAATACCAACTATAACGACCCCAAAATTCATACAATTTAATTATTAACTTCGGTCGTTAATAACACATCTACCTTCTGATTTTACATCATTATTCGATGTTAAACTTTATAAAATGTGGAATAATTTAAACTTTTATGTCTTTTACTTTAATTCCCTGAATCAAAACCTTTATCATCTACATATCTTTGAATCAATCTTATTTTATGATTCACTTTATCACTATTATTATATAAAATTTTATATTTCAATCCGATAACCTTTACATATCAGATAACTCTAACTTTAGCTTTACAACTCAATATAAAACTATACATCATAAAACATTTATTACATCTCATGAATCTTAATCACGGTTTAAAGAAATAACAACTTTATCTAAAATGTTAATCTTCGTGTATTATTTCTGATCCACGTCATTCAAGTAGCACATAGTGTTACATTCAATTCTTAACCTACAAAAATGGTTATTTTCAAGGTTGAGATCGACAGCCCAACAAAATCTAATAGTTTTCATGCATCACGTAGCACATAATAACATGCTCAATATATATCTCATAAACATTGGACGAACATAACATACATGTTACAGTTCATATAATAAGTATAAAGATTGAGTTCCTTACTCAATCAGCATGCTTTACTCAATCAACGTAGTCATAAATTGACTTTAACATTTCATTCATTCAACATATATATAACACTTCATGCTATTTGCAATAAAGATTTAAAACAATCAAATTCACATAGCAAATAGGAACTGAAAGACTTGCCTTGATCGTTGTTTACCAATAACAGTTTAACAGCTTATAGTTATTTGCACTTCACGTGCCCTACACAATTATATAATCATACACATCAACTATTTTTCACATAGCAACACATAGTAGTTGTAATGTAAACTTTACTCTATGTCTCATAACCCTTCCTATCATAAATACACAATGTTCAATTTGATTGTGTTAACTTTCGACTTATATCTCATTATATTTCATATTTGAAGTTCATTCAAGTGTTTAAGTCTTGCTAGGACTACTTATTGATTTTATATTAACACTATTCAATATCTTATAATATTCATTTCATTTGATTTAAAACATTTTTACGTTCATTATCACTTATCACGACGTTTCGACGTTTATTCGTCACACGCCCAATTTGCCTCTCTTGTGTGTGCTTAGTATGCGTATATAACTTATCTAATATATCATTTATTAATGTTAAGCATCATTATACTTCATAATATTCATGTTCTATAACTTAGAACAACATCTTTTACCTTCAAGAGCACTACACTTGCATACGTGCATGCCCGACGTCCTCCGATTGTTTCTGAAAACACAACAGTCCTAAAGATGAACATTTTGACTATTGTTTCTGACCTCAAATTGAAAACCTTAAAGAATTAAAGTTTTTGCTATATTCGTCCTCATTCCGGATAATCTTGAATCACCTCAATCGGAGTTCGTATGAAAAAGTTATGTCTATTTTACTAAAATAGGTCAAAATAGTCATAAGTAACATACTTTGGGTGCAGAAGCGCCCAATTAAGCCTTGGGCATAGCGTAGCTACGCCCTACAGTGCAGCTACTCCCCAAATGACTTAGGGTAAAGCGCAGCTACGCCCGTTAGCAAAAACAGGACCTGAAGCTACTGTTCTCGCGATTTTTGACCATTTTTCTCCTACTAATCTTCATAACTGGAGTTATATACTTCCAAATTAGTCCGTTTTCGATTCTATGGATTCATAATTCATA
The DNA here is from genome assembly GCA_020205505.1 of Panax japonicus. NCBI lineage: Eukaryota > Viridiplantae > Streptophyta > Magnoliopsida > Apiales > Araliaceae > Panax > Panax japonicus. The sequence goes on from CM035099.1 coordinate 10,310,151, forward strand.
GAACTACAACATACTAGAATTCTAACAATTTATAAACACATTAAAACCTAAAATTTGACCCAAAACACATGTTCATACTCTTTTTTCATGTTTTAAACACATTTAGCGAATTCGATCGCCACGACTTCGTTTCTTAACCAATTAACACGATTTAAACTACGCCGCTTTCATTTCTTAACATACTAACATAATCCAACATCAATTTACAGATTATAACAAGTATTGACCATGAAATTTTATACTTTCTAAAGCCAATTTTCATGTAAAAACACTGTTATATACTTTTTTTCCTACAAACCAAATTACATGATTTTTTTATCATCAAACAACACTCACATGTGATAATTAACAGCGTATAAAGCCTTCATACATATATATGTATCAATTCAACATAATTATCAATAGAAATTTCAAAAACAAGGGTTAACATTAGAATAGGTTATACCTTGTTCCTTTGATTGTTTGCTAGCAAAGAGATGATGATTAGGTTTAGAAATTTCCCTTCAATCACAGTGATTCATCTCTTGCTCTCACTCCAAACTCTCTGTGTTTCACTATGTTCCTCTCTTCTAAACTCTCTGACTATAACCTTAGGAAGAAAGGAACGCATAAAAATAAACCGAAGCTACCCACGTACTTCAGTTATAAAATAATACACCTTCATCAGTTAAATTAGACCAAAGGCCACAAGGCCTTGTTTTGCCACACACCAACTCCCCCAAACTAGATTATTTTAATAATATTATATTATATAGTTTCATGTGTCACGCCTTTAACCATTTTACATAACTTACAATAATAATTATAATAATTATAATTTTTATTATATTTCTTCTGATGATTAATAAATAATCATATATCTAATTTAATTAATAAATTAGATTTAAACAATGCTTTATTTAATTTACTTATTTTCTTTAATATTAAATAACTCATTTAATTTAATTAATTCAGTAAATTAAATCTTCAAAGAATAAAATTTACCTTTGTTTTAATTTAATTATCATACACACGTAACTAAATTATTATACCACAATTTCATAAATTATTTATTTTTCTCAATAAATACATTATTTAAAATATTTATTTAATTCAATAAATATTTAAAGTTAATTACCAAATTCATTTAATTTCTTCAATAGTTAACTTAAATATTGAACCTCACTTTCCCAATATATGAATATAGATTTCTCTTCATACCAAATCATATATTTAAAAATATATAGCATGTATATATATACTCAAACTCAAAACATCTCATAATAAGAATTTTAATTATTAAATTCTTATTTTAATAACTTATAAAAATTCGGGTTGTCACACTAATCATCCCTAGTGCCGGAAAGTCAGTGATAGTCCACAACAAGGCTACCTTCATCACAAAATTCTGCCTGACAGCTTTATTAAAATTCTGAACACCTGTTTCTAACAACATCTTAAATTCATCGATTAACGACCTAAGGTACACGTTAATGTCTTTTGTAGGACTCTTATCCCTCGGTATAAGTAAGGTCAAGAAAAGATACGGATCCCTTATACACATTGACGGTGGAAGATTGTAAGCTACCATAATCACTGGCCAAATAGAGTAAGTCTGACTAAAATTATTAAATGGATAGAAGCCATCTATAGTAATGCCAAGCCTGAGATTCCTAACTTCATCGGCAAATTGTGGAAAATTGGCATCAAAATTCTTCCATTCATCTTCATCTGATGGGTGAGTCAACTGACCAGGCATGACATCCCTTGTTTTATGCCAACTCATATGCTGAGCAGTGTGGGCAGACATGAATAACCGTTGCAACCTCTACGCAAGAGAAAAGTATCGTAAAATCTTCTTTGGAACATGTTTCTCCTCCCTCCCATATTTTGTGATCTTGTACCGAAGTGAGTTGAAAATATCACACCGCACCTTATTGTTGGGTAAAATCTATATACGCACAACACGCAAGTATACGTGGTCAACAAGTAATAAAGTGATAAGTTGAGTATCGTTCCCACAGAGAATTATTTAATAAAAATCACCAAGTACTAACCCGTAACCAACTCAATCTTGTTTAAACAAATGAATTTAATGTTATAAATTAAAATATTTAACTAAACTAATTCTAATTACCACTAATTAAAAATCAGATTATGGAGAATTAAGATCACAACTTCACTTATTGCTTCATTTAGGTTAACACACTTCTTATCAATTATTCTCTATCCCAAATTGTTAATCAAGAACACGAAAGTAGTATTAACCACCTCTCGATGCACTAATACCGTATTAACGTCAATCCACAATTAAGATAGAAATTCGTTAAACACCTTAACCAACTAACCCACTATATCTCTATGTGAATTACAATTGAAGAAAGTTGAAGAACAAGTTCTCTATAAGATTACATGCGGCGTCAAGCATATCTCTACCTTAACACTCATCAAGTTTAAGCTACTAACAAAATCCTGAACACATGCTATCATGATTAGATCTAAATCTATACTTCATCTCTTGAGTTCATATAGATTATCACGGTAATTGATGGCCAAACAATTAAACAATTAAGTCCAAATCACAATAGACTATCCTCTAAATAGAACATAATAATTCATAACGAAGCATATTAAAATAAACTACACAATAAGATCCATTGTAATCTCAAACAAAGAATTAGTTCATTATTATTGAATTTAAACTAAGAATCCACAATTGAATAATCATTAAAAGATAAAGATAGAAGAAGATGAGAAGAAATAATCTATTGTCAGTAGACTTCACGCTCCCTCCTTGCTCCTACTTTAAATCTTCAATGGTCTCCAAGTTGCTTCAATCTCCAAATCTAATTAGAACTAGGGTTATGTTCTAATCTAAAGGAGTGTTTAATCTAGTCTAATCTATGTAATCTCTAAGCTAAGCTATGTAATCTCCCCTTATTTTATGCCTTACATCATGTATTTATAGGTTACAAGTCTAATTTTTAACTTAGGAACAAACCCAATCCAATTTGGAGTCAAAAAGGTGTCAAAATTCGCCCAAAACGCGTCCAGGCGCTCAAACTCTGCTTCCTAGCGCCTAGGCGCTTGATTTGGCCTTGGCTGGACCGCCTAGGCGCTTGCCTGCAGAATGGTTACTGACTTGGAGCGCCTAGGCGCTTGATTTAGCCTTGGCTGGAGCGCCTAGGCGCTTGCTTCTTTTTCCAACATTTTCTGCTCCGACATCCTTTGGGAAAATGACCATAACTTCTTCGTCCGAACTCCGATTTAGATGATTAAAGATGTTCTGGAAAGAGGAAAAGTAGATCTACAACTTTCATTCTTGAAGTTCTTCGAAATAATGTCCGGAGCTATAGTCAAATTGTCTCTGAAGTGACTGTTGTGTAAATGGCAAGCCGAAAACGCGAATCTAGCCACCCCAAACATCGATCCATGTAACTTTTGTCCCAATTCCTACAAAACAATATAAAACATGCATGAATAGACACAAACACATAAAAACATCCTAAAAGACTTGAGAACAACAATAAATTAAGCTTGAATGTATCCAATTCATGTGTATAAAACTCACTCATCAAATACCCCCAAACTTAAACATTTGCTTGTCCTCAAGCAAAAATACAAAAATGTTATGCAATGCAATGTAATGAAACTAATCTATATGCCTACGAATCCAACTGTAATTGACAGAAACAAGTCTATTTAACCGTCCTTAGAGAAATCAAGTAAACATGATAATACATCATATTTAAACAAATCAGTAATTTCCCAATCAATCATCAAATCTTAGACTGTTATCACTGATATAGTGTGTGTGTGCTCCACAATAATGTTAACTGATATAAAGTCAAATTTAAGACATAATAGATATCTTCGAAGGCATCATACAGTGCAAATTCACAAAATTCACGAACAAGCTAGATCCAACTAAAGTCAAACATCCACCAAGTTCAAGAGTCCAATCCGGGATACTTATGCTTTACTTTTCATCACGGGGGCTTTTTGCTCTTTTCCCGTTTTATTATATTTCTTTTTTTTTTATTTATTTTTTCTTTTTTTTTAACCATGACTGTGCAATGTCTCATTCCATTAGGCTAACAGTGTCACCCCTTAGCGAGCTTTCGACCAACGACTCCCAGACCATATAAGACCTTAGGGCGTTAGGTTTTAAGATACCCCTTCGGGCGTACTTGCTCAAGTAACAAAGGCCCCGAAACAAAACTAGCCACGGTAATTTTTATCTTATTTTTTTCTTTCTTTTTCTTTCTTTTTTAACGAAGCTTATATATCCCAAATTTTTTCCCAAACTTAAGTTTTTATCAAAATTTAGCCATCTCCGCCTATTCATGTCTTTCATTCCTTCACATTAGTATTATCCTTAAGAAATCCATTATGTATCAATTTAAACTTAATCAGTCAACATATCTGTTATTAACGTGCTAACCTTAATTATACCAGTTTCAAACAGGAAAAGATTCAATTCATAACAAGAAATCACATCAAAGCCTGAATATTCAATACTATACTTATCTACTTAACTCAAGTCTCATCATTGGCCAAAATAGACTTTTACTATCTAACAGTTGGAATCATACAGATATAAACTAACTGCAACAAACATAGTAAACTAACTACTATTTTTGCGATTTTTAATTTTTTTTTTAAACAAAAAAAACTGAATGCAAAAACTAAATGTAAATAACCCGAAAACATAACGAACTACAATGTAAATAACTAACTACATGCAATATTACACTAAAATGCCCCCAAACTTAAACTAGACATTGTCCTCAATGACTGAAATAGAAAAAATTAAAGCAGAGGACTTCCCTGAAAATATAGCAATCATCCTCCTTGCCCGCTAAGTTTGGAGAATAGGCTAAGCACATGGAACAAATTGGGCACCACACTTGAATTTGACTTGAATAACCTGTAAAACCATGATAGAAGCAATTTTATTAAATCCTAAATAAATGCAAATTCAAAACTACTAATATAAAACTTAATAAAAACTAAAAATAAAAAGTAAACTTGGGTTGCCTCCCAATAAGCGCTTGTTTTATAGTCTTTCAGCCTGACTTTTTCTGGTCAATGCTATCCAATTCCTCTTCGAAAGTTGAGGAACCCTCCATCCATCGGAAATAATATAGCTTTTGGTAGGTTCCCATTTGTGATAGCCATTACATCAAAGTCACCTAGCATGCTCTGGTTTGGTATGATCTCAACCAAGAACGTCCCACAGCTAGGTGTTTTCTTCATTGTGTATGTGATCACTTTGGGGCATGGAAGCTTGTCACACACAATGTGCTCTTCGTCTATCTTCTCTTTCTCGTCCCACCATGGATTCAAAATTGTACTCACTCTTATGTCAATAAGATCTTCGCCGACGACATGACTACCAAGCGGGCACGGTTTTGCAAATCTAACCAGATCGTTGAACTTTGGTGGAGACCCATTTAGATCTTTGTGGACCTCTATTTCATTATCCCCAATTGTCTCCACACTTCCTATACCTTGTGGCTCATCCAGTTACAGATTTGGTTCGGGTTCTCCATCAATTTCGTCATCCATGTCATAAAGCCAAGTGTTTGGAGGAAGGTTGCTTACGGCTTCGGTCATTTGCTCTATCTGATCCCAAGATTTTGAATTGACCTCGCTTGATTACTCATTCTCTCCTCATTTGATGCTATGAACTTGGACACCAATTCCTCCAACCTTGAACTTTCTTTTTCAGTCTCGAAAGCCATGTATTGAGGACCATTGGTTGAGGTAGTGAGGAGTTGTTCCATTCGATTATTAAAATTTTGGGTTGATAACTCCTGACTCATTATCATCTCTTCTTTTTCTGCTATAATCCTTAACATGAATTCCTTGAAATCTGAATTGTCTTCTTGTTGCATTGGAGGTGGATTTGAGAAATTTGATGGATATGTTGGATTTGGAGCAGAGTATTGGTCCTGATAGTTGTAGCTCCATGAAGAATCCGGGTGATACCCCCAAACTTGATGGTAATTATCATATGCATACTGGTTGAGGTATACACCACCTTGTTTTCGCCGCCCAAAACAGACGGTGCATTGATGACTCGGATGGTTGCCAGCACAATAGTCACACATGATTGCCATCCTTTGACTCTGTTGGGCTGCGATAACGTCTAACTTCCTCAAAAGTTCTTCAATTTGTGCTGACATTGCGGAGAGTGTCGCGAGTCTGTCAATCTCCGCTTCCTTTGGTTGAGTCATGTTCGTGTATGGCCATTGATACGCAAAGTCATCCATGGCACCTGAAAAGAGAGAAATATAGGTAGAGAATTAAAAATAAAAATAAAAATATTTAAATTAAGACTAATTTGATTGAAGCTAATATTGGTAAAACTGTATTAAACTAGTTCCCCGGCAACAGCGCCAAAAACTTGTTGGGTAAAATCTATATACGCACAACACGCAAGTATACGTGGTCAACAAGTAATAAAGTGATAAGTTGAGTATCGTTCCCACAGAGAATTATTTAATAAAAATCACCAAGTACTAACCCGTAACCAACTAAATCTTGTTTAAACAAATGAATTTAATGTTATAAATTAAAATATTTAACTAAACTAATTCTAATTACCACTAATTAAAAATCAGATTATGGAGAATTAAGATCACAACTTCACTTATTGCTTCATTTAGGTTAACACACTTCTTATCAATTATTCTCTATCCCAAATTGTTAATCAAGAACACGAAAGTAGTATTAACCACCTCTCGATGCACTAATACCGTATTAACGTCAATCCACAATTAAGATAGAAATCCGTTAAACACCTTAACCAACTAACCCACTATATCTCTATGTGAATTACAATTGAAGAAAGTTGAAGAACAAGTTCTCTATAAGATTACATGCGGCGTCAAGCATATCTCTACCTTAACACTCATCAAGTTTAAGCTACTAACAAAATCATGAACACATGCTATCATGATTAGATCTAAATCTATACTTCATCTCTCGAGTTCATATAGATTATCACGGTAATTGATGGCCAAACAATTAAACAATTAAGTCCAAATCACAATAGACAATCCTCTAAATAGAACATAATAATTGATAACGAAGCATATTAAAATAAACTACACAATAAGATCCATTGTAATCTCAAACAAAGAATTCGTTCATTATTATTGAATTTAAACTAAGAATCCACAATTGAATAATCATTAAAAGATAAAGATAGAAGAAGATGAGAAGAAATAATCTATTGTCAGTAGACTTCACGCTCCCTCCTTGCTCCTACTTTAAATCTTCAATGGTCTCCAAGTTGCTTCAATCTCCAAATCTAATTAGAACTAGGGTTATGTTCTAATCTAAAGGAGTGTTTAATCTAGTCTAATCTATGTAATCTCTAAGCTAAGCTATGTAATCTCCCCTTATTTTATGCCTTACATCATGTATTTATAGGTTACAAGTCTAATTTTTAACTTAGGAACAAACCCAATCCAATTTGGAGTCAAAAAGGTGTCAAAATTCGCCCAAAACGCGTCCAGGCGCTCAAACTCTGCTTCCTAGCGCCTAGGCGCTTGATTTGGCCTTGGCTGGACCGCCTAGGCGCTTGCCTGCAGAATGGTTACTAACTTGGAGCGCCTAGGCGCTTGATTTAGCCTTGGATGGAGCGCCTAGGCGCTTGCTCCTTTTTCCAACATTTTCTGCTCCGACGTCCTTTGGGAAAATGGCCATAACTTCTTCGTCCGAACTCCGATTTAGATGATTCAAGATGTTCTGGAAAGAGGAAAAGTAGATCTACAACTTTCATTCTTGAAGTCCTTCGAAATAATGTCCGGAGCTATAGTCAAATTGTCTCTGAAGTGACTACTGTGTAAATGGCAAGCCGAAAACGCGAATCTAGCCACCCCAAACATCGATCCATGTAACTTTTGTCCCAATTCCTACAAAACAATATAAAACATGCATGAATAGACACAAACACATAAAAACATCCTAAAAGACTTGAGAACAACAATAAATTAAGCTTGAATGTATCCAATTCATGTGTATAAAACTCACTCATCACTTATCTTTGTCCTCCCCCATAGTATAACATGCAATCCTGCTCACAAGCATCGATCTTCTCATACCCGAGATTCAACCCCTTAACCATCTTCTTCACTTCATAGTAATTCGCGGGCAGAGTATTATTCCTAGGTAAGAACTCGCTGAGAATATTAACCAAATCATTGAATCCTCTCTCACTGTAGTCGTGTTCATTCTTGAAATATAAAATCTTTGTAACTGCAGAAAGCCCGATGTGCTTGTCATTTCCACGATACAATTGGACACCTGATGCAGATAGCAACTCGTAGAAAGTAGCTGTTAAATCATTTGGATTTTACTGAGCACTGCTTGACGTATGCTCATTTTTAGCCCAGTCAATATTGGTAGGGTCATACACATCAACCAACATCTACACGACATCATAGTTATCTGATTACGAATCACCTTGAACCGATTGGTCTACAGTACTATTTGTCTGTTCTCTAAACTCAGTTGATTCCCCATGATGAATCCATACCGAATACCCATCCACAAACTCACGTGAATATAAGTCAAATTTAACTTCATCAGAAGTCATCCATATCATATTCTTACACTTGAAACACGGGCATCTCATCTTTCCGTTCGAATCATCAACATGTTCTATTGCTTTGTTCATAAAATTGGACACCCCATCACAGTACGCATCAACTAATCCACTCTCATCAATCTGTATCCTACGGTACATCCAACTCTGGTCGGCTGACATCTTTAATTGAAGAAAATACCTAATTAGATCAATAATAATCATGAATGTGGTCCATGCATGTATTTAGTCTACCTAGTATATTTCTCCACTCTATAAGGGTTAGGCTTCTATCTCGTTCCTGGATGCGTCTCCTCACTAGTGCCAATCTTGAGCACATTTCTTCTATTTAAAAAAAAATTCAGCAGCACCTCCCCATAGTCTCCAAGTACTCGAAATAGACCAAGACAACTTAGTCTAAGTATGCACTTGGAGAACATATAGAGACATCAGCTGAAAAATCCTCAAAAGTTTATAAAAACACACCTTGTGAATTGGCACCGACCTAAGTGAGAGACATAACATCCAATAACAGTCTCAAACTGGGGACTATTCGACATTTACTCCTAATGAGTGAATGTCAAATGGGTTTCTGAGCTCCTATTAATACTACATGCACATGAAGTATATATATGCAGTTTATTGTAAATGTGGAAAACTAAGCAAATGTTACTTAGTTTATTTTTCCAATGATATAAACTAAGTAAGTGCTACTCAGTTTATGATGCTTATTATATCTATGATTATATTATAATATTCCAACTTTATTGTATGTACTAGTGGAACTAAGTAAATGCTGCTTGGTGTATTAATATTATGTTATAATACTTTATTTTATTTTATTTTGTATTATATTATATTACATTATATTATATAATTTTTTAATTTAATATAATTTATTAAATTAAATTAAATTTTTTTATATTGTATTATTATGTTTTATTTTATTTTGTATTATATTATATTACATTACATTATATAATTTTATAATTTAATTTAATTTAATTTAATTTATTTCATTTTATTATTATGTTTTATTTTATTTTGTATTATATTATATTATATAATTTTTAATAAAATTTATTTTATTTTATTATTATTCAAATTATATTATAATATTATATATTATTATTATTATTATTATGTTATTTTATTATTATTAAAATTTTATTTTATTATATAATTTTTTATTAAATTAAATTTATTTTATTTTATTAAATTTATTTATTTTATTTTATTCTATTTTCAATTTATTTTATTTTATATATAGTAAAATGTTTAGTTTATTAAATTAAATTAATTTTATTATATTATATTAAATTTAATTTATTATATTCTAATATTATATTAATTTTTTATTATTTTATAATATATTATCTATATTATATTATATTATATTATGTTATGTAAAGTTACTTTATGTTATTATATTATTTGATTTTATTTAGAAGTGACAAAACTAAGTAAATGCTACTTAGTTTAATTTAATATTGGGAAACTAATTTAATAATAATACATAAATACATGCAGGACCAATAGATTTTGAAATTGTAATTATGACAGAATTCCGTCGAGAAATCTGTCAGCAATAGCAAATATATATGCATTCCAAATTTACTGAACATGATATAACCCAAATTGATAATAAACATGCATAAATCAATACCCAATCCTCAAAATCAGTATACTACTCATATACAATTAGTAGGAGGTAATTAATATAGCATCTATGTTGCAATTGAAACTCAAAATCAAAGTCAAATACTGCAGTGAACCTCAACATTGATAGAAACACAAAATTTAGATATTAATCTGCTAATTGATGGAAACTAGTAATTGATCAGTACCCACATTCTAGCATGGATTAATTACCCACTGCATAAACAATATCATAAACATCAAACCAAATCCTAAACTTATTGTGACACCCCCAAAATAGGTCCATACAATCCATTCTGAGTCATCAAATACATGATACAAAATTCAAATATAAATTTCATTTATACAACTATTAGTTATCGTGTAAAATACGACAAAACATACGCTGTGAGTTTTAATACAAATATTGTCTCATAGAAAATATCCAAACTGAAATAAAATCCTTATTACAATTATTCTCATAATATTTTACAAAATAGTGATGATTACTAAAATAACCATCTTGGACCATTACTCCACTCTCTTACTAGCCCCAGCTACATTCTTGCCTCCTAAGAAGAACTAAGGAACCAAAAGGAAAAAGATGAGCTCAACTAGCCCAGTAAAGAATATTATGACTAAGATAATGTAGAACAAATTATCCTTAGTCCTTAATAGGGAAAAATATAATAGAATACAATAGACAACAAGTTTTAGATCAACAATTATAGCGGAAATAGCAATCCATTAGAAGAGTCAAGTAGAACATTATGTCTACTATCTTCTATGATTTTAAAGTCCATCATAAATATTTTATCCCTGTAACACCAATCTATAAACATTTCACATCAACGAATTATCCATGCACTACAGGCCAAGGATATTCGTTAGTATCACCAGTGGTCATGATCATGCCAAACAAATCTCCATCTATGCACTACGGGCCAAAGAAGACTTTCACCACATCATTTATCTATAATATTACATGTCATGATTATAGCAATACACAATTCATGGTCATAATCATACCAATCAACAGTCCATCTATGCACTACGGGCCAAAGTTGACTTTCACCATAATATAAGCATGAGGATGATAACAATGATATAAAGAATCAATCAAGTGAGATCAAGGATCAATATTAGAGATTTATAATTTAATTTATCCAGAGTTCAAGAATGTCCAAATTATCAACATGATAACCAATTATGGAGTAAAATTCAAGAATAATATTTATGTATCAAAAATACTTTGGACAGAAAAGAAATCACTTTTGTCATGAATAGTACCCCGTGAATAGTACCAGTCATGCAAAGTACCATGAGTGAATAGTACCTGAGTGAATAATACCCCGAATGAAAATATTAAAATTTAATAAGAAAGTTTAGACCAATATTCCAATGAAACGATACTAGATGAAGCGCAAAAGTCAAGGATATTCTACTAATTTCATGGATTATAGAAGCAATACTTACCATAGTAAGTTTAGATTTAAGAATATGAAAATAAATAATATACGAAACTGCAAATGAATTTTCACCTGTCATGAGGTAATCCGCGTAGACATGTTATTCCCACAGATTAAAGAATGAATACGAAAAAATAATATCCCTCACCTTAGTAGGAGATTGTATACTGCAATAGTGAAGTTGCAAAATACTCTTCTTCTTTCTCTCTATAGTTTTTCTTTCTATAGTTTATCTTGTGAGTCTTAGTGAATTGGTGAAAATAAAAGAAGAAATAAGCTTCTATTTATAGGAGAATGGACTAAATAGTAACTGATTCACGGACGGTACATATTGATTTACTATTAAAACCACAATCAACGGTCCATATTGATTTACTATTAAAACCTCAACTGACGGTTTATATTGATTTACTATTAAAACCACAACCGATAGTCCATATTGATTTACTATTAAAACCACAACTGACGGTCCAAAAAATTAGTACATCTCCCCATGGAATAACAAGTCAAACTTACAACAAATGCCTCATGACAAACCCCTCTATTTATATCAAAAATTGAATAAATATTTACCACAAATCAATTATCTTCAATAAACACATTTTAAATCTTTTAATAATTATTCATCATTAATATTATAACTCACAATATTGATAACCAGATTGATCCCAGAAAAGATGGAGCTTTATGATAAGGATTTCTCCTTATTGGCGCACAATTAAATAACCTAACCCATTTCCTCGACAGAACTTTCTAGACATTGTCAATAATGTAAATAATAATATGAATAATTGTGTCGTCTCAATTATTGATTTAATAATATAAAATATTGTGCATATGAAACTGTGACAATGATTGAATCAATAATATGAGATACTATGCAGAAAGTACTGTAGCAATTATTGAATGAAACTGAGTGACTTCTTACGTAAGCATTAATAATCAGAGATACTTTACAATACCGTGTGCTACTGTGCAAACCACGTGTATTACTGTTCTTTTATCACCGGTATTTCAACAATTAACGGTAAAAGTTTTGTCGTTATTTTTATAAAAGGTTATTTTTATCACTTTCTATATCCGATAGTCATTCCGTTGTGGGGTCCACCAATGATTGTGTCGTCGTACGAATATTCTCCGATAAAAAGAATATTCCCCGACCAAACGAATATTTTATGAAAACTTGCTTACTTTGAAAAAAAATTCACATATCACCCTTAACTTTAACCTTTTATCAATTTAACCAATTACTGAATAATAATTATAAGAAAAATTGAATACTTTTATTTCATAAAATTTGGGGTCTTAAACTTATACTAACAACACAATGATCAAAAATTACCCACAACATCAACAATTACCTAACATTATACTGAACAATTACCCATAACATCAACAATCTAACATGGAATCAATAGTAAAACCTAACCTTAATTACTTTGGAGAACACCGGCAAGAAGAGCTGAGGACGTCGACAGGAGGAGCTGAGGACGCCGACATAAGAAAGACGACAGGACGACGACGAAAGGTAGGAGGGCGCTAGCGGGAGGAAGACGTTGACCTGAGGATGAGGACGGTAGAGGAAGGGTGAGGAGAGAGAATGCAACAGAGAGAGAGGTTGGTTGGTTGGTTCGGAGAGAGAGAGAAATGAAATTTGGGAACAAATGTCCGTGGCGACACAAACTAAAAGCGATAGGGTTTTAACCTTTATTTTCGACGGAATTCAGTCGACATTAATTCCCTCAGAAAAAGTTATTATCAACGGAAATTCCATCAGACATAATCGACATTCCGTCTAGATTGTGTTTGGCACTGGCGGGAAATCTGGCGTCAATGGAAGGCTACTATCCCCGATAGAATTTAGTCGAGAATATGTTAGTTACGACCGAAGTAATTGCGACTGAATATTCTGTGACACCCCCAAATCTGGGTACTTTCATCCCACATAATCTGGTGCTACACAGTACTAATAACTATACATTCATTCCATTGAAATAACATCACAATGATTGTATTTATTACATTTTTATTACAATAGTAATGAATCCTTTCCCAGGTTTTGTAACCAAATATATTCTTCGTTTGTCATAGTATATTTCATACAAATATACTAGTCTATTATAGGATAAACTACTTATCCATCTTAGCTTTGCCTTTATCTTTAATAGAACCCTCGGTTCGTTCGGCCTTAGCTGCAATCATATAATTCAAGCAAGAAGTGAGCACAACTAGCTCAACAAGTCTAGAAATATATAATACAAGTACCACGTCGAGAATTATATGATTGTTCTTCATTAACTGAACAAATAGCTATGAAGTACTATGAAACATTGAGTTATCATTTTTCATTCTCATAAAACCATTCCAAAGTACATACAGTAACTTAGGAATTCTGAGTTGGTCAAAAGACCATGAACATTCTCTTTTGATTTTCATTCATGAAAAAGGACAACCCGACACTAAGTCCGTAAGTTCGATATATCTTACAAGCACTTCTAGGTGATCAGCCTATAGTACTCTATGTTTATCAACACTTATCCATTAAATGTATCTATGTTTAAGTTTTGGCAACCTCACGTGCCCATCGAATAATCGATTTAAAATACTTTTGTTTATTCATACTCAGGCCGTACCAAACAATTGGCATAGGATATATTCAATTACCTTCAAGCGTCTTCAATTAAAAGTCAAAAGTTCTTGGTCTTTATAGTTTTTACATGATATATTAACATAGCACACTGGAATTAGCTACCAAATAATCTAATCATAATTTTTTACCAACTTCTTTCTCTTCTATAACTTAACTAAATTTATTTTATTAATAATATTCGTTTCAATTTACTTATCCTTCATTACGACTTATTAACGTTCTTACTTTACTAAACCAACACTCAACAACCATTGGTTAAATATAATAGTAGTTGAACCCTAATTTATTCGTTAACTCAGATGAATTCCTCTCGGATTACCAACATTGGACTCTGTATAGTACGTACATAGGTTTTACCTTTACTTCTTATCATTTATGTATTATGCACATCTATTACATAATGTATAATATTAGGACGCGCGTTAAACTTGAATACAACTAATGAGTTACATTCTTGTACTTTATGTTCTTCGTTTAATTATTCTTAATCAACGATAAATTCCTAAGATCATCTCTATACATGTTATTTAGGAACTGTCTTATCATGTATATTAAGTATATCTGCCCATAGTTATCATGTATACTAAGTCGGACTTTTTCTCTTACCAGAGTTGTGGAGCTATCTTCAAATATACAATTGGCACTGCGGCGTGAATTAGTAGTAGCTAAATATCACCCCGTCCCGGCGCTACGGCGCCGTCCTTGAGCCTTTGAATTTTTTTTAAGTTTTTCATTTCAATTCTTTTCGGGCTCGTAACTTGATCGTTATAAGTTAGAATTGGCTCGTTCAAAAGTCGTTATCTTATATATCTCATATACTTTGATTTCATTCGAACAAAAGTAGTTTTTAAATCCTTTAACAATGAATTTACTATTTAACTTTTTTATTACGCGTTCGTTTAACGTTCGTGAACGTTCATAACTCGTTTCTTTGTTTTAAGTCAAAATTTTACCATTCTTGAGTCCACGACTCTTAAATATGTTGTTCTACGATACGCCATCAAAAACTAAGGTTTTTGAGTTAAACGACGACTTTTGACTACTAATCCGGGAATTCTACGATTTCGACGATTATCGTCTAATCTCGTAAACTTTGCCATAAATTCATTACTCGAGATTTATACACCAAAACAAATGGAACCATACATTGATTTGTTATCTATAAACTAACAAAGCAATATGCATATAACCTATACTTGATGGTTTTCAATTTGTCCATCAACAACTAAATCAACATTTTAATGGTTTTCTTTGGTTAAAACTCACTTAAACGCTTATAATTCTTACTTATGCATGGCTTATTAATGTTTTAATTCACTAATAGCCATCTTTATTAATCCAGAAGAGACATGCTCCACCAATTCATACTTCTCTATGAAAAATAAATAGAAAAGAATCAAAGACTAGATTTTATGTATTGTTACCTTAATGTTTTTTGCTTTTTTGACTTAAAATTGAATACTTTGCTTTGATTCCTCTTGATTACTTTTTATTTCTATTCTCTCTCTCTCTTGATTACTTGTTATTTCTATTCTCTCTCTCTCTCTAAATATATTATTCAATGTTGGTGAAAATAACAAATGAACTAACATAGCTTCTCTTATATAGAAAAATCAAGTGGAGGGCAAATTGGTCATAAGGGCCACCTCCTTACTATTCATTTCATTCCCACCAAGAAAACCACTTTACTTGGTCACCAAGTGGTCGACCACATGCCCTATGGGGGTCCCACATGGGTTGCCCCATGGGTTTTAACCATCCGGTGATCCATCGATTCGACTCACGATTTGGTTTCTTGGTTTGGGCTTAGAATTAATTCATATCGGGCTTATCTTGTGTTAGAGTTTATGCCCTAGAGGCCAATTATTTGATATAATTGCTTAACATTTTGATATTATTTTTGATTGAATAAATGAATGATATTATTATGGTTTTATTTACTGCGTTATATAAATGTTAACATAATAAAAAAAATCCTTAGAATAGTGATACAAATTATATAGTTTCAAGTATGTGACTTGAACATGAGATTATATAATTATAATTAGTATCATTGTTGATGGGACAAAAATGATGCATTGAGACTAGTATGTGGATTGACTGATGACCAAATCTCATTGGTCATAAATATATTAGATATTAAGTCAATGCATAGGTACATGTTAGAGAACGATGTACTGGACAGACTCACCATGAGAATTCTTTGTGGAGCATTATGCGAAGTGTCATTAGCAATTCTCATAGTGACAATGATGTAATGGTCCTCCGACCTGAAATCGCTATATTACTACACAAGAATTTATGTACTTTGATATCATCAAATGTCACCTTTAATAGGGTGGACTATAAAGGTGATTATTGGGTTCATCATTAATCGTGTGAGAAATATGAGTGATCTAGATGGAATTTAACCATCCTATATATTATGGGTGATATCCATAGGCCTCTTGATTGAGTAGGACTATGAAATGCATGGCCATGCTCAAATAGTGATTTGTTTCATATAGTCTACTCATTGATCAAGAAAACTCAGATTAAATTATGAAGAGTATGACACATTCCATGACTCGAGTTTAATCTAGGATATTAAAGTTAAAAGGATTAAATTACATTGAAACTTTGGTCACGAAAAGGTTGCATCGAATCATCGATCTTATTATTACTTGGGTAGCAGTGATGCATTACTAGATGCCGCTCACTTTTTATAATTTTATAATATAATTTTAAAATTATTGCCAACGTAATAATAACCTATAGGGTCACACACATAGAACGTTATTAAAAAGGAATTAATTTAAATTGTAAAGATTTAAACATATCAATATGATTGATAGTATTTAAATCGCGAATTTAAATTAAAAGGATGATATATATATATATATATATATATATATATATATATATATATAGGGTCTCCATCCACAGCAACCGGTTGTTGGGGAGCAACCCCTTTTTGGCCAGCCGGTACAGCTTGTACCGGCCTTAGAATTTTTTTTTATAAGCCGTAACAGCTTGTACCGGCTGGCCAAAAAGGGGTTGCTCCCCAACAACCGGTTGCTATGGATGGAGACCCATATATATATATATAAATTCGAATTTTATTTTAATTAGATTAGGGTTTTGATTAATTCCATTTTATTGCTATATATATGATATATCAGTATATTAGGGAGGTTAATCAAAAACAAAAACCCTAGCCGCTCTTAGAGAGAGACTAGAGAAAAATAGAAAATCCATTCCTTTTGGTGGCTAGTATCGCAATTCCTTCTTCTGCAGATCGTAGGACGATTCGTGCGTAGCGTTCGTGTGGATACCGTAGAGACGCGGTTCTGATTGGATTTCATAAAGTATTCGAAGCCATTTCAGAAATCTTTCATAATCGGTATAATATCTAAACCACTGAATTAATTTCTATTTTCGCATGAATCCTGTTTTGGGTTTCGGAATTATTTAAATTGGTTTATTTTCGCTGCGTTTTTGTGCCGAAATCCCTACATCTTGGGCTTGATTTAATATAACATTAGGCTTGACATAAATCCCATCCAATTAGAATTGACAAGGTCTAATTACTAAAGTCCATTAAGAACTAATCGTATTCTACTCGTATAATTCTAGTATTTTCTTCGTATATAATTCGTACGAGATTCGTATTATACGCCATAATAATCTTCATACTATACTCGTATAACAACTAGTATCATACTCGTACTTCTTACGTATAATAACTATAATTATTATACATAATCATTTAATTCTTGAAACTCACTTTTCCTAAAACTTGGGTTTTAAGTCCGCAGGCGAAAACTTCGTTTGACATAACTGAAATATTATTGGATATTCCATCTCGTCTTAGAATTCCATCATTATGTGTTTCTCAGAAATTCATAATTAATCCTCAAGTAGAAACAGATGAATAGTATTTTTACAGAAATTTCTCGAAAAACTTTTATTTTTGTCTTGGAAATTCAAAACAATTATTCCTAGCACATAGTCAGAATCCTAACCACATCCGCACATTATATGTCATAGAACGACCTTTCAGCAGTTTACTCACATAAATAAACAATTAAATTCATTTAATTCAAATAATCAAATAAAAATTTAATTCACATAAAATCCAATTTTTCTCGGGCGTTACATTCTTCCCCTCCTTATAAGGATTCTGTCCCTAGAATCTCGATACAATTACTTAAACAAATGGGGAAAATTTTCCTTCATTTTACTCTCGAGTTCCCACATTGCTTCTTCGGCATTGTGGTTCCTCCAAATTACCTTCACCGAAGGTATTATCTTATTTCTTAAAACTTGCTCCTTCCTATCAACAATCTGAATTAGAAGTTCTTCATATCTTAAGTCTTTTTCTGCCTGAATAGATTCATACTCTATTAGGTGTTTGTAGTCCGGTTTATAAGGACGAAGTATCGACACGTGAAACACATTATGTATTCGTTACATCTCTTGAGGTAAAGCTACTTCGTAAGCTAACTCTCCTACCCTTCTTAAAATTTCAAAAGGTCCTATAAATCTTGGACTTAACTTCTCTTTCTTTCCAAAATGTATTTTTCCTTTCCAAGGTGACACCTTTAGAAAGACATACAAACCGACCTCAAACTCTCTTTTCTCACGGTGAGGATCCGCATACTTCTTTTTTTTATCTTGAGCCGCTACCAATCGAATAAATATCAACTTTACCATGTCTGTCGTTTGTTGTACCATTTCAGGTCCCAACATTTGACGTTCACCTACTTCATCCCAACACAGTGGATTTCTGCACTTCCTCCCATATAATGCTTCGTAAGGCGGCATGCCTATACTAGCCTGAAAACTATTTTTGAAAGCGAATTCTACCAAAGACAGATGTTAGTCCCAACTCCCCTTGACATCCATAATGCAAGATCTTAACATATCTTCTAACGTTTAAATTGTTCGATCACTCTGTCCATCCGTCTGAGTATTATATCCTGTACTCAACCTCAACTTCGTTTCCATTTGCTCTTGCAAACTCCTCTAGAAATTCAATGTGAATCGTGGATCACGATTTGACACAATCGAAACAGGTAATCTATGTTTTGAAATGATTTCTTTGACATATAGTTTAGCCAATTGGTCTAGGTTATACCTAACTCCTATCGGTAAAAAGTGAGTCGATTTCGTCAAACGATCTACTATTACCCAGATAGCGTCGTATCCATTCCTAGTCATTGGAAGTCCTAACACAAAGTCCATCGTGATATGCTCCCACTTCCACTTTGGAATTTCTACATCGTGATATGCTCCCACTTCCACTCTGGAATTTCTAGCGATTACAATAATCCACTCGGTCGTTGCTGTTCTACCTTAACTTTCTGACAATTTAAGCACTTATTAACATATTCTGCTATCTCTCTCTTCATGTTTGGCCACCAAAATTTTTGTCGAAGGTCTTGATACATCTTAGTACTACTTGGAAGTATCGAGTACCTCAAACTATGTGCCTCTCCTATTATCTCTTCTTTTAATTTTACATCACTCAGAACCCAAATTCTTCCTTCAAAACGAAGTAACCCCTCTTTATCAAGGTTATACTTAGTCTTCTCTTCATCCTCCATTCTCTTCTTTATTCGTTCGCACTCCTCATTACTTAGTTGTACTTCCTTAACTCATTCCGCTATTGTTGGTCGAGTCTCCATTGTGAATAACATCTCTAACGATTCACTCGGCAACTTAACTTCTAGCTCCATTCCTGCCATCTCCGTTATAAACTCATTCTGAGTCGTTAAGATTGATAGCTTTTCCCTACCCTTCCTATTTAACGCATCGGCCACTATGTTTGCTTTTCCTGGATGATATAAGATATCACAGTCGTAATCTTATATCAATTCTAACCACCTTCTCTGCCTCATATTCAACTCCTTCTGTGTGAAGATATACTTCAGACTTTTATGATCCGTGTATATCTCACACTTTTCCCCGTATAGATAATGTCTCCATATTTTAACTCAAAAACTACTGCTGCCATTTCTAGGTCATGAGTAGGATAGGCCTTCTCAAAATCTTTTAACTGGCGTGACGCATACGCAATGACCTTTCCATGCTGCATGAGCACGCAACCCGGTCCTCTATGCGAAGCATCACTATAAATGTGACGCCCCCAAAATAGGTCCATTCCATCCAACCCATTTTGAGTCGCCAAATACATGGTACAAAAACAACCACAACTTTTACAACCCATAAACTGTGAGTTTGAATACAAACATTGTCATCTAGACAATATACATACCCAACTATGTCCTCAATACAATTATTGATATATTATTTTACAAAAATGGTGAGGACTACTAAACAACTCTCTCAAGGACCATCAATTCATACCCCGACTCGTACCCGCTATATTCTCGTCTCCTGAGAAGAAAAATAGAACAAAAAGGAAAAGGGTGAGCTCAACTAGCTCAGTAAAGAATATTATGACTAAGATAATATACAACAAATTATCGTTAGTCTTCAACAGGGGAAAATCTGATAGAATACAATAGACAACAAATTTTAAATCAATATTCGCAGCGGAAAATATTAATTCATAGAAGAGTTACGTAGAGGATGAAATCTACTAATGTCTATGAATTTAACAGTCCATCAACAGTATTTTTTTATCCCTGTAACATCAATCAATGCACATCTTGAATCATATATTCATCCTTGCACTACAGGCCAAGGATATTCATCTGTTGGTCATGTTCATCTAATCACCTGTTCATCTTTGCACTACGGGCCAAAGATATTCATCAGAAATCATTCATCTTTGCACTACAGGCCAAAGATATTCAATAATAACCTCCTTTAAGACTGAAGATGATAAAAAAATATTTTTAAAGAAGCGAATCCAGTGAAACAAAATGACAAGGATTAAGGATTAAGGATTCGTACTTTGTTTTATCCATGTCCAAAAATACCTCAAAAATAATCATAGTGGTGTAAAATTCAAGAATGATCAAAACATGGATACAATCAAAGCTAGTATCCACAATAGATATTTTGGACGAAAAGAAAAAAAATAATTTTTCTGTGAATAGTGCCGTATTCGTGAATAGTGCCGTATACGTGAATAGTACCGTATACGTGAATAGTAACTCCGGCACAAAAAGTTCCAAATTTGATAAAAAAGTTCACCAATATTCCGGCATAATGATATTGAAGAAAAAATATCATTTGAGAAGAAAATAATATCCCTTACCTCAAAATAGCCGTACTTCTGACTGAATTTCGGTATAGTGCTGACAGAAACTCGCACCGTATAGCAACACTCAAAGTATACTCACAAGAATACGCTCGATAATATAGAGAGAGAAAGAGAGAAAACTTTGTTTCTGGTGTGATTTTCAATTCTAACCTAGCCCTCTATTTATAGGAAAATGTTAGAACGCCAAAGGAGACTAAATAATAAATTAATATTATTATTACTCAACATTCCTACGCATGCTTGTTGACAACTTCAGCCCCTCAATGCTGAAAATTTCAGCAGCCCATGTGTATTCAACACCCACCAAAAAGTGGGACCCACCATAATTAATAAAAAAATCATTTTATTTTCCTTAACTTCAATAATTCATAGAAAATAGCCTGTTTATCAGAAAAATTCGAAACTCGCGACTTTCCATGGGAAATTCCATTCTCTACAACTTTGCAGAAGAAAATTTTTCCAAATTCCAAACAGAAATTGACCAAAATCTATAAACGGACGATTTTACAGTCTATACTCAATTTTCGGTCAAAAATTATGTCCACCGACACACAAAACATGTGTTAAACATTTAATGCCACAAAAATACTCTACCTCCTCATATACTCATATATCCCACATTCATTATAAAAATATCACCGTTAATATATTATTAAAATAATATATTTAAATGAATTATTTTATCAGAAAAAGATAAAATATTAATTTTCAACAATTATTACATTAAAAATTTTCTCCATCTATATCCACATAAAATAAATATTTTCTTTATCATAATAATCAATAATTAATTATTAAAAACAATATTACAGAATCACAGTACTGACAACCAGGCCGTTCCCAGGATAGAGGGGGCTTTCCAATAAGGATTTCTCCTTACTGGCGCGCAATTAGATGACCAAACCTCTCCTTGACAGAACTTTCTAGATATTGCCAATAATGTTATCTGATAATATTATTCAAATAATATGAATTATTGATCTGATAATGGAAAATACTGTGCAATGACAAACAATATAAATATCAACGCAGCAATTATTGAATCAATAAAGTAATGAACATTAACTCCTGTAGCAATTATTGAGTAGTGCCTTCTTACGTAAGGATCAATAATTCAAAATACTGTGCAATACCGTGTGCCACTGTGCAACAACGCGTATTACTGTATTTTAACCACCGGGTATTCCAACAGTGTAAACGGTAACAACTACGCCGTTATTTTTAAACAGCTTATATTTGTCGTTTTCTTCCTCCAATCGCTTTCCGTTATGGGTCCCACACATGGCTGCGCCGTCGTACGAATATTCCCCGACAGTACGAATATTCCACGACCAAACGAATATTCCCCGACAACAATGAATATTTTATAACCACTTGCTTATTTTGAAATGTTTGCGTATTTTACCCATAACTATCCACATTATTCAAATCAACCCTTACTATTCAAAATAATAATTAAAGGAAATTAAATTTCATTTATTAATTATTTGGGGTCTTACAACCTCCCCTCCTTATGAAATTTCGTCCTCGAAATTGACATACGTACCTGGTGTTTCGAAAAGGTGAGGATACCTCGCTTTCATTTCCGTTTCCAACTCCCAGGTCATTTCCTCTATAGCATGATTCCTCCACAAAACTTTAACTTGTGGTATTACCTTCGTGCGTAGGACATGCTCCTTCTTATCCAAGATCTTGACAGGTACCTCCTCATACGTTAAATCTTCGGCTATCTCGTCCGGTTCTAACTCAATGACGTGGTTCGGGTCTTTCACATATTTACGAAGCACAGATATATGAAAAACATTATGAACACGAGACATACTTGGAGGTAACGCGAGTCTATAGGCTACATTACCTACTCGATCAAGAATTTGAAACGGACCAATAAATCGTGGATTAAGCTTTCCTCTCTTCCCGAATCTTGTAACTCCCTTCCATGGGGCAACACGCAACAATACATGATCCCCAACACTAAATTCTACGTCCTTTCGATGAAGATCCGCATAACTCTTTTGTCGATCTTGTGCCGTTTTTATACGTTGTCGAATCGTTTGGATCTTCTCTGTAGTCATACGTACTAACTCGGGTCCCAACAATGTTGCTTCACCCACCTCGTCCCAACATACTGGAGAGCGACACTTTCGTCCATACAATGCTTCAAATGGGGCCACACCAATTCTTGCCTGATAACTGTTGTTGTAGGAGAATTCCACCAATGGTAAATATTTATCCCAACTGCCCTTGAAGTCTAGGACACAGAGTCTTAATAAATCTTCAAGAGTTTGAATAGTCCTCTCTAATTGTCCGTCTGTTTGAGGATGGTATGCCGAACTGAATCGTAACTCCGTACCCATAGCTTTTTGCAAGCTAACCCAAAATCTTGAAGTAAATCTTGGGTCACGATCCGAAACTATGGATACTGGCATGCCATGCAATCTTACAATCTCATTTACGTACATTTGAGCAAGACGTTCAAGGGAATAAGTCTCTCGTATCGGCAAGAAATGAGCAGACTTGGTTAATCTATCAACAATAACCCAAATAGCATTGATGCCTTGAGAAACCGTAGGAAGACCCGTAACGAAATCTATAGTAATGTGTTCCCACTTCCATTTCGGAATCTCAAGTGGTTGCAATGGACCCTTTGGCACTTGATGCTCCGCCTTTACACGTTGACAAGTTAAACACGTTGAAATAAACTTTGCAATCTCTCTTTTCATATTGTTCCACCAAAATGTATGTCGAAGGTCACGATACATTTTGGTACTTCCAGGATGAATTGCAAACGGTGTATTGTGTGCCTCCATCATGATCTTGTACTTCAAATCAGGATTGTTAGGAACACAAAGTCTGGAGTGGACTCGAAGTATTCCTTCTTCGTCAATTCTCGCTTCTGGAATGGCACCTTCTTGTACTTTCGTCTTCATATGCATCAGCTCCGGATCGCTGGCTTGAGCAACCTTAACTTTTTCTATTAAAGTTGGCTCTATGCGTATACTTGACATCATTGCACTCATTCCTGCATATGAACTTCTACTCAATGCGTCAGCTACCACGTTCGCTTTTCCAGGATGGTATTGAATAGTGTGGTCGTAATCTTTCAACAACTCGAGCCAACGTCGTTGCCTCATGTTGAGTTCTTTTTGAGTGAAGAAATATTTGAGGCTTTTATGATCTGAATATATCTCCACTTTCTCCCCGTATAGATAGTGCCTCCAGATCTTTAGCGCGAAAACGACTGCTGCCAACTCTAGATCATGAGTAGGATAATTTCTCTCATATTCTTTAAGTTGTCGCGAGGAATAGGCTATGACTTTCCCACGTTGCATGAGAACACATCCTAACCCTTTGCCTGAAGCATCGCTGTAGATAACAAATCCATCCGAACCAGATGGTATTGTTAGAACAGGTGCCGAAATAAGTCTCCTCTTAAGCTCTTGGAAACTCTTCTCGCATTCCTCGCTCCATACGAATTTTGTATCCTTCCGAGTTAGCTGAGTTAATGGAGTAGCAATTCGAGAAAACCCTTCCACGAATCTCCGATAATAACCAGCTAAGCCCAAAAAGCTACGTACTTCAGTGACCGACTTCGGTTGCTCCCAACTTTGTATTGCTTCAATCTTCGTCGGGTCAACAGATACTCCATTTTTTGACACCACGTGCCCAAGGAATGCTACTTCCTCAAGCCAGAACTCGCATTTCTTCAACTTAGCATATAACTTGTTTTCACGAAGCCTTTGGAGTACCAGCTTCAAATGGTGCTCATGATCTTCACGGCTTTTGGAATATATGAGGATGTCATCAATAAAGACAACAACAAATTGATCCAAATAATCTTTGAATACTCGGTTCATCATATCCATGAAAGCAGCAGGAGCATTAGTCAATCCAAAAGACATGACTAAGAATTCATAATGCCCATACCGAGTTCTGAAGGCAGTCTTTGGAATATCCTCAGTTCTAATTTTCAGCTGATGATATCCAGATCGAAGATCGATTTTTGAAAAGAATTGTGCTCCTTGCAACTGGTCAAACAAGTCATCAATACGAGGTAGAGGATACCTATTCTTGATGGTGACATGGTTCAATTCCCGATAGTCAATACAAAGTCGCATACTCCCGTCTTTCTTCTTTACGAATAAAACAGGAGCACCCCAAGGAGATGTACTAGGACGAATGAAACCGATGTCCAATAACTCCTGTAATTGGACTTTTAACTCCTGAAGTTCAATAGGAGCCATTCGATATGGGGTTTTAGAAATGGGCTTTGTACCAGGTTCAAGATCAATAAAGAATTCAACTTCACGTTCTGGGGGTAGACCGGGAAGTTCTTCAGGAAATACGTCAGGAAAGTCAATAACAACAGGAATATTATTCAATTTTGACGTGTCTTTATTCAAATCCATAACATGGGCTAAGAAAGCTTGACATCCGTTTTTCAATAAACGAATAGCTTTATGATTAGATATGATAGTGATTGATTTTAATGGTTTAGTTGCCTGAATTCGAACAACAGGTTGATTAGGAATATGAAAACTAACAACCTTACGAAAACAATCAATTTTGGCATGATGAGTAGTTAACCAATCAATCCCTAAAATCACATCAAAAGCAAGTATCTTTAAAGAGATCAGGTCAACAGGTAAGGTGATGGTGCCAACTTGAATGAAACAAGATTTATAAACAGTGGATGTGATGAAAGTTTCTCCTAACGGAGTTTCCACAGATAAGTCAAAGTCTAATTTCTCCGGAGTCAAGTTTAAACGTTGAGCGCAAGCAGGAGAGATAAATGAATGGGTAGCACCGGTATCAAGTAAGGTATAAACTTCGCAAGAATTTATAAATAGCTTACCCGTGATCACCTCGTTTGGGTTCCTCGCATGTTGACCAGTCACAACAAACGCTCTTCCAGGAACCATTGACTTTGGCTTTTCTGGGACAGTCTTTTGAGTCACAGTCCCCGCTGAACTAGGTTTTGTTACCGTACAATCTCGAGCGATATGTCCTTCCTTTCCACAATTATAGCATACCTTGAACTGTTGTGGGCAGTTTGGACTGATATGTCCCTCTTTCCCGCATTTGTAGCATATGACCGGTGGTCTTTCTCCTCCCTTAGAACCAGTTGCTGCCGGAACTGTCGTCTTCACATGGTCGTTGTTAAATCTCCTCTTTTTAAAATCTCCTCCTGACTCGCTTCTTCTATTTTCATAGCTATGATTACCACCAGAGTGGTTACCATTTTTGTCCGTCTTTTTCTTTCTCCACTGGTTATCGTTATTTTGTTGACTGCTATCTCCGGTATGATCCTGATTGTGGTACCTCGGTTAACCGTACTCGTTATCTCGCTCCAACAATTGAGCCCTGTTAACAACATCTGAATAGAGAGAAAATTTATGAGAGATGAGATATTGTCGTATGCCGGGTTTCAAACCTCTCAGAAACATCCGCGTCATACGTTCCTCATTCTCCACCAAATGAGGTGCAAACCTGGATAACTCTGCAAACTTTGCCTCGTACTGAGACACCGTCATGTTATTTTGTTCTAATCTGATGAACTCCACTTCCTTCATATGACGAACACTTTCAGGAAAGTATTTGTCATTAAATAGTTTCTGAAACGTCTCCCAAGACATGCTGAGTGCGGCTGGATGGGTACGCTTCACAGACTCCCACCAGTAGTCTGCCTCGCCACGGAACATAAAGGTGGCGAATGGAACCTTCTGTTCCTCCGTACAACCCAAGACATCGAATATCTTGGTAATTTGCTTGACCCATGTCTCCGCCATGATCGGATCTGTCTTTCCCTTAAATTCTGGTGGTCCCAACTCTTTGAACTGCTTGGCTGTGACAACCCGTGAATTGTTATCATTTCCTCCTGTATTTTGAACACGAGTCTCCCTCGTCTGATTTTGCATGAACTGCAAAAAGCTTCTAAACATCGCGTCGTTCATCGTCTGATCAGTGGTGTTGTTCACAGGAGGAACATTGCCAGCCTGTTGCACGTTCTCCTCGTTAGTAAGTACAGGCATCTCCACGGTCTCATTAACTCCATTGTTAACATTCTCGGTTGCCATTCTTAAATACTGCCATAAAACAAGGGTTAATTAAGCAAATCACATATCACATAATATCCCTATATACTGACCAACTAACAAATAAGCTTAGGTAGGACACACTAGCGAAGGAATTACTCGTCTCTCCCCTCCTAGTTCTATTTCCCGATCTCCGCCAGAGATCATATCCCTAAGCTCTGATACCAACTGTGACGCCCCCAAAATAGGTCCATTCCATCCAACCCATTTTGAGTCGCCAAATACATGGTACAAAAACAACCACAACTTTTACAACCCATAAACTGTGAGTTTGAATACAAACATTGTCATCTAGACAATATACATACCCAACTATGTCCTCAATACAATTATTGATATATTATTTTACAAAAATGGTGAGGACTACTAAACAACTCTCTCAAGGACCATCAATTCATACCCCGACTCGTACCCGCTATATTCTCGTCTCCTGAGAAGAAAAATAGAACAAAAAGGAAAAGGGTGAGCTCAACTAGCTCAGTAAAGAATATTATGACTAAGATAATATACAACAAATTATCGTTAGTCTTCAACAGGGGAAAATCTGATAGAATACAATAGACAACAAATTTTAAATCAATATTCGCAGCGGAAAATATTAATTCATAGAAGAGTTACGTAGAGGATGAAATCTACTAATGTCTATGAATTTAACAGTCCATCAACAGTATTTTTTTATCCCTGTAACATCAATCAATGCACATCTTGAATCATATATTCATCCTTGCACTACAGGCCAAGGATATTCATCTGTTGGTCATGTTCATCTAATCACCTGTTCATCTTTGCACTACGGGCCAAAGATATTCATCAGAAATCATTCATCTTTGCACTACAGGCCAAAGATATTCAATAATAACCTCCTTTAAGACTGAAGATGATAAAAAAATATTTTTAAAGAAGCGAATCCAGTGAAACAAAATGACAAGGATTAAGGATTAAGGATTCGTACTTTATTTTATCCATGTCCAAAAATACCTCAAAAATAATCATAGTGGTGTAAAATTCAAGAATGATCAAAACATGGATACAATCAAAGCTAGTATCCACAATAGATATTTTGGACGAAAAGAAAAAAAATAATTTTTCTGTGAATAGTGCCGTATTCGTGAATAGTGCCGTATACGTGAATAGTACCGTATACGTGAATAGTAACTCCGGCACAAAAAGTTCCAAATTTGATAAAAAAAGTTCACCAATATTCCGGCATAATGATATTGAAGAAAAAATATCATTTGAGAAGAAAATAATATCCCTTACCTCAAAATAGCCGTACTTCTGACTGAATTTCGGTATAGTGCTGACAGAAACTCGCACCGTATAGCAACACTCAAAGTATACTCACAAGAATACGCTCGATAATATAGAGAGAGAAAGAGAGAAAACTTTGTTTCTGGTGTGATTTTCAATTCTAACCTAGCCCTCTATTTATAGGAAAATGTTAGAACGCCAAAGGAGACTAAATAATAAATTAATATTATTATTACTCAACATTCCTACGCATGCTTGTTGACAACTTCAGCCCCTCAATGCTGAAAATTTCAGCAGCCCATGTGTATTCAACACCAACCAAAAAGTGGGTCCCACCATAATTAATAAAAAAATCATTTTATTTTCCTTAACTTCAATAATTCATAGAAAATAGCCTGTTTATCAGAAAAATTCGAAACTCGCGACTTTCCATGGGAAATTCCATTCTCTACAACTTTGTAGAAGAAAATTTTTCCAAATTCCAAACAGAAATTGACCAAAATCTATAAACGGACGATTTTACAGTCTATACTCAATTTTCGGTCAAAAATTATGTCCACCGACACACAAAACATGTGTTAAACATTTAATGCCACAAAAATACTCTACCTCCTCATATACTCATATATCCCACATTCATTATAAAAATATCACCGTTAATATATTATTAAAATAATATATTTAAATAAATTATTTTATCAGAAAAAGATAAAATATTAATTTTCAACAATTATTACATTAAAAATTTTCTCCATCTATATCCACATAAAATAAATATTTTCTTTATCATAATAATCAATAATTAATTATTAAAAATAATATTACAGAATCACAGTACTGACAACCAGGCCGTTCCCAGGATAGAGGGGGCTTTCCAATAAGGATTTCTCCTTACTGGCGCGCAATTAGATGACCAAACCTCTCCTTGACAGAACTTTCTAGACATTGCCAATAATGTTATCTGATAATATTATTCAAATAATATGAATTATTGATCTGATAATGGAAAATACTGTGCAATGACAAACAATATAAATATCAACGCAGCAATTATAGAATCAATAAAGTAATGAACATTAACTCCTGTAGCAATTATTGAGTAGTGCCTTCTTACGTAAGGATCAATAATTCAAAATACTGTGCAATACCGTGTGCCACTGTGCAACAACGCGTATTACTGTATTTTAACCACCGGGTATTCCAACAGTGTAAACGGTAACAACTACGCCGTTATTTTTAAACAGCTTATATTTGTCGTTTTCTTCCTCCAATCGCTTTCCGTTATGGGGCCCACACATGGCTGCGCCGTCGTACGAATATTCCCCGACAGTACGAATATTCCACGACCAAACGAATATTCCCCGACAACAATGAATATTTTATAACCATTTGCTTATTTTGAAATGTTTGCGTATTTTACCCATAACTATCCATATTATTCAAATCAACCCTTACTATTCAAAATAATAATTAAAGGAAATTAAATTTCATTTATTAATTATTTGGGGTCTTACAATAAACTACAAAATTTCCCGTATCATATGGTAAAGATAATATAGGTGCCTCACTTAACCTCCTTTTTAGTTCCTGAAAACTATTTTCACACTTCTCAGTCCACACATACTTTACTGACTTCCTCGTCAAACTTGTCAACGGAGTAGCTATTTTAGAAAAGTCCTGGATGAACCTTCGATAATATCCCGTTAACCCCAAAAAACTCCAGACCTCGGTTGGTGTTTTCGGTTGTTCCCAATTATTAACTACTTCCACCTTTGTTGGATCCACAGAAATGCCATCTTTATTAATAACATGTCCTAGAAACTTCACTCTTTCGAGCCAAAATTCACACTAAGTGAATTTTGCATACAACTTCTCATTCCGTAATGTTTCCAACATTATCCTCAAATATTCAGCGTGATCTTCTGGTGTCTTAGAATAGATTAGAATATCATCAATGAACACTACGACAAACTTAGCCAAATATTGTTTGAGCACTCTATTCATCATATCTATAAATACGGTTGGCGCATTGGTCAACCCAAATGACATAACTAGAAACTCGTAATGACCGTAACGAGTTCTGAACGTCGTCTTAGATACATCCTCCTTCCTTACTTTAAGCTGATGGTACCCCATACGTAAATCTATCTTAGAAAAATACTTTACATGTTAGAGAACGATGTACTGGATAGACCCACCAAGAGAATTCTATATGGAGCATTATGCGAAGTGTCATTAGCAATTCTCATAGTGACAATGATGTAATGGTCCTCCGACCTGAAATCGCTATATTACTACACGAGAATTTATGTACTTTGATATCATCAAATGTCATCTTTAATATGGTGGACTATAAAGGTGATTATTGGGTTCATCATTAATCGTGTGAGAAATATGAGTGATCTAGATGGAATTTAACCATCCTATATATTATGGGTGATATCCATAGGCCTCTTGATTGAGTAGGACTATGAAATGCATGACCATGCTCAAATAGTGATTTGTTTCATATAGTCTACTCATTGATCAAGAAAACTCAGATTAAATTATGAAGAGTATGACACATTCCATGACTCGAGTTTAATCTAGGATATTAAGGTTAAAAGGATTAAATTACATTGAAACATTGGTCACGAAAAGGTTGCATCGAATCATCGATCTTATTATTACTTGGGTAGCAATGATGCATTACTAGATGCCGCTCACTGTTTATAATTTTATAATATAATTTGAAAATTATTGCCAACATAATAATAACCTATAGGGTCACACACATAGAACGTTATTTAAAAGGGAATTAATTTAAAATTTAAGGATTTAAATATATTAATATGATTAATAGTATTTAAATCACGAATTTAAATTAAAAGGATAATTTGTATATATGTATATTAATTAAGTAAGACTTAATTAAGATATATATATATATATATATATATATATATATATAAATTCGGATTTTATGAAATTAGGTTTTGATTTGATTAATTCCTTTTAACTACTATATATATGATATATAGCAGCTACTTAGGGATATATCATAATTAAAAAACTCTAGCCGCTCTTAGAGAGAGACTAGAGAGAAAACAGTTTCAGAAAATTCATTCCTTTTGGTGGCTAGTACCGCAAGTCCTTCTTATTGCAGAATCGTTCGACGGTTCGTGCGGCATTCGTGTGGATACCATAGAGGCGCAATCGGTTTGTATTGCGTTGGAGATTCGAGGCGCAGTCGGTTTCAGATTCTCATTTTTTTTATATCTGGTATAATCTCTAAACCTCTGAATTAATTGATTTTTCGTATGGATCCTGTTTTAGGGTTTCAGAAATTGCTTTAAAATTTTAATTTCCGCTGTGCGTTTCTGTGCCGAAGCCCAACACCTAATGCTTTGATACCAACCAGTGACAACCCCAAATCCGGGTACTTTCAACCCACATAATCTGGTGCTACATGGTACTAATAACTATACATTCATTCCATTGAAACAACATCACAATGATTGTATTTACTACATTCTTATTACAATAGTAATGAATCCTTTCCCAGGTTCTGTAACCAAATACATTCTTCATTTGTCATAGTATAATTCATACAAATATACTAGTCTATTATAGGATAAACTACTTATCCATCTTAGCTTTGCCTTTATCTTTAATAGAACCCTCGAATCATTCGTCCTTAGCTACAATCATATAATTCAAGCAAGAAGTGAGCATAACTAGCTCAACAAGTCTAGCAATATATAATACAAGTACCACATCGAGAATTATATGACTATTCTTCATTAACCAAACAAATAGCTATGAAGTACTATGAAACATGGAGATAACACTTTTCAATCTTATAAAACCATTCCAAAGTACATACAGTAACTTAGAAATTCTGAGTTAGTAAAAAGACCATGAACATTCTCTTTTGATTTTCATTCATGAAAAAGGACAACCCAACACTAAGTTTGTAAGTCTGATATATCTTACGAGCACTTCTAGGTGATCAACCTATAGTTCTCTATGTTGATCAATACTCATCTGTTAAATGTATCCACGTTTAAGTTTTGGCAAGTTCACGTGCCCAACGAATAATCGATGTAAAATACTTTTGTTTATTCATACTAAGACTTACCATTGAATCTGTACCAAATAATTGGCATAGGATAACGTTATCAATACTATATCGAAAGACTTGTAAACAAATTAATCAAACTCTTAAGATTTTTCTAGCCGAGTTAAAACTGGCATAGACTCTTTCGTAAAACAATTCATGCATATTACAATATGAATCATAGAAACTTGGCTAACACGAAGGTTAGACAAGCGTTAAGAAAAATTACCTTCAAGCGTCTTCAATTAAAATTGAACAGCTCTTGGTCTTTACAGTTTCTACATGATATATTCATATAACACACTGGAATTAGCTACCAAACAATTTAATCACATTTTTTACCAACTTTTTTCTCTTCTATAACTTAACTAAATTTATTTCATTAATAATATTTGTTTCGAGTTACTTATCCTTCATTACGGCTTATTAACGTTCTTACATTACTAAACCAACACTCAACAACTATTGGTTAAACATAATAGTAGTTGAACCCTAATTGATTTGTTAACTCAGATGAATTCCTCTCGGATTATCGACATCGGACTCCGTATAGTACGTACATAGGTTTTACCTTCACTTCTTATCATTTATGTATTACGCACATGTATTACATAATGTATAATATTAGGATGCGCGTTAAACTTGAATACGATTAACGAGTTACGTTCTTGTACTTTACGTTCTTCGTTTAATTATTCGTAATCAATGATAAATTACTAAGATCATCAGTATACATGTTATTTAGGAATTTTCTTATCATGTATATTAAGTATATACATGCCCCATAGTTATCATGTAAACAGTTGGGTTAATAATCAACTAAGTCAGACATTTTCTCTTACCGGAGCTGCGACGCCAGCTTCAAGTATACAATTGGCGCTGCGACGCAAATTAACAGTAGCTAATCCCCCGTCCTGGTGATGCGGCGCCAGTTTCATAGGATTGGGAGGCGCTGCGGCGCCGGCCCTGAGCCTTTGAATTTTTTTAAGTTTTTCACTTCAATTCTTTCCAGGCTCGTAACTTGATCGTTATAAGTCGAAATTGGCTCGTTCAAAAGTGGTTATCTTACATATCTCACATACTTCAATTTCATTCAGACAAAAGTAGTTTTTAAACCCGTTAATAAATAATTTACTATTTAACTTTTCTATTATGCATTCGTTTAACGTTCGTGAACGTTCATAACTCGTTTCTTCGTTTTAAGTCGAAATTCGACCATTTTTGAGTCCACAACTCTTAAATATGTTGTTCTATGATATGCCATCGAAAACTAAGGTTTTCGAGTTAAACGATGACTTTTGACTACTAATCTGGGATTTCTATGATTTTGACGATTATCGTTTAATCTCGTAAATTTTGCCATAACTTCTTTACTCAAAATTTATACACCAAACCAAATGGAACCAATCCATTAATTTTTTATCTATAAACTAACCAGGCAATATGCATATAACCTATACTTAATTATTTTCAAATTTTCCATAAACAACCAAATCAACGTTTTAATGATTTTCTCTGATTCATTATCCATTGATTTTTTTATCTATAAACTCACTTAAACGCTTATGATTCTTACTTATACATGGCTTATTAATGTTTTAATTCACTAATATCTATCCTTATTACTCCCAAAGAGACATGCTCCACCAATTCATACTTCTCTATGAAAAATAAATATAAAAGAATCAAAGACTAGAGTTTACGTATTGTTATCTTAATGTTCTTCGCGTTCTTGACTTAAGCTTGAATACTTTGTTTTGATTCCTCTTGATTACTTTTTATTTCTCTCATTTCTCTCTCTCTCTCAATATATTGTTCAATGCTAGTGAAAATAACAAATGAACTAACATTGGTTCTCTTATATGGAAAAATCAAGTGGAGGGCAAATTGGTCATAAGGGCCACCTCCTTACCATTCATTTCTTTCCCACCAAGCAAACCACTTTACTTGGTCACCAAGTGGCTGGCCCACATGCCCTTTGGGGGTCCCACATGGGTTACCCCGTGGGTTTTACCCATCCGGTGATCCATCGGTTCGACCCACAATTTGGTTTCTTGGTTTGGGCTTAGAATTAATTCATATCAAGCTTGTCTTGAGCTTGATTTAATATACCATTTGGCTTTACATAAATCTCATTCGATTGGAACTGACAAGGTCCAATTACTAAATTCCATTAAGAAATAATCGTATCCTACTCGTATAATTCTAATATTTTCTTTGTATATAATTCGTAAAATATTCGTATTATACGTCATAATAATCTTCATACTATACTCGTATAATAACTAGTATCATACTCGTACTTCTTACGTATAATAACTATAATTATTATACATAATCATTTAATTCTCGAAACTCACTTTTCCTAACACTTAGGTTTTAAGTCCGCATGCGAAAATTTTGTTTGTCATAACTGAAATATTATTGGATATTCCATCTCGGCTTAGAATTCTATCATTACGCGTTTCTCAGAAATTCATAATTAATCCCCTAGCAGAAACGGATGAATATTATTTTTACAGAAATTTCTCAAAAAAATTTAATTTCTTCTTGGAAATTCAAAACAATTATTCCTAGCACATATCCAGAATCTTAACTACATCCGCACATTATAGGTCAAAGAACATCCTTTCAGCAATTTACTCACATAAATAAACAATTAAATTCATTTAATTCAAATAATCAAATAAAATTTTAATTTACATAAAATTTGATTTTTCTCGGGCGTTACATATTCGGTCAGAAATACAATAAAGTCGACGAAATATAGTGCGTCGAAAATAATCCCGTCAAGGTTATAAGCTTTTCTTGTAGTATTTTATATTATTTGAATAATATTATTAGTTAGCATTATTGGCAATGTCTAAAAAGTTCTGTCAAGAAAAGGGGTTAGGTTATATAATTGTGCGTCAATAAAGATAAATCCTTATTGGAAAGCCCTCTATTTCTTGGGAATGATTTGGTTGTTAATATTGTGAACTTATAATATTAATTGTGAATAATTATTATGTGGTGGACATTGGTTCAATTTTGATATAAATGAAGGAATTTAGCATGAAACATTTGTTGAAAGTTTGGCATATTATTTTCTTCGATAAAATATTCATTCAAATATATTATTATAATATATTATTTAAATAGTAATATTATAATAATATATATAATTTCTTGGCATGTAAATAAATGGAGTGGAGGTTAACAACTTGAATTGGAATTCTTTCCATGTATTTATTTTTTTCCATATCTGCTTGTTAAAAGTTTCCTGCATAGTTTGTCCTTTTTGAATGGAAACATTGATCCTTCAAATTCTTTTCCAAAGTGTGGGCCTTTAACCAATAAAAAGAAAGAAAAAAAAAATTTAGGCAGGAAGTTAGGCAGAGAAAGAAAAGAAAATTAGGCAGGTTGTTTATATTTTCCTCCGTGGTTGCACTATAAAGGGGGGGGGGGGAACCCTCCATCCCAAACACACCAAAAATTACAAGCATTCCTACTGCAATATTGTGAATATTTCTTTTGATTATAAGAATACTTTGAGTAGAAATTTTTGTGCAATATTTTCTCAAGATAATATCCGATATTCAAAGTCAGATTTAATTTCTATTGAGGTAAAGGATGTTATTATATTTCAATATTCATAAAGGATATTATTTTTATTTTAATAATTGTAAGAAATATCATTTTCTTTCATACTCCATATTATATAATTGATATTATTTCATTTCATATTCCTAAATTCAACTTATTATGGTAAGTATTATTTCTATAATTCCTGAAATAATTAGAAATTCCTTAAATTTTGTGCTT
This sequence comes from Panax japonicus, assembly GCA_020205505.1. Classification (NCBI taxonomy): domain Eukaryota; kingdom Viridiplantae; phylum Streptophyta; class Magnoliopsida; order Apiales; family Araliaceae; genus Panax; species Panax japonicus. Next base: position 10,346,948 of record CM035099.1, read on the forward strand.
CATCTAATATCATTTCACTAGAATATTGTTCTGAACTCTCTTATTAAATTTTAATCTTTTCATGCCGGGGTATTATTCATACGGTACTATTCATGAGTACTGTTCACAACAGAATTTAATTTTTTTTCTGTCTAAATTATTTTTGATACATGAATATCATTCTTGAATTTTACTTCACAAATAGTTCTAATATTGTTAATTTGGACATTTTTGAACTCAGGATAAATTGAATTATAAATCTATATTATTTATCATTGATCTCACTTGATTGATTCTTTATATCATTTTCATCATCCTCATGCTTATATTTTGGTGCAAGTCATCTTTGGCCTGAAGTGCAAAGATGGACTATTGATTGGTATGATTATGACCAGGAATTGTGTATTGGTATAATCATGACCTTTAATGTTACATATAAGTTTTATTGTGAAAGTTCTCTTTAGCCCGTAGTGCATAGATGGACAGGTGTTTGGTATGATCATGAACATTGGTGATACAAACGATTATCTTTGGCCCGTAGTGCATAGATAATTTGTTGATTGAAAATAATTATTGATTAGTGTTATAGGGATAAAATTGATGATGAACTTTTAAATCATAGAAGATAGTAAACATCATGCTCTACTTAACTCTTTTAATGGATTTCTGTTTGCGCTGCAGTTGTTGATCTAAAACTTGTTGTCTATTGTATTCTATCAAATTTTTCCTTGTTGAGGACTAAAGATAATGTGTTCTATATTATCTTAGTCATAATATTCTTTATTGGGCTAGTTGCGCTCACCATTTCCCTTTTGGTTCCATTGTTCTTCTCAGAAGGCAAAAATATAGGTGGGACCAGTCGGAGAGTGGAGTAATGGTCCAAGATGGTTATTTTAGTAATCCTCACTATTTTATAAAATATTATGACAATAATTATAATGAGAATTTTATTTGAGTTTGGATATTGTCTACTAGACAATATTTGTATTAAAACTCATAACTTATATTTTTTCTGTATTTTACACGACAATTCATAGTTGTATAAATGAAGTTTGTATTTGAATTATATATCATGTATTTGGTGACTCAAAATGGGTTGTGTGGACCTATTTTGGAGGTTTCACAGTTGGTATCAGAGCTTAGGGATATGATCTCTGGCAGAAATATGGGATTAGAACTGGGAGGGGAGAGACGAGTAAATCCTTCGCTAGTGTATCCTACCTAAGCTTATTTGTTATTTAATTGGTCGATCATAATATAGGGATAATATGTGACATGTCAATTTCTTTAATTAACCCTTGTTTTGTGGCAGTATTTGAGAATGACATATAAAAATTTTGAGATAAGTAATTGAGCACATGAGACTGTTGAGACACCGCCAATCAATAACCAGGATAATGTGCATCAAGAAGGTAATAATCCTCCTGTAAACAACAACACCAACCAAATGATGAACGATGAGATATTTAGGAGCTTTCTACAATTCATGTAACACCAAACGAGAGAGACTCCTATTCAAAATGCAGGTGGAAACAATGGTAACTCACGGCTGGTTAATGCTAAACAATTCAAGGAGTTGGGACCGCCAGAGTTTTTGGGAAAGCCAGAGTCACTTAAGGCAGAAACATGGATTAAGCAGATCACTAAGATATTTGATGTCTTGGGATGCACAGAGGAACAAAAGGTTCCCTTCGCCACCTTTATGTTGCGTGGAGAGGCAGAGTACTAGTGGAAATATTTAAAGCGTACTCATCTTTCCGCACTTAAGATGTCTTTGGAGAAGTTCCAGGAAATGTTCAACAACAAATATTTTCCAGAAAGTATTCGTCATATGAAGGAGGTGAAATTCATCAAAAAAGAACATAACAATATGATTGTATCATAATACGAGGCTAAGTTTGCGGAGTTATCTTGGTTTGCATCTCATTTGGTGGATAATGAGGAGCGAATGACATGAATGTTTCTGAGAGGTTTGAAACCCGAAATTCGTCAATATCTCATTTCCCATAAATTTTATTTGTTTTCAGATGTTGTGAATAGGGCTCAATTATTGGAGCGCGGTACTGAGATAGTTCAACCAAAAGATAACAACCGGCAATACGATAATAGTCATACCAGTGACAATAGTCATCGAAGCAGTGATAACCAACATTGTGGAAATTATCATGCCAGAAATGGTAACCACTTCGGTCGTAATCTTGGCCAAGATAATATAAGAAATGAGTCAAGTGGAAATTTTAAAAAAAATAAGATTAAATAATGACGGAAAGACATCGACAACAGCATCAGTACCAGCAACCATTTCTAGGGGAGGAGAATGACCACCAGTTTGATGCTACAGATGTGGAGAGGAGGGACACATCAGTCCAAACTATACAAAGCCTTCCAAGGTGTGTTTCAAGTATGGAAATGATGGTCACATAACTCAATTTTGTCCTGTAGCGAAGTCAAGTCCAGCTGAAATGGTGGCACCAAAGGTTGTCCCAGACAAGTCAAAGTCAATGGTTCAAGGAAGAGTGTTTGTTGTGACTTCTCAAAAAGCGAGGAACCCGAACGAAGTTATCACGGGTAAGCTAATCATAAACTCTTGCAAAGTCTATACCTTATTTGTGACGCCCCCAAAATAGGTCCATTCCATCCAACTCATTCTGAGTCGCCAAATACATGGTACAGAAACAACTACAACTTCATTAATACAATTGTCGTGCAAAATACGACAACACATAAATTGTGAGTTAAAATACAAATATTGTCTTCTAGACAATATCCACACTCAAATAAGTCCTCATTACAATTATTGATACACTATTTTACAAAATAGCGAGGACTAATAAAAAAACGGTCTTGAACCATTACTCCACACCCCGACTAGTTCCCGCTATATTCTAGTCGCCTGAGAAGAAAAATTGAACAAAAAGGAAAAGGGTGAGCTCAACTAGTCCAGTAAAGAATATTATGACTAAGATAATGTACAACAAATTATCCTTAGTCTTTAACAGGGAAAAATCTGATAGATTACAATAGACAACAAGTTTTAGATCAACAACTGCAGCGGAAGCAACAATTCATTAGAAGAGTTAAGTAGATAATGCAATCTACTATCTTTTATATATGAATTTAAAAGTCCATCATCGATATTTTATCCTTGTAACATCAATCAATATACATCTTGAATCAAATAGTCATCTTTGCACTACAGGCCAAAGATATTCGTCAGTTGGTCATGTTCATTTAAACACTTGTTCATCTTTGCACTACGGGCCAAAGATACTCATTATAAAATCATTCATCTTTGCACTTCAGGCCAAAGATATTCAGTTATATCATCATTTAGGACTAAGGATGATGAAAAATATTTTAAAGAAAACGAATCCAATGAAACAAAAGAACAAATATTAAGGATTCATACCTTAAACAATCCAAATTCAAAAATATTTCATAAATAACCAGAGTGGGGTAAAATTCAAGAATGAAGACCAAAACATATATCCAATCAAAGATAGGAATCATAACAGACAATTTTGGACACAAAAAAGAAAATTTAATTTTTCTGTAAATAGTGTCGTATCCGTGAATAGTGTCGTATACGTGAATAGTAACTCCGACACTAAAAGATAGAAATTTCACGAAAATATCATCATATTTCGTGAATAGTACTCGTGAATAGTAACCCCGACATGAAAAAGTTCTAAATTTGATAAAAAATTTCCAATCAATATTTCGGCATAATGATATTGAAGAAATAATATCATTTTCGAATAAAATAACATCGCTTACCTCGCAAAAACAGTACTTATGACTGGAATACTGGATATAGTGTTGAAAGAACTTGCACCGTATAGCAATACTCAAAGTACTAAAATACTCACAAAATACGCTCGATATTATAGAGAGAGAAATCTTTAGTTTCTGGTGTGATTTTCAATTCTAACCTAAACACCCTATTTATAGGAAAATGCTTAAAACAGCAAAGCAGAAAATTTAATAAAATATTAATATATATTATAAATTTCCTTAGCCCAACTTTGAAGATCTGAATTCAGATCATTTATAACACATGTGAGCCCACTAAAAACGTTTTTCTCAAAATAATTAACTAAAACTCCCAAAATTAATTATTTCGGAACTTTAAAACTTCAATAATTCATAATAAATAGCCATTTTATCAGAAAATTTGAATCTCGCGAATTTTTATAGGAAATTCAATTCTCTACAACTTTACAGAAGAAAGTTTTTTCAAATTCCAAACAGAAATTGATCGAAATCCACATACGGACGATTTTACAAGCTATAATCAAATTTCAATCAAGAAATGGGGTCCACCGACACACAAAACATGTGTTAATCATTTAATGCAAAAAATACTCTTCCTCCTCATATACTCATATATCCCACATTCATTGTAAAAATATCATCATTATTATATTATTAAAATAATATATTTAAATGAATTATTTTATCAGATAAAGATAAAATATTAATTTTTAACAATTGTCACTTTAAAAATTTTCTCCATCTATATCCACATAAAATAAATATTTTCCTCATCATATAAATTAATAATTAAATATTCACAAATAATATTACAGAATCACAGTACTGGCAACCAGGCCGTTCCCAAGAAAGAGGGGGCTTTCCAATAAGAATTTCTCCTTACTGACGCGCAATTAGGTGACCAAACCTCTCCTTAGACAGAACTTTCTAGACATTGCTAATAATGTTTTCTAATAATATTATTCAAATAATATGAATTATTGCTTCGATAATGGAAAATACTGTGTAGTGACAATTATTGAAACAACAGTAATATAAAATATCAACGTAGCAATTATTGAATCAATAAAATAAAATACTCAACAGTAATTACTGTAACAATTATTGAGTAGTGCCTTTTTACGTAAGAATCAATAATTGGTGCAATACCGTGTGCTACTGTGCAACAACGCGTATTACTGTGTTTTAACCACCGGGTATTCCAACAGTATTAACGGTAACAACAACGCCATTATTTATAAACAACTTATACTTGTCGTTTTCTTCATCCAATCGTTTTTCGTTATTGGCCCACACAAGGCTGTGCCGTCGTACGAATATTCCCCGACAGTATGAATATTTCACGACCAAACGAATATTCTCCGACAACAATGAATATTTTATAACCACCTGCTTACTTAAAATATTTGCGCATTTTACCCATAACTAACCACATTAATCAAATCAACCCTTACTATTTCAAAATAATAAATAGAGGAAATTAAATTTCATTTATTAATAATTTGGGGTCTTACATTATTAGATACCGGTTCTACCCATTCTTTTATTTCACCTGCATGTACTCAACGTTTGAACTTAACTTCTGAGAAATTAGACTTTGACTTATCTATTAAATCTCCGTTAGGAGAAACCTTTATTACATCTATTGTTTATAAATCTTGTTTGATTCAAATCGGTAGGACTGAGCAAAAAACAAGTATAACCGAATTACCGAATCGAAATAAATTAACCAAATTTTTCTGATAATTCGGTTATTTTTGATATTTCGGTTATATCCAAAATTATTTACGGTTTACGGTTAGTTTATACGGGTTTCACTTTTGGGTTATTCGGTTAAATCGAATAACCGAATAAGCCTTATTAAGTAAATAACCTGATAAGCCTTGCTACTTAAAATAATAACTTGACATCTCAATTTTTCATTTTTCGCTTTCTCAGTCGTCTCTATCTCTTCGATCTCTAACTGTGATCAACCATTGACTTTTAGAGAGAGAAAAATTCAAAGCCTTATAATGGTTAATTTAGAAAAACTAACCCATCAACAAAACCCTAATTTCTCTCTCTATCAATTGATAGAGAGAAAGAGAGAGCTACTCTTCTCCTCCCTGTTTTAGGTATACACAGGACAGACTCTGCAGTGGTCACTCGTCAGCCCACTAGTCCAGAGCGGCAGATCCCCAAACCCAGAGGCTAGATCTCGAACTCAATACGATGATGAAGTTATATGGTTTAGGGTCTGATCTAGTTTAATCCCCAGAATTTGAAGACAACCCCTTTAGGGCCTTTTGAGCTCGCCCCCTTTTCTTTCTAGCATCCATCATCATTCGTTTGTATCGTTTGTAGTAATGTTGTTTATGGTTTTATAGTTTCTGTTTTCTTTTCATTTTTTCCAATTCTTGATTGACCCATTTTGGTAAAATAATTATTAGGGATTATGATGATAGTTTTAATTATCTTAGCGGATTTCAGTGATATTACTTTATGCAATTAGGTCTGATTGTTACACACACTAAAGCCTTTGATTATAGCTCATTAACTTTTTACTTTTATAAGTTGTATAATTACATAATTTGTTTTAAATTTTTATGTTGCTTGATGTTGTGATGAGGTTAGGCACCAATTGGTGTTTTGCGACAGTGGAGAAGGCTGAATAAGTCTTGCTGTGTTTGGTTTGGTTGATTAATTACTTGTGTTTGGTTCCTTCCACTGAACATTTGATTTGGTTCCTTCCACTGAACATTTGATTACTGTGTTTGGTATTATAAACAATTTATTGCTGTGTTTGGTTCCTTCCACTGAAAATTTGATTTGGATGATTTATTACATGTGTTTTTTTTGTTCCTCTAGGCATAATGACTTGGACACCATAGTTTGAATGTCTGTCCTGATAAGTGGTTGCTGAGTGCTGTCAGCTGTCTTCTGTAGACTGTATATATGTTTTAGTTAATATCATTGTACTATTATTATTCGGTTATTAACCGAATAACCGAATAATTAATTCGGTTATTCGGTTATCATGTATTTCGGTTAGTTGTTCGGATATTCAAAATATTGGAATTTTGGTTTTTGATTATAATCGAAATGTTTATTCGGTTCGGATAATAACCGAATGCTCACTCCTACAAATCGACACCCTCACATTACCTATTGATCTCATCTATTTGAAGATACTTGCATTTGATGTGATTTCAGGGATTATTTAGTTAACTACTAATCATGATAAAATTGATTGTTTTTCGTAAGGTCGTTAGTTTTCATATTCCTAACCAACCTATTATGCGAATTTAAGCAACCAAACCACTCAAGTCAATAACTGTCATATAGAGCCATAAAGTCATTTGTTTATTAAAAAAACAGATGTCAAGTTTTCTTAGCCCATGTCATGGATTTAAACAAAAATACGTCAGATTTGAATGATATTTTTGTTGTTAATGAATTTCCTAATATATTTCACGAAGAACTTTATGGCCTACCCCCAGAGCGTGAAATCAAATTTTGTATTAACCTTGAACCCGGTACAAAACTCATTTCCAAAACCCCATATCGAATGGCTCCTATTGAACTTCAAGAGTTAAAAACCCAACTATAGGTGTTTTTAGACATTTGTTTCATTCGTCCTATTACATCTCCTTGGGGTGCTCCTATTTTATTCATAAAGAAGAAAGATGGGAGTATGCGACTTTGCATTGACTATCGGGAGTTGAACCATGTCACCATCAAAAATAGGTATCCGCTACCTCTCATTGATGATCTGTTTGACCAATTACAAGGTGCTAAATTCTTCTCAAAGATCGATCTTCGTTCCGGATATCATCAGTTAAAGATTAAAACTGATGACATTCCAAAGACTGCTTTCAAAACTCAGTATGGGCATTACGAATTCCTAGTCATGTCTTTTGGATTGACTAATGCTCCTGTTGCCTTTATGGATATGATGAACCGAGTATTCAAGCAATATTTGGATCATTTTTTGGTTGTCTTTATTAATGACATTCTATCTACTCCAAAAGTCGTGAAGATCATGAACAAAACTTGAGGTTGATACTCCAAAAGCTTCGTGAAAATAAGCTATATGCCAAGTTGAAGAAATGCGAGTTCTGGTTTGAGGTAGTAGCATTCCTTGGGCACGTGATATCGAAACATGGAATATTATCTGACCCGACGAAGATTGAAGCAATACAAAGTTAGGAGCAACCTAAGTCAGTAACCAAAATACGTAGCTTTTTGGGCTTAGTTGGTTATTATCGGAGATTTGTGGAAGGATTTTCTCGAATCGCCACTCCATTAACTCAGCTGACTCGAAAAGATACAAAATTTGGATGGAGCGAGGAATGTGAGAAGAGCTTCCAAGAACTCAAGATGAGACTCATTTCAGCACCTGTTCTGATAATACCATCAGGTTCAGAGGGATTTTTCATCTACAGCGATGTTTCAGGCAAAGGTTTAGGATGTGTTCTCATGCAACATGAGAAGTCATAGCCTATGCCTCACAAAAACTCAAAGAATATGAGAGGAATTATCCTATTCATGATCTAGAGTTGGCAGAAGTCATTTTCGCGCTCAAGATTTGGAGACACTACTTGTATAGGGAGAAAGTGGAGATCTATATAGATCATAAAAGCCTTAAATATTTCTTCACCCAAAAGGAATTCAACATGCGGCAACAACATTTGCTCGAGATGTTGAAAGATTACGACCATACCATTCAATACCATTCTGGAAAAGCGTACGTGCATTGTAGCTGACGCATTGAGTAGAAAATCATATGCGGGTATAAGTGCGATGTTGTTAACACAAAGACTCATTTTTATGACTTTCAAAGGATGGAGATAGAGTTAAAAACTCCAGGGACCCATGTGAAGATGACAAATATACTAGTAGAACCGACTTTAATAGATAAAGTTAAAGCTGCTCAAGCTACAGACCCGGAGCTGATGAGTATGAAGAAGAAAGTACAAGAAAGTGCTATTCCAGAAACAAGAATCGATGAAGAAGGAATATTTTGAGTCAAATCTAGACTTTTTGTTCCTAAACACTCTGATTTGAAGTATGAAATCATGATGGAAGCACACAACACACCATTTGCAATCCATCTTGGGAGTACCAAAATATATCGTGATCTTCGACATACATTTTGGTGGAGCAATATGAAGAGAGAAATTGCGGAGTTTATCTCAAGGTGTCTATTTTGTCAACGTGTCAAGGTAGAACATCAAGTGCCAAAAGGTCCATTGCAACCACTTGAAATTCCAAAATGGAAGTTGGAACACATCAATATAAATTTCGTTACAGGTCTTCCCAAAGTTTTTCAAGGCATAGATGCAATTTAGGTTATTGTCAATAGATTAACCAAGTCTGCTCATTTCTTTCCTATACGAGAAACTTATTCACTTGAACGTCTTGCTCGTATGTACATAAATGAGATTGTGAGATTGCATGGAATGCTAGTATCCATAGTTTCTGATCGAGACCCAAGATTCACTTCACAATTTTGGGTCAACTTGCAGAAAGCTTTGGGCACTAATTTACGATTCAGTTCTGCATATAATCCTTAGACGGACAAGTAATCAGAAAGGACTATTCAAACTCTTGAAAATCTATTGAGACTGCATACTAGACTTTAAATGAAGTTGGGACAAGTACTTTCCATTGATGGAATTCTCTTACAACAACAGTTATCAAGCAAGTATAGGCATGACTCCATTCGAAGAATAGTATGGACAAAAATGTCGTTCTCCAGTATGCTAGGACGAGGTGGGTGAAGTAATGTTGTTGGGACTAGAGTTGGTACGCATGACTACAGAAAAGATTCAAATGATCCGACAACATATACAAACCTTACGAGATCGACAAAAGAGTTATGTCGATCTTCATCGAAAGGACGTGGAGTTCAATGTCAGAGATCATGTATTATTACGTGTTACTCCATGAAAAGGAGTTACGAGATTCGAAAAGAGAGGAAAGATCAACCCTCGATTCATTGGTCCATTTAAAATCCTCAACCGAGTAGGAACTGTGGCCTATAAACTCGCCTTACCGCCAAGTATGTCTCGTGTTCATAATGTTTTTCATATATCTATGTTACGTAAATATGTGGAAGACCCAAACCATATTATTGAACTAGAACCAGACGAGATAATGAAAGATTTAACGTATGAGGAGGTACCTGTAAAGATCTTGGATAAGAAGGAGAAAATTCTACGCTCAAAAGTTATAAATCAAGTCAAAGTTTTATGGAGAAACCATGATATTGAGGAAATGACCTAGGAGTTAAAATCTGAAATAAAAACAAGGTATTCTCACCTCTTCAATATACCAGGTACGTACATCAATTTCGAGGACGTAATTTCATAAGGAGAGGAGGTTGTAAGACCCCAACTTTATATGAATAAAGATTTAATTTTCTTTAAATATTATTTTGAATAATAAGATGTTGATTTGATATAATGCTATAGTTATGGGTGATAAGTGCAAATTTTACAAAGTAAGCAAGTTGTCATAAAATATTCGTTTGGTCGGTGAATATTCTTTTTGTTGGGGAATATTCGTACGATGGCGCAATCATTGGTGGACCCCACAACGGAATAACTGTCGGATATAGAAAGCGACAAAAATAATCTTTTCATAAAATAAAGGCAAGACTTTTACCATTAAACTATTGAAATATCCGGTGATAAAAGTATAATAATACTCGTTGTTCCACAGTGGTATGCGATATTGCACAGTAACACACGGTATTGCACAGTATCTCTGATTATTGATGCTTACGTAAGAAGTCACTCTGTTTCATTCAATAATTTCCACAATAATTGCTGCATAGTATCTCATATTATTGATTCAATTATTGTAACAGCATCATCCACACAATATTTTATATTAATAAATCAATAATTAAGACGACACGGTTATTCATATTATTATTATTATTTGCAATATTGACAATGTCTAGAAAGTTCTGTCGAGAAAAGAGGTTATGTTATTTAATTATCTGGTTGTCAATATTATGAGTTATCTGGTTGTCAATATTGTGAGTTATAATATTATTGATGAAGAATTGTTGAAAGATTAAAAATGTGTTGATTAAAGATAAAGTGATTTATGGTAAATATTTATTTAATTTTTGATATAAATAGAGAGGTTTGTCATGAGACATTTGTTGTAAGTTTGGTTTATTCTATGGGACCTATAGGTCTCATCTAAGAGTCACGTTCGCCAATAGTACTTGCCTTTAACAGACGTCAAACCACTTGCGTTTTCACATTATCAGGAGTCAAGCCACTTGCCTCTTCATATTGCAAGGGTCAAGCTAGAATTCTTCTATAAATAGAAGCTCATTTCTTCTTTCATTTTCACTAATTCACTAAAGCTATAAAGAGAGAAACTATAGAGAGAGAGAAAGAAGAAGAGTATTCGAGAAGCAAGCACACGCCACCAACACAAATTTCTGCTACTACACTAGTGCAATATCTAGTCTTTTATTAAGGTAAAGAATGTTATTTTCTTCATACTCACAAGGGTTGTCATTCCATTCCTTATTAATCTGTTGTAATAACCTGTCTACGCAGATTACTGCATGCTTGGTGAATAACCATTCGTATTCATTATTTATTAATCTGCGAGAATAACCTATTTACGGGGATTACCGCATGCCTAGTAAATAACCCTTCGTATTCATTTTTTATGAAGTTGTGGAAATGATATGTCTACGCGGATTACCGCATAAAGGGTGCAAATCCATTTATAGTTTCGTATATTCTTTTATACTCCATATTATGTAAGTGAAATTATTTTGTTTCATATTTCTAAATCTAAACTTACCATGGTAAGTACTGCTTCTATAATTCCTGAAATAATTAGAAATTTCTTGAGGTTTGCGCTTCATCTAATATCATTTCAATGGAATATTGGTCTGAAATTTCTTATTAAATTTTAATATTTTCATTTGGGATACTATTCACGACAAAATTATTTTCTTTTTTGTCCAAATTATTTTTGATACATGTATATCATTCTTAAATTTAACTCCATAATTAGTTATCATGTTGACAATTTGGACATTCTTAAACTCTGGATAAATTAAATTATAAATCTTTAATATTTATCCTTGATCTCACTTGATTCATTCTTTATATCATTGTCATTATTCTCATACTTAAATTTGTGATGGAAAGTCATCTTTGGCCCGTAATGCAAAGATGGACTGTTGATTGGTATGATTATGACCAAGAATTGTGTATCGGTATAATCATGACCTTTAATGTTACAAATAAAGGTTTGTGGTGAAAGTTCTCTTTGGCCCGTAGTGTATAGATGGACATGTGTTTGACATGATCATGACCACTGGTGATGCAAACAATTATCTTTGACCCGTAGTGCATAGATAATTCGTTGATTGGAAATAATTATTGATTGGTGTTACAAAAATAAAATATTGATGATGGACTTTTAAATCATAGAAGATAGTAGACATCATGCTCTACTTGACTCTTCTAATGGATTGCTATTTCCGCTATAGTTGTTGATCTAAAATGTGTTGTCTATTGTATTCTATTAGATTTTTTCTTGTTGAGGACTAAGGATAATTTGTTCTACATTATCTTAGTCATAATATTTTTTACTGGCTAATTGAGCTCACCCTTTTCTTTCATTGTTCTCTTCAAAAAATTTATCCAGAGTTCAAGAATGTCTAAATTGTCAACATGATAACTAATTATGGAGTAAAATTCAAAAATGATATTCATGTATCAAAAATAATTTGGAAAAAAAAGAAATCAATTTTGTTGTGAATAGTACCCCGAATGAAAATATCAAAATTTAATAAGAAAGTCCAGACCAATATTCCAATGAAATGATATTAGATAAAGCGCAAACCTCAAGAAATTTCTAATCATTTCAAAAATTATATAAGCAATACTTACCGTAGTAATTAATATTTAGGAATATAAAATGAAATAATATCACTTACATAATATAGAGTATAAAAGAATATACGAAACTGCAAATGGATTTGCACCCGTCATGCGGTAATCCACGTAGACAGATCATTTTCATAACTTAATAAAGAATGAATATGAAGGGTTATTCACCAGACATGCGGTAATCCGCGTAGACATGTTATTCTCACAGATTAATAAAGAATGAATACGAAGGCTTATTCACCAGGCATGCGGTAATCCACGTAGACAGGTTATTTTCACGGATTAATAAGAAATGGAATGACAACCCTTATAAGTATGAAGAAAATAACATCCTTTACCTTAATAAAAGACTAGATACAACACTAATATATTAGCAGAACTTTGAGTTGGTGGTGTGTGCTTACTTCTCGAATACTCTTCTTCTTTCTCTCTCTCGCTCTCTCTCTCGCTCTCTCTCTCTCTATATTTTTTTTTTCTTTAGCTTTGGTGAATTGGTGAGAATGAAGACAGAAACGAGCTTCTATTTATAGAAGAATTCTAGCTTTGCCCTTGCAATGTGAAGAGGCAAGTGGCTTGACGCTTGGTAATGTGAAAAGGCAAGTGGTTGGACACCTGTAATGTGAAAAGCCAAGTTATTTGACGTCTGGTAAAGGCAAGTACTATTGGCTAAAGTGACTCTTAGATGATGACCTATGGGTCCCATAGAATAAACCAAACTTACAACAAACGTCTCATAACAAACCTCTCTATTTATATTAAAAATTGAATAAATATTTACAACAAATCACTTTATCTTCAATCAACACATTTTAATCTTTCAAAAATTCTTCATCAATAATATTATAACTCACAATATTGACAACCAGATCATTCTTAGGAAAGAGTGGGCTTTCTGATAAGGATTTCTTCTTATTGGCGCGCAATTAAATAACCTAACCCATTTTTTCGACAGAACTTTCTAGATATTGTCAATAATATAGATAATAATATGAATAGCTATGTCGTCTCAATTATTGATTTAATTATATAAATATTGTGCATATGATACTGTGACAATAATTGAATCAATAATATGAGATACTATGCAGTAACTACTGTGACAATTATTGAATGAAACTGAGTGACTTCTTACGTAAGTATTAATAATCAGAGATACTGTGCAATACCGTGTGTTATTGTGCAATACCGTGTGTTACTATGCAATATCGCGTACTACTTTGGAATAACGCGTATTACTATACTTGTATCACCAGATATTTTAACAGTTTAACGGTAAAAGTCTTGCCGTTATTTTATGAAAAGGTTATTTTTGTCGCTTTCTATATCCAACAGTTATTCCGCTGTGGGGTCCACCAATGATTGCACTGTCATACAAATATTCTCCGACAAAAAGAATATTTTCCGACCAAATAAATATTTTTTGATAACTTGTTTACTTTGCAAAATTTACACATATCATCCATAACTATAATATTATATCAAATCAATACCTTATTATTCAAAATAATATTTAAATAAAATTAAATTTTTATTCATAAAAAATTGTGGTCTTACAATATATATATATATATATATATATATATATATATATATGGGATTCCATCCACAGCAACCGGTTGTTGGGAGCAACCCATTTTTTCTCAGCCGCTACATCTTGTAGCGGCTTATAAAAAAAAATTCTAAGTGGCCGGTACAAGCTGTAACGGTTGGGAAAAAAAGGGTTGCTCCCCAACAACCGGTTGCTGTGGATGGAGACCCTATATATATATATATATATATATATATATATATATATATATATATATATATATATATATATATATATATATAGTTTAGGGAATATTCGACAATGGATATGGTCCTCAAAAGCCTTTGCCTCACACTACCATTCACTCAAAATAATTTCCACCCCCAAGTGGTCACCAGTAAAGTCATTTTTGCATCACTTGCAATTAGGTAGTTGTCTAAAATGCATGTGGGTCAAATAAGCTTCATTATGAATTTGATGTGAATCCCTAATAACTGTTCTTGTTCTGGTTTGCTATACACCTCAATTCACATTGAGCTCTGGCTGTCCACATCCCATAACTTACTGCCAAACTTCACTTAAATGCATTTGTCTCAAGTTTCCTAATAGAAGAACCTGTGAACTTGATGAGGTCCCCATTTATATTGTCATTAAACAATACTACTGTACATTAATTGAAATATATGAAGCATAAAGATGTGACTCACACCACGTACGTGTGTGTGTGTATATATATATATATATACTAGCTGGGTCTCGTGCCTCCGGCACTGTATGGATAATATGATTTATCTCAAATTTTGAACGACCAAAATAATTTATTGAGTGAGCAGGAAATTTAAAGTCATTTGTATTTTATTAAATTATTATTAGATTATTAGATAGATAGATGTATTTTATTAGATAGATGTATGAACGATGGGATTTATCTCAAACTTTGGACGGCCCAGATGATTTATTTAGTGAGCGGAAAATTCAAAATCATTTATATTTTATTAGATAGATATATGATGTATCAAAAGCAGAATTTAGATGATGTTTGATTGCATCTTAATACAATTTAACAACTAATATTTTAATGTATCTCAACAGCACACATCTTTGTATTAAGAAATTCTCTGAATAGTTAAGATACAAATATGAAAACTTTTAATACAAAAATATGAATTGTTAAGATGCATTAAAAGATATGTTGTTATGATACATTAAGATGCAATCAAATACCATCTTAATTTATATACGTAGACTTTTAAAGGATATGGTACATAATATCGAGCAAGATATATATATGGAAAAATGATCAGGTCCGGGAGTCCGGACCTGATCAAAATCCGGACCAATTTTTTTTTTTTTTTGTAGAACAACTAAAAAAAAAATTATGGAACTAAATTTTTTTCGTAATACAGTATTTTGGGTGTGTTTTTAATACATACACCAACCAATGTATGTACAGTCTGCCCAGACTGTACAGAAATATTTTGGTATAGGCATCCAAATCACACCAAAAACAATGATTATGTAAAAAAATTAGTTCCATAAATTTTATTTTTTTTAGTTGTTTCAAAAAAAAAAGTTCCGGATTTTGATCAGGTCCGGAAGTCCGGACCTGATATATATATATATATATATATATATATATATATATATATATATATATATATATATATATATATATATAAGCCACCAATAATGGAGGATGATTTTTTTATTTTTTTGAGAACACCCTCAAATAAATAAGATTTGGATTTTAAAATTTAGTACAATTTGTCTATAAAAATGAGCATAAAAGCAACATCGTTGATAGTGTCTAATTATTGTGGGTTTTTTTCTAACAAATTTAAGTTACAATTTTCTTTGTCCTTAAAATAATGGCTTAAGATAAAAAAAAAAAAAAACACGCCATTTTATGTAATATTGTGGGGCCGTCAATGATAAATACCTAAAAAAATTTACTCTTTTTTCTTTATTTTAATCTTTATAATTTGTATGTAAAATATATTTAAATTTTTTTATAAAACGGATGGAGTGATAATTACAAGTTATGATATAGTCAAATGAAATAATGGAACAAGTAATTGAGGCTAGGTAGCTATTTCCAATGCATGAGACGAAACTAGTTCGACCACGCCCATGAGGCCATGATGCTTCTTAGGTGAGGAAAAATCTAAAGGTCCGATATAATAGGTGTTGACAATTTATTAAGTTTATACTTGAGATAATTATTAATCTCAAGTGACTTATTTATTTTTAAATTTAAACTTGAGATTATTAATTGAAGAATTATAAAGTTATTGTCAATATGTGATATGATAATTAACTCTTATTTTGTGGCAGTATTTAAAATGGCATCCGAAAATATTGAGATAAGCAATGAAGCACATGAGACCGTTGAGTCACCACAAATTAATACCCAGGATAATGTGCAACAAGAAGACAATAATCCTCAAGTAAACAACAACGATCAAATGATGAATGATGAGATGTTCAGAAGTTTTATGCAATTCATGCAACATCAGGCGAATGCGGCTCCTGTCCAAAATGCAAGTGGAAACATTGATAATTCTCGGACGGTCACCGCTAAGCAGTTCAAGGAGCTGGGACCCCCAGAGTTTTTTGGAGAGCCAAAACCACTTTAAGGCAGAGACGTGGATAAAACAGATCTGCAAGATATTTGATGTCTTGGGATGCTCCGAGGAGTAAAAGATTCCCTTTACCACCTTCATGTTGCGAGCAGAGGCAGATTACTGGTGGAAATCTGTAAAGCGTACTCAACATGCCGCACTGAAAATGACTTGGGAGAAGTTCCAAAAATTGTTCAACGACAAGTACTTTCCCGAAAGTATTCGTCACATGAAAGAGGTAGAGTTCATCAAATTGGAGCAAAACAACATGACCGTGTCGTAGGACGAAGCCAAGTTTGCCGAGTTGTCTCGGTTTGCGTCCCATTTGGTTGATAATGAGGAGAGAATGACGCGAATGTTTCTAAGAGGTTTGAAACCTGAGATACGTCACTATCTTATCTCTCATAAACTGTGTTTGTATTCAGATGTTTTGTATAGAGCGCGATAATGAGTCAGTACAACCAAAAGGTAACGAGAAACAACACGATAATAATCGTACCGGTGGCAACGGCTATCGAAACAATGATAACCATCGTGGGGTAAATTATCATGCCAAGAATGGTAACCACTTCGGTGGTAATCATGGCCAAGATAATAGAAGTAGAAATTTCAAGAAGAGAAAGTTCAATAATGATGGAAAGACAGCAGCACCAGCACCCGTTTCAAAGGAAAAAGAACGACCACCGATCGTATGTTTCAAATGCGGATAGGAGGGACACATCCGTCCAAAATGTACGCAGCAATCCAAAGCGTGTTTCAATTGCGGAAGAGAAGGTCACCTATCTCGATTTTGTCGTGTAGTGAAATCAAGTCCAGCTGGGACGATGGCACCAAAGGCGGATACAGACAAAACAAAGTCGGTGCTTTTAGGAAGAGCGTTTTTCGTAACTTCTCAAAAAGCGAGTAACCCAAACGAAGTTAGCATGGGTTAGTTAATATAAACTTTTACTAAGTTTATACCTTATTAGATACCAGTTCTACCCATTCTTTTATCTCTCATGCTTGCGCTCAACGTTTAAATTTGCCCCCAGAGAAATTAGACTTTGACTTATTGGTTGAAACTCGGTTAGGAGAAACCTTCGTTACCTACACTGTTTATAAATCTTGTTGATTCAAATTGACACTTTCACGTTACATGTCGATCTTATCTCTTTGAAAATACTTGTCTTTGATGTAATTTTAGGAATCAATTGGTTAACTACTCATCATGCTTTTCGTAAGGTTGTTAGTTTTCATATTCCTAACCAACCTATTATGCGAATTCAAGTAACCAAACCACTAAAGTTTATCACTGTTATATCAAGCCATAAATAAAGAGCCCCGATCCTTTCGTTGTTGACTTCCTTGTGTGTAATGCACCGAAGCTAGACTTTCTGTAGGTGATGTCGTGAATGACGATGACAAGTTGATAGGTATCGATGTGACGTACTATCCATGTCTTGGATGAGAGTCACAGTTTTAAATGATATTTTTATTGTTAATAATTTTTTTGACGTATTCTTGAAGACTTCTTAGCCTACCTTTAGAGCGTGAAATCGAATTTTGTATTGACCCCAGTACAAAACCCATTTCTAAAACCCTTAAATATTTCTTCAACCAAAACGAATGTATAATGCGCCAAAGACGTTGGCTCGAGTTGTTGAAGATTACGACTATACCATTCAATATCATTATAGAAAAGCGAACGTGGTAGCTGACGCGTTGAGTAGAAGATCGTATGCGTTACGAGTGCGATGTTGTTAACACAAAAACCCATTTTGTATAACTTACAAATAATGAAGATGGAGTTAAAGACTCTAGAGACCCATGTGAAGATAGTGAATATACGAGTAGAATCGACTTTAATCGATAAAGTTAAAGCCGCTCGAGCTATATACTCAGAGCTTATGAATGTGAAGAAGAAGGTTCAAGAGGGCATTATTGTAAGACCCCAACTTTTTAAATAAAAATAAATTTTCTATAATTATCATTTTTGAATATTATGGAATGAATTTAATATAATGTTATAGTTGTGGGTAATATTTATAAATTTTGCAAAGTATGCAAGTTGTCATATAATATTCGATTGGTCGGGGAATATTCATTTTAAACAGAAAATATTCGTACAACGACAAAATTATTGGTGGACCCCACAACAAAATTATTGTCGGATAAAGAAAACAACAAAAATATTTTATTGAAAATAACAGCGGAAGTTTTACCGTTGATACTATTGAACTACTGGGTAGTAAAAGTACAGTAATACGCGTTATTGCATAGTAGCACACGATATTGATTATTGATATTTATGTGAGAAGTCGCTCAGTTTGATTCAATTATTGTCGATTAATAATATGAATTATTATAGCGATGATGACGTTTTGTTTTATTCGTATTATTAACGTAATAAAACAGAAATATCTTTTTATATAAAACAGAATACTTTATTAAAGTTATTCTATAAATAGAATATATTATATTTTATTATGCATAGTGTTGCATAGTGTTTGCATAGTAAAAATCTTTTTATATAAATAGAATATATTATATTTTATTTAAAAGATTTTTCTTTAAATATGGACCGTCAGATTAAAGTAAATCAATCTGGATCGTTCATGGATTAGTTACTATGCATTCCATTTTTCTATAAATAGAAGCTCATTCCTTCATTATTTTCTTACGAATTTACTAAACTCTAGAGAGAGAGACTATAGAGAGATAGAAGAAAAGTATTTTGCTACTTTTATATTCAGTTTCTTTTACGGTAAGGGGTATTATTCTTTCTTATTCATGAAGAGAACTGTTGTTATTCCATTTCTTATTATTCTGTTGGAATAACCTGTATATGCGGTCTACCCTATACTTGGTGACATTATTCTATTATTCTGTTGGAACATTCTGTCTGTGTGTTTTACACCGGACCTGGTTCTGTCTTTATTATTATTCCGTTGGAACATCCTGTCTGTGTGTTTTACACCGGACCTGGTTCCGTCTTTATTACTATTCCGTTAGAACATCCTGTCTGTGTGTTTACACCGGACCTGGTTCCGTCTTTATTATTCTGTTGGAACATCCTGTCGGTGCAAATTTTGCCTGACCTGGTTCCGTTATTATTATTCTGTTGGAATAACTTGTCTATGCAAAGTACCGCATGCATGGTGATTTCTGTTGTTATTCCATTCTTTATTATACTCAGTTGGTTAAAGTTTTGACTTCTATACTCTATAAAATTAGTAGAATATCCTTGATATTTGCGCTTCATCCAGTATCTTTTCATGGAAATATTCTTCTGATCATTCTTGAATTTTACTCTACAAAGCAGTATCATGTGGACAATTTGGACATTAGTAGTTCTTGGACAAATTAATTCTTGAACTTGTTTTATTGAATTCTTATATCATTATCATCATCCTAATGTTTATATTTTTTTTGAAAGTCATCTGTGGCCTGTAGTGCATGGATGGACTTGGTATGATTATGACCAGGGATTATTCGGTGTAATCATGACCGTAATGTTACAAATGATGCGGTAAAAGTCCTCATTGGCCCGTAGTGCATTGATGGACAGTTGTTGGCATGATCATGACCATTGATGAATAAACAAATATCCTTGGCCCGTAGTGCATGGAATTTGTGGTCGTGACCCTAATGAGTATCCTTGGCCGTAGTGCAGGGATGATGTGGATTATTTATTAAGCTGAGTCTCAGCGATAAAAGTGATGAAAAACTTTTTAAATCATAAAAGATAGTAGATTCTATTCTCTACTTGACTCTTTTAATGGATTGCTTGATCCGCTGTTGTTAAAATTGATGTTGTTATATTTTATCAGTTTAATACTGTTGAAGGCTAACGATAATTTATTCTGCATTATCTTAGTCATAATATTTCTTACTGGGCTAGTTGAGCTCACCCTTTCTTTCACTGTTCTCTTCAGGAAATGAGAACATAGCAGGGACTAGTCGGGGAACGGAGTGACGGTCCAGAGGATAGCATTAGCAGTCCTCACTATTCTGTGAAATAGTGTATTAATAATTGTAATGAGGACTCTTTTTGAGTTTGTATAATCTCTAGTAGACAATAATTGTATTCAAACTCACAGTTATGTTTTGTTGTATTATACACGACAGTTGTATTAGTAAGTTGTATTTGAATGATGTACCATGTATCTGACGACCCAAGATGGGTGATGTATACCTAATTTTGGGGGCGTCACAGTTATTCTAAAAGCAAGAATCGATGAAGAGAGGAAATCTCAATCCTCGATTTAATTAGGCCCATTTAAAATTCTCGATCAAGTAGGAACTATGGCCTATAAACTCGCTTTACCGCCAAGTATGTCGCGTGTTCATAACATTTTTCACATATCAATGTTGCGTAAATATGTGGTCGACCCGAACCACATTATTGAATTAAAACTAGACGAGATAGCAGAAGATTTAACATATGAGGAGATACGTGTTAAAATCTTGGAAAAGAAGGATCGTATTCAATACTCAAAGGTTATACCTTAAGAGTTAGAATCTGACAAAGTGTCCTCATTGATTCGGCATACCAGGTACGTACGTAAATTTTGAGGGCAAAATTTCATAAGGAGAGGAGATTATAAAATCCCAAATTTTACGAATAAAGATTTAATTTTCTTGAAATATTTTTTTCAAAATTATGGTGTGAATTTGAGATAATGTTATAGTTGTGAGTAATATTTAGAAATTTTGAAAAGTATGCAAGTTGTTATATAATATTCTATTGATCTGGAAATATTCTTTTTGTCGGGGAATATCCGTACGACGGTACAATCATTGGTGGACCCCACAACAGAATTATTGTCGGATTGAGAAAACGACAAAAATATTTTTATGAAAATAACGACGGGAGTTTTACCGTTAAAACTGTTGAGCTACCCAATAGTAAAAGTACAGTAATACGCGTGGTTGTATAGTAGTACACGGTATTGATTATTGATGCTTACGTGAGAAGTCACTCAGTTTTGTTCAATTATTGCTACAGTAATTACTGTATAGTATCTTATGTTATTTGATTCAATTATTGTCGATATTTTATATATTATTAAATCAATAATTGAGATAACAAGTTATTAATATTATTATTTGCAATATTAACGATGTCTAGAAGTTCTGTCAATGAGAGATTTGGTCACCTAATTGCACGCCAATAGGGAGAAATCCTTATTCGAAAGCTCTCTCTTTCCTAGGAACGACCTGGTCGATTAATAGTGTGAATTATAATAATGATGATGAGTTTTGTTTTATTATTATTATAAATATAATAAAATAGGAAGCTTTTTATATAAAACAGAATAATTTTTAAAAAGTTTTGTTTTATTTGATTATAAATAGAATATAATATATTTTATTATGCATAGTGTTTGCATAGTAAATTTTTTTTATATAAAACAGAATACTTTTATAAAGTTATTTGTTTTATTAGATTATAAATAGAATATAATATATTTTATTATGCATAGTGTCTGCATAGTATTTGCATAGTAAAATCTTTTTATATAAAACAGAATACTTTTATAAAGTTATTTATTTTATTAGATTTTAAATATATATATATATATATATATATATATATATATATATATTATATTTCATAGTATCCTTTCCATTCTCCTATAAATAGGATACTTAGTTAGAATGGAAAATCACACCAGAAATTCAGAGAATTCTTTTTCTATAATCTTGAGCGTATTTCTTTAGAGTTTTATGATTGATGGTAATCTACATGACTTTTGAATATGCTGAATAATTGATCTCAACCAAACACACTCTTTGCTTTCTTCATGTATAGTGGGAATCTCTGAGTGATTTGAAGATGTAGCTGTCATGGTTTGTTTTGTGAATTTTCAGGATATATCTGTGTCACAATATGTTAATACATAACCTGTTTGTGATCTTCCATTGTGTAGATCTGATAAATATCCTGCATCGGCATATCCAACAAATCGCGGCGTTGAATCTCTTGGATAAAATAACCCAAGATCTATACTTCCACGAAGGTATCTCAAAATGTGTTTGATCCCATTCCAATGTCTCTTAGTCGGAGAAGAACTGTATCTTGCTAACAAGTTGACAGAAAAATCAGGTTGTGTACAGTTTGCAAGATACATAAGAGTACCTATTGCACTTAGATATGGAACTTCAGGTCCGAGAACTTCTTCCATTGCACTTAGGCATGGAACTTCAGGTCCAAGAACTTATTCCCCGCTTTCTAGAGGTCGAAATTGATCTTTATCAACTTCTAAAGATCGAACAACCATCGGGGTAGTCAAAGGATGAGCTTTATCCATATGAAAACAACTGAGAATCTTTTCAGCATATGTGTATTGATGAACAAAAAATTCCAGATGTTAAATGGTCCACTTGTATTCCCAAACAAAATTTTGTCTTTTCAAGATCTTTCATTTTAAATTCATCTTTAAAATAAATAGCAGTTCTTGTGAGTTCTTCAGGAGTACCTACAAAATTCAAATCATCCACATATATACAACAATAATGGAAAATCCACTTTGTGATTTCTTAATAAAAACACATGGACATACATGATCATTTATATATGCATCTTTTATTAAATAATCACTAAGTTGATTATACCACATACGACCAGACTGTTTCAACCCATATAATGAGTGTTGTAACTTAATTGAATATATGTGACTTGGCCTTTGTGATTCAGCCATTTTCAATCCTTCAGGGATTCTCATGTAAATCTCACTATTAAGTGAGTCATATAGGTATGCTGTTACAACATCCATCAGACGTGTTTCCAAACCTTCCATAGTTGTCATACCTATCAGAAAGCGAAAAGTGACTCCATCCATTACATACTGGAGAGTCTGTGTCTTGATAATCAATATCAGATTTTTTGTGAAAACCCTTAAGCTATAAGTCGGGGTTTATATATCACAATTTTATTTTTCTCATTTCGCTTTCGTACAAATACCCATTTGTTTCCAACCGGTATTACACCCAACGCCGTTTGAACTACTGGTCCAAATACTTCTCTTTTCAATAGAGATTTTATTTCCAACTAGGATTACACCCATCGGTGTTTGAACTACTGGTCCAAATACTTCTCTTTTCAATTGAGATTGTAGCTCAGTTTGAATAACATCTTTCTATTTTTGTCCAATCTTTTCTTTTCCAACATTCTTCCACGTTTTGTGGTTCAGGATCCGTGTCAGGAATCAAAGTAATATCTGAAGCTATAGAGAAAGCAAATATATCGTCAATCATGACTTTGCTTCGATCTCATATTTTCTCATCATGTACATAATTTATTGAGATCTCTTGGTGTTCATCTCTTATCCCTTTACTGAAATTTTGAACCTCTTCTGGGGCTATTCCCACTCTTGGAATAAGTGCTACTTCTGGAGCGGGTATTCCTTCTGGGATTTCCTTATTTGCTTTTGATTTTCGTGGTACTTTGTCTTTTGCACCAATTGGTCTTCCGCGCTTCTGGTGTGGTTTAGATTCTTCTATTACCTTATTTATCAATTCTTCAAGAATTGATATTTCAATAGGTATTTCTATCTCTACTGGAGTATTCACTACAGGTATATATGACTTTATCATTTTTCTAGCATCATTAAATGCATCTGGCATTTGATTTGCAATATTTTATAAATAAATAATTCTTTGAACTTCAATTTCATATTGTCATGTACGAGGATCAAGTGAATTTAATTCTAATGCATTCCATGATATGTCAGAGGGTTTTTTATTTAAAACTGTCCCTTCCCCTAATGGTGGAAATACAGATTCATCAAAATGATAATCTACATAACGTGCAGTAAAAACATCTTTAGTTAAAGGCTCAATGGAGATTCCAATCATCATTAAAAGTCATTGATAAAAATTTAGCTGCGTTATCAAGTCGAATTGACTTGATTGGATTATCCGAGAACTGAGCCGGTAACTTGATTATTTGAGCAAGAGGTTTTGAGAAGGCGAAATTTCGAGAAGAGAGAAAACAAACATGAGACCATTTAGTTAAAGCATCTTTTAAAACCATGAAATATTGAAATAGGCCATACTATGGGTGAATAGTTCCACAAATGTCTCCTTGAATTCTCTCTAGGAATTTTGGGGCTTCTTTATAAACTTTTATTGGTGATGGTCGAATAATTAATTTTTCTCGAGAACACGCTGCACAAGGAAATTCACTACTAGGAAAAACCTTCTTATTTTTTGAGAGGATGACCAATAGAATTTTCAATAATATGACACATCATAGAAGTACCTGGATGACCTAGTCTTTTATTCCAAAGAATAAAGGATTTGCGATCTATGATTTTTGGAATCATAACAGTATGAGACTCAATTGCTCTAATTTTTATAGTATATAATCCAGAAGAAATTGAATGAAGTTTTTCTAGGATATTCTATTTTTCAAAAATAGTAGAAGTGATAAGAAGATATTCATTAAAGATGGTCTGACACATATAAAAACATAAATAAGAAATGTTACCTTTTATATATAATTTTATTCATGAGAAACACATACCACATATAGAATGAAAAAAAAATATTATACATGCAGGGTGTTTAAATAAAATAATAATTAAACGATATCCCAAAAGATACTTTCAGAAGGTTCAGTAATATCAACAACCTTTTCCTCACTGTTGATCATTGGTGGAACATCTACAATATTCAATTGATGATTAACAAAGTTTGTTTCTACCTCCATTACTTTGTTCTTTTGAGACTCCTGGAATAAATCAACCAGATGCCTTGGCGTACGACAGGTACGTGGCCAATGCCCATTCATCCCACACCTAAAACAAACATCTAGTTTGTTCTTTATTTGTGTTGCATTTTCTTTATTTTTACCCGACTCAGACACTTGCCACTTTTAGTGGCCTGAATTGTCGCAGTTTTGGAAATTGTTTTTATGATGGCCTCATTTATTCTTTCGTCCCCAAGGCTTCTTATTATATGATCATCTATTGTCACGTTTATTTTTCTGGAATGACGTGCTGTTAATATCCGAAAATGGGGTAACACCTGTTAGCCGTACTTGATGGTTTTTCAACAACAATTCATTATTCTTTTCTGAAACAAGGAGGATAGATAACAAGTCACTGAATTTTGTGAACTTACTCTGTCTATATTGTTGTGACAGAATCATGTTGGTGGGATGAAAAGTTGAGAGTGTTTTCTCTAACATTTGGGTTTCAGAGACTGGATCTCCGCACAAAGCCAAAGTAGACGTTATTCTATAAACATTAGAACTATATTCCGTAATTGATTTGTAATCTTGTAGCCTTAAATTAAGCCACTCAAATTTGGCATTAGGGAGAACAACCAATTTTTGGTGATCAAATCTTTCCTTTAGTCGTGTCCATAAAGAAAAAGGATCTTTGATTGTTAAACACTCGGTCTTTAATCCTTCATCAATATGGTGACGAAGAAAAATTATGGCTTTTGCATTTTGTGCCAAAGTTGCTGTATTTCCTGATTCAATGGTCTTAGTGACGCCCCCAAAATAGGTATACATCACCTATTCTGAGTCACCAAATACATGGTACAGAATACAAATATAATCTTAAATATACAACATGAGTTGTGAGTTTTAATACAAATATTGTCTTCTAGACAGTATTTAAACTCAAAATAAGTCCTCAATACATTTATTATCACACTATTTCATAGAATAGTGAGGACTACTAATGTTATCATCTGGACCGTCACCCCATTCCTCGACTAGTCCCTGCTACGTTCTCATTTCCTGAAGAGAATAATGAAAGAAAAAGAGTGAGCTCAACTAGCCCAGTAAGAAATATTATGGCTAAGATAATGCAGAATAAATTATCGTTAGCCTTCAACAGTGTTAAACTAATACAATATAACAAACATCAAGTTTAATTGTAGCGGAACAAGCAATCCATTAGAAGAGTCAAGTAGAGAATAAAATCTACTATCTTCTATGATTTAAAAGGTTTTTCATCACTTTTATCGCTGAGACTCAGCTTATTAAATAAACCACATCATCCCTGCACTACGGCCAAGGATATTCATTAGTATCACGACCACCAATTATCCATGCACTACGGGCCAAGGATATTCGTGTTTTCATCAATGGTCATGATCATGCCAACAACTTTCCATCAATGCACTACAGGTCAATGAGGACTTTTACCACATCATTTGTAACATTACGGTCATGACTATACCGAATAATCCCTGGTCATAATCAAACCAAGTCCATCTATGCACTACAGACCACAGATGACTTTCAACATAATATAAACATGAGGATGATGACAATGACATAATAATTCAATAAAACAAGTTCAAGAATTAAATTTTAAAGATTTATAAGCTAATTTATCCTGAACTCAAAAATGTCCAAATTGTCAACATGATACTTCTTTGTGGAGTAAAATTCAAGAATGCTCAGAAGAATATTTTCATGAAAAGATACTGGATGAAGCGCAAATATCCAGGATATTCTACTAATTTCATGGAGTATAGAAGCCAAAAATTTAGCCAACTGAGAATAATAGAATATATGAATCTGTAAATGGATTTTCACCAACCATGCGGTAATCCACGTAGACAGATCATTTCCATAATTTAATAAGGAATGAATACAAATGATCATTTACCATGCATGTGGTAATCCATATAGACAGGTTATTCTAACAGAATAATAAAGAATGGAATAACAGAAGAATTCACCATGCATGCGATAGACCGCACAGACAGGTTATTCCCAAAAAAATAATAAAGAATGGAATCAGGTCATGCGAAATCCGCATAGACAGGATATTTCAATAGAATAATAAAGAATGGAATAACAGAAGAATTTTATCATGTATGTGGTACTTCGCATAGACAGGTTATTCCAACAAATTAATAAATAATGGAAACAGGTCATGTGTAATATGCACAGACATGAAATTCCAACAAAATAATAAAGAATGGAATAACAGAAGAATTTCACCATATATGTGGTACTTCGTATACACAGGTTATTCCAACATAATAATAAGGAATGCAAAAATAATAGCTCTCTTCATGAAAATGAAAGAAATAATACCCCTTACCTTAGAATAAAGCTAGATACTGGAATAGAGAGGTAGCAAACTTCTCTTCTTCTTTCTCTCTATAAATTCTCTCTATAATAATTGTTCTATAGCTTTAGTGAATTGGTGAGAAATGAAGGAAGAATGCGCTTCTATTTACAGGAAAATATAATTTTGATAATTGCATGTTTTGGGGCTCGAAATATTACAGTATAATACCTTCTTCTTTTCCTTCATTTTTAATTTAGTCATGTAAGTATTATCAAACTTGCACCACCTCCCCTAATAGTAAATCATGTGAATCAATAATAAATCATGTGACTCAATAGTTCTAAACATATGAAAAGATTAATTATAGTATAATATCTTCAACTATACCTCCATTTTTAACTTAGTCATGCAAGTATTATCAATCTTGCACCAACTCCCCTAATAGTAAATGAATGTGAATCAATAGTATACACATGTGAACAAATAGTTATAATCATGTGAATTAATAGCAATTAATTGCTCATTTATCCGATTAATTGCCTGGTTGGTTAATATAACTTCCATACATCAATTACTATCGAAATAAATGTCGATTTTCACTAACACTAATAATCCCAACACAATGGAAATATTTTTTTCAACAATTTTATTTTTGAAATTTCAAAGTTTGACTTTTTTTTGAAAAAGTCAACTGTTGACTTTATTTTAAAAAGTCAATTGTTGACTTTTCTGAAAAAGTCAACTATTGACTTTTTAACTAAAAAGTCAACCCCGATAAATTTTATGTTTATAGTCTTTCTACTAATTTCATCGTTCGGGACTCTAATATCACGTCCGCATATCCAAATTCAACTCCGAACTCAAATTTGATTTTTAATAACATTCATCATTAATATTATAACTCACAATATTTAACAATCAGGTCATTCCCAGGAAAGAGGGGGCTTTTTGATAAGGATTTCTCCCTATTGGCGCGCAATTAGGTGACCAAACCTCTCCTTAACAGAACTTCTAGACAATGTCAATATTTCAAATAATAATATGAATAACTTTATCGTCTCAATTATTGATTTAATAATATAACATATTGTGACAATAATTCAATAAAACTAAGTGACTTCTCACGTAAGCATCAATAATCAAAGATACTGTACAATACCGTGTGCTACCATGCAACCACGCGTATTACTATACTTTTATCACCGATTATTTTATGATAACTTGCTTACTTTGAAAAAATTTCACATATCACCCTTAACTTTAACCTTTTATCAATTTAACCATTTACTAAATAGAATAATTATAATAAAATTGAATATCTTCATTTCATAAAATTTGGGGTCTCACAATCTCCCCTCCTTTTGAAATTTTGCCCTCGAAATTTACGTACCTAGTAGTTCGAAGAGATGAGAATACCTTGCTTTCTTTTCGAATTGTAACTTCCCAGTTATTTTCTCTCTATCATGATTTTCCCATTTTCTCATCCCCTGTATTTCAGATATAATTCTAGAATATAGTTTCAAAATAAGGGTTAATTGACATGCCACATATTATCCCTATACTCTGACCGACCAATTAAATAACAAATAAACTTAGGTGGGTCATACTAGCAAAGGAATTACCCATCTCTCCCCTCCTAGTTCAAATCTCATATCTCAGCCAGGGATCATATCCCTAAGCTTTGATACCAATTGTGACGCC
Organism: Panax japonicus; assembly: GCA_020205505.1. Taxonomy (NCBI): domain Eukaryota; kingdom Viridiplantae; phylum Streptophyta; class Magnoliopsida; order Apiales; family Araliaceae; genus Panax; species Panax japonicus. The sequence goes on from CM035099.1 coordinate 10,376,496, forward strand.
CCCAAAATAGGTATACATCACCCATCTTAAGTCACCAAATATATGGTACACAATACAAATATAATCTTAAATATACAACATGAGCTGTGAATTTTAATACAAATATTGTCTTCTAGCAGTATTCAAACTCAAAATAAGTCCTCAATACATTTATTATCACACTATTTCATAGAATAGTAAGGACTACTAATGCTATCATCTGGACCGTCACTCCGTTCCCCGACTAGTCCCTGCTATGTTCTCATTTCCTGAAGAGAACAATAAAAGCAAAAGGGTGAGCTCAACTAGTCCAGTAAGAAATATTATGGCTAAGATAATGCAGAATAAATTATCGTTATCCTTCAACAGTGTTAAACTGATACAATATAACAAACATCAAGTTTAACTGCAGTGGAACAAGTAATCCATTAGAAGAGTCAAGTAGAGAATAAAATCTACTATCTTCTATGATTTAAAAGGTTTTTCATCACTTTTATCGCTGAGACTCAGCTTATTAAATAAACCACGTCATCCCTGCACTACGGCCAATGATATTCATTAGTATCACGACCACCAATTATCTATGCACTACGGGCCAATGATATTCGTGTTTTCATCAATGGTCATGATTATGCCAACAACTGTCCATCAATGCACTACGGGCCAATGAGAACTTTTACCACATCATTTGTAACATTACCGTCATGACTATACCGAACAATCCCTGGTCATAATCATACCAAGTCCATCTATGCACTACAGGCCACAAATGACTTTCAACATAATATAAACATGAGAATGATGACAATGACATAATAATTCAATAATACAAGTTCAAGAATTAAATTTTAAAGATTTATAAGTTAATTTATCCTGAACTCAAAAATGTCCAAATTGTCAACATGATACTTCTTTGTGGAGTAAAATTCAAGAATACTCAGAAGAATATTTCCATGAAAAGAAACTGGATGAATCGCAAATATCCAGGATATTCTACTAATTTCATGGAGTATAGAAGTCAAAACTTTAACCAACTGAGTATAATAGAATATGTGAACCTGCAAATGGATTTTCGCCTGGCATGCGGTAATCCACGTAGACAGATCATTTCTATAATTTAATAAGGAATGAATACAAAGGATCATTCACCATGCATGTGGTAATCCATATAGATAGGTTATTCCAACAAAATAATAAAGAATAGAATAAAAGAAGAATTCACCATGCATGCGATAGACCGCACAGGCAGGTTATTCCCAACAGAATAATAAAGAATGGAACCAGGTCATACGAAATCTGCACAGACAAGATATTCCAACAGAATAATAAAGAATAGAATAACAACAGAATTCACCAGGCATGCGATAGACCGCACAGACAGGTTATTCCAACAGAATAATAAATAATGGAAACAGGTCATGCGTAATACGCACAGACAGGATATTCCAACAGAATAATAAAGAATGGAATAATAGAAGAATTTCACCATGTATGCGGTACTTTGAATAGACAGATTATTCCAACATAATAATAAATAGTGGAACCAGGTCATGCGTAATACGCACAAACAGGATATTTCAACAGAATAATAAAGAATGGAATAACAGAAGAATTTCACCATGTATACGGTAATTCGCATAGACAGGTTATTCCAACATAATAATAAGGAATGGAATAACAATAGATCTCTTCATAAAAACGAAAGAAATAATACCCTTACCTTATAATAAAGTTGGATACTGGAATAGAGAGGTAGCAAACTTTTCTTCTTCTTTCTCTCTATAATAATTGCTCTATAGCTTTAGTGAATTGGTGAGAAATGAAGGAAGAATGAACTTCTATTTATAGGAAAATATAGTTTCGATAATTGCACATTTTGGGGCTCGAAATATTACAGTATAATACCTTCTTCTTTTCCTTAATTTTTAATTTAGTCCTACAAGTATTATCAAACTTGCACCACCCCCCCTAATAGTAAATCATGTGAATCAATAATAAATCATGTGACTCAATAGTTCTAAACATGTGAAAAAATTAATTATAGTATAGTACCTTCAACTATACCTCCATTTTTAACTTAGTCATGCAAGTATTATCAATCTTGCACCAACTCCCCTAATAGTAAATGAATGTGAATCAATAGTGCACACATATGAACAAATAGTTATAATCATGTGAATTAATAGCAATTAATTGCTCATTTACCTGATTAATTACCCGGTTGGTCAATATAACTTCCATACATCAATTACTATCTAAATAAATGTCGATTTCCACTAACACTAATAATCCCAACACAATGGAAATATTTTTCTCAATAATTTCATTTTTAAAATTTCAAAGTTTGACTTTTTCTAAAAAAGTCAACTGTTGACTTTTTTAACCAAAAAGTCAACCCCGACAAATTTTGTGTTTATAGTCTATTTCTACTAATTTCATCGTTTCGAACTCAAATATCACGTCCGCATCTCCAAATTCAACTCTGAACTCAAATTTGATTTTTTTAATAACATTCATCATTAATATTATAACTCACAATATTTAACAACCAGGTCGTTCCCAGGAAAGAGGGGCTTCCGATAAGGATTTCTCCCTATTGGCACGCAATTAGGTGACCAAACCTCTCTTTGACAGAACTTCTAGACATTGTCAATATTGCAAATAATTTTATGAATAACTTTGTCGTCTCAATTATTGATTTAGTAATATAACATATTGAAACAATAATTGAATAAAACTAAGTGACTTCTCACGTAAGCATCAATTGTAAAAACCCAAATTTTACGAATAAAGATTTAATTTTCTCAAAATATTTTTTTGAATATTATGGTGTGGATTTGAGATAATGTTATAATTATGGATAGTATTTATAAATTTTGCAAAGTATGCAAGTTGTTATATAATATTCGATTGGTAGGGGAATATTCGTACGACGACACAATCATTAATGAACCCCACAACGAAATTATTATCGGATTGAGAAAATGACAAAATTATTTTTATAAAAATAACGGCGGAAGTTTTACCATTACCTGTTGAAACACCCGATGTTAAAAGTACAGTAATATGCGTGGTTGCATAGTAGCACACGGTATTGATTACTGATGCTTACATGAGAAGTCACTCAATTTTGTTCAATTATTGCTACAGTAATTGTTGCATAGTATCTCACGTTATTTGATTCAATTATTGACAATATTTTATATATTATTAAATCAATAATTGAGATAACAAAGTTATTAATATTATTATTTGTAATATTAATGTTGTCTAGAAGTTCTGTCAAGGAGATGTTTGGTCACCTAATTGCGCGCCGATAGGGAGAAATTCTTATTGGAAAGTCCCCTCTTTCCTGGGAATGACCTGGTCGATTAATATTGTGAATTATAATAATGATGATAAATGTTGTTAAATATATTGAGGTATCTTTTTATGAAGTCGCGGAAGTTTATATATATATATATATATATTATATATATATATAAATTTTATTTTATTAGTATTATTAATGTAATAAAACATAAAAGCTTTTTATATAAAACAGAATACTTTTATAAAGTTATTTGTTTTATTAGACAATAATTAGAATATAATATATTTTATTATGCATAGTATTTGCATAGTAAAATCTTTTTATATAAAATAGAATACTTTTATAAAGTTAATTATTTTATTAGATTTTAAATAATATATATATATATATATATATATTGTATTTTATTGCATAGTATCCTTTCTATTTTCCTATATATAGGATGCTTAGTTAGAATTGAAATCACACCAGAAATTCAGAGAATTCTCTTCTATAATCTTGAGCGTATTTCTTTAGAGTTTAAGAAAGCTTTGAGCGTAGTGTAAGTTTTCTTCAAGTATATTCCCACCCTACCCGTCAGAGTACTCTTCTTTATAAGGTAAGAGATATTATTTGTTGTACTCGTAAGGGGTATTATTTCTTTCGTATTCATGAAAAGAACTTCTGTTATTCCATTTCCTTATTATTCTGTTGGAATAACCTGTATATGCGAAGTGCCGCATACATGGTGAAATTCTTCTGTTATTCTATTTCTTATTATTCTGTTGGAATAACCTGTTTATGCGAAGTACCGCATACAAGGTGAAATTCTTCTGTTATTCCATTCTTTATTATTCTGTTGGAATATCTTGTCTATGCGTATTACGCATGACCTGGTTCCATTATTTATTATTTTGTTGGAATAACCTGTCTGTGCGGTCTATCGCATGCATGGTGAATTTTGTTGTTATTCTATTATTTATTTTTCTATCATAATATCCTGTTTGTGCGTTTACGCATGACCTGGTTCCATTATTTATTATTTTATCGAAATATCCTGTCTATGCATTTACGCATGACCTGGTTCCATTATTTTTTATTTTGTTAGAATAACCTGTCTATGTGGATTACCACGTGCATGGTGAATGATCATTTGTATTCATTCCTTATTAAATTATAGAAATGATCTGTTTACGTGGATTATGATGAAAATCATAATAAAATCATTAGACTGATAAAAATCAAGAGTATATGTTGTATTAGTAAGTGTTATTATGAGTTATGTTGGTTATTATGTGAAAAAAATGAAATTTTCTTAGAAATCGCAAAGGGTTGATAATCAGATTTTGGTGAAAATGAAACATGAAATTCAATTGATCATATCTCCTATTATATTTTGAATTTTTGAGTGTGGTCAAGTTCTAGAGTTAGATCTATGAGTTTTCTAACTTATCTAAGTGGAATCACCGGAAAAGGTGTTGTAGATTTTCGTATGGACTGATTTTAGCAAAGGAGTCAAAAATCGCAAAGTACAAAAAAGCTACTGTCTAGAAATTTAAAAGGGCATTTTTGGCCACTTAATTTGTGAGAAAAATTCTGGCCTTTTGGGACATGGAAATATAGGATATAAAGTACCTCCTGTCCAAAAATGAGCTCATTCCGACTTAAAATGAGCAAGTTATGACTATTTCAATATTTATATTTTTCCGACGAAAAATGCTATAACTGGAGTTCTATAACTCAAATGACCATGAAATTTAAACTGGTAGCTCATGTTAACATGTGTAAGATCCTGCCAAGATTTGGGAATTTCTAGAGTTAAACTTGAGGTAGCTAATTTCTTAAGGAATTAATTAGAAATTAGTTTTTGAAAAATACTTGAGGGAGTTGAAAAATTATAAAAAAAATACTTGTTGTGTATGAAATATATGTATATATGTTTGGAAAAAGAATAGAAAAATAATAAGTTAATTTGGTAATTTTTCATGTAAATGGTTTAGTTACAAACATATGAGTTAAATATGTTATGTGAAGTTGAAGAATTGGTAAATAGGATTTTATGGATTGAAAATCCTATATAAGGTATATGCAGATTTTTGATGAATGATTTGATCATTGGTGATGAAATCCTATGAGTATGACATTTTGAATGATTAAATACAGTATTTGGTAAGGTGTAAATAATTAAATTAAATTGTTTATAAGTTTAAGAAGTGATTAAAATATTGTTATAATATTAACAATATTAGATTATGAGTTATTTATGTGATGGATAATATTTGGATAAATTTAATGTCTTTAATATTTATCCTTATTTTCGTTTGATTAATACTTATATTATTGTCATCATCCTCATGCTTATATTGTGATGAAAGTTATCTTTGACTTACGTGCAAAGATGGATTTGGTATGATTATGACCAGAGATTATTCGGTATAATCATGACCTGTAATATTATAAATGATGTGGTAAAAGTCCTCAGTGGCCTGTAGTGCATTGATGGACAGTTTTTGGTATGATTTTGACCAGGGATTATTCGGTATAGTCATGATCATTGATGATTTAATGAATATTCTTAGCCCGTAGTGCAAGGATGACTCGATGATGTGCTTTATTTATTAAGCTGAGTCTCAGTGATAAAAATTGATGAGAACATTTTAAATCATAGAAGATACTAGATATCATGCTTTACTTGACTCTTCTAATGGATTGCTTATTTCGTGCAGTTAAACTTGATGCCTATTGTATTTTTATCAATTTAACATTGTTGAAGGCTAAGTATAATTTATTATGCGTTTTTCTTACTGGGCTAGTTGAGCTCACCCTTTTCTTTCACTGTTCTCTTCAAGAAATGAGAATATAGCTGGGACTAGTCGGGGAATAGAGTGACGGTTCAGATGATAGTATTAGTAGTCCTTACTATGGCATGACATGCAATATATAATTGTACTGAGGACCTAAGATATGTGTGTCGTATTTTATACGTCACTTAATAATTGATTTTGGTGAACAACATTAGGGTGATGAGAACCCGACCTTGAAAGCATCAAAAGTGCACCACAGTAAAATGAAGAGAACATAAATCTTCTCGTGTCCCTTTGGACACTTGAAATATTTGTTGCTATACTTTATATGACATGTATTAATTTGAGTATGAATATTGTCGTATTATATACGTTACAATATTTGTATTAAAACTCAGAGTATATATGTCGTCGTATTTTGCACGACTATTGTATAATTAAGTTGTATTTAAATTTTGTAACATGTATCTGACGACTAAAGATGGGTTATGTATACCTATTTTGAGGGCGACACAATTGGTATCAAAGCTTAGGGATATGATCCCTGGCTGAGATGTGAGACAAGAACTAGGAGGGGAGAGACGGGGAATTCCTTCGCTAGTATGATCTACCTAAGTTTATTTGGTATTTAATTGCTCGGTCAGAGTATAGGAATAATATGTGATATGTTAATTAATCCTTGTTTTGTGGCAGTATTTGAAAATGGCATTCGAAAATATTGAGATAAGCAATGAAGCACATGAGACCATTAAGACACCTTTAATCACTAACCAGGTTAATGTGATGTCAGATGAAGAAGAAATTAGAGATATCTAAGTGGTGAGTGAAGAACTAATAGTTTCACCTGAGCTAGTTGCAGAGGTAGCAGCTGAGATTGAGGAAGAAGAGGAACCTGAGGAGAATTGGTTAGAAGAATTTTATGATCAAAATTTAGAATTACAAAATTGTATTCATGAGTTAGAAGAGCAGGCTGAAGAACGGCAGGCGGTCGTGGAGCAAAGAGATGTAACAATTCAAAATTGTGTTACCCGATGTGCGATGCTTGAACAGAAGCACTCTTTGGCAGAGTATAAGATATTAGAGTTGGAATCTGAGAATGTTATGATCAAAGTTCTGATGAAAGAAGAAGCAACTGAACGAATGAGAATAGATGATGCATGGGTAAAAGTCGCACGACGCGTAGATATTGTAGAAAAAGACTTCCGATCCAATAAGGCCAAAATAGATGAAATGGATTTTGCTTTTTGGACAACAATTGGGAGAATCCAACACCGAATTTGAAATTACCCTGTGTAGAGTGGTCAACCCCAATTCGATATGGATCGGAGAGTAATGATTTGAATCATGGATCAGGAATGTGACGAAGCAATTAAGGGTGGAATGTACTCTACATCAAAGTTAAGTCCAATTGGGATGTCCCAGACAAGTCAAAATCGTTAGTTTAAGAGAGAGCATTTTTTTGTGACGAGGAACCTGAACAAAGTTATCACGGGTAAGCTAATGATAAAATCTAGCGAAGTTTATACTTTATTGATACCGGTTCTACCCATTCCTTTATTTCTCCTTCTTACGCTCAACGTTTAAATTTGACTCTGGAGAAATTAGACTTTGATTTATCTATTGAAACTCTGTTTGGAGAAACCTTCGTTACATCCACTATTTATAAATCTTATTTAATTCAAATTGACACTTTCACGTTACCTGTCAATCTTATCTCTTTAAAAATACTTGCATTTGATGTAATTTTAGGAATCGATTGGTTAACTACTCATCAAGCCAAAATTGATTATTTTCGTAAGGTTGTTAGCTTTCATATTCCTAACCAACCAGTTATGCGAATTCAAGTAACTAAACCACTAAAGTCAACATTGTCATATCAAGCCATAAGTAAAAATCTCCGAGCCTTTCGCTGGTGACTTCCAGGTCTTGGAATACACCGAAGCCAGACTTTTTGTAGGCGACACCGTGAATGACGATGACAAGTTGATAGGTATCAATGTGACGTACTATCCAAGTCTTGGATGAGAGTCATAGTTTTTAAATGATATTTTTATTGTTAATAAATTTTCTGGACGTATTCTTGAAAACTTCTTAGCCTACCCCTAGAGCGTGAAATCGAATTTTGTATTGACCCCGGTATAAAACCCATTTCTAAAATCCTTAAGTATTTCTTCACCCAAAACGAACATACAATGCGCCAAAGACGATGGCTCAAGCTGTTGAAGGTTACGACCATTCAATACCATCATGGAAAAGCGAACGTGGTAGTTAACGTGTTGAGTAGAAGATCGTATGCGTTTACGAGTGCGAATATACGAACCTACGTGAAGATAACGAATATATGATTAGAACCGACTTTAGTCGATAATGTTAAAGCTGCTAAAGCTACAGACCCGGAGCTGATGAATACGAAGAAGAAGGTTCAAGAGGGAGTTATTTTAAAATCAAGAGTTGTTGAAGAAAGGAAATCTCAACCCTCGATTTAATTGGCCCATTTGAAATCCTCGATCGAGTAGGAACTGTGGCCTATAGACTCGTTTTACCGCCAAGTATGTCGAATGTTTATAATGTTTTTAACGTATCGATATTACGTAAATATGTGGATGACCCGAACCATATTATTAAATTAGAACTAGACGATATAGCAGAAGATTTAACGTATGAGGAGATACGTGTTAAAATCTTGGATAAAAAGGATCGTATTCAACACTCAAAGGTTATACCTCAAGAGTTAGAATTTGAAATGAAGTCAAGGTATCCTCACCTCTTCGGCATACTAGGTACGTACGTAAATTTCGAGGGCAAAATTTCATAAGGAGGGGAGATTGTAAAATCCCAAATTTTACGAATAAAGATTTAATTTTCTCAAAATATTTTTTTGAATATTATGGTGTGGATTTGAGATAATGTTATAGTTGTGGATAGTATTTATAAATTTTTCAAAGTATGTAAGTTGTTATATAATATTCGATTGGTCGGGGAATATTCGTTTTAACAGGGAATATTCATACGACGGCACAATCATTGGTGGACCCCACAACAGAATTATTGTCGGATTGAGAAAACGATAAAAATATTTTTATGAAAATAATGGCGAAAGTTTTACCATTAACTGTTGAAACACCCGATGTTAAAAGTACAGTAATGAGCGTGGTTGCATAGTGACAAACGATATTGATTATTGATGCTTGTGTGAGAAGTCACTCAGTTTTGTTCAATTATTGCTACAGTAATTGTTGCATAGTATCTCACGTTATTTGATTCAATTATTGTCGATATTTTATATATTATTAAATTAATAATTGAGATAACAAAGTTATTAATATTATTATTTGCAATATTAACGATGTCTAGAAGTTATGCAAACGAGAGGTTTGGTCACCTAATTACGCGTCAATAGGGTGAAATCCTTATTGGAAAGCCCTCTCTTTCCTGGGAACAACCTGGTCGATTAATATTGTGATTTATAATAATGATGATAAATGTTGTTAAATATATTGAGGTGTTTTTTTATGAAGTCGCGGAAGTTTATATATATATATATATATAAAAAAAAAAATTTATTAGTATTATTAATGTAATAAAACAGAAAAGCTTTTTATATAAAACAAAATACTTTATAAAGTTATTTGTTTTATTAGACAATAATTAGAATATAATATATTTTATTATGCATAGTGTTTTGCATAGTAAAATCTTTTTATATAAAATATAATACTTTTATAAAGTTATTTATTTTATTAGACAATAATTAGAATATAATATATTTTATTATGCATAGTTTTTTGCATAGTAAAATCTTTTTATATAAAATATAATACTTTTATAAAGTTATTTATTTTATTAGACAATAATTAGAATATAATATATTTTATTATGCATAGCGTTTGCATAGTACCTGCATAGTAAAATCTTTTTATATAAAACAGAATACATTTATAAAGTTAATTATTTTATTAGATTTTAAATAAAATATATAAATATATATATATATATATATATATATATATATATATATATTGTATTTTATTGCATAGTATCCTTTCTATTTTCCTATAAATAGGATGCTTAGTTAGAATTGAAATCACACCAGAAATTCAGAGAATTCTCTTCTATAATCTTGAGCGTATTTCTTTAAAATTTAAGAAAGCTTTGAGCGTAGTGCAAGTTTTCTTCAAGTATATCCCCGTCCTACCTGTCAGAGTACTCTTCTTTATAAGGTAAGGGATATTATTTGTTGTACTCGTAAGGGGTATTATTTCTTTCGTATTTATGAAGAGAACTTCTGTTATTCCATTTCATTATTATTCTGTTGGAATAACTTGTATATGCGAAGTACCGCATACATGGTGAAATTCTTTTGTTATTCCATTCCTTATTATTCTGTTGGAATAACCTGTATATGCGAAGTACCGCATACATGGTGAAATTCTTCTGTTATTCTATTCTTTATTATTCTGTTGGAATATCTTGTCTATGCGTATTACGCATGACCTGGTTCCATTATTTATTATTTTGTTGGAATGACCTGTATGTGATGTCTATCGCATGCATGGTGAATTCTATTGTTATTCCATTATTTATTATTCTGTCGGAATATCTTGTCTGTGTGTTTACGCATGACCTGGTTCCATTATTTATTATCCTGTCAGAATATCCTGTCTGTGCGTTTACGCATGACCTAGTTCCATTATTTATTATTCTGTTAGAATAACCTATCTATGTGGATTACCACATGCATGGTGAATGATCTTTTGTATTCATTCCTTATTAAATTGTGAAAATGATCTGTTTACGTGGATTATGATGAAAGTTATAATAAAAGCATTGGATTGATGAAAATTATGGGTATATGTAGTATTAGTAAGTGTTATGATGAGTTATGTTGGTTATTATGTGAAAAAATGAAATTTTCTTAGAAGAATAATGCTAGAGATACAAACTATTCTACAAATATTTTACAAACTGCTGATGTGGTATACTCTACCTCAGCTTTTTATGTGGGGTCAAAGACTACATTGAAGCAATTTGTTGATTAATATACTGAAGTGGAATATGCCACATCAGCAGTTTGTAAAATATTTGTAGAATAGTTTGTGTCTGTAGGATTACTCTTCTTAGAAATCGCAAAGGGTTGATAATCAGATTTTGGTGAAAATGGAACATGAAATTCAATTGACCATATTTCTTTTTATATTTTGAATTTTTGAGTGCGGTCAAGTTCTAGAGTTAGATCTATGAGTTTTATAACTTATCCAAGTGGAATCACAGGAAAAGGCGTTGTAGATTTTCGTATGGACTGATTTTAGCAAAGGAGTCAAAAACTGCAAAGTACAAAAAAGCTACTGCCCAGAAATTTAAAAGGGCATTTTTGGCTACTTAATTCTTGAGAAAAATTCTGAACTTTTGGGACATGAAAATATAGGGTATAAAGTACCTCCTGTCCAAAAATGAGCTCATTTAGACTTAAAATGAGCAAGTTATGACTATTTTAATATTTATATTTTTTCGACAAAAAATGCTATAACCGGAGTTCTATAACTCCGATGATCATGAAATTTAAACTGGAAGCTCACGTTAACATGTGTAAGATCCTGCCAAGATGTGGGAATTTCTGGAGTTAAACTTGAGCTAGCTAATTTCTTTAGGAATTAATTAGAAATTTATTTTTGAAAAATACTTAAGGGAAATAAAAAATTATAAAAAAATACTTGTTGTGTATGAAATATATGTATATATGTATGGACAAAGGATAGAAAAATAATAAGTTGATTTGGTAATTTTTCATGTAAATGGTTTAGTTACAAACATATGAGTTAAATATGTTATGTGAAGTTGAAGAATTGGTAAATAGGATTTTAGGGCTTGAAAATCCTATATAAGGTATATGTAAATTTTTGATGAATGATTTGATCATTGGTGATGAAATCCTATGAGTATGACATTTTTGAATGATTAAATGCAGTATTTGGTAAGGTGTAAATAATTAAATTAAATTGTTTATAAATTTAAGAAGTGATTAAAATATTGTTATAATATTAACAATATTAGATTATGAGTTATTTATCTGATGGATAATATTTAGATAAATTTAAAGTCTTTAATATTTATCCTTATTTTCGTTTGATTAATACTTATATTATTGTCATCATCCTCATGCTTATATTGTGATGAAAGTTATCTTTGGCTTACGTGCAGAGATGGACTTGGTATGATTATGACCAGAGATTATTCGGTATAATCATAACCTGTAATATTATAAATGATGTGGTAAAAGTCCTCAGTGGCCTGTAGTGCATTGATGGACAGTTTTTGGTATGATTATGACCAGGGATTATTCGGTATAGTCATGACCATTGATGATTTAATGAATATCCTTAGCCCGTAGTGCAGGGATAACTCGATGATGTGGTTTATTTATTAAGCTGAGTCTAAGTGATAAAAATTGATGAGAACATTTTAAATCATAGAAGATAGTAGATATCATGCTTTACTTGAGCAAGTTATGACCATTTCAATATTTAGATTTTTCTGACGAAAAAATGCTATAACCGGAGTTCTATAACTCCGATGACCATGAAATTTAAACTGGAAGCTCACGTTAACATGTGTAAGATCCTACCAAGATTTGGGAATTTCTGGAGTTAAACTTGAGGTAGCTAATTTCTTAAGAAATTAATTAGAAATTGATTTTTGAAAAATACTTAAGGGAGTTGAAAAATTATAAAAAAATACTTGTTGTGTATGAAATATATGTATATATGTTTGGACAAAGGATAGAAAAATAATAAGTTGATTTGGTAATTTTCATGAAAATGGTTTAGTTACAAACATATTAGTTAAATATGTTATGTGAAGTTGAAGAATTGGTAAATAGTATTTTAGGGCTTGAAAATCCTATATAAGGTATATTCAGATTTTTGATGAGTGATTTGATCATTGGTGATGAAATCTTTTGAGTATGGCATTTTTAAATGATTAAATGCATTATTTGGTAAGGTGTAAACAATTAAATTAAATTTTTTATAAGTTTAAGAAGTGATTAAAATATTGCTATAATGGTAACAATATTAGATTATGAGTTATTTAACTGATGAATAATATTTGAATAAATTTAAAGTCTTTAATATTTATCCTTATTTTTGTTTGATTAATGTTTATATTATTGTCATCATCCTCATGCTTATATTGTGATGAAAGTCATCTTTGACTTACGTGCAGAGATGGACTTGGTATGATTATGACCAGGGATTATTTGATATAATCATGACTTGTAATGTTATAAATAATGTGGTAAAAGTCCTCAGTGGCCTGTAGTGCATTGATGGACAGTTTTTGGTATGATTATGACTAGGAATTATTTGGTATAGTCATGACCATTGATGATTTAATGAATATCCTTGGCCCGTAGTGCAAGGATGACTCGATGATGTGGTTTATTTATTAAGCTGAGTCTCAGCGATAAAAATTGATGAGAACATTTTAAATCATAGAAGATAGTAGATATCATGTTTTACTTGACTCTTCTAATGGATTGCTTATTCCGCTGCAGTTAAACTTGATGTCTATTGTATTTTTATCAGTTTAATATTGTTGAAGGCTAAGTATAATTTATTATGCATTATCTTAGTCATAACATTTTTTACTGGGCTAGTTAAGCTCACCCCTTTCTTTCACTGTTCTCTTCAGGAAATGAGAATATAGCTGGAACTAGTCGGGAAATAGAGTGACGGTCCAGATGATAACATTAGTAGTCCTTACTATGGTATGACATGCAATATATAATTGTATTGAGAACCTAAGATGTGTGTGTCATTTTTTATATGTCACTTAATAATTAATTTTGGTGAACAACATTATGGTGATGAGAACCCGACCCTGAAAGCGTCAAAAGTGCACCACAGTAAAATGAAGAGGACAAAAATCTTTTCGTGTTCTTTTGGAGACTTGAAATATTTGATGTTGTACTTTATAGGGCATGTATTAATTTGAGTATAAATATTGTCGTATTATATACGCTACAATATGTGTATTAAAACTCACAGTATATATGTCGTCGTATTTTGCACGACTGTTGTATAATTAAGTTGTATTTAAATTTTGTACCATATATCTGGCGACTCAAGATGGGTGATGTATACCTATTTTGGGGGCATCACATCAATAATCAAAGATGCTGTATAATACCGTGTACTACCATACAACCACGCGTATTACTATACTTTTATCGCCAATTATTTTATGACAACTTGCCTACTTTGAAAAATTTTCAAATATCACCTTTAACTTTAATATTTTATCAATTTAACCATTTACTAAATAGAATAATTATAATAAAATTGAATACCTTCATTTCATAAAATTCGGGGTCTCACAGTCTTTTCTAACTCATTTGCACTAAGGTGCAATTCTGCATCAAGTGCTCAAGCCAAATAGTTGTCTCCAGAGATTTTCAAAATAAAAAAATCTATTTTTGCCAAGTTTGCCATCTATTTTGGGTTAAAACATAATTATTATTTATTAAAACAATAAATAATTGCATGTATGATATATATAAAAAATAAACTAAATCACGACTTCAAGTGGTGATAAAGTACAAGTATAAATAATACAAATATTCTTATATTTATGTTATTAGCATATTATTTTAGTAAAAAAAATATGTAATCGTTAATGTATATATATAATTACAATATATATATATACATACAAAACTGCAAATGGATCTTCACCCGACATGCGGTAGTTCGCATAGACAGATTATTCCAACAGAATAATAAAGAATGGAATAACAGAAGAATTTCACCATGCATGCAGTAGTCCGCGTATACAAGTTATTCCAACAATTTAATAAGAAATGAATACAAAGGATATTCACCAGGTATGCGGTATTTCGCATATACAGGTTATTCCCAACAAAATAATAAAGAATAGAACCAGATCATGTGTAATCCGCACAGACAGGATATTCCAACAGAATAATAAAGAATGGAACCAAGTTATGCGTAATCCGCACAGACAGGATATTTTAATAGAATAATAAAGAATGGAATAACAACAGAATTCACCAGGCATGCGATAGACCGCACAGACAGGTGTAAAAAAAAGGTTCCCACCAAGTCTTGTAAGATCAACAAGAATAGATGGTACCATTATAAATAACAGAATTTAATGGCAATTATAAGAATAAAATTATATTATTGGTGATATAGCCAAACCGATAATATAATAATAAAT
Organism: Panax japonicus; assembly: GCA_020205505.1. Taxonomy (NCBI): domain Eukaryota; kingdom Viridiplantae; phylum Streptophyta; class Magnoliopsida; order Apiales; family Araliaceae; genus Panax; species Panax japonicus. The sequence goes on from CM035099.1 coordinate 10,391,808, forward strand.
TGCAAGAATTAAATTTTACCGTCTCAGTTGGTTAGAGCTTCGTGTTAATAACGTGTTATAAAACTTTAGCGAAGTGTATAAGATACTCTTATAATTGCTGCATAAATTTAGAGAGAATAAGCAAGAGAAAAGAGAGAAATTCTTCAGGGGATTCTTATTCATTTTCATTCAGCACTTCTCTCCTTTTATAGGCAATGTAAAGAGGAGTCACGGGAGGAGGAGAGGATTCACGGGAGGAAGAGAAAGAAGAAAAAGCAGCAAACTAGCACCAGTTCCCTCCTTAGGAGGGAATCCATGTTTATAATAATTTAGACATTTTTTATTAGACAAAAATCTTTATAATTCATTGAATGGTTCTTTGGCATTATAAATGGTCGATAAGATTATTGATGTTAAGACTGTTAATGAACCGAGTTGAGTATTGAGTTATTCAGATTTGGTTCATAAAATTTATCGAGTATAAAATAAGGTTTGATTGAGATTTGTTTAGCTACCGAGTAGAGTACGATCTCGAATCGAGTCCGAACAGTTTGAATTTTTTGAATAAATATGATCTGAGTATTAATACGAGGAATTTATCGAACCTTAAAATTTGCTCATATTTGAATCATTTATATTTCGAAATGAACTTTTTATCGAGCGAATACGAATCAAACCCAAATTGTTTGCTCATTTTATAACTTTAATTTATGTAAGTGCACTACTTATACCGCTAAAATAATAAATTGTTTAAAAAATTAATAATTAAAAAGTAAATATAAATATATCACTAAATTGTAACGGTATAATCTCTTACTCCATCCGTCCAATGATAAAAGTTCTTATTACTATTTTTGGTAGTTCCATGTTAAATGTCTACTTTCCTTTAATAACTAAACTTTTACACATTTTTTTCTATTATATCCGTAACATTAAATATCTCATACTTTCCTTATTCTAATTCTCTCCCCATAATTAATGACATATTATTATGGGCAATTCTGTCATTTTATTCCTCTTCTTAATATGCGTAAAAAATCCACCAAGACTTTTATCCTGGGACAGATGGAGTATTATAAAGGGAGAACAATTTATAAAGGGAGAACAATCCGTGGCACAAATTTTTTCATCAAGTTTGGCTTTATTATAATTTTTATTATTTTTAAATTTTTTATTTTACCCACAAAATTGATCAAATTCTTATTACTCATATTTAAGGCTGTAAAATGAGTAAACAGTTTGTACTTGATTCGTACTTGTTCGACTAAAAGTTCGATTCGAGCTCGACTTGAAATATAAATGAGTCAAATATGAGCACATTTTAAAGTTCGATAAATCACTCGAACCTTGTCAAACTATAATTTTCTATTGATACTTGGATCATATTCGTTGGAAAAGTTCAAATTGCTCAGACTCGACTCGGTAGCTAAATGAGTCTCAATCAAACATTATTTATCTCGATAAATTTTGTGAACTAAATCTGAGTAACTCAATACTCGGATCGATTCAAACGAACCCTTACTCATGTTCTTAAGGTAATTGAACACTCAACGTGTGTTGTGTGCATCACTTTGACTAATTATTATTATCCGTTCTAAAATTAGAGACAATTTGATTTTTGAAGTCAAACAACGGTAAATTAAACTCAAATTGATATGAGTTTATTTAATTTTAGTTGATATATTTATTATAATTGTATAGTACATAACAAAAACTATTAATGATAAAAATTAAATTTTTTAAATTTTTATGAGGTATATCGATTTTAACATAAAAATTTAATATGATATCATTGAATTCAAAATCCAAATTATATTTTTAATTTTAGAAGGAGGGGAGGGAGGATTATGATATTATAAATGGCCAACTGGATAGATGGATCATTCAAAAAACTGTTTATAATGGAGAGAAGTGGGAACGAATCGACCCCATGAGCATGAAATGCATATCCTCTCATTTTCTCTCTCCTAAAATTTCCATTTATACCCTTTAAATTTTCTTTTATGGCCTGATTCACGAGCGAAACAGAAAGCGTCGGCAGCTTTTGTTGGATTCTTGCGACAAAGTCCACACCAGGCACCAACAAAAAACAAGGCACTGTTATTAAGCATATAAGTACCCATGTCCATCCCCTTCTAGTTTTTCTACGGACTGCGCAGGATAAGCAGAGAATGGTTGGAATCTAGACGCTGTCTTTAAGAACTCTGTCTGTCACGGTCAACGTTTGGAAAGCCATGGCGGCGCACGTTAGCAGTGGGGAAATGAAGGTGAAGGTGTTGAATTGCTTAGTGGTTTTCTTGGTTTTTGTTCAGAGCTGTTGTGGTGGCAGAATTTCTGTCAAGAAGAAGATTGAGGTTCAGAATCACTTGAATCGTTTGAATAAAGCTCCCCTCAACTCCATCAAGGTTAAACTCAATTACCCTTTTCTCATCTCCTCCCCCCTTCTCTCTCTCTCTATATATTGGGTTGTTGATTGTGTAATAATGGTGATTGTCCCAAAAACAGAGCCAAGATGGTGATATAATTGACTGTGTTCATATCTCTCACCAACCTGCTTTTGATCATCCTCTCCTCCAAAACCATACAATTCAGGTATATCTCCAACTTCTTTGTGTTTATAACTATTACATCCCTCCTAAAAGAACATCATGCTAGTTCACTTCATGATCAATATAGTGCTAACACGGTGCATGAAATGAACTTAACATGAAATTCACTTCATACTATCATATATATTTTTAAAATGACGACTTTTGAAAAATATATTAACCCAATATTTAATAGAATGCAGTAGTAGGGCATAATAGTATTCAATTTATTATTGACAATTTTAATTAGGATTTTGATTTTGTTGTTGTTTGACAGTTGAGGCCAAATTATCATCCGGAAGGGCTATTCGACGAGGAAAAAGTGAGTTCCCCTAAGAAATCCTCAGAGCCAATTAAGCAACTATGGCAATTGAGTGGGGGGTGTCCTCAAGGAACAATTCCTATAAGAAGAACAAAGAAGGAGGATGTTCTAAGAGCAAGCTCTGTCAAGAATTATGGTAAAAAGAAGAACCCTAACATCCCTCGCCCAAATTCAGTTGAACCTGACCTCACCACTCCAAATGGTCACCAGGTACTACCATTATTTTAAATGTATATCTAATCGTCACATTTAATTTTTTTTAGAGTCAACTAAAATTAAATAGAAATCAAATTGTATCTCTAATTTGAAACGAGAACGATGGGAGTCTGCCACACGTTTAAACATAATTAAATTGATAATTTATTATTATTATAAAAGTTTATTTCCCGAACTTAATAAAAAAGTTAAATAGGTCTCTCATTATTTGACAGAAGTATTAGATGTTATGTCATTCAAATACTATATCAATTGCAAAGAAAATTTAGTAGGAAAAGAACTCCAAATGCAGCTTTTAGTTTCACCAAAATCATATAAATCGTTGAACACAGGCATTAGGCCATTACCAAATGTTAAAACTGTTTAGACAGTAAAGTTATCACATTAAAATTTTATGCTCCCCCTCTCTGTTTTTTCTTCTATTATACCTCTAGTGAATTTTCTTTTTTTTTTTTTTTTGGAGTTTTTTTAGCATGCAATTGCTTACGTTGAAGACGACAAGTTCTATGGAGCAAAGGCAGTTATGAATGTTTGGGAACCAAAAATCCAGCAGTCAAATGAATTTAGCCTATCTCAGATATGGGTCTTGGCAGGATCTTTTGATGGAGATCTCAATAGTATTGAAGCTGGTTGGCAGGTAAAATCCATACTAGTATAATGAACCCTTTTTAAAGTTTTTTTTTCCTTCAAATTATTATTACTCTCATATAAATTTACATATGATTGTTCTTGATGATGTTCTGATTTCAAATGATTTATTTTTTCAATTGACAAAAACAGGTCAGTCCTGACTTGTATGGGGACAATAACACCAGACTCTTCACATACTGGACTGTAATGTTACCAGTCTACATCTTTTGAGATGGTTTTATAGTTGCAACCATATAATCGTTCCGTTCCAAAATGAGAGACCATTCTTTGAAATATAACTTTTCATGGATGACACATTTAGAACATCGTATCAACTTGTAGTGCTCGTTTTATTTGGGGCTTTTGGAGCGACTCCAAGCGTCTTGTTTGTCTAAACGCATTTGTTCCAAACACAATTTTTTTTTAATACTCTGAAACGCAACTTTTAAGTCTCAAACTCGCCCATCATTTTCGAAGACAGAAAATGCAGAAAAAGAAAATGAGACTCTCATTTTGGGACATACGGAGTACTACTATACTAGCATATGATAATGGTGCCATGGTGTCTGATTAATTATAATAATGACAGAGCGACGCATATGAAGCCACAGGATGCTACAATTTGCTATGCTCAGGGTTTATTCAAATCAACAATCGAATAGCTATGGGGGCCAGCATTTTCCCAGTTTCTAACTATCATGGTCCTCAATATGATATCAGTATACTTCTTTGGAAGGTAACTTTTGACTACTCACTATTACTATTACTGTTTCTCTAAATTGTTAAAAAAGATGTATAGCATTTGGATGTCCCTTAATAATGCATTTTGTCTTCTTAATTTAATTGATTGAGCTGTCGCCATTAATGAGATGACCTTCTATGTTAATTACTAATTATGTGGTACAACTAATCAACCTTATCTATAGCACAAATAAAATAAACATAGTTTTCTGGCATATTGGTCTTTGTTAAGTTGCGAATATTAAAAATAATAATACTAATTAGTGCAATTTTAGAGACATCCAAACTTGACCTAAAGAAAATTGTTGTCATATGAATGAATACTGACATTCATTCCACCAAAAAAATTAAAAATAAATGTCACAAATATATACAAGGGGCTGAAAGGAAGATGCTGAAATTATCTGACATGCGAAATTGTCGGACATTTGTTCTGTGTATGACATGCGAAATTATCATTTTTCTTACCTTTATTTATGTTTGTAGATTTGTTTATTACTTCCTATGTCCCACAAAGTTTGTCACCCTAAGTTTATATTTTGTCGAAAAATGATAATCTTTTAAAGTGGAACGATTGCTTGTGTGCCACCATCTTATGTGTAGGAAAAAAGAGAGGCACAACTGATAATGTTAGAACAATAATTATGTTATCAGATAAGTGTACGTCACTGATAGTTTTAAGTGTCCCTGAAACAAAGTAAAAATATTTGCTCTGACAATATAAATATTGCTATAATATTATCAACAATCAAGAAAATTTGTATTTCCTAACCTGCCTGCGTAAAAGTGACATTCTTTATGAGACAGAAAGAACATCATTTAGTTCAAAGCATATTTTGATTATTTATATTGGGTTTGTGTTAATTTTGGCAGGATCCTAGTGAGGGTAACTGGTGGATGCAATTTGGGACAAAGAATGAGGTGATAGGTTACTGGCCATCCTTTTTATTTTCAAACCTAGCAGACAGTGCTACATTAATTGAATGGGGAGGTGAAGTTGTGAACTCACAATCAGATGGGCAGCACACGACCACCCAAATGGGCAGTGGCCATTTTCCTGATGAAGGCTTTGGTAAATCTAGTTACTTCAAAAACCTTCAAATAGTTGATAATTCCAACCATCTTAGGCCTGCTAAAGATGTCAAGACTTTCACTGAGCAGTCTAATTGCTATGATGTCCAAACTGGTAAAAATGGTGAATGGGGCAACTTCTTTTACTATGGTGGACCGGGTCGAAACCCGAATTGTCCATGACCAAATTCTGTATGGATCCTTGTGTTTGTAAAATTTGATTTAGTACCCATTTATTTTGGGGTAGGATAAAATAGTTGAATGTGAAGATTGTGTCTCTCTGAATGTAGTCTGTTTCGCTAGCAGATTCTCTGTTTTCGAATTCGAAATGGGGGAATCATTAGCTATGGAGGATTTTAGAACTGATAGGATGATCGAGTCTTGAAGAAACTTCGAGCCGGAAATGTCCAAATTTGCTGGAGAAAAACCCACAATAATTAGGATTGTTTGTTGTTCTTTGTATAAATATTTATTAGTAACTTGTTTTTGAGATGGTTGATTATTAATGTATGTTCAAATTCCTTCCAAGTTGGATGTTGAAAGCATGAATAAAACGACATTGTTTTGAGAATTTTAATTAATAGTCGCTTGAAATTTAAGTTAAATGCTTAATCAATTCATTTATTTAAGGAATAATTGTTTAGTCTAATTTGAAAAGAAGTTGATATTAACCTAATAAATATTAGGGGACATGAAATTATTTAATTTTAGACAAATATACTCTTTACAATTAATGTTGTTGTTTCCCACTTATTTTAACGACAATGACACATTAACTAAAACAAAATAACAGACTACTCCGTCGTTATAATAATTACACAATTTTGATATCATAATGGAACATTTATAGGTACATACTAGTACCTAACGAATAAGTTAATGATGATATTTCTTGAGCAAAATAGTTGGCATTCATGTGAAGTTCACAAATTTGGCTCTATTGAAAGATATTTTCTAAGGGACAAAATATCATAACAAGTTAACAACCCTAGACCATAGGCCACATCACAAATCAGCCAAACAAACCAAAGTTATCAGCTGTGTCTCATACTCATCCACAACCCTAATCATGTGCGACTTCGAGTCGGTTAATAAATTTCACATGTAAGAAATCGAACCACTTGAACTCATGTTAGAAATCGAACTACTCAAACTTCTCGAACCGAGCTGAATCCGAATTGTTTGCAAACACAGACGAACTGAATTACATGGTTTGCGAATATATTCGATCGATCAATCGAACGTAAAATCATGTGCGAACTCAACTCGAAAAGACATTAAACTTGAATTTGAACCAAATTCGAACCGAACCAAACCGGTTCAGGAACGTTTCAATTCGTGGCAAAGTCCACTCAAGCTGCAATTAGGGCTCAGAATTCAAATTTACTGCTCTATTTTCTGTTTTATCTTCTGTTCCTTCTTATACGTTAAGTATAAAATAATTTTTACTCCTCCTTCCCAAAAAAAATAAGTAAAATATAATTTATACACATATTAAAAAAGTAAAAATATAAAAAGAGAATTAAAAATTTTCAAATTTAGCTTTAATGGCCACACAAAATTATATAAAGTAATAAGTACTTTTATTTTTTATACTAATCCTCACTAAATAACATATTTACCTTTCACTTTATGTATTTTTTTAATCTTTTGTGGTTAAAAAAATTGTATCTTACTCATCCTTTTGAGCATGGAGGGAGTAATAATTAAATACTTTTATCCTAAAATAGAGAAAATATATAATAATAATAATAATAATAATAATAATAATAATAATAATAATAATAATAATAATAATAATAATAATCATATACATGCAACAATTAATAATATACCATGAGACAAGAAATGAGATAAAAAAATTTACTTAATCCGTGCCACGTGTAAAACTAATTAAACCCTTTTAATGTCCAATGAATCCTATGCTAAACTCCAAATCAATTAAAGATAAATTAATTAACTCTATTGTCATATTCTCTATCCCATCTCATGTCACTTTAAAAATGGAAAAGAATAAATTGATAACAATACATGAAATTATATAGGAATAGGAGTATGAAATGAGACCACGAGTTTGGGATAGTAATTCTGAATTCAACTAAATGAAAACTAGAATCTAATGATTAAGAACACCAAGATTAAGAAGAAATTAAAGTTAAAAGGTTAATTAATGGATAATGTTACGAGTTTTAAATTTTGATCTCAAATAATGTGACATTACATATTTAAATAATACCCCCCTCGTCCCTTAATATGAGTCTTTTTAGAATTGTACACAAATATTAAAAAAATGATTTTATATCATTAAATATATATCAATTGTCTATATTTTTCTTGTATTAGAAAAAGAATGTTATTTATTGGACAAAAAAATAGTGAAAGAACCAAAATTATATTTAATACTTGGGATAATATTGAAAACTAAGTAATTAATACTTACTTGAAATTTTCAAATAATTTATATATTAAGGTACAAAAATACTTTTCTAAAGCTACTTATATTAAGGGACATAATGAGTACTTTATAACATAATCAAGGCAAAATGACTCATTTGGCCACTACACTCATGGTTTGGTTCATTTTAGTACGACAAAACTAATGAATTGATCATTATAGTTGGTAAGTTTTACTGATTACACCATCGAATTTTTAATTTTTCAAATTATCATATTAAATTAATTATTATTTTAAAATTGTACCACTCTGTTAAAAAAAACTAAACATGCGTTAATTTTTATCTAACGTGGCTCTTGAAAAGATATACAAAAATAAAAAAAAAATTACTTATGTTGCAAAAAAATAATAAAAAACTTGAAAATGCTAGTGGGTCCCAATGTTCAGCTCCAGACAAGCTCATAAGGGGTTGTCCTCCCCAACAAAATCGACGCGCCAGTCGCCGGAAGGAGATTGGAAATTGTCGACCACCGCCAAAATAGGAATAACAAACTCCTGACCCAAAAAATGGATGGATCGGCACCCAACACCAGATCAGATCGATAAAACGAGTCGAGGAAAAGCATATCTAAATGCATCTACATCAGATCAAACTCAAATCATCCGAAATCTAAAAATAAGCATCCCCACATCAATTATATGAATCTACGAAAAAATCGCAGCAACACCAAACTGATTTTGAAAAATGAATAAAGCAACCAACATAAAAAAATCAGCAAAATAACCGTCATAAAATCAACATGGATAATCACCAAATTGATTTGCCTCTAACCACTCTGCATCACTTGTTCGGAGTTAGATTGACATTAAATCGAGTAGAATGGATGAACTATTTCTTGAAAAATGAAGAAAAAATTGTTGTACTTGATTGGTTTAAGGGTTTGAGGTCTTAATGATTTTTCAAAAGTTAAAACCTCAAAACCTTATCATCTTCAACCTCTAGCCGGGTCAACCCGACCCACTAACCAGTTAAACGGACTGTCAACAAAAAATAATAATAAAACATATTCATCTTCAACCTCTAATTGGGAAAAAGGGAGATATATCACCCAATTTTTGGCTTATATACCATGTGAATTAAGAGCTCTTAAACAACTTTGACATTAATTTACCTAACCCATATCTAGTGGTGCACAAAAAGCCCGTGGCCTGTAGCCCGGCCTTGATCCGACCTGAGCCCGGCCTGGTCAAACTTAGGCCTGGTCAAAGCCCGGGCCAAGCCGGCCTGGCCTAGAAGGCTGTTAAAAGGCCTCCAATTTTTATAGAAAACCTGGCCTGGCCTGGCCTGGCCCAACCAAAAGCCCGGCCTGGACCGGCCTGTGGCCTTACTCCGGCCTGGTCTAAACTAACAAGGTTGGTTTGTTAGCCCATAATCCCAACTAAGTAATTGTTCAAGGGAGGTTGCATATCATTTTTATTGTTAAAGGTCTAACATACATTTTGTGGGTAGGCGATGTGGGAACAAAAGCCACATGACCAACTGACTAAGGCACAACTTCGCACCTCCTTAACTACTCTCTGCTCAAAGAAATGGACTGCTCAACCTAATAGTACGAAATCCTCTCCTATCATATCGACACAAACTTGTATGATGAAAAAAAATGAATTTAATCAGCCACAAAAGCCACATGACCAACTGAATTATCGTTATTGTTAAGAGGAACACAATGAGTGCATTTGCACTTCATTTCTGCCGTTGATAAAACTCACACCCATGCTTTTGAAAAAATTCTATGAAGTCTTCACTGAAAAAGACAAAAACTACAAATCTAGAATTTATAATTTCACCCTCCATGAATGCCACTTCAGCTTCAACTGGAACAATAACGGAGGACTACCCAAAATCCCATGGGACAGTCTCGGATCAAAGACATCAAAGTGCACATATTGAATGCTTAAGGCCATTAATGGGTATTTATCAGAAAGGGATGAAAGGAAGGAGTCCTTTAAACATGGCACATATTGAATGCTTAAGGCCATTAATCATGAAACTTTACAAGTTAGAAGGAGTCCCACATCTGATATGAAGTGTTGGAAGTCCAAGTCCCACATCTGTCTAACTGTGATATTTTATCCTCTTTTTGTTTTATAAATAGGGGAGAGATTAGGTAACAAATTTTGTAGTAAAACTTGGCTGTCAAATTTAAATACCAAGATTGCACCTGCCTTGGGCCTGGCCCGGCCCGGCCTACAGGCTTGAGCAGACCACAAATTTTGCTTGATTATCTGGCCTGGCCTGGTCTTTTTTTATTTGAGCCTGGCCCGGCCTGACCTGGTCAATGGTCAAAGCCTGGCAGGCCTAGATCAGGCCAGGTCAGGCAGCCTGTTTGTGCAACTCTACCCATATCTATAAGATCGAAGGGAAGTGATCGATAACAGATCCGACTCTCATTGAAGTTCCGAGTAGGAATATATACACACACCTTCAATTTGTCATGAAAACTAACAATATCAATAATCTTTGAACCCTGGGTATTTGAGAAGGATGAAGATGATAAGAGAGAGAAAGAAAAAGTAACAAAAACCACGTCCTTTCTATTTTCTTTTTCCTTTTCTGTGTTTCCATTCACGTAGGAAAAATTCTTAAAACAATTTGACAGTCGTTAGTCAATTTAACAAAATGATTTAATTTAATATTTTTAATTAGTTTAATGTGGTAATTTAAATAATTAAAAGTTCGATGATGTTATCTGTAAAATATACCAACTACAATGGTTGTAGATACTCGAAATTTCGTTTTTCTGTCACTAACTATGCAAGAGGGAAAAAACGTCCTTTTCACACTCTAGAGATAACCTTAGAGGACCACAACATCAAATCTAACCATGGAGACATCCCCTTGGAGCATCAAATCAACCTTGGAGATCAACTCTAAGAAAAAGAAAAGTTGGCAGCAATCAAACCCTGGATAAAACCCCGAAGGATAGCCAAAAGCCCCGTCAACCTTGGAGACAATCCCTTGAAGAGCAAAACGGTCATTTTGACAAGTCAACTTCAAAAAACCTAATACAGCTACAAATAGGGTCACAAAGAGCCATTGTAACACTTTCGAGTGTAAACTACGCAAAAAAGCTCAACGGACTACATGCGAAGACCTGAAGATGACATTTCGATCATGGACCCATCTTTTCGGATTCAGAAAAAGGGCAAGCCCTATGTCATTGCGTAGCTCTTGGAATTTTTTTTCCAGAATGGTATAACACGCCTCCATCGGACTTCCGGATAGAAAGTTATGAAGGTTCGAGCAGACAACGCGTTGGCCTGAGTGCATGTACTTCGAGAAAACGGGACGCACGGGGCCTGGGCCCACCCGGGCAGCCGCGGGTAAACCTGCGGCTATTTTGGTCTATAAATAAGACCCTCCATCAGCCATAAAAAAAGAGAAAAAAGAGAGAAAGATAGAAGACTATATCCATTTCAGCTTTTAACCCCTCTTATAGTATTCCAAACTTCAATATTCTTCTTTCTAAACACTTGTGTACATATATACTACGACATATCAAATTTTAACCGGTGGAAACTGAGTTTTCAAACTCCAAAAGTAGTCTGAAGCCTTCTTTGCAGCACACTGTAATATATTTTCAGATTTGAAGCTTTCTATATATATATATATATATATATATATATATATATATATATATATATATATATATATATATATATATATATATATATATCACTACAAGGAAAACGACTAATTTCGACGGAATATTCCGTCAGAAATAAGGTTATTCTATCGAGGATACCTTATTTCCGACGGAAAAATCTGTCGAAAGTTCAGATGAATATATTTGTTATCGAGCTTATTTTCGTCGCAATTTCGGTCGAAAAAAAGTATTTACAAGGGACTTATTACCGACGAAATATCCATCAAAAATAACCAATACTCAACGGAATTTATCCCATCGAAAAAAATTGCCAGATACAACTTGCTACGTGGCTCAATATTAAAAGTGGCATTTTTTTAATTCCGACGGAATGTTCGTCGGAAATAGCGTCAAATTCGTCAAAAATAATAATTTATAAAATAAATTAATTTCATTATTTTCGATGGAAATTTCGTCAGTTTTAACTTATTCTGTCAGAAATAACATTTTTTTTACTATTTCTTTTGATTTTACATTTTCCAGGTATTTAAACCCCTTTTTTGTACCTGTAACCTGTTTATCACAACAATACGTACAATATTATTCAATGTGACGCCCCCAAAATAGGTATACATCACCTTTTCTGAGTCGCCAAATACATGGTACAGAAACAACTACAACTTCATTAATACAATTGTCGCGCAAAATACGACAACACATAAACTGTGAGTTTAAATACAAATATTGTCTTCTAGACAATATCCACACTCAAATAAGTCCTCATTATAATTATTGATACACTATTTTACAAATAGTGAGGACTACTAAAACAACTGTCTTGAATCATTACTTCACACCCCGACTAGTTCCCGCTATATCCTCGTCTCCTGAGAAGAAAAATGGAACAAAAAGGAAAAGGGTGAGCTCAACTAGCCCAGTAAAGAACATTATGACTAAGATAATATAAAATAAATAATCGTTAGTCTTCAACAGGGAAAAATCTAATAGAATACGATAGACAACAATTTTCAAATCAATATTCGCAGCGGAAATAATAATTCATTAGAAGAGTTAAGTAGAGAATGCAAACTACTATCTTCTATATATGAATTTAAAAGTTCATCGTCGATATTTTATCCCTGTAACATCAATCAATATATATCTGGAATCAAATATTCATCTTTGCACTACATGCCAAAGATATTCATCAGTTGGTCATGTTCATCTAAACACCTGTTCATCTTTGCACTACAGGCCAAAGATATTAATCAGTCGGTCATGTTCATCTCAACACCTGTTCATCTTTGCACTACGGGCCAAAGATATTCATCAAGAAATCATTCATCTTTGCACTACAGGCCAAAGATATTCAGTTATATCAGCATTTAGGACTGAGGATGATGAAAAATATTTTAAAGGAAACGAATCCAGTGAAACAAAAGAATAAATATTAAGGATTCGTATTTCAACTATTCCATGTCCAAAAATACCTCATAAATAATCATAGTGGTGTAAAATTCAAGAATGATCAAAACATGGATACAATAAAAGCTAGTGTCCAGAATAAATATTTTGGACGAAAAAAAGAAATTTTATTTTTCGGTGAATAGTGCCGTATACGTGAATAGTAACTCCGACACCAAAAGATAGAAATTTCATAAAAAATATCATCATGCTTCGTGAATAGTACTCGTGAATAGTAACTCATGAATAGTAACTCATGAATAATAATAACTCATGAATAGTAACTCCGACATGAAAAAGTTCTAAATTTGATAAAAAGTTTCCACCAATATTTCGACATAATGATATTGAATAAATAATATCATTTTCGAATAAAATAACATCCCTTACCTCGCAAAAGCAGTACTTCTGACTGGAATACTGGATATAGTGCTGAAAGAACTTGCACCGTATAGCAATACTCAAAGTACTAAAATACTCACAAAATACGCTCGATATTATAGAGAGAGAAAGAGAGAGAAATCTTTAGTTTTTAGTGTGATTTTTAATTCTAATCTAAGCACCCTATTTATAGGAAATTGCTTAGAACACCAAAGCAAAAAATTTAATATAATATATTATTATATGTTAAAATTCCATACGCCCACTTTTGAAGATCTGAAATCTTCAATTAATAACACATGTTAGACCCACTTAACTCACCAACCACGTTTTTCTTGAAAAAAAATAATTAAACTTCCAAAAATCAATTATTTCGGAACTTCAGAACTTCAATAATTCATAATAAATAGCCCTTTTATCAGAAAATTCGAATCTCGCTATTTTTTATAGGAAATTCAATTCTCTACAACTTTGCAGAAGAAAGTTTTTCCAAATTTCAAATAAAAATTATCTGAAATCCATAAACGGACGATTTTATAGGCTATAATCAAATTTCAGTCAAGAAATAGGCCCACGGACATGTTTAACATGTTTTAAACAACTTTTGCAACAAAAATACTCCTCATCCTCATATACTCATATATCCCACATTCACTGTAAAAATATCCCCATTATTATATTATAATAATATAATATAATATTATTTTATCAGAAAAGTTAAAATATCAATTTTTAACAATTGTCACTTTAAAAATTTTCTCCATCTATATCCACATAAAATTAATATTTTCATCATCATATAAATTAATAATTAATTATTCACAAATAATATTACAGAATCATAGTACTGGCAACCAGGCCGTTCTCAGGAAAGAGGGGGCTTTCCAATAAAGATTTCTCCTTACTGACACGCAATTAGGTGATCAAACCTCTCCTTAGACAGAACTTTCTAGACATTGCCAATAATGTTATCTAATAATATTATTCAGATAATATAAATTATTGCTCCGATAATGAAAAATATTGTGTAGTGACAATTATTAAAATAACAGTAATATAAAAAAATCAACGCAGCAATTATTAAATCAATAAAATAAAATACTGAACAGTAATTACTGTAACAATTATTGAGTAGTGTCTTCTTACGTAAAATCAATAATTGGTGCAATACCGTGTGCTACTGTGCAACAATGAGTATAACTGTGTTTTATCCACCGGGTATTCCAACAGTATTAACGGTAACAACTACGCCGTTATTTATAAACAACTTATACTTGTCGTTTTCTTCATCCAATCGCTTTCCATTATGGGCCCACACAAGGCTGCGCCGTCGTACGAATATTCTCCGACAGCAAAAATATTCCACGACCAAACGAATATTCTCCGACAACAATGAATATTTTATAACCACTTGCTTATTTGAAATATTTGCTCATTTTACCCATAACTAACCACATTAACAAATCAACCCTTACTATTTTAAAATGATAAATAGAGAAATTAAATCTTTATTTATAAAAAGTCGGGGTCTTACATTCAACCCATAATACAACTACATTCAACAACCAGCAACAACATATATATCATAATCAACCCATAATACAACGTTATATATACTTTTCTTCGAATACATTCTAACGTTAAATAACAATGTCAATTAAAAACTAAACTATAAAGAATAACAAAATAACTAAACTAAACTTATAAACTACAATGATGTATATCATAAACTTCAAAACTAAACTGCAAAATAAAACTACAAAACATAAACAATGATCTTGTACAGATAACAATGGCGTTTATATGTAGAGTGTATATACTTTAATATAGTATAACTTATAAAGTAAAATGAATAATGAAATGACGCCAAATTATCATTATGTGCATATACAATGTTCTACAAAACATGGGGATAGATATATGATAGACACTATATATATATATATATATATATATATATCAGCCTAAACTAGTACGACCAGTAGGATCAGATTCATCTGGTGGGGGTCGACGATGCTACTCGGCTGTCCAAAAATCCTGCTTGTCATCACCATCGATAGTATCGTCACCCTGTTGATACAATCAAAAGTAAAATGCATTAGTCCGTATGAGAAAATCAAAATAGATAGTATAAAAATTAAATAACATGCAAATTAATAAGCATAAAATAAATATAATACATGAGTAGGTGGGGGCTGAGTCCCTATCGGGCAAAAAGCCTCAGAGAGTAAGGTAACCACCAACCAGAGCACTTCGTCGCGTATCACAACAAACTGCTCCTGCGGGATACCCGTACTCTCAACGGTCGCCCCTGCTGCTGTATCCTACGCTAGCTGGTGAAGGTGAGCTCGACTGGGCAAATCCTGATGATGGATAACCGGATCCGTACGAAACATGTCCAACACAGCCTCCATGACCCTCTAGAAAATCTGGTCATCCAAGCCAGAGCCCGTGTGAGATGGTCCAACAGGTGCTCTCGGACGCAGTGTGCACACATAGCCGCCCATGCTGCATCAGAGACTATGCGAGGATGATGATCGCATATGATAGTACCAGTCTGCTCAATATTTGTCAGGGCAGCCCGCTGTCTCATCTCGTAGAGCCAGCCGGAATAGTTCTTTGCGACATGTGCAATAATAACACTGTCGTCGGCTGCCTGTGAGACAATCTCCTCATATCTAAAATAAATTCATACAAATAATGTTAAAATTTTAGAAATTGATGATAATACCTAGAATCTTACTTAATTTAAGTTATATTATTTGACTTACACAGAACTCTCGCAGCACAATAGTCATATAGTGTACATCATACTGCGGAAACTGAGTGAATCACATACATCCTGTAGGCAGGTGAGTCAAGAAAATGGCGTGTAGCGTATGCTTAACTACTGGGTGTAGGATACTGCAATAATTCAAAAATATATGTGTTACTTTAATTCATACAATCATATAAAGTAATTTATATGCGTGATTTATATAATAGTTGACACGTACTGCCCCGAGTCGAAATCAACTATAACCTCTTGCTGGGCCGGCAGACGCCCAAATAAGCCGAGGTTAGTCCCTCGCTGACGTCGACGAATAATACCTGTAAGTTTATATAGTATTTCATTATGCGTTAAATAAAATTGGCATAATAAATTAAATTACAAAAAAGATGGAAACTTATTAGATGATGACGACGTCCCGGCCTAGGAGCCGTCGCCAGATCCTATACAACCACCCCCGCGGCGACCTCCACCGCTGTTTCTAGCTATAATTGTGTTACTGTAATTAAAAAGAATGAGAACATTAATTTTTACTAAAATTATCTTCCTAAAATATTTTTTTTATTAGTGAATTATTTAAAAACAACAATAAGTTGAAGTTAAGACTTAATACGTCGTCAAACCCGTCAGAATCAATTTCAATTTCATCCTCAGATTTAGTCTCTTCCTCGTCCATAACGATTAATGTTTCTTCGTCTTCATCTTGTACAATGACATAATCACTGACAATAATGTCATCATCGAGTTCTTTATCATCGAGTACGTTAATGACATCTTCTTCCAACACATCGTCATCATCTGGCAGTACGTGGTTGGGATTACTAACTTGTTCTTGCAACGGGTCATCCATTCCAAACAAAGAAATACCATCAAAAGCCTTGGTTTTCATTGTGACAACTGTATACCAGGGGTTCTAGAATTTGCTAAATTAGGATTGTAGTATACTTGAGTCGCTTGGCGGGCTAATACGAATACATCATCAGACTGTAGCTTTGACTTGATATCTATTGTGACGATTCTATTACAATCAACTTTAACACCCTTTTCATTATCAAACCAATGACATTTAAATGTAACAACCTTTTTACCTCTGGGATAATTAAGCACAACCACGTCCTCTAATCGTCCGTAGTAATTGGACTCAGAATTTTGGTAACAGCTTCTCAACACGACAACGCCAGAATTGACTGATGTCAGTTCATTCAAGTCATCAACCTTAAATAAGTACCCATTGACGATACAATCGGGATATGAACTAATAAGTTTGTACGGACTAAAAATAACATCTCTAAAGCGATCATAAGCGTTATCTTCTTCAAACCTTCTTTTAAACCACTGTTAAAATTTTTCATTGGTGAATGCTTCCAATTGTGCTGTAGTTAGTCCCGTGTTAGAAGCATACGCTTCATTTTTTGAATGGACTGATATAATAATAACAAGGTTAATTTTGCAATAATAGGGCGGGGAAATATTTTAAACTCGGCAAAAAATAATACATACTTGATGTATGCCGATACTTCGGGCATATTTAGAAGCACGTATGTAGATACAATTTTTAAATCTTTGTCAGATAGGTAAGTCATCGTCTCTATGCCAAATGGTTTTGTCGGATAAGAGAATACAACTAACTCATCAGCACGAGATTGGGGTCTGACAACCTCATTCCGACTAAGACGGTTGTGTTTCGTTGAGACTACATCCTCAAAGTACAAGGAGCAGAAGTTGACAAACTCTTCCTCTATATAGCGTTCAGCAATAGAGCCCTTTACACGAACTTTATTTTTCACTTTCTGCTTTAATCGTCGCATGTACCTGTTGGTAAAATGATTGAAAGACATTAATTTAGAGTATTAAGTATAAATGTCATACATTAATTTAGAGTATTAAGTATAAATGTCATCAAAGTTGCACAATATAGAGCACGTTTCTTCTGTTTTAAGAAAATTTCAGCAGTACATCCCTATGATCTCCAAGTACACGACATAGACCAAGACAACTTAGTCTAAGTATGCACTCGGAGAACATGTAGAGATAAGCAGCTGAAGAATACTCAAAACAAAAAAAAACGTACCTTGTGAATTGGCACCGACCTAAGTGAGAGACATAGCATCTAGTAACAGTTCCAAACTGGGGACTATTCGACATTCACTTCTACTGAGTGAATGTCAAATGGATTTCTAAGCAAATGTATATATTGAGTTTATTGAAGATTATGACAAACTAAGCAAATGCTACTTAGTTTAATAAAACTCCTACGTTTACTACATGATGTGTCAAACATATTTAACCTACGTTAATTTAGATGTGGAAAACTACATAAGTATTTACATGTGTCAATCATTTTCACTTTACTTTAGTTGTAGAAGACTAAGCAAATACAACTTAATATTTTATTTTATTTATTAAATTTATTTTATTTTCATTTATTTTTCATTTAATTTACTTTAGTTGTAAAAGACTAAGCAAGTACTACTTCGTATTTTATATTATATTATATTATATTATTTTATTATACTATATTATATTATATTAAATTTATTATTATGTTTTAATTTATTTTATTGTTATTTTGTATTATATTATAATACATATACAATTATTTTTTTTATTAAATTTAATTTAATATATTAAATTAGATTTAATAAATTTAATATATTTTATTAATTTTTAAATTTAATTTATAATTATGTTTTATTTAATTTAATTTAGTTTATATTATATTATATCTTTTTACTTTTTTTATTAAATTAAATTAAATTAATTTATTTTATTTTATTTATTGAATTTATTTTATTTTATTTCTTTTGTATTATATTTTATTTTAGTAAATTTAATTTAATATATTTATTAAATTATATTTATTTCATTTATTAAATTTTATTTCATTTTAGCCTAATTTTATTTTAAATTATATATTATTATATTAAATATAATTTTTTTATTTATATTATTTTTTTAATTAATTTGATTAAATTATTTGATATTTAAGTATAAATTATTTAATTTGATTTGATTTTATTAGTCGGAAACTAATTAAGTAAATGCTACTTAATTAGTGAATTTTAGTATTAGAAAATTAAGTAATATATATAAATAGTTAGTAGAGCCCACAAATTTTGCATCTCAAGAATTCTGACAGAATTTCCGTGGGAATTTTCATCGAAAATATCAAACATCACATTCCAAATTGAAGATTCATCATTACTGTTATGAACATGCAATAATGTAATTGAAGAAATACACTTCAATTGCATAAAGAAAAATGAAATCAAACAATATTAAATTTATATTGTTTTATTTTTTTAATTAAGTAATTTAATTTAATTTTATTTTAATAATATTATTTTATTTTAGTAAATTAAATTAAATTCATTATATTATATTATATTCTAATTTATTTTATTTTTATTCTGTATTATATAAAATTATATTATTGTATTAAATATAATTTTTTTATTTACTTAATTTAGTTTCTTAATTTTATTTTATTTTATTACTTTTTTTTATTATATTATATTTATTAAATTTAATTTAATCATTTTATGATATTATATTTTTTAATTTATTAAATTATATTATATTTTATTATATTTAATATATATTATTATATTAAATATAAATTTTTTAATTTATATTATTTTTAATTAAGTTAATTAAATTAATTGATATTTGAAGTGTAAATTAATTGATTTTATTTTATCTTATCTTATGTTATTTAAATAACTTATTTTATATTATATTATCTTATACTATATTATTCCATTTTATGTAATTTATTATATTATTTTATTTAGTTATACTTGGTTCATTTTGTTTTATTTTATTAGTCGAAAACTAATTAAATAAATGCTACTTAATTACTGAATTTTAGTATTAGAAAATTAAGTAATATATATCGGCCCCGTTCAAGAGCATTCCGCTTAAATAACATTATTTCCTAAAGAGCATTACTATTTAAAAGGCTTCGTGTTTTTCATTATCTCTCCTCATTCTCCAAATCTCAGTTCACGAGTCTTTCTCCAAATCTTAACTCTTGATCATCGATTGCTGCAAAATATCGTAGCCCAGAGTTCCAAATCTTCCCTTGATCCAAACATCGAAGCCCAGTGCTCCAGTCGTCTAACGGCACCGAGTACTTTCTTCATTCGAATCTTCACAAAACTTCTCCAAATTTGATGAGCAACGAAGTTGAAACAGAAATCGAATCTTTGTAATCAGAAGAACATCGAAACCCTATAATCTTCAGATTTGGAGAGCCCAATGTTCGTGACCCTTGATCCCCTGAGTTTGTGACCCTTAAAAATCAGAACCTTCACAAATTGGAGAAGCCCTCAGTTCTATCAGAGTAATGCCCTCAAAGCCTTTTATTGAATTCTTTATTTCTGTTTTTTTTTTAATTTAGGTTTGTTGTTGTTAATAGAACCCTTAATTTGAAATTTGTTACTTTTGTGCACTGCTTAATGTTGTGTCTGATTTTGGATTAGTGTGAATTTGGGACAAGCTTAATGCATTTCAGTTTTGTTATGTTAGATTAAAATGAATTTTCACTTGCTTAGGCAATGAAGGTTTTGTTGCTAACTTTTTAGTCCAATTAAAGATTATTGCAAGCATTTCCTGTGTGATTCTAAAAAATTTATATGACATGTGGACACTATATTCAATGATAATGAAAAAAAAATTTAGAATCACACAGGAAATCTCTACATATTCCCAGGGGCTCGATATATCTACAATAGAGCAGGCTGTAATGTGACGCCCCCAAAATAGGTATACATCATCCATCTTGAGTCCCCAAATACGTGATACAAAATTCAAATACAACTTAATTATACAACATTAATGTAAAATACGACAAAACATAATCTAAGTGTTTTAATAAGAATATTGTCATCTAGACAATATCCACACTCAATGGAGTCCTCATTACAGTTATTGTCGCACTATTTAATAGAATAGTGAGGACTACTAATGCTATCATCTGGACCGTCACTTCGTTCCCCAACTAGTCCCAGCTACATTCCCATTTCTTGAAGAGAACAGTGAAAGAAAGGGTGAGCTCAACTAGCTCAGTAAAAAATATTATGACTAAGATAATGTAGAATAAATTATCATTAGTCTTCAACAATGTTAAACTGATAAAATACAATAGACATCAAGTTTAACTGCAGCGAAATAAGCAATCCATTAGAAGAGTCAAGTAGGGCATGATATCTACTATCTTTTATGATTTAAATTGTTTTCATCAATTTTTATCGCTGAGACTTAGCTTAATAAATAAACCACATCATCGAGTCATCCCTGCACTACAGGCCAAGGATATTCATTAAATCATTAATGGTCATGACTATACCGAAAAATCTCTGGTCATAATAATACCAAAAACTGTCCATCAATGCACTACAGGCTACTGAGGACTTTTACCACATCATTTATAACATTACAGGTCATGAATATACCGAATAATCCATGGTCATAATCATAGCAAGTCCATCTATGCACGTAAGCCAAAGATGACTTTCATCACAATATAAGTATGAGGATGATGTTAATGACATAATAATTCAATAAAACAAGTTCAAGAATAAATTTTAAAGATTTATAAGCTAATTTATCTTGGAATCAATTACGTCCAAATTATCAACATGATACTGCTTTGTGGAGTAAAATTCAAGAATGCTCAGAAGAATATTTCCATGAAAAGATACCGGATGAAGCACAAATATCCAGGATATTCTACTAATTTCATGGAGTATAGAAGCCAAAACTTTAACCAAATGAGTATCATAGAATATATGAAACTAAAATAAATTTTCACCCTCCATGCGGTAATCCACGTAGACAGATCATTTCCACAATTTAATAAGGAATGAATACGAATGATCATTCACCATGCATGTGATAATCCACATAGACATGTTATTCCAACAGAATAATAAAAAATAGAACCAAGTCATGCGTAATCTGCATAGACAGGATATTCCAACAGAATAATAAAGAATGGAATAACAAAAGAATTCACCATACATGCCATAGACCGCACATACAGGTTATTCCAATAGAATAATAAAGAATGAAATCAGGTCTAGCGTAATCCGCACAGACAGGATATTCCAACAGAATAATAAAAAATGGAATAACAAAGAATTCACCATGCATGCGATAGACCGCACAGACAGGTTATTCCAACAAAATAATAAAGAATGGAACCAGGTCTAGCGTAATCCGCACAGACAGAATATTCCAACAGAATAATAAAGAATGGAATAACAAAGAATTCACCATGCATGCGATAGACCGCACAAACAGGTTATTCCAACAGAATAATAAAGAATGTAACCAGGTCTAGCGTAATCTGCACAGACATGATATTCCAACAGAATAATAAAGAATGGAATAACAAAAGAATTTCACCATGTATGCGGTACTTCGCATAGATAGGTTATTCAAACATAATAATAAAGAATGGAATAACATAAGCTCTCTTCATGAATACGGAAGAAATAATACCCCTTACCTTAGAAAGAAACTGGATACTGGAGTAGAGAGGTAGCATACTTCTCTTCTTCTTTCTCTCTATAATAATTGCTCTATAGCTTTAGTGAATTGGTGAGAAATGAAGGAAGAATGAGCTTCTATTTATAGGAAAATATAGTTTCGATAATTGCACGCTTTGGGGCTCGAAATATTACAGTACAATACCTTCAATTTTTTTTTTAATTTTTAATTTAGTCCTGCAAGTATTATCAAACTTGCACAACCTCCCCTAATAGTAAATAATGTGAATCAATAGTTCAAACATGTGAATCAATAGTTAGAATTATGTGAAAATATGAATTACAGTATAGTACCTCCATCTATACCTCTATTTTTAACTTAGTCATGCAAGGATTATCAATCTTACACTAACTCCCCTAATAGTACAAGAATGTGAATCAATAGTACACACATGTGAACAAATAGTTATAATCATATGAATTAATAGTCAATTAATTGCTCATTTATCTAGTTAATTACCTGATTGGTCAGTATAACTTCTAGACATCAATTAACATCAAAATAAATGTCGATTTCCATTAACACTAATAATTCCAACACAATGGAACTATCAATTTTATCTTTAATCAACACGAACATATTCATCATTAATATTATAACTCATAATATTTAACAACCAGGTCGTTCACAAGAAAGAGGGGGCTTTCCAATAAGGATTTCTCCTTATTGGCGCGCAATTAGATGACCAAACCTCTCCTTGACAGAACTTCTAGACATTGTAAATATTGCAATTTAATAATATGAATAACTTTGTCGTCTCAATTATTGATTTAATAATATATCATATTATGCAGATGATACTGTGACAATAATCGAATCAATAATATGAGAGATATGATGCAGCAATTACTGTAGCAATAATTGAGTATAACTGAGTGACTTCTCACGTAAGCATCAATAATCAATACCGTGTGCTACTATTCAACCACACGTATTACTGTACTTTTACTACCGGGTAGTTCAACAGTTTAACGGTAAAACTTCCGCCGTTATTTTTATAAAAAGATAATTATGTCATTTTTTAACTACGATAATACTTCCGTTGTGGGGTCCACCAATGATTGTGTCGTCGTACAAATATTCCCTGTTAAAACGAATATTCCCCGACCAATCGAATGTTATATAACCACTTGCTTACTTTGCAAAATTTGTAAATATTACCCACAACTATAACATTATATCAAATCCACACCATAATATTCAAAAATATATTCTGAGAAAATTATTCTTTATTCATAAAAGTTGGGGTCTTACATGTGACGCCCCCAAAATAGGTCCATACAACCTATTCTGAGTCGCCAAATGCATAGTACATAATTCAAATACAAACTTAATTTACACAATACGACAAATGTAAGCTGAGAGTTTTAACACGAATATTATCTTGTAGACAATATCCAAACTCAAATGAAGTTCTCATTACAATTATCATTATTTCATAGAATAGCGAGGACTATTATAGCCACCATCTTGGACCATCACTTCATTCCCTGACTAGTCCCAACTATATTCTCATTTCCTGAAGAGAATAATGAAAGAAAGGGTGAGCTCAACTAGCCCAGTAAAGAATATTATGACTAAGATAATATAGAATAAATTATCCTTAGTCTTCAACAGTATAAAAATTGATATAATACAATACACAACAAGTTTAACTACAACAAAACAAGCAATCCATTAGAAGAGTCAAGTAGAGTATGATGTCTACTATCTTCTATGATTTAAAAGTTCATTATCATGTTTTATCTCTATTACACAACTCAATAAATAATCCACATCATCGAATTATCCATGCACTACGGGACAAGGATATTCGTTAGTATATCCACATCATCGAATTATCCATGCACTACGGGCCAAGAATTTTTGTTAGTATTACCAATGGTCATGATCATGCCAACAATTATCCATTAATACACTACGGGCCAATGAGGACTTTTACCACATCATGTGTCTGTAACATTATAGGTCATGATTATACTGATACATAATTTCTGGTCATAATCATACCAATCAACAGTACATCTATGCACTACGGGTCAAAGATGACTTTCACCACAATATAAGCATGATGATGATGACAATGATATAAGAAATCAATCAAGTGAGATTAAAGATAAATATTAAATATTTATAATTCAATCTATCCAGAGTTTACGACTATCCAAATTGTCAGCATAATAAATAATTTGTGGAGTAAAATTTAAGAATGATATTTATGTATCAAAAATAATTTGGATAGAAAAGAAATTAATTTTTATAGTGAATAATACCCCATGAATAGTACTTCATGAATAGTATCCCGTGAATAGTATCGTATGAATAGTACCGTATCTGTATTAATGAATAGTGCTGTATGTATGAATTGTGCCCGTAAATAGTACTCCGGCATGAAAAGATTAAAATTTAATAAGAAAGTTCAGAAAAATATTTCTGTGAAACGATACTAGATGAAGCGCAAAATTCAAGGACATTTTACTAATTTCAAGGAGTATAGAAGCAATACTTATCAAAATAAGTGTAGATTTAGGAATATGAAACGAAATAATATTACTTACATACTACAAAGTAAGGAAGAAAATATTATTTGTTACGAATATTGAATGAAAATAATATCCCTTACCTTAAAAGGAGAGTACTTTCGACTGGTATAACGGGGATATTCTTGAAGAAAACTTGCACTATTTGCTACACTCAAAGTTTACTTAAACTCAAAAGAAATACGCTCAATATTATAGAAGAAGAATTCTCTAATTCTGGTGTGATTTTTATTTCTAAACTAAGCATCCTATTTATAGGAGAATGGCAGGGAACTATTTAAAAAGAAAAATCATGGACTGCACATTAAACATTCACGAGCAAAGTTCACGGAATTTTCGACAAAAATTTTGATTTTACTATGCAGCACTATACAACACTATGCAACACTATGCAATACTATGCAATATAAAACAAAAACTTTGATAACTTTCTACCGACGATTTTGAAAAATGAGTAAATGGGGGTCCATGTAATATGATAAATTTATAATAAATGCATCATGACAAACCCCTTTTTATTTATCACAAATCACTTGACTAAACACATTTTTAATCTTTCAACAATTATTCATCATTAATATTATAACTCACAATATTAACAACCAGATGATTCCCAGGAAAGAGGGGCTTTTCGATAAGGACTTCTCCTTATTGGCGCGCAATTAGATGGCCTAACCCCTTTTCTCGACAAAAATTTCTAGACATTGTTAATAATGCAAATAATAATATGAATAACTTTGTCGTCTCAATTATTGATTAAATAATATAAAATATTGTGCAGATGATACCGTGATAATAATTAAATCAATAATATGAGATACTATGCAGCAACTGTCATGGCAATTATTAAATGAACTAAGTGACTTTTCATGTAAGAATCAATAATAAGAGATATTGTACAATATCGCGTACTACTATTGTGTCGTCGTATGAATATTTCCTGTTAAAACGAATATTCCCTAACCAATCGAATATAATATAACAACTTACGTACTTTGCAAAATTTATAAATATTACCCACAACTATAACATTATATTAAATTCACTCCATAATATTCAAAAATGATATTTATAGAAAATTCATCTTTATTCATAAAAGTTGGGGTCTTACAACCTCCACTTCTTATGAAATTTTGCCCTCAAAATTAGGGTACATACCTGGTATGTCGAAGAGGTAAGGATACCTTGATTTCATTTCAGTTTCTAACTCCCAGGTCATTTCCTCAACATCGTGGTTTCTCCACAAAACTTTGACTTGAGGTATAACCTTGGAGCGTAAAATATGTTCATTCTTATTCAAGATTTTAACAGGAAACTCTTCATATGTTAAATCTTTCGCTATTTTGTCCGGTTCTAACTCAATAATGTGGTTCTGGTCTTTCACATATTTACATAACATAGATATGTGAAAAAGGTTATGAACACGAGACATACTTGACGGTAAGGCGAGTCTATAGGCCACTATTCCTACTCGTTCGAGGATTAAAAATGGGCCAATGAATCGAGGATTGAGCTTTCCTCTCTCTCCAAATCTCATAACTCCTTTCCATGGAGCAACACGTAACAACACATGTTCTTCAATATTGAATTTCACGTCCTTTCGATGAAGATCAGCATAACTCTTTTGTCGATCTTGTGAGGTTTTTATACGTTGTCGGATCGTTTGAATCTTTTCCGTAGTCATACGTACCAACTGCGGTCCTAACAATGTTGCTTCACCCACCTCATCCCCGCATACTGGAGAACGACACTTTCTTCCACACAACGCCTCGAATGGAGCTATGCCAATACTTGCTTAATAACTGTTGTTGTAGGAAAACTCCACCAATGGTAAGAACTTGTCCCAACTCCCCTTGAAGTCAAAGACATAGAGTCTTATTAGACATTCAAGAGTTTGAATAGTCCTCTCTAACTGCCCGTCCGTTTGAGGATGATAAGCCGAACTAAATTGTAAATCGGTGGCCATAGCTTTTTGCAAACTAACCCAAAATCTTGAAGTGAATCTGTGGTCTCGATCAAAAACTATGGATACTGGCATACCATGAAATATTACAATCTCGTTTATGTACATACGAGCGAGACGTTCAAGTGTAAAAGTTTCTCGTATAGGTAAGAAATGTGCAGACTTGGTCAATCTATCAATAATGACCCAAATCGCATCTATGCCTTGAGAAACCTTGGGAAGACCGGTAATGAAATCCATGGTAATGTGCTCCCACTTCCATTCTATAATTTAAAGTGGTTGCAATAGACCTTTTGGTACTTGATGCACCGCCTTGACTCGTTGACAAGTTAGACACCTTGAGATAAACTCCGCTATCACTCTCTTCATATTACTCCACCAAAATGTATGTCAAAGATCATGATACATTTTGGTACTCCCAGGATGAATTGCAAACGGTGTGTTGTGCGCCTCCATCATGATTTTATACTTTAAATTAGGGTCGTTAGGAACACAAAGTCTGGAGTTGACTCGAAGTATTCCTTTTTCATCGATTCTTGCTTCCGGCATAGCACCTTCTTGCACTTTCTTCCTCATACGCATCAGCTCCAGGTTTGTGGCTTGAGCAGCTTTAACTTTATCGATTAAAGTCAGTTCTACTCGTATATTCGCCATCATCATGTGGGTCCCTAGAGTATTTAACTCTATCTCCATCCTTTGCAAGTCATATAAAATGGGCCTTTGCGTTGACAATATCGCACTTGTACCCGCATATGATCTTCTACTCAATGCATCAGCTACTACGTTTGCTTTACTAGGATGGTATTGAATGGTATGATCATAATCTTTCAATAGTTCAAGCCAACGTCGTTGCCTCATATTGAGTTCCTTTTGGGTGAAGAAATATTTGAGGCTTTTATGATCCATAAAGATCTCCACTTTCTCCTCATACAAGTAATGCCTCCAAATTTTAAGTCCGAAGACAACAACTGCCAACTCTAGATCATGAGTAGGATAATTCCTCTCATATTCTTTGAGTTGCTGAGAGGCATACGCTATGACTTTTCCATGTTGCATGAGAACACATCCTAACCCTTTGCCCGAAGTGTCACTGTAGATGACAAATCCCTCCGAGCCAGATGGTATTGTCAGAACAGGTGCTAAAATGAGTCTCCTCTTAAGTTCTTGAAAACTCTTCTCACATTCCATGCTCCAACCGAATTTTGTATTTTTCCGAGTTAGCTGAGTTAATAGAGTAGCGATTTGAGAAAACTTTTCTACGAATCTTCGATAATAACAAGCTAAGTCGAGAAAGCTACGTACTTCGGTCACTGATTTAGGTTGCTCCTAGCTTTGAATAGCTTCAATCTTTGTCGGGTCAACAGATATTCCATGACTCGATACTACGTGCCCAAGGAATTCTATTTCCTTAAGCCAGAACTCGCATTTCTTCAACTTAGCATAAAGCTTGTTTTCACGAAGCTTTTGGAGTATCAGCCTAAAGTGTTGCTCATGATCTTTACGGCTTTTTGAATATATGAGTATGTCATCAATAAAGACGACCACAAAGTGATTCCAATATTCCTTGAATACTCGGTTCATCATATCCATGAAGGCAGCAAGAGCATTAGTCAATCCAAAAGACATGACTAGGAATTCATAATGCCCGTACCGAGTTCTGAAAGCCGTCTTTGGAATGTCATTGGTTCTAATCTTTAACTAATGATATCCGAAACGAAGATCGATCTTTGAAAAGAATTTGGCGCCTTGAAATTGGTCAAACATGTCATTAATACGTGGCAATGGGTACATATTTTTAATGGTGACATGATTCAACTCCCGATAATCAATACAAAGTCGCATACTTCCATCTTTCTTCTTCACGAATAGAACAAGAGCACCACAAGGAGACGTATTAGGATGAATGAAATTGATGTCTAATAATTCCTGCAATTGGGTCTTTAATTCCTGAAGTTCAATAGGAGCCATTCGATATGGGGCTTTGAAAATGGGTTTTGTACTGGGTCCAAGGTCGATACAAAATTCAATTTCACGCTCTGGGGGGAATGGCAGGAAGTTCTTCAGGGAATAAGTCAGGAAATTTATTAACAATAGAAATATCATTCAAAACTGACGTATTTTTGTTTAAATCCGTGACATGAGCTAAGAAAGCTTGACACCCGTTTTCAATAAACGAATAGCTTTATGGCTTGAGATGACAGTGATTGATTTTAATGGTTTGGTTGCTTGAATTCGCATAATTGGTTGGTTAGGAATATGAAAGCTAACAATCTTATAAAAACAATCAATTTTTGCATGATGAGTAGTTAACCAATCAATCCCTAGAATTACGTCAAATGCAAGTATTTTTAATGTGAGGGTACCGATTTGAACAAAACAAGACTTATAAATAGTGGATGTAATAAAGGTTTCTCTCAACGGAGTTTCAACAGATAAGTCAAAGTCTAATTTCTTCGGAGTCAAATTTAAACGTTGAGCGCAAGTAGAAGAAATAAAAGAATGGGTAGAACCGGTATCAAATAAGGTATAGACTTTGCTAGAGTTTATGATAAGCTTACCCGTGATGACCTCTTTTAGGTTCCTTGCTTTTTGCGAGGTCACGACAAACGCTCTCCCTTGAACTACCGGCTTTGACGTTTCTGGGACGGCCTTTGGTGCCTCTATCCCAGCTGGACTTACCTTCCCTGAATGACAAAATCGAGCTAGGTGAACTTCTCTTTCATAATTGTAACATGTTTTGGACTGCTGCACACAGTTTAGACTGATATGTCCCTCCCCTCCGCATTTGAAGCATATGATAGGTGGTCGTTCTCCTTCCTTAACAACGGGTGCTGATGCTGACGTCTTTCCATCATTGTTGAATCTCCTCTTCTTGAAATGTCAACTCTTATTGTCTTGGCCATGATTACCACTGAAGTGGATACCATTTCTGGCATGTTGATTCCCTCCATGCTTGTTGTCACCGCTTCAATGACTGCTACCACTGGTATTATCATTTTTCCGGTTGCTCTCTCTTGGTTGGGTTGACTCATTATTGCGCTCCAATAACTGAGCCCTATTCACAACATCTGAATACAAACATAGTTTATGAGAGATAAGGTATTGACGTATCTCGGATTTCAAACCTCTTAGAAACATTCACGTCATTCTCTCCTCATTATCAATCAAAAGGGACGCAAACCGGGACAACTCGGCAAACTTGGCTTCGTACTGCGATGGAGTCCTCAATACATTTATTATCACACTATTTCATAGAGTAGTGAGAACTACTAATGCTATCATCTGGACCATCACTCCGTTCCCCGACTAGTCCCGGCTACGTTCTCATTTCCTGAAGAGGACAATGAAAGCAAAAGGGTGAGCTCAACTAGCCCAGTAAGAAATATTATGACTAAGATAATGCAGAATAATTTATTGTTAGCCTTCAACAGTTTTAAACTGATAAAATATAACAAACATCAAGTTTAACTGCAGCGGAACAAGCAATCCATTAGAAGAGTCAAGTAGAGCATAAAATATACTATCTTCTATGATTTAAAAGGTTTTTCATCACTTTTATCGCTGAGACTCAGCTTAATAAATAATCCACATCATCGAATCACCCTTGCGCTACGGCCAAGGGTATTCTTTAGTATCACGACCACAAATTATCCATGCATAACGGGCCAAGATTATTCGTGTATTCATCAATGGTCATGATCATGCCAACAACTGTCCATCAATGCACTACGGGCCAATGAGGACTTTTATCACATCATTTATAACATTACGGTCATGATTATACCGAATAATCCCTGGTCAAAATCATACCAAGTCCATCTATGCACTACAGGCCACAGATAAGTTTCAACAGAATATAAACATGAGGATGAAGACAATGATATAAGAATTCAATAAAATAAGTTCAAGGATAAATTTTTAAATATTTATAATTTAATTTATTCAGAAATCAATAACGTCCAAATTATCAAAATGATACCGCTTTGTGGAGTAAAATTCAAGAATAATATTGTACCAAAAATAATTTGTACCAAAAACGAATCAATTTTTATCATGAATAGTACCCTCGGTGAATAGTAATCGAGTGAATAGTATCCCGTAAATAGTACTTCAGGAATAGTAATCCTGTGAATAGTACTCCAGCATGAAAAAGTTAAAACTTATCAAGAATGCTCAGAATAATATTTTCATAAAAAGATATTGGATGAAGCGCAAATATCAAGGATATTCTACTAATTTCATGGAGTATAGAAGCCAAAATTTTAACAAAACGAGTATAGAATTTGAAATCTAAAATGAAATAATATTACTTACATACTACAGAGTATGGAAGAAAATATTATTTCAAGCGAATATTGAACAAAAATAACATCCCTTACCTTGAAAAGAAGAGTATTCCAACTGGTATAGCAGGTATATTCTTGAAGAAAACTTTTACTATTTTCTACGCTCAAAGCTTTCTAAAACTCGAAAGAAATACGCTCAAGATTATAGAAGAAGAATTCTCTGATTCTGGTGTTATTTTCAATTCTAACCTAAGTGCATATTTATAGAAAAATGTTAGAACGCCATAGGAGACTAAATTAATAAAATATTATTTTATTTTATTTTTTCCTTACGCATGCCAAGACCATGACTATCAAGGCATGCCATTCTTGAAAAATCTCAGCAAATGTTTTGACAAAAACAAAAGTGGGTCCCACCCATAATTTTAATAAAAATATTTTAATTTTCAAAACTTCAACAATTCATAATAAATAGCCCATTTATCAGAAAAATACGAATTTCATATCCATTCCACACAAAATTAAATTCTCTACAACTTTGTAGCTTTAAGTTTTTCCAAATTCCAAACAGAAAATATCTGAATTCCACAAACGGACAATTCTCAACACCTCATAAAATTTATAACAAATCATATGTTAATTTTTAAGGGTTCAAAATTTGTGGACATATACTCAACTTATATATGTATAACATATTCAAAAATCACAATGATCCAACAGTCGGATTAAAATTATAACTCACACAATAGAGCTTTAAGAACACCGATTTAATTTTTTAATACTTCCAATCCGACAAAATAGTGATAAAACACCTCAACATTAATTTCTTCATTTATAATCACATAAAATAAATATTTTTCTATCCATCATTTATGTCCACATAAAATAAATATTTCCTTATCTTATAAATCAATAATTAATTATTCACAAATAATATTGCAGAATCACAATTATGACAACCAGGCCGTTTCCAGGAAAGAAAGGGCTCTCTGATAAAGATTTCTTCTTATTGGCGCGCAATTAGGTGACCAAACCTCTCCTTGACAGAACTTTCTAGACATTGCCAACAATGCTATCTAATAATATTATTCAAATAATATGAATTATTGATTTGATAATGGGAAATACTGTGCAGTGACGATTATTGAAACAATAATAATATAAAATATCAACGCAGCAATTATTGAATTAATAAAATAAAATATTGAACAGTAATTACTATAACAATTATTGAGTAGTGCATTCTTACGTAAGAATCAATAATTCAAAAATACTGTGCGATACCGTGTGCTATTGTGCAACAACGCATATTACTATATTTTAACCACCAGGTATTCCAACAGTGTTAACGGTAATAACTACGCCGTTATTTATATAAAAGATATTTTTATCATTTTCTCAATCCGACAATAATTTCGTTGTGGGATCCACCAATGATTGTGCCGTCGTACGAATATTCCCTGTTAAAACGAATATTCTCTGACCAATCGAATATAATAGAACAACTTGCGTACTTTGCAAAATTTATAAATATTACCCACAACTATAACATTATATTAAATTCACTCCATAATATTCAAAAATGATATTTATAGAAAATTCATCTTTATTCATAAAAGTTGAGGTCTTACACTATTCACTCGGGTACTATTCAGCCAGGGTACTATTCATGACAAAATTAATTTCTTTTCTGTCCAAATCATTTTTGATACAATATTATTCTTGAATTTTACTCCACAAAGCAGTATCATGTTGACAATCTGGACATTATTGAATTCTGAATAAATTAAATTGTTAAAGTTAATATTTATCCTTTGTTTTCATTTAATTGAATTCTTATATCATTGTCATCATCCTCATGCTTATATTATGATGAAAGTCATCTGTGGCCGTAGTGCATAGGTGGACTTGGTATGCTTATGACCAGGGATTATTCAGTATAATCATGATCGTAATGTTACAAATGTTGTGGTAAAAGTTCTCATTGGCCCGTAGTGCATTAATGGACATTGGTTGACAGGATCATGACCATTAATGAAAACACGAATATCCTTGGCCCATAGTGCATGAATAATTTGTGGTCGTGATACTAATGAATATCCTTGACCGTAGTGCAGGGATGATTCGATGATGTGGATTATTTATTAAGCCGAGTCTCAGCGATAAAATTGATAATAAACTTTCTAAATCATAAAAGATAGTAGATATCATGCTCTACTTGACTTTTCTAATGCATTGCTTGATCCACTGCAGTTAAACTTGATGTTTATTATATTTTATCAGTTTAACACTGTTGAAGGCTAACGATAATTTATTCTGCATTATCTTAGTCATAATATTTCTTACTGGGCTAGTTGAGCTCACCCTTTTGCTTTCATTGTTCTCTTCAGGAAATGAGAACGTAGCCGGGACTAGTCGGGGAACGTAGTGATGGTCCAGATGTTTGCATTAGTAGTCCTTACTATTCTATGAAATAGTGTGATAATAAATGCAATGAGGACTCCATTTTGAGTTTGAATACTTTCTAGAAGACAATATTCGTGTAAAAACTCTCAGCTAAGCTTTTGTCATATTGTATAAAAGAAGTTTGTATTTGATTTTTGTACCATGTATTTGGCGACTCAGAATGGGTGATGTATACCTATTTTGGGGGCGTCACAGTTGGTATCAGAGCTTAGGGATATGATCCCTGTCTGAGATGTGAGACTAGAACTAGGATAGGAGAGACGAGTAGTCCTTCACTAGTATGACCTACCTAAGTTTATTTGTTATTTAATTGGTCGGTCAGAATATAGGGATAATATGTTACATGTTAGTTAACCCTTGTTTTATTGCAGTACTTAAAAATGACATCCGAGAATGTTGAGAATAGCAATGGAGAACAGGAGACCGTTGAGTCACCACAGATTAATAACCAAGATAATGTGTATCAGGAAAGAAACAATCCTTATGCAAACAATAACATCGACCAAATGATGAATGATGGGATGTTCAGAGGCTTTTTGCAATTCATGCAACACCAGGCATGAGGTAGAGTTCATCAAGTTGGAACAAAACAATATGACTGTGGCACAGTACGAAGGTAAGCTTGCCGAGTTGTCCTGATTTGCGTCCCATTTGGTTGACAATGAGGAGAGAATGATGTGGATGTTTCTAAGAGATTTGAAACTCGAGATACGTCAATACCTCATTTCTCACAAACTTTTCTTGTATTCAGATGTTGTGAATAAGGCTCAGTTATTAGAGCGCGATAATAAGTCAACCCAACCAAGAGAGAGCAGCTGGCAAAATGATAATACCAGTGGTAGCAGTCATCGAAGTGATGACAACAAACGTGGAGGTAATCAACATGCCAAAAATGGTAACCACTTCGGTGGTAATCATGGCCAAGATAATAAAAGTGGATATTTCAAGAAGAGGAGATTCAACAATAATGAAAAGTCATCAGCACCAGTACCCGTTGTTAAGGAAGGAGAACGACCACCTATTATATGCTTCAAATGCGGAGAGGAGGGACACATCTATCCAAACTATGCGCAGTAGTCCAAAATATGTTACAATTGAGGAAGAGAAGGTCACCTAGCTCGATTTTATCATGCGGGGAAGCCAAGTCCAGTTGGGATGGAGGCACCAAAGGTCGTTCCAGAAAAGTCAAAACCGGTAGTTCAAGGGATAGCATTTGTCGTGACCTCCCAAAAAGTAAAGAACCCGAACGAGGTCATCACGGGTAAGCTAATCATAAACTCTAGTAAAGTCTATACCTTATTTGATACCGGTTCTACCCATTCTTTTATTTCTCCTACTTGCACTCAACGTTTAAATTTGACTCCGGAGAAATTAAACTTTGACTTATCTGTTGAAACTCTGTTGGGAGAAACCTTCATTACATCCACCGTTTATAATCTTATTTGATCCAAATCGGCACTCGCACATTACCTGTCGATCATATCTCTTTGAAAATACTTGTATTTGATGTAATTTTAGGGATTGATTAGTTAACTACTCATCATTCAAAAATTGATTATTTTTATAAGGTTGTTAGCTTTCATATTCCTAACCAACCTATTATGCAAATTCAAGCAACCAAACCACTAAAGTCAATCACTGTCATATCAAGCCATAAAGCTATTCATTTATTGAAAAATGGATGTCAAGTTTTCTTAGCCCATGTCACAGATTTAAAACAAAAATACATCAGATTTGAATGATATTTCTATTGTTAATAAGTTTCCCGACGTATTCCCTGAAGAACTTCCTGGCTTACCCCCAGAGCGTGAAATTAAATTTTGTATCGACTTTAAACCCGGTACAAAACCCATTTCCAAAGCTACATATCGAATGGCTCCTATTGAACTCCAGGAGTTAAAAACCTAACTATAGGATTTATTAGACATCGGTTTCATTTGTCCTAGTACGTCTCCTTGGGGTGCTCCTGTTCTATTCGTAAAGAAGAAAGATGGGAGTATGCGACTTTATATTGATTATCGGGAGTTGAATCATGTCACCATAAAAAATTGATACTCGTTGCCTTGCATTGATGACCTGTTTGACCAGTTAAAAGGCTCCAAATTCTTTTTAAAGATCGATCTTCATTCTGGATATCACCAATTAAAGATTAAAACTGATGACATCCCAAAGACTGCTTTCAGAACTCGGTATGGGCATTATGAATTCCTAGTCATTTCTTTTGGATTGACTAATGCTCCTGCTGCCTTCATGGATATTATGAACTAAGTATTCAAGGAATATTTGGATCATTTTGTGGTTGTCTTTATTGATGACATCCTCATTTACTTCAAAAGCCATGAAGATCATGAGCAACACTTGAGACTGATACTTCAAAAGCTTCTTGAAAATAAGCTATATGTCAAGTTGAAGAAATGCGAGTTCTGGCTTGAGGAAGTAGCATTCCTTGCGCACGTGATATCAAATCATAGAATATATGTTGACCCGACAAAGATTAAAACAATTTAAAGCTGGGAGCAACCTAAGTTAGTGACCGAAGTACGTAGCTTTCTCAGCTTAACTGGTTCTTATCGAAGATTCGTTGAAGGATTTTCTCAAATCGCTACTCCATTAACTCAGCTGAATCGGAAAGATACAAAATTCTGTTGGAGCGAGGAATATGAGAAGTGTTTCCAAGAACTCATGAGGAGACTCATTTCAGCACCTATTTTGATAATACCATCTGGCTCGGAGGGATTTGTCATCTACAGTGATGCTTCAGGCAAAGGGTTAGGATGGGTTCTCATGCAACATGAGAAAGTCATAGCCTATGCCTCACGACAACTCAAAGAATATGAGAGGAATTATCCTACTCATGATCTAGAGTTGGCAGCAGTCGTTTTGGCGCTTAAAATTTGGAAGCATTACCTGTATGGAGAGAAGGTGGAGATCTAAACGGATCATAAAATCCTCAAATATTTCTCCACTCAAAAGGAACTCAACATGCGACAACGACGATGGATTGAGTTGTTGAAAGATTATGATCATACCATTCAATACCATCCTGGAAAAGTGAACGTAGTAGCTAATGCATTGAGTAAAAGATCATATACGGGTATGAGTGCGATATTGTCAACGCAAAGGCCCATTTTGTATGACTTACAAATGATGGAGATAAAGTTAAAGACTCTAGGGATCCATGTGATGATAGCGAATATACAAGTAGAACTGACTTTAATCAATAAAGTTAAAGCTACTAAAGCTACAAACCTGGAGCTGATGCGTATGAGGAAGAAAGTGCAAGAAGGTGTTATTCTGAAAGCAAGAATCGATGAAGAAGGAATACTTCAAGTCAACTCCAGACTTTATGTTCCTAACAATTCTGAATTGAAGTATAAAATTATGATGTAGGCGCATAACACATCGTTTTCAATCCTTCTTGGGAGTACCATAATGTATCGTGATATTCAACATACATTTTGGTGGAGCAATATGAAGAGAGAGATAGCGAGGTTTATCTTAAGGTGTCTAACTTCTCAGCGAGTCAAGGCGGAGCATCAAGTGCCAAAAAGTCTATTGCAACCACTTGAAATTCTAGAATGGAAGTGGGAACACATTACCATGGATTTCTTTACTGGTCTTCCCAAGGTTTCTCAAGGCATAGATGCGATTTGGGTCATTGGTGATAGATTGACCAAGTCTACTCATTTCTTACCGATACGAGAAACTTATACACTTGAACGTCTTGCTCGTATATACATAAACGAGATTGTAAGATATAATGGTATGCCAGTATCCATAGTTTTTAATCGAGACCCAAGATTCACCTCAAGATTTTGGGTTAGTTTTCAAAAAGCTATGGGCATGGATTTACAATTTAGTTCGGCATATCATCCTCAAACGGACAGGCAGTCGGATAGGAATATTCAAACTCTTGAAGATATATTAAGACTCTGTGTCCTTGACTTCAAAGGAAGTTAGGAAAAGTACTTACTATTAGTGGAATTCTCCAACAACAACAACTATCAAGCAAGTATTGGCATGGCTCCATTTGAGGTATTGTATAGAAGAAAGTATCGTTCTTCAGTATGCTGGGATGAGGTGGGTGAAGCAACGTTGTTGGGATCGGAGTTAGTACGTATGACTACGGAAAAGATTCAAATGATCCGACAACGTATTAAAACCTCACAAGATCGACAAAAGAGTTATGTTGATCTTCATCGAAAGGACGTGAAATTCAATATTGGAGATCATGTGTTTTTACGTGTTGCTCCATGAAAAAGAGTTACAAGATTTGGAAAGAGAGGAAAGCTCAATCCTCTATTAATTGGCCCATTTGTAATCCTTGATCGAATAGGAACTATGGCATATAGACTCGCCTTACTGCCAAGTATGTCTCGTGTTCATAACGCTTTTCATATATCTATGTTACGTAAATATGTGAAAGACCCGAACCACATTATTGAATTAGAGCCAGACGAGATAGTAGAAGATTTAACGTATAAAGAGTTGCCTATTAAAATCTTGGATAAGAAGGATCATATTCTACGCTTCAAGGTTATATCTCAAGTCAAAGTTTTGTGGAGAAACCATGATGCTAAGGAAATGACTTGGGAGTTAGAATTTGAAATTAAGTTAAGGTATCCTCACCTCTTCGACATATCAGGTATGCACCCTAATTTCGAGGTCAAAATTTCATAAGAAGGGGAGGTTATAAGACCCCAACTTTTATGAATAAAGATTAATTTTTCTCGAAATATATTTTTGAATATTATGGTGTAGATTTGATATAATGTTATAGTTGTGGGTAATATTTACAAATTTTGCAAAGTAAGCAAGTTGTTATAAAATATTCAATTGGTCGGGAAATATTCTTTTTAACAGAGAATATTCGTATGATGACACAATCATTGGTGGACCCCATAACAGAAGTATTGTCATAGTTAAAAAACGACAAAAATATCTTTTTATAAAAATAACGGCGAAAGTTTTACCGTTAAACTGTTGAAATTCCCGATAGTAAAAGTACAGTAATACGCGTGGTTGAATAGTAGCACACGGTATTGATTATTGATGCTTACGTGAGAAGTCACTCAGTTATACTTAATTATTGCTATGACGTCCCCAAATCCGGATAATTTTTACCTCATATCTGGTACGTTACGATACATCATTTCTATAACTACTACGGAAGATATAAACATAAATTATTTATACAATAAACTTTTAGAACATAATCCCAAGGTATTCAACCTTAACTTAATAAATACCTTCAATAACTTAAAAGGTTTACAATGTTATTTGCATTAGATAACTTAATAGTTCTAAATGCATAATAATCTAAACTTGGAATTCGCCTTTACCACTGTCGTTCTTCGAGCCTTCATTTTAATCTAAAATTTGTTATCATGATATAGCAAGGATGAGCAACTATTTTGCCTAACAAGGTTAAGTACAATGAAGATATATCATGATTGAAAAGGAATAAGCTTTCAAGTTTTCAACAATGTAATATAATTGAGGAAGAACATGAATCAAGCTTCAATAACTGAAAAACTGAATAATTATGCTGAGTGGTCAACAATGACCATGAACAAATTTAACTGAAACTTATGGTAATGAAGGTGATCAGCCTTTCATACCTGGTGAACATATGCAACATGCACTAAGTGCGAATCAATAATCAAATATGTGGAATAATTGTCAATAATTAATCCACTAGCATGTTTGAAACATAATAACTCGAGTTTGAGTTAGGAGACTTGCCATAATGTGAATATTCAATAATAATATTAGATGTGGAATAATCAACAACAATTACCCACTAACATGCTTTGAAAAGTAATAACTCGAGTTTGAGTTAGAGAACTTACCTGTTTGACGAGCTACGACTAACTAGCTTTAATTAAAACTCTTTGAATGACCTAGCATTGACAATGTTGGTCTATTAATTAGTACTGTATATAATTGTATGTCTATACGCTTACTTTTGCTATTATCCAACAAATAATTCAATCACAATGTACACATAGTATAATGTACCATCATTAACCCTATAAGATAATTAATAAATCTTAGGTTAATGATTTTATAAATTTATAAGGCCTTTCTTAAGTAATAAACACTTATTAAATCCTTAAACAATTTATTATAATTGTTTACTTAATGAATCATTTAAATAATCTTTATTTATCTTCATTTAATTACATTTAATATTAGTTAAATAGTAATTAATTAATTACCTTTAGTTATTATTAATAAATAATAGCTAATTACATCTACTTATTATTTAATGTTAATTAAATATTGAATAATTAACATTATTTGTCTTTAATTATTCTTTCTTATTAACTTAAGAATAATTATCATTTATCCTATTTATTATTTAATCTTAATTAAATAATCAATAATTACTTTATTAATACTAACTCTACTTAATTATCACCCAATACTACTTAGATAATAATTAAATAGTTCATTACATTCAAATTTCATGTAATTAGTTTAATAATCCATTAATTACATTAAAAGTTATAAATTAATAAGTTTAAAATAATTTTAAATGAGTTTAAACCACTAATTACTTAATAATTAGCTAAATGCCCAAAAGAATTTTGGATTAAATATATTAATATTCTTCAGAATTTTATAAAAATTTGGGTCCAAGAACCACCACCTACACACATCACATATAGAAAATAATTA
Source organism: Panax japonicus (assembly GCA_020205505.1). Lineage (NCBI taxonomy): Eukaryota > Viridiplantae > Streptophyta > Magnoliopsida > Apiales > Araliaceae > Panax > Panax japonicus. Next base: position 10,432,506 of record CM035099.1, read on the forward strand.
ATAATTTTATTTTATCACATTATAAACTGTTTGTATCAATTTATGTATATATACCATATATAATTTAATATATTTATCATATTACGTAAACATACATATTCTTCATAAATCATAAAATGATTTATATACTCATGTATTAAACAAGACATTTAATTTAACGTCTAGTAACCCTCTTAATACAGTTTGCTACATTCAATAAATCTTTTTCATATGGCTTATCATATATATTATTCTGACTTGCTACGTTCTTATTTATTTTTCTTTATAAGATTTCTAATGCTTGACTACTACCAGCTTCTTATAATGAAGCTTTTTATTTATTCTTGTATGATTAATTTAAATAATCAATCCTCTTCTCTAGCTAAATCATATATAATACATCTCCAAGTATATATGTATTTATACATATACACATTTAATTTAATCTAATAATATCTCTTCATTTGAAATTTATTTCTTTAAATAAATTTTTCACATACAAAAAAAAATCTCTTTCTAGGTTTTGAATTTTTATGACCCTTATTTTCTCAATTCTTTTTCAAATAGCAAACCATATACGTTTTACTTGAAATTTTTTAAATAAATCCTCAAATTCTCATCTAAGTTTTATTCTTTAACCTTTATTCTAATCATTCAAGATTTTATGAATTTTTGGGTTATCACAATTGCTACAGTAATTGCTGCATAATATCTCTCATATTATTGATTCAATTATTGTCACAGTATCATCTGCATAATATTTATTATTATTAAATCAATAATTGAGATGACAAAGTTATTCATATTATTATTTGCAATATTGACAATGTCTAGAAAGTTCTGTCGAGGAGAGATTTGGTCACCTAATTGCGTGCCAATAGGGAGAAATCCTTATCGGAAAGCCCCGTCTTTCCTGAGAATGATCTGGTTGTTAAATATTGTGAGCTATAATATTAATGATAAATAAGTTCGTGTTAATTAAAGACAAAATTGATATTTCCATTGTGTTGGAATTATTAGTGTTGGTGAAAATCGACATTTATTTCGATAATAATTGATTTATGGAGGTTATATTGACCAATCGGGTAATTAATCGGATAGATGAGCAATTAATTGCTATTAATTCACATGCTTATAACTATTTGTTCACATGTATGTACTATTGATTCATATGCATGTACTATTAGGGGAGGTGGTGCAAGATTGATAATACTTGAATGACTAAATTAAAAATGGAGGTATAGATGAAGGTACTATTCTGTAACTATTTTTTTCACATGTATAGAACTATTGATTCACATGAATGTACTATTAGAGGAGGTGGTGCAAGTTTGATAATACTTGCAGGACTAAATTAAAAATGAAGGAAAAGATGAAGGTATTATACTGTAATATTTTGACCCCCAAAATGTGAAATTATTGAAACTATATTTTCCTTTAAATAGAATCTCATTCTTCTGTCATTCTCAACAATTCACTAAAACTCACAAGAGCAATTATAGAGAGAGAATCTATAAAGAGAAAGAAGAAGAGAAGTCTGCTACTTCACTATTCCAGTATATAGTATTCTTCTGAGGTAAGGGATATTATTTTTGTTCAGTATTGTAAGAAATAATATTTTCCTCCATACTCTATAGTATGTGAGTAGTATTATTTCATTTTGTATACCTAATTCTACACTCATTCTGTTAAAGTATTGCTTCTATACTCCGTGAAATTAGTAAAATATCCTTGAAATTTGCGCTTCATCTAGTATCGTTTCACAAGGATATTTTTTGAACATTCTTGTTAAATTTTAAGCTTTTCATGCCAGAGTACTGTTCATGGGGTACTATTCACAAAGTACTATTCACGAGGTACTATTTATAAAGTACTATTCACAGGTTACTATTTATAAAGTACTATTCACAGGGTACTATTTCCGAAATACTATTCTCGAATTACTATTCATGGTGTACTATTCACTCGGGTACTATTCACCCGGGGTACTATTCATGATAAAAATTGATTTCTTTTCTGTCCAAATCATTTTTGATACAATATTATTCTTAAATTTTACGCCACAAAGCATTATCATGTTGACAATCTAGACATTATTAAATTCTGGATAAATTAAATTGTTAAAGTCTTTAATATTTATTCTTTGCTTTCATTTAATTGAATTCTTATATCATTGCCATCATCCTTATGCTTATATTATGATGAAAGTCATCTGTGGCCTTAATGCATCGATGGACATGATATGATTATTACCAGGGATTATTCAGTATAATCATGACCGTAATATTACAAATGATATGGTAAAAGTCCTTATTGGCCCACAGTGCATTAATAGACAGTGGTTGGCAGGATTATGACCATTGGTGAAAACACGAATATCCTTGGCCCGTAGTGCATAGATAATTTGTAGTCGTGATAATAATGAATATCCTAGGCCGTAGTGCAGGGATGATTCGATGATGTGGATTATTTATTAAGCTGAGTCTCAGCGATAAAATTGATGATAAACTTTTTAAATCATAGAAGATAGTAGATATCATGCTCTACTTGACTCTTCTAATGGATTGCTTGTTCCGTTGCAGTTAAACTTGATGTTTATTATATTTTATCAATTTAACACTTTTAAAGGCTAATGATAATTTATTCTGCATTATCTTAGTCATAATATTTTTTACTGGGCTAGTTGAGCTCACCTTTTTGCTTTATTGTTCTCTTCAGGAAATGAGAACGTAGACGGGACTAGTCGAGGAATGGAGTAACGGTCCAGATGTTTGCATTAGTTGTCCTCACTATTCTATGAAATAGTGTGATAATAAATGTAATGAGGACTCCATTTTTGAGTTTGAATACTGTCTAGAAGATAATATTCGTATAAAAACTCTCAGTTAAGCTTTTGTCGTATTGTATAAAAGAAGTTTGTATTTGATTTCTGTACCATGTATTTGGCGACTCGGAATGGGTGATGTATACCTATTTTGGGTGCGTCACACTACCGGCTTTGACTTGTCTGCAGAGCCGGCCCTGGGCAAGTGCCAACAGGGCAACTGCCCAGGGCCCACAGTTGAGGAGGACCCAAATTTTTTATAAGGTTATGTATTTATGTGTATAAAAAATAAAATTATAAAAAGATTAGCGATATTATGCATTAAAAATTATATGTTAGAAAACATTAAATATGATAGTATAATTGATGATTTTGGATCTAAAAGTGCAACAAAAAGACATTTTAAATGATGTTTTGTGGTTTAGATTTCATTGGGCAAAACTAAAGAAATTCCCACTGTAGTTAGTAGGTTTTACTGATTACACCATTGAATTTTTAATTTTTCAAATTACACCACTAAACTAATTATTATTTCGTTTAAAAAAATAAAAAGACATTAATTTTTTATCTACAAAACTAATGAAATATCCACTGTAGTTGACACATTTTACTGATTACACCATTGAACTTTTAATTTTTCAAATTACCCTATCAAACTAATTAAAAATAATTATTTTTAAAAATAATTATTATTTTAAGTAAAAAATATTAGAAACTTTTTTTCTTCATAAAATGAGTAAAATTTCATAAAATATAGATTCAAAAAATTTAAAGTGATTTTAAATTAAATCAATGTCTACTTTATTTTTTAACAGAATGACCCATTCTTAATATTTTAATTTTTTTAAAAAAAAACTAAAAATAGAAATTAAAATTAAAAAAATAGTAAAAGATAAATAAAAAAATTGATTAAATTTTTTCAAAAAACAAATTAATAATTTTTATAAATAAATATTATTTTCAAGAAAAAAAATTGAAAAATTCTTCATATTTTAAAAAAATGAGTAAAATTTTATAAAATATAGATTCAAAAAAATAAACTTTATTTTCAAAATTAAAAAAAGATTTTTTTTTTAAATCAGTAAGGTTTCATAAAACTTTAATTTTTTTAAATCTATATTTTATGAAACTTTACTCATTTTATGAAAAAAAATTTGCCCTGGACCTTAGAAAATCCAGGACCGGCTCTGCTTGTCTGGGACAGCCTTTGGTGTCACCATCCCAGTTGGAATTTAACTTCACTACATGATAAAATCGAGTTAAGTGACCTTCTCTTCCGCAATTGAAACACGTTTTGGGTTTCTGCGTACCGTTTGGACTGATGTGTCCCTCTTCTCCGTATCTGTAGCATACGACCGGTGGTCGTTCTCCTTACTTAAAAACGGGTGCTGGTGCTGTTATCCTTCTATCATTATTGAACCTTCTATTTTTAAAATTTCCACTTGACTCATTCCTTCTATTATATTGGCCATGATTACCACCGAAGTGGTTACCATTTTTGGCATGATAATTTCCTCCACGTTTGTTGTCACCGCTTCGATGATTGCTACCACTGGTATGGCTATTATCATTTTACTGGCTGTTATCTTTTGGTTGGGCTGACTCATTATCGCGCTCCAATAACTGAGCCCTATTCACAACATCTGAATATAAACAAAGTTTGTGAGAAATGAGGTATTGGCGAATTTCGGGCTTCAAACCTCGCAGAAACATTCACGTCATACGCTCCTCATTATTTACCAAATGGGATGTAAACTGGGGTAACTCCGTAAACTTGGCCTCGTATTACGATACGGTCGTATTATTTTATTACAGCTTGATGAATTTCAAATCCTTCATGTGACGAATACTCTCTGGAAAGTACTTTTCGTTGAACAATTCTTGGAACTTCTCCCAAGACATCTTCAGTACGGAAAGATGAGTATATTTTACAGATTTCCACCAATAATCTGACTCTCTTCAAATCATGAAGGTGGCAAAGGGAACCTTTTGATCCTCTGAGCATCCCAAGACATCAAATATCTTGGTGATCTGCTTAATCCACGTCTCTGCCTTAAGTAGCTCTGTCTTTCCCAAAAACTCTGGTGGTCCCAGCTCCTTGAATTGCTTAGCAGTGACCAGCCGAGAGTTAATATTGATTGCACCTGCATTTTGAATAGGAATCTCTCTCGTTTTGTGTTGCATGAATTGTAGAAAGCTCCTAAACATCCCATCGTTCATCATTTGGTCGGTGTTGTTGTTTACATGAGATTATTGCCTTCCTAATGCACATTATCCTGGTTATTGATTGGCAATGTCTCAACAGTCTCATGTGCTCCATTGCTTGTTTCAAAAGTTTTAGATTCCATTTTCGAACACTGCCACAAAATAAGGGTTAATTGACATATCACATATTATCCCTATATTTTGACCGACCAATTAAATAACAAATAAGCTTAGGTAGGACACACTAGCAAAGGATTTGCTCATCTCTCCCCTCCTAGTTCTAGCCTCAGATATCCGCCAGGGATCATATCTCTAAACTTTGATACCAACTGTGATGCCCCCAAAATAGGTCCATACAACCCATTCTGGGTCGCCAAATACATGGTACATAATTCAAATACAAACTTAATTTACACAATACAACAAACGTAAGTTGAGAATTTTAACACGAATATTATCTCGTAGACAATATCCAAACTCAAATGAAGTCCTCGTTATAATTATTATCACACTATTTTATAGAATAGTGAGGACTACTATAGCCACTATCTTGGACCATCACTCAATTCCCCGACTAGTCCCAGCTATATTCTCATTTTCTGAAGAGAATAATGAAAGAAAAGGGTGAGCTCAACTAGCCCAGTAAAGAATATTATGACTAAGATAATGTAGAATAAATTACCCTTAGTCTTCAACAGTATAAAAACTGATAGAATACAATAGACAACAAGTTTAACTTCAGTGGAACAAGCAATCAATTAGAAGAGTCAAGTAAAGTATGATGTTTACTATCTTCTATGATTTAAAAGTTCATCATCAATGTTTTATCTCTGTAACACAACTCAATAAATAATCCACATCATCGAATTATCCATGCACTACGGGCTAAGGATATTTATTAGTATCACCAATGGTCATTGTTAGTTCCCAGTAGGCACAATAGATCTAGAAGGGAGGGTTGAATAGATCCTTTTAATTTCAAATACTTTTTTGGTTTATTTTGTATTGCTAATAATTTAGCATATGACAAATATAAGAATCTTTTCAAGCACAACGGAATAAGTAAAAGATCCCTTAATTGATATATTCATAATCATACATACATTGTTCGTAGAGTTAGTTCAGTGGTAAGCAGTTAAAACATACATAGCAGTTATAGAAATTAATGTACATAATGTAAATGACATAAAGTAAAAGACACAAGAGATTTTAAGTGGTTCAGAGACTCAAGCTCCTGATCCATTCTTCTGCTTTCATCTAGCAGGATTTCCACTAAGGAAGGGAAGCACCCTGAATCACTAAGATTCCTTCAAGGCCAGTAGCCTTGGAACTTCAGTTCACTAAGAACACTTCAAGGTCAGCAGCCTTGGAACTCCTCTAGTTCCCTAGGAACTCTTCAAGCCCAGCAGACTTGGAACTTCATTTAGTCCCTCTGGACAAGGACCCCTCAGGCCCTGGCTTCTTGTTGTTGAGTTATTTATTTATTTGTTGGAGTTGGTGCTTAGCTGTTAAGATGTCTTTAAGCTTTGAACATCTTCTGTACTTAGCAGCTTGGCGTGATCATCCTTGAAGTGCAGTTGAGTGTTGCATGATGCTCAGCTTCTTCAGTTACTCAACCACTTCTGATGATCCCTTGATGAACTGCCTTGAAGATCATTCTTCTTGATACTTGATGGTTGCACGTGATGGTTTCTAAGATGACTGTAAGCTCTTCTGCTATGTACTTAAAAACTTTCTCATGCTTGACACCATGATGGCGTTGGTGATCTTCTTTCTTGATACTTGATGCCTTCTCATGATGGACTTACTAAGATGACTGTAGGCACTTCTCTCTGGTACTTAGAGTCTTCCCATGATGGACATCAAGATGGCATGATGCTCTTCTTTCTCTCGGCAGTTTAGAACACTCTTTTTGTACTAGAACTCTCATTTCTACTTCTTTCTTTTTTTGTCTCTAAGTATTCTTAGTGGATCGTAGAGTGAGCCTTCGGACCTTCATTGGTCAGTCACTATTTTACGTTTGTTAGATCAGTCCACCATTTCTCCAAACTAAGCAACTCCAGCAACCCTCGATCTTTGAAGCTCTTGCTGATTTATACTCTTTCCCAATCCTTTCGTTGGAAAGTAGCCGTTGAAAGCTATTAAAATATCTTTACAGATCTCGAGTTGACTGAGGTAGACTGCAGATGTGACATGTTATACTTTTCTGACACTGCAGTCTACTGTTTCACCTACTCCGTCAGAGATGTCACTTTAATGTCTTGGGCAGGTCGAAGACTTTATTTCCTCCTTCTGATTTCTCGATCAGAGTTGTCCTTTTGCATCGATGCTCTCAATAAGCTCTTGTCCAAATTTTACCCTTCAGATTGAACCGTTGCCAATTCTTCCGTCTTCAGCTATTTGAACTCTACGATTCTGATGCATGTCTTCATGGACCTGATCGTAGTGTCTTGTTGACTGGTAGAGACAACACTACGATCTTGAAGAGTGTTGATTGGATCTTCAATGTAGAACACCTCTTCCTTCTCTTGTGCAGTGCTTCAACACTTCTGTTTGCCTCAGCAGCTCTCAGATACTGATAGCTTGACTTCTTTGTTCTGGCCTCTTCTGAATAACAAGACACTTCAGATTTGTGGCGTGTCCAGCTCGCTTTCTCCTTGTGATCTCCCGTTCACTTATCATCAATGGACTGACCCAATGCTTAATCACTTTAGCCTTGTTCTTCAGAAGATGTCCATTATCTCTGTATGCACTCCATTAGTTCTTTCTTTGTTTGGCAAACACTACGATCCTGATAAATTCTAAGATCGTTGTCTTCTATCTGTTTAACAACTACTACACTTGCTGACTTTCTTTAGTCAGTTACAAAAGTCTTCTTTTGATCTCCTTGTGGGAGACTCCATATCGAATGGCTTCACAACTCAATCTTGATGCTGATTGGGTTGGTGCTTAGATCTTTTATTAGCATGCATGCCATTCGTTAAGTGCTCTTTGGTTTCCTTCAGGTGGGACGTATCTATGCAGTGCCAACCAAAGGCTTCATTCTTTTGGATATTCTGGGAGTGCTCATTCGTTGAGAATCGTATTTGCTCTACAATTCTGCCTTGGCATTGTGAACACATTTGTTGAGGTCTTAGTTCTGCACTCTACAATTCAACTTTGGCTATGCAGACACTGCGACTCCAAGATCAGATCTTAACACTCTACGATTTCTGTCGTTGTGCTTGTTGTCTTCATCTGATCTTGCTTGACTATGATCTCTGCCTCTGTTATGATTAGTAGACTCTAAGACTCTGAGTGTAGTTTACGATTCTTGACTTGGCTTTGGCAGATTCTCGGTCGGCACGTAGGCAGGCTGTCTCTACGATTTTGAACATGACTTCCTCAGCAGACTATGGCTATGGGGAAGTTCTCCTTGACACACTACGGTCCTTCCTCGTCTCTCCTGGAAGTCTACGAACTCTAAGATATACTATCTTGCAGATTACGATTCTGCCTCGATAGCTCTCGAGTTTTCCTTGACTCTCCTGGCAGACTACGATTTCTGGTGCAGTGCTCGACGATCAGACAAGCTTATCTATTACATCATAAGATCAACCCAACATGCTTGATCTTTCTATATTTATAGTCCTTATACATCATTTCTTTTTAAGGACTTTACAAAGCTGTTTTGCTTATGTAGGATCAACCTAACATATTTGATCAATTCATTCTATGTCCTTATACATGAGTTTCTATTGTCTATCAAAGGACTTTACAGCTTTTCTTAATGCAAGCATATTTTCATATTCATTCATATATATCATAATCAAATCATATATAAATAGGAATATCATTCACATGTTTATTCCTGACAATCTCCCCCTATTTGATTATGACATAAACAATACGTGCATATGCCTGTTATGAATGAATCTTATATATAGTGAGCAACTGTATTTCTAAAACATATAATCATGAATGTCATCTATAATGATGTGGAATTTAATACACTGACATTTTACATCCTGGATCCAGAATATACCTAACTAGTTAGATATGTACCTCAATGATTCCATGTATGCTTCCAGGATGTCTATTGATCAGCTATTCATCTGTTTGATTCTTTTGCTCCTGTTCCCCCTGGGATGTGGAGCTATTCATTTCTTCTTCTTCTTCTGGTTCTGGCTCTGGCTTCATTTATTCTTCTTCTGGTTCTGGCTCTGGCTCCTCCTCAGCCTTAGGCTCATCATTCTTTGGCTCCCCCCTTAGATGATGATTCAACTCCCCCTGGTGTTATCTTCTTCTTTTCTTTCCTTTTGCTCTACTTGCTCTTTCTAGAGTGCCTCTTATTCTTCCCCTTTCTATGCCTCTTTTTCTCCCCCTTTTTGTCATTAATCATTTGGGAGAGCTGCTCCATGTTGGACATAAGCTGCTCCATCAGGTAGGAGGAGTTAACAACTTCAAACTTGAGGTCTTGTTGTCTTAGCTCAAGTTTCATTGAGAAAGACTGATTCATGTTGTCAATCTTGTCAAAGAGGACTTGGAGTTGTTCTTCATTTGCCTTCTTCGCTTGTAGTGCATCTGCCTTCTGATCATTCATGGCCTTTAGATAGATGTGATCTCTTTCTCTGATATTGAGAGATACATCAGCCATCGTTACTTCGAGTCTCTCTTGAACTGAGTTATCTTCTGTTGTTGTCAGCTTCTTTGACTCTTCAGTGAATAGAGATATTTTGTCAATCAGTTCATCAGATTTTTTCATCAGCTCCTTCTCCACAGATATTTGATCATCTGGTTGGGCAGCCCCTTGTTGAGCATCAGATTGGACTCTACGATCTGCTTCCTTGGACAAATTTTCGAAGGTGTTAAAAATCTGAAGAATCATTGAGTTCCAATCACTGGTTGAGGATGCAAGAATGTCTGTCAGTAGTGCTTGAGCAGATGGAAGCTTCTTATTTTGTACTTGAATACCATCAGTAGTAGAGTGAACTGACTCTATGATTATTTCCTTGGTCATGATCCTTCTTTCTTTTGAGTCCATCCTACGATCGTAGGGGATATAGTGGTTGCCGGCATGTCTGTAGACCTTGTAGTGAGGCTGGTTTGTGATCATCATTGTAGCAAAACTCTTCACTCTTGGGAAGTTTTGTGCCACTAGCTCCATGCTTGGAAAATGAGAGTAGCACCAACTGAAGTAACTTGCATCCTTTTCAGTATGTGCCTTTAGCCAAGGCATCCATTGGAAGAACCATCTCATTAACAGGTCATCAGGATTGTAGAGGATGGTCGTGTAGTCTAGCTCCATGTTGTTCCAATTTTTGAATATATCTTGTGCAGTCATCCTTACAACTTTGAGCTGTTCATTTCCATATTTTACTCATCTTTCAGCTGGGAGTTCTTCTAGTTCATTAAGGACTTCTACCACAATTCTTCTACTGATTCTTTAAGAGTTGAAATCATTCTCCATTTCTTCTCTTTCGGAGCCTGAAACATTTTGATCGTTTCCATCAATGAATCCTTCTTGCTGCATTTCATTTCCAGAACCTTCTTCAGCAAGATCTTCTTCATCACTGGTTCCATCCTCAACACTTTCTTCCAGTGACTCAGATTCATTATCACTTAATTCAATGATTGCATTAGATTGATCATTTCTCTTCTTTGAGGCAAATTGAGCAAGTAATATGTAGCTCTTCCTTATCCTTGGGAGTTCAGCTATAGGAGAGTCAGATTTTTCCTTCTCTTCAGACTCTGATGCCTTTGGATCATCAGATGAACTTCCTTGAGGTTCAGTATTGGCGGGGCAGGTATTTCTTCTTCGGACTCATCATCTTTTGAACCATTATGAGAGCTTGTTGGAGCATTTGCATTTGGAGATGTGGTTGGGTCAAATTGTATCTCGTCTTTATTATCAGAGTGAATGCTCTGGGGGCTTGTGCCTGAACCTTGGGATTATCAGTTGCCTTCTCTTCTTCTGACTCTACGTCCTTTTCTTCGTCAAATATACTTTCTTGGTAAGTTGATACTGGACTATTTACCATCTTAGCTTTCCTGTTGGATGGCCCTTGAACTAATCTGTTACTTCTCCTCTTAGTGGTCTCTGCAGTTGAGACCTTTTCATCTTTAACCTTGTCTTCTGTGGATAGACTTCTTGGACGCGCCCCAGTTTTCCTCACACATTTGGATTTCTGTCTAGCTGGTATGGTTGCTGCTGGTACAGGGTCATCGAATTTAGAAAGTTCTACCTCTTTTGCCTTCCTCTTCTTTGTGAGGCTTTGCTACTGTTCCCAGTTTTTAGCCTTCTGTTCTCCTTTGGGTTTTTCTTCCAATTCACAAACAATTGTGGAGACATTACTTTGTGAACTTTCAGAGGTTCTCCCTCATCATCCTTGATTTTGTTTCCCAATTTCTTCTTAAGCACAATGCTCAGTAGTCTTCCATGAAACACTTTTGTAAGTGGTTTTTCTGTAGACTTCTTTAATTCAGCCTTTTCTACCCATTTTGATATTTGATCAAGCAGGATAACTCCAAAGTTAATTCGTTTCTTCAAGACTATAGCAAACATGATCTTTAACTGTTGATCAAGCATCGTATCGTGTGCAGTGTCCTTGCATTGTATGCATTTTCCCACTATTTCAGCAAGGAACTCGAGTTTCTCAGGGAACTCCTTTTTCTTCACATCCTTTAGACTGGGGTTTCTTTGCTACCCCATAATCTCATTTGCTTACTTAGTGTTGATCTCATCAAGGTTTCTCAGTCCTAGGTCAGGGAAACCTAAGCATTGATTGATATCAGATGATTTCAGCTTAAGAGACTGACCTTTAACCTTGGTTGGAAGGGTTCTGGTATTTATGGATGCATTTGAGTAAAATTCCTTGATTAGTTCAGTGTATACTCGGGTGCTAGCCTCAAGACATTGTGAGAATCCAGCTTTATTCAGAAGTTCGAGAACATCTCTGAACTTCTTTTTGGATTTTTCAAACGACTTGGTTCCAAGATGAATGTCAGTGATTACCCGCCAATCTTCCATTTGAATAGTTCGAAGAATATGGGTATTTGATCTAGAGGAGTTTATGAGAGATGGCTGATTGCGATTTAGGCAAGGCTCTGGAGGGTTAATTGATTTTGGCTTTTGAGAGGATTCTAGGGATTTAAAATGGGAGGGAGAGAGGTTCGATAGTTTCTGGTAACTGTTTGCAGATTTTGAATTTTATGGCAGTTCCCTCTGACTCTGTATAAATAGTTATGTGTCAACCAACCATTGGTTGCACGATGTCCAGTAATAAGCTGTAACTCCCCATAACCTTTTCGGTTTTATATTCCTTTTAAGAGAATAAGCATTACTGACATGGATTTACCGTTGACCTTTTTGGTTCGTAGAGTAGCATGGTAAGGCAGCTGTGGACTCTACTTTTTTCTTTGTTGACTCAACGATCATCTTTTGAGAGATGCTGCAGTACATGGTTTTGATATTTCTCCTCATGTTGAAATTACATAGCTCAACCACTGATGTAATTTATGAAGCCTTGGGTACTTCTCTTTAGCAAGACATCTTTCTAACCAGCATTCGAACTTATCTCATCACAATTTGAATGGTTGGGCAATTGTCCTATTCTTCTAGCTCCTCATGAGTTAAGGGTAGCCTCTTGTAAGACTGAGTCTGTTTCTACGATTGCTAAGGTTGCACTACGATCGTTGAGGTTACATTGTGATCGTTGAATTCTCTCAAACTCTACTCTGCGATCGTTGACTATCTTGGTCCTTGAGATGAACTTGACTAAGCAATCCTTCTGGGTTAAGTTAGCTCAGGAAGGGCCAACCTCTTAGAGTGAGCTAAGGGTCAGGTTTGTCCCTGAGGTGCTTTTCAGATGAAATGCTTTTAGAAGTGATTTGCATTGATATCTCATTTGACCCTTTCTGCTGAGGAGTTCTTCTTCCAACTTTAGACATTTGTACTGAGTGAGACCCCAGATTTTATAAATAAAGATTTAAATTTCTTGAAATATTTTTTTGAATATTATGGTATGGATTTGATATAATGTTATAGTTGTGGGTAGTATTTATAAATTTTGCAAAGTATGCAAGTTGTTATATTATATTCGATTGGTCAGGGAATATTCGTACGACGACACAATCATTGGTGGACCCCACAACAGAATTATTTTCGGATTGAGAAAACGAAAAAATATTTTATTAAAAATAACGGCGGAAGTTTTACCATTGATACTGTTGAACTACTCGGTAGTAAAAGTACAGTAATACGCGTGGTTGCATAGTAGCACATGGTATTGATTATTAATGCTTACGTGAGAAGTCACTCAGTTTTGTTCAATTATTACTATAGTAATTGTTGCATAGTATCTCACGTTATTTGATTCAATTATTATCGATATTTTATATAATATTAAATCAATAATTGAAATGACAGAGTTATTAATATTATAAATTGCAATATTAATGATGTCTAGAAGTTCTGCCAAGGAGAGGTTTGGTCACCTAATTGCACGCCATTAGGGAGAAATCCTTATTGGAAAGCCCCCTCTTTCCTGGGAACGACCTGGTTGATTAATATTGTGAATTATAATAAAGATGATAAATGTTGTTAAAATTATTAAGGTGTTTTTTATGAAGTTTTGCTTATTTTATGGATTCCTATTTACCCATTTTCAAAATAATCAGTAGAAAATTATTTAAAGGTGGGGGCCACATATGGGGCCCATATGCGTTGGGAAATGATTTTGGAAATGGAAGAGTATACATATGAAAGTATATGTGTGTTTTGAGTATATAGTGGAAGAAAATGATATGTGAAAGTGATAGGTGTGTGATGTGTGTGTGAGTGGGAAATGGTGGAAAAGTAGTAGTGTGATAGTGATGTGTAAAAGTGTAGCGAATTTGATTATTCGGTGGGTGGGGGATTGATGTTGGTTATGGGGGAGAAAAATTAAGTGGTGTATATATAATATTGATATATAAGTTAAAAACATGTGTTTATATATATGTATTATATTTTAATTTTTGTTGTGATTTTATTGGTTAGTTGATTGACTTTATTGTATTTGGTTGAAGAAATAAATCTGCAGAATTATTTTTCCTTGCACAGTACACTTCCATTCTCCTATAAATAGAAGTTCATCCCTTCATTATTTCTTACGAATTCACTGAAACTCTATAGAGAGAAAATTATAGAGAGAAAGAAGAAAAGATTTCTGCTACTTAACTACTCTTATATTTAGTTCTTTTACGGTAAGTGGTGTTATTCTTTCTTATTCATGAAGAGAACTGTTGTTATTCCATTTCTTATTATTCTGTTAGAATAACCTGTATATGCGGTCTACCCTATACTTGGTGACATTCTTCTATTATTCTGTCTTTATTATTCTGTTGGAACATCTTGTCTGTGTGTTTTATACCGGACGTGGTTTCGTCTTTGTTATTATTCTGTTGGAATATCATGTCTGTGTGTTTTACATCGGACCTAGTTCCGTATTTATTTATTATTCTGTCAGAATATCCTGTCTGTGCGTTTTACGCCAGACCTGGTTCCATTATTTATTATTCCGCATTTATTCTTCTGTTGGGACATCCTGTCGGTGTGAATTTCACCTGACATGGTTCCGTTATTATTATTTTGTTGGAATAACCTGTCTATGCGAAGTACCGCATGCATGGTGATTTCTTTTGTTATTCCATTCGTTATTATACTCAGTTGGTTAAAATTTTGACTTCTATACTCCATGAAATTAATGGAATATCCTTGATATTTGCGCTTCATCCAGTATTTTTCATGAAAATATTCTTTTGAGCATTCTTGAATTTTACTCTATAAAGCAGTATCATGTTGACAATTTGGACGTTATTAGTTCCTGAATAAATTAATTTGTGAACTTGTTTTATTGAACTCTTATATCATTGTCATCATCCTCATGTTTATATTTTTTTTGAAAGTCATCTGTGGCCTGTAGTGCATAGATGGACTTGGTATGATTATGACCAGGGATTATTCGGTGTAATCATGACTGTAATGTTACAAATAATGTGATAAAAATCCTCATTGGCCTGTAGTGCATTGATGGACAGTTGTTGGTATTATCATGACCATTGATGAATACACAAATATCCTTGGCCCGTAGTGCATGGAATTTGTGGTCGTGACCCTAATGAATATCCTTGGCCGTAGTGCAGTGATGATGTGGATAATTTATTAAGCTGAGTCCTAGCGATAAAAGTGATGAAAAATATTTTTCAATCATAAAAGATAGTAGATTTTATTCTCTACTTGACTCTTTTAATGGATTGCTTGTTCTGCTGCAGTTAAACTTGATGTCTATTGTATTTTATCAGTTTAACATTGTTGAAGACTAATGATAATTTATTCTACATTATCTTAGTCATAATATTTCTTACTGGGCTAGTTGAGCTCACCCTTTCTTTCACTGTTCTCTTCAGGAAATGAGAACGTAGCTGGGACGAGTCAGGGAATGGAGTGACGGTCCAGATGATAGTATTAGTAGTCCTCACTATTCTGTTAAAAAGTGTGACAATAAATGTAATGAGGACTCTATTTGAGAATGGATATTGTCTAGAAGACAATATTTGTATTTAAACTCACAGCATGTGTTTTGTCGTATTTTACACGACTGCTGTATTATTAGTTTGTATTTAAATTTTGTACCATGTATTTGGCGACTCAAGATGGGTGATGTATACCTATTTTGGGGGCGTCACATAATGGTTGTAATCGTGGTGTCCTTCTACTCTTACACTATGATCAGATGTTTGATTGTAGGCACTCCATGATTTCAAGTTGGGTGGCTGATAGGTTATCAGTAGTACATTTTGAGACGTTCCTATTGACATTGGATCTTCATTTGGTTCATCAGCCACAAAGTTTTGGGACTCTATAGCTGGTACTTGCTTCATAGACTATTTCAGTGTTGTTGTTCCTTAACAGTCACTGCTCCCTTATGGTTGATGCTGTCTTTTCAGTGAGATGTGATTCTTTTTCTTCATGTACATTGGGAAGCATCCCTGCATATCTCCTTCTGACTGAATTCATTAAATCTTCTTATATCATAGAAATGGGCATCTTCAGGGTTGATCATTCTACGATCCTTTGACAG
The DNA here is from genome assembly GCA_020205505.1 of Panax japonicus. Lineage (NCBI taxonomy): Eukaryota > Viridiplantae > Streptophyta > Magnoliopsida > Apiales > Araliaceae > Panax > Panax japonicus. The sequence continues at coordinate 10,448,616 of CM035099.1, forward strand.
CACTACGAACGTAGTCTTCCTTGTCAGCTTGTGCTCGTGAAGTTCTGCTCCCGCAATTAGTTCCTCATGTTTGATGCTCGATGGTCTTTTGATGTGGGCTTCCTTAAGGGCAAGTTTTCCATGCTTGATCATCTAAGACCCTTTCTCATCTTTAGTTGAGTGGTTTTGACATGTAGGAGTTTTGTCAGAATTATTTCTTAATAGTCCTAAGCCTTCTGCTGGTTGAATCTTCTTAACTGAAGTCTGTTGCCTTGGCATTCCTTAGTGTGATCGGATAGATCAAATACCTGCAGGTTATACATTTCTAATTTTTGGTACCCATGATTAAATGGGTCCTGCTAGGTTAGTTTACTAAACCCCTGTTCCTTGTATATTTGGATAATCATTATATTGACCACCATCAGTCGTATTCATGCATATACTTCATTTAGAAAATATATTTTGAGATGCATGGTGGTGAGTGTGAGAGAAATTTGTCATTTTAATAAAACACTCTTTTCCTTGATGGTTTCATCTTTTGCTAAGTTTTGTTCACAGGGTTTAAATGTTCACAGAATGAGAATCAACTCTACGATTTATTAGTATCTAGTTGATTCATGGAGGTGATCAGTTTCTATGAATCATCAAAATTCTCTTGTAGATCTGATCATACTCTGTGTGTCATTAAACACTTAGACCATAGGATGTACAAGACACATTAACCCATCAGCAAAGATTACTTCACATTCAATCGACCTGTGATGCTCTTAAACCATTTCAGGTCTCTTTTAAGTTGTAATCTTCAACCTAAAACTTGGGTGGAGAGAAAGTTTATAGACATTTGAGTTTCCATCATTAGTGTACTTTCTCTCTTCACCTTTTTAGATAGATTATGAATACTTGTAGGAAAACTGTTATAGTTCATAAGTAAGGAGCAAATATGATGTTCATATCTATATTAGTGATGAACCGTACCTTTTTGCTGTCAGTTTCTTAGCTGTCATTTATCTTAGATATACTTAGTTTAGGCATTGATGTGCATGTTTTCTCATTTGCTTCAGACAACCAGTTGCTCCAGTTGATCTTCAGTCAATCAGTCGTGGTCTTGAAGATGCAAGCTAAGAGAGTGTCAGCATTTTTAAGTTCTTTGACATCCTTGAGTTTACAAGGCTTATATCCAGCTGCTGGTTGGCCAGATACACGTTTGAGAGGTTTTTCTTTCTTCTTTGAATAAAACATTTCTTAGCATGTATGGCCTTTTCATCTCTACAGGCTGGTGGATGTTTGACTCTTTTCTGTTGATTTCATTTGAGCTTTCTAGCATGGTCTTCAAAACAACAAGATTGACTGCGAGCAAGGATTGGTCTTATTGATATGGCAATCGAGAGTATGAACTAATCTGAGCAGCTTCAGATGTATATACACATTTATCTGTACACAATATTTCCAACGCGTGAGCTCATCTGCATATAACAAGTGACTTACTACTAAACTATGTTTAGAATAATGTTTGTGCCAAGGATCAGACTCAAAGTGATTAGCTTTTGAATATAGCATGAGAAACTGCTCTGATACCAATTGTTAGTTCCCAGTAGGCACAATAGATCTAGAAGGGGGGGGGGGGTTGAATAGATCCTTTTAATTTCAAATACTTTTCTGGTTTATTTTGTATTGCTAATAATTTAGCATATGACAAACATAAGAATCTTTTCAAGCATAGTGGAATAAGTAAAAGATCCCTTCATTGATATATTCATAATCATACATACATTGTTCGTAGAGTTAGTTCAGTGGTAAGTAATTAAAACATACATAGCAGTTATAGCAGTTAATGTACATAATGTAAATGACATAAAGTAAAAGACACGAGGGATTTTAAGTGGTTCAGAGACTCAATCTCCTAATCCACTATTCTGCTTTCAACTAGCAGGATTTCCACTAAGGAAGGGCAGCACCCTGAATCACTAAGATTCCCTCAAGGCCAGCAGCCTTGGAACTTTAGTTCACTAAGAACTCTTCAAGGCCAGCAGCCTTCGAACTCCTCTAGTTCCCTAGGAACTCTTTAAGCCTAGCAGGCTTAGAACTTCATTTAGTCTCTCTAGACAAGGACCCCCCAGGACCTGGCTTCTTGTTGTTGAGTTGTTTGTTTATTTGTTGGAGTTGGTGCTGAGCTGCTAAGATGTCTTTAAGCTTTGAACATCTTCTGTACTTAGCAGCTTGGCGTGATCATCCTTGAAGTGCAGTTGAGTGTGGCATGATGCTCAACTTCTTCAGTTACTCAACCACTTCTGATGATCCCTTGATGAACTGCCTTGAAGATCATTCTTCTTGATACTTGATGGTTGCACATGATGGGTTTCTAAGATGACTATAAGCTCTTCTGCTATGTACTTAAAAACTTTCTCATGCTTGACACCATGATGGCGTTGGTGATCTTCTTTCTTGATACTTGATGCCTTCTCATGATGGACTTACTAAGATGACTGTAGGTTCTTCTCTCTGGTACTTAGAGTCTTCCCATGATAGACATCAAGATAACATGCTGCTCTTCTTTCTCTCGGTAGTTTAGAACACTCTTTTTGTAGTAGAACTCTCACTTCTACTTCTTTCTTTATTTGTCTCTGAGTGTTCTCGGTGGATCGTAGAGTGAACCTTCGAACCTTCATTGGTCACTCACTATTTTATGTTGGTTAGATCAGTCCACCATTTCTCCAAACTCAGCAACTCCAACAACCCTCGATCTTTGAAGCTCTTGCTGATTTATACTCCTTCCCAATCCTTCCGTTGGAAAGTAGCCGTTGAAAGCTATTCAAATATCTTCATAGATCTCAAGTTGACTGAGGTAGACTGCAGATGTGACATGTCATATTTTTCTGACACTGCAGTCTACTGTTTCATCTACCCCATCTGAGATGTCACTTTAATGTCTTGGACAGGTCGAAGACTTTATTTCCTCCTTCTGATTTCTCGATTAGAGGTTATCCTTTTGCATCGATTCTCTCAATAAGCTCTTGTCCGAATATTACCCTTCAAATTGAACCGTTCCCAATGCTTCAGTCTTTAGCTATTCGAACTCTACGATTCTGATGCATGTCTTCATGGACCTGATCGTAGTGTCTTGTTGACTGGTAGAGACAACACTACGATCTTGAAGAGTAATGATTGGATCTTCAATGTAGAACACCTCTTCCTTCTCTTGTGCAGTGATTCAACACTTCTGTTTGCCTCAGCAGCTCTCAGATATTGATGGCTTGACTTCTTTATTCTGGCCTCTTCTGAATAGCAAGACACTTCATATTTGTGGCATGTCCAGCTCGCTTTCTCCTTATGATCTTCCATTCACTTATCATCAATGGACTGACCCAATGCTTAATCACTTTAGCCTTGTTCATCAGAAGCTGTCCAGTATCTCTGTATGCACTCCATCAGTTCTTTCTTTGTTTGGCAAACACTACAATCCTGGTAACTTCCAAGATTGTCGTCTTCTGTCTACTTGACAGCTACTGCACTTGCTGACTTTCCTTAGTCAGTTACAGTAGTCTTCTTCTGATCTCCTTGTGGGAGACTCCATCTCGAATGGCTTCACAACTCAATCTTAATGCTGATTGGGTGGTGCTTAGATCTTCTATTAGCTTGCATGTCATTCGTTGAGTGCTCTCTGGTTTCCTTCAGGTGGGACGTATCTATGCAGTGCCAACCAGAGACTTCATTCCTTTGGATATTCTGGGAGTGCTCATTCGTTGAGAGTCGTATTTGCTTTACGATTCTACCTTGGCATTGTAAGCACATCTGTTGAGGTCTTAGTTCTGCATTTTACGATTCAACTTTGGCTGTGCAGACACTACGACTCCAAGATCAGATCTTGACACTCTACGATTTCTATCGTTGTGCTTGTTGTCTTCATCTGATCTTGCTCGACTACGATCTCTGCCTCTGTTATGATTAGTAGACTCTACGACTCTGAGTGTAGTTTACGATTCTTGACTTGGCTTTGGCAGATTCTCGGTCGGCTTATAGGCAGGCTGTCTCTACGATTTTGAACATGACTTCCTCAGCAGACTATGGCTATGGGGAAGTTCTCCTTGACACACTACGATCCTTCCTCGTCTCTCCTCGAAGTCTACAAACTCTAAGATCTACTATCTTGCAGATTACGATTCTGCCTTGATTGCTCTCAAGTTTTCCTTGACTCTCCTGGCAGACTACGATTTCTGGTGCAGTGATCGACGATCAGACAAGCATATCTATTACATCATAAGATCAACCTAACACGCATGATCTTTCTATATTTATAGTCCTTGTACATCATTTCTTTTTAAGGACTTTACAAAGCTGTTTTGCTTATGTAGGATCAACCTAACATATTTGATCAATTCATTCTAAGTCCTTGTACATGTGTTTCTATTGTTTGTCAAAGGACTTTACAGCTTTTCTTAATGCAAGTATACTTGCATATTCATTCATATATATCATAATCAAATCATATATAAATAGGAATATCATTCATATGTTTATTCCTGACAGTCATGATCATGCCAACAACTGTCCATCAATACACTACGGGCCAATAAAGACTTTTACCACATCATTTGTTTGTAACATTACAGGTCATGTTTATACCGATACATAATTTATGGTCATAATCATACCAATCAACAGTACATCTATGCACTACGGGCCAAAGATGACTTTCACCACAATATAAGCATGAGGATGATGACAATGATATAAGAAATCAATCAAGTGAGATTAAGGATAAATATTAAAGATTTATAATTCAATTTATCCAGAGTTTAAGAATGTTCAAATTATCAACCTGATCAATAATTTGTGGAGTAAAATTCAAGAATGATATTCATGTATCAAAAATAATTTGGACAGAAAAGAAATCAATTTTTTCGTGAATAGTACCCCGTGAATAGTACTTCATGAATAGTACCGTATGAATAATAGAATATGAATCAATAGTTTCGTATGTATGAATAGTGCACATGAATAGTACTCCGGCATGAAAAGATTAAAATTTAACAAGAAAGTTCAAAAAAATATTTCTGTGAAACGATACTAGCTGAAGCGTAAAATTCAAGGATATTCTACTAATTTCAAGAAGTATAGAAGCAATACTTGTCAAAATAAGTGTAGATTTAGGATATGAAATGAAATAATATTACTTACATACTACAGAGTATGGAAGAAAATATTATTTCTTACGAATATTGAATGAAAATAATATCACTTACCTTAAAAGGAGAGTACTTCTGACTGGTATAACGAGGATATTCTTGAAGAAAACTTGCACTATTTGCTACACTCAAAGTTTCTTTAAACTCAAAATAAATACAATCAATATTATAGAAGAAGAATTCTTTGATTCTGGTGTGATTTTCATTTCTAAACTAAACATCCTATTTATAGGAGAATGGTAGGGAACTATTTAAAAAGAAAAATCACAGACTGCACAGTAAACATTCACGGGCGAAGTTCACGGATTTATCGACAAAAATTTTGATTTTACTATACAGCACTATGCAACACTATGTAATACTATACAACACTATACAGTACTATGCAATATAAAACAAAAATTGAGATAACTTTCTACCGAAGATTTTAAAAAATGAATAAGTGGGGGTCCATGTAATAAGCCAAATTTATAATAAATACATCATGACAAACCCTTTTTTATTTATAAAAAATCACTTGACTAAACACATTTTTAATCTTTCAACAATTATTCATCATTAATATTATAATGCACAATATTAACAACCAAATCATTCCCAGGAAAGAGGGGACTTTCTGATAAGGACTTTCCGATAAAGAATTCTCCTTATTGGCGTGCAATTAGATGACTTAATCCCTTTTCTCGACAGAACATTCTAGATATTGTCGATAATACAAATAATAATATGAATAAATTTGTCGTCTCAATTATTGATTTAATAATATAAAATATTGTGCAGATGATGTTGTGACAATAATTGAATCAATAATATGAGATACTATGCAGCAACTACTGTGGAAATTATTAAATGAACTGAGTGACTTCTCACGTAAGAATCAATAATAAGAGATACTGTACAATACCGTGTGCTACTGTGCAACTACGCGTATTACTGTACTTTTATCATCGGGTATTTCAACAGTTAACGGTAAAAGTTTTGCCGTTATTTTTATAAGAGGTTATTTCAGTCGCTTTCTAAATTCGACAGTAATTCCGTTGTGGGGTCCACCAATGATTGTGCCGTCATACGAATATTCCCTGATAAAACGAATATTTTTCGACCAAAAATATTTTATGACAACTTGCTTACTTTACAAAATTTGTAAATATTACCCACAACTATAACATTATGTCAAATCCACACCTTATTATTCAAATAACATTTAGAGAAAATTAAATCTTTATTCATAAAAGTTGGGGTCTTACACAGGCGATCCTTATACACACTTGAAAGTATACATTGGCGAGCTGAGGTCTTATGCTGAAGATAAAAGCCTCAGAATGCAGCTTTTCCAAAAGAGTCTCACTGAAGAGGCTAGAGCCTGATATGCCCGACTCGACAATGCCAAAATCCATAACTAGGAAGAGTTAGCCCACACCTTCCTAAATCAATCAGTACAACTTCCAGTCAATAATGGCTCCAAACAGATATCAAATTACCAAAGTTTAAAAGTAGAAAAGTGAATCTGTCCATGAATATGCCCAAATATGGAATGGCTGGCAGCACAATTCATTCCATCAATGATAGAAACTGAGATGGTAATGACATTAATTGATATCCAAGAGGCACCTTACTGTGAGAGAATCCTAGCAGACATAGGAAAGCCATTCTCGGAGATGATCAAACATGGTGAAATGGCAGAGATGGGCATGAAAGGGGCACGATTAAAGACTTTATTTCCTTGGAAGCAGTCACCGAACATATACAGTCTGGCAGCTATACGAGCACTCCCAATAGGGTACCCAAGAGAGGCAATGAAGATGTATCGCTCGTTTTATAGGGGCAAGCTAGGAGATCAACCTACAGTCCCCCCATTTGGAAAAAGTAAGGCAATCTGTCATTTTAACAACAGGATGCATTCAATCAATGCCAAGACAGAAAGAGAAAATTTGAAAGAACGGAAAATTGGGTGTTCACTCCACTGGGCGATTCCCTTGAAAATGTACTGGTGATGTTAATGGATCACAAGAAAATTACCGAACTGGCTCCACTTTTGGATCCAGGAAGAAAAAGATACAATCCAAGCCAGAGATGTGCTTACCACTCAGGGTCTCTGGGGCACGATACAAAAGATTGTTGGTCCTTAAAGCATAAAATCCAAAATCTGATCGAAAGTTGCAGTATTGTGGTCCAACGACTTGACCAGTAAAATGTCAACACCAACCTTCTGTTGCAGCATGATACGGTGGGAGTGAACATAATCGAGTCAGGGAGTACTAAGATGCATCCAAATTGTAATTACATACGAAGGATGAAGGAATATCCTCAAAGGAATAGAACAAATGTCCTAGAGTGGGAAAATTCGGAGGAATATAGGACAATAAATCAAAAATTGGAAATGATCCATCATCAAGTAACTCTATTGGCTAATCTGATAGTGCGCCAACATCAGGTTATAAGGCAAATTTTCAATCAATTATCAGAAAGCCAAGAGAAAAGAGAAGTTAAACAGAATTCAAGCCTATATCCCTCCAGGATGAGCCAACTAAATGAAGAATATCAAAGCAGGCTGAAAGGACAAGAAAGTGGAATGATAAAATTACTAGAAAATCTCGGCAGTAGAAAAATCGCTCGGGGAATGCAAATTCTCAAAGAAGAAAGATCAAACAACCTCCAAAAGAGACCAAAAATTCAATCCTCTAAACAAATCAAATGAAGAGATGCTACACTTTCTAATAAGTGAATGAAAGATTATTGAGTTGTTGCTTCCTATAAATTCGAAGATGAAATGTTATAATTCCACCAAGATATGTCTCTACCATTCTAACTCACCTGGACATGCAACTGAGGAATGTTAGTTTATAAAGCATAAATATAGGATCTCATTGAAAATGGAAAGCTGAGGATAGAAGTCCCCATGACTAGAAAAGGCGAAAGGGAAATGAGGAGCTTAAGATGTCCACTCCAGAGAGACAGTTCAAAGGAAGTGATGGCTATAAGCTCCAATCCTGGCGAAACACAAGGTGAACCCATCATAATGAGGGGAGTGACAGGAAACAAGACATCCCCCTAAGGAAATTCCTCTGCAACTGTCAAACATCCTTTTGCCCAAAGTCAACAACCACATTCCTGATTTTACCCTCTTAGATGATGAGGAGGAAATATTGATCCTTCCCAGTGTAGAAAAAGCCAAAAATGAAAGTTCCTTGCAAGAAATACAACAACAGTTTGGGGGTGATTTCATAGTCAAATCATCTCAAATCCATGAAAAAGATGAAGGAACAGATGAACATAAAGGTGGTAAGGTTGTCGGGAAAGCCAACCCATCAAGGAATCAAAACTTCATCCCTTTTTGCGATGGGTCAAGTTTAAGCATCCTTGAGGGATATGGCGAATCAAGAGGTGATCAAGTTATGGCAATAATTAAAGATATTCATGACTAGGAGGTGACCTCTATCGCGAGCCTTGAAGGCAACGAAACCATTGACAACTGAACTATCAAGTCTCAGCTAGCTAGGAAGATGTAGATCTAGAGGGATAAAGTTGTGAGTTTTAGAAGATGTTAGGACGGTATCAATTTTTTAGCATTATGCATTTTATTTTCCATGCATGGAAATATTAAAAAAATCAAAAATCAAAAATAAAAAAAAATCAAAAAATCAAAAAAATCAAAACAAACACCTTTCAAATCCCTAGGATACTCCACTCTAAAATACCAATTTCCAACTATTCAGGCCAAGCCTGAACTACAAAAAAACTGATCTCCCCCCATCAATGGGAGTACGTTGGCAGCCATATATGGTGTGGTCAAACCAAACAAAATAAAATCCAAAAAACATCTCAACCCAACATCCAACCTAAATATAAACCCAAAGACTAGTCTCAAGACACCAAATCAAACCTGAAAGCCTACACCCAAGAAAAACCCTCAAAGTCAGTGACCATGTTGAGAATACCCAACGGTACCTCAAGGTTATTTCATAAAATTCGGAGCAAATCCCGAAAAAAAAAAGAGACAACGATACATTAAGACAACCATTCATGGGGATGAAATGGCAATTTTCATAAGATGTAACCTTTCAGCAATTCATCACTCTTGAAGTGAAAGAAAACTTGATCTCCTTTGACATAAGCAGTACATGGGCAACTGTCGTGGCAAAGTCTATATCATACCCGACGACCTGTTCCCCCAGATCAATACCACAAATCAAACTTTGCAGATCAAATCAAACTCGGGTGAAGACATCACCAACTAAGTTGAGATCATAGGGCCAATTCATTGGAGTCCGAAGGCCTCTCTATATTAATCATCAAAGTTGAAAAACCACACACTGATATATCAAGCATGATCATCAAAAAAAACTTCAAAGAGCTGACACCCTCCATCTAAAGCCTTCATCAAATTAAAAGAAGAAAATCAACAAAGCCAATTGCACCTACAAGTCAAAAACAAGGATTGGGGAAAACCAAGCATTAAAGACCAAATCCACTACTTGTTCGCCATATAGGTCAAGAGGTAAAAGACTCTTGCAATCTCGGCATCTTATCAGCCCATTTGTCAAAGAAACTACCCTAGACAACAAGCAAGACTACGAAAATTTCAAAATCAACGACAACCCGATATTAGGACCCTTACATCAAACAAGACTGGGGCAATGTCAGAAACAAGGATAACTCAACAATGGGGCATTCATCGACCATCAAAAAATGGAAAATGCACCATTTGGCATCATCAGTATGGCCCATCATCATCAGAGCTTCTGTTATATCATCTCGTTGGCGATCCGGTATGATCATGTGGTCTTTTCCAATCATAATTTTCTGAGAATAAATAATCCACATGTAAGGTATGACACTTTCATCTCTTTATGTGCTTTCAGCCTCCATTTACGTGCATTGGCAATAATATAAATGTTAAATATTCTTAGAAAAAGGTTTTAAAAGTGAAAACTTTTGCTTAACTTGTTATGAATGAGATTAATTTTGATAAGCATTCGTGGAGTAAGAATCACAGGAATGATTAGAGAATTAAGACTATTCAACCTTTTGATTGGACACGACATCCTAGTTTAAAGCACTTTTTGGAACAGACTTGACCTCATATCCATATCTGCACTTTGCGATTGCCCTAACTCTTAGTTATGTGGTATGAAACTATGGCAATTAATGAAAAGATAAAAGATAATTTGTCAGCCTAATATCTAGAATTATGGCCCATGTTGCTCGAGTTATTATGCCTGAGTAGTGTTTTTACACCTGGTGCCCTAAAGTCATCTGGTTTGGGAGTCATCGGTCCAATGCTAGTTACATGTGTAACTTAGTGGAAGACCCCAACTTTTATGAATACAGATTTATTTTTCTCTAAATATCTTTTTGAATAATAAGGTGTGAATTTGATATAATGTTATAGTTGTGAGTAATATTTATAAATTTTTCAAAGTAAACAAGTTGTCATAAAATATTCGTTTGGTCGGAGAATATTCGTTTTATCAGGGAATATTCATATGACGGCCTAATCATTGGTGGACCCCACAACGAAATTATTGTCGGAGTTTGAAAATAATAGAAATAACTTTTTATAAAAATAACAGCAAAAGTTTTACCATTAACTGTTGAAATACCCGGTGATAAAAGTACAGTAATACGCGTGGTTGCATAGTAGCACACGGTATTGTATAGTATCTTTGATTATTGATGCTTACGTGATAAGTCACTCAGTTATACTCAATTATTGCCACAATAATTGATGCATAGTATCTCATATTATTGATTCAATTATTGTCACAGTATCATCTACATAATATTTTATATTATTAAATCAATAATTGAGACGACAAAGTTATTCATATTATTATTTGCATTATTGACGATGTATAGAAAGTTCTGTCGAGGAAAGGGGTTTGGTCACCTAATTGCGGGCCAATAAGGACTTATCGGAAAGTCCCCTCTTTCCTAGGAATGATCTGTTTGTTAATATTGCAAGTTATGATATTAATGATGAATAAATGTTATTAAAAATATATTTTGTGAAGCCAAGTGAATTGAGATAAATAGAGGGATTTTCGTATGAAGTTTTTGTTGTAAATTTGGCTTATTACATGGACCTCCATTTATTCATTTTTCAAAATCGTCGGGAGAAAGTAATCTCAGTTTTGTTTTATTACTTATATATATATATATATATATATATATATATATATATATATATATATATATATATATATATATATATATATTATATGAGTTTTTTTTATGTAAAATAAAATATATTATATTTTATTCCATAGTATTTGCATAGTACTGTATAGTGTTGCATAGTACTGAATAGTGTGTTCATAGTGCAGCATAATAAAATCAAAAATTTTCAAAAGTTCGTCCGTGAATTTGCATAGAATTCGCCCGTGATTTTCTTTTGCTCACCCATAATATATATATATATATATATATATATATATATATATATATATATATATATATATATATATATATATATATATATATATATATATATATATATTATGAGTTTTGTTTTTTATGTAAAATAAAATATATTTTATTTTAAATTGTGTGCTTTCTTTTTTCAAACACTTGTGAGCTTGTGTTTTGCTACATATTGAAAAATATAACCTGTGGAAACTGAGTATTCATTCATCAGAAGCTATCTGAAGTCTTCTTTGGCAGCTCACTGTAAGATATAGCAGATTTTTAAGCTTTCTCTCAATTTCATACATACACATATATTCACGTTGAGAGTCGTGTTGTGTGTGTATGTCCAGATCATCGATCCGTGGCTTTTATTGCTTATATATATATATATATATATATATATATATATATATATATATATATATAACTGTTTGTCAGCCAGCGGGTTAGATTTGCCTAAATCTGGCTATTTCTCACTTTAACCGATTCATGGTGACTAAACTGGAACCGTTAAAGTTGGAAAGCTCAGATTTACTCAAATCTAGTTCTTTTTCTAGCTTTTGTACATATTGCATTATCATGTGAGCCTAAAAATCATGTGATCACAGATTCAGTTCCTAAATCTAGATTCGATTCCCGTGATGGACATTTTCAGCTACAGCCAGCTTGTAAGTTATTCACGGTGTCTGAATTTCCTTAGATGACTCTCATGCCCACAAGGAGTTCGGCGCTGCTATGTATCTAATTTTTTCGAAGATGCTTCGCATCTCAAAAATAATAAAAGCAATCAAGCCGAACATTTAATAAAATGGAAGTACCAAATGCCTTAATTACTATTGAGCACAAGGGTTTAAAAAACCTATTTTATTAAACATCACTACTTTCAGACAAAATTAAACTTTTATACAAAATTCAAACTCTTTGTATATAGGTGCAAACGAGACATATCACTACTTCCAGACAATAGCACATAGATATACACACATTCAGATAAAAGTTTAAATTGAAAAGTGGCTATAACCGTGTTATCAGAGATGTAGTGGGGTGCCTAACACCTTCCATCTGCATAATCAAGCCCCTGGACCCTAATGAATCTCGATTTTGCAGACCAGTTAAACAGTGTCACATCACTAGGTCTATGTGCAAACCATTTCTCGGTTGAGTTAGTGCAACCATTTAAATATACCAACTGGCTACTCTTACACTCAAATCGTCGACATATACATGTCGAACCTTTTCAAACTTATTTTTTTAAACAAATCTCACTTAACATGAGAACACTAAAAGACAAAAAGAGAAAGAGACAAATAAAAATCCCGACGTCGACACCTGGATCGTCGATCCATGGCTTTTTCTCGCTTTTACATGTTTTGTTATATGTATCCAAAACATTGTATTATGTAAAAATTCATGTTTCATACAAAAAAAATAGTTGTTTTAAAAAAAAGTAAAAAAAAAAGTATGGATTTTAAACATGTTCGGGCTCCCGAACAGGATCCGACCTATATATATATATAGTTTCGAAATCTGATCAACCTACTTAACCCCTCTTCTCCACTTCTCTAGTTAAATGTTCTAAATTATAAGTTAATTTCTGTCTGTATATATTTCCAGTAATCAATAAAATCTTTTATTTAGTAATTATTTTGTGTAATCTTTATATGCACATCTGTTTATCATTCTTGTTTTCTTATTCATCTGCTTCCGCCCCCTAATGGTATCAGAGCCTTTGGTTGTTTGTTCTAGTTGCCAGTAAGATTTGAGTAATCTTTCATTTAAATTATTTTCAAAACTTCTTCTTTATTCTTAATCTGAAATCACCTAACTTACTGTAGTCCACCCTTCATCATGTCTATCCTTGTAAGTCTCTTGTGCGAGCAGTTTCGGATATTAGATTATGGGTATGTGTCTACTTCAGGTAAGAGGGTCTGTATGGAAGATAAAGTGTGAAATTTTGTTTTGAATCTAGTAAAAATGAGTAGATTATTTAGATCTAATTCGTTAGCTAGTCACATGTCAACCTTGCCTTCGGTTCCAGACATAGTTAACCAAGAAACTCATAGTTATGAAGACATCAGTCAAACCTTACATAATTGGAATATACCTAGGGTTTCTCCCAAAGAAATTTACCAGTTGACATTTTTAGATAATTTTAAAACTGATTATAATGTTAAAACAGTTGAAACGGTTTATGCTATTAATAAAGAATATGAAAATTGTAGTCTCCTTGACCCAGATGTTATTAAAAACATATGAAAAAGGGTTATAATTTTATTCACATTGGTTTAGTTCAAGTTGCAGTCAAACCATTAAACATTAAGGGAATTAATTCATGCATCTATCTCTATCTTCGTGATGCTAGATTCTTGAATTATCACCCCAGTATAATAGGCGCAATGGAATCAAGTTTGCACAATGGACCTGTCCATTTTAATTGCTTTCCTGATTTCACCTTGAGCCTTAGTGATCAACATTTACTAAAAGCTTTAACATTAAATATTAAAACTGCAGGCGAAATCACTCACATGATTGAGGGTTCTCAGCCTATTGCTTTAATATACAGAATTTATTATAAAACCATGAAAACAAATTTGAATGTACATGCATTAAATAAAAGTCCTAAAGATTTAACTGTATTAATTCAAAGTTCTACTACTGATGCTAATATTCAAGTCCCAAGGACAATTCTTTGGAAGGATATTACGCTTCCCAGTCAATGGACTTTACCTAATGAAATACCTCAACAGCCTATAATTAATAATTTATTAAATATAGAAAACATTAGACAATTCTCCGATGGAACGGTCAAAATAAGTTTTGAGCGGACCAGACGACCTGTCGTCATTGAAGATTTCACTAGTTCTTTAGCACCTTCGTCCTATACTAGAAAGGATACCGAAGTACTCAGTGATCCTTCAATTAAAGATACCAAGTTAAAAGGAATTCTTAATCATGGTCAAACCAGTCATCCTTGTTATGCTCACAAAGATTTTGTAGAAGAAACAGGTTCTTCTTCTCTCACTTCTTCTGTGATGCCCACTCAGTCGAATTTTGATATTCCTATTCACAATCAACTGAGAGTCATTAAAAAAGAATTCGTATTAGATTGGGACAATCTAATTAAGGATTTTAATTCCAAATCTAATAAAGAAAAAAGACATTTATTTAGATCTAATCACCCAACTGAAAAGGAGCGTGATAAGATAGTTAATAAATGGAAAAAATTTATTAAAAATGAAAATATGAGCATTACATTTTATGATTGGTATGAACAATTTCAAAGTAAATGTAATGTAATCACCAAGACTCAATGGACTAAAGAAGATAAGTCAAAATTTCTTCTAGTCATCCCCCTTTAGAAACAGTTCTAATCACAGTCAAAAACACTTCAGTTATAGCTAGTCCATTTAAAATTCCCGATACAAATAACAATGATAAAAAAATAATAGAACAATTAAACTTTAGTAATCAATTTCTATCAACTGTTGGAAAACAACTTGACAGAATTGAAGAAAAATTTGAAGAATCTATTATTAAAAATCCCAATTTAAAAAACGAACAACCTTTAATAAAATTACCTGAAAATAGATATAAATTAGGATTACCATCTGATGATGATAAACTGGTTAAATCAATTGATAAGTTATTTAAAAAACTGAAAAATGAACCTGGTACAAGTGGTACAATTGCCACTACTGATCAAGCTGAAACAGATAATGAAAGTAGTGGTCAAACTGACGATTCTGATTCATTACCTGATCTCAATGATCAACTAAACAAGTTAACAGTTAAAAACACCAGTATAACTAGGAATTGGTGTTCTAGACCCACTCCTCCAGACTTGCAGTTTGAAGAGAGAAATCTAGATAAACAGTTCTCGGTCTCATCTAATAAAATTTATGAATGGAACATTGATGGGTTTAGTGAACAAGAAATTTTGAATAAACTTAATCATATGTCCATGGTAGCAAATAGTTACATCACCAAATTCAATAATCTGTCTCAACCAGACATTGTTGAGTTAATAGTTAGTGGATTTACGGGTATCCTCAGATCTTGGTGGGAAAAACATCTCACTGAAGATACTAGAATATCGATAATCCAGGCTGTCCAGTTAGATGAAGATGGCAACCCTATCTTCAATGAAGAACTTGGAGTAGGACCGCCAGATGGAGTTAATACACTCATATTTACCATGATAAAACACTTTATTGGCACTCCCAGTAATATTACAGAAAGAATTCACGATCAATTAAGCAATCTTACTTGTCCCACCCTAAGTGATTTTAGGTGGTACAAAGATGTCTTTACATCTAGAGTCATGTTACGTAATGACAGTAATAAACCTTTCTGGAAAGAAAAATTCATTAATGGTTTACCTTCTCTATTTGCTCACAAAGTCAGAGAAGAATTAGGTAAAAATTTAGGGTATATTGATTATGATAATTTAACCTACGGTGATATAATAAGTCATATTCAAAAAATAGGATTAAAAATGTGTATAGACTTTAAATTAGCCAAGCAAGCTAGTAAAGACAAGAAAAAGGCTAAATATGAATTGGGCACTTTTTGTGAACAATATGGTTTACCTCCTATTGCTCCCTCTCGAAGAAAGCATAGGCATAAACATATTGAGTCTCACAAAAGTAATAAACATCATAAGAAAAGACGACATATTCACAAAGAAAAGGGTAAAATACAAGACAATTATTATAATAAACCCAAAACTACGAATAAAAAGCATAGTAAGTCTAAAAAATATGATAAGAGTAAAATTATCTGCCACAATTGTGGACAAAAAGGTCATTATAAAAATGAATGTAGAGTTAAACAGAAATTAAATCAGCTAAATATCTCTAGTGAAGACACTGAACATATATTGGAACTTATGAGAATTGAGAACGACATTACTAATGATGATGGTTCTATTTCCTCCTATTCTTCCAATACTATCAGTAATAATGCATCAAGAAGTGACGCAGAAGAAGTCACTATTTGTGCAGATAATTGCAATGAAAAATATTGCACTAAAAAAATTAATGTTCTTAACAAAGATGATGAAGAAAGCTCTTTGTTAATAGAATTAATTAGTAAAATTACTGATCCTAAGCTAAAAGCCCAGTACACCAAACAGTTAAAAGATTTCGAAACTTGGAAAGACTCTGAGGTCTCTCTCTCAGACTAATCTTTAGTTTCTACCTCTGATCAACCTACTTCACCCCTCTTCTCCACTTCTCTAGTTAAATGTTCTAAATTGTAAGTTAATTTCTGTCTGTATATATTTCCAGTAATCAATAAAATCTTTTATTTAGTAATTATTTTGTGTAATCTTTATATGCACATCTGTTTATCATTCTTGTTTTCTTATTCATCTGCTTCCGCCCCCTAATGCAATTCTTTGGAAGGATATTACGCTTCCCAGTCAATGGACTTTACCTAATGAAATACCTCAACAACCTATAATTAATAATTTATTAAATATAGAAAACATTAGACAATTCTCCGATGGAACGGTCAAAATAAGTTTTGAGCGGACCAGACGACCTATCGTCATTGAAGATTTCACTAGTTCTTCAGCACCTTCGTCCTATACTAGAAAGGATACCAAAGTACTCAGTGATCCTTCAATTAAAGATACCAAGTTAAAAGGAATTCTTAATCATGGTCAAACCAGTCATCCTTGTTATGCTCACAAAGATTTTGTAGAAGAAACAGGTTCTTCTTCTCCCACTTCTTCTAATATATTCAATTTCGAAATCAAAAATGCTTAATAGAGCTTGCCATCTAGCGAAAGAATGCTTAGAGGCTAGATTTTGAACGTCTTTTTCTAAAATATATTTGGCTGACTTGCAATCAATGCGAACTAAGAATTTTTGATTCAATAAATCACTTTGAAATTTAGTAATACATAAAACTAAAGAAAGTATTTCTTTTTTAATAGTACTGTAATTCAATTGTGTAGTATTCCATGCACCGGAATGAAATCGAACAATCTGTTCTGGGGAACTAGGTGTTAATTTTTGTTTCAGAATGCCTCCGAATCCAATATCTGAGGCGTCAGTTTCAATAATTTTAAATGCTGAATCATTGGAAATGCCAAGACAGGGCAATGCCTTGACGTATTTTTTAACTTGTTGGACGACAGAAGTATGAACGTCAGTCCAAGGTGGAGGATTGTCTTGCAAACGCTGAAAAAGAGGTTTGCAGATCTTCCTGAGATTCTTGTAAAACTTGCCTACATAATTAAGCGAGCCAAGAAATCTCTGCAGTAGGGTTTTATTGGTTATCTTATCGGGAAACTTGTCAGCGAATTGAATAGCTCGTTCAATGGGCTGAACTTGTCCTCTAAAGATATTAAGACCAAGAAACCTTATTCTGACCTGAAACAGACTGCATTTGGAAGGTGAAAGAACTAGACCATTGTCTTTAACTGTCTTGAAGAATGATTTCAAGTGTTTAATGTGTTCTTCAATGGTCATTGAAAAAACAAGGATATCATCAATATAGACGACAATAAAATGACTGAAAGGGTTTAATATGTCATTTAGGATATTTTGAAATTCACTGGGAGCATTTTTTAGGCCAAATGCCTGGACATTCCATTCATAATGACCAAATGGAGTGGTGAATGCTGTTTTGTAACTATCATCAGGATTAATGGCAATCTGCCAGAAATCGGATTTAAGGTAGAATTTACTGAATATTGTTGCATGACTCAATCTATTGACAAGGTCGTCTTTATTAGGAAGGGGATACCTAATCCATTCTAAGACCTTATTCAATGGTTTATAATTGATAACTAGACGAGGGACACCACGTTCTTTTTCTGCTTCATTATTAACATAGAAGGCAGGGCAAGACCAAGGGGATTTACTTGGTTTAATTAGTCCTTTACTTAAGAGATCATTGATTTCCTTTTTGCATAACTCCATTTGTTCGTGATTCATCTGAATAGGCCTGGCCTTAGTAGGAATTAAATGTTCTTTAAATTCCTTAGCATAAGGGAGCCTAACCATATGCTTTTTCCTATACCAAAAAGCATTGGGAGAGTCCGAACAGAGGTTATCCTTTAAATATATTTTTAATTCTTCAACTTGTTGCTGAACTCTTTTACTCAAAAGCTGCTCTTCAATTCTTTTGTAATTAATCTCTTCTTTCAAAAATTTCAAATGTGTTGATTTACTGTTAAGTAAATTTAATGAGTTAGAGATAGATTCTTCTTGAATGAATTTTAAATCTCTTTCTTTAGGTTTAATGAGAAATTTAAATGTTATTTTCTTTCCTAAGTGTTTACAGCTTAGGCCTTCATTATTAGTAGTAAATGGATAGAGCAAATATATAAATGGTAATCCTAAAATGACTTTATCTGTGAGATTGCGGATTAAAACGAATGATGTTTTAAAACATATATCATCCTGACAGATATGAACTTTAGGTAACTTATATTTAATTTCCATTTGACTACCATTGGCTGAGTTTAATCTTTCACTAGTTTTCTTGAAATACTTGGTTGGGAAAAGTCCTTCTTGTATACAGTTTAAATCTGCACCTGTATCAACAAGAGCAGAAAGCCGTATAGAGAAACTTTTATCAACAACCAGGTTGACTGAAATACTAGATTTATTTAAATCTAGCCATATCTAACTTTTAACCGGTTCAAAAGTTGTCAAACTTGAACCGTTGAGCTAGAATGGCTAAGATTTATTTAAATCTAGTTTTCTTTCTAGTTTTTTTTTTTTGTAAATATTAAGCAACCACGTGACTCTAGATCTGTATCTAGAGGGAACGGGAAGCTTGACTATGCGCAGACAGGGATTTAGCTGATGAATCCTTGGTTTTGCGTCGTTCAGATTAAATATTTATTTTATTTCAATATCCTCGTTATGCAGGCTATTCATATAATATTAAGTGAGCCTAGGAGCCACGAGATTTAAGATCCAGCTGATGGTTCTAGATTTGGTTCCCATGATGGACCTTTTTCAGTTTACAGTTAGCTTGTAAATCATATTTGTGGTGTTTGGACATCTTTCGATGGCTTTCATGCCCATAAGGAGCCCAACACTTATATGACTATTATTTTTTTGAAGATGATTCGCATCTCGAGAATAAAATCAAATTAAGCCGAATACAGAATAAAATGAAAGTATCAAAGGCCTCAATTACTATGTGAGCATAAGGGATTGAAAACTTGTTTTTAAAACATCATTTTTGCATATATTGCTTAAAATTGAACTTTTATACAAGTCAAACCTTTTGTATAGCAAACGAGGTATAGCACTACTTCCAAATAATGCACTTAGGCCCAATTAACCACACACACTTCAAATAAATCAAGGAATTAAAAAGACGCGGTAACCGTGTTTTCACGGAAGTCGGGGGGTGCCTAACACATTCCCCCCGCTTAATCAAGCCCCTGAACTCTATGAATCTCGGTTTCCAAGGCCTGTTAAACAAAGTCCAATAATAAGGTCTTTGTGTAAACCTTTTCAAATTCGATTGAGTTGGTAGAACTATTTCACTACTACCAAGTGGCAACTCTGAATTTTTAAATCGTCAACTTTTTATGTCGCATTCTTTTTCAAACTCGCTCTTTCAAATAAAATTCAACACAGAAAAAATATAAAAGGTAGAAAGACTAAAAAGAGGAATTTCAAAGAAAAAAAAAATTCCCAGCGTGGATAGTGGTCAATTCATTAGTTTTTCCATTTTAATACCTATACATTTCTTTTTTAAAAAAGCTCACTATACTATTTTTTTAGATTATTTCTTTAGTCCTCAATCGTGTCATCTTATTAAAAATAATATCACATGACATTAAAAAAATGATGAGTTGTAATTCTTTTAATCCCATGCAAGTACGTATAAAGGCAGCAAAAGCGATCCTAAACTGAGTTAATTTTAAATCAATTAGGAGTTAACTCGCTCAATTGGAAAAAAAACTCACGTAAGATTGGAATCCAGCCTTCAATCGACAAAACGGTTCTGTCTCTTCAGATTTCCCAAATCCTTCCTCTTCCTCTTCCTCTTCCCCTTCCTCTTTCTCATAATCAACAACAGCCATTGATCAGAAGAATAAATCCGTCCCCAAATATATACCAATACAACTAACATTGATGCAACGGGCAAATCCCAAATCTCTTTTCTCTATCTCTGATTAAACGAATACGATTTGGGGCTTTTTTGGGTGGAGCAATTCGAGAAATTGCAAATTATGAAGTTTGTCGATCGTTCGATTTTTGTTGTCGACGACGTTAAGTGGTGAGTGTTGGGTCGTGATATTTCTCCTATTGGGCCGAATGGATTGGGTCTACTTATTCAGTTAGTCCATTGGGTCTTCACTATTGGGTGTTGACATTATTGGGCCTAGTCACTTTATTATCTTTGTTAAGTCCTTATAGTATCGGACCAAATCAGTGGGTCGACCCATCATATATTTAAATATCTTCACTTGGGTTCTGAGCCGGTTATGATAACAAAGATATGGCTGACTAATATCTTACATGGCATTAATAAGGACCGAACAGTTGGCCAGCGGTGGACAGAGGGAATGGGATTAACAGGTGTCAAGAGGGTCAGTGGCACGGTAAATCAGGTCCTGCAGTATATCATAGCAAGTAAGTCTTCAAGAAAAAGGTATGTTAACATTCATATTCACATACGTACACAACTGAGGATTATTATCTCTCTCAATACACTAGACATTATTATCCTCCATTGTTAACCTTGTGAACATGTATACTGACTCTCACGCCTAAGCTATCCCCCGACGGTCCAGTCGTCAAGCTTTTGGTGTCTTTTTGTGTTTACTGTGCAGGATCAGGGCGTCTTACGTGATTGGGACGTTGGAGAAGATCTTGGCGTTAACATTGGCGCTAGAAGGAGGGCTTTCTAGTGTTCTTGAGTTATCAATCACAAGGTGATCCTAAAGATGTCCAGTCTGAGGGAAAAAACGTTCAATTATGTCTAGTCTGAAAGATGTGGTACCCCTAAATATGGACAACCGTGAGTTGGAAAGTAGTCTATACACTTTGAGGACATGTCTTAACGTGATCCTCATGACCAAAGAAGACCAACAGCCATTTTCCTGATTGATCGAAGAGGGTACTCCGCCCTATTGATCTTCGGGATTATGGTCGAAGCAGAGTAGATGAAGACCCAACAGCCATTTTCCTAATTGACCGAAGAAGGCAGTCCGCCCTATTGGTCTTCGGGATTATGGTCGAAGCAGAGTAGATGAAGACCTAACAGCCATTTTCCTAATTGACCAAAGAGGGTACTCCGCCCTATTGGTCTTCGGGATTATGGTCGAAGCAGAGTAGATGAAGACCCAACAGCCATTTTTCTAATTGATCGAAGAGGGTACTCCGCCCTATTGGTCTTCGGGATTATGGTCGAAACAGAGTAGATGAAGACCTAACAGCCATTTTCCTGATTGACCGAATAAGGTATTCCGCCTTATTGGTCTTCGGGATTATGGTCGAAATAGAGTAGATGAATACCCAACAGCCATTTTCATGATTGATAGAAGAAGGGTATTCCGCCCTATTGGTCTTCGAGATTATGGTCGAAGCAGACCCAGAAGCCACAGTCCTGAGAATCCACTGAGGGCACACCGCCCTGTGGATACTTGTCTTCGGAGATGCCCGTCTAAAGTTGTAGCTTCAGATGGAAAGCTGCTGAAGAGTCAGACAAAGCCGTTGCAATACTTTAGCAGAAGCAGAGCTCGTGGACATTGCATGCAGATGGATATTCTATTTCGGACATCAGTACAGCAGGTTATCAAGGGGTCGATCACAATAACAATTCCATTGCTGATGCATTATCGAAGTTGGCTACTACGGATGCTTATAACTTTGATGGCATATGGCGTCCTTCCTTCAGATCAGATGTCGGCTAAAGAAGATCAAGTATAAGAGTGTCAATTTTGTTCTCATTAATAAGAATCTTTTTTGAAGGTCCTTTTTCATCACCATTGCTCAAATATTTGGTTCCGTCCGAAGCAGAGTATGTTCTTCGGGAAGTTCACAAAGACATCTGTGGCGATTATTTGGCTGCAAAGTTATTGGCCTACAAAATACTTCGGCAGGGATATTCTTGAAAGAAATGGAAATCCAGCACAGAAAGACTTCGATAGCTCATCTACAATTTATATTGATCCTCTTCTTATTTGTCCTAAGTTCACAATGGTGTAAGGAGGTATGGTCGGAGTCGCTGGCCATTCGATGGTAGCCCATTTATTTGTTGCCCAGCGTGGTATATAAATCCTATGTTCCTTTATATTGCTTTTACCGAGGGCGGTAAATTAATAGTTCACCGAAGAAAGGAGGACGGGGTGGACTCGCTGACCATTCGATGGTAGCCTCTTCGGCAGGAGTGTTCCTATGAATTTGTTATACCCTGCGTGGTAGACAAATTCCGTGATCCTTTTAATTTTGATTTACCGCGAGTGGTAAACAAAATGCACTGGAGTAAGGAGGTATGGTCGGACTTGCTGACCATTCGATGGCAGCCTTATTGTCGGGAGTGTTCCTATGAATTTGTGACCCAGTGTGGTAGACAAATTCCGTGATCCTTATATCTTGGTTTCTATATAATTGTTTCACCCCGTGTGGTAAACAAATTTCGTGATCCTTATATCTTGGTTCCTATATATAATTGTTTCACGCCGAGTGGTAAACAAAATTTTGATGGTACAAAGAGGATCAGTCGAATTCACCTTATACATGACTTGTCTCACACTTCGGTAACGATAAGTATGCATTACTTTATTTTGTTCAAGTGTTGAGTTCGGATTATATTATCATTGTTCTTAACTGTTATATAATTTGCTTGATTATTGACTAACGGTTTAAGATAAGAGGCACTTGCACAGTTTTTAAGTTGATTGATGATCAATTATTGACAATAAATGTTCACTCAGAAGTAATAAGACATGAATTTGATATTTTAATATTAACTGTTCACAACAAGTTAGAATTTTTACAGAAAGTTCTACAGCTAAAGATAAGGAGAGGTCATCTTCAGGCTTCTTCCTTATCATCGTCACCATCTGAAGAATCTAGAAGAGATGGATCTACCTTGGCCCGAGATTTTTCTTGCCTTTATTTCAGCAGATTTCATCTACTTCGGCATTACATATGGACGATCTCATCGTTCAGATCGGCGGATTTTCTGTATTCTGCCTGGATCTCCTTACGAAAATCTTCGGTCAGTGGCGGACCCAAGTTCCTAAGGGCCCAAAGTTCTCAGAGTTCCTCTTCAAGCTTTTGACGAAGTGCTATATATCTTGCCTCTTTAGCATGGATATTGTTATTTTGTTTCGCCAGACTCTGATTAGACTCGGCCAGATCTTCATTCTTCTTCGTCAAAATTTCATTCTTCAGAAGCAGGTCGACATTTATATCTGTAATGACTCGATGTGTGGCCCTAGTCGTCTCCAACTCTTTTTTGACCTTGTCAAGGTCCTTCCGAAGGCACTCATTGTTGAGGAGAACAATGTTAAGGTTGGTTCTTTCTTTTGCCAACACAGACTTCAGAATGGTCTTCTCCCTTCGGCTTCAGCATTCTCTTCGGTATTCTCTTCGGTATCCTTTTCGGCTTCTTTGTATTTGAGACGGAGACACACAAATTAGCGTTTGCCTGTAGATGACCATTATTAGTTAATCACTTCAAATTGATGGGCAGCGAAGTGAATGAATAAATCAAAATTGTCGAATTCCTTTAGTCCGGTATTTCATTCCTTCGTCCATCAGGTTCGTGATGGAATTATTACCGAACCGGAATTTCATTCTATGGCTTGAGCTTTGGTAGTTGAAAGCTCTTCAATTGGTACTTCTGTAGAGGTCGGCGAAGATGAACCCTTTATGTTGCTATTTGATGTTCATCAGATGGACTTCGATAAACCGTATTTTGGGCCTTTATTGGTCTTATTATAATTCCTTTTGTCCTGAACCGATGCCATTTATAGTTTCCTATTAAACCTCCTATTTAATAAAAAACTAGGGGGCAATGTTGGGTCGTGATATTTCTCCTATTGGGCCGAATGGATTGGTCCTACTTATTTAGTTAGTCCATTGGGTCTTCACTATTGGGTGTTGACATTATTGGGCCTAGTCACTTTATTATCTTTGTTAAGTCCTTATAGTATCGGACCAAATCCGTGGGTCGACCCATCATATATTTAAATATCTTCACTTGGGTTCTGAGCCAGTTATGATGACAAAGATATGGCTGACTGAAATCTTACATGGCATTAATAAGGATTGGACAGTTGGCCAGCGGTGGACAGAGGGGATGGGATTAACATGTGTCAGGAGGGTCAATGGCACGGTAAATCAGGTCTTGTAGTATATCATAGCAAGGAAGTCTTCAAGAAAAAGGTATGTTAACATTCATATTCATATACACACACAACTGAGGATTATTATCTCTCTCTCAATACACTAGACATTATTATCCTCCATTGTTAACCTTGTGAACACGTATACTGACTCTCACGCCTGAGCTATCCCCCGACGGTCCAGCCATCAAGCTTTTGGTGTCTTATCGTGTTTACTGTGCAGGATCGGGGCGTCTTACGTGATTGGGACGTTGGAGAAGATCTTGACGTTAACAGTGAGTCCAACGCTAAATTACACATGAAAAATATCTTTGAGATGCTCGAATTCAGTTAACATTTTATAATAATTCAGTGTATTCATGAAAAATATCTTTGAGATGCTTTTGATTCCATAGGAGTTTGTTTAGCAGTGCTTTGAGCTGCCGAGAAGATTGGAGTGTTAACAGAGGGTTGGGAAAGGTTTTCACTTAGCAGAGGTTACCAGAAAGTGTGGCGCCGTCCGACGAAGAGTAAGGAAAAGGAGTTGGTGCTCGATGTCAAGATTTTTATTGAAGAACAATTGTCTGACGATCCTGAAACGATGGTATCCGTTTCTCTAGATATGCATATTATTGTTTGTAAATATAAATTATATGATTGTTTTAAACGTTTATTTAGTTCATGCCTTACTACGAATAAGCAAACAACCATGCTTAAGTAGCAATGCCAACATTTCAAACTCTGAGTATATCTATTTTGGAGAGGGATCGAGCATGAAAATGTGTTGATTTTTGCAGTTTATGTATGAGGCCTTGATTCTGTGTTCTAATAGCAACAAAGAAATAGAGATTCTGTGTTCTGCAAATTTTGTTATACAAAGTGTCGATTTCATTATGAATTTGTACAAAAATAAAATAGGTATGTGATTTGAGTTTTTTGGAATTTGTTCTTAATTATTTATTAATTTGAAGTTCTTATACTTAATTGTTCAGGATTTTTGACTAATTTGAGATGGGGTTTGCTGCTTCTCATGCTCCAATTTTACATACAGATAAAGCTACCAGTGTCTATCTCTCTTTATAAAGTTTAATGCAAGAGTGGTGTGTGTTAAGTAAGCTATATAATTTATTGCAAGAGTGGAGTGTGTTAAGCTATATTCTTACCAGCATCTGTCTCTCTTTATATAATTTAATGCAAGAGTGGAGTGTGTTAAGCTATATTCTTACTGCATTTATCGCTTCCCAATCTCTTTTGAGGTCCACTGAAATTACAAAGTGGAGTGTTTTAAGCTATATTCTTACTGCATGTATCACTTTCCCAATCTCCTTTGAGGTCCTCTAAAATGGTAAAAAAAAAATTCGCATCTTCTTTTTAGTAATTTTGATTCTTTGACAAGAAGTTCTTTTATAGTTGGGATCATGATAATATGTTATGATTGGCGAGAAGGCGAGAACTCCTGTATCGTTTGGTAATTGAAAATTAATTCTTACAGCCTACAAAATTTATATGTCAATAGTTGTGTGTTACCAAATAGAATCAAATTCAAAAGGTGTAGGAACAGTAAAGTATGCCTACAAAAATTAGCACCAAGAGTTGCTTGCTTAGGTAGTAGACAAACGAGTATATCACTTTAAGGTTTCGATCCAAATAGCAACCATGTCTCTAAGAACAAACGGGGCGAAGTAGGTATAAAGTTTCTGTCGATACCGATAAAGGGTGGCAAAGGAGGGAGGACAACATAGTTGAGATCCAAAAGAACAAAAGAGAAGAGAGGTTGCTTAAGATGTGTCGCGAAGGCCTTCAAGCTAACTAATTGAATAATTTCTCCATTGCCTCTGCTTCTTAGCTCGAAAAGATGGTATACATCTATGTTATTTTTTATGAATTTTTTTTAGTTGATTGAAGGAATGATGACCTCAATCGCAAATTTTCAATCCTGAGCTATTCAGTTAGTTGGCGGTAAAATCCCCAATAACAATGATTTGTGAGAAGTGTAAGTACATATACTCTTTCGTAATGATTCTTACATACAATATATGTTTAATCATATGATATTTATGTTCTAGGAGGCATATATTACAATTAAGATCGAATTTGAAAGCTAGGGTTTTGAATTGAGTTGAGTTTAACAGGTGAGAAGAAGTTGTCGAAGGTGATAGTACCGGACAAGTGGAAAGAAGGTGCCAACAACGCCACCGAATATGGTGGCCGCAAGATCAACGAGAACTCCACTCCATGAAAAACAAGTTTCTCCTTCTCCTTTTCCTTATCTACATACGTTTTTCTATTTGGGCTTATTTGTTTTTATATACAATTTACATTGGTTTAATTTATGTTGTGTGCTAGAAGTTTACTAACGGGAGTTTTTGAGACCTAGATTTTAGATTGAAACCTAAATTTGCAACCAAGACACAAATCTATATGACTTAAACTGACAGTTGTTATAATGTTTGAATACTGTAATATATTGCATTCATTCCAAAATATTAGATCACTTGGACTTTGTTTTTGCAAGTGGAGTTGTATTTTGGGAACGGATGGAATATATGTGAAGCACGAATACTTATATTGAATGTAGACATGCTCATGTTGCACATGTGTTGGTCCACAAAAAAGTTGGTCATTATCTCTCCTATTTCACTCAATTCCACTTATGACCTTCACATATATGAGTAATTGTTCATCAAACTTTCGATTACTTTTAATGCTTTTTTATGATTTCTATTTGTTCTTTGAAATTAAGATGTGGGTATTTGGAATTTATCCTTTTATGCCTAATGTAGGTCTAATTATTTGGATTTTGCTTTTAACTTATGGGGCTTTGTAGTTTTTGCTTCCCCAATTGTGAAATTTATTTATTTTAATATTTTTTTTCTCTAGGATTCTTCACTCCATCCCTCTCCTTCGTCCTTTCTTTTGATTTGTCATAGAATTCTGTATTTATTAAAATATTTAAATTTTGATACTATTATTGTAATTTAGGACTATATCCCAGCAAACTTCGATAATTTTAGTGCAAATGAGGTAATTGAAGGCACTACTGTCAACTTAGGCCTCTGGAACACAGCTGGTAATATTTTTACAATTAGAATCTTTTGACTATTTTCTTAAATAAGCATGATTATTTCATAAATTTGGATTCAAAGGAAAGCAACTTTCTTAATTTGGGAAGTTTTATTTATGGATGTATTGATTTTCTATCTAATTCGCAGGGCAAGAAGATTACGACAGATTAAGGCCATTAAGCTAGAGGCACTGATGCACTGATGTTTTTTTTTCCTGACTTTTTCATTAGTTAGTCGTGCAAGCTATGAAAAAAATTCTTAAACAGGTGCATTACATTATCAGCTTCACATACCAATTTAATTACTGTTTTGGTGGGGTTATTACTATCTATTTTGATCTCTGATTGACACTTTCTTCCATGGGCTTCTCTTCACTTTGCTCTAAACAAATTTCAATACACTTCATTTGTTTGAGAAAAAGCCTAGCTCAATTTTGTTACTGTAATTTATTTTTTTGGTTGTAGTTGTAGTGATGATTTTGTTAAACAATGTCAAAAAGTTTTATTCAAAGAAATTTGTGTAGAAACTTATGGAACCAAATGGTTTGCTTTACACACGTTTAGATATTGATGATTTCTACGATGGTGGATTTTATCGTGTATAGTACATCTGCACAAGCATTTAGCCATTAGATAGTACATTATATATTGGAAAAGAAGACCTCAGTTCATACATGTTTTATGCTGACTATCCCATAAATTGATTAGAAAGTTTTGAAGGGCATAATTAATTTACATGAATTGTTTACTTCGAGTTTGTTTTTTTATATGAATGTTGAACAAATTAATAAATAGATTATTTAAATTAGCCCTTGCATACCAACTAGTATATATAAGATTAAATCTAATTTACTTTTTCTCGCAGTTAATTTGGAAACTTTTAAAATTCTCAAAAGCGTTTTCCGTTCTGTTTCTAGTCAGGTATCGGATCTTGATCAGTAATAGTAGGAGCTCTCAGAAATGGAAGGTTTCGAGGTAAGTCTAGTAAAAACTACTTTATTAAGAATTGTTACTAATTGCAAAAATGTTATTTTTAAAAAATAAATTTATGCAAGAATTTAATTTTTAATTTTAACAAATTAACTATGATCATTTTTATTAATTAGATGGAGAGACCTGATTTTTAAGGAATTAATAGCCATTTGAGAATAATGATATCATAAAAGATATTATTATCCTTAATTTCACATATTTGGAGTTAAAAAATTACACCTCAATATATATGTATATATACTTTCCTTTTTCTCAATGTCATGTCAGTTTTTTAATAAGGTGATAGCTTTGATGACTAAACTAATACTCTAAAAAAATAGTGTAGGGAGATTTTTTTTAAAAAACATACAAGGATTCAAATAGAGTACAAGTTCAAATGAGTTGTTTTACACGTACAAGATATATATCTAACCACCGTAATGATGACATTATATTTAAGATTATAACCAGTGGCGAAACTACGTCAATTTTGTGGGGTCACTCGATCCCACCGAAAAAAAAAATTATTTTATATAATATAAGGTAAATTTAATTTTTTTAAAATATTATATATAAATTGACCCCACTAAAATTTTATAAATTTTCTACTATACGAGGTCAAATGAAAATTTATAACTTTGTCAATCAAATTTTAATCATATATGACTCATATCCTTTCAATATATGTATCTCTCTATAATATTTTAAACTAAATAATAATCTAATTTATATTATTTTTAAAAATAAATAATAAATTACTTACTTATGAACAGTTGTGATTAAAAAAGTCTATTATGAGTCAATTTAGTGTATATATACCATATATTATTACTCATTATATTTTTATTATAATATAATATATATATATATATACTCGAAAGTAAAAAGTATTAAAAAAATTATCTCGAGGGCGCTGCCCTCGAATCCTCGCCAAAATTTTTTATAATTTAGTAATAATTTCGACCCCACTAATAAAAACTTCTGGCTTCGCCACTGATTATAACCAAAAAATTGAAACCCTAACATTAGCTTTCCCCGGAAGAGCCTTCGCGCGCTAAACTAACCCGTTTCAGCTTCTGGGATGCATTTTTTATGCAGTTACAAGCCTTCTGTTTGTCAACGGTAGTAGTAGCAGCAGATTAACGGGTATTTGATAAAAACCGAATGAATCTGAATCTGTATCTGAATAAGCTGAATCTGAATGAAAAAAATTATTTTATAATTGATATGTCTGAAATATCTGAATAACATATTTTTATTATTTTATCCCTCTGAAAAATTTAAAATTGTTATAAATTTATTTAATATTACTTAATATAATATAATAGTTAATATACAAAAAAAAATCATTCAGTCGTCAATTAGTCCATTCAAAAAAAATGGGACTTAGGGGGTGTTTGATAAAAATTGAATGAATCTGAATCTGAATCTGAATCTGAATCTGAATGAGCTGAATCTGAATCTGAATCTGAATGAGCTGAATCTGAATGAAAAAAGTTGTTTGATAACTGACATATCTTAAAGATCTGAATGACATATTTTTAATATTTTACCCTTCTGAAAAAATTCAAAGTTGTTGTAAATTTATTTAATATTACATAATATAATAGTTAATATTTTTTTATTATTTTTATTATTATTTTTAATTTTTTTTTACTTCATTCAGCCAACCATTCAGCCATTCAGACCTAAAATTCGGCCTTAACCATTCAGTCAACGCATCTGACCGATTCAGCCATTCAGACGATTTTTTTTCAAAACAAACGCACTTAATGATTCAGCCACTTACCGATTCAGCCATTCAGACTCATTAAGTCCTAAACAAACAGCCCCTTAGCCATTCGGTCCAAATTGTCTGAATGGCTGATCGATTCAGTCATTCAGACAATTTTTTTCCGAAATAAACGCACTGAATGGCTGAATCGATCAGTCGTTCAGCCATTCAGTGCTAATCAAACAGCCCGAAATAGCTGAGACTCCAGCGCAAGAGAGAGTTGTTGGCTTGCCACTGCCGATTTGCAAGTAAAAACAAGGCCTCAGGTGCTTACTTACATTGCTGCATGTAACTGCAGCATATGAAGAAGGCCGGAGATAGCAGTAGTAGAAGAAGAAGGATAAGAACAGTAGTCATGTTGAAAGGGATATATGGCTTTATTGAAAGATTTCATGGTGTAGGGGAATTAAAAAGTGGGCAGAAAAGAAAGTAAAAAGAGTAAGTTGATGTGTTGTATTATGTTTATGTTTTGTGCTGGTTATAGGAGATTTTGGGAAGCTCACTACTGCAAGAAATTTAGCTAAAAGATTTGTGTGTAAATATACGGTATTTAGATCCGCCCTCTATCTCTTTCTCCATCTTATTCACCGTCTAATCTAATGTATTGAATATTGATGTCACGTAATACTTGTTCATTTAAAAAATTAATCGTATATAAATAAATAATTTATATTACACTTGACAACAATATATAATATGATACAAGAGATGAAACAGAGAACGTGAGAGAAGATTTAGACTTATATACACACATTGAGTAGTACCTTATTCTGAGAGATATATGAATAAGCTATATCCTTAATATATTTATATTTTTATTAAGTTCTTATAGTCTGCATGAAGAGAGTAGTATATACGTACTTTTTCAAATAATTTACCTAGTCAAAATTTATTTGGTGGAATTTATAAGGTTTTTGCACACAATTAATCTATATTAAGTGGATGTAAATTCACTACAAGAAAAAGGGTCATTGGCGACGGGTTTATTGGTGACGGCATATGTCCCGTCACTAATGACCTTAATCTAATTGTTTTTGCACACAATTAATATTGGTTTTTTCAGTTAATCCTGAACATGTTCAATTCTACTATTTGATTTCTGGTTCAGGCACATACAACAATCAGGTACATACAAACAGATTTTTCATTCATATTCCAAAGGAAAGGGTGCTCCAATTTCAAACAAACACAACTGTAATATTGCAATATTAATAACCTCACTGGTTTTCCACCTTAAAAGTGAAAATACATTAATTTGATACAAAACAAGATGTGACAACTCTAGATCATGCATGCATATAGCTCAAATGATCCATAAACCAAATATTACTAGAAAAATTAATATTACATGCATGGGTACATCCCAAATATTATTGAAACATGATATAGGACAAGCTTTTCCCTTCAGATCATGCTGCTTCAGATTTAGGTAATCCTGCAAACAAAAGGTGACCAAAACAAGAAAAACAAATGGTTAATTAATTTAAAACACGGGGCATGACATATTCTATAAATTAATAGAAAAGAAAATGTGTTGACTTTTGTTGTGAGTACAGTCTCCAAATTAATATAGTTATATGGGTAATTGATTAATTGCGTTTATTGTATACTGACAACCAATTATTTTATCAGACCCAGATCGGTTATCGAATCGAAAAATTTATTGGGCAAGTCTATCATTGTTTCAACTGGTGGAAACATTATCGTACCCGGTGATGTCATAAATACATTAAAAATGTACTATTAATAATTAATAAAATTTTAAAACATTGTTTTTTCGATATAGTAATATTATATAATGAAGTTGTGTTGGAACATGACTAAACATGTTTGATCTCACAATAAAAAAATAAAAAAAAAACCTTGGTGAAAAAAAATGAATAAGAAACCGGTTTCATTAGGTCAAATTGATTAATTTTACTAATTGAACCAGTCTTCAACTAGTTCAACTCGATTTTTGGCCAAACTACTTTAACTAGACATAAGACTGCTTCCCAATTCAACTAGTTAAACCGGACGGTCCAGTCTGGTTCGGTTTCGAACACACTGCTAACTAACAAGAGTAAGATATATTTCAGTTGCAACACAAATTTTTTCCGTAAATTGAAATAGTACGTACTTGGAACAGTCCACATTAGGGGAGACAGTGTAGGGCAAAGAAACTCCACAATTCCCCGGAAGAGCCTGCGCTAAGCCGGTATTAACTTTAAGGGATTTGGACGCATTTTTTATGCAGTTACAAGCCGTCTGCTTGTCAGCAGTTGTAGTTGCTGCTGAAGAAAGTGTCGATACTCCGGCGCAACACGGAATTGGTGGCTTACCGCTGCCACTCTGGAGGTAGCTAACACAAGGCCTAAGATCCTTAATAACATCACTGCATGTAATTGCAGCGTTTGAAGATAATGGAGCTAGAACTAGAAGAAGAAGAAGGAGAATAGGCATGGCGAAAGGGATTGCTTGACTGAAAGATTTCATGATTTAGGGAAGAATTAAAGAAGTGAAAGCTGATTAAGAGTAAGTTGATCATGTGTTGGCTTATTTTTGGTCGGGGTTTTATATATATATAGGAGATTTAGGGAAGTCTACTAGTGCAAGAAAGTTAGAGCACATGTTTGATTTAAGAGGTGGAGTGCAAGAAAAGAGAGATGTTTGTTTTATTTTGTGATTATTTTATATGAAGTATTCAAGATTCGGTGGGATGAAATTGAAGCCGTGAAATACCACAAATGAAAAATATTTACTGAAGTTCTAAAATATTATATCAGTTTCGACTTTTCTAAATCATTTAAAGATATTTTTATATTTAAAATTAATTTGAATTTATTTAATTTTAAAAAATACTATTTTGTAAGAATAAACTATTAAATAAATTAATTTATTGTTTCAAAAATTAAATATATTACTTTAATTTTAAATTTTAAATTAAAATTTTAAAGTTAAAACTAATCTCATATTTCAAAAATGAACTTACATATATATATATATATATATATATATATATATATATATATATATATATATATATATCAAGGATCTGAGTCTTAGGTCTTGCTTTATATTTATCTACTATATTTATCGCTTATAATAGGACGAGTAAGGCTAGATAATTAGACAAATATATAGACAACGTCTGTCTAATTATTACTGAACATTTATTTTGTAAGCTCTAATAATTAACTACACCTAAAACACTCTAGTAGCTTTGTAAATGTGTCTTACTCTACTACGTACCTTTGCTAACTAGTATGAAAAATTCATTCTAATAATTTAATCGGATTAAGATATATTGACCACCATGCATTGTAGCTTCAAATAAATTTAGATGACTTGCCGCAGAGGAAAGGATGACTAATTGGCATCCTAGGAGATGTTGGCAATTCTTCCTTGAGAAGCAGGGCACGGAAAATTGATATCTCAACTAATATACCATAAAAGTTTGTAATATATTTGCTTGAGTAAAGAAGGCTGATGATGGATGAAGAAATGGACTATCACTTTTGTACTGCCATATTGTGCCCATCTGTTCAGCATTTGTCCAATTATTTGATCTTTAACTTGAACAATACAATATGAAAACTGATATTTTTCACATGTATTTTTGATATTTTTACATGATCTTTTGTCACACGAGCATACAGTGGGTGGTAGGTCTCACCTTAATTTATATGAGAAGAAATTATGTGAAAATATCAAAAACAGGTGTCAAAATAGTATACTTTACTCATCTTTTTGAAGATCCAAGAGCGGAGTATTGTTATTCAAACTTGTGTTTGCAAGTTTGGCTTATATATATGTTGCCACAAAAACAACAATAATTAAAATTGTAGGTAACGTAACTTTCACTAATCCAGAATTTGGTGCGATTTTCTGTTTGTTTGTCCATCTCATTGTATATATATTTTTACCTTATTTTTCTACTGTATTGATTAGTGCATATAGTATTGGTAATTAGGTATGGAAAACAAAACATTACAGAGATACTTTAGCATTCATAATGCAAGCTAGGAAGAAAATAACAGCAAAAAGAGCTCATGAGCTATTTGTTTTCAATTATGTTGCTTGAAATTCGACTATTTATACTAATTTAAGTACTCTTATGCACCTCTTTTCTTCTTTCTTTTTTTGATACTCACAATATGAAAATCCTCAAAAATATGACCAACTAGGCAAGTTGAATATTTGACAGGATGAATGTGGGCCCACACTTACACGTGGAAAAGGATTAGACTTTTTCTAAAAGAGTTCTTCTGGGACGACCAGATCTGGCCACATTGGCTAGCGACCGGGGTTTTTTTTTTTAATATCTCCCAAATAATTTATAAGATTTATTAGAGCTAGAATTTTTACAGATTACCCCTTGATGAGTGTGATAATCCTCTATGAGAAAAGACGGCTAAAGAAGTGAGTTGGACCTAAAGAATAGTTGATGATATCATTATGGTAAGGCCTAGGAAACATGAGGTTGGGCCTCCATACCCAAAATTCGGACTCATAGGTTGAATATGGCCCCATAGATGATGGAATGATTGGGCATGAACCCAAATCATGGATCTATGGGTTGAATATTATGGACACAAATATAAATTAGGGTTCACATGTGACCAAAAGAATTGAATGGAAAATAGAAAAATCAAAAATAAATGAACAAAAGGGAAAACACTAACCACCTGTTAAAGCCCATAAGTGGTAACAATGTTTGGCCTACCACTGACTTACCAATCTTGTTGCCTCTATTGACTAAAAGAATGGCTGGAAGGCCAAAGAGATGTAGAAGGAAAGATCCAAATGAAGAACCAAAGCAGACTGGTAAAGTTTCAAGGAAGGGGACTCCAATGATGTGTTCTAAATGCAAACAATATGAACATAATAAATCTGGTTGTAGAAACACACCTGCCCAAGCACAACCTGGTCCAGAAGCATAACAACATACTGCAAGAAGGCCAAAGCTTAATGTGAGTTATTTAATTTTTAAATTTGTATCATTTATATGTTTCCTTCAATTATGAAATGTACATACTAACATATACTCAAATAATAGATGAAAAGAAAACTAGGTGGTACAACTAGAAATGGGACTGGAACTGTGAGGCAGAGATCAACCCATGGTTGTGGAACACAGTTTACAAGTAGCACTGTAGATGGGGGACAGTGAAGGCACTGCAGTTGGGATTTGTTTTAGTTTAGTATATTTTTGAGGTTGGTTTAGAATTATTTTGTCATGGTTGTAACCTTTTAATTAATACTGAAGGTTTAGTAAATTTTTGGGGATGATTTAGAATACTTTTGTCATGGTTGTAACTTTGGATATTTAAGAATACTTTTAGACATCTAGAAATGTAATATGGTTGCAATTGATGCCTTGCAATGTACTATTGTGTTTGATTGGTTTGATATGCAATGATATAGGGCAATTTTGGTTTGGTATGTAATGGTATTGGCAGTTTATATGCAATTATTTGGTTTGGTAAACAATGGTTTGGTATGCAATAATACAAGGCAGTTTATATGCAATGGTTTGGTTTTGGTATGCAATGTTTTACAAATTGTTGTTGGATGCAATTTGGAACAAGACATTTTTTTAACTGCATGTACAGGGCAGGGCAGGGCATGCATTCACAATACATTACATTATCTGCATTAACAGGGCATGCATTCACAAGACATTATAATCCCTCTGTTCCCCATTTTCGTTCCTCCTCTATTGAGCATTTTCATGTTGTTATTCCTCATTGCTTACATTATTATCAAATAATTGATCAACAAAAGACATCCTAATGAGGAGGGACTTTCTCCTTTTCTGAATCATCTTTAAAATACAAACAAAAAGGGCATGCATTTTATTAAATAGGTAAGTTATATCAACCAAGTAATACATTTCACAATACACAATACATTGCATTAACATGGCATACATTTCACAATACACTATACATAAGATATACAAGGCATGCATTCTTTTCATTTTCATTTACTCAATATATATTACAAAACTTGAGATATAATGCATTGAAGATCATCAAAATACACAATACATTACAATAACTTCATGGTACATGGCTTAGAATGCTTACAAAGTCATAAAATGAAAACATAACTTCATTACATAGCTTTGAATTCTTAAAATTCCATGAATACATAACTTGATACAACACAAGTCACCATCCATGACAATATCACATACAGTTGTAATTTCTTATTTGCCTCTCCTAGTCTGACAGTTTCCAACTCTAATATTAAGGCCTCTATTTTCTAATTCTTCAACTTCTCTTTCAGCTTTCTTGTTTTGTTCTTCAGAAAATCGAGTTCATCTTCATTCATTGAAACAAAATTCATTTCACTGCAACCACTATCATGAAATTTATTTTGGGAACTTATGTCCAACCATTGAAAAAATCCACAATATTTATTAACATCATGTAAAAGAAAAAAAACACCCAACAACTTAGATCCAAAATACATTACAATAGTACACAAATTTATACTTAAAATGTATTTACTGGGTAAAAACGACATTCATAGACCTTTTTTCCTTTGATTTGTTCTTTCTGCAGACACAAATAGATGCAGATAGACTACAAAAACATTCTATCCTCTTTAGAGTAATCGACGAGGATCTACTATATGAAGATGTCATTAACAACCTTTTAGGTGTTCAAATGGTTTGAGAAGATGAAAATCCTTAATTTTCCCCTTTGATTTTGGTCGAATCAATCTCCTTATCTGACATAGACTAGTTGGAACCCTAGTTTGCAGTATTAAACGAATGAAGAAATAAGTGAGCCAAAGAGGAATATAACCAGAAAATAATGCATACCTTATAGAACCTTCTTCCCTTTGAGTTTTAGTTCTTGTGAAGACTCAAACTGATATGGCAAAACCGTTGAAATTTTCCACCCTTATTGCAGCAATCAATGAGGATCGACTAAGACAAGATGCCAATAACGTTCCCCTGGGTGTTCGAATGTTTTGAGGAAATGAAATATAGCAATAACCCTAATTTTCCCTGCTGATTTTGGGTGAATTGATCTCCAAATTGGGTGTGTTCATCTACAACCCTTATTTGTAAAAACCCAAATGTGTGAGTTTATAATGACCTAAGAGAAGATGAGTTGTTTTGCCGCGAAAACCACCTGTGCTCAGCCATGTCAGCTTTGTTATATTTCCTTTTCTGTTCCAAAGCCACGTAGGAAAAAAACTCAAATCAATTTAACAAAAGTTAGCCTGAGTTAACAGGCTTGTCCAATTGTAAAATTTTAATTAGTTTAATGGGGTAATTCAAAAAATTAAAAGTTTAGTGGTGAAATAAGTAAAACTTATCAACTATAGTGGCTAAATCCTTAGTTTTGCCGATTTTAGCGAAACTTCTTGTTGAAAATGGGTTTGGACAAAATAAATATTTAAGCATTTTGAGGCTTAATTTAATGTGGGACCCACACTTTGGAAATGTCGGGTCTTTGCATCAATGTGTTCTCCTTCGCGAGAAGTATAACGTAGTATATTTATGTGTTCAAATCCATTAAGAATTGAATGAGAAAATTGACTCCAAAGTTACCTACTTGAAATGATAAAAATTGTAAAAATCCTACATAGGGCATTTGAGGGGAAAATGAAGAATTTATATATGGGATGTTTGCTCAATGGAGAAGGGCTCCAAGGGGCACCCCACTTTTGTGGAAGGGAGAGGACCTAGTCAAGGCTTGGTTCGAACCCACACGCGCGCGCCGCCGTCCGGTCGGGCGAGCTGGGTCGGGTCCGGGGTCGGCCGGTCGTGATATATAATTTTTTGGACAGTTTTAGTTATTATCTTGATACTACGTAGTATTGACAAATGGTTTGCACGCCAACAATAATATTCCAACTGATAAACCGCGAAATTATTTCAATAAATAATCCATCTAGGCGCGCTAAAATAACATAAGTTATTTTCCCCCGTTCTGTTTTGTTCCTTCCCATTTCCCGTTTCTGTAAAATAAATTTCCGTTCTCTGCCAAAGTGTTAAAACTGTGCAGTAAGTTTTCCCAGTTTTTCTTCATGCATGCATCATTATTATTCATTCAATTCAGTGTATAACATAGAATTGTGTTCGAAGTGTTCTTAATTTTGAAGTGCTTCTAATTAAGAACTGGAAATCCGTTTTATCTTGGGAAGCAATTATTCAATTAATCATTTAGCACCAGTGAGGGAATAAATTTACTTTAAGGAGACTTTGTGAATTCAAATGACTCGAATTTATATATATATATATATATATATATATATATATATATATATATATATATATATATATATTACGGAACTACAATCTTAAAGCAAATTTATACATTCTGTAATTGTAGTATTATTTAATATAGCTTATTTATGTGAATAGAAAATGGGTTTTTAAAATAAATTTTCTGTACAAATAGTATACTGTAGAATTAGTATTTTAATAGATTATTAATATACAGTCTTTGCATGTTATTACATTGCATGTTAATACATGTTAATATAAAGTATTCTGTTATTATATATATTACAGAAATATTATATATATTACATATTAACTTATTTATATATTCTGTTATTATATATGTTCCATGTTAATTGATTGGTTTTTAATATTCTGTTATTCTGTTATTGTTTAAATTTATATGAATAGTACAGTATTGTGTACTATAGGAGTAATAAATCAATAAATATAAATTGCAATAGCATGTGATTGTCAAAACCTATCCAACTATATAATGCAAATTTGTTAAATAGAAATTTGTAAACTGAATTTGTAAACTGATTTTGTAAACAGAATTTGGATTTCTGCTAAACAAATTTGTAAACAAATTTTCTACAACAGAAATTTTGTAAACAAAATTTGTTGTTTGAATTTTGCAAACAAAATTTGTTGTTTGAATTATGTTAAATAAATTTTGTACAACAGAAAATTTGTTTCTATTTATTCATAATTGTCTTTATTGTATAACAGAAATGACATCTATTAGTACCATTCCTGCTGTGAATATGTCTCATGGAGAAAATCCTGAAAAGTTCAATGGAACTGATTTCAAGTGTTGGCAACAAAAGATGCTCTTCTATCTCACAACATTGAATTTGGCAAGGTTTATTCAAGAGGACTGTCCTACTCTTATTGAAGGAGAAACTAACAAGGAAAAAGTGGCTGCAGTTGATGCATAAAAACATGCAGATTTCCTTTGCAGAAATTATGTAATGAATGGATTAGACAATACACTGTATAATGTGTATTGTACAATTCAAACTGCAAAGGAACTTTGGGAATCTTTAGACAAGAAATATAAAACTAAAGATGCTGGCATGAAAAAATTTATTGTTGGTAGATTTCTTGACTATAAAATGATAGATTCTAAAGCAGTCATCACTCAAGTTCAAGAATTACAAGTAATTTTACATGATATTCATTATGAAGGAATGTCATTAAGTGATTCATTCCAAGTTGCTGCAATGATTGAAAAACTTCCACCATCATGGAAAGACTTCAAGAATTATCTTAAGCATAAACGCAAAGAGATGAATCTTGAAGAACTGATTGTACGACTTAGGATTGAAGAGGACAATAGAGGATCTGAGAAGAAGATTGGGAAAATTTTCATTGAAGCAAAGGCTAATGTGGTAGAACAAAGGCCAAACAATAACAACAAAAGGAAGCGTGAAGGCAAAGATACTTTTAAGGCCAAGAAAAAATTCAAAAACAAATGCTTCAACTGTGGCATTCCAGGACATAAATCAAATGAATGTCGAAAGCCAAAGAAATTCAAGAAAGAACAAAAGGCTCAAGCAAATGTGACAAAACTAGAAAAGCTTTCTGAAAATGTTTCAGACATTAATCTCTCTGCAGTTGTATCTGAGTGTAACTTGGTAGGAAACCCCAAAAGAATGGTGGGTGGTCACTGGGGCTACTCACCATATTTGTTACAACAAATGGATGTTTTCTACCTACAAACCAGTAGAAAATGTTTATCAACTCTTCATGGGAAACTCCTCAAGTTCAAAGGTTCAAGGACGTGGAAAGATTATACTGAAAATGACATCTGCCAAAGAACTGACTTTGAATGAAGTGCTTCATGTGCCAAATATCCGCAAAAATCTAGTTTTTGGGTCACTACTTAGCAAGAATGGCTTCAAGTTGGTGTTTGTGTCTGATAAATTTGTACTTACTAAAAATGATATGTTTGTGGGAAAGGGCTATATAATTGATGGGCTCTTTAAGATGAATGTAATGATTGTTGTACCGAAGTCTATTGATAATAATAAAATTAATTGTTCTGCTTACTTGTTAGAATATTTAAATATATGGCATGCTATATTAGGACATGTTAATTATAATACATTACGCAGATTAATTAATTTAGAATTCTTGCCTAAATTTGATATTAATCAAAAACATAAATGTGAAATTTGTGTGGAATCCAAAATGACAAGATTAACTTTTCATTCTATTGAAAGAAAAACTGAACCTCTAGATTTAATTCACACTGATATATGTGATTTAAAGTTTGTACAAACAAGAGGTGGGAAAAATATATTTTATTACCTTTATTGATGATTGCACAAGATATTGTTATGTATATTTGCTGAGAAACAAAGATAAGGCTATAGAAATGTTTCAACTCTATAAAAATAAAGTTGAAAATCAACTTAGCAAAAAGATTAAATCAATAAAAAGCGATATAGGTAGAAAATATGAATCACCATTTGAAGAGATATGCTCTACTCATGGTATTATTTACCAAACTACCGCTCCTTATTCACCTCAATCTAACGGTATTGTTGAACGCAAAAACCGAACATTGAAAGAAATATTGAATGCTATGTTAACTAGTTCTAGAGCACCCCAGAACTTGTGCGGGGAAGCTTTGTTTTCTTCAAATTATATTCTTAACAAAGTGCCTCATAAGAAAACTCATAAAACACCTTATGAATTATGGAAAAGGTCATAGACCTTGCTATAAATACTTAAGAGTGTGGGGGTGTCTAGCAAAAGTAATGGTTCCTAAACCTAAAAAAGTTAAGATAGGACCAAAAACAATTGACTGTGTATTCATTGGTTATGCAACTAACAGCAGTGCTTATCGCTTTCTTGTTCATAAATCTGAAATTCCTGATATTCATGTTAATACTTTTATTGAATCAAGAGATGCATCGTTCTTTGAGAATA
Organism: Panax japonicus; assembly: GCA_020205505.1. Lineage (NCBI taxonomy): Eukaryota > Viridiplantae > Streptophyta > Magnoliopsida > Apiales > Araliaceae > Panax > Panax japonicus. The sequence goes on from CM035099.1 coordinate 10,490,481, forward strand.
TGTTTCCATATAATATAAATAAAGATTCAAATTCAAAAAAAGACCTTTGGATGCTACTAGTAATAATCCTGAAAATATAGACAAAGAGTTTGTAGTGGATGAACCTAGACGTAGCAAAAGGGCAAGGACTTCAAAGTCTTTTGGTCCGGATTTTCTAACATTTTTGTTAGAAAACGATCCTCAAACGTACAAAGAAGCAATATCTTCTCCAGATGCATCTCATTGGAAAGAAACAATTAATAGTGAAATTGAGTCCATTATGCAAAATCATACATAGGAATTGGTGGACCTTCCACTTGGTTCCAAACACTTAGGGTATAGATGGATCTTCAAAAAGAAGATGATAGCTGATGGTTCAATTGATAAATATAAAGCAAGGCTTGTTGTTAAAGGCTATAGACAAAAGGAAGGATTGGATTATTACGACACTTATTCACCAGTTACAAGAATTACATCTATTCGTATGCTAATAGCAATAGCATCATTAAATAGACTTGAAATACATCAAATGGATGTAAAAACTGCATTTTTAAATGGTGAATTAGAAGAAGAAATATATATATAGAACAACCTGAAGGTTTCATTGCTCCTGGACAAGAGAGGAAAATATGCAAACTTGTTAAATCCTTGTATGGAATGAAACAAGCACCAAAACAATGGCATGAGAAATTTGATAATGTTATGTTAACAAATGGATTTAAAATAAATGAGTGTGACAAATGTGTTTATGTCAAAAACACTCATAAGGAATATGTCATTGTTTGTCTTTATGTGGATGATATGTTAATCATGGGTAGCAACAACGAAGTTGTAAGACCTCAACTTTTATGAATAAAGATTAATTTCTCTCGAAATATATTTTTTTTTGAATATTATGGTGTGGATATAATATAATGTTATAGCTGTAGGTAATATTTACAAATTTTTCAAAGTAAGCAAGTGGTTATATAATATTCGATTGGTCGGGGAATATTCATTTTAACAGGGAATATTCGTACGACGGCACAATCATTGGTGGACCCCACAACGGAAGTATTGTCGTAGTCAAAAAATGACATAATTATCTTTTTATAAAAATAACGGCGAAAGTTTTACCGTTAAACTGTTGAACTACCCGGTAGTAAAAGTACAGAAATACGCGTGGTTGCATAATAGCATACGGTATTGATTATTGATGCTTACGTGAGAAGTCACTCAATTATACTCAATTATTGCTACAGTAATTGCTGCATCATATCTCTCATATTATTGATTTGATTATTGTCACTGTAACATCTGCATAATATGATATATTATTAAATCAATAATTGAGACGATAAAGTTATTCATATTATTAAATTGCAATATTTACAATGTCTAGAAGTTCTGTCAATGAGAGGTTTGGTCATCTAATTGCGCGCCAATAAGGAGAAATCCTTATCGGAAAGCCCCATCTTTCCTGGGAACGACCTGGTTGTTATATATTGTGAGTTATAATATTAATGATGAATAATTTCGTGTTGATTAAATATGAAATTGATAGTTCCATTGTGTTAAAATTATTAGTGTTAGTGAAAACCGATATTTATTTTGATATTAATTGATGTTTGGAAGTTTGACTGACTAGTCGGGTAATTAATCGGATAAATGAGCAATTAATTGCTGTTAATTCACATGATTATAACTATTTGTTCACATGTGTGTACTATTGATTCACATTCTTGTACTATTAGGGGAGTTGGTGCAAGATTGATAATACTTGCATGACTAAGTTAAAAATATAGGTATAGATGGATGTATTATACTGTAATTCGTATTTTCACATGATTATAACTATTGATTCACATGATTGAACTATTGATTCACATTATTTACTATTAGGGGAGGTGGTGCAAGTTTGATAATACTTGCAGGACTAAATTAAAAATGAAAGAAAATTTGAAGGTATTGTACTGTAATATTTCGAGCCCCAAAACGTTCAATTATCGAAACTATATTTTTCTATAAATAGAAGCTCAATCTTCGTTCATTTTTCACCAATTCACTAAAGCTTTAGAGCAATTATTATAGAGAGAAAGAAGAAGAGAAGTCTGCTACCTCACTATTCCAATATCCAGTTTCTTCTAAGGTAAGGGGTATTATTCTTTCGTATTCATGAAGAGAATTATTTTCTTTCAATACTAGTAAGAGCTGTTATTCCATTCTTTATTATTATGTTGGAATAACCAGTCCATACGAAGTACCACATACATGGTGAAATTCTTTTGTTATTCCATTCTTTATTATTCTGTTGGAATAACTTGTCTGTGCGGTCTATCATATGCTTGGTGAATTCTATTGTTATTCCATTCTTTATTATTCTGTTGGAACATCCTATCTATGCAGATTACGCATGACCTGGTTCTATTTTTTATTATTTCGTTGGAACATCCTGTCTGTGCAGATTACGCATGACCTGGTTCCATTCTTTATTATTCTATTGGGAATAACCTGTCTGTGCGGTCTATCGCATGCCTGGTGAATTCTTCTGTTATTCCATTCTTTATTATTCTATTGGAATAAGTTGTCTATGTGGATTACCGCATGCATGGTGAATGATCCTTCGTATTCATTCCTTATTAAATTGTGGAAATGATCTGTCTATGTGGATTACCGCATGGCGGGTGAAAATCTATTTGCAGTTTTATATATTCTATTATACTCAGTTGGTTAAAGTTTTGGCTTCTATACTCCATGAAATTAGTAGAATATCAAGGATATTTACGCTTCATCCAGTATCTTTTCATTGAAATATTCTTCTGAGCATTCTTGAATTTTACTCCACAAAGCAGTATCATATTGACAATTTGGACGTAATTGATTTCAGGATAAATTAACTTATAAATCTTTAAAATTTATTCTTGAACTTGTTTTATTGAATTATTATGTCATTGTCATCATCCTCATGCTTATATTATGATGAAAGTCATCTTTGGCTTACGTGCATAGATGGACTTGGTATGATTATAACCAGGGATCATTCGGTATAATCATGACCTGTAATGTTATAAATGATGTTGTGAAAGTCCTCAGTGGCCTGTAGTGCATTGATGGACAATTTTTGGTATGATTATGACCAGGGATTATTCGGTATAGTCATAACCATTGATGATTTAATGAATATCCTTGGCCCGTAGTGCAGGGATGACTCGAGGATGTGGTTTATTTATTAAGCTGAGTCTTAGAGATAAAAATTGATGAAAACATTTAAATCATAGAAGATAGTAGATTTTATGCTCTACTTGACTCTTCTAATGGATTGCTTATTCCGCTGCAGTTAAACTTGATATTTATTGTATTTTATCAGTTTAACATTGTTGAAGGCTAATGATATTTTATCCTACATTATCTTAGTCATAATATTACTTACTGGGCTAGCTGAGCTCACCCTTTTGCTTTCATTGTTCTCTTCAAGAAATGAGAACGTAGCCGGGACTAGTCAGGGAACGGAGTGATGGTCCGAGATGTTATAGTAATCCTCTTTATTCTATAAAATAGTGTGACAATAAATGTAATGAGGACTCTATTTGAGAGTGGATATTGTCTAGAAGGCAATATTCTTGTTTAAACTCTTAGCTATGTTTTGTAGTATATTACACCACGTTTGTATAATTAAGTTTGTATTTGTATTTTGTACCATGTATTTGGTGACTCAAGATGGGTGATGTATACCTATTTTGGGGGCATCACAGTTGGTATCAAAGCTTAGGGATATGATCCCTGGCTGAGATGTGAGACAAGAACTAGGAGGGTAGAGACGAGGAATTCCTTCGCTTGTATGACCTACCTAAGTTTATTTGGTATTTAATTGATCGGTAGAGTATAGGGATAATATGTGATATGTTAATTAACCCTTGTTTTGTGGCAGTATTTGAAAATGGCATCCGAAAATGTTGAGATAAGCAATGAAGCACATGAGACCGTTGAGTCACCAACGATTAATACCCAGGGTAATGTGCAACAAGAAGACAATAATCCTCATATAAACAATAACACCGATGAAATGGTGAACGATGGAATGTTCAGAGGCTTTATACAATTCATACAACATCAGGCGAAAGCGGATCCTGTCCAAAATGCAGGTGGAAACACTGACAACTCTCGGACGGTCACCGCTAAGCAGTTCAAGGAGCTGGGACCACCGGAGTTTTTTGGAGAGCCAAAACCACTTAAGGCGGAGACGTGGATAAAGCAGATCAAAAAGATATTTGATGTCTTGGGATGTTCCGAGGAGCAAAAGGTTCCCTTTACCACCTTCATGTTGCGAGTAGAGGCAGATTACTAGTGGGAATCTGTAAAGCGTACTCAACCTGCCACACTCAAAATGTCTTGGGAGAAGTTCCAAGAGCTGTTCAACGATAAGTACTTTCCTGAAAGTATTCGTCACGTGAAGGAGGTAGAGTTCATCAAGCTTGAGCAAAACAGTATGATCGTGGCGCAGTACGAAGCTAAGTTTGCCGAGTTATCTCGGTTTGCGTCCCACTTAGTTGATAATGTGGAGAGAATGACACGGATGTTTCTAAGAGGTTTGAAACTCGAGATACGTCAATTCCTTATCTCTTATAAACTGTGTTTGATTTCAAATGTTGTGAATAGGGCTCAGTTATTGGAGCGTGATAATGAGTCAACCCAACCAAGAGAGAGTAGCCAGCAAATCGATAATAATAATGGCAACAGTCATCGAAGCCGTGACAACAAACATGGAGGGAATCAACATGCCAAAAATGGTAATCACTTCGGTGGTAATCATGGCCATGACAATAAGAGTGGACATTTCAAGAAGTGGAGATTCAATAATGATGGAAAGACGTCACCACCAGCACCTGTTGTTAAGGAAGGAGAACGACCCCCGGTCGTATATTACAAATGTGGAGGGAAAGTACACATAAGTCCAAATTGCACGATGCAGTCCAAAGCATGTTATAATTGTGGAAAAGGTCACCTAGCCCAATTTTGTCGTGCACTAAAGTCAAGTCCAGCTGGGATGGAGGCATCCAAGGGTGTCCCAGACAAGACAAAATCGGTAGTTTAAGGGACAGCGTTTGTCGTAACCTCCCAAAAAGCGAGGAATCCGAACGAGGTGATCACGGGTAAGCTAATCATAAACTCTAGCGAAGTTTATACTTTATTTGATACAGGTTCTACCCATTCCTTTATTTCTCCTAATTGCACTCAACGTTTAAATTTAACTCTGGAGAAATTAGACTTTGACTTATCTGTTGAAACTCCGTTGGGAGAAACATTCATTACATCCACGGTTTATAAGTCTTGTTTGATTCAAATCGGTAATCGCACGTTACCTGTCGATCTTATTTCTTTGAAAATACTTGCATTTGATGTGATTTTAGGGATTGATTGGTTAACTACTCATCATGCTAAAATCGATTGTTTTCGTAAGGTTGTTAGTTTTTGTAAGACCCCAACTTTTATAAATAAAGATTAATTTCTCTCGAAATATATTTTTGAATATTATGGTGTGGATATAATATAATGTTATAGTTGTGGGTAATATATACAAATTTTGCAAAGTAAGCAAGTGGTTATATAATATTCGATTGGTCGGGGAACATTCGTTTTAATAGAGAATATTCGTACGATAACACAATCATTGGTGGACCCCACAACGGAAGTATTGTCGTAGTCAGAAAATGACATAATTATCTTTTTATAAAAATAACGGCAGAAGTTTTACCGTTAAACTATTGAACTACCCGGTAGTAAAAGTGCAAAAATATGTGTGATTGCATATTAGCACACAGTATTGATTATTGATGCTTACGTGAGAAGTCACTCAATTATACTCAATTATTGCTACAGTAATTGTTGTATCATATTTCTCATATTATTGATTTGATTATTGTCACTGTATCATCTGCATAATATGATTATTGTCAATAATTAAGACGATAAAGTTATTCATATTATTAAATTACAATATTTACAATGTCTAGAAGTTCTGTCAAGGAGAGGTTTGGTCATCTAATTGCGCGCCAATAAGGAAAAATCCTTATCGGAAAGCCCCCTCTTTCCTGGGAACGACCTGGTTGTTAAATATTATGAGTTATAATATTAATGATGAATAAGTTCGTGTTGATTAAAGATGAAATTTATAGTTCCATTGTGTTAGAATTATTAGTGTTAGTGGAAATCGATATTTATTTCAATATTAATTAATGTCTGGAAGTTATACTGACCAGTCGGGTAATTAATAGGATAAATGAGCAATTAATTGCTATTAATTCACATGATTATAACTATTTGTTCACATGTGTATACTATTGATTCACATTCTTGTACTATTAGGGGAGTTGGTGCAAGATTGATAATACTTGCATGACTAAGTTAAAAATATAGGTATAAATGGATGTATTATACTGTAATTCGTATTTTCACATGATTATAACTATTGATTCACATGATTGAACTATTGATTCACATTATTTACTATTAGGGGAGGTGGTGCAAGTTTGATAATACTTGCAGGACTAAATTAAAAATGAAAGAAAAGTTGAAGGTATTGTACTGTAATATTTCGAGCCCCAAAACATGCAATTATCTAAACTATATTTTCCTATAAATAGAAGCTCATTCTTCCTTCATTTCTCACCAATTTACTAAAGCTTTAGAGCAATTATTATAGAGACAAATTATAGAGAGAAAGAAGAAGAGAAGTCTGCTACCTCACTATTCCAATATCTAGTTTCTTCTAAGGTAAGGGGTATTATTCTTTTGTATTTATGAAGAGAGCTATTGTTATTCCATTCTTTATTATTATGTTGGAATAACCTGTCTATGCGAAGTACCGCATACATGGTGAAATTCTTCTGTTATACCATTCTTTATTATTCTGTTAGAATAACCTGTTTGTGCGGTCTATCGCATGCTTGGTGAATTTTGTTGTTATTCCATTCTTTATTATTCTGTTGGAATATCCTGCATGTGTGGATTACGCATGACCTGGTTCCAATCTTTATTATTCTGTTGGGAATAACCTGTATGTGCGGTCTATCGCATATATGGTGAATTCTTCTGTTATTCCATTCTTTATTATTCTGTTGGAATAACATGTCTGTGTGGACTACCGCATGCTAGTGAAAGATCCTGCGTATTCATTCCTTATTAAATTGGAGAAATGATCTGTCTACGTGGATTACCGCATAGCGGGTGAAAATTCATTTGCAGTTTCGTATATTCTATTATACTCATCTGAGGTATCATTTCTTTTGTACTCGTCATGGAATATCATTTTTTTTGGTATTTTTTTACAAGTTACTATTCACCTGGTTACTATTCACTCTAGTATTATTTACTCTGGTATTCGGGGTACTTTTCGTGTCAAAGTACTATTCATGAGTTACTATTCATGGGTTACTATTCACCCGATTACTATTCACTCTAATATCATTCACTCGAGTATTCGGGACACTTTTCGTATCAGGGTACTATTCACGGGGTACCATTCCTGAAGTACTATTCACGGGGTACTATTCACCCAAAAAATATATTTCTTTTCTGTCAAAATTATTTTTGGTACATGAATATTATTCTTGAATTTTACTCCACAAAGCAGTATCATGTTGATAATTTGGACGTTATTGATTTCTGGATAAATTAAATTATAAATCTTTAAAAATTATCCTTGAACTTGTTTTATTAAATTATTATGTCATTGTCATCATCCTCATGCTTATATTGTGATGAAAGCCATCTTTGGCTTACGTGCATAGATGGACTTGGTATGATTATGATTAGGGATTATTCGGTATAATCATGACTGTAATGTGACGAATGATGTGGTGAAAGTTCTCAGTGGCATGTAGTGCATTGATGGACAGTTTTTAGTATGATTATGACCAAGGATTATTCGATAAAGTCATGACCATTGATGATTACATGAATATCCTTGGCCCGTGGTGCAGGGATGATTTGATAATGTGGTTTATTTATTAAGCTGAGTCTCAACGATAAAGTTGATGAAAAACTTTTTAAATCATAGAAGATAGTAGATTTTATGCTCTACTTGACTCTTCTAATGGATTGCTTATTCCGCTGCAGTTGTTGATCTAAAACTTGTTGTCTATTATATTCTATCAGTTGTTATACTGTTGAAGGCTGAGGATAATTTATTCTGCATTATCTTAGTCATAATATTTCTTACTGGGCTAGTTGAGCTCACCCTTTCTTTCATTGTTCTCTTCAGGAAATGAGAATTTAGCCGGGACGAGTCGAGGAATGGAGTGATGGTCCAGGATAAATAGCTTTAGTAGTCCTCACTATTCTACGGAATAATGTGATAATAATTGTAATGAGGACACCATTGAGTGTGAATATTGTCTAGATGACAATATTCTTGTTTAAACTCTCAGCTATGTTTTGTCGTATTTTTACACGACTGTTGTATAATTAAGTTGTATTTGAATTTATGAACCATGCATCTGGCATCTCAAGATGGGTGATGTATACCTATTTTGGGGGCGTCACAGTTGGTATCAAAGCTTAGGGATATGATCCCTGGCTGAGATGTGAGACAAGATCTAGGAGGGGAGAGACGGAGAATTCCTTCGCTAGTATGACCTACCTAAGTTTATTTGGTATTTAACTGGTCGGTCAGAGTATAGGGATAATATGTGATATGTTAATTAACCCTTGTTTTGTGGCAGTATTTGAAAATGGCATCCAAAAATGTTGAGAAAAATAATGAAGCACATGAGACCGTTGAGTCACCACAGATTAATGCCCAGGATAATGTGCAACAAGAAGACAATAATCCTCATGTAAACAATAACACCGATGAAATGGTGAACGATGGGATGTTCAAAGGCTTTATAAAATTCATGCAACATCAGGCGAAAGCGGCTCCTGTCCAAAATGCAGGTAGAAACACTGACTGCTCTCGGACGGTCACCGCTAAGCAGTTCAAGGAGCTGGGACCACCAGAGTTTTTTGGAGAACCAAAACCACTTAAGGCGGAGACGTGGATAAAGCAGATCAACAAGATATTTGATGTCTTGAGATGCTCTGAGGAGCAAAAGGTTCCCTATGACACCTTCATGTTGCGAGAAGAGGCAGATTACTGGTGGGAATCTGTAAAGCGTACTCAACCTGCCACACTGAAGATGTCTTAGGAGAAGTTCCAAGAACTGTTCAACGACAAGTACTTTCCTGAAAGTATTCGTCACATGAAGGAGGTAGAGTTCATCAAACTTGAGCAAAACAATATGACCGTGGCGCAGTACGAAGCTTATGTTTGCCTAGTTGTCTCGGTTTGCATCCCACTTGGTTGATAATGTAGAGAGAATGACATGGATGTTTCTAAGAGGTTTGAAACCCAAGATACGTCAATACCTTATCTCTCATAAACTGTGTTTGTATTCAGATGTTGTGAATAGGGCTCAGTTATTGGAGCGCGATAATGAGTCAACCCAACCAAGAGAGAGCAGCCAGCAAGTCGATAATACCAGTGGTAGCAGTCATCGAAGCGGTGACAACAAACGTGGAGGGAATCAACATGCCAGAAATGGTAATCACTTCGGTGGTAATCATGGCAATGAAAATAAGAGTGGACATTTCAAGAAGAGGAGATTCAATAATGATGGAAAGACGTCAACACCAGCACCTGTTGTTAAGGAAGGAGAACGACCACCGGTCGTATGTTACAAATGTGGAGGGGAAGGACACATAAGTTCAAACTACACGATGCAGTCCAAAGTATGTTACAATTGTGGAAAAGAATGTCACCTAGGCCGATTTTGTCGTGCACCAAAGTCAAGTCCAGCTGGGATGGAGGCATCAAAGGGTGTCCCAGACAAGACAAAACCGGTAGTTCATGGGAGAGATTTTGTCGTAACCTCCCAAAAAGTGAGGAATCCGAACAAGGTGATCACGGGTAAGCTAATCATAAACTTTAGTGAAGTTTATACTTTATTTGATACCGGTTCTAACCATTCTTTCATTTCTCCTACTTGCACTCAACGTTTAAATTTGACTCCGGAGAAATTAGACTTTGACTTATTTGTTGAAACTCCATTATGAGACACCTTCATTACATCCACAGTTTATAAGTCTTGTTTAATTCAAATCTGTAACCGCACGTTACCTGTCGATCTTATTTCTTTGAAAATACTTGCATTTGATGTGATTTTAGGGATTGATTGGTTAACTACTCATCATGCTAAAATCGATTGTTTTTGTAAGGTATTTAGCTTTCATATTCTTAACCAACTTATTATGCGAATTCAAGCAACCAAACCACTAAAATCAATCACTGTTATATCAAGCCATAAAGTTATTCGTTTATTGAAAAACGGATGTCAAGCTTTCTTAGCCCATGTCACGGATTTAAATAAAAATACGTTAGATTTGAATGATATTTCTATTGTTAATAAATTTCCTGACGTATTCCCTGAAGAACTTCTTGGCCTACCCCCAGAGCGTGAAATTGAATTTTGTATCGACCTTGAATCCGGTACAAAACCCATTTCCAAAGCCCCATATCGAATGTCTCCTATTAAACTTCAGGAGTTAAAAACCCAACTACAGGAATTGTTAGACATCGGTTTCATTCGTCCTAGTACGTCTCCTTGGGGTGCTCATGTTCTATTCGTGAAGAAGAAATATGGAAGTATGCGACTTTGTATTGATTATCGGGAGTTAAATCATGTCACCATCAAAAATAGGTACCCGTTGCCTCGCATTGATGACCTATTTGACCAGTTGTAAGGAGCCAATTTCTTTTCAAAGATTGATCTTCGTTCCGAATATCATCAGTTGAAGATTAAAACTGATGACATTCCAAAGACTGCTTTTAGAACTCGGTACGGGCATTATGAATTTCTAGTCATGTCATTTGGATTGACTAATGCTCTTGCTGCCTTCATGGACATGATGAACCGAGTATTCAAGGAATATTTGGATCACTATGTGGTCGTCTTTATTTATGACATCCTCATATACTCCAAAACCCGTGAAGACCATGAGCAACACTTGAGGCTGATACTTCAAAAGCTTCGTGAAAACAAGATTTATGCCAAGTTGAAGAAATGTGAGTTTTGGCTTAAGGAAGTTGGATTCCTTGGGCACGTAATATCAAATCATGGAATATCTGTTGACCCGGCAAATATTGAAGCAATTCAAAGCTGGGAGCAACCTAAGTCAGTGATCGAAGTACGTAGCTTTCTCGGCTTAGCTGGTTATTATCGGAGATTCGCAGAAGGGTTTTCTTGAATCGCTACTCCATTAACTCAGCTGACTCGAAAAGATACAAAGTTCGGTTGGAGTGAGGAATGTGAGAAGAGTTTTCAAGAATTCATGAGAAGACTCATTTCAGCACCTGTTCTGACAATACCATCTAGCTCGGAGGGATTTTTCATCTACTGTGATGCTTCAGGCAAAGGGTTAGGATGTGTTCTCATGCAATATTGGAAAGTCATAGCATATGCCTCACGACAACTCAAAGATTATGAGAGGAATTATCCTACTCATGATCTAAAGTTGGAAGCAGTCATTTTTGCACTTAAGATTTGGAGGCATTACCTGTATGGAGAGAATGTGGAGATCTATACGGATCATAAAAGCTTTAAATATTTCTTCACTCAAATGGAACTCAACATGCGGCAACGAAGATGGCTTGAGTTGTTGAAAGATTATGATCATACCATCCAATACCATCCTGGAAAAGCGAACGTAGTAGCTGACGCATTGAGTAGAAAATCATATGCGGGAACGAGCGCATTATTGTCAACGCAAAAGCCCATTGTGTATGACTTGGAAAGAATGGAGATAGAGTTAAAGACTCGAGCGACCCATATGATGATGGCGAATATACAAGTAGAACCAACTTTAATTGATTAAGTTAAAGCTGCTCAAGCTACAGACCTGGAGCTAATGCGTATGAGGAAGAAAGTGCACGAAGGCGCTATTCCAGAAGCAAGAATCGATGAAGAAGGAATACTACGAGTAAACTCCATTCTTTGTGTTCCTAACGATTCTGACTTGAAGTATAAAATCATGATGTAGGCGCACAACACACCGTTTGCAATCCATCCTGGGAGTACCAAAATGTATCGTGATCTTTGACATACATTTTGGTGGAGCAATATGAAGAGAGAGATAGAAGGGTTTATCTTAAGGTGTCTAACTTGTCAATGAGTCAAGGAAGAACATCAAGTACCAAAAGGTTCATTGCAACCATTTGAAATTCCAGAATGGAAGTGGGAGCACATTACCATGGATTTCATTATTGGTCTTCCCAAGGTTTCTCAAGGCATAGATGCGATTTGGGTCATTGTTGATAGATTGACCAAGTCTGCTCATTTCTTACCGATACGAGAAACTTTTACACTTGAACGTCTTGCTAGTATGTACATAAATGAGATTGTAAGATTGTATGGTATGCCAGTATCCATAGTTTCTGATCGAGACCCAAGATTCACTTCAAGATTTTGGGTTAGTTTGCAAAAAGCTATGGGCACAGATTTACGATTTAGTTCAGCATATCATCCTCAAACGGATTGGCAGTCGGAAAGGACTATTCAAACTCTTGAAGATTTATTAAGACTCTGTGTCCTTGACTTCAAGGGAAGTTGAGACAAGTTCTTACCATTGTGGAGTTTTTCTACAATAATAGTTATCAAGCAAGTATTGGCATGGCTCCATTTGAGGCGTTGTATAGAAGAAAGTGTCGTTCTTCAGTATGCTGGGATGAGGTGGGTGAAGCAACATTGTTGGGACCGGATTTGGTACGTATGACTACAGAAAAGTTTCAAACGATCTGACAACGTATAAAAACCTCACAAGATCGACAAAAGAGTTATGTTGATCTTCATCGAAAGGACGTAGAATTTAATATTAGAGATAATGTGTTGTTACGTGTTGCTCCATGGAAAGGAGTTACAAGATTTGGAAAGAGAGGAAAGCTCAATCTTTGATTCATTGGCCCATTTTTAATCCTAGATCGAGTAGGAAATGTGGCCTATAGACTCGCCTTACCACCAAGTATGTCTCGTGTTTATAACATTTTTCATATATCTATGTTACGTAAATATGTAAAAGACCCGAACCATATTATTGAATTAGAAACAGACGAGATAGAGGAAGATTTAACGTATGAAGAGTTACCTATTAAAATCTTAGATAAGAAGGATCATATTCTACGGTCAAAAGTTATACCTCAAGTCAAAGTTTTGTAGAGAAACCATGATGTTGAGGAAATGACCTGGGAGTTAGAATCTGAAATGAAATCAAGGTATCCTCACCTCTTCGACATACCAGGTATGAACCCTAATTTTGAAGACGAAATTTCATAAGAAGGGGAGGTTGTAAGACCCCAACTTTTATAAATAAAGATTAATTTCTCTCGAAATATATTTTTGAATATTATGGTATGGATATAATATAAAGTTATAGTTGTGGGTAATATTTACAAATTTTACAAAGTAAGCAAGTGGTTATATAATATTCGATTGGTCGGGGAATATTCGTTTTAACAGGGAATATTCGTACGACGGCACAATCATTGGTGGACCCCACAACGGAAGTATTGTCGTAGTTAGAAAATGACATAATTATCTTTTTATAAAAATAACGGCGAAAGTTTTACCGTTAAACTGTTTAAATACCCGGTAGTAAAAGTACAGAAATACGTGTGGTTTCATAGTAGCACACAGTATTGATTATTGATGCTTACGTGAGAAATCACTTAGTTATACTCAATTATTGCTACAGTAATTGTTGCATCATATCTCTCATATTATTGATTCGATTATTATCACAGTATCATCTGCATAATATGTTATATTATTAAATCAATAATTGAGACGACAAAGTTATTCATATTATTAAATTGCAATATTTACAATGTCTAGAAGTTCTGTCAAGGAGAGGTTTGGTCATCTAATTGTGTGCCAATAAGGAAAAATCCTTATCGGAAAGCCCCCTCCTTCCTAGGAACGACCTGGTTATTAAATATTGTGAGTTATAATATTAATGATGAATAAGTTCGTGTTGATTAAAGATGAAATTGATAGTTCCATTGTGTTGGAATTATTAGTGTTAGTGGAAATCGACATTTATTTCGATATTAATTGATGTCTGAAAGTTATACTGACCAGTCGGGTAATTAATCGAATAAATGAGCAAGTAATTGGTATTAATTCATATGATTATAACTATTTATTCACATGTGTGTACTATTGATTCACATTCTTGTAATATTAGGAGAGTTGGTGCAAGATTGATAATACTTACATGACTAAGTTAAAAATGGAGGTATAGATTGAGGTAATATACTGTAATTCGTATTTTCACATGATTATAACTATTGATTCACATGATTGAACTATTGATGTGACGCCCCCAAAATAGGTATACATCACCCATCTTGAGTCGCCACATACATGGTATAAAATTCAAATAAAACTTAATTATACAACAGTCGAGTAAAATACGACGAAACATAATCTAAGAGTTTTAATATGTATATTGTCATCTAGACAGTATACAAACTCAATGATGTCCTCATTACATTTATTGTCACGCTATTTAACAAAATAGTGAGGACTACTAATGCAATCATCTGGACTGTCACTCCGTTCCCCGACTAGTCCCAGCTATATTCTCATTTCCTGAAGAGAATAGTGAAAGAAAGGGTGAGCTCAACTTGCCTAGTAAGAAATATTATGACTAAGATAATGCAGAATAAATTATCATTAGTCTTTAACAATGTTAAACTGATAAAATACAATAGACATCAAGTTTAACTGCAGCGGAATAAGCAATCCATTAGAAGAGTCAAGTAGAGCATGATATCTACTATCCTCTATGATTTAAAATGTTTTCATCAATTTTTATCGTTGAGACTCAGCTTAATAAATAAACCACATCATTGAGTCATCCCTGCACTACGGGCCAATGTTATTCATTAAATCATCAATGGTCATGACTATACCGAATAATCCCTGGTCATAATCATACCAAAAACTGTCCATCAATGCACTATAGGCCACTGAGGACTTTTACCGCATCATTTATAACATTACATGTCCTGGTTATACCGAATAATCCATGGTCATAATCATACCAAGTCCATCTCTGCACGTAAGTCAAAGATACTTTCATCACAATATAAGCATGATGATGATGACAATAATATAAGCATTAATCAAACTAAAACAAGGATAAATATTAAAGACTTTAAATTTATCCAAATATTATCCATCACTTAAATAACTCATAATCTAATATTGTTAATATTTTAATCACTTCTTAAACTTATAAACAATTTAATTATTTACACTTTACCAAATAATGCATTTAATCATTCAAAAATGTCATACTCATAAGATTTCATCACCAATGATCAAATCACTCATCAAAAATCTGCATATACCTTATATAGGATTTTTAAGCCCTAAAATCCTATTTACCAATTCTTCAACTTCACATAACATATTTAACTCATATGTTTGTAACTAAACCATTTTCATGAAAAATTACCAAATCAACTTATTATTGTTCTATCCTTTGTCCAAACATATATACATATATTTCATACACAGCAAGTATTTTGTTATAATTTTTCAACTCCCTTAAGTATTTTTCAAAAATTAATTTCTAATTAATTTCTTAAGAAATTAGCTACCTCAAGTTTAACTCCAAAAATTCCCAAATCTTGGCAGGATCTTACACATGTTAACATGAGCTTCAAGTTTAAATTTCATGGTCATCGGAGTTATAGAACTCCGGTTATAGCGTTTTTCGTCAGAAAAACCTAAATATTGAAATGGTCATAACTTGCTCATTTAAAGTTAGAATGAGCTCATTTTTGGACAGGAGGTACTTTATAACATATATTTCCATGTCCCAAAAGGCCATAATTTTTCTCACAAATTAAGTGGCTGAAAATGCCCTTTTAAATTAATGGGCAGTAGCTTTTTTGGTACTTTGCAGTTTTTGACTCCTTTGTTAAAATCAGTCCACACGAAAATCTATAACACCTTTTCCAGTGATTCCACCTAAATAAGTTAGAAAACTCATAGATCTATCTCTAGAACTTGACCACACTCAAAAATTCGAAATATAATAGGAGACATGGTCAATTGAATTTCATGTTCCATTTTCATCAAAATCTGATTTTTAACCCTTTGTGATTTCTAAGAAACTTTCGTATTTTCACATAATAACCAACATAACACTTACTAATACTACATATACCCATGATTTTCATCAGTTCAATGCTTTTATTATGACTTTCATCATAATCCACATAAACAGATCATTTCCATAATTTAATAAGGAATGAAAACAAAGGATCATTCACCATGCATGTGGTAATCCACATAGACATGTTATTCCAACAGAATAATTAAGAATGGAATAACTGAAGAATTCACCATGCATGCGGTACTTTGCATAGACAGGTTATTCCCAACAGAATAATAAATAATGGAACCAGGTCATGCGTAAAGGCACAGACAGGATATTCCGACAGCATAATAAAGAATGGAATAACAACAGAAAAATAGAAAATAGAAAGAATACTATGCAATCAAATATATATATATATATATATTATATAAAATATAATAAAATAATTAACTTTATAAAAGTATTCTATTTTATATAAAAAGATTTAACTATGCAAACACTATGCATAATAAAATATAATATATTCTAATTATTGTCTAATAAAACAAATAACTTTATAAAAGTATTCTGTTTTATATAAAAAGATTTTACTATGCAAAACCCTATGCTAGTACTATGCAAACACTATACATAATAAAATATATTATATTCTAATTATAGTCTAATAAAACAAATAACTTTATAAAAGTATTCTATTTTATATAAAAAAGCTTTTCTGTTTTATTACATTAATAATACAAATTAAACAAAATTTATATATATATATAATATATATATATATATAAACTTATGTGACTTCATAAAAAGATAACTCAATATAATTAACAATATTTATCATCATTATTATAATTCACAATATTAATCGACCAGGTCGTTCTCAGGAAAGATGGAGCTTATCAATAAGGATTTCTCCCAATTGGTGCGCAATTAGGTGACCAAACCTCTCCTTGGCAGAACTTCTAGACATCATTAATATTGCAAATAATAATATTAATAACTTCGTCGTCTCAATTATTGATTTAATAATATATAAAATATCGACAATAATTGAATCAAATAACGTGAGATACTATACAGCAATTACTGTAGCAATAATTGAATAAAACTGAGTGACTTCTCACGTAAGCATCAATAATCAATACTGTGTGCAACCACGCGTATTACTGTACTTTTACTACCGAGTAGTTCAACAGTTTTAACGGTAAAACTTCCGCCATTATTTTTAAAATAATATTTTTGTCATTTTTTCAATCCGACAATAATTATGTTGTGGGGTCCACCAATGATTATACCGTCGTACGAATATTTCCCGACAAAAAGAATATTCCACGACCAATCGAATATTATATAACAACTTGCATACTTTGTAAAATTTATAAATACTATACACAACTATAACATTATCTCAAATTCACACCATAATATTCAAAAAATTATTTCGAGAAAATTAAATCTTTATTCGTAAAATTTGGGATTTTACAATCTCCCCTCCTTATAAAATTACGCCCTCAAAATTTACGAACGTGCCTGGTATACCAAAGAGGTGAGGATACCTTAACTTCATTTCAAATTCTAACTCTTGAGGAATAACCTTTGAGTGTTGATTACGATCCTTCTTTTTTAAGATTTTAACACGTATTTCCTCATACTTTAAATCTTTTGCTATCTCGTTCGGTTCTAAATCAATAATGTGATTCGGGTTGTCCACATATTTACATAACATCGGTACGTGATAAACGTTATGAACACGCAACATATTTGGCGGTAAAACGAGTCTATAGGCCACAGTTCCTACTCAATCAAGGATTTTAAATGGGCCAATAAAATCGAGGGTTGAGATAACGCCTTCTTGAACCTTCTTCTTCACATTCATCAGCTCTAGATGTGTAGTTTGAGCGTCTTTAATTTTATCAATTAAAGTCAATTCTACTCATATATTCGTTATCTTTACGTGGGTCCCTAGAGTTTTTAACTTTATCTTCATCATTTGTAAGTTATACGAAATGGGTTTTTGTGTTAACAACATCGCACTCGTAAACGCATACGACCTTCTACTCAACGCGTCAGCTACCACGTTCTCTCTTCCACGATGATATTGAATGGTATGATCGTAATCTTCAACAGCTCGAGTCAACGTCATTGGCGCACGTTACGTTCATTTTGGGTGAAGAAATACTTGAGGGTTTTAGAAATGGGTTTTGTATTGGGGTCAATACAAAATTCGATTTCACGCTCTGGGGTAGGTCAAGAAGTATTCAGGGAATACGTCAAGAAATTTATTAACAATAGAAATATCATTCAAAACTGTGACTCTCATCCAAGACTTGGATAGCACATGTAATGAAGATTTCTGCTAACGGAGCTTCAACAGATAAGTCAAAGTCTAATTTCTTCGGAGTCAAATTTAAACGTTGAGCGTAAGCAAGGAAGATAAAAGAATGGGTAGAACCAGTATCAAATAAAGTGTAAACTTCACTAGAGTTTATGATTAGCTTACCCGTGATCACCTCGTTCGAATTCCTCACTTTTTGGGAGGTTACGACAAACGCTCTCCCTTGAACTACTGGTTTTGTCTTTTCTGGGACACCCTTGGATGCCTCCATCCCAGCTGAAATTGACTTTGGTGTACGACAAAATCGGGCTAGGTGACCTTCTTTTCCACAATTGTAACATGTTTTGGATTGCATCGTGCAGTTTGGACTTATGTGTCCTTCCCCTCCACATTTGTAACATACAACCGGCGGTTGTTCTCCTTCCTTAACAGTGGGTGCTGGTGCTGACGTCTTTCCATCTTTGCTGAACCTTCTTTTCTTGAACTTTTCATTCCTATTATCTTGGCCATGATTACCACGGAAGTTGTTATCATTTTTGGCATATTGATTCCCTCTACGTATGTTGTCACCACTTCGATGACTGCTACCACTGGTATTATCGACTTGTCGGCTGCTCTCTCTTAGTTGGGTTGACTCATTATCGCGCTCTAATAACTTAGCCCTATTCACAACATCTGAATACAAACACAGTTTATGAGAGATAAGGTATTGACGTATCTCCGATTTCAAACCTCTTAAAAACACCCGCGTCATTCTCTCCTCATTATCAATCAAGTGGGACGCAAACCGAGACAACTCAGCAAACTTAGCTTCGTACAGTGCCACGGTAATATTATTTTGCTCAAGCTTGATGAACTCCACCTCCTTCATGTAACGAATACTTTCAGAAAAGTACTTATCGTTGAATAATTTTTGGAACGTCTCCAAAGACATCTTCAGTGCGGCAGGTTGTGTACGCTTTACAGATTCCCACTAGTAAAACTCACAGCATATGTTTTATCGTATTTTACACGACTGTTGTATAATTAGTTTGTATTTGTATTTAGTACCATGTATTTGGCGACTCAAGATGGGTGATGTATACCTATTTTGGGGGTATCACAACAAGTATTTTTTTTATAATTTTTCAACTCCCTTAAGTATTTTTCTAAAATTAATTTCTAATTAATTCCTTAAGAAATTAGCTACCTCAAGTTTAACTCCAAAAATTCCCAAATATTGGCAGGATCTTCCACATGTTAACGTGAGATTCCAGTTTAAATTTCATGGTCATCAGAGTTATAAAACTCCGATTATTGCATTTTTCGTCGAAAAAAACCTAAATATTGAAATGGTCATAACTTGCTCATTTTAAGTGGGAATGAGCTCATTTTTGGATAGGAGGTACTTTATACCATATATTTCCATTTCCCAAAAGGCCGAAATTTTTCTCACAAATTAAGTGGCCGAAAATGCCCTTTTAAATATATGGGCAGTAGCTTTTTTGGTACTTTGCAGTTTTTTGACTCCTTTGCTAAAATCAGTCCACACGAAAATCTTTAACACCTTTTCCAGTGATTCCACCTAGATAAGTTAGAAAACTCATAGATCTATCTCTAGAACTTGACCACACTCAAAAATTTGAAATATAATAGAAGATATGGTCAATTGAATTTCATGTTCCATTTTCACCAAAATCTAATTTTCAACCTTTTGTGATTTCTAAGAAACTTTCATGTTTTCACATAATAACCAACATAACACTTACTAATACTACATATACCCATGATTTTCATCAGTCCAATGCTTTTATTATGACTTTCATCATAATCCACGTAAACAAATCATTTTCACAATTTAATAAGGAATGAATACAAAGGATCATTCACCATGCATGTGGTAATTCACATAGACAGGTTATTCCAACAGAATAATAAAGAATGGAATAACTGAAGAATTCATCATGCATGCGATATTTTGCATAGACAGGTTATTCCCAATTGAATAATAAATAATGGAACCAGGTCATGCGTAAACGTAAAGACAGGATATTCCGAAAGAATAATAAAGAATGGAATAACAATAGAATTCACCACGTATGCGATAGACCGCACAGACAGGTTATTCCAATAGAATAATAAATAATGGAACCAGGAAGGTGCATTCCTTGGGCATGTGATATCAAATCATGGAATATTTGTTGACCCGTCAAAGATTGAAGCAATTCAAAGCTAGGAGCAACCTAAGTTAGTGACCGAAGTACGTAGCTTTCTCGGCTTAGCTGGTTATTATCGGAGATTCGTGGAAGGATTTTCTCAAATCTTTACTCCATTAACTTAGCTGACTCGAAAAGATACAAAATTCGGTTGGAGCGAGGAATGTGAAAAGAGTTTTCAAGAACTCAAGAGAAGACTCATTACAGCGCCTGTTCTGACAATACCATCTGGCTCGGAGGGATTTTTCATCTACAATGATGCTTCAGGCAAAGGGTTAGGATGTGTTCTCATGCAACATGAGAAAGTCATAGCCTATGCCTCTTGACAACTCAAAGAATATGAGAGTAATTATCCTACTCATGATCTAGAGTTGGCAGCATTCGTTTTTGCGTGTAAGATTTGGAGGCATTAGCTGTATATAGAGAAGGTGGAGATCTATTCGGATCATAAAAGCCTCAAATATTTCTTCAATCAAAAGGAACTCAACATGCGGCAACGACGATGGCTTGAGTTGTTGAATGATTATGATCATACCATCCAATACCATCATGGAAAAGCGAACGCAGTAGCTGACGCATTGAGTAAAAGATCATATGCGGGTACGAGTTCAATATTGTCAACGCAAAGACCCATTTTGTATGACTTACGAAAGGTGGAGATAGAGTTAAAGACTTCAGGAACCCATGTGATGATGGCAAATATACGAGTAGAACCGACGTTAATCGATAAAGTTAAAGCTACTCAAACTACAGACCTGGAGCTGATGCGTATGAAGAAGAAAGTGCAAGAAGGTGCTATTCCGGAAGAAAAAATCGATGAAGAAGGAATATATAAGACCCCAACTTATTATTAATGAAATTAAATTTCCTCTATTTATTATTTTGAAATAGTAAGGGTTGATTTGATTAATGTGGTTAGTTATGGATAAAATGCGCAAATATTTTAAATAAGCAAGTGGTTATAAAATATTCATTTTTGTTGGGGAATATTCGTTTGGTCGTGGAATATTCTTACTGTAGGGGAATATTCGTACGATGGTGTAGCCTTGTGTGGGCCCCATAATGGAAAGCGATTGGATGAAAAAAACGACAAGTATAAGTTGTTTATAAATTACGGCATAGTTGTTACCGTTAATACTGTTGAAATACTCAGTGGCTAAAACACAATAGCACACGGTATTGCACCAATTATTGATTCTTACATAAGAAGGCACTACTCAATAATTGTTACAGTAATTACTGTTTAATATTTTATTTTATTGATTCAATAATTGCTACGTTGATATTTTATATTATTGTTATTTCAATAATTGTCACTATACAATATTTTCCATTATTGGAGCAATAATTCATATTATCTGAATAATATTATTAGATAATATTATTGGCAATGTCTAGAAAGTTCTGTCTAAAGAGAGGTTTGGTAACCTAATTGCGCGCTAGTAAGGAGAGATCATTATTAGAAAGCCCCCTCTTTCCTGAGAACTGCCTGGTTGTCAGTAATGTGATTCTGTAATATTATTTGTGAATAATTAATTATTAATTTTTATGATGAGGAAAATATTCATTTTATGTGGATAGAGATGGAGAAAAATTTTTAATGTGACAATTGTTGAAAATTAATATTTTATCTTTTTCTGATAAAATAATTCATTTAAATATATTTTAATAATATAATAATGGTAATATTTTTTACAATGAATGTGGGATATATGAATAAATGAGGAAGAGTATTTTTGTTACTAAAAATATTTAAAACATGTTTTTTATGTTTGTGGACCCCATTTCTTGACTGAAATTTGATTATAGCCTGTAAAATCGCCCATTTGTGGATTTCGGTTAATTTTTGTTTGGAATTTAGAAAAACATTCTTCTGCAAAGTTGTAGAGAATGGAATTTGTGACACCCCCAAACCCAGGTACTTCATTCCCACAGGATTTGGTGTTCACTTAATCAAACGTTCATATCTAACTACCCAATCACAATCAAATTGCACAATGAAAACCTTTCCCATTAAAGGGTTACATAATAAAAAATCTCCTAGGTTGTCTAACCTTTAAATACAATCATTCAAATACGGAATTAAAATTATTACATAACACCATTATTAAAAAGTCTAAGATCATCACAATAATAAAAGTACAAATCAGCATCACTTGTACAATTTTCCCTTTCCTTCGCTAGTTGAAGGTTCATCTACCTTCTCCACTTTAGTTGCAATGAGTTTATAAATTTTTCAAGAGTGAGCAAAATAATTGCTCACTGGATAAAATAATGAATCAACAGAAGAATAACAATAATAATTGCCAATGAATAGGCTCATCAAAACTAGATAGTACTCTAACAATGATAATCAGGAACTGAAATCTAAAGTATAGAATAAACATAACTGAGGGTCATAAGACCATGAACTATGTCCACAGTTGCGAGTAATCTTTTAAGTCCAACTTTAACAGTCATAAGACTATAAGGACTCCTCGTACTTAGGGGGATCAGCCCTTCGTACCATGTATTATGCACAAATATTTAACGCTACGCCTAAGTTACCCCTAATAATAGGGTTGTTCATCTCAGTATTTAGAGTACAAGTCCGCACCAAAGTGAGTTTGGTTTGGAAACATTTCAGGGTAATTTGGAATTCAACGAACATCAACTAAGGATTAGTTGAATAAAACCAATAACGTCATACTATAGAATAATCGTAATTGAATAAATATGGTAAATTAGAGTCATGCTTTAGGAATAATCTAATAGCATACAACTTGAGTAATTATAACACACCTTGCTTGAACAACATTAAGTCAAGGTTATTTAGAATTGAATACTAAGCATGCATGGTAATATGAGCGATAAAACTATTAAAATATATCTGGGCATGCTAAACAATAAGTTAAATACAAGAATAACTTGTTTAATATCAAAGTTTAGAAACCTTGTATTATTATATTGAAATCAATAATTGATTCAAAAAGTTAATGGATTAGAAAACTTGCATCATTTATAAGGTAATTGAATTGGAAACAATAATTGCTTCAATAAGAAAATAGATTAGAGAACTTGCCTTGCTCGTGGGCTAAACCGAACAATTCAAATCACAATATCCTATAAACATATGTCATCATGACATAATTAGTCACTACCACTTTACAAACTTAACTAACTACATTCATCATGTAGGTTTGATTATTTAATCACATAATCAAGTTATAACACAAGTTAATCGTTGATAACATGCTTATTCATAATATAGAAATACTGAAATTAACATTTTACATTCCTACTATTATCTCATAACAATTCCTTTAAATTTCAAGTATAAAAAGTACACTGTCAGACCACTCTGCTAATTCGCGCTGCGGCGCCACAGATTATACTGTGGTGCAGCGCTGCAGCGCGGTGATGGCACTGTGGCGTGACGCCGGTGTTGCGGCGCGACAAGTGAACTGCTGGGCCGCGCTGCGGCGCCAAACTGCTGTCTTTGACAGACAGCTTCGGCAACAGTATGAACAAAAGCCAATTTTGGCCTATAAGTTCCTTTCTAACAGCCTAATTAGCATGTAATTCCTATAAAGACTTCACATAAACATAGTTCAAAGATTGTAAACATGTTTCTACTCGTAAAACAATATAAACAACTAATTTAAATCATACAATTTCACTGTTTTTGATAAAAACTTGTTTTTTTATGTTTTTAATGAAAATAAACACTGTGATTTTGTTTTCCAACCAAAATAGATAATTCAAAGCACTTTATCAATTTTTATACATACTCTACCACATTCAATAACCAATTTATCAACTAAACAACTAATTAATCCTTCATTTTTACCTTAAACCAAACAATATATATTCACAAAAACTCTCTGTAAAATATTTTTTCTTCATAACCATATACATAATATAAATTCATGGACTATTCTCAATTATAGCTTAAGAAAATAGTTTAACAACACTAGATTATCATATAAAATCACATACATAACAAATAATTTGTCCTTGTACAAGGATTTTACAGAGAATTAGGGAAGAGAAAAACTAACTTTTAAAACTAAAAAAAATAGGATGATACCTTGTTTTGTTACTTACTAAAATATAATCCATTAACCCTTAAGCCTTGTTTGGTAAAACACAATTAGAATAAAGACTTAATAGGCAATAGGCCTTGTTTGGTAAAACACAATTAAACTCCTTTAAGTTATTTTAATAAGTACTTTATAAAAGGTTATTTGTCACACTTTTAATTAACTAAATTATTTCCAATAAAAACTTATTAAATTACTTCATCACATAAATCAATACAACAAAATTATAATTTTCAATATAATTATAACTTTATTTAATCAACTAACACGTCCTTTTAATTACAAATTCAAATAAAAAGAATAACAATTCAATTAATCAAAACCCTCTAACTTAATAATTAAATTAAATTAGCATAAAATAATTAATTTTATTAATTATTTATTTAATAAATAGTTAACCAAATTGAATTAAATTTGAACAATTATTTATTCAACAATAAACACATCCATTAAATACTTAAATAATTCAATAAATATTTAATATAACAATTAAAAATTCTGGAATGTTACATCATTCCCTCCTTATAAGGATTCTATCCTCAGAATCACAATTTAAATAATTCATTCGTAACATTTTCCCCTACATACAAAGATTCTATCCCCAGAATCGAAGACATAGATTAAACAAATAACTCAGGGTAATTCTTCATCATTTCAGCTTCAAGTTCCCACGTAGCCTCTTCGATATTGTGGTTTCTCCATATTACCTTCATAGAAGGTATCACTTTATTTCTGAGCACTTGTTCTTTCTTGTCGACTATCTGGATAGGAACCTCTTCATAGGACAAGTCTTTCTCAATTTGCAATGGTTCGTACTCGATCACATGCTTGTAATCGGACTTATATGGTCGTAACACCAAAACGTGAAAAACATTATGAATGTTTTGCAATTCTGGAGGTAGAGCTACCTTGTAAGCCACCTCTCCAACTTTTTGCAACACTTCGAAGGGTCCAATAAACCTCGGGCTTAGTTTCCCCTTTTTACCAAATCGAATTTTTCCCTTCCAAGGTGAAACTTTTAGGAAAACGTAATTTCCTACGTCAAATGCACGATCTTGTATGTGTTGATCAGTATATTTCTTTTGTCTGTCTTGAGCAGTTATCAATCTTGTTTTGATGAGTTTGACAACCTCAGCAGTTTGTTGTATCAGTTCTGGTCCTAACAGTTGACGTTCACCGACTTCATCCCAGCACAATGGAGTTCTGCACCTCCTGTCGTACAATGCTTCGTAAGGCGGCATGCCGATGCTTGCGTGGTAACTGTTATTGTAGGCAAATTCCACCAACGGTAATTGTTCATCCCAGTTTCCTTTAAAATCCATGACGCATGCTCTCAACATATCTTCCAATGTCTGAATCGTTCGTTTGCTTTGGCCATCTGTTTGCAGATGATATGCCGTACTCATTTGCAACTGTGTTACCATACATTCTTGAAGTCTCTTCCAAAAGTTTGATGTGAACCTCGAATCTCTATCTGACACAATTGAAACTGGAACTCCATGTCTCATCACGGTCTCTTTAACATATAACTTTACCAGCTGATCAAGATTGAATCAAATCTTTATTGGCAAAAAGTGTACAGATTTTGTCAATCTGTCCACTATCACCCAAATCGCATTGTATCCTTTCTTAGTCGTTGGGAGACCTATCACAAAATCCATTGTGATATGTTCCCATTTCCATTCTGGTATCTCCAACAGTTGAAGTAACCCGCTTGGTCTTTGATACTCGGCCTTGACTCTCTGACATGTTAAGCACTGTGCAACGTATTCTGCAACGTCTCTTTTCATGTTTGGCCACCAAAAATGTTGCCTCAAATCTTGATACATTTTCGTACTTCCTACATGAATCGAATATCTTGAGCTATGAGCTTCTGTCAAGATGTCCTCTTTAATAACTGGTACTGCTGGAACCCAGATTCGTCCCTCAAATCTCAGCATTCCATCAGTATCAACCTTGTATTTCACTTCCTTTCCCTCGACCACACTTTCTCTTATTTTTCTGCATTCCTCATCCTGCAGTTGAGCGTTCTTCACTTTGTCCACCAAAGTTTGATTTGCTTCCATCTGGTATAATTTCTCATCGGATTCTTTTGGAAATTTGATTTCCAACTCTAACCTTGACATTGCTATAATAAGCTCCTCCTTATCAATTAACAGCATCAACTTCTCTCTGCCTTTCCTACTCAAGACATCTGCAACCACGCTTGTTTTGCCTGGATGATAAAAGATCTCACAATCGTAATCCTTTATCAATTCCATCCATCTCCTTTGACGCATGTTCAGGTCTTTCTGAGTGAAAATGTACTTCAGACTCTTATGGTCTGTGTAATCTCACATTTCTCTCTATAGAGATAGTGTCTCCATATTTTTAAAGCAAACACAACTGCCGCCAACTCTAAATCATGAGTCGGATACCCTTTTTTGTAGTCCTTCAATTGCCTTGATGCATACGTGATGACTTTTCCGTTCTGCATAAGGACACATCCTAATCCTTTGTGTGAAGCATCACAATACACCACAAAATTTCCTGTATTATCTGGTAATGACAACACAGGTGCCATACTTAGTTTCTTTTTCAATTCCTGAAAATTTCCTTCACATTTCCCCATCCAAACAAATTTTACAGATTTCCTCGTCAAATTTGTCAATGGAGTGGCAATCTTGGAGAAATCCTGGATAAATCGTCTGTAATACCTTGCCAATCCCAAGAAACTTCTTACTTCTGATGGAGTTCTTGGTTGTTCCAAATTTATCACAGCTTCGACCTTTGATGGATCCACTAAAATTCCATCCTTGTCAATTACGTGCCCAAGAAATTGTACACATTGTAACCAGAATTCACATTTAGAGAATTTTGCGTACAACTTTTCATTTCTTAGCGTCTTCAAGGTTAGACGTAAGTGTTCCACGTGTTCTTCTTGAGTTCTTGAGTACACCAGAATATCGTCGATAAACACCACCACAAACTTGTCTAAAAATGGTTTAAACACCTTGTTCATCAAATCCATGAACGCTACAGGGGCGTTTATCAAACCAAAAGACATCACCAAAAACTCGTAATGTCCAAACTAAGTTCGGAATGCCGTCTTCAGTACATCCTCCTTCCTTACTTTCAGTTGGTGATACCTACTTCTCAAATCTATTTTAGAGAAATATCTAGCACCCTTTAATTGATCAAACAAGTTATCTATTCTCGGCAATGGGTATTTATTCTTAATAGTGACTTTGTTTAACTCCCTATAATCAATACAAAGACGCATTGACCCATCCTTCTTCTTTACGAATATCACTGGTGCTCCCCACGGTGACACACTCGACTGAATGTATTTCTTGTCCAACAGCTCCTGCAGTTATACCATTAATTCCTTCATCTCTACCAGAGCCATTCTATACGGGACTTTCGATATCGGAGCGGTTCCTGGCGCTAAGTCGATCACGAACTCGATTTCTCTGTTAGGCGAAAGTCCTGGCAAATCATCCAGAAATACGTCCACAAATTCCCTAACCACCGGTATTTCTTCCAGTTTCGCACCCTTCTTCTGAGTATCGACTATGTAAGCTAAATAACCCACACAGCCTTGACTCAACAACTTCTTGGCCTGTATAATCGTTAGACATCTCATTTGTCTAGGCAATTTGTTGCAATTGAAAACTACCTTTGACGGAGTCATAAGGTTTACACATTTCTTTTGGTAGTCAATTATCGCTCCACAATTGAATAATCAATCCATTCCCAAAATAACATCAAACTCTCCAAGCCTAATCGGAATTAAATCTACCATCAAAATATTTCCCTTAATATTCACCCTACAGTTCTTGTATACGAACCTAACAGGAATTACTTCTTTATTCGCAATTTTTATGTTTAAAGGGAAATTCAATTCTTCACTAGGCAATCCTAATCTCATAGCAAATTCATCAGATATAAATGAGCAAGTAGCACCCGAATCAAATAATACATAAGCATCAATATCATTGATTGGGATAATACCTGACACCACATCCTTTGATTGCACAGCATCTTGCACAGTCATGTTAAAGGTTCTGGCTGTGGGTTTGGTTGATACCGTTGGTCCGGTAATGGCCCAAGTACCTCCACTGCTACCTCCCTTGCTTCCCGTTATTTCGCCAGCTTTCTTCTTGGGGCACTCACAAGCAAAGTGATCCTTGGACCCGCAAGTGTAGCAAACATTCTTCTTGGGTTGATTGCAATTTGGGGCGATGTGACCCTCCTGGCCACAGTTAAAGCATACACATTTCCCCATCAAGCATACACCCTTGTGAAACTTCCCGCATGTAGCACATGCTTCAAACTTCTTATTCTGCTGGTTACCTTATTGATTCCTAGGACCCACATTTCCATTCCACTTTCTTTCCAAGTTATTGTTACCATTTCCACTACCACCACCTCCATTCTTAACCTCCACTTCATTCTTTTTCTTTTTCTGTTCCTGGTTGAACTTGGTTACAGCCTCGCCTCCACCTTCAGCGAGAAATGCCTTTTCCATCACGGCTGCAAACGTCTTCAACTGGAACAAGGAAACCCTACTAAACAATCAGGGCTTCAGTCCCTGTTCAAACCTCTTCTCCTTGCGTTCATCTGTGTTGACTTGGTATGGCACAAACCTCGCCAACTCATTGAATTTTACGGCATACTCCGACACCATCATCGTTCCCTGATTTAGTTCTAAAAACTTCACTTCTAGCTGACTCTTTGAACTCTCTGGGAAAAAGGTCTCGAAGAACATCTCCTTGAACCTATCCCAAGCTATAACACCTAGTCCTCCTCGAGTTTTATTGGCCTGCCACCAATAACTAGCCTCTTCTTTCAACATGAATATTGCAAAAGCAGTTTTCTGATCTTCCCCTACTCCTGCAACATCGAACCATTTCTCTATCTCTATGACCCAGGTTTGTGCCTCAACTGGATTCATGGATCCACGAAATTCTGGTGGTCCAACCGCCTTGAAGTCCTTAAATGTAGCACCTTGGTTCTAAGGTTAATTCTGTGGTTGATTTTGTAGTGCACCTATCAGTAACGTCACCAGCAGCTGAACGGGGTTAGCTTCAGCATTATCGTTGTTGGTTCCTTCAGTGGTTCTCTGTCGGGGTGGTTGACGTCTTGGAGGCATTTTCTATTAAAAATACACTCATTAGATTATTACTCAACTCTTTCAAGTAACTTCTAATTAACTTACCCCCAAAATAATCACCACATAACACATAACACTTTGGATAAAAGAAGATAATAACTTTTATTCATTCTTAATTCTTTTAAAACATCATAACAATAACATCACTGCTATTTACATTATTTTACTGAACTACTAAAGTTTCAGGACATCATCATCATATCCATAAGTTACATAACACTTGGGATTTACATAATACTTATCATAACATAAATCATAAATCAAGTACACTTCCTACGATGTCCTACTAAGATACTGCAAAGCCTTACGACGCTCTTCTTCCATAATTCAGAACATGGTTCGACGATCTAGTATGTACGAGGGTAACGTCTCAAACTGAATTGGGTAACCCATGACCCGATCTTGAGCTCGGTTGATTGCGATGTTGAACACTTTATCCATCTTTTCCATCTTCCTTCTCTTTGCTTGTGCGTCCCTCTTCGCTTTTCCAGCTTGTTGATAAGCTTCACTATACGCGTCTTTGGCTCTTGCCCTTTTTTCAAATTCTTCTCTCAAGTTGCTCTTTAACTCTACAATCTCTGCTCTCATTTGCTCGTTCTCTCCTTCAGTGTCAATCAGCTTCTCTTCAACATTGTTCAGTCGTTCTTCTCGATCCTAGATCTCATCATCCTTCTGTGCCATCGAGGTCTGTTGTTCAGCTACTATCTCTTGCAATTCCTCGACAGTATCTTGAAGTTCCACATTATGGTCTTGCACCTCATCGTATATACGGCCAGCTATCGAGTTAAGCGGAATCCTTTCCTCCTCGTCCTCTTCATCCGTCTGTGGAAGCTCCAAGGAATCCTCCTCATCTGTATCTATCTCATCATCCTCATCAGGTATTCTTTCCTGCTCAACTACTGTGACCAATGAAGTTACTTCCCATGGCAGTAGTTGTTCCCACACCACCTGAATATCTCGAGGCTCCTCCTCTCTAGGCATCTGGGATCCTTCCTCCCTAGCTTGACTGGATCATCCTATATTAGCCATCCTGTTAACTAAATTTTTAAGTTTAATTACTAATCATTACTAGTCGACACTCACGAGCACATAAGTTATAATCACATAAGCACATAAGTGTTTTATTACTTCTTCCTTAAAACTCAATAAGAGTTTATCATCACTATCTTTTTGAAGGTTACTTCCTAAGGCTT
Organism: Panax japonicus; assembly: GCA_020205505.1. NCBI lineage: Eukaryota > Viridiplantae > Streptophyta > Magnoliopsida > Apiales > Araliaceae > Panax > Panax japonicus. Next base: position 10,521,599 of record CM035099.1, read on the forward strand.
TTCCCCACCTAAGGTTCATAACCTAAGGCTTTGATACCAACTTGCGACACCCCCAAACCCAGGTACTTCATTCCCACCGGATTTGGTGGTCACTTAATCAAACGTTCATATCTAACTACCCAATCACAATTAAATTGCATAATTAAAACCTTTCCCATTAAAGGGTTACATAATAAAAAATCTCCCAGGTTGTCTAACCTTTAAATACAATCATTCAAATACGGAATTAAAATTATTACATAACACCATTATTAAGAAGTCTAAGATCATCACAATAATAAAAGTATAAATCAGCATCACATGTACAATTTTCCCTTTCCTTTGCTAGTTGAAGGTTCATCTACCTTCTCCACTTTAGCTGCAATGAGTTTATAAATATGCAAGAGTGAGCAAAAAATTGCTCACTGGATAAAATAATGAATCAACAAAAGACTAACAATAATAACTGCCAATGAATAGGCTCATCAAAACTAGATAGTACTCTAAATACTAAGATGAACAACCCTATTATTAGGGGTAACTTACGCATAGCGTTAAATGTTTGTGCACAATACATGGTACAAAGGGCTGATTCCCCTAAGTACAAGGAGTCCTTGTATAGTCTTATGACTGTTAAAGTTGGAGTTGAAAGATTACTCGCAACTGTGCACATAGTTCATGGTCTTATGACCCTCAGTTATGTTTATTCCATACTTTAGATTTCAGTTCCTGATTATCATTGTTAGAGTACTATCTAGTTTTGATGAGCCTATTCATTGGCAGTTATTATTGTTATTCTTCTGTTGATTCATTATTTTATCCAGTGAGCAATTGTTTTGCTCACTCTTGCATATTTATAAACTCATTGCAGCTAAAGTGGAGAAGGTAGATGAACCTTCAACTAGCAAAGGAAAGGGAAAATTGTACAAGTAATGATGATTTGTACTTTTATTATTGTGATGATCTTAGACTTCTTAATAATGGTGTTATGTAATAATTTTAATTTCGTATTTGAATGATTGTATTTAAAGGTTAGACAACCTGGGAGATTTTTTATTATGTAACCCTTTAATGGGAAAGGTTTTCATTATGCAATTTAATTGTGATTGGGTAGTTAGATATGAATGTTTGATTAAGTGAACACCAAATCCTATGGGAATGAAGTACCTGGGTTTGGGGGTGTCACAGAATTTCCTATAGAAAGGACATGAGGTTCAAATTTTTTTGATAAAAGGGCTATTTATTTTGAATTATTGAAGTTCTGAAGTTCCGAAATAATTATTTTTTGAAAGTTTTAATTATGTTTATTAAGAAAAACGTTTTTTTGGTTTTGGTGGGCTACACTAACATGTGCAACATGCTGAATTCAAATGTCTAGAGGTGAGCGTAGAATTTTATTATAAATAATATTATTTTATTAAATTTTCTGTTTTGGTGTTCTAAGCATTTTCCTATAAATAGGATGTTTAGGTTAGAATTGAAAATCACACCAAAAATTGAAATCTTTTCTCTCTATATTATCGAGCGTATTCTTGTGAGTATTTTGATACTTTGAGTGTTGTTATATGGTGCAAGTTCCCTTCAGCACTATATCCAGTATTCCAGTTAGAAGTATTATCTTTTCGAGGTAAGGGATATTTTTTTTAAAATGGTATTATTTCTTTCAATATCATTATGCCGGAATATTGGGAGTATTTTTCTTGTGAAATTCTTGTCTTTTAGTGTCAGGGTTACTATTTACGTATACGATACTATTCACGTATACGGTACTATTCACAAATACGGCACTATTCACAGAAAAATTAAATTTTCATTTTTTGTTCAAAATATCTATTATGGATACTAGCTTTGATTGTATCCATGTTTTGATCATTCTTGAATTTTACTTCACTGTAGTTATTTATGAAGTATTTTTGAACTGGGATTGTTTAAAGTACGAATCCTTAATATTTATTTTTTTGTTTCACTGGATTCGTTTTCTTTAAAATATTTTTCATCATCCTCAGTCCTAAATGATTATATTACTGATTATCTTTGGCCTGTAGTGCAAAGATGAATAATTTTCTTATGAATATCTTTGGCCCGTAATGCAAAGATGAACAGGTGTTGAGATGAACATGACCAACTGATGAATATCTTTGGCCTGTAGTGCAAAGATGAACATTTGATTCAAGATGAATATTGATTGATGTTACAGGGATAAAATATTGATGATGGACTTTTAAATTCATAGATTATAGTAGATTTCATTCTCTACGTAACTCTTCTATGAATTATTATTTCCCCTGCGAATATTGATCTGAAACTTGTTGTCTATTATATTCTCTCAGATTTTTTCCTGTTGAAGAATAACGATAATTTGTTCTATATTATCTTAGTCATAATATTCTTTATTGGGCTAGTTGAGCTCACCTTTTTTCTTTTTGTTCCATTTTTCTTCTCAGGAGGCGAGAATGTAGCGAGTACTAGTCGGGGTATGGAATGATGGTTCTAGAAGTTGTTTTAGTAGTCCTCACCATTTTTATAAAATAATGTATCAATAATTGTAATGAGGACTTATTTGGGTGTGGATATTGTCTAGAAGACAATATTTGTATTTAAACTCACAGTTTAAGTGTTGTCGTATTTTGTACGACAATTGTATTAATAAAGTTGTAGTTGTTTCTGTACCATGTATTTTGGCGACTCAGAATGGGTGTTGTATACCTATTTTGGGGGTGTCACAGAATACTTCGAGTCAACTCTAGACTTTGTGTTCCTAATGATTCTGACTTGAAGTATAAAATCATGATGGAGGCGCGCAACACACCATTTGTAATCCATCCTGGGAGCACCAAAATGTATCGTGATCTCTGACATAAATTTTGGTGGAGGAATATGAAGAGAGAGATAGCGGGGTTTATCTCAAGGTGTCTAACTTGTCAACGAGTCAAGGCAGAGCATCAAATGCCAAAAGGTCCATTGCAACCACTTGAAATTCTATAATGGAAGTGGGAGCACATTACCATGGATTTCGTTACTGGTCTTCCCAAGGTTTCTCAAGGCATAGATGCGATTTGGGTCATTGTTGATAGATTGACCAAGTCTGTTCATTTCTTATCAATACGAGAAACTTATACACTTGAACGTCTTGCTAGAATGTATATAAAAGAGATTGTAAGATTGCATGGCATGCCAGTATCCATAGTTTCTGATCGAGACCCAAGATTCACTTCAAGATTTTGGGTTAGTTTGCAAAAAGCTATGGGCACGGATTTACGATTTAGTTCGGCATATCATCCTCAAACGGATGGGCAGTCGGAAAGGACTATTCAAACTCTTGAATATTTATTAAGACTATGTGTCCTTGACTTCAAGGGAAGTTGGGACAAGTTCTTACCATTGGTAGAGTTTTCCTACAACAACGGTTATCAAGCAAGTATTGGCATGGCTCCATTTGAGGCGTTGTATGGAAGAAAGTGTCATTCTCCAGTATGCTGGGATGAGGTGGCTGAAGCAACATTATTGGGACAGGATTTGGTACGTATAACTACGGAAAAGATTCAAACGATCCAACAACGTATAAAAACCTCACAAGATTGACAAAAGAGTTATGTTGATCTTCATCGAAAAGACGTGGAATTCAATATTGGAGATCATGTGTTGTTACGTGTTGCTCCATGGAAAGGAGTTACAAGATTTGGAAAGAGAGGAAAGCTCAATCCTCGATTCATTGGCCTATTTTTAATCCTCAATCGAGTAGGAACTGTGGCCTATAAACTTGCCTTGCCGCCAAGTATGTCTCGTGTTCATAATGTTTTTCACATATCTATGTTACGTAAATATTTGAAAGACCTGAACCACATTATTGAATTAGAACCAGACGAGATAGTGGAAGATTTAACATATGAAGAGGTACCTGTTAAAATCTTGGATAAGAAGGATCATATTCTGCGCTCTAAAGTTATACCTCAAGTTAAAGTTTTATGGAGAAACCACGAGGTTGAGAAAATGACCTGGGAGTTAGAATCTGAAATGAAATCAAGGTATCCTCACCTCTTCGATATACTAGGTACGCACCCTAATTTCGAGGACAAAATTTCATAAGAAGGGGAGGTTGTAAGACCCCAACTTTTATGAATAAAGATTAATTTCTCTCGAAATATATTTTTGAATATTATGGTGTGGATATAATATTATGTTATAGTTGTGGGTAATATTTACAAATTTTGCAAAGTAAGCAAGTGGTTATATAATATTCGATTGGTCGGGGAATATTCGTTTTAACATGGAATATTCGTACGATGGCATAATCATTGGTGGACCCCACAACGGAAGTATTGTCGTAGTTAGAAAACGACATAATTATCTTTTTATAAAAATAACGGCGGAAGTTTTACCGTTAAACTGTTGAACTACCTGGTAGTAAAAGTACAGTAATACGTGTGGTTGCATAGTAGCACACGGTATTGATTATTGATGCTTACGTGAGAAGTCACTCAGTTATACTCAATTAGTACTATAGTAATTGCTGCATCATATCTCTCATATTATTGATTCGATTATTGTCACAGTATCATCTGCATAATATGTTATATTATTAAATTATTAATTGAGATGACAAAGTTATTTATATTATTAAATTACAATATTTACAATGTCTAGAAGTTCTGTCAATGAGAGGTTTGGTCATCTAATCGCGCGCCAATAAGGAGAAATCCTTATTGGAAAGCCCTCTCTTTCCTGGGAACGACCTGGTTGTTAAATATTGTGAGTTATGATATTAATGATGAATAATTTTGAGTTGATTAAAGATGAAATTGATAGTTCCATTTTGTTGGAATTATTAGTGTTAGTGGAAATTGACATTTATTTCGATATTAATTGATGTCTGGAAGTTTTACTGACCAGTCGGGTAATTAATCAGATAAATGAGCAATTAATTACTATTAATTCACATAATTATAAATATTTGTTCACATGTGTGTACTATTGATTCACATTCTTGTACTATTAGGGGAGTTGGTGTAAGATTGATAATACTTGCATGACTAAGTTAAAAATGGAGGTATAGATGGAGGTACTATACTGTAATTCATATTTTCACATGATTATAACTATTGATTCACACAATTGAACTATTGATTCACATTATTTACTATTATGGGAGGTGGTGCAAGTTTGATAATACTTGCAGGACTAAATTAAAAATGAAATAAAAGTTGAAGGTATTGTACTATAATATTTTGAGCCCCAAAACGTGCAATTATTGAAACTATATTTTCTTATAAATAGAAGCTCATTCTTCCTTCATTTCTCATCAATTCACTAAAGCTTTAGAGCAATTATTATAGAGAGAAATTATAGAGAGTAAGAAAAAGAGAAGTATGTACCTCACTATTTCAATATCCAGTTTCTTCTAAGGTAAGGGGTATTATTCTTTCGTATTCATGAAGAGAATTATTTTCTTTCAATACTCGTAAGAGCTGTTATTCCATTCTTTATTTTTATGTTGGAATAACCTGTCTATGCGAAGTACCGTATAAATGGTGAAATTCTTCTGTTATTCCATTCTTTATTATTCTGTTGGAATAATCTGTCTATGTGAAGTACCGCATACATGGTGAAATTCTTTTATTATTCCATTCTTTATTATTCTGTTGGAATAACCTGTTTGTGCGGTCTATCACATGCCTGGTGAATTCTGTTGTTATTACATTCTTTATTATTCTGTTGGAACATCCTGTCTGTGCGGATTACGCATGACCTGGTTTCATTCTTTATTATTCTGTTGGAACATCCTGTTTGTACGGATTACGCATGACCTTGTTCCATTCTTTATTATTCTGTTGGGAATACCTTTCCGTGCGGTCTATCGCATGCCTGGTGAATTCTTCTGTTATTCCATTCTTTATTATTCTGTTGGAATAACATGTCCATGTGGATTATCGAATGCATGGTGAATGATCCTTCGTATTCATTCCTTATTAAATTGTGGAAATGATATGTCTACGTTGATTACCGCATGGCGGGTGAAAATCCATTTGCAGTTTCATATATTCTATTATACTCAGTTGGTTAAAGTTTTGGCTTCTATACTCCATGAAATTAGTAGAATATCCTGGATATTTATACTTTATCCAGTATCTTTTCATGAAAATATTCTTCTGAGCATTCTTGAAATTTACTCCACAAAGCAGTATCATGTTGACAATTTGGACGTAATTGATTTCATGATAAATTAACTTATAAATCTTTAAAATTTATTCTTGAACTTGTTTTATTGAATTATTATGTCATTATCATCATCCTCATGCTTATATTGTGATGAAAGTCATCTTTGGCTTACGTGCATAGATGGACTTGGTATGATTATGACCAGGGATCATTCGGTATAATCATGACCTGTAATGTTATAAATGATGTGGTAAAAGTCCTCAGTGGCCTGTAGTGCATTGATGGACAATTTTTGGTATGATTATGACCAGGGATTATTCGGTATAGTCATGACCATTGATGATTTAATGAATATCCTTGGCCCGTAGTGCAGGGATAACTCGATGATGTGGTTTATTTATTAAACTGAGTCTCAGCGATAAAAATTGATGAAAATATTTTAAATCATAGAAGATAGTAGATATTATGCTTTACTTGACTCTTCTAATGGATTGCTTATTCCGTTACAGTTAAACTTGATGTGTATTGTATTTTATCAGTTTAACATTGTTGAAGGCTAATGATAATTTTGTTAGTTCTCAGAAGGCACAATAGATCTAGAAGGGGGGGTGGAATAGATCCTTTATATTTCAATATACTTTTTCTCTATTAAGTTGTACTACTCATTAAGTAGCACATGACAAACATAAGAATCTTTTCAAGCACAGCGGAATAAGTAAAAGATCCCCTTTGTGACGCCCCCAAAATTAGGTATACATCACCCATCTTGAGTCGTCAGATACATGGTACAGAATTCAAATACAACTTACTAATACAACTGTCGTGTACAATACGACAAAACATAACTGTGAGTTTGAATACAATTATTGTCTACTAGAGAGCATACAAACTCAAAAGGTGTCCTCAATACAATTATTGTCACACTATTTAACAGAATAGTGAGGACTACTAATGCTATCCTCTGGACCATTACTTCGTTCCCCGACTCGTCCCAGCTATATTCTCATTTCCTGAAGAGAACAGTGAAAGAAAGGGTGAGCTCAACTAGCCCAGTAAGAAATATTATGACTAAGATAATGCAAAATAAATTATCATTAGCCTTCAACAGTGTTAAACTGATAAAATATAATAATCATCAAGTTTAACTGCAGCGGAACCAGCAATCCATTAGAAGAGTCAAGTAGAAAATAAAATCTACTATCTTTTATGATTTAAAAGGTTTTTCACCACTGTTATAGCTGAGACTCAGCTTAATAAATATTCCACATCATCGAATCACCCCTGCACTACGGCCAAGGATATTCTTTAGTATCACGACCACAATTATTCAGGCACTACGGCCAAGAATATTTGTGTATTCATTAATGGTCATGATCATGCCAACAACTGTCCATCAATGCACTACGGCAAATGAGACTTTTACCACATCACTTGTAACATTACGGTCATGATTACACCGAAAAACCCCTGGTCATAATCATACCAAGTCCATCCATGCTCTACAGGCCACAGATGACTTTCAAAAAAATATAAACATGAGGATGATGACAATGATATAAGAATTCAATAAAACAAGTTCAAGAATTATTTTATCCAGTAATTATTAACGTCCAAATTGTCAACACGATACTGTTTTGTGGTGTAAAATTCAAGAATGCTCAGAAGAATATTTCCATGAAAAGATACTGGATGAAGCGCAAATATTAAGGATATTCCACTAATTTCATGGAGTATAGAAGTCAAAGTTTTATCCAACTGAGTATAATAAAGAATGGAATAACAAAAGAAATCACCATGCATGCGATAGACCGCACAGACAGGTTATTCCAGCAGAATAATAATAACGGAACCAGGTCAGGTGAAATTCACACCGACAGGATGTTCCAACAGAATAATAAATACGGAATAGTAAATGATGGAACCAGGTCCGGCGTATAGCACAGACAGGATATTCCGACAGAAATGTAAAGACGGAATAGTAAATGGAACCAGGTCCGGCGTATAGCACAGACAGGATATTCCGACAGAAATACAAAGGCAGAATAGTAAATGGATGTCACCAAGTATAGGGTATTCCGCGTATACAGGTTATTCCAACAGAATAATAATGAATGGAATAACATAAGTTCTCTTCAAGAAGAAAGAAGTACAACAAATAATATTCCCTACCTTAGAAGAACTGGATATAAGTGAAGTAGCAGAATACTTTTCTTCTTTCTCTCTATAGCTTGAGCGAATTCGTAAGAAATAATGAAGGAATGAGCTTTCTATTTATAGAAAAACTGAGGGTGGCTCTTGGTCTTAACGAAGGGTCAAAATGACTCTTGGTAATATTGAAGAGACAACTACTATTTGCGAAAGGGTAATTAACCCTTGGAACACCGAAGAGGCAGTTAACTCTTGGTAATATTGAAGGGACAACTACTATTGACGAAGGTAATTACTATTGACGAAGTTAATTACTATTTACGAAGGTAATTACTATTTACGAAGGTAATTACTATTTACAAAAATAATTACTATTTACAAAAGTAATTACTATTTACGAAGGTAATTACTATTTACGAAGGTAATTACTATTTACGAAAGAGACTCTTAGATGACGACATATGGCCCCCCATAAATAATTAAACTTATCACCAACGTCTAATAATATACTCTTTATATACATCAAGGATTAAATAAAAAAATTACCAGAAATCATTTTATTTTTAATCAACACATAATTAATCTTTCAACAATTATTAATCATTATAACTTGTCGTCTCAATTATTGTTTAAATAATATAACATATTATACAGATGATACTGTGACAATAATTGAATCAATAATATAAGAGATATGATGCAGCAATTACTGTAACAATAATTGAGTATAGCTGAATGACTTTTCACGTAAGCATCAATAATCAATACCGTGTGCTACTATGCAACAACGCGTATTACTGTACTTTTACTACCGAGTAGTTCAACAGTATTAACGGTAACACCTCCGCCGTTATTTTCATAAAGTATTTTTGTCGTTTTCTCAATCCGACAATAATTCCATTGTGGGGTCCACCAATGATTGTACCGTCGTACGAATATTCCCCGACAAAAAGAATATTCCCCGACCAAACGAATATTTTATAACAACTTGCGTACTTTGCAACATTTATAAATATTACCCACAACTATAATATTATATCAAATCCACACCATAATTTTCAAAAATATAATTCGAGAAAATTAAATATTTATTCATAAAATCTGGGGTCTCACAATCTCCCCTCCTTAAGAAATTTTGCCCTCGAAATTTACGTACGTACCTGGTATGCCGAACATGTGAGGATACCTTGACTTCACTTCAAATTCTAACTCTTGAGATATAACTTTTGAGTGTTGAATATGATCTTTCTTATCAAAGATTGTAACACGTATCTCTTCAAACGTTAAATCATCCGCTATCTCGTCCGGTTCTAAATTAATAATGTGGTTCGGGTCGTCCACATATTTACGTAACATCGATACAAAAAAACGTTATGAACACACAATATATTTGGCGGTAAAACGAGTCTATAAGCCACAGTTCCTACTCAATCGAGGATTTCAAATGGGCCAATTAAAATCGAGGGTTTAGATTTCATCTCTTCGTCAATTCTTGCTTCTAGAATAACGCCCTCTTGAACCTTCTTAATTCTTCATATTCTTCAGCTCCGAGTGTGTAGCTTGAGCGGCTTTAACTTTATCGATTAAAGTCGATTCTACTTTTATATTCGTTATCTTCACGTGAGTTCGTATATTTGCACTTGTGATCGCATACGATCTTCTATACAACGCGTCAGGTACCACGTTCGCTTTTCCACGATGGTATTAAATGATATGATCGTAATCTTCAACAGCTCGAGCCAACGTCTTTGGCACGTTATACGTTCTTTTTAGGTGAAGAAAATATTTGAGGGTTTAAGAAATGGGTTTTGTACTGGGGTCAATACAAAATTCGATTTCACGCTCCAGGGTAGGCTAAGAAGTCTTCAAGAATACGTCAGAATTTATTAACACTAGAAATATCATTCAAAATTATGACCCTCATCCAAGACTTGGATAACACTTCACATTGATACCTATCAACTTGTCATCGTTATTCACAACGTCTCTTACGGAAAGTCTGTCTTCGGTGCATTCCACATAAGGAAGTCAACAATGAAAGGACTGGGCTCTTTATTTATGGCTTGAAATGACAATGATTGACTTTAGTGGTTTGATTGCTTGAATTCGCATAACAGGTTTGTTAGGAATATGAAAGCTAACAACCTTACGAAAAGCATAATGAGTAGTTAACCAATCGATTCCTAAAATCGCATCAAAGACAGGTATTTTCAAAGACAAAAGATCAATAGGTAATGTGAAAGTGTCGATTTGAATCAAACAAGATTTATAAATAGTGGAGGTAACGAAGGTTTCTCTCAATGGAGTTTTAATAGATGAATCAAAGTTTAACTTCTCCGAAGTTAAGTACAAACAGTGAACACAACTAGGTGAAATAAAAGAGTGAGTAGAACCGGTATCTAACACGGTATAGATTTCGCAAGAGTTTATGACTAACATACCCGTGATAATTTTATTCAGGTTCCTCGTCACGGAAAAAAAAATGCTCTCTCTCTTAAACTATCGGCTTTGGCTTACCTGGGACATCCTTTGGTGCCTCCATCCTAGCTGAATTTGTCTTTGGTAAACGACAAAATCGGGCCAAGTGACCTTCTCTTCCACAATTATAACATGCTTTGGATGGCATCGCGCAATTTGGACTGATGTGTCCCTCCCCTCCGCATTTGAAGCATATGATAGGTGGTCTTTCTCCTTCCTTAACGACAGGTGCTGGTGCTGACGTCTTTCCATCATTGTTGAATCTTCTCTTCTTGAAATGTCCATTCTTATTGTTTTGGCCCTGATTACCACCGAAGTAGTTACCATTTTTGGCCTGTTGATTTCCTTCACGCTTGTTGTCACCGCTTCGATGACCACTCTCGCTGGTATTATAATTTTGCCGGCTGCTCTCTTTTAGTTGAGTTGACTCGTTATCGCGCTCCACTAACTGAGCCCTATTTACAACATCTGAATATAAACACAATTTATGAGAAATAAGATGTTGACGTATCTCCGGCTTCAAACCTCTTAAAAACATTCGCGCCATTCTCTCTTCATTATCCACCAAGTGGGACGCAAACCGGGATAACTCCGCAAATTTTGCCTCGTATTGCGACACGGTCATATTGTTTTGTTCCAACTTGATAAATTCCACCTCCTTCATGTGGCGAATACTTTCGGGAAAGTATTTGTCGTTGAACAGCTCCTGGAACTTCTCCCAAGATATCTTCAGTACAGCAGGTTGAGTACGTTTTACCGATTCCCACCAGTAATCTGCCTCTCCGCGCAACATAAAGGCGGCAAAGGGAACCTTTTGCTCCTCGGAACATCCCAAGACATCAAATATCTTGGTGATCTGCTTTATCCATGTTTCAGCTATAAGTGGTTTTGGCTCTCCCTTAAACTCTGGTGGTCCCAGCTCCTTGAACTGTTTAGCGGTAACCAACTGTGGATTGCCATTGCTTCCTCCTGCGTTATGAACAGGAGCCGCCTTCGCCTGATGTTGCATGAATTCTAAAAAGCTCCTAAACGTACCGTCGTTCGTCAATTGATCAGTGTTGGTGTTTACAAGAGGATTATCGCCATCCTGTTGCACATTGTCCTGACTATTGATCTGTGGAGAATCAACGGTTTCCTGTGCTCCATTGATAATCTCAATATTCTCAGATGTCATTTTAAGATACTGCCACAAAATAAAAGGTTACTTGACATATAACATATTATCTCTATATTCTGACCGACCAATAAAATAGCACATAAACTTAGGTAGGTCATACTAGCGAAGGAATTCCCCGTCTCTCCCCTCCTAGTACTATTCTCACATCTTAGCCAGGGATCATATCCCTAAGCTCTGATACCAACTGTGACGCCCCCAAAATTAGGTATACATCACCCATCTTGAGTCGTCAGATACATGGTACAGAATTCAAATACAACTTACTAATACAACTGTCGTGTACAATACGACAAAACATAACTGTGAGTTTGAATACAATTATTGTCTATTAGAGAGCATACAAACTCAAAAGGTGTCCTCAATACAATTATTGTCACACTATTTAACAGAATAGTGAGGACTACTAATGCTATCCTCTGGACCATTACTTCGTTCCCCGACTCGTCCCAGCTATATTCTCATTTCCTGAAGAGAACAGTGAAAGAAAGGGTGAGCTCAACTAGCCCAGTAAGAAATATTATGACTAAGATAATGCAGAATAAATTATCATTAGCCTTCAACAGTGTTAAACTGATAAAATATAATAATCATCAAGTTTAACTGCAGCGGAACCAGCAATCCATTAGAAGAGTCAAGTAGAAAATAAAATCTACTATCTTTTATGATTTAAAAGGTTTTTCATCACTGTTATAGCTGAGACTCAGCTTAATAAATATTCCACATCATCGAATCACCCCTGCACTACGGCCAAGGATATTCTTTAGTATCACGACCACAATTATTCAGGCACTACGGCCAAGAATATTTGTGTATTCATTAATGGTCATGATCATGCCAACAACTGTCCATCAATGCACTACGGCAAATGAGACTTTTACCACATCACTTGTAACATTACGGTCATGATTACACCGAAAAATCCCTGGTCATAATCATACCAAGTCCATCCATGCTCTACAGGCCACAGATGACTTTCAAAAAAATATAAACATGAGGATGATGACAATGATATAAGAATTCAATAAAACAAGTTCAAGAATTATTTTATCCAGTAATTATTAACGTCCAAATTGTCAACACGATACTGTTTTGTGGTGTAAAATTCAAGAATGCTCAGAAGAATATTTCCATGAAAAGATACTGGATGAAGCGCAAATATTAAGGATATTCCACTAATTTCATGGAGTATAGAAGTCAAAGTTTTATCCAACTGAGTATAATAAAGAATGGAATAACAAAAGAAATCACCATGCATGCGATAGACCGCACAGACAGGTTATTCCAGCAGAATAATAATAACGGAACCAGGTCAGGTGAAATTCACACCGACAGGATGTTCCAACAGAATAATAAATACGGAATAGTAAATGATGGAACCAGGTCCGGCGTATAGCACAGACAGGATATTCCGACAGAAATGTAAAGACGGAATAGTAAATGGAACCAGGTCCGGCGTATAGCACAGACAGGATATTCCGACAGAAATACAAAGACAGAATAGTAAATGGATGTCACCAAGTATAGGGTATTCCGCGTATACAGGTTATTCCAACAGAATAATAATGAATGGAATAACATAAGTTCTCTTCAAGAAGAAAGAAGTACAACAAATAATATTCCCTACCTTAGAAGAACTGGATATAAGTGAAGTAGCAGAATACTTTTCTTCTTTCTCTCTATAGCTTGAGCGAATTCGTAAGAAATAATGAAGGAATGAGCTTTCTATTTATAGAAAAACTGAGGGTGGCTCTTGGTCTTAACGAAGGGTCAAAATGACTCTTGGTAATATTGAAGAGACAACTACTATTTGCGAAAGGGTAATTAACCCTTGGAACACCGAAGAGGCAGTTAACTCTTGGTAATATTGAAGGGACAACTACTATTGACGAAGGTAATTACTATTGACGAAGTTAATTACTATTTACGAAGGTAATTACTATTTACGAAGGTAATTACTATTTACAAAAATAATTACTATTTACAAAAGTAATTACTATTTACGAAGGTAATTACTATTTACGAAGGTAATTACTATTTACGAAAGAGACTCTTAGATGACGACATATGGCCCCCCATAAATAATTAAACTTATCACCAACGTCTAATAATATACTCTTTATATACATCAAGGATTGAATAAAAAATTACCAGAAATCATTTTATTTTTAATCAACACATAATTAATCTTTCAACAATTATTAATCATTATAACTTGTCGTCTCAATTATTGTTTAAATAATATAACATATTATACAGATGATACTGTGACAATAATTGAATCAATAATATAAGAGATATGATGCAGCAATTACTGTAACAATAATTGAGTATAGCTGAATGACTTTTCACGTAAGCATCAATAATCAATACCGTGTGCTACTATGCAACAACGCGTATTACTGTACTTTTACTACCGAGTAGTTCAACAGTATTAACGGTAACACCTCCGCCGTTATTTTCATAAAGTATTTTTGTCGTTTTCTCAATCCGACAATAATTCCATTGTGGGGTCCACCAATGATTGTACCGTCGTACGAATATTCCCCGACAAAAAGAATATTCCCCGACCAAACGAATATTTTATAACAACTTGCGTACTTTGCAACATTTATAAATATTACCCACAACTATAATATTATATCAAATCCACACCATAATTTTCAAAAATATAATTCGAGAAAATTAAATATTTATTCATAAAATCTGGGGTCTCACACCCTTCATTGATATAATCATAATTATACATTCATTATTCGTAGAGTTAGTTCAGTGGTAAGCAGTTAAAGCATACATAGCAGTTATAGCATTTAATGTACATAATGTAAATGACATAATGTAAAAGACACAAGAGGTTTTAAGTGGTTCAGAGACTCAAGCTCCTAATCCACTCTTCTGCTTTCAACTAGCAGGATTTCCACTAAGGAAGGGCAGCACCCTGAATCACTAAGATTCCTTCAAGGCCAGCAGCCTTGGGACTTTAGTTCACTAAGAACTCTTCAAGGCTAGCAGCCTTGGAACTTCTCTAGTTCCCTAGGAACTCTTCAGGCCCAGTAAACTTGGAACTTCATTTAGTCCCTCTGGACAAGGACCCCTCAGGCCCTGGCTTCTTGTTGTTGTAGTTGTTGTAGTTGTTGGTGCTGAGCTTCTAAGATGTCATTAATCTCTGAACATCTTGTGTACTTTGCAGCTTAGTGTGGTCCTCTTGGCTTTCAGCTTCGAGTCTGGACCACTTCTTCTTTAGTGCAGCGGATCTTCATTCTTTTCTGCTCATTTTCATCTGGTATCAGCTGTGCACTATCACCATATGTGTTTGCTAATTTTTTATGCTTTTAGTAGACTTTGTCTGGCACTTAACAATCCCTGAACCCTTCTTGAATACTTTACAGACATGGTTCTGCACTTGTTCAGTTTCAGCTTTCGGTTCATGGTGATTCGTAGAGTGACTCTTTTGATTTTCTTTGTACTCAGCCACTTTCCTGGACGCTATCTTCTTGTCCTTCTCGGCTCTCAGCTTGGCTGCCATCTTCAGTGGCATTCTCATCTTTATTGAGTGAAGCTTCGATCTGTTTGAGTTCTTCTTCAAAGCTGTTTCACTTCCACCTTGGTAGTCTCATTGTCACTGAGACTTGTTCTATTGATCTTTGGTGGAACTCGTAGAGTCAACAATAGCATTCACCAACTCAACGATTCTACAACTTCACAATCATCAGCAACTCTTGATCTTTGAGGCTTTGTTGATTTATACTGCTTCCCAATCTTCCCGTTGGAAAGTAGCCGATGAAAGCTATTCAAATTTTTTCGCAGATCTCGAGTTATTTGGTGCAGACTGCAGATGTGACATGACATCTTTTTCTGACTTTCTGACACTACAGTCTGCTGTTTCACCAACCCTGTCAGATATGTCACTTTGATATCTTGGGCAGGTCGACGACTTTATTTCACCCTTATGATTTCTCAATCAGAGGTTGTCCTTGCATCGATGTTCTCAATGAGCTCTTGTCCGAATATTACCCTTCAGATTGAACCGTTGCCAATGCTTCAATCTTCAGCAATTTGAACTCTACGATTCTGATGCATGTCTTCATGGACTTGATCGTAGTGTCTTGTTGACTTGTAGACACAACACTACGTTCTTGAGGAGTGTTCACTTATTCTTTAGGGTAGAACACCTCTTCCTCTTTTTGTGCAGTGCCTCATTACTTCTGTTTGCCTCGACTGTTCTCAGATACTGATGGCTCGATTTCTTTCTCTGGCCTTTTCTGAATAACAAGACACTTTAGATTTGTGGCGTGTCCAGCTCGCTTTCTCTTTGTGATCTCCCGTTCACTTATCATCAATGGACTGACCCAATGCTTAATCACTTTAGCCTTGTTCTTTAGAAGCTGTCCAGTATCTCTGTATGCACTCCATCAGTTCTTTTTTTGTTTGGCAAATACTACGATCCTGGTTACTTCCAAGATTATTGTCTTCTGTCTGCTTGATAGCTACTGTACTTGCTGACTTTTCTTGGTCAGTTACAGAAGTCTTCTTCTGATCTCCTTGTGGAAGACTTCATCTCGAATGGCTTCACAACTCAATCTTGATGCTGATTGAGTTGGTGCTTAGATCTCCTGTTAGCTTGCATGACATTCGTTGAGTGCTCTCTGGTTTCCTTCAGGTGGGACGTATCTATGCAGTGCCAACTAGAGGCTTCATTCCTTTGGATATTCTGGGAGTGCTAATTCGTTGAGAATCGTATTTGCTCTATGATTCTGCATTGACATTGTGAGCACATCTGTTGAGGTCTTAGTTCTGCACTCTACGATTTAACTTTGGCTATGCAGACACTACGACTCCGAGATAAGATCTTGACACTCTACGATTTCTGTCGTTGTGTTTGTTGTCTTAATCTGATCTTGCTCGACTATGATCTCTGCCTCTGGTATGATTAGTAGACTCTATGACTCTGAGTGTAGTCTACGATTCTTGACTTAGCTTTGGCAGATACTCAGTCGGCTCGTAGGCAGGTTGTCTCTACGATTCTGAATATGACTTCCTCAGCAGACTATGGCTTCTGAGGAAGCTCTCCTCGACACACTACGATCCTTCCTCATCTCTCCTGGAATTCTACGAACTCCGAGATTTACTATCTTGCAGACTACGATTCTGCATCGATAGCTTTCGAGTTTTTCTTGACTCTCCTGGCAGACTATGATTTCTGGTGCAGTGCTCGACGATCAAAAAAGCCTATCAAATACATCATAAGATCAACCTAACATGCTTGATATTTCTATATTTATAGTCCTTTTACATCATTTCTTTTTAAGGACTTTACACAGCTGTTTTGTTTATGTAGGATCAACTTAACACATTTGATCAATTCATTCTAAGTCCTTGTACATATGTTTCTATTATCTATCAAAGGACTTTACAGTTTTTCTTAATGCAAGCATACTTGCATATTCATTCAAATATATATATATATATATATATATATATATATATATATATATATATATATATATATCATAATCAAATCATATATAAATAGAAATATCATTCACATGTTTATTCCTGACAAATTTATCATGCATTATCTTAGTCATAATATTTCTTACTGGGCTAGTTGAGCTCGCCCTTTTGCTTTCATTGTTCTCTTCAGGAAATGAGAACGTAGCCGGGACTAGTCGAGGAACGAAGTGATGGTCCGAGATGGTGTTATAGTAGTCCTCACTATTCTATAAAATAGTGTGACAATAAATGTAATGAGGACTCTATTTGAGAGTGGATATTGTCTAGAAGGCAATATTCCTGTTTAAACTCTCAGCTATGTTTTGTCGTATATTACACGGCGTTTGTATTTTTATTCTGTACCATGTATTTGGCGACTCAAGATGGGTGATGTATACCTATTTTGGGGGTGTCACAGAAGTTATCAACTCTACCAAACGTATGTTGGCAAATAGATTTGATAAGAAAGATTTGGGGGTTGCTGATATAATATTAGGAATCAAGATTTCTAGAACCTCTGATGGAATTATATTATCTTAAACTCATTACATTGAAAAAATACTTGAAAATTTTAATAAGTATAATATAATTCTAAATAAAACCTCAGTTGATATAAATCTTCATTTAGCCAAAAATGAAGGTGATAACATATCTCAACTAGAATATTCTCGTATAATAGGCAGTTTAATGTATGTCATGAACTGTACTAGACCAGATATAGCTTATTCGGTAAGTAAGCTAAGTCGATATATGAGTAATCCAGGTAAAGATCATTGGAAAGCTATTTTAAGAGTTTTGGGATGTTTAAAACATACTCAAAATTATTGATTGCACTATACAAGATATACAGCAGTATTGGAAGGATATAGTGATCCTAATTTGATATCTGATAATAAAGACTCGAAATCCACAAGTGGATATGTCTTTAACCTTAGAGGTGCAGCGGTATCTTGGAAATCCTCAAAACAAACGTGTATTACAAGGTCTACAATGGAAACAGAATTCATGCGTTAGACAAAGTTGGAGAAGAAGCAGAGTGGCTTCGTAATTTCTTAGAGGGTATTTCAAATTGGTCAAGACCTATGTCAGCTATATGTATACATTGTGATAGCCAATCAGCAATTGGAAGAGCACAGAGTCATTTATATAACGGTAAGTCAGGCCATATACGACGAAGACATAATACCGTTAAACAATTGCTCTCAAATAGAATTATCTCAATTGACTATATAAAGTTAAAAGATAATATTGTGAATCCGTTTACAGAAGGTTTAACAAGAGAGCAAGTAGAAAGTTCATCGAAGGGAATGGGTTTAAAGCCTACTGTTTAAATAAGAGTTGTCATAGTGGCAACCCAACCTAGTTGACTGGAGATCCCAAGATCTAGGTTCAATGGGCAAACCGAACTATGTAGTATTCAGTAAAGTACTGAGGAGATATTTACTCCTAACCATTCCTATTATGAGACAGTGCACATCTGCCGCGAGAATCAGGATAAGTTACGCATTTAATGACTTTTATATCTTGAAATACGTTCAAGTGGAGTATTGTAGAATACTCTTGATAAAAGTCACCTACGTGAGTAAGAAGGGGGCCACCTCTATGAGAATTTGAAGGTTGAATTGTCTAATATACTCATGGAACCAAGAGGTGTTTCAAGGCCAAAATGAACATAAATGTGAGAACCAACTATGTCTGAAGAGATATTTTGTGAATTCTATTATCTTGGTTTACACGAAAAACTGACAGTTCAAAGACATCAAGTCTACTGATTAGCTAAGTAAATCTGATAGACTTTACTAGGGCAAGTTCAAAACCACTAGGCTACTTAACCCGATGAAGTATCTTTTCTCATGTACTCGAACTAGTGTCTGCATATTCATAACATTTTTATTTTTATTTTTATTCTTTTTCTCTTTTTCCATGTTCTAAAGCCAATTTTATATTCATGTGGGGGATTGTTGGAAATGGGTTTGGACAAAATAAATATTTAAGCATTTTGAGGCTTACTTTAATGTGGGACCCACACTTTGGAAATGTCGGGTCTTTGCATCAATGTGTTCTCCTTCGCGAGGAGTATAATGTGGAATATTTATGTGTTCAAATCCATTAAGAATTGAATGAGAAAATTGACTCCAAAGTCACCTACTTGAAATGTTGAAAATTGTAAAAGTCCCACATAGGGCATTTGAGGAAAAAATGAAGAATTTATATATGGGATGTTTGCTCAATGGGAAGGGCCCCAAGGGGCACCCCACTTTTGTGGAATGGAGAGGACCTAGCCAAGGCTTGGTTCGAACCCACACGTGCGCGCCATCGCCGTCCGATCGGGCGTGCCGGGCCCAGGGTCGGGGTGGGCTGGTCGTGATATATAATTTTTTGGACAAAATCTATTTAATATATTATTAGATTTTGTTTTAGTTATTATCACGATACTACGTAGTATTGACAAACGGCTTGCACGCCAACGGTAATATCCCAACTGATAAATCGCAAAATTATTTCTATAAATAATCCATCTGGGCGCGCTAAAATAACATAAGTTATTTTCCCCCGTTCTGTTCTGTTCCTTCCCGTTTACCGTTTCTGTAAAACAAATTCCCGTTCTCTGCCAAAGTGTTAAAACTGTGCAGTAAGTTTTCCCAGTTTTTCTTCATGCATGCATCATTATTATTCATTCAGTTCAGTATATAACATAGAATTGTGTTCGAAGTGTTCTTAATTTTGAAGTGCTTCTAATTAAGAACTAGAAATCTGTTTTATCTTGGGAAGCAATTATTCAATTAATCATTTAGCACCATTGAGTGAATAAATTTGTTTTAAGCAGACTTTGTGAATTCAAAGGACTCGGATTTATATATTTCATATTTCCAGAATCTAACTTTATTTTTTTTATTTTGTTTTGCTGAACTTTTTGTTATTACATATATATTTAATAATACTATATATATATATATATATATATATGTGTGTGACGCCCCCAAAATTAGGTATACGTCACCCATCTTGAGTCGCCAGATACATGGTACAGAATTCAAATACAACTTACTAATACAACTGTCGTGTACAATACGACAAAACATAACTGTGAGTTTGAATACAATTATTGTCTACTAGAGATCATACAAACTCAAAAGGTGTCCTCAATACAATTATTGTCACACTATTTAACAGAATAGTGAGGACTACTAATACTATTCTCTGGTCCATCACTCCGTTCCCCGACTCGTCCCGGCTATATTTTCATTTCCTGAAGAGAACAGTGAAAGAAAGGGTGAGCTCAACTAGCCCAGTAA
Organism: Panax japonicus; assembly: GCA_020205505.1. Lineage (NCBI taxonomy): Eukaryota > Viridiplantae > Streptophyta > Magnoliopsida > Apiales > Araliaceae > Panax > Panax japonicus. The sequence continues at coordinate 10,542,323 of CM035099.1, forward strand.
GAAATATTATGACTAAGATAATGCAGAATAAATTATCATTAGCCTTCAACAGTGTTAAACTGATAAAATACAATAAACATCAAGTTTAACTACAGCGGAACCAGCAATCCATTAAAAGAGTCAAGTAGAAAATAAAATCTACTATCTTTTATGATTTAAAAGGTTTTTCATCATCGTTATAGCTGAGACTCAGCTTAATAAATATTCCACATCATCGAATCACCCCCGCACTACGGCCAAGGATATTCTTTAGTATCACGACCACAATTATTCATGCACTATGGCCAAGAATATTTGTGTATTCATTAATGGTCATGATCATGCCAACAACTGTCCATCAATGCACTACGGCAAATGAGACTTTTACCACATCATTTGTAACATTACGGTCATGATTATACCGAATAATCCCTGGTCATAATCATACCAAGTCCATCCATGCTCTACAGGCCACAGATGACTTTCAAAAATATAAATAAGAGGATGATGACAATTTTATAAGAATTCAATAAAACAAGTTCAAGAATTATTTTATCCAGAAATTATTAACGTCCAAATTGTCAACACGATACTGTTTTGTGGTGTAAAATTCAAGAATGATCAGAAGAATATTTTCATGAAAGGATACTGGATGAAGCGCAAATATCAAGGATATTCCACTAATTTCATGGAGTATAGAAGTCAAAGTTTTATCCAACTGAGTAATACCGAATACAATAACAAAAGATATCACCATGCATGCGATAGAGACCGCACAAACAGGTTATTCCAGCAGAATAATAATAACGGAACCAGGTCAGGTGAAATTCACACCGACAGGATGTTCCAACAGAATAATAAATGCGGAATAGTAAATGATGGAACCAGGTCCGGCGTATAGCACAGACAGGATATTCCGACAGAAATATAAAGACGGAATAGTAAATGGAACCAGGTCCGGCGTATAGCACAGACAGGATATTCCGACAGAAATACAAAAGCAGAATAGTAAATGGATGTCACCAAGTATAGGGTATTCCGCGTATACAGGTTATTCCAACAGAATAATAATGAATGGAATAACATAAGTTCTCTTCAAGAAGAAAGAAGTACAACAAATAATATTCCCTACCTTAGAAGAACTGGATATAAGTGAAGTAGCAGAATACTTTTCTTCTTTCTCTCTATAGCTTGAGCGAATTCGTAAGAAATAATGAAGGAATGAGCTTTCTATTTATAGAAAAACTGAGGGTGGCTCTTGGTCTTAACGAAGGGTCAAAATGACTCTTGGTAATATTGAAGAGACAACTACTATTTGCGAAAGGGTAATTAACCCTTGGAACACCGAAGAGGCAGTTAACTCTTGGTAATATTGAATGGACAACTACTATTGACGAAGGTAATTACTATTGACGAAGTTAATTACTATTTACGAAGGTAATTACTATTTACGAAGGTAATTACTATTTACGAAGGTAATTATTATTTATGAAAATAATTACTATTTACAAAAGTAATTACTATTTACGAAGGTAATTACTATTTACGAAGGTAATTACTATTTACGAAGGTAATTACTATTTACGAAAATAATTACTATTTTACAAAAGTAATTACTATTTACGAAAGAGACTCTTAGATGACGACATATGGCCCCCCATAAATAATTAAACTTATCACCAACGTCTAATAATATACTCTTTATATACATCAAGGATTGAATAAAAAAATTACCAGAAATCATTTTATTTTTAATCAACACATAATTAATCTTTCAACAATTATTAATCATTATAACTTGTCGTCTCAATTATTGTTTAAATAATATAACATATTATACAGATGATACTGTGACAATAATTAAATCAATAATATAAGAATAATATAAGAGATATGATGCAGCAATTACTGTAACAATAATTGAGTATAGCTGAATGACTTTTCACGTAAGCATCAATAATCAATACCGTGTGCTACTATGCAACAACGCGTATTACTGTACTTTTACTACCGAGTAGTTCAACAGTATTAACGGTAACACCTCCGCCGTTATTTTCATAAAGTATTTTTGTCGTTTTCTCAATCCGACAATAATTCCATTGTGGGGTCCACCAATGATTGTACCGTTGTACGAATATTCCCCGACAAAAAGAATATTCTCCGACCAAACGAATATTTTATAACAACTTGCGTACTTTGCAACATTTATAAATATTACCCACAACTATAACATTATATCAAATCCACACCATAATTTTCAAAAATATAATTCAAGAAAATTAAATATTTATTCATAAAATCTGGGGTCTCACAATCTCCCCTCCTTATGAAATTTCGCCCTCGAAATTTACGTACGTACCTGGTATGCCAAACATGTGAGGATACCTTGACTTCACTTCAAATTCTAACTCTTGAGGTATAACCTTTGAGTGTTTAATACGATTCTTCTTATCCAAGATTGTAACACGTATCTCTTCAAACGTTAAATCATCCGCTATCTCGTCCGGTTCTAAATTAATAATGTGGTTCGGGTCGTCCACATATTTACGTAACATCGATACAAAAAAAACGTTATGAACACGCAATATATTTGGCGGTAAAACGAGTCTATAAGCCACAGTTCCTACTCAATCGAGGATTTCAAATGGGCCAACTAAATCGAGCGTTTAGACTTCCTCTATTCGTCAATTCTTGCTTCTAGAATAACGCCCTCTTGAACCTTCTTAATTCTTCACATTCATCAGCTCTGAGTGTGTAGCTTGAGCGGCTTTAACTTTATCGATTAAAGTCGATTCTACTTTTATATTCGTTATCTTCACGTGAGTTCGTATATTTGCACTTGTAAACGCATACGATCTTCTACTCACACGTCAGCTACCATGTTCGCTTTCCCACGATAATATTAAATGATATGATCGTAATCTTCAACAGCTCGAGCCAACGTCTTTGGCACGTTATACGTTCGTTTTAGGTGAAGAAAATATTTGAGGGTTTAAGAAATGGGTTTTGTACTGGGGTCAATAAAAAAAAAGTCGATTTCACGCTCTAGGGGTAAGCTAAGAAGTTCTTCGGGAAATACGTCAGGAATTTATTAATAACAGAAATATCATTCAAAGCTGACGTATTTTTGTTTAGATTTGTGACATGAGCTAAGAAAGCTTGACATCCGTTTTTCAATAAACGAATAGCTTTATGGTTTGATATAACAATGATTGACTTTAGTGGTTTGGTTACTTGAATTCGCATAACAGGTTTGTTAGGAATATGAAAGCTAACAACCTTACGAAAAGCATGATGAGTAGTTAACCAATCGATTTCTAAAATCGCATCAAAGGCAAGTATTTTCAAAGAGATAAGATTGACAGGTAACGTGAAAGTGTCGATTTGAATCAAATAAGATTTATAAATAGTAGAGGTAACGAAAGTTTCTCGGAGTTAACTTCAAACATTGAACACAACTAAGTGAAATAAAAGAGTGAGTAGAACCGGTATCTAACATGGTATAGACTTCGCAAGAGTTTGTAATTAACTTACCCGTAATAACTTCGTTCAGGTTTCACAACAAATGCTCTTATTTAAACTATCGGATTTGGTTTTGCTATAGAGTATATTCCACCTTTAGTTGCTTCGTCGCATTCCTGATCCATGATTCGAATCATTATTCTCCGATCCATATCGAATTGGGGTTGACCGTTATGCACAGGATAATGCTGAATTCGATGTTGGATTCTCCCAATTGTTGTCCAAAAAGCAAAATCCATTTCATCTATTTTAGCTTTATTAGATCGGACGTCTTTTTCTACACTATCAACGCGTCGTGCGGCTGTTACCCACGCATCATCTATTCTTCTTCGTTCAGTTGTTTCTGCTTTCATCAGAACTTTGATCAGTGCGTTCTCAGATTCCAGCTCTAATATCTTATACTCTGCCAAAGAGTGCTTCTGTTCAAGCATCGCACATCGGGTGACACAATTTTGAATTGTTGTATCTCTTTGTTCCACGACCGCCTGCCGTTCTTCAGCCTGCTCTTCTAACTCATGAACACGATTTTGTAATTCTAAGTTTCGATTATAAAATTCGTTTAACCAATTCTCTTCAGGTTCCTCTTCTTCGTCTTCTTCCTCTTCCTCCTCACTCTCAGCTGCTACCTCTGCAACTAGCTCGGGTGCAACTATTAGTTCTTCATTCACCACGTAAATATCTCTAATTTGTCCTTCGTCTAACACCGCATTATCCTGATTAGTGATTAAAGGTGTCTCGACGGTCTCATTCACTCCATTGTGAACATTTTCAGCTGCCATTTCCAAACACTGCCACAAAACAAGGATTAGATAACATATCACATATTATCCCTATACTATGACCGACCAATTAAATAACAAATAAACTTAAGTAGGTCATACTAGCGAAGGAATTCCCCCTCTCTCCCCTCCTAGTTCTAGTCTCACATCTTAGCCAGGGATCATATCCCTAAGCTCTGATACCAACTGTGACGCCCCCAAAATTAGGTATACGTCACCCATCTTGAGTCGCCAGATACATGGTACAGAATTCAAATACAACTTACTAATACAACTGTCGTGTACAATACGACAAAACATAACTGTGAGTTTGAATACAATTATTGTCTACTAGAGATCATACAAACTCAAAAGGTGTCCTCAATACAATTATTGTCACACTATTTAACAGAATAGTGAGGACTACTAATACTATTCTCTGGTCCATCACTCCGTTCCCCGACTCGTCCCGGCTATATTTTCATTTCCTGAAGAGAACAGTGAAAGAAAGGGTGAGCTCAACTAGCCCAGTAAGAAATATTATGACTAAGATAATGCAGAATAAATTATCATTAGCCTTCAACAGTGTTAAACTGATAAAATACAATAAACATCAAGTTTAACTACAGCGGAACCAGCAATCCATTAAAAGAGTCAAGTAGAAAATAAAATCTACTATCTTTTATGATTTAAAAGGTTTTTCATCATCGTTATAGCTGAGACTCAGCTTAATAAATATTCCACATCATCGAATCACCCCCGCACTACGGCCAAGGATATTCTTTAGTATCACGACCACAATTATTCATGCACTACGGCCAAGAATATTTGTGTATTCATTAATGGTCATGATCATGCCAACAACTGTCCATCAATGCACTACGGCAAATGAGACTTTTACCACATCATTTGTAACATTACGGTCATGATTATACCGAATAATCCCTGGTCATAATCATACCAAGTCCATCCATGCTCTACAGGCCACAGATGACTTTCAAAAATATAAATAAGAGGATGATGACAATTTTATAAGAATTCAATAAAACAAGTTCAAGAATTATTTTATCCAGAAATTATTAACGTCCAAATTGTCAACACGATACTGTTTTGTGGTGTAAAATTCAAGAATGATCAGAAGAATATTTTCATGAAAGGATACTGGATGAAGCGCAAATATCAAGGATATTCCACTAATTTCATGGAGTATAGAAGTCAAAGTTTTATCCAACTGAGTAATACCGAATACAATAACAAAAGATATCACCATACATGCGATAGAGACCGCACAAACAGGTTATTCCAGCAGAATAATAATAACGGAACCAGGTCAGGTGAAATTCACACCGACAGGATGTTCCAACAGAATAATAAATGCGGAATAGTAAATGATGGAACCAGGTCCGGCGTATAGCACAGACAGGATATTCCGACAGAAATATAAAGACGGAATAGTAAATGGAACCAGGTCCGGCGTATAGCACAGACAGGATATTCCTACAGAAATACAAAAGCAGAATAGTAAATGGATGTCACCAAGTATAGGGTATTCCGCGTATACAGGTTATTCCAACAGAATAATAATGAATGGAATAACATAAGTTCTCTTCAAGAAGAAAGAAGTACAACAAATAATATTCCCTACCTTAGAAGAACTGGATATAAGTGAAGTAGCAGAATACTTTTCTTCTTTCTCTCTATAGCTTGAGCGAATTCGTAAGAAATAATGAAGGAATGAGCTTTCTATTTATAGAAAAACTGAGGGTGGCTCTTGGTCTTAACGAAGGGTCAAAATGACTCTTGGTAATATTGAAGAGACAACTACTATTTGCGAAAGGGTAATTAACCCTTGGAACACCGAAGAGGCAGTTAACTCTTGGTAATATTGAAGGGACAACTACTATTGACGAAGGTAATTACTATTGACGAAGTTAATTACTATTTACGAAGGTAATTACTATTTACAAAGGTAATTACTATTTACGAAGGTAATTATTATTTATGAAAATAATTACTATTTACAAAAGTAATTACTATTTACGAAGGTAATTACTATTTACGAAGGTAATTACTATTTACGAAGGTAATTACTATTTACGAAAATAATTACTATTTTACAAAAGTAATTACTATTTACGAAAGAGACTCTTAGATGACGACATATGGCCCCCCATAAATAATTAAACTTATCACCAACGTCTAATAATATACTCTTTATATACATCAAGGATTGAATAAAAAAATTACCAGAAATCATTTTATTTTTAATCAACACATAATTAATCTTTCAACAATTATTAATCATTATAACTTGTCGTCTCAATTATTGTTTAAATAATATAACATATTATACAGATGATACTGTGACAATAATTAAATCAATAATATAAGAGATATGATGCAGCAATTACTGTAACAATAATTGAGTATAGCTGAATGACTTTTCACGTAAGCATCAATAATCAATACCGTGTGCTACTATGCAACAACGCGTATTACTGTACTTTTACTACCGAGTAGTTCAACAGTATTAACGGTAACACCTCCGCCGTTATTTTCATAAAGTATTTTTGTCGTTTTCTCAATCCGACAATAATTCCATTGTGGGGTCCACCAATGATTGTACCGTTGTACGAATATTCCCCGACAAAAAGAATATTCCCCGACCAAACGAATATTTTATAACAACTTGCGTACTTTGCAACATTTATAAATATTACCCACAACTATAACATTATATCAAATCCACACCATAATTTTCAAAAATATAATTCAAGAAAATTAAATATTTATTCATAAAATCTGGGGTCTCACAATATATATATATATATATATATATATATATATATATATATATATATATATATATATATATATATATATATTACGAAACTACACTTCTCTGTATGGATTTCTTGTTAGATTTTAAAGTTTAAAATCCTCTATTTCTCTTTCATATTGTTAGCCCAACAACTTGAATTTTTAGCGCACTTCAGACGAGAATAGTTTGTTTAATGCAATTAGTCTTGCATTCTTTATAGGTATTATTGTTGCAGATTCATCACCTTATCTTGGATGATGATAAGAATACTCATGAACAAATTGAAAACTTAATTGCATTAAATCAAATTGTACTCATCCCATCACATGATTCCATGCAATGATACCAGTGTAAAAGAAGAAATAGAAAATTATGGAGCCTTAATTTGAATTAATTAAATTATGCTTTGAACTATGGAGTTTGCAATATTTATAATAGAGACCTAGCGTCCGCAGTATTAAACTACAGACGGGACTTATGAGTTTCTTGGTGTCATTTGGTTAAACAGGGGGTGTCGTTTTGAGGTTCTAGAATCCCCAGTTTATCCTTCTAACACTTGACATTCATTAAATCAATATCATATGAAAGATAAAATTCAAGTAGTTTAGAAAACTAGATCAAAATTGATTAAAAATAAGTAAGTTAAAAATAATATAATAATTTATATATTAATCCTACAGAGAAGATTCTAATTTGTTTTCCAATTTTCTTAGATATCTAATATTTATCTATTTATCATTATTGTTAGAATTTAGGATCACACACACGCACACAAACAATAGAGAATTAAGAATCACACAGAGATTTACGTGGTTTTCCAATTTGGGTACTCCACAGGCGGCTTGTTGTTTATTGATGATTCCTTGGTTACATAGGATTTTACAATAGATATTATTTATACCTACTAATCATATTCCAAACCTATTTCACATTATGTTCAATTATCCATAATGACCTTTCCAAAAATAATTCAGAAAAACTCTGTCCGCTGACCGGCGCGGCCCGCGCCGCTCACAGGCGTTCTGTGGCGCACCCCGTGCTACCTGGACAGTAACTCCACCAGTACCGGCGCGCCCTGCGCCACTCCAAGTTGATACCAAGCGCGCCCCGAGCAGAGAGAAGCGACGCACTAACCTTTTCCAATAACTTCTATGTTATGAGTCACAAGTTCCAACAATCATCAAAATATATTTCCTAACAGGTGGAGACCAAACAATACTTTTTTTTATTAAGTCGACATAATTTATAATGATACAATAATACAAACTAAAATAGTATAATTTCCTAACAGGTGGAGACCAAACAATACTTTTTTTATTAAGTCGACATAATTTATAATGATACAATAATACAAACTAAAACAGTATAATTTCCTAACAGGTGGAGACCAAACAATACTTTTTATTATTAAGTCGACATAATTTATAATGATACAATAATACAAACTAAAATAGTATACAAAAATATGATTTTTTTTGAATAGTTTAATATTGTGGAATATTATCTTGTCAAATAAGTATAATGTTAATGGCTCATTTAATTTCTTACTATTGTCAATGACATATATCCCCTAGATTGTGTGAAAATTTACATTTTTCCTTTTTTTTTTGTCCTTCCATATTTCAGTGATCTTTACTCCCATATAGTTGAATGGTTAAATTAATATATATATATATATATATATATATATATATATATATATATATATATATATATATATTATTTTCTTGAAAGCAGACCAAAGAATGTAAAAAAAAATTACTTCAAAATATCATAAACAAAAAGAAGAAAGATACTTGTAGTATGAATATCACAAATTAAATCGAGCCTTTTTTTAACCTTTCAATACTAAATTAAATTAATATTTCTAATTTTTTTTTAAAAATAGAATTTCATTTTTTTTCTCTTTTAGATGCAAAATTATTGATCAGATTTATATTATTGTACTTGTAGCTACTGATTTGCTTGGGAAAAAATTTGGACTTTTTTAATAGGCTCTAACATATATGGATTATTAAAAGGGTCCTTAACACTAATATACAACAATTAGAAAGAATTTACAAAAATAAAACACAAACAACATAATTACAAAAATAACGCAACATAATATTACGTTGCTAAAATTACGGATCTTTATCTCTCCCTACTCTTTTATCTCTCCCTAAATTCAAGCAACTGAACAAAACATAAAAGATCGACAGCAACTCTAAGATCGGAGAAGAACAAATTGAAGAAACATACTGCAACTGCAAGATCTATAACCAGAAACTGATGAACTGCAGATCGGAGAAGAACATAAAAGATCGACAACAAGCTAATGACGATGAACAACTCAGTTGAAGTGAAAAGGTTGGATGAAACAGTACTTGAATTGGTCAGTTTTATGCAGAATCTCAATTCCCATTCCAGCTTCTTTGTCCAGAATCTCGTGCATTTCTCTAGCGTTTTCTGGCATTGACAGATTTCAGTTTCTAATTGCAACAGCAATATGATACATTACCATGCCATATATGCGTGTTTACTATACATCTGGTCCACTTCTTTTTGGGACATTATTCCTATAGATTATTTTTGCCCATTCACAGGAACATAACTGCGAATATATAGGTGAGGTATTTGAGTTTCCAATTTATATGCATAGTGTTACCCCGTGTTTACTACGTATTCGTCTATTGGTTACCTTTCTCAAATTTTTTGCTCTTTAAATGGTCACAAAGTCAGAATAATTATGAATTTTTTGAATGCAAAATGCATTTTAAAATGTTTTACACTCTGGTTACTAAATACATATAAATTAGTTACTGTTTATTAGTGATTTGGTTACTATTTATTATTAATTTGGTTACAGTATAATGTTTATATGCTTGCTTTATAATTTTAAAATTTATTCTACTGATATTTTTTATATTAATGGTTACTTATTAAATACATTGGTTACATTCCTGCAACTGTTGGTTACTGTCTAATTTGAATTTGGTTAGTATATAATGCTGACTTGGTAACTGTGTAAAATTGCAGTGGTTACTGCATAATATTATCCTCAGTTCATGTTTTGGTTACTAACATTATGTAGTTTGGTTACTGTCTGACATTGAGTTGGTTACTTTACAGACCATAAGCTAACAGTAACCAAAAACATACTAAAAGGTTGCTTCATCTGATATATTGGTTATTGTCTAATATATATTTAGATATTATAGGGTGTTTATTTGATTACTGTATAATGTTATTGTGTTTTATAATTATTTCTTATATATTGGTGGTTACTTATTGACTTCATTGGTTATCTTCATACAACTGTTAATCTGATTATATATTGGTTACTGTATACTATTTAATTTGTTACTGTAATGTTTATTTGGTTGTTGAATAATATTAATGTACACTTGTAGTTATGTTTTTTATAGTTATGGAAAGATTTGATCCAGCGACAATTTGGTAATTTTTGTCAGGTTTGGAGTATCGTATTTTGACCTTTTTGGAGCCTAATTTCATTGGAAACGGGTCAACGATCAAAAATCACAAGCTTTGCTGGTGAACTGCATGGTTATTTGGTCAAATTCCATCATTTAGGCCTTCAAAATTGCATGTAAAAATGTGGTTTATATTCTGTTTACTAAGATTATGTAATTTGGTTACTATCTAATATTGATTTGGTTACTTTATAATGTTTATTCAGTTGTCAGACAATGGATACTGACAGTAACGAATACAATAAATTTAATTGTTTATAGGAATATATAATTATTTACTATTAGTAACCATTAACCACATGGTTGGTACGTAACATTTTTGATGGTGTACAGTAACCAAAATTGATGTTGATTAATATTTTAATTTTTGATTCCATCATGAGTTATCAATATAAAGTAAACATATACATTGAACAATTGGTAACTGTTCTAAAATATTTTTATGTAAATTTGGTTACCCATCTAAAATAAAATGGTTACCTCTATATTCATATTTAGTTACCAACTGGCAAGGACCATTTCCAAATAACTTTTATAATTACGAAATTTAAAAGTATCCATCAGCTAGATAAATGGGAGCCCTCACATGTACATTAAGCACTTAATAATTGTTCTGATATAAGTTGTTAATTATTTGGTTACTAACAAAAACTTAAATGGTTACCCTTATATGAAGGTATGGTTACTAACAAGCTTGTAAATAAATAGGACACTCACACATGTACATTTGACAATTGATGTTTATCCTGATACAAGCTTGTAACTATCTGGTTACTAATAACATTAACCATAATGTAACATAATAAAACAGTAATCACATAATTATATGATAGTAACCAGAACAGGTTTTAATGGTAACTAGAACAGGTTTTAATGGTAACCAACACAGAAACATCATGTAATGAAATCCAGTCTAGGCAATCCATGTATACTAAACAATTACATATTAACCAGAATAAAAAATAAAAGTATCTGAAATCCCACATTGATGGCACAATAATAGTAGCCAGACCATAAGGTAACAATAACCAAAACATAATAAAGAAGTAATCAAATAATTATATGAAAGTAACCAGAACATATTTAAATGGTAACCAAAACAAAAACAACCTGTATATCCAATCAAGTTTAGGCAACCCATGTATACTCTCACATGTACATTTAACCATAACTTTTCTAATGAATTTTTTAGAAGAGTATAACCCTTGTAGAAGATATTTGAAGGAATTTATAAAAATAATACATCAATGTATACTAAGAAAATACATGATTTATTATTTACAAAAATAATACATCCACAAACTAATGATGCCTTGAACTTCTTCAACTGTCTTGGGTTCAATTTCTCGATAATAATGCCGGGGACTTCCATGTCACACCAATATATAACTTTTCCAATGAATTTTCTATTGCATTCTTCACAGTAAAGATTCCATAACTGCAAATAAAAAAAATTAGATTTACACAGTCATTAGTAACCAGATATAAACAATATTTATTTCATAAACAGTTTACCAAGCAAATACATTGTAACCAACACAACATATAAAAGTAACCAAAATCTCAATTGAGAGAAAAAGAATGGTATCCAAATCACAAGCTAACAGTAACAAAAAATTTAATAAAGAAGTAATCAAACAATTATATGTTAGTAACCAAAACATATATTAATGGTAACCAATACATAAACAACATATAGACCAAACAAAGTTTAGTCAACCATGTATACTAAGCAAATACATGGTAACCATAACAACGTAAAAAAGTAACCAAAAATACTAAATCAAGGTAACAAAAATAGTATCTGAATCCCAAATTAACAGTAACCAAAATATAATACAGAAGTAACCAAACAATTAAATGATAGTAACGATAATAAAATTTAAATTAACACACTTTTAAAAATAGTTGTAGATATCTAAAAACCACTAGTTTGGGACCAGGCAAATGGGTCAACAATTTTTGAGATGTGCTGTTTAGCATATTGTTGAATGAAACAACATCTGTATTCCGCCTCGCAACACACTGATTGCTTCCTCCACCAAATAAAGTGATGGCGGCTGGCAAACAACAAGTTGGAGGTAGCGTTGTAACTCCAATCTTTCTTACCCCTAGACCATATAGATTTTGTAATATAGCATTACATCAGTCATGTATTTGAAAGAATCAAATCTTACTCTGAATTTCTCCAATATCAAACTACATGGCCATTCTGTACAATTTTCTGCCCATAATCGAAATTGAGACCATATGCAACAGCCAAACGTTTCCCCTATACTTGAACTCTGAGATTAATAATTGATCAATAACAGCAGATTGTATGAAATATAAATTGTACGACTGCAAAACCTGAACAAAGTTGGTGTAGTATCTGAAGGAGATCAATATTCATTAACCAATTTACGGCATCCAGTAAGAAGAAGAAGAAGAAGATTTTAGAGAGAGAAAGTACGAAAATTATGGAAGTTGGGAGAAAAAGAAAGTTTATTTACATAGGAACACGCGTTTCAAAAAAAATCACCCGATTTGCCATATCAGCCAATTAATACTAATTTCTTAAATTAAGGAATCATAATTACACTAATATTGTAAATAAATATGAAAAGGTGTAATATTTTTGTAATTATTTTATAGGTGTATGATTTTTGTAATTATTTCTAAAAATGTACTAATATATATAATTTATCCTTATTATTAAAATTTGGAGGCCTTCTCAAATTTTGGGCCTCTAGTCTTTGCTTAAATGACTTAACTATTGGACCAACTCTGATATCACCCAACCAAAATATAGGAACATGAAAAGGGAAAACTTGAGCCAACTTAGAAAAACTATGAGCTACTTTATCGCTCTCGCTACAAACATGTGAATAAATTCAAAAACTCTATGTGAACATGTAAATTAGACGTGTATTTGAATTTTATTCATTTGTATTTTGACCCCCAACAGAGGGTCAAAATACAAATAAATAAAATTCAAATACACTCGTGTCTAATTTTCATGTCCAATTTCCATGTCCACATAAAAGAACTCGAATAAATTATAGACTCAAAATTATTCACTATCCAACAATGATCCAAAATAATAGAAGAGATGCAAATTATCCGCTACCAATTTGGTAAGTTTACGGATAAGAGCACGGGAGGATAAATATACAAATATGTGAAATTGTAAAACAATCATGTCCAATCATGTCGCATATAATTTTTCATTTTTAAATCCACACTCACTAGAGAAGGATAGAGAAGATCGAATAGCCAAAGCTTCTGCCCAACCGTAGGGAGCGAATCAAAAATGAACTGACTATAACGACTAATTTTTCCGTCGCTATAGCATACAAAACCGACAACATAACTATGGCGACGATTCGAACCGTTACTATATCTCAAAAAACCGTCGCTATAACCAATTCGTCTTTGATTCGCTAGAGAAGGAGACTGATCTTCTACATATTCAACATTAAAATTACTACAAATTCTATCAACTCTTGCGCCCAAGATAGAGCCCCTGTTGTCACGTATTACAAATCCAATGCCTATGAAGCCGTTTCTCCTTATAGACGCATCACTACTGACTTTAACCGTACCCAAAGGATACACCACGAAATCATCCCTACAATGCACAGCTGCTGAGCATCAAGCTTAGATTTAAGGGAGAAGAACCAATCATGAAAGGAATCGTCTTGGATCCCAAAGGAGAAGCAAACTGTTTATTTCTCAAATCCATGTCTCTAGGACATTCAAAGCAAGATCCCATTTTACACATACAAAGATTCCATCTAACCGGTAGAAAATTCTTGCAAGCTCTCCAAAGATGTAAATGCCAAATGCTTTACCAATCCAAACTCCTGTGTTGCCAACAACTTCCAAAATTACAAGATGTCATTTTATGCTCCAAAGCAAGATGATAAGCACTCCGGACGGAATAACTACCATTAGCAGAATAATGCCATACTAACTCATCTCTGCGTCTATTCATCCAAATAGGAATTTTTAAAATTAACTCAAGAACACGAGGGTCTACATTACCAATTTATTAAATCCACAACCAATAAATTTCTATCTGATTTACAATTAATCAAATCATCTCATTACCAATTCATCTCATCAATCAATCCCAGAGGAATTTTAAAGCAAGACATGATGTAGGTGGGGATAGCCTGTGCAACACCTTTGATCTCTTTACCGGCTTTAGACAACTGCAATGCCCAAGAATTTATATGAGCACACATACTGTGTCCTTAATAACTCTAAATGCAACACATCAATTTTTCACAACATGGGATCGATGGTAATCCCAAAATACTTGCCTAATTCATCGACTTCCACCACTCCCAATCTCTGACAAAAAAAAGAGCACGATCCTCATCACTTGTATTACCACTAAAGCAAATATTTGATTTATCGAAGAGAAGTTATATAGGATTGACTTCTTACATTATAATATTAGAAATGTACCCAAAACCAAAAAACAGTTGAATGGTCAAGTTAAAATCAAAATCACTTTTTTATTTGAAGTGCTAATAAGTTTTTTAGGATCGACTTTTTACATTATAATAACATTAGAAATGTACCCAAAAAAATAAAAAATAAATAAAATGATAATATCCATGTAAAACAAAATAGTTTCCAATCATACTAAAAACGAATAATGAAAAATAAAAAACGAAATAAATTAAATTTAAAAGGCTTCCATGCTAAGAACAGGAATATAAGCTCAATATCTGATTCAAAAAACAACCATACATTGTAGTGTGACGCAGTCTTGAAATATAATATCACCTACAAAACAGTAGAACAAAATGGTTCCCTAATCATAATATTAAATTTGATTGATGGAAAACCAGCCGCAGCTCATTGATTTCTTAGAGACATTAAATATCCAAAAATAAGTTATATCACCAATTTTCTTATTTTCTATGTATCAAAAACCTAAGGACATCATTGCAACCAACACCATCATATAGGGCTTCTTTTCATCTTCTGATGTGCAACCAACAAGGCCTAAAACACAATTACTTCATGAAAGGAACTAACCATCTCATCTCCGCTCCATTTCCATTGGACAAAAAGTACACTTTCTTCCAGCCGTCTTCTGAAAATGCTTCACGACGTATCAGTCTTTGCCTATAAAAGATAAGAAGCAAAGAAAACTTAAGACTTTGTCCACATATTAGTCTTTCCCTGACAAAGATACCAAGTAAATAAAGATGAGATTAAGATGTACTCATTCGGATTACAAGGTCCAGATATATTATCTCCATTTTAAAAGAGTAATCAGGATGAATATTCTTTTGAGACGAGTATAAATTAAGTTTATTAAGTGCAGCTGCCAAGGAACTAATAATAGGAAACACTAGAAATCAAAAGCATGTAAAATTGTAGACTCAAGAACTCTAATACCATACACCCAACATGGTGTTGGTTTTAGTATCAAAATCTGCAGAATGAAAATTTCATCCCCGCATTTGTTGTCTAGGTAAACTCCTTTAACCAGGGTTGGTTTTGGGTTAGCCAGAATAAAAGTGAAAAGGAAAGAGGAGAAACACTAAAGTGTGTTACACGGATTGAATTCCCTACATGATGACTACATTTTCAATAAACTTACCATTATATTGATTTTACATGTAATATTCTTCAGGAAAATAAGTTAGATACACAAATGAAGGAGCAATGACATACCTAGGCCTGGAAGAAAATGGGTTTAGTTGGTTCTAGGCATAATATAGGTTATGGATCCATCAAGAACTAAAATCACATAACCTATATTAAAAATAGTATGTACTTGGACCTAAATAGTTTTAGGTCCAATCTAGATCGTCCATATTTCAATTATTAAGCTTCGTGTTATTAAGGTTCAAATTACCTTGTTTTATTTACTACAATTTTTTCTCTTCCATTACTTGTCTATTTTTTCTTTAAAAAAATTATATCTATATACTCTCTCTCTCAATTCTTTCTCTCAATTTTTTATTCGCTTTCTATTTCTCTCAATTTTCCACTATCTCTAAACTTTTCTTTTTTAGTTTTGCTAAATTTTTAAAATGTATTAATGTCTCTGAATTTTTGTTTCTTCTCTTAATTTCTCTCTAAGGTTTTTTCATACTTCGCCCCAGCTTTTTCTTGGACAACTATCAATACTAGAAAATCGACCTATAGCGACTAGATATACCGACGGTCGAGGCAGAAACGTAACCTATAGCGACGGTCCGTAGGTGTATAGCTACACAACTGGCCTATACCAAGGGTCCCTTTTGGACCGTAGGTATAAAGTCCTGTTTTTGGCCTCGTTATACAACAAGTTTTCCCTAAAATTGTTGGCTCTCAAAGGCCCGCCCTTTCAATTTTTTTTCGAAATCCCAAATCAAAACATCCTCCAAATTAGTTCTCACTCTTGTCTCTCGCTCTACCAAATCTCAAATTTCTTCTTCTCCTCTTTCACCAAGCCCTAAAATCTATCACTTGCCCATGCTCTCAAATTTCTTAGACACATATTTTCCCTCTCAGACTTCACACGAGAAGATCTCGTCGTCACGACACTGTTTTTTTCGATCAAAGATACATCAACTATGAAATTTCCTTTTTGCAAAAAAGCTAAGGAGAAAAATCACCTAGTTCTCTCTATCTACTTTTTGTAAACCCTAGTTTTTAGTTTCCCTCTCTGTGTTATTCGATTAGTTTAGCTGAGCTATTATTAGCTATGGCATCTGGATCGTCGACGGGTTGGAATAATCCGGGTTCGAAAGGATATGATTTTTCTACCGATGACACTCTCTGCTCCTATGAGGATTACTCAAATCAACTCTAACGGCAGTCATTCTGATCCTGTGATTGGAGCTAATTTTGCCAAAGTAATTTGATTCTCTTGTTGCATATGATCCTTTGATGATGATTGGAGTTTTATGTATGTGGATATTTTTGTTAGGGTATTTGTCTTTTTTGTGTCCATTGATATTGTTCGTATATTTGATGTTAAAATATGTGTAATTTTTGGTCTTGATTGATTGAAAACAGAATCAATAATCCGGTTACTCTTTTTGTCAGTACAAATCAAATTTTATTTTATTGTGTGAATTTCTGAGATCGGTTTGGGCAATTTGCTTTTTTCCCATAGAAGCTTGGCTGGTATGGATGAAAGGTATGACTTTGAGTAGGGCTGAGCAAGTAACCAAATTAGAACCGAAACCACACCAAAAACCGCACGAACCGCACCAACGGTTCCATTGTTATTGTTCGTATATTTGATGTTAAAATATGTGTAATTTTTGGTCTTGATTGATTGAAAACAGAATCAATAATCCGGTTACTCTTTCTATCTGTACAAATCAAATTTTATTTTATTTTGTGTGAATTTCTGAGATCGGTTTGGGCAATTTGCTTTTTTCCCATAGAAGCTTGGCTGGTATGGATGAAAGGTATGACTTTGAGTAGGGCTGAGCAAGTAACCAAATTGGAACCGAAACCACACCAAAAACCGCACGAACCGCACCAACGCTTCCGGCGTATGTGGCGGTTTTAGGTGGGTCGAATAACCAAATTTATGGTTCCAGTTTGGTTACTAGCCAAAACCACACGCATAAAACCGAAACCGCACCATGTGTGTGTATGTATGTATTATCATCTCTAGTAAATTCTAAAGTTACTTTTCACTTGAACACGCTCAGAGAAAACCCCCGTCTTACATTGTCATTTTTCACCAATTGAAAGAAGATTGTTAGAGGTTATAGAGTCAAAAATTAAGCAATTGGATTATGGAATTTCGAATTTGTTTGATACGTTATTGGAGGGGCTTATAGCTGAGAGGCCAAATTCGTTGGTTCGAACACTCGATGCATTGGTTAAGGTCAATACTATAATAGTAATAGTCTAATAGATTATTTTTCAAATTAGGTATAGTTAGGATTATATTCTATAAGTCCTCCCTGCAATATATAAGATAGAATTTCATTCCATCTCCAGTATATACTGTTAATTTTTGGGGAACTAGATAAACCTTCTTGCATATTATCGAATATATGGTCTCCGTTGTTTTATATAGCGTATGATTTAGTTTTAAAGCATCATTCATTTATTATAAACTAAAACTATTTTACGTCTCACTGTTCTATGATTTGATGGTGAAATATTTGACATGTTTGGCAGAAGGAACTTTGGTTCTATGCTTGATATAATTCTCATTGCCGAATTTGTCACTAAGTTAATTGCTCGATGTAAGTTATATGTTAAATTTTATTGAAAGCTTAAACTTTTTTGTTGTTTCAATTGGTTTTGAAACCGAAACCGCACTAATTAAAACCGCACCGCACCAATCACAAGCGGTTTCGTGTGCGGTTTTGAATTTTTCAAACCGCACCTAAGCGGTTTCGGGTGCAGTTTGGACTTCAAACCGCACCATGTTTACCCCTAACTTTGAGTGTTGATGGGATGAGGCAGGAAAAATATTTGCTTGGTGGTAGTTGAAGAATATGAGAGTGAAGGGGAAGAAATTGGGCAATCAAAGAGGAAGGCCAGGAAAGTTTCCATTAGTTCATCAAGAAATGATGAGGATGAAGAAGATAAGGTAGATGATGAATAGGAGGCTGCTTTAAAGATTTATTTTTGTAGTCGAACACATTCACAGTTATTGCAGTTTGTGAAGGAGTTAAGGAAGACTGTGTTTGCTAGTGGACTGAAGATTGTCAACTTGGGTTCTAGGAAGAACTTATGTATAAATAAAGGTACATAAATATTTAAAATTATTGAAGTTTTATCTAGTGTTGTCATTTTTAGGGGCTACCAATCTATTTGTCAAATTTGAAATTTTATCACATATTGGACATCATTATTTCGGGGCATTGTTTCAGATGTATTGAAGCTTGGGAATCCTACTTGCATCAATGATTGATGTTTGGAGCTTCAAAAGAACAAGAAAAGTGAAGTTTCTAAAATGAAGGTATTAAAGATGACTTTGTTTCTTCATTTGGTTAAATTATTTTTACTAATTTAATGAAATACATCGTCCTATTGAGTTGTATGGCCTTATTCTGTGCAATCTGTTTCCTTAAATACCATAGTTGTCATGGCGCCACGACGAGTCATGACGGCAGCCGACTGCTTGGACGCTTAGGCGACAAGGCGACCGCCATGACGTCCGTATGGCAACAAGTCATTTACAATGTGCAATTTATATATTATTTATTTTATTTAACAAGTATATTGGTAATAAAATTTCATATACATTAAAACTCAAAACATAACACTAAGGAAAAACATTAAAGGCATAATTATATAAATACTTAACAATAACAATTCAAAAACAAAACACTTGATATTAAAAATTAGTAAGAGAAATGAAGAATTCAACAAACCCCACATAGAAAATAAAAATTGCAACCAACCAGCACAAATATGTAGTCTGATAAAGACGTGTCGAATCTGATTACTAATAAGCTTTTTAGGGTTTTATTTCATTTCTCTCTGGTTTTTAATCGATGGGTCATGGGTTAATGGATCAGAATTGTAAAATACTTTGATTGGGTCAAAGCTGCTAAGGCGTGCGTCATGGCGTCGCCAAGGCATCCAAGGCGTCTCTAGGTGCATGCCTTAGCAGCTCCACCTCAAGGCGTCGCCTTAACAACTATGTAAAATACAGAAGTACAAGTAGTTAAAAAAAAAGGTACTGTTTCAAAGCACAACAATAAATTGTAACAGTAACGGATGGTACATCAAACCATAAAGAAAAGTAGGCTCTTACTAGTTAGATCACACGTTATGAATGATATACTGTTCTAAATCCACCTGACTAAATTAAGAAATTTGACCACCCTTTACTATGTTTCGGTATTCATCTAAACCATAGTGTACCACTGCTAGAAGGTAGTCAAGTAAGAAATTTGCTATTAATTATGTTCTGGTATTCTAAAATTCAACACCATGCCATTGCTAGAAAGTATCTTATCGTGACTGGCATAATCATGCCAATCCATTTACCGGTACTTAAATCACCATATTTAATTTGATCGACTCCTATGTTCAGATGACTGTTATTGCTCAGGATCTTGTCACTATGTCAGTCATCATATCAGTTTCCTTTACTACTACGAATTTATTATTTAAGATTTGACAGAGAATACATTTTCTTCTGAAAAGAAATGAAGTACCATCGTTATTGTGATGGCATTAGACTGCTTAAAATGGTGCTCTACTTTATTTGTTGGGTTTTGATTTCCACAAGCAACTTGTAAATGCACATTGCACTCTAATCTCATTAAGTGCTTTATAAAATACTTTGCCTTCCTAGGACATGTTGACCTTTTGTTTTTTAATCTAATCAAAGTTGATATGTTGATTACAAAATTTGGGTGCTGGTGGAAGTGTACGTCGGACTAAGGCTCTTTGTGGATGCCCATTGCTTAAAAAACATAAGCAACAAAAAGAATTCAGGAGATAGATGACTCAGCAGGAGCCACTGGACATTGAAGACCTTGTTCACCATGGAACCAAGTTAGGAACTTGTCCATGTTATGGCTCCTGAAGCGTGGTTCCTGCAGCTAATCTTATTATTCTTCCCTATCAATCTCTTCTATCAAAATCATCCTGAGTCACTTGGTTTAGATTTGAAGAATAATATTATTATTATAGATGTCGCTCATAATCTAGTTGATTCTCTCATCAGCAAGTATGACTCAAAAATTACTTTATTCCGGGTAATAAAAAAATAAATAATTTAAATTAATTTTCTTCAATTTAATGACTTCTTGGGAGCTAGTTGACTGTGTCAATTGTTCTTGTTGTTGAATTTATATTGCTGTTATACCCTACTGTGTAATAGAAATTTCTTTTAAATTCTCTTCATTCCCAGTTATCGACTTTGATGTCTTGATTAGACCTGGCAATATAGTTAGTTAACTGTTGGGTCAAACCATATTAATTGGAACCAAATAGGTTGGTTAACCATTTTTATTTATTCAGGTTTGTTAAAGTTTGAACCCATATTTTTTAAAACAAATATAGTTCTGATCCGGTTAACCATTTTTTTAACTCATATTCCACTATTGTATCATATCATATCATTAATATTATAAAAAAATTAGAAATTTATAAAATATAAATCTCCATTGGAATTCATATCATTTCATTAATTCATTATTAAGATAGATTGTCGCCTTCTCCATGTACTGTCTTGGATCATTAATGAGGATTTTTTAACATATAGCCACAATTCTTTATCAATCAATTAGCAATAATTCTAGTGTCTAATTAAGCTACTATGTTAACGTCCAACTCAGACCTTCGTTTTAATTAATTAATTAATCCATCGACATTTAGGGGTTAGGCATTGTTTTATTTATTAATTAATTAGCTGAGATATTATAAGTTTAATTTTCTACATAAGATTCTATTTGACGGTCAATTATGCGAGTTTTTGTTTGGGAAAATATATGTTTTGTAATGTTAAATTTTAATATGTCTGTCTAATTAATTAAATTTTAATATTGTCTATAGAATTATATGGTTCAGTTTTTTACTTATCTTGTATGTTCTATAAATTAATATATTCTTATTTTGGGTGACTAATGTTCTGTATGTGTCAGTTTATGTATAGTATTCTAGTTACAAAAGAATTATACTAGTATTCTAATTACAAAAGAATTATAAATATGTTTCAATATTTAAACGACATTCATATAATTATACTATGGTGTATTTTAGATTCCAACCTTTCTATTAGCAGCATAGTTGTTAAGGCGACGCCAAGGCGTCCAGGCGGTAAATTTCACTCAAGGCGAACGACCAACTTGGTCGATGGTGGAAAGGCGAGCGACCAGAAAAAAAAAAGGCGTCGCCTGGGACGCCGTGGCGACGACTTCGACGACTAACAGGAAAATCGACCGACTTGGTTCGACGGGTATGGATCGACCCAAAACTTAACTGGGTTAAAAAAACGACGTCGAAGGATAGAAAACCAACCTAGTCGAACAGATCGGCAACGAGAGAAAGGAGAGAAAACAGATCGATCGAGTCGAGTCGAGAGAAAAGAGAGAGACAACGAATGACAGAGAGTCGCGAGTCGCGACAGAGACTGAGACAGAGAGTCGATCGGCAGTCGACAGCTTCGTTCGAGGAGTCGGCAGTCGGCAGCTTCTTTCGAGGAGTCAAGCAATTCGGCAGGTATTTCTTTTTCCTTCCCCTTTTCTTTTCTGCTTCGAGCTTGGCTCCTCTTGGTCGTACTCTGTTTTTCTTTATACCGAGCTCAGTGACTTCAGTCATTGTTGGCTTTTTCTTTTTTTTTGTTAGCTACTGCTTAAGGCTGAAGCATGTTTCTTTCTGTTGGGTACTTGGGTTTATAACTTTATATATATATATATATATATATATATATATATATATATATATATATATATATATACTGGTTGACGCAGACTGGTTCTTAACTTGTTAGTTGTTATATCATTTTTTTTTTGCAATTAAATATTTCACTGAAAGAAAGAAATTTATCAAACATGAAAAATAATGATTGTGAATTTTTTAATTATATGTAAATTAGTACTACTGTTAATTATAATACATGAAATTGTGAATTCTATATAAATATTATATTATATGTGACAGTAAAATGGCGGAAAGTTCGGGGGCCAATAATTATGATATAACGAAGGACACTAAAAAAAAAGCTAAATCGAACGATCCGGGTTGGAAATATGGATATTGGCCGGATTTAAGAAATAAAGATGTCGTGCAATGTATACTTTGTGGGAAGAAATGTCATTCGGGCATCAAAAGGCTCAAACAACATCTAGCCGAAAATTATAGAGATGTAGCTAAGTGTCCCAAACAACGGAAATTATGAGGGAGATTCAAGCGGCTTTGAATAGTAGAAAGAGGAACAAGCCACTTGAGCTAGATGATGATGATGTAGTAGAAGTGCAAGAAGAACAATCATCTGCTCGTCCAACCATGGCTTCCAATACTTCTTCTAACACTATCCCAAGTTCTGGGATAGCTTCTAAAAGGAAGAATGTTGTATTTCAATTCCAAAATCCACAACCAAAAGCTAAGACGGTTGAAACACTTCTAAGGAAGACTCCCGAAGAAGTTGTAGAGGAGAGGCATAGCAAGCGTTTGAGCCAAACGAGTATTGAAAGTCGTTTGAGGACACTGGAGAAAAAGGAGAGAGTCTAAATGCACGTTACCGACTTTTTTTACGAATGTGGCATACCATTCAATGCTGCAAATTCAAGGAGATTTGAAGTGATGGTCGAGTCCATAGGGAAATATGGGTCGGGTTTCAAGCCTCCAACGTATCATGAGTTGAGGGTTCCTTTACTTGAGAAGGCAAAGAAGAAAACCGATGACTTAAAGAAGAAATATGAAGTTGCTTGCAAGGAATAAGGCTGCTCACTCATATCGGATGGTTGGACAGATAAGAGGGGAAGACACTTGTTGAATTTTCTTGTTAATAGTCCAGAGGGAACTTATTTCATGGGTTCTGTTGATGCCTCCAGTCAGTCTCAAGATGCCACAATGTTGGCAAATCTACTTGATAGCAAGATCGAGGAAATTGGCCCCGAGTATGTTGTTCAGGTGGTCACAGACAATGCCTCTAATTACAAGGCAGCGGGGCATATATTAATGGAGAGGAGACCTATACTGTTTTGGACACCTTGCGCCGCTCACTGCCTTGACCTTATGTTAGAGGACATAAGCAAGTTGAAACAATTTTAGCCCACAATCACAAATGCAAGAAGAATTACAACATTCATTTATAGACATGGTTGTCTTCTTAGTGCGATGAGGGAGAAAACGAATGTGAGGGATCTTGTGAGACCCGCAGTTACTAGATTTGCTACAGCTTTCTACCTTTCAGAGTTTGTACAAGAATAAAGATGCATTGAGGCATTTTTTCATCAGCGAGGATTGGTCAAAATCAAAGTTGTCAGCTACTGAAGCGGAGAAGAAAGTATGTGATACTATTATTTCAACAACATTTTGGCATACTGTTGAGTATTGCATTAGGGCGTCACAACCACTTATAGTCTTGAGGATTGTTGATAGTGATGAAAAGCCTGCTATACCTGAAGTTATTGCTGCGATGGAATGCGCGAAGAAAAGAATCAAAGATGCATTTGATAATAAACAAAGACTGTATAAGAAGGTGATTGAAATTGTTGAGCGGCGATGGGAAAATCAAATGGAGCAAAAATTATATGGGGCTGCATTGTTTCTCAATCCGGGCAAGTACTTTGATATCAAAGAGGAACGTCGGTTGTTTGCTAATGCTTTATGAGATGACTTCAATGACGTTCTTGCAAAGATGGTGCCCGAGTTAGATTTGCTAGGCAAGATAAGCAATCTAGCCGACAACTATGATGCTTCTCGCGATACTTTTGCAAGAGAAATGGTGATTAGGCAACGGAAAATAAAGAATCCTCGTACGTATATTAAAATATATATAAAGATATTATGATTATAATTTATATACATTCTTCGTTTCCTCCCTTTAAAAAATATTTATATTTCTTTTAAATGTTTGCTAGTTGATTGGTGGAATGCTTTTGGAGCGCGAGCTATTGAGCTATCCTCATTTGCAAAAAGAATTCTAGGCCTCTGTTGTTCTTCCAGTTGCGAGCGCAATTGGAGTACATTTGAGTTTGTAAGTACTTTCTATTGTTAGTTCAAATTTCAAAAGTAATAAATCATTCACTATTATTAAAATTTTATCATTAATATTATTATTTTTTGTTCTATTTATTTTAGATTCATACGAAGAAGAGGAATAGATTGGAACACAAAAGATTGAGTGACTTGGTGAATGTCCAATACAATCGAAAGATCGACTCAAGGTTCCAAAAGAGGCGTGAACTTGACAATAATTTTGATCCATTAGTCATTGATGACTTTGAATGGAGTAATGAATGGATCGATAGTGATGTCGATTTTCATCCCGGGGGGATCTTACATGGAATGATGTGGATCGAGCAACCGGTGCATCCAACACGCTTGAGGGTCGCAATCTTTCAAAGAGTGCTCGTGCTAATACTAGTAATAATCTAATGACATACTCTCGACGTGGTGGTGGTTCAACTTCAAGGGAATCAAGGTTGATAGATTCCGACTCCGATAATGAATTTGATGAAGAAGAGAGAATTCCAAATGATGATGAAGATGTGGAGGATGATTTTGGAGAAAGACCACCATCTACGCCTTTGAATGAGAGTAGTTCTCGTGGAAGAGATGGAGATGACCTTTTCTATGATGATTTTGATTGAATGATGTTTCTAGAGTCTCGACTAGTGTAGAGAGTAAACATTATTTTGGTTTGCTATGGTGGTGTTTTATTAGTTATTAGACTACATATTTATAATGGTTGGTTGCAACTTTATTTTATATGTGGTGTTTGTTGAATTCTTCATTTCTTTTACTAATTTTTAATATCAAGTGTGTTGTTTTTGGATTGTTATTGATAAGTATTTACATAATTATGCATTTAATGTTATTCCATAGTGTTATGTTTTGAGTTTTAATGTATATAAAATTTTATTGCCAATATACTTGTTAAGTAAAATAAATAATATATAAATTGCACATTGTAAACGACTTGTCGCCTTATAGACGACATGGCGGTCGCCTTATCGCCTAGGCGTCCAGGTAGTCGGCTACCGCCATGTTTCGTCGTGGCGCCGTGGCAACTATGATTAGCAGGTTAATAATAATTTTGAAAAATTATTTAAATATGGAAGGGTATTAATAATTTCAATTTAAAATTTTAGACTAAAAGATAAATTGCACCCCAAACTTCATATCATTGTTGATTTTTGCATCCCAAACTGAAAAAGTGTCCAAGTACACCCCAAACTTCAATTTACTTAACTAAAGACACTTTCTTTGCTTAACCGGACAAAAGTGATCGGCTAAGGCTGTAATGTTTATAACAGAAGGGTAAACTGGTACTTATCCATTTCCAACCTCAGACTTTCCTCTCTACACCAAACAAACTCTTCACTAGTTTCTCTCCTCTTCACCGCCGAAATCCACAAACCCGTACGCTCTCTCCGAACACCTCATCGCCGCCGCAAATCTCCGCAGCTTGCACCGCAATCGAGTCCTTCCTCCACAAGCGCACACCCGACCAAAACCTATGGTTCTTCTCCATCACTTTCCCAACCCTAATTTGCAAAATCTTTGGTTTCGACGATTCTCCCTCTCGAAAACCCAATATACCCAACGGTTGGATCGATGTGGTTACGGCATCCAATGATTCGGAGCTGGCTGCTAGGGTTTTCTCTCTCTTATCCCCAAATGGTGTCCTGATGTCTTTAATTTCTGCCGTTGATAGTCTAAAAGGTAAATTGTTTAATTTAAAAGGCTTTAATTTATCTACATGGTGTTTTATAATATATGATAAACTCATAGTTTTGAGCAATGCTTTTAGAATCATAATGATGGTCATGCTAATGAGATCTAAATTCTTAGATAGCTCACAAACTAAAATTGTTCCCAATCGTTGGATTACTAAAAAGGGGATTAGTGAATCCGGAGAGATTGGTACATACGTTGCTTGTTCATTGGATGAGGATGATTGATCTCATGATCATTTGTGTGGAGACACTAAAGTAAATATGTATGTGTTTATTGGAGAATAAGTTCACTGAACGTGACTTGCTAAGGAATAATTAATGGAGTTTTACTAGTCTGTCAATAGGAATTCCTGTAGTGATTAGTAATACAAGTGATCCTTAGACTTGAGATCATCATAGTATCGTGTGTATGATGAGTTATACTTTGACATGTGAAGAGAAATGTCCTATGTGATTCGATATAACAACCCAATAGTCCTTGGCCAAGGCAGAATGAAATTAGAAAGTATTTTCTAATTTGCATTATTTGGAGTTGTGCATTTAAGAATCGAAATACATATAATTAAATAAAATAAGATTAGACAGTAATTTCATGTCTTATATTTAATTGAGACATTGTATGGTAGAATGATTGAATTGTACGGTAACAATTTACTAAAAGGTTCTTTTATGATTAATGTTGAAATCTATATTATCTGGAAAGTCATTGATCGCTAAGGAGGTTTATCCTTATTGTAGAATAAATGTTATTTATTTAAATAAATTAATAATTTATTTATTTATTTAAATAAGATTAGAATTGTTTTAATTGATTTATTTATAACCGGATTAATATGGAGAACCTAAAAGGGTCACACCATAAAAAGAAAAATATTTATTTAAGCAAATGGCATAATCGTAATAATAAGTTAAGTGTATTTAATTTAATCTATGGTGATAGAATAAATTAAATAGCTTAATATTTATTATTTAGTATTTTAGAAATATTAAATATAAATTAATAAGAGTCTTATTATTATTGCTACTATTATTATTATTTAATTCCTAAAAGAGTTTGAGAATTAATTAATAAATGTACTCCCATATATTCCTAATAAGACTAGGAGGTTAATTAATTAAAAGAGTTTAATTAATTATTCCTAATAAGATTATGAGCTTAATTAATTAAAGGAGTTTAATTAAATAAAATAAAAATCAATTCCTAAATTGTTTAAGAGGGTTGCCCACATCTATAAATAAGAAGAGTCTTATTTTGATTTGGGGTTAATGACAATTCCAAGAGTTGGGAGAGTACTGCAATATTCTATAGAGATAGAATTAGGGTTTTGTCAAACACTTATCTTTTTGAATACTTATTCTTCCTTAGAGGATCACCTCTAGAGGTCAAACACTTGGGTGGCTAAAGTTTATCAAATGAAGGAATCAAACCCGGATTTAAGTTAAACGTGAAAAGGAATTGGAGATGAACTCGTACTTGAGGAAGCTAGTTTCTACAAGGGTATAAATCTAATCTCCTTCTCTTTTCTATTAATTGATAATTATGCACAAAGTATGATCATGGTGATGTGTATGAAAAAATTTAAATTTTGTTTTATCGCGCTTTCGCACCTTTTATGTAATTTGATTGCATTATCGCACTATATACAAACCTAACATTATCCAAACTCTGAAGGTTCTCACTCGAGCTTTTCTCCAAACTTTATGCAAGAACTCATCAAGCTATATTGATTCATCATGTGTGGAGGAAGTTTCTGGTTGAACAAGTGCATTAGATTCTTCCATGGCCATCAATGAATTCTTATTTTCTCTCAATACTGACAACATAAACTTGGTTAAATTGTTACAGTATATAAAGGAAAGTAATATTATTCACAAGGTAAGTGATTGTTCATGCACTTTGTTATGTATCTAGTGTGTACTCAGAACTTTCTTTCATTTCCTTTTATCTCAAGTTTCCCCATGCACTTTGTCTCAGGTTAGTGGATATGGAGATAAAACATGTGCCCACAAAAAAAATTCAGCACTCAAAGATGATGGGGAAACTAGCTAAGAGGGAAGCACTTTATCCGACTTTCAAGCATTGGTTGGTTTCTAAGAAGTTGCAAGCGCAGAGGAAGAGAGTACTATGGTAATCTTTGCATGAAAGCTGTAAATCAATCAATTGGTGTGTGCTAATTACCCTACTCATCTGCAAAAGATCTTATATACGTTTGGGATACACACACAAACATATATATTACTTTGTTACAAATGTGCACCGAACTGGAAACTCACACTGCATATCAGACCCAGCATAAAATTTTGACTCAAACATGTTGCATAAATTGCTCAAAACACGGACAATGTACTTTAATTTGTATGGTACAGTTTTGTTAGATATTGAGTAAAAATGCTGCTAATCAATTTGACAATCTAATAAAAGCCAGTTTTTCCTACAGTAGCTACTCTTTGGTCGAACCTATTTGTGAATCCAATTTAAAAGTGCATTTTGATTTTTATGGGTAAATAGTATTAGTAGTTATGCATGGCAATTGTTCTATTTTGTGATGTAGATGTTTTTGGTAGTCAAAAAATAAATCAAGTTACTTGCTCAATTGTATGCCAAGATCTATTATTCAATATTTTTTTTAAAACACTTGTAATGTTCATATATTTGTTTTACGTTTATTTGGATGCATGCGTAAGAATTTAATTTGACATTTAAAATACAATTGTATTTTTTTAATAAATGTTAATTAGTTTTGTATTATGGTGGTTTCAATATGTTTATATATATTATAAATGAATAACCAATTGTTTTTAAGAAATAGAATAATTGGTTATTCTACTTTTTTTTAAAACAAAAAGGACTATAGCTACGGTCGTTGACTGTAGGTATATCACCAACCCTATAGCTATGGTCACCGACAGTAGCTATAACTCTTAAAGACCAACAATATAGAGCTAATACTTGGTATGTTAACATCTATAGCTACGGTCGCTATAGATCCTAAAGACTGTCGGTAAAGGAATTAGCTACGCCAGCCAGGGCGAGGATCTTCAACCGTTGCTAAAACCTATAGCGACGGCCTTTAGATCTATAGCGATGGTCACCGACCCTCGCTATAAGCCTGTTTTCTAGTAGTATACTTTGCTAGAAGGCAGAGAATCTCGGCTAGATATACATATGTGTGAGCGTGTGCACGTGTAGTACTAATCATTGAAAAGCTAATACTTGCATCCATAATTATGCTCCTTCTGTACATCAAGAAAAAAAAGTCCCGCTCAAGGTCTGCTAGACTAACCACAACATTCAAACAACAAGGGGTGAAGCCTAAATATATGCCCTGCTCTATGAATAAATAGATGGTTTTAGTGAGAGAAAATGAATAAAGTGAGATATTTATACAGAGAAAGTGAAAGTTTAAAGAGAGGAATATAACTTTTTTGGAGAGAGATAGTTCGATTTTTTAGAGCGAGTTTTAAAAAAATTAAGAAACAGTAAGTGAGAAGTTTTAGAAGATATAGTGAAGAACTGAAGATGCAAGCTGAATTCATGCTTTAGAACTAATTATATAGGAATGAGTTTGACACACTAAAACAAAGTTAACTAGTTTGAACCCATATTTGTCCTTTTTAATATTGGTTCAAACTCAACCCAAACCAACCCATAAGTAGGCAACCAACCCAAATGAATCTAGATAGGTCGGGTCGACCTAAGTTAGTTATAAACTAATTTGCCAGTATAGAAAGACCCATATCTTTTGTTTCAACCCTGGACAAAGGAATAAAAAATTTGAAGAATAGTTTGCCTATTGCCCAGTAAGCTTGGGACCGTGTCTCAAGGGTAAAGGCAAAGCAAAGCCTCCCAGCTACTATAAGAATCGTGGGCCACTACCCTCATTCTCATATGATATATTTCATGTTCTAACATTAAGCAATTCCTGTCTACCAAATTGCATTATGGGAACTTTAATGGCAAACCACCATCAGAAGAATAAACTAGACAACTAGTTAAACCACAAGCTGTTGCCAATTATAACGACTAGAAACATTGTAAACCAAGAGAGCAGTTAAGAAGTATGCATGCCTGAGGTAGTAATGGCAAACAGTGGCAGCTTCCTCTAAATCGTAACGAGGAAGATTTATGCGAGAATCAGTTGGAACATCCGGTAACTCTTTACGCAGCTTCCCTACCGCAGTCGAATGAGAGAAAGCACCAACCATCATGTCATTATGCATCATAGACCTAAATGCATTAACCTGCAATGAAATTTTAGTTATTATAAGACTTTAAAGAAGTTGTCTATGCTTGCCAAGAGCAAAACAAAGGGGAAGGATATGACAAGAAAAGCTTTTACTATCTGAGAATTTATATAGAGAACAACCAATATAAATTAGCATTGGTCCAGTGACCAGATCTAGAAGTAAATTTTCACAGAAATCAAGTCATGTGATCAGAAAGATTTCAGTCATTATGAAGCTCACCAAGCGAATGTTTTCAGTAAATGAACTGTATCTTGAACAACCGCAACCCCCCCACCCCCCAAACAACCCAACACCCCCCCCCCAAAAAAAAAAAAAAGCAAACAGAACAAGCTCAAGTATGGTTAATAGGCTCATTCAGAAGAATGACACTCCCTCCATCCATAAAAGAGCAAGTACCAAAAAATTGTTCCCCAAGAAAGGGCTAAAGTACAAAAGTAGAAATTATAATGTCAGAAAAAGACTATAGTACCATGCATTAGTGTCATAATTATACAAGGTCCACTAGAATTGTATTAAAACCACATAAAAAGGAAAAGTCAAGCTTATACTCTCTCCTCTTATTTGACATTTTAAAGTTGTGTAAAAGTTGTACATAGGCCATTCTTTGGAGGAAGGAGTTAGAAATAGATTATTTTAGAAATGTGCTCGATAGGCTCTACTTACGGTTGTTAAGGTAAAAATGAATTGTTCTAATCCCATGTCGGTGTTTGAGTGTGAAATTGAAGGCTTAATATACAATGTTGGGTGTAAGACCTATTAGCTTAAACTTTTGTGTCAAGTCGGTTTTAACAATAATATCAAGGCCTTTGTTGTGGACTCCTCAAGCTTCCCAACAAATTAGTAACATAGCCATGATCCAAGGATCCTGACAAACTCTCTAGTCGCAAGCCACTAGACAGTTGAGATTTTAAGTTCACGCTCAAGGGGGAGCAATTTAACAAGGTTGGAACTTGCATGTGAAGGGGAAAATTTGTTCAAATAACATGCGAGTACTCCCAAACCCACATAGTTGCTTGACTAAAATTAAAAGCTTAGTATCCATTTGATAACTGTTTTTGCTTTCATATTTTTGTTTCTACTTCAACTTTTTTGAAATCAAAAGCAAAAAATAATGTTTGGTAACTGTTTCGCTTTAAAAAAAGTGGACGCAAAATCCATTTGGACAGCAAAAAAGTGAAAACACAAAAAAGATGCTTATTCAATTTTGGCAACAAAAGGAGCCATTCCTACGCTAATGAGTCCAGGTATCGAATCTTGATAAAAATAAAATATCAAACTCTTGCCTCTTCATAAAATAAAACTAACATTTAAATATAATTATCAAACAACGTTGTTTGATTTTTGTTTTCACTAGTGAAAGCAACTAGAAGCAGAAACATATGAGAACGAAAAAAATAATTAAAAACATAAAAATAGATTCAGTTACCAAATGAGTCCTTAATATACAAGTTTGGGTCCAAGACATATCAACTTAAACCTTTGGGTCAAGTCGAGTTCAACAATAATATGAAATCCTTCGTTATATACTTCATATGCTGGTTAGGAACAACATAAAATTTGATGGAGGAAATATGGTGATGCCTAATGCGTTGCCAAGGCTACTGGAAAGTGCAAAGGACTATTAGTAAATTATTTATATTATTATTATGGTTAAACTGACGGTAATTAGTTATTTTAGTTGGGTAATTATAATATATCTTTTAATTGTTTGTTTCTTTGTTAAATTAGGTCTCCTAAGTTATATATATATATATATATATATATATATATATATATAGGCCTGGCAAAATATTGTTATGGGTTAGTTTTGGTTTTCAAAATATGGTTATGGTTCCATTTGTGAACTAAAACCATATTAACCATTTTTAATATGGATTGTGTGGGTTGGAACTATATGATTATGGTTAAAAACCATATTAACTATTTTAAGATGTTTTGGACTTCTAAACATAACTTTTGAAAAATAAAATTGTGACCGTCACAATTAAATTAATTAAGTAAAATATGATATAAAAATTATTAATATAAATAATAAAATGCTAAAAAACTATACTAATAGAATTTTAAATTGAAATTATTAATACCCTTTCATATTTAAATAATTTTTCAAAATTATTATTTGCTAATAAAAAGGTTGGAATCCAAAATACATCATAGTATAATTCTATGAATGTCGTTTAAATATTGAAACATATTTATAATTCTTTTGTAACTGCATGCTCCGTACTACCTCCCTTCTCACGCTACTTTAACTATATATATATATATATATATATAAACTAGTAATCATGTATATTTTTCTCCTCCCCCTTTCAAATTAATTATAATAAGATTAGTATTAATTTATAAAATAAAAAAAATTATAACAATAAATTTATAATGAATATACAGTAAATTTTAAAAAATCATAAACTTAAAATAAATGTGGTACGTAATGTAATTTGGTTTGGTTTGAGAGAGAAAAGTTGCGGAGCTATACTACTACTACTACCATCAGCCCATCACGCGAAAAGTAAATTAGAAAGGCAGCAGCTTAGCTCTTAAGTTTCAGCCCAACCCAACCGAACCGGGGAGAAATTAATTAAAGAAAAAGAATTAGAGTAGTACTCCTACTCCTACTGTGGTAGTACAAGTATAATGCATGCGCTGATAAATATACTATACTATATTAGATGAGAAAAAAACTTTTCAATTTGGATAGAAATGAAATATGGGTCGAAAACTGATTAACCGGTTAACTAACTATATTTGTTTTAAAAAATATGGGTCCAAACTTTAACCAATCTGAATAAATAAAAATGGTTAACCAACTCATTTGGTTCCAGTTAATATGGTTTAACCCAACAGTTAACTAACTATATTGTCAGGTATATATATATATATATATATATATATATATATATATATATATATATATACGGTCCGGATCAAGTGCATACCCCTTATCTTACTCACCCGTGCTTACCCCCCTTTAGGCGACGGTTTCGGTCATACAACCGTCGTCTATACTTTTAGTGACGAACAACATATAGCGTCGCTAAAAGTATAAACGACGGTTGTATGATCGAAACCGTCGCCTAAAGGAGGGTAAACACGGGTGAGTAAAATAAGGGGTATGCACTTGATCCTTGCTCTATATATATATATATATATATAACAAAACACAACCCAACTTGAATTTCCCGCTCAAAGATCAAAATCGTCAGGACCGTCAAAAAATTGGATAAATCTCACCGTCCAAAGCTAAATAGTGCCGGAGGCACGGACGGGTACAGCTAGTATATATATATTTGATAAAACAAGAAATTTTATTAATAGAGATGAAATGACACAATAAATGGGGGACAAGAAGTCCACCCTCAGCAAACTAAAAGATCAAAAACAAGAATGCATTTAAAAAAGTGCAGCCCTCCAATCTCTACATAAATCAATAACAAAGATACCTCTAAAAATCCCCATACCAGAAGCCCAAAGAGACGCAAGAAAAATAACCCTATCATTCAACAACTTTAAGGATAAGTAACTTTCTCTAAACAACCTAGCATTACACTCATTTCAAATTCCCCACAAGATAAAAAAGAAGGCACACTTCCATAAAATTTTAGCATCCCTCTTGCTTTCAAATCCTCTAAAACAAATTAATAATCTTGGACAATGCAGAAATAAATGAGCATGTGTCTCACTACTCTGCCTGTACATAAAAGAAATGTCCGGAGATAGAACTTTGTAAGACCTGCAAATGTACGAAACCAATGCAAATGGATGAGGAACAATACACCGAGTTAAAAAAGAGGAGTAACTCTTACAAGAAAAGGAATCAATTGAATCTAAAATCTAGATACACTTATCAGAAGAAATACACAAATGAACCGAATCAAGCAATGTTAGCAAAGATTCCATCTCATTAGATTCCAAATCAATGAGATTCCTGAGAAATGAAAATCCCAAGAAAGTGAGTTCCCATCATGCTTCATGAAATTAGAAATGGGAGCATAATGAAGTGAAGAAATACGATAAACAAGATTATAAACAAGAGAAATGGTTATCTCCCAACCAATAATTTTCCCATAATCGAATTCGATGACCATCCTCAACTCCATATCTCAAATGTCGAATAAAGTATAACCTTGGGTTGATGAATTTCAAGGTGACATAATTTCGAGTCTAGCATCCCACCAATTCAAATGCATATCAAATTTGCTCCTAATAACCTTATGCCAAAGGGAATGGGGTTCCAAAAAAATCTCCACAACCATTTACCAACCAGAGCAACGTTCTTGAGGACCAAATTACCCAGCCCTTCACCCAACCAAATGATCCTTCCTCTCATCACCAGCTCCCGACCAAAGAAAATCTCTCATTAACTTTTCTAGTGTGTCAGCTACACTAACTAGGATCCTAAAAAGAGAGATAATATAGGTGTACACTAGACAAGTAAGCCTAAATCAAAGTAATTCTATCCCAAGGAAAACTACTCATCTTTCCACCTATCTAAACGTTGACTCACTCTTTCAACTACCGGATCCCAAATTGAGACTGACCTAGGATTCCCACCTAGCGGGACCCCAATGTAAACAAAAATTTCTCAATTCTACAACCAACCAAAGACGAATACACTAAAATCTCCCCCACATCTATGTTGATCCCAGCTACACAACATTTAGACAAATTAACCCTTATACCAAAAATAGCCTCAAAAACTTGAAGAATAGTTAACACATTTTAAAACGTTGGAGCCCATCTGAAAGAGAGAATTGTATCATCAGCAAGTTTCCTCACCTCCTCGTGCTCAACTGCACAACCTGCGAGGATCATAGTTATCAAGGCACCAAGTCGAGGCAAAACGACAGCCGGGAGCTTAAGAGCTTAGTCGACAAAACGCCCGACTAGTCGTTAACAATGTAAATTTTATACGTATAAAATTATATATGTTAAACATTTATATGAATATTTATATATTTATATTTCTAATGATTTTCCATATTCAAAATGCATGTTATAGCATATCGAATCACAAGAAGAAGCGGACAAGATCAAGTCAAAATGATAATTTTACTATAGTTGTAATTTTTTGAACTTGTACCAACTTCAAATTATATAAATGGTGATACATTTGTAAAAAATTTAATCTTATAATTATGTATCTCTTGAATTATAACTGATGTTGCGTAGCAAATTTTTTTTTTTTGGCTTTAATCTCTTGATCCACTTTAATCTTATAATTATTAATCTTATTTTTGATCCACTTTAATCTTAATTATTAACCCATGAACAGAGCACTGCATTAACAATGTCTTTGTTTTGTATAGTTAATAACAATGACAGCAAATGCAGCTATAATTGTTAAATGACAAGACAATACCAAAAAATATATTAAAATAAGCAATTTCATGCATGCTAGTAGGACAGGAGTAAATAAAGTGTGCCATGGTCTAAGCAAGTAAGCATATATCATAAAAAAATAAAATTAAAACAAGTCAGTAATAAGAAAATAGAAACCCAAAAGCCAGAACACCAAAAAAAACAGCGCAGAGGTACGGGAGGAAATAGAGAAGAACAACCCTCCCTCTTTGTTTCTCTCAAAAAGAATACCAAAAAGAAAGAAAAACAAAAGGAAAGAGGAGAAGAAGAGCAGAAGTAGAAAAGTGAAGAGAAATAGAGAAGACTAGAAGAAGAACATACCTGAGGTGCCGAAGTCGAAAGTTGTCGGAGTCGACACGGTTAGTTCCCTCTTTGTTGCTCTCCCCTCTCACTCTCTGTTGGCTTGCGAGTTGGTTGCGATCGATTGATCGATTAGGTTATAGCTGCCTAACTTTTTTAAAACTAGTTAAGTTTGGGTCAAACCATACCTGACCCGTAAATCCAAGTCGCCCGATTTTCAATTCAGTCGCTCATGTCGCTGCTAAGTCGTCCAAGTCGCCGCCTTTCATGGCTAGGTGCTCGACTTTTTGGCTTTCGACCAAGTTCTAGGCTCAATTTTTTCCACCGACTTGACGACCAGGCGTCGCCTAGGCGACGACTTGATAAGCATGGCGAGGATACGACACTCCTCTCCCCGGCTGAGCATCTTTCTCAAAACATCCACAACTAAAGTAAAAAAGAGGTTATAAAGGGTCTCCTTGCCTCAAACCTCGAGAAGACTTGAACCAAGACTCCTCATTCACAATCATAGAAAAATGAAGAGACAAAACACCCTTTCATCCAAGAGCGCCACCTAACTCTGAAACCTTTCCTCTCTAACACCTTATCCAAGAACTAAGGTTCTCATTATTCTTTAGTGACGTAATCCCCATCATTGAGAAACATAGTTGAATATTAATTTGACATTTAAGCATATAACTTCTCTCCACTTAGCCTTCTTTCTTCTTCTTTACCCCTTCTCTATATCCTTCTAAATCTTGTCCATCATATTAATTTAATATTAATTTGGCATTCAAGCATATATCTTCTCCCCCCTTTCCCTTCTTTCTTATTTTTTTACCCCATCCCTGTATCCTTCTAAACCTTGTCCATCGTATTGGTATCAAGAAAAGGTCAAGAAGGATTTAGGCAAATGAACAAAAGATGAAGAAAAAAAAAGGAAAAAGGGGAACTGTGCTAAATTCCATAAGCATAAAGCCTCAATCTCAAATTAATATTCAACTATATTTCTTAACGATAGGGATTGCATCAATTTATATAGAGAACATTGTAAACCCTAATTCTAAAATAACTTAGGAAACCTAATTTTATAATAAAACAAACTCCTAATTACTACTTAAAGCATATATTTTATTACCTAACTAAAATAATACTTAAAGTCAATTTACCCATAAATAATAATATAAATAATTATAAATATCTTTTCACCTTCCAGAGTCTATATGAAATGTTCCGTTCCGCATCATATGGTGCCACATATTAGTCATCCTTTGGCTTGTATTGGTTAATAAATTTGAACTTTTTCAAGTTCACATGATCTTAAGTGCTACAATTATTTGTCAGTAGCTTTCCCAATTTAAATGCATTATAAGCAGTAGTTTGTCCAATTCAGATGCCACACATCTAATAAAAAATGAAAGCATGATGTTGAAGTCGTATCATCACTTCTAGGATGATGTCGTCTCAACTTCCTGCTAACTACAAATTCGAAAAAGAAGAATTTCCTTGAAAGGTTAAACAAATCAAAAACAAAAATTAAATAAAGCAGCTGTACTGTTTTTAGTATGGTTGAACGTGCACAGGAACACAAGCAAGCAAGCAAGCAAGTCTAAGCACCTCCATCCTCAATTTGGCTGGGTTAATTTACACTTGCAAAAGCATTGAAATAAGAGTCAAAAGGTTATGCCATATAATTCACTTGAGTCCAACATCAAAACTCAAGTGGTCTTACCTGCATTCATATTATCCCATTAAGAACTATGATTGTGATCCCGCACAAAATACAAATTACAGGGCAGGATAAACAAAACTACCCAGCACAAAAAAGTCTTAGCATCCAAGAACCTAAAAACTAACATTTGAAAGCCAACACACACACACACATATATTATACATTTGTGAAGAAGCCTAAAACCGAATTCAAATAAATAAAAAAATTAGTTTTAGTTGATGCAAATAGCACCCCAACTACTTCATGCAAAAGGCAATATTGTGTTGAGTTGTTAATTTTAAGGATGATTACAGAAGGAGCCTCATCAAAATCTACTGAACTTATTTCAGTACAGGCTGCGAGGATACAAGATATCAATCAAGCTTCATCCCAAGGTGCACAACACATATAAATTACCAAGTTCCAACAGAAAGTTATGTTAGAACAACCTAAACAGATATCTACATGCAACTATAAAGTTTCTTAAATGTGCCACGCAAAAAGTGCCCAATTAATAAAATTCATAAAAAATAAATTTAAATTTTCATACATAAGTTTATAGAAAATCAAATATAAAATCTCAGCTAACCGTAGCAAGTTCTTTGGCGTGGATTGGCTTGGTGGAACGAACAGTTACTGGCTCTCCATATTCGCTGAATGTGAACCAATTATTATACTGTAGCATAACAGCAACATATAAACAAAATAAATATCATAAAGTTCATTAATATTTCTAATTAGAACCATTTATATCATAAATAGATCAAAAAGAATTGTAACAAAAATGCTATGGGGATAGACAAGAAGTTATGGTCTCACTTGATCTATTGCAATAAGAACAGGTATATCTTTCACAAGTGATAATTCTTTCCTCAAACGAACTACCACTCCAACGGCAGCATGTGTGTAATTCAGTCCTGTTTGAACCAGGTCATATAGCGTTGAACCTTCAGGCATTGCCATTGAGTCAACATCCTTCATCAGTCCGACACCAGCACCCTCTCCCAATGGAATAGCGTCGAATATTTGGCATGGCAATTGATGCAAGTGGGATTCATTGAATGTTAAAAAATCCTGAAGAAGGACAAGCCAAAAAAAAGGAAAAAGGCTAATAAGAGGACTTCCAAACATATCCGAAACACAATGCATCAGAGAAGCAATCATCCATCTTTATTTTTGAGGGATTGCCACTTAATAGGTACAAATGATAAAGATTGTCAATAAGGTATAATTTGCTCCCTATCCCTCTGCTTTTTTGTTTTGAGTGGAGTGAGAGCTTCTCAGTAATTTCATAGGAAGGGAAAAGGAGAAAAAAAAACTCAAATTTGCATGCGGAATTTACTCAGTACATTCCTGTTCTCAATTAAACTGGTAGAGCAATGAACAATCCTTAAATAGCGTAATAACTGAGTGAACTTTAGGTACACCTATTACCACAAAAAGAAGCTAACTGGATGATGGAACACAAAACCAATACAATCATCCAAATAGATCTTCATTCTATATTCTCTATACAATTTCTCATATTATGTTTTCGATAATGAAGAAATTTATTAGAAAGCAAGGAATGGGACAAACTAAGAGTATAATTCCGGACAAAATGAAATAAAAAGCAGAAAAAGATTATGCAAAATCCCAAGGGATGCCCTCTGTTCATGTTACAAAGTCGCCGTAGCAAGCCTATGTTTTGAAAGGTCATTTTTTGAATTAGTATCGGTTTTGTAGGGATGCCCTCTGTTCATGTTACAAAGTCGCCGTAGCAAGCCTATGTTTTGAAAGGTCATTTTTTGAATTAGTATCGGTTTTGGTATTGGTTTCGGGAAATACGCACAATTAGCCATTAGGAGCTTAAGAAAAAATTCTAAAAAATAAGAACAAGAAGATGGATTAATTAAGTTCATAAAAAACACTATCTAATGCACGTAGCATTGTTCGAATGATAAAACAGACATCTCTTAGACAGTGATACTTGAAACATGGTACATTTCGGTACGCGATACGAATACGGGTACACTATACAGCTAAAATGTCATATGGTATGGTATCTTTGTATAAGTTTTTATAGTTAGGAATTCTCTTAGAATCTAAATATAATAAACCCAAGTTTAATATTAGATTTTTAGTTGAATCAAAAAGTTGATTAGTACAAATGTAATGTTTGAATATCCAATACTAAATTATAATATTGATATTTATGCAGTTATAATTAAACAACAAATAAATTTGTCAGTACACTAAATTTAGAGTATTGATACGTAAGAGTACCCTCTTTGAGTACGCAAATACCAATACGCAGTTCCCTAGATCTATGAGAATATCTAATAACTCTGCTCCTAGTTATTAATCAATTTTACATTTGAATAAAGTTGATATTGATGTTATCTTAACTCAAATGGTTGAGCACCGTAATAATTATAATAATATAATATCAAGTAGTTGATAGTGGAAGTTATTTTCAGATATCAGCAATCACCTATATCTAAGTAGCAGTTAATTATTAATCGTTACTAGCAGTTATTAGCAGTTATGTTTTAAATAATTTTAACAGCGGTTAGAATGTGTATGTATGGATATTGGATAACTTGTATTTTCTGATTTCTGTCCTAATGAATATTCTGCAGTTCTCTCTAATTTCCACTTTCTTCTACTTTCTCTAAATCTTCTCCTTATTCTAACTACTACTTGTTCTTCTTTTCTTCATCAATTAAATTCAGTTTTATAAAACAGATTACAAATTTAGATTGTGACAAGTCTGTATCAGAGCGGAATTTTTATGCGACCTTATTCATATGATTTCATAAATTTTCAAGCCAATCTACTTCCTTTACACTTCAATTATGTTCTAATCTTCTGCAAATTAAAATTTTGGCAAGTGTTATTACAAGAGGACTTTCTAAATTTTAGGCAGTTCACAATGGAGAAATATCAGTCCTTAGAAGAAAAGGTGGACAAATTGTGTAATGATATTCCAAGGATGATCAGAGAAATGTACAACTTTAATGAAGAAGAAAATCTGAATGAGCAACGTGAATTTAGAAATCCTATTGGAAGGAATGGTGAAGATAACGAAAGGCGGAATGAGGAAGGAATTTTTAGAAATCCTAATCATGCAGATCAAGAGAGAAATAGATGAAATGATGGGATTGATTTCAATAGAAGTGATGATGACTTGAAACATTTGAAGTTGACCTTTCCACAATTTGAAGAAGGTGCAGAGCCTAATAACTGGGATAGATATTGCAAGGAATACTTTGATATTTATGGAATACGTGAGGTCAAGAAAGTTTCGATCGCTACAATGCATATGCACGATACTGCAAAGAATTGGTACAAATCATATATTGTGGGAAGAGGAATGATTACATGGAAAACTTTCACTACTAATTTGATTGTGAGGTTTGCTTTGGTTGGGCATGAGGACATTTGAGATGATTTCAAGCAATTGAACAAAACCGGTAGCACGGTAGATTATGTAGACAAATTTGAAGAGTTGAGGGGACTAGTTTTAACTCAATTTCCTAAGTTGACTGAGGAGTACATTGTATAAAATTTTATCAGTGGCTTGAAGAACAATACCAAAAAAATGTTGAAATTGTTAGTCTACTTCTCTCACTTAAGCATACAAGCATGCAAATATATACAGGAGTTCAATGACAAGTGTAAGCAGAAGGATTATGGAACTCAAATCTATATCCAACTACACTAAATATTCTCCATCATATTCTACCAATTCCATTCCTAATAGGCCAAATGGAACCGATGCTACAACTTCTAAGTTGTTTTCCAAAACTACAACATCTACAGGTTCTAATGCAGGTCCAAGAAGAATTACAACAACCGAAAGAGACAAAAGAGCCAAAGGATTGTGTATTTCTTTGATGAGAAGTATACTTTAGGGCATACATGCAAGAATCCAAAAAATTTTATGTTGGTAGGAGATGAAGAAATGGACAGCAATGAGTATAATGGGCAACCAATATTTGAAAAAGACTCAGAGGATTACAATGTGTTGGAAGGGGACAAGACAAAAATGGAGATATCTGCTGCTAATGCACTCATGGGAAATCAAAAGAATAATACCATACATAGGATGGGAGAAGAGGCAGCCTTTCATTATACTCATCGATGGGGTTAGCACTCAGTAACTCAAAATTTCATTGATCCACATGCTGCAACTAGGCTATGTTGTGCACAAGAGCCTACTAAGGCTATGGTGGTTTCCGTAGCAACTGAAAGTCAATAAGTGCTGCAAAATGTACAGAATTCAAATGGAAGATGAATGGAGAAGAGTTTGAAACTTAGGAGTTAGGGTGATGATGTTGTGCTAGAAGTTCAATGGTTGCAACAATTTGGGCCTATAGTCTTTGATTTTCAGCAGCTAAATATGGTGCTTAAGAGAGATGGAAAGAAGATAACTCTCAAGGGTCAACCTCAAGGCAATGGGGTACGTCTTAAGATGATGATCGGGGAAGCAATGACCAAATCTTTTAGAGCCCAAAAACATGGCATGATGGTATTGTTATATTCAGTTATCTTACATCCTTCTTTTGATTCTAATGCTCAAGTAAATTTGTTAGAAGAGAAACTACAACAAAATGAACATGACTCTTAAGTTGGCTTCCCTATTAATGCAATATGATGATGTCTTTGTTGAGCCTACTTCCCTTCCACCAAAAAGGTTTTTAGAGACCTCAAACCTAATTCAACACCTTTCTCCATCAGGCCCTATAGATACTCATATGATCAAAAGAATGAAATTTAGAAATTAGTCTGAAAATAGAAGCTCAAATTTAAAGTCCGTCCAACTAATTTGATGGAATGACTTGATTAATAATTTTTAAAAAGTTGATCAGTTAGTTAATTGCATATTTTTAAAGTTCAATGGTATTAGTGTAATGCTTAAAAATGGACAACCACAATGGGGTAATGCCCTTTTTTGCCAATTAAGGATGTCTCCTAATGATATACCTAGCTTTTAGGACACATTTTGGTCATTTTGAATTCACTGTCATGCCCTTTGGTCTCGCTAATGCTCCTACCACTTTTCAAAGTATTATGAATCAATTTTTTGGACGGTTGGACCTCATCTTAGGAAATTCAGTCTTGTGTTTTTCGATTATATCTTAGTACTTTATTCACTTGATCTAGATTCTCACCTATATCATCTCAAAACAACACTTGAAATCCTAAGATTGCACCACAAGACTGAATTCACTGTCATGCCCTTTGGTCTCGCTAATGCTCCTACCACTTTTCAAAGTATTATGAATCAATTTTTTGGACGGTTGGACCTCATCTTAGGAAATTCAGTCTTGTGTTTTTCGATTATATCTTAGT
The DNA here is from genome assembly GCA_020205505.1 of Panax japonicus. Classification (NCBI taxonomy): domain Eukaryota; kingdom Viridiplantae; phylum Streptophyta; class Magnoliopsida; order Apiales; family Araliaceae; genus Panax; species Panax japonicus. Next base: position 10,586,146 of record CM035099.1, read on the forward strand.
ACTTTATTCACTTGATCTAGATTCTCACCTATATCATCTCAAAACAACACTTGAAATCCTAAGATTGCACCACTTTCATGCTAAAAGGTCTAAATGTGCATTTGCCTTGCATGAGATTGGTTATTTGGATCATGCTAAAAGGTCTAAATGTGCATTTGCCTTGCATGAGATTGATTATTTGGGTCATATTATTAATGGCAATGGAGTGGCAGTAGATCAAAGAAAAACTGAAAGTGCATTGCAGTGGCCTATTCCAATTTCTATCAAAAGCTTGTGAGGTTTTTTTGATGCTTATTGGCTATTGTCTAAAGTTTGTGAAAGATTATGGAAAAATAGCCAAACCAATGACAATGTTATTGCAAAAAGATGCTTTTCAATGGAACGAGGATGCTGAAAAGGCTTTTATAGCTCTTAAAGAAGCAATGACCAGCGCTCCTGTACTAGCCTTACCCGACTACAATAAAGAGTTGGTGGTGGAGACTTATGCTTCTAATAGTGACGTTGGGGAAATATTAATGCGAAAGAATTAATGGCAATGGTCAGTGCTGTTAAAAAGTGGTCTCAATTACTTAACTGGTCATTATTTCCACCTTAAAACTGATCACCAAAGCTTGAAGTATTTCATAGAACAAAAGGTTACTTCTCTCTTGCAACAGAAATGGTTGAGTAAACTTATGGGGTATGATTATACCATTTCGTAGAAGAAGGGAAAGGAGAATATAGTTGTTGATAGTTTATCCAGAATGCATGAAAAAAGGGCGAAGTTATTTGGGTGGTGAGTGATAGACTTGGTAGATATAGCCATTTCGTTGCCTTGTCACACCTTTTTTAAGCCAACCAGGTAGCTCTTTCTTTCTTTGAAAACATCATTAAGTTGCATGGATTGCCAGCTACAATTGTTAGTGATCGAGATCAATTGTTCCTTAGTAAATTTTGGCAACATTTATTTAGACTATTGGGCACGAAATTGCATATGAGCACAACCTACCATCCTCGAAGTGATGGGTGCACTGAAAGGTTATACCAGTGTGTTGAGCAATATTTGAGAGGCATGACTGGACACTCACCAAAGAAATGGAGTACTTGGTTGACAATGGCAAAATGGTGGTTCAATACTACTTATCATTCAGCTCTTGGTACTACACCCTATGAGGCTGTTTATGGAACACCTCCACCACTGTTAATTCTCCCTCACCAAGGTACTAAGATAGCTGCAGTAGCATAATTTATTGAAGAGAGAAAGGAACAGTTGATAGTACTACAGCAAAACTTGGAAAGGGTTCAACAAAGAATGAAATTCATGGATAATGCAAGGAGGACTGATTGAATTTTTGATGTGGGAGATTATGTTTTATCTCAAACTTCAACCTTATAGACAGAGTTCAGTGGCTATACGGAAGAACCTTAAGTTATCTCCATAGTTTTATGGGCCATTTAAAGTGTTGGAACGGATGGGGGAAGTAGCGTACATGTTGGAGTTACCGAAAACATCAAAAATTCATCCTGTCCCAACTTAAACAAAGAATTGGACCGCATGTCATTCCAGTACCTAGTTTGCCTACCATAGACCCAACTAGAAGAATTGAAGTGGGACCTTTGAGGATTGTTAACAGAAGAATGACTATGAAAAAAGGCCAGCAATTTGCTCAAGTATTGGTTCAATGAAAGAATGCTAGTTTGGAGGACTACATGGGAAGATGAAGATAGTATGGCACATTATTTCCCAGATTTTGATTTGAATATATGAGGACATGGATTATTTGGAGCGATGAAGTGTCATAATTATAATATCAAGTAGTTGATATTGGAAGTTATTTCCAGCTATCAGCAGTTACTTATATCCAAGTAGAAGTTAATTATTAATAGTTACTAGCAGTTATCATCAATTATGTTTTAAATAATTTTAACAACAGTTAGAATGTGGATATATGGATAACTTATATTTTTTGATTTCTATCCTAATGAATATTCTGCCTCTCTCTCTCTAATTTCCTCTTTATTCTACTTTTATTTCTCTAAATCTCTCTTTCTCTAAATCTTCTCCCCATTCTTGTTCTTCTTTTCTTCATCAATTAAATTCAGTTTTATAAAACAGATCACAAATTTAGATTGTGACAAGCACATATGTTTTGTAGAGCACACAAGATCTACATAATCAGTGTTCTAAAAATCCCCGACTAGGTCCGCCTAGGCCCCCTTGGCGTCCTGCCTAGGCGCTAGGTCCCCTTAGCGCCTTAGCTCCTCGCCTAGGCGTTAGGCCGTCCCTCGCGCCTCACTTAGGCCCAAGGCGACAAAAAAATTCCTCAAAGAAATTAGGCGAGGTCGAGAGTTTTTTTTTTAATAACTACCCAAACCAAATTTTGATATATTTATATTTCTAATGATTTACCATATTCATAATACATGTTGTAGCATATCAAATCACAACAAGAAGTGAACAATATCAAGTCAAAATGGATAATTTTATTATAGTTGTAATTTTTTGAACTTTTACTAAATTCAAATTATATAAATGATGATACATTTGTAATACTTAATTTAATTCAATATAATTCTTAAATTTATGTATAGTTTCTTAAGTTTTAATATTGAATTAAATTCTTGAAATTTTAAATTTTATTATTTAATAGCAATCTTGTTTATGAATAAAACTAATACGATAAAAATATGTTTGAACTTTGAACAATTGCATGTTTGTGTTTGAACTTTAACATTAGCAATATGCATATGTGTTTGAACTTTAAGTAAATGCCTTTATTATAGATTGTTTTGCTTTATATTATTGTTTTGTTTGGATAAATGTAAAATAAAATATTAAAATTGACTTAAAATAAAAAATCTCACTCAGGCCCCGCCTAGGCCCCCCTCGTCCGCCTCCCGCCTAGCGCCTTTTAGAACATTGTACATAATTAAAGTACAATTTAACTTTATATTTTAAGTCCAATTTTTTCAAGTTGTACTTAACTAGGTACTATATTGGTACAATTTAATTATAATTTAAGTACAATGTGACTAGACTAATTATATATTACGTACAATCTTTTTAAGTTCTACTTACCTGGGTGCTATATAGGTAAAATTTAAGTACAATTTAACTTAACTATGTATATTTGAGATACAATATTTTTTCAATATTTTTAAGTTGTATACTAGGTATTATATAGATAAAATTTAAGTATAATTTATAGAGAAAGATTCCTTCTCTTTTGATGTCTCCTTTTCTTTTTATAGCTTTCAACGTGTTCTATTTTTATTTTTTATTTTTTCTGGCGTTTCTCCCATTTAAGCCTTGATTTCTCATTTATTTGGCCCAAAACTATTATGTTACGCCAAGTTGCCAAAACTAAAAATTATCGATACCTATCTGATAGGCATAATTGCCGATACTTTCAACCATGGCCCTAAACAGACGACCTTCACATATCTCCCATACCAGAGGTCAAGAGGGACTCTTTTTTTCATTGTTTTATCTCGCAGTAGTGGGTTAAACTTGTGAACTGAAAAGAACAATGAATAGTAATTGAAATAAAGCACAAAAAAGGTGGTGCATTCACTTAGATCATTTAATTCAACAAGAAGAACCAATATATAATTAAATTAGACCTTAAAATATGACAAAAGCAAGCTAGCCAACATCGGAGATGAGCACACTAATATTATATAAATTCAATGCTTTTGATAAAGTATGGCATGTGGCCACCCAAATGTTATTGATGCCACTAATAATATAGACTAAAATGCATTTATAAACCTGGGGTTAGCCCGAAATCCCACATGACCATTGACCACCTACAGTCTACAAACCTACATTTAAACACCTAACAACTTGAGGCTAAGTGCAACATTACTTTCCGCCTAAACTCAATGAAAAAAAAAATTCTCCAATGACTAATATGCCCTTAATTTAAATATTTCTCATTTCTCTTTATTTCTTTTTTCTCCCCCAATAAAAATAGAACTAAATTAAAACCGACAAAATTCCCTAATCAAACATGAACAAAACCCTCTTCTTCAATTAATCTTCTCCCCCAAACCACACCATAATTGTTACAGCAGCATTGCCACCTCTCGGAGTTGCCAAATAAAGTTTCCTGAAGTTTAACACACCACAATAATACACCACTCACCAAAATATTATAAAAAAATATAAAAAAAAAATTGGAGCGCTTGCTGCTTCATCCTCCTTTTCTTTCCCGGCTTTAGTTTCTCCACTTCACAGTTTACACTTTACACATCTTCTTCACACGTACAGGTAGGTTCTTTAATTATTAATCTCTTTCATTTCCTCCTTTCATATTCCTTTTTGTTCTAATATAATATTAGTTGTACCAATTAAGGATTTGCTCTTTCATTGAAATCTTGCAATTTCCTTTCTTCATTTCAGTTTACAATTTTTCTCTTCTGGCTACTTTTTGAGGTTCTTTTAGCTTCCATGAATTTGAATATGTGATCCCTAAAATTTTGAATATCAGAAATTTCGTTAGAAGTGTCATTTTTTATAGTTTCATGTAGCTATACCTCGTTAATTGTCTACACTTCTATAATTTTATGTTAAATTTAGTATCGATGGATTTATTTTTATTGAATTTTGTAAATTTTTCAGTAGCAATTAAATGGGTTTATAAATTTCTCGTTTGGGGTCCTGTTTGAGGCTTTGAGCTCTTTGAGAATCCTTTATATTAAGAACTAGAATTCCATGCAAAGAATACTTTTTTTATTGTACTATCAAGGAATATATATATATATATATATATCAATAAAATAAGATCAATGAGAGTAAAGTACGGTCAAATATGTTAAGGATAAAGTTTGGGGGTATTTTCACCATTTGCATGTGAGAAATAAACAATTAGAGGCACACTCGTGCATTTGGAGAGTAGTGTGTACCAACAGTTAGTTTGGATGAAAAAAACTAACTGTTGCACTCAAATGTTTATAAACTTTAGGTGGTCATGTGAAATTTTGGCCAAACCTGATGGTTAAATGCATTTTACTCATTATTATATTATAAACCATTATAAATTTTCTAAGAAAAATATTGTGTTAAAGTAAAATGCAATTACTAATCTTCAAGTGCATTTAAACATTTTCATAATTTTCCAACTCATGAATCTTTTGCGGGCTCAACTATCAAGTCTCATCCTAGAATCGTTAAAAAGGACAAGGTAAATGTAAGCATGAAGGACTTGTTCACATGAATTCTGCTTATAACTAAAGAAAATGCCAGAGATACAAAATGAATTCAATATCAAGTGCTAAGCAATAACAAACTGAGAACGCTCTTGCCTGCAGAATGTTGGCTGCCTGAACTGGAGTATCCCATAGTCCTGTTTGGTGGTTTTGATAGAAAAATCCTCCATGAGTCCATTGTCGACCTTTGGGGACATAAAAAACTAGCCAACCTTCATTACGAGCCCAGTGAACAAGCATGGCAAGTGTAATACTTTTACCACAGCTTAAAAGTCCATCCAATACAATTTGCTTTCGAACTTTGGGGCCTGAAAATTTGAAATACTATCATTAAAAATTTCTGAATGTAACTTATCAAAAAATTAACTTTCTCATAATGTAACCTATATCATAATGTTTATATAAGTTTCTCTTTAAAATATCAGTGGGTCAAGTATAAATGTAAATTTCTAAAGGAACGACAAAAGAGAAAGAAAAAAAAAAGGAAAACGGTAAATCTGAAGCATATAAAGGAAGTGCAAAAAAGGGGATGTTAGTAGTGGATATTAAAATGCTGCCACATGCTTAGGAGGAAGAAATATTCGATAACCATCATGGCTGCAAATTTCAACTACATCAAATTATCTTTCGAATTGGTCATTTACAAACCATGCTTGGCAATCAAGCTAGAACAGTAGTTTATTATCTTAAATAATAACAAAAGGTCCACGAGATATTTAGGACTCCAAGATAATTTCACATATCCATTATAGAGAATTTGTTATTATATTTGTCAACCAAAATAATAAATAATAAATAAAAAGCAAAGAGTTTTGTCCTTTGATACCAAAACCAAAAACCAGCCCAAAACAAAACATGTATGAATTTCCTCCATTCTATGGAAATAGACCACCTAAAGTGAGCAGAAAATTTCTTCATAAATCACCACATTGCAGTATCACAACAGTTTCTTGGCCAAATAATAAATAAACTATATTCTGGATCTGTCATTGTCAAAAACAAATAGAACTTTGTTAAAGAAAACTTCTAATGTGTTGTGCATCATCTCCAATAATTTTGCAGATTCCAAGCCTCTAAACAGGTCTCCACATTTTAGTTCATGTGTTGTTTCAGTTTTTAATGACGGTTACCTAATGTCTTTCAGAGCATCAAATGTGTTGCTAACATTGCACCTACGCAACAGATGAACATAAGAATGTCCACTAAAACATCATAGTAAAAGATTTACACCTAACATGAAGTGCTTTTAAACAATTAGGAGGAAATTAAAAAAAATAATACAGATTTCTTTTTAAGAGAAAAGAGAGACAGAAACAGATACTTCTGTATGGCAGGTGATACTTACTATCACAAAAGAAACAACATGAGTTTAACTTGTAAGAACCAATACTATTGCATCCGAATCTGAAGATTAGTTTTAGCCATTCATCTCATACACCTTCCATTTATGTGACCTGATTATTACAAAATAATCCATGGAGCGGTCAAAGATTATCATATGGTGCCAACATCAATTACACACGATGTGATTCTAAACATGTTTGATCCTCGTCCCACAAAATCATTTTCCACTTCGTATTTCCTGATTGGATACAAAAACAATTTTCCTTTTTCTAATTAAAGAAGTCAAAATTAATTTGGCTCTATAATGAATCATAAGTTCAAACAGTAAACTAATTCAACATTTGTTATGTTAAAGAATGTTATGCAAATTACAGAGCCTGAGATTATTCTCGCCGTCTTTTTACCATCCCAATTACTTATTTGCATATTAGGTAATTAGTTTTTGTTTAAATATAAGTACCTAGTTTGCATATTACTTAAAGATGTGCTTCTGAAATATCAACAAAGTAAGGACAAAAGACACATTACAGTTGAGAAACTATCACCGCACCTTTGCCATCAGAGGATAGCAGTGGTGGATCAACAATGCGCCTGAAATTATCACGAAGATCAAGAAAGCTATGTCGGATGAGTAATGCATTTTGCTTGGAATCCTCAAACTCCTTCATCATTCCCACCGGCAATCCTTCCGGCAATGCTGCAGTGAGTTCCTCCATACTTAAACAGTTACACCAATTCAAGTCAATGAATGATCAAAATACATAAACAAATAGATATATGTTATAAGTAAATGTCTCTGTCTATCACCTGAATTTCATGTAAGAGCAGACATCTTTCCTGGTGAGTTGAGAGAGAGAAGCAGCAGATGTGAAGAGTGGACGACCGTTAGGACCAACGTCGAGAGACTTGTCCTTTTCGTCCTCAGCGAGTCGACGAGCTCGAATCTCCTCGTCCGCACGGATATCAGCAGCAGAGTCATCTCCGGTTGCAATGGAGACCTCTTCTGCTTTAGATTTGGATTTGGCATCAAACTTTGATTTGGGTTTGGATTTATTATTGGCCTTTGTGCTCGAAGATTTTGCTTTCTTTGTGGAGTAGCTTCTAGAAGATGAGAGGTGAGCAGCAGTTGAGGAGGTGGTGATTGCAGGGACAAAAATGACGGAGAGATTGGATTGGGTTTTTTTGGCTGAAGCAGATGATCTGAGAAGTGACCTTAGCATTTTTTTTCCGTGTTCTCAGTATGCAAGTCTCAGCCCAAAATACATACAACAGCTACAAATTTTACGTGTTCAGATAAAATGAAGCAGGAGCCTGGAGGCGTGCGAGACAGAGGCCGAAAGCGTGACCGCGTGAGAGGCCGGAGGCGGAGACCAGAGTAGCGGAGCGGAGACGATTTGGGAATTAGATTTAGGGCAGAGAGACGGGCGGCAACTCGGCAAGTAGTCAAGTATGAGTGCGTGACTGTGTGGTGTGTCTCGGGCGGCAACACCGCAAGTACGAGTGTGTGACTGTGCGGTGTGTCTCGTGTTACAAAAAGTCATAAATTGTTCAAAAAAAAAAATTGATGTAGGTCAGTTATTCGGCTAGCCGAATGACAGAAATTTAATAACCGAATACCAAATAGTTAAACGGTTATAATCGAATTATAACTGAAATAATTTTATTAATAAAATTCGGTTCAATAATTCAATTTTATCAGTTTTTTGATCAATTTTATCAATCCTATATAAGTTGATATAATGTCTGATCATTAAGGCTGTAAACGAGCCAACACAGTTCGGGCTCAATTCGGGTTCGACTCGAAAAAATACGAGCGGGACTCGGATTCGTTAATAATATAATCCAAATCTGAACATTAAAAATAGTTCGAATAAAAATATGAGTAGAATCTGAGCAAGGTTATACTCGACTCGTTTAAGATTCAAACTATTCGAATTTTTTATTGTGATTCGATACATACTCGATTAATACATATTCGATTAGATGTTCGATACATTCTCTTATAATATATAAATATTTAAATCAAATTAGGATAATTAGTTATTATTTTGTTTTGTTTTTAATTTTAATTGTGATTTTATATTTGTAAAGTGTAATAATAAATATATTTTTTCATTTTTAAGTAAAATAAAAATTTAATTTATAATTATATTTATTATAAAACTAGTTATTATGTGGTGACTCGAATTCGAGCTTGAATTTGAAGCTCGGGAGTAGTTTGAATAAATATTTGAGTCGAGTCGGATCGAATCCGAGTACTAAATATTCAAGTCGAATCGAATTTGAGTATAATTTTTCAAATATAATTCGAATTCGAGCCGAATTCAAGTACGAATTTATCATTTCGAGTCGAATTCGAGTAGCTATCTGTTCGCTCCGGTTCGACTCGTTTACACCCTTACTGATCATGGACTAAATAGCATATCTGACCCTCCTATTTATCATGTTTTTGTTAAAGTGTTCATTAAACATTTTTTTTAGCACAATTGCTCCTCAATGATACATTAGTTATGCAAAAGTGTTCTTTTCCTATTTTTGGTCAATTTCCGTTAGTCAAACAAATTGTTTTTTGTTAGTTAAATGTTTCCCCAAACTTTTATTATTTTCATTCAACTTGGTCTAATTAATTAAATTATGAACTTGTGCAATAAATAACATAAGTGTCAAAAAATAACAAATATTTATTTTATCAAGAAAATAAATTCACACACTTTTTGTTAATTAAATTTCTCAAATATTAAATTTTTGTGAGACCCCAAATTTTACGAATAAAGATTTAATTTTCTTGAAATATTTTTTTGAATATTATGGTGTGGATTTGAGATAATGTTATAGTTGTGGGTAGTATTTATAAATGTTAAAAAGTATGCAAATTGTTATAAATTATTCGATTGGTCGGATAATATTCGTTTTAACAGGGAATATTCGTACAACGACACAATCATTGGTGGACCCCACAACAGAATTATTGTCGGATTGAGAAAACGACAAAAATATTTTATGAAAATAACGGCGAAAGTTTTACCGTTAACTGTTAAAACACTCGGTGTTAAAAGTACAGTAATACGCGTGGTTGTATAGTAGCACACGGTATTGATTATTGATGCTTACGTGAGAAATCACTCAGTTTTGTTCAATTATTGCTACAGTAATTGTTGCATAGTATCTCACGTTATTTGATTCAATTATTGTCAATATTTTATATATTATTAAATCAATAATTGAGACGACGAAGTTATTAATATTATTATTTGCAATATTAACGATGTCTAAAAGTTATGTCAAGAAGAGATTTTCTCACCTAATTGCGCGCCAGTAAGGAGAAATCCTTATTGGAAAGCCCCTCTTTCCTGGGAACGGCCTGGTTGCCAGTATTGTGATTCTGTAATATTATTTGTGAATAATTATTTATTGATTTATATGATAAGAAAAATATTCATTTTGTATGGATATAGATGGAGAAAATTTTAAAGTGACAATTGTTGAAAAAATGATATTTTATTTTTTCTGATAAAATAATTCATTTAAATATATTATTATATTAAAATAATATAATAATGGTGATATTTTTACAATGAATGTGTGATATATGAATAAATGAGGAGGAAGAATATTTTAGTTACAAAAAATATTTAAAACATGTTAAACATGTTCGTGGGCCCTATTTCTTGACTGAAATTTGATTATAGCATGTAAAATCGTCCGTATGTGGGTTTCGGTCAATTTCTGTTTGGAATTTGGAAAAACTTAAAACTACAAAGTTGTGGAGAATTGAATTCCATATGGAATGAACATAAGATTTGAATTTTTCTGATAAAAGGGCTATTTATTATGAATTATTGAAGTTTCGGATTAAGGCTGTAAACGAGCCAACATAGTTCGGGCTCGATTCGGGTTCAACTCAAAAAAATACGAGCGAGACTTGGATTCGTTAAAAATATGATCCAAATCTGACCATTAAAAATAGTTCGAATAAAAATATGAGTAGAATTTGAGCAAGGTTATACTCGACTCGTTTAAGATTTAAACTACTCGAATTTTTTATTGTGATTCGATACATACTCAGTTAATACATATTCAATTAGATGTTCGATACATTCTCTTATAATATATACAAATTTAAATTAAATTAGGATAATTAGTTATTATTTTGTTTTGTTTTTAATTTTAATTATGATTTTATATTTGTAAAGTGTAATAATAAATATATTTTCTCATTTTAAGTAAAATAACAAATTTAATTTATATTTATATTTATTATAAAACTAGTTATTATGGGAAGATTCGAATTCGAGCTTGAATTTGAAGCTCGCGAGTAGTTTGAATAAATATTCGAGTCGAGTCGGATCGAATTCGAGTAATAAATATTCGAGTTGAGTCGAATCTGAGTAAGAATTTTCAAATATAATTCGAATTCGAGTACGAATTTATCATTTCGAGTCGAATTCGAGTAGCTCTCTGTTCGCTCTGGTTCGACTCGTTTACACCCTTATTCTGGATTAATTGATTATTATTTTTTTATGGAGTTTTAAGTGATTTTTACATGAAAAACATTTTTGTGACTTTTGGTGAGGTGTGTGGCTGATTTTGGACCAAGTTTGTGTGCGTGGGAAATTTAATAAAATATTAATATATTTTATTAAATTTTTTGCTTGGGTGTTCTAAGCATTTTCCTATAAATAGGGTGCTTAGGTTAGAATTGAAAATCACACCAGAAACAAGTTTTCTCTCTCTTTCTCTCTCTATATTATCGAGCGTATTCTTGTGAGTATTTTGAGACTTTGAGTGTTGCTATACGGTACAAGTTCCCTTCAGCACTATATCCAGTATTCCAGTCAGAAGTACTGTCTTTTCGAGGTAAGGGATGTTATTTTTTTAAAAAAAATGATATTATTTCTTCTAATATTATTATGCTGGAATATTGGTAAGATTGTTCTTGTGAAATTCTTGTCTTTTAGTGTCGGGGTTACTATTCACGTATACGACACAATTCACAGAAAAATTAAATTTTTTTTGTCCAAAATATCTATTATGGATACTAGCTTTGATTGTATCCATGTTTTGATCATTCTTGAATTTTACTTCAATATGGTTATTTATAAAGTATTTTTGAACTTGGACTTTTTAAAGTACGAATCCTTATTATTTGTTCTTTTGTTTCACTGAATTCGTTTTCTTTAAAATATTTTTCATCATCCTCACTCCTAAATGATGATATCACTGAATATCTTTGGCCTGTAGTGCAAAGATGGTTGATTTTCTTATGAATATCTTTGGCCCGTAGTGAAAAGATGTACAGGTGTTGAGATGAACATGACCAACTGATGAATATCTTTGGCTTGTAGTGCAAAGATGAATATTTGATTTATGATGTATATTGATTGATGATGGATTTTTAAAATTATAGAAGATAGTAGATTTCATTCTCTACGTAACTCTTCTACTGAATTGTTATTTCCACTGCGAATATTGATTGAAAACTTGTTGTCTATATATTCTATCATATTTTTCCCTGTAGAGGACTAACGATAATTTGTTCTATATTATCTTAGTCATAATATTCTTTACTGGGCTAGTTGAGCTCACATTTTTCCTTTTTATTCCATTTTTCTTCTCAGGAGGCAAGAATGTAGCGAGTACTAGTCGGGGTATGAAATGAGGGTTCTAGGAAGTTGTTTTTGAAGTCCTCACTATTTTATAAAATAGTGTATCAATAATTTTAATGAAGACTTATTTGAGTGTGAATATTGTCTAGATGACAATATTTGTTTTTAAACTCACAGTTTATGTGTTGTCGTATTTTGCACGACAATTGTATTAATAAAGTTATAGTTTTTTCTATACACCATGTATTTAACAACTCAGAATGGGTGTTGTATACCTATTTTGGGGGCGTCACAGTTGGTATAAGAGCTTAGGGATATGATCTCTGGCGGAGATCAGGGAATAGAACTAGGAGGGGAAAGACGAGTAAATCCTTCGCTATGTGTCCTACCTAAGCTTATTTGTTGGTTGGTCAGAATATAGGGATATTATATGAAATGTTAATTTCTTCAATTAACCCTTATTTTATGGCAGTATTTGAGAATGGCAACTGAGAATGTTAACAGTGGAGTAAATGAGGCAGTGGAGACACCTTTACCCACCAATGAGGAAAACATGCAACAAGCCAGCAATGTTCCTCCTATAAACAACACCACTGATCAGACGATGAATGATGGAATGTTTAGAAGCTTTTTGCAGTTCATGCAAAATCAGACGAAGGTGACTCGTGTACAAAATACAGGTGGAAATGATAGCAATGCACGGTTTGTCACAGCCAAGCAGTTCAAAGAGTTGGGACCACCAGAATTATGGGAAAAATCGGATCTGATTAAGGCGGAGACGTAGGTTAAGAAAATTTCCAAGATATTCGACGTCTTGGGATGCACAGAGGAACAGAAGGTTCCATTCGCCACCTTTATGTTCTGTAACGATGCAGATTACTGGTGGGAATCTGTGAAGCGTACCCATCCAGCCGCACTCAGCATGTCTTGGGAAATATTTCAGAAACTGTTCAATGACAAGTACTTTCCTGAAAGTATTCGTCATATGAAGGAGGTAGAGTTTATTAGACTGGAGCAGAACAACATAACGGTGTCCCAGTACGAGGTGAAGTTCGCGGAGTGATCCAGGTTTGCACCTCATTTGGTAGAGAATGAGGAACGTATGACGCAGATGTTTTTGAGAGGTTTGAAACCCGACATACATCAATATCACATTTCTCATAAGTTTTCTCTATATTCAGATGTTGTCAATAGGGTTCAATTATTAGAGCGAGATAACGAGTATGTTCAACCGAGGGATCACAACCAGGGTCATACCGGTCACAGCAGTCATCGGAATAACGATGACCAGCGGGGAAAGAAAAATAAGGACAAAAGCGACAACCACTCTGGTGGTAATCATGGCCATGAAAATAGAAGAAGCGAGTCGGGGGGAGATTTTAAAAAGAGGAGATTAAACAATGACAATGTGAAGACATCAGCACCAGCAGCAACTGGTTCTTAGGGAGGAGAACGACCACCGGTCGTATGCTATAAATGCAGAAAAGAGGGACATATCAGCCCAAACTGCACAACAGTTCAAGGTATGTTATAATTATTGAAAGGAAGAACATATCGCTCAAGATTGTACAATAGCGAAACCAAGTCCAGCGGGGATGGTGACTCAAAAGGTTGTCCCAAAAAAGTCAAAGTCAACGGTTCCTGGAAGAGCGTTTGTCGTGACTGGTCAAAATACGAAGAACCCAAACGAGGTGATCACGGGTAAGCTAATCATAAATTCTTGCAAAGTTTATACCTTACTAGATACTGGTGCTACCTATTCATTTATCTCTCCTGCTTGTGCTCAACGTTTAAACTTGACTCCAGAGAAATTAGACTTGGGCTTATCTGTGGAGACTCCGTTAGGAGAAACTTTCATTACATCCACTGTTTATAAATCTTGTTTGATCCAAGTTGGCACCATCACATTACCTGTTGACCTTATCTCTTTAAAGATACTTGCTTTTGATGTGATTTTAGGGACTGATTGGTTAACTACTCATCATGCCAAAATTGATTATTTTTGTAAGGTTGTTAGTTTTTATATTCCTAACCAACCTGTTGTACGAATTCAAACAACTAAACCATTAAAATCAATCACTGTCATATCAAGTCATAAAGTTATTCGTTTATTGAAAAACGGATGTCAAGCTTTCTTAACCCATGTTATGGATTTGAATAAAGACACTTCAGATTTGAAAAATATTTCTATTGTTAGTGAGTTTCCTGACGTATTTCCTGAAGAACTTCCCGATCTACCCCCAGAACGTGAAGTTGAATTCTTTATTGATCTTGAACCTGGTACAAAGCCCATTTCTAAAACCCCGTATCAAATGACTCCTATTGAACTTCAGGAATTAAAGGTCCAACTACAGGAGTTGTTGGACATCGGTTTCATTTGTCCTAGTACATCTCCTTGGGGTGCTCCTATTTTATTCGTAAAGAAGAAAGACGGGAGCATGCGACTTTTTATTGACTACCGGGAATTGAATCATGTCACCATCAAGAATAGGTATCCGCTACCTCATCGATCTTCATTCTGGATATCATCAGCTGAAGATTAGAACTGAGAATATTCCAAAGACTGCCTTTAGAAATCGGTACAGGCATTATGAATTCTTAGTCATATCATTTGGATTGATTAATGCTCCTGCGGCTTTCATGGATATGATGAACCGAGTATTCAAGGAATATTTGGATCAGTTCGTTGTTGTCTTTATTGATGACATCCTTATATATTCCAAAAGTCGTGAAGATCATGAGCACCATTTGAAGTTGGTACTCCAAAGGCTTCGTGGAAACAAGCTATATGCCAAGTTGAAGAAATATGAGTTCTGGCTTGAGAAAGTAGCATTCATTAGGCATGTGGTGTCAAAACATGGAGTATCTGTTGACCCGACGAAGATTGAAGAAATAAAAAGTTGGGAACAACTGAAGTCGGTGACCGAAGTATAGAATAAAGTAGACTAATGAATAATGGCATAATATTTTCATTGATGTTAGGAGGTATAAATACAATAAGATTACAAGAGAGAATCAATTTGTTACAATCAAAAAGATATTGATATCAAACCTAATAACTAAAGAATCAGTCAATCCCTAATTTAAGGGAATGAGATAATTACAATGTACTAAAGAATCAGTCAATCACTAATTTAAGGGAATGAGATAATTAAATTAAATACATTAATTTAATTCTCTAATATGCCCCCGCAAGTTGGAGCTCCGTGAGGTGAGACCAATCTTGTTCAACAAACCATGGAAACGGGTGCGGGGTAGTGGTTTGGTGAGTGCATCAGCTAGTTGATCCATCGAAGAGACATGAGTGACTCGTAAGAGGCCATCTTGAACTTGTTCACGAATGAAGTGAAAGTCGAGAGCTACATGTTTCATGCGAGAATGGAAGACTGGATTTGAGCATAGGTTTGTGGCTCCCACGTTATCACAGTAGATTACCGGTTGTTGTGAGGATGTGACACCAAGTTCACTAAGAAGAGATGTGATCCATCTCACCTCAGCAGCTGTGGAGGCAACAGATCGGTACTCTGCTTCAGTCGAGGAGCGAGCTACTGTTCGTTGCTTCTTCGAACTCCAGGATATCGGGTTTCGTCCGAGGTAGACAATATAAGCACTGGTGGAGGTGAAGTCGTCTTTATTACTAGCCCAGTCGGCATCTGAGTAGGCGTGTAGAGTGAGAGGTGACTGACGATGTAACAGGATGCCATGATCAATGGTGCCACACAAATATCGAAGAAGTCGTTTGGCAGCATTCCAGTGATCAGTAGTTGGACGATGCATGTATTGAGATAGTTTGTTGACTACATAGGCAATGTCTGGACGGGTAAGTGAAAGATACTGAAGACTGCCAACTACAGCTCAAAATTCGGTTGGGTCAGTAAGTGTTGTCCCCGACTGAAGAGTGAGGATGGGAGAGGTGGCTAGCGGAGTTGCAACAGGACGTGCATCAGTCATCTTTGTTCGAGCCAACAAGTCTGCGATGTATCTTTGTTGTGAGAGGAGAAGGCCTTGAGGGCAAGGAACAACTTCAACACCAAGGAAGTAGTGAAGAGGGCCGAGATCTTTGAGTGAAAAGCGACGAGCAAGGACCGAGATGAAGTCTTGGATTGATGGTGAATTATTACCTGTGATGATGATATCGTCAACATAAACAAGTAACAAGATGGTTATACCTTTATCACTGAAAATGAACAAAGAGGTGTCAGCAACTGAGTTGATGAAATGAGATGCAAGTAGAAACTGGTGAAGTTCAGTGTACCAAGCTCTAGGAGCTTGTTTGAGACCATATATTGCCTTTCGCAGTTTACAGACATGGAGTGGATGATCAGCATCAACAAAGCCTTGAGGTTGGGTCATGAAGACATCTTCAGTGAGGGTACCTTGGAGGAATGCATTGTTGACATCAAGCTGTCGAAGATCCCAACCGCGGCTGACCGCAAGTGAGAGGATGAGACGAACTGTGGTCGGCTTTACAACCGGACTGAACGTTTCATGGTAGTCCACTCCAGGCCGTTGGTGAAACCCTTTTGCTACTAAGCGAGCCTTGTACCTATCAATAGAGCCATCAGATAAATGTTTAAGTCGAAATATCCATTTGCACCCCACAATATTTTGCACACCATTGGGAGGTACCAATTCCCATGTGCCATTTCGAACCAAGGCATCAAACTCTTCGGACATCGCCTTTCTCCATTTGCTATCTTTGATGGCTTGAGTTACACATGTGGGTTCAATTGTTGAGGCAAGTTGGGTCGAGAGGTTGAGTTTAGTGATTGGTTTGTGGATGTTGTTTCGAGAACGAGTGACAATGGGCGAGGTGCGAAGCAAGGATTTTGAGGATGGGGCTTCAGAGGCTTGAGGAAGTACTGGTGGAGGTAAGTCCAAAGTGACAGGCGAGGACGTGCCAGGAGCAGTTGCAGGTATTGGGTTGGGTTGTATGGGGGATAAGTTGTTGGGGAAATTAGGTGAAGGAGGAAGTACTGGGGGCAAGTCATTGTGGGCTACCATAACCTTTTGTGTGGTGGAGTCAACTGGCGAAGAGCCGCTGGAACTACCTTCGGATGATGGGTATGAAACCGGGAGAATGACATGTTGTGGGAGCCATGTGTCACATGTCAAGTTATCAGGACGAGCAAGATGTAGATCAACTTTAGACATGGGAAACTCAGACTCAATAAATCGAACACGACGTGAGATGAAGATCTTTTGAGTACTTGGATCAAGACACAGATAAGCACTTTGAGTGAGGGAGTAACCAAGGAAGACACAAGGTGTGGAGCGACTAGCGAGTTTGTGAGGTGAATATGGACGGAGCCAAGGATAACATAGGCAACCAAAGGCTCGAAGCTTGGAATAGTTGGGCGGCGACTTAAATAGTTTGTGATAGGGAGAGGTCATATTGAGAGTTGGTGTCGGAAGGCGATTTATGAGATAGACTGCAGTGGAGAAGGCATATGACCAGTAGGTTAGTGGTAAGGTAGCTTTAGAGAGAAGAGTAAGTCCTGTTTCAACGATATGACGATGTCTACGTTCCGAGAAGCCATTGTGTTCTGGAGTGTGAGGTGGTGAAGTGAGATGCGAGATTCCATGTGTGGATAAGTATGTGGCGAGACCAGTGGATTTGGCGAGACCCATGTATTCCCCCCCATTGTCAGAATAGAAGGTGATTATTTTATTTTTGAAGTGGTTTTCAACAAGAGCTCGAAAACGAGGAAAAATAGTGGCAACGTCAGATTTACGTTTGAGGGGGTAAAGCCATATGTAGTGCGTGAAGTGATCCACAAAAATAACATAGTATTTGTAACCATCTACAGAATAGATAGGCGAGGTCCACACATCAGAATAAATAATTTGGAGAGGGGAAGTCGACACAATAGATGATTGAGAAAAAGGTAATTTATGACTTTTATTGCAGTAACAATCATTACAATGGAAATGCTTGGAACTGGAGAAATGTAAACAAAACTTAGAGACTATATGACGTTGGATTGACTGGGATGGGTGACCAAGACGATGATGCCAGACACATGAGGAGACTTTTGTACTGGTGAAGACCGAAGGACGAGAAGCGGGGGGCGAAACCGGCAATTCATACACACCATCTTTAGGTTGTCCTTCGAGCAGTATTTCCCCTGTCAGTAGATCCTTCACACGAAAAGAAGATGGTAAGAACTTAATCAAAGTGTTATTAGTTTTGCAAAATTGAGATATGGAGACTAAATTTCTTTTCATGGCAGGAACAAATAAAACATCATGTAATTGAAAAGTATGAGAGGATGTTTTGAGAGAGGCAGAACCAGTTTTGGAAATGTGTAACCCAGTGCCATCACCGATTACGATGTCGTCAGACCCATCGTATGGAGCATGAAGCGAAAGGTTGTCGAGGTCAGCAGTGACATGATGAGAGGCACCACTGTCGAGAAGCCAGGTTGGGATCTCAACATCGGATGTTGTGGCTACATGTGCCTTTGGGTACCACGGAGGTCCATTGTGCGATGAGCGAGGAGCGCCGTGTGAGAGGGCGGGTACAAGCTGAAAGAGGGGACACTGAGCAACGGTGTGGCCCTGTTGGCGGCATCCTTGGCACTTGCCAAGATAAGGCCTCTGTTGGCGATTCGTGGCAGGAAGAGGCGGCGAGGGCTGTTGTCGTGAAGCAAGATGTGGTAGGTGTATCTGTTTTGACACGGGTCGATGTGAATTATTGAATTTGGTCGATGCAGCATTGGCCGTGGCGAGATGCGGGAAGGAAGCAGATTGCGACTGCTGAAGTGTCAGTTCTCTGTTGATGAGTTTCTCATGAAGCTCATCAAATGAGATGGGGTTGTCTCTACTGGCCACTATATCGGCAATATGGCGATAGTCATCACCGAGACCCTCTAAGATCGTCTCAATGATGTCTTCATGGTCCATCGGTTTGCCAAGTGCAGCAAGTTGATCAGTGCGACACTTGACGTATTGCATGTAGTCCGATATGGACTGTGAGCCCTTCGTGGATTTCTTGATCTGGTCCTTGAGTTGCTTT
The DNA here is from genome assembly GCA_020205505.1 of Panax japonicus. Classification (NCBI taxonomy): domain Eukaryota; kingdom Viridiplantae; phylum Streptophyta; class Magnoliopsida; order Apiales; family Araliaceae; genus Panax; species Panax japonicus. The sequence continues at coordinate 10,605,304 of CM035099.1, forward strand.
ATGTGACCACGAGTCGGGCGAGCATAGGTGTCCGCAAGGATTTGCCATGCTTCGCGGGAAGTGGCTGATTGTTGGATTAGCGGAATAAGAGAGTGAGAGATGGAACCAACAAGGGCGCCAAACAACAATTTGTCTTGGCGAATCCATGGCAGAAAATCTGGGTTGGAAGCTTCAACATTGTTGGTGGTTATGGTGCGAGGAGGACATGGATGATTGTTGTCAATGTATTTGTAGAGGTCGTACCCTATGAGAATGGCCTCAATCTGGAGTTTCCAGGCGAGATAATTGGTGGAGGTCAATTTGATGATGGATGGATGAGAGATGTTTATGAGTTGAAGACTTTGGGTTGGATTTCCTGGGTTGGGAATGGCGATACTCTGATGATCAGTGGCCATGGTGGTTCTTAATTTGGCTAGGATTGGCGGAAGAGAGGTTTAGGACCGACTAATGCTCTGATACCATATAGAATAAAGTAGACTAATGAATAATGGCATAATATTTTCATTGATGTTAGGAGGTATAAATACAATAAGATTACAAGAGAGAATCAATTTGTTACAATAAAAAAGATATTGATATCAAACCTAATAACTAAAGAATCAGTCAATCCCTAATTTAAGGGAATGAGATAATTACAATGTACTAAAGAATCAGTCAATCACTAATTTAAGGGAATGAGATAATTAAATTAAATACATTAATTTAATTCTCTAATACGAAGTACGTAGCTTTCTGGGCTTAGCTGGTTATTATCGGAGATTCGTGGAAGGATTTTCTTGAATCGCTACTCCGTTTACTCAGTTGACTCGGAAGGATACAAAATTCGTATGGAGCGAGAAATGCGAAAAGAGTTTTCAAGAGCTCAAGAGGAGACTCATTTTGGCACCTGTTCTGACAATACCATATGGTTCGGATTGATTTTTTATCTACAGCGATGCTTCGGGCAAAGGGTTAGGATGTGTTCTCATGCAACATGGGAAAGTTATAGCTTATGATCTAGAGTTGACAACAGTCGTTTTTGCGCTAAAGATGTGGAAAAAGTGGAGATATATTCAGACCATAAAAGCCTCAAATATTTCTTTACCCAAAAGGAACTCCACATGCGGCAACGACGTTAGCTCTAGCTGTTGAAAGATTACGACCACACCATTCAATACCATTCTGGAAAAGCGAACATGATTGCTGACGCGTTGAGTATAAGAACATATGCGGGAACGAGTGCGATGTTGTCAACACAAATGCCCATTTTGTGTGATTTACAAAAGATGAAGATAGAATTCAAGACTCCAGGGACCCATGCGATGATGTCAAGTATACGCATAGAACCGACTTTAATCAAAAAAAGTTAAAGTTGCTCAAGCCACAGACTCGGAGCTGATGCGTATGAAGAAGAAAGTACAAGAAGGTGTTATCCTAGAGGCAAGAATCAATGAAGAAGGAATACTTCAAGTCAACTCTAGACTTTGTGTTCCTAACGACTCTGATTTGAAGTACAAGATCATGATGGAGGCACACAATACATCGTTTGCAATCCATCCTGGAAGTACCAAAATGTATCGTGATCTTTGACATATATTTTGGTGGAACAATATGAAGAGAGAGATCGCGAAGCTTATCTCGAGGTGTTTAACTTGTCAACTGGTAAAGGCAGAGCATCAAGTGCCTAAAGGTCCATTGCAACCATTTGATATTCCAAAATGGAAGTGGGAACACATTACTATGGATTTCGTTACGGGTCTTCCTACGGTTTCTCAAGGCATAAATGTTATTTGGGTTATTGTTGATAGATTAACCAAGTCTGCTCATTTCTTGCTGATACGGGAGACTTATTCCCTTGAACGTCTTGCTCGTATGTACGTAAATAAGATTGTGAGATTGTATGTCATGCTAGTATCTATAGTTTCGGATCGTGAACCAAGATTTACTTCACAATTTTGGGTTAGCTTGCAAAAAGCTATGGGCACGGATTTACGATTCAGTTCGGCATACCATCCTCAAACGGACAGACAATCAAAGAGGACTATTCAAACTCTTGAAGATCTATTAAGACTTTGTGTCCTAGACTTCAAAGGGAGTTGGGATAAGTATTTACCATTGGTGGAATTCTCCTACAACAACAATTATCAGACAAGTATAGGTGTGGCTCCATTTGAAGCATTATATGGATGAAAGTGTCGCTCACCAGTATGTTGGGATGAGGTGGGTGAAATAACATTTTTGGGACCAGAGTTGGTACGTATTACTACAGAAAAGATCCAAATGATTCGACAACGTATACAAACAGCACAGGATCGACAAAAGAGTTATGCGGATCTTCATCGAAATAACATGTAATTTAGTATTGGGGATCATGTATTGTTGTGTGTTGCTCTATGGAAGGGAGTTACAAGATTTGGGAGAAGAGAAAAGCTCAATCCACGATTTATTGGTCCATTTCAGATTCTTGACCTAGTAGGAAATGTGGCCTATAGACTCGCGTTACCTCCAAGTATGTCTCGTGTTCATAATGTTTTTCACATATCTGTGCTTCGTAAATATGTGAAAGACCCGAACCACGTTATTGAGTTAGAACTAGACGAGATAGCCGAAGATTTAACGTACGAAGAGGTACCTGTCAAGATCTTAGATAGGAAGGAGCATGTCCTACGCACAAAGGTCATACCACAAGTCAAAGTTTTGTGGAGGAACGATGCTATAGAGGAAATGACCTGGGAGTTGGAAACAGAAATGAAAGCGAGGTATCCTCACCTTTTCGAAACATCAGGTACGTACGTCAATTTTGAGGACGAAATTTCATAAGGAGGGGAGGTTGTAAGACCCCAACTTATTATAAATGAAATTAAATTATCTCTATTTATTATTTTGAAATAGTAAGTGTTGATTTGATTAATGTGGTTAATTATGGAAAAAATGCGCAAATATTTCAAATAAACAAGTGGTTATAAAATATTCATTGTTGTCGGGGAATATTCGTTTGGTCGTGAAATATTCTTATTATCAGGCAATATTCGTACGACGACGCTGTCTTGTGTGGGCCCCATAACGAAAAGCGATTGGATGAAGAAAACGACAAGTATAAGTTATTTATAAATAACGGCGTAGTTGTTACCGTTAATACTATTGAAATACTCGGTGGTTAAAACACAGTAGCACACTGTATTGTATTAATTATTGATTCTTACGTAAGAAGACACTACTCAATAATTATTATAGTAATTACTGTTCAATATTTTATTTTATTGATTCAATAATTGCTACGTTGATATTTTATATTTTTGATATTTCAATAATTGTCACTATACAATATTTTCCATTATCGGAGCAATAATTCATATTATTTGAATAATATTATTAGATAGCATTATTGGCAATGTCTAGAGAGTTCTGTCTAAGGAGAGGTTTGGTCACCTAATTGCGCGCCAATAAGGAAAAATCCTTATTGGAAAGCCCCCTATTTCCTAGGAACGGCCTGGTTACCAGTATTGTGATTCTGTAATATTATTTGTGAATAATTAATTATTGATTTATACGGTAAGGAAAATATTCATTTTGTGTGGATAATGATGGAGAAAATTTTAAAGTGAAAATTGTTGAAAATTGATATTTTATCTTTTTTGATAAATTAATTCATTTTAATATATTATTATATTATAATAATATAATAATGGTGACAATATTATTATATTATAATAATATCTAGATGACAATATTTATTTTTAAACTCACAGTTTATGTGTTGCCGTATTTTGCACGACAATTGTATTAATAAAGTTGTAGTTGTTTCTGTACCATGTATTTGGCGACTCAGAATGGGTGTTGTATACCTATTTTGGGGGCGTCACAGAAAGCCCCTTCATTCTTGGGAACGACCTGGTCGATTAATATTGTGAATTATAATAAAAGTGATAAATGTTATTTTATTATTATTATAAATGTAATAAAACAGAATACTTTTTATAAAGTTTTGTTTTATTTGATTATAAATAGAATATATTATATTTTATTATGCATAATATATACATAGTGTCTGCACAGTGTTTGCATAGTAAAATCTTTTTATATAAAACAGAATACTTTTATAAAGTTATTTGTTTTATTAGATTTTAAATAATATATATTTTATAAATTTTGTTTTATTATATAATTAAAAATAGAATATATTATATTTTATTGCATAGTATCCTTTCCATTCTCCTATAAATAGGATGCTTAGTTAGAATTGAAAATCACACCAGAAGTTCAAAGAATTCTTCTTCCATAATCTTGAGCGTATTTCTTTAGAGTTTAAGAAAGCTTTGAGCGTAGAAAATAGTGCAAGTTTTCTTCAAGTATATATCCCCGCCCTACCCGTCGGAGTACTCTTCTTTATAAGGTAAGGGGTATTATTCTTTTGTATTCATGAAGAGAGATATTTTCTTTCAATACTCGTAAGGGTTGTTATTTCATTCTTTATTATTATGTTGGAATAACCTGTCTATGCGAAGTACAGCATACATAGTGAAATTCTTCTGTTATTCCATTCTTTATTATTCTACTGGAATAACCTGTCTGTGCGGTCTATCGCATGCCTGGTGAATTCTGTTGTTATTCCATTCTTTATTATTCTGTTGGAATAACCTGTTTGTGTGGTCTATCGCATGCCTGGTGAATTCTGTTGTTATTCCATTCTCTATTATTCTGTTGGAATAACCTATCTGTGCGGTCTATCGCATGTCTGGTGAATTCTGTTGTTATTCCATTCTTTATTATTCTGTTGGAACATCCTATTTGTGCGGATTACGCATGACCTGGTTCCATTCTTTATTATTCTATTGGAACATCATGTCTGTGCGGATTACGCTTGACCTGGTTCCATTCTTTATTATTCTGTTGGAATATCCTGTCTTTGTTACTCTATTAGAATAACATGTCTATGTGGATTACTGCATGCATGGTGAATGATCCTTTGTATTCATTCCTTATTATCTTGTGAAAATGATCTGTCTACGTGGATTACCGCATGGCGAGCGAAAATCTATTTGCAGTTTCATATATTCTATTATGCTCATTTGGTTAAAGTTTTGGCTTTTATACTCCATGAAATTAGTAGAATATCATGGATATTTGCGCTTCATCCAGTATCTTTTCATTGAAATATTCTTCTGAGCATTCTTGAATTTTTACTCCACAAAGCAGTATCATGTTGACAATTTGGACGTTATTGGTTCCTGGATAAATTAATTTATAAATCTTTAAAATTTATTCTTGAACTTATTTTATTGAATTATTATGTCATTGTCATCATCCTTATGTTTATATTATGTTAAAAGTCGTCTGTGGCCTGTAGTGCATAAATGGACTTGGTATGATTAAGAACAGGGATTATTCGGTATAATCATGACCGTAATGTTACAAATGATGTGGAAAAAAGTCCTCATTGGCCCATAGTGCATTGATGGACAGTTTTTGGTATGATTATGGCTATGGATTCTCTTCGGCCAAGGGTGCAAAGATGAATTATTTTATGGCATGATTAGGACCGTTGATGAAATCACGATTATCTTTGGCCCGTAGTGCATGGATAATTCGTGGTTGTGATACTAAAGAATATCCTTGGCCTGTAGTGTAGGGATGATTTGATTATGTGGATTATGTGACGCCCCCAAAACAGGTATACAACACCCATTCTGAGTCGCCAAATACATGGTACATAAAGCAAACTACAACTTCAATAATACAAATGTCGTGTGAAATACGACAATACATACAGGGAGTTTAAATACAAATATTGTCTTCTAGACAATATCCACATGCAAATAAGTCCTCATTACAATTATTCAAACACTATTTCACAGAAATAGTGAGGACTCCTAAAACATCTTTCTAGAAACCTCACTCTATACTCCGACTCGATCCTACTATGTTCTCACCTCCTGAGAAGAAAAATGGAACAAAAAAGAAAAGGGTGAGCTCAACTAGCCCAGTAAAGAATATTATGACTAAGATAATATACAACAAATTATTGTTAGTCTTCAACAGGGAAAAAAAATCTGATAGAATATAATAGACAACAAGATTTAGATCAACAACTACAGCGGAAACAACAATCCATTAGAAGAGTCACGTAGAGGATGAATTTTACTATCTTCTAATATTTAAGAGTCCATCATCAATATTTTATCCCTGTAACAACGATCAATATACATCTTTAATCATCTTTGCACTACAGGCCAAAGATATTCATTTATATCACCGGTTGGTCATGTTCATCTCAACACCTATTCATCTTTGCACTACGGGCCAAAGATATTCATCAGTAATTATTTATCTTTGCACTACAGGCCAAAGATATTCATTTGTATCATCATTTAGGACTGAGGATGATGAAAAATCAAAACATGGATTAAACTTTAAGAATAAGGGTCACAACAGATAATTTGGAAAAAAATATTTTTTTTGTGAATATTACCTATGAACAGTACCCGTAAACAGTACCCGTGAATAGTAATCGTGAACGATACCCATGAACAGTACCCGTGAACAGTACCAGTGAGCAGTACCCATGAACAGTACCCATGAACAGAACCAATGAACAGTACCAGTGAACAATACCAGTAATGACAAGTTCCAAATTTGATAAAAATTCAGACCAATATTCCTATGAAATGATATTAGATGAAGCGAAATTTCTAATCATTTCAGGAATTATAGAAGCAATACTTACCATAGTAAGTTCAAATTTAGGAATACGAGATGAAATAATATCGCTTACATAATATGGAGTATGAAAGGAAATAATATTTCTCATGGGTATTACAACAAAATAATATCATTTACCTTAGTAGAAACTGGATTTGACTGGTATATCGGATATTATCCTGAGAAAATCTTGCAGAAAAACTACGCTCAAAGTATTCTTATACTCAAGAAAATACTCACAATAGTATAAAAAAATTTTCTGATTATGAAAATGGTGTGATGAGGAAGGAGGGGTTATCCCCTATTTATAGCAACGGAGGAAAAGAGACAGACGCCTACAATTCTCCTTCTGCCTAACATACTCATTTTTTTCCATATGGGTGGAGGCCACCTTTTGAAAAACAAGTTACAGGAAAGAAAAAAAACAAACCAGCCAACTTTGGAAAAAGAAGGAAAAGGCATGAATCACTTTTGAAAAAATAAAAATAAAGCTCCTGTAACACATTTGAAAACCAAGAATTTGCAGGAAATTCTCACCCACCATTCCCACCAACCAAAACCATGCTAGCCACAAGGTATTCAAATACATCTTGCTTACTTCCATATCTAATTAACCACATGCATATATATATATATATTATATATATATATATAATTTAAACAATTATAATAATAATAATATATAAATGAATATTTTATCAGAAATTGTAATTCCACAAAAATATGCCAAAACTTTCAATAATTATTTCATGCTGAAAATTCCTTCATTAATAACCACATAAAATAAATAAATCCATCATTTATATCCACATCAAATAAATATTTTCTTATCATATAAATCAATAATTAATTATTTACAAATAATATTACAGAATCACAATTATGACAACCAGGCCGTTCCCAGGAAAGAGAGGGCTTTCCAATAAGGATTTCTCCTTACTGGCGCGTAATTAGATGACCTAACCTCTCCTTGACAGAACTTTCTAGACATTTCCAATAATGTTATCTAATAATATTATTTAAATAATATGAATTATTGATCTGATAATAGAAATACTGTGTAGTGACAATTATTGAACAACAATAATATAAAATATCAACGCAACAATTATTGAATCAATAAATAAAATATTGAAGAGTAACTCCTGTAGCAATTATTGAGTAGTGCTTTCTTACGTAAAGATCAATATTTCAAAATATTGTGCAATACCGTGTGCTACTGTACAACCACGCGTATTATTGTATTTTAACCACCAGGTAACCCAACAGTGTTAACGATAACAATTTACGCCGTTATTTATAAAACTCAATCTTTGTCGTTTTCTTTCATCCAACCGTTTTCCGTTATGGGGCCCACAATTGACTGCGCCGTCGTACGAATATTCCCGATAAAAAGAATATTTCACGACCAAACGAATATTCCCCGACAACAATGATTATTTTATAACCACTTGTTTATTTTGTAAAAAATTTCACATTTCACCCATAACCAAAGTATTATATCAAATTAACCCTTATTAATTTAGAATAATGAATAAAGGAAAATTCAATTTTATTTATAATAAGTTGGAGTCTTACAGATTATTTATTAATTTGAGTCTCAGCGATAAAATTTATGAAAAACCTTTTAAATAATAGAAGATAGTAGATTTTATTCTCTACTTGACTCTTCTAATTGATTGCTTATTCCGCTGCAGTTGTTGATCTAAAACTTGTTGTCCATTATATTCTATCAGTTGTATACTGTTGAAGGCTAAGGATAATTTATTGTGCATTATCTTAGTCATAATATTTTTTACTGGGCTAGTTGAGCTCACCCTTTCTTTCAATGTTCTCTTCAGAAAATGAGAATATAGCTGGACTAATCGGAGAATGGATTAACGGTCTAGAGGATTGCATTAGTAGTCCTCACTATTATGTGAAATAGTGATATAATAAATATATTGAGTACTTATTTTGAGTTTGAATACTGTCTAAAAGACAATAATTGTATTAAAACTCACAGCTCATGTTGTATATTTAAGATTGTATTTGTATTCTGTACCATGTATTTGGTGACTCAGAATAGGTGATGTATACTTGTTTTGGGGGCGTCACAATTTTCAAAATATACATTCAAACATAAAATTTTCTAATGCAAAAATAAAATTTTAATACGCATAAAAAGTGTAAATTAACACAAAAAAATTACATATTTTTCTTCTAAATATTAAAATTTACTAAAATAAATTTAAAGATAAATTATTACGAAACGAATCTTACGCACAACTTTATTATAAATTAAAATCTCCTTAAATTTTTAATTAATTAGGATTTGATCTTAATAGCGCCTGAATCTTTTTTTTCTCACATGATAGGTTGATTTTATTTATTGTGGGCATACATGTATTGCATGTAATTATGTAATCAAGCTTTCTGCATGCTCCAATAGAAATTAAAACTTTTCATACAGATTCAGATTCAATGAGAACAAATGCTAAATCATGGATTACTAAAGTCAACAGACTCTAAAACAGGTCCCCAAATATCCAATAATGTTTTAATCCCCTAATAAGGGCCAACATAAATAGATGTTGAGAAAATTAAACGGTGTAATCTAAACGCAAAATCATATATTTTACACTAAAATAATTATCAGCAAATAACCGGGTAGCAAAATTCTAAAACACATTTTTTGAAATCTCCTTCAATTTTAAAATCTTATGAAACAATTTTTTTTGTTTAAACATAACTAACATAATTTTTAATACTTTTTATATGAATTATAAGATTCGTTCTGTAACAACAAGTATTTTCTAAGTTTGTTTTACGTAAATTTTAATATTTGAAAAAATATAATTTTTTGTGTTAATTTGTACTTTTTATGGGCATTAAAATTTACTTTTAAATTAGAAAAACTTGTGCTTGAATGTATATTACGTAAATTTTAGCATTTTAGAAATTTCATTAACAAGAAGTGTATGAATTTTTTTTGATAAAATGAATATTTGTTATTTTTTAACATTTATGTTATTTATTGCACAAGTTCATAATTTAATTAATTAGGTCAAGTTAAATAAAAATGATAAGTTTGGGGAACATTTGAATAACAAAAAATATCTTGTTTGACTAACGAAAATTAACCCCAAATAGAAAAGGAACATTTTTGCACGACTAATGCATCATTGAAGAACAGTTGTGCTAAAAAAAGATTAGGGAACAGTTTAGCAAAAATATGACAAATAAGAGGGTCAGATATGCTATTTAGTCTCTGATCATGAGTAGTCTTTTTATATTTAAATATTGTTATTGTTAGTTCTCAATAGGCATAATAGATCTAGAAGGGGGGTGAATAGATCATTTTAATTTCAATTACTTTTCTAGTTTATTTGTATTGCTAATAATTTAGCATGTGACAAACATAAGAATCTTTTCAAGCACAGCGGAATAAGTAAAAGATCCCCTTCATTGATATATTCATAATCATACATACATTATTCGTAGAGTTAGTTCAGTGGTAAGAAGTTAAAATATACATAGCAGTTATAGCAGTTAATGTACATAATGTAAATGACATAAAGTAAAAGACACAAAGGGTTTTAAGTGGTTCAGAGACTCAAGCTCCTAATCCACTCTTCTGCTTTCAATTAGCAGGATTTCTACTAAGGAAGGGCAGCACCCTGAATCATTAAGATTCCTTCAAGGCCAGCAGCCTTGGGACTTCAGTTCACTATGAACTCTTCAAGACCAGTAGCCTTGGAACTTCTCTAGTTCCTTTGGAACTCTTCAACCCCAGTAGGCTTAGAATCTTCAGTTAGTCTCTTTGGACAAGGACCCCTCAGGCCTTGGCTTCTTGTTGTTGTAGTTGTTGATGTTGTTGGTGTTGAGCTGTTAAGATGTCATTAAGCTCTAAACATCTTTTGTACTTAGCAGCTTGGTGTGGTCCGTCCTCTTTGTATTCTGCTTCGAGTCTGGACTACATCTTCTTTGGTGCAGCTGATCTTTACTCTTTTCTGCTCATCTTCATCTGTTGTCAGTTGTTCATCATCACAATCTAGATTTACTAAGTCCCTGAGCTTTTGGTAGACTTCTTTTGGCACTTAACAATCCCTGAACCCTTTTTAAATGTTTTGTAGACATGGTTCTGCACTTGTTCAGTTTCAGCTTTAGGTTCATGGTGATTCGTAGAGTGGCTCTCCTGATCTTCTTTGTACTCTGCCACTTTTCTGAATGCTATCTTCTTGTCCTTCTCGGCTCTAAGCTTGGCTGCCATCTTCAATGGCATTCTCATCTTTGTTGAGTGAAGCTCTAATCCATTTAAGTCCTTCTTCAAGGCTGCTTCACTTTCACCTTGGTAGTCTCGCTGTCACTGAAACTTGTTCTGTTGATCTTTCGGTGAAACTCGTAGAGTCAACAATAGCATTTAACAACTCAAAAATTCTTCAACTTAGCAGTCATCAGCTCCTTTTGATCTTTGAAGCTCTGTTGATTTATACTCCTTTCCAATCTTACCGTTTGAAAGTAGCCGTTGAAAGCCATTCAAATTACCTTACAAATCTCAAGTTATTTGATGTAGACTGCAGATGTGACATGACATCCCCTTTTCTGACTTTCTAACACTATAGTCTACTGTTTCACCTACCCCATCAGAGATGTCACTTTCATGTCTCGGGCAGGTAGTCAACTTTATTTCTTCCTTCTGATTTCTAGATCAGAGGTTGTCCTTTTTCATTGATGCTCTCAATAAGCTCTATTCGAATATCAATCTTCAGATTGAGCCGTTGCCAATGCCTCAATATTTAGTTGTTCAAACTCTATGATTCTGATACATATCTTCTTGAACCTGATCGTAGTGTCTTGTTGACTGTTGCTTCTTGACTTGTGGAGTTAACACTACGATCTTGAAGAGTGTTCATTAGATCTCCAATGTGGAACACCTCTTCCTTCTCTAGTGCAGTGCTTCAACACTTCTGTTTGCCTCGACTGTTCTCAGATACTGATGGCTTGACTTCTTGCTCTAGCCCTTTCTGAATAACAAGACACTGGCTCGCCCTCTATTCATCTGTTGACCCAGCTATTCATCTGTTTGATTTCTTTGTTTTTGCTTCCCTTGGGATGTTGACTTCATTTCTTTTGTTTTCTCCTCTGCAGATGTATGCTCCTCTTCTTCTTCTGGCTCGCCCTCAGTCTTTGCAAATACCGTCTCATCATCCTTTGGCTCCCCCTCAAATTATGAACCAGCTTCTTCTTCTGTTGTCTTCTTCTTTGTCTTCTTGTCTTGTTTCCTTCTGCTCTCCTTATCCTTTCTTGAATACCTTTTACTCTGCTTCTTTTTCCCCCCTTTTTGTCATTAATCATTTGGGAAAGCTGTTCCATGTTGGACATAAGCTGCTCCATCAGATAGGAGGAGTTACTGACTTCAATCCTGAGTTCTTGTTGGCTGAACTCAAGTTGCATAGAGAAGGACTGATTCAAGTTGTCAATCTTGTCAGAGAGGGCTTGTAGTTGCTCTTTATTGGCTTTTTGAGCTCGTAGTGCATCTGCCTTCTGATCATTTAAGGCCTTCAGATAGATGTGATCTATATCTTTGATTTTGAGAGATACATCATCCATATTTGCTTGGGAGTCTATCTTTTGAACCGGATTATCTCCTCTGCTATCACCCTCTTTGGATTCTTCAGGATTAGAGATATCTTCTCAATCAGTTCTCAGAGTTTTTCATAGCTCTTGCTCCATAGAATTTCGTTATTGTCTTAGGCAGTCTTTTGCTGAACACCAGATTGGACTCTACGATCTTCATCCTTAGACATTTTTCGAAAGTGTTAAGATCATAAATTGTTTTGAGTACCAATCGTTTGTGGGGATGAGGAATGTTAGATAGTTTGTGCTAGGGCAAGGAGACCATCTTATTTCTGGACTTGATCATCATCCCAGTGTAAGAGTGACAGACCTCTACATCATATCTTGACATATCTCTTTTTTCCATCAGAGTCCACTCTACGATCATAAGGAATATAATGATTTTCAGCATGTCGGTAAACTTTGTAGTAGGGCTTATCATTTATCGTCATGGTTGTAAACTTCTTTACCCTTGTAAAGTTTTGTGACACCATCTCTAGATTTGGAAACTTAGAATAGCACCAACTGAAGTAGCTCTCATCAGCATTAGTATGTGCCTTCAACCATGGCATCCACGGGAAGAACCATTCATCAGAAGATCTTCAGAGTTATACAGTATTGTTGTGTAGTCTAATTCCATGTTTTTCCAGTTGTGAAGTACTTTATCTGTGGTCATTCTTACAACTTGAAGTTGTTCATTTCTATGATTTATCCATCTTGCTGCTGGTTCAGCTGGTGGTTCATCAAAGACTTTCACTACAATTCTTCTACTAATTCTGGATGGAGAGAGAACATGATAATATTTTGGTTCCTCTGATTCCTGATGTGCAGAATCGGAATCTTTCTCTATCTCTTCCCTTGTTGAGCCTGAATCTTGTTGATTCCCTTCATTAGATTTATCAGTGAATTTTTCTTGTTTGTCTTATTTTTCAGAGCCTTCTTCAGCAATGCCTTTCTCGGAATCATCTTCTCTGAAGCTAGTCTCATCTTCAACATTTTCTTCATGTGACTCATATTCCTCATCACTTAATTCAATTACTTCAGTAGAGTTGTCAGTTTTCTTTTTGGAGGCAAATTTAGCAATCAATCTGTAACTCTTCCTTCTCCTTGGAGGTTCAGCTATGGGAGAATAAGATACTTCTTCTTCTTCAGACTCTGAGGTCTTTGAGTCATCAGATAAGCTTTCTTGATTTTCAGCAATAGTAGGGGCATGTTTTTCTTCCTCAGACTCTACATCTTTTGAGTTTGTTAGTGTTTGTTGTAGAAGATATTGTTGTGTCAACCTGCAACCTTTCTTTATCATCAGAGTGGATGCTCTGAGACTTCTCTTTAGGACTTGCACATTCCTTTTGTGACGCCCCCAAAACAGGCATACATCACCCACCTTGAGTCGCTAAATACATTGTACAAAATTCAAATACAAACTTAAATATACAACTGTCGTGTAAAATACGACAAAACATAAATTGAGAGTTTAAACAAAATATTATCTTCTAGATAATATTCCCTCTCAATGGACTCCATCATAGACAGTATACAAACTCAAATTTAATGCCTTCATTACATTCTATTGTCACAGTATTTACAGGAATGGTGAGGACTACAAAGACCCATCTCGGACCCGTCATCCTGTTCCCTAACTAGTCCCAGTTTTATTTCGCATTTTACTGAAGAAACAGTGAGGAAAGGTAGCTCCAACTAAGACCATTAAAGAAATAGTATGACTAAATAATGCAGAATAAATACATTAGTCTTCAACAATTTTAAATGAATAAATACATAGACATCAAGGTTTAACATGGCAGCGGAAACAAACAATACCATAAAAGGAGGTCAAGTAGAGAACAATCTACTATCTTTTATGATTTTAAAAAGTTTTCATCCCGGTTTATCGTTAGACTCAGCTTAATAAATAATACCACAATCATCAATCATCCCTTCACTAACACAGGCCCAAGGAGATTATTTAGTATCACAACCAGAATTATCCATGCACATACGTCCAAAAATAATCGTGTTTTCATCACGGTCCTGAGCATGCCATAAAAGAATTCATCTTTGCTCCCTTGGCCGGAAGAGAACCATAGCCATAATCATACCCAAAAACTGTCCATTCAATGCATGAAGGGCCATGAGGACTTTTTCCACAAGTACATATCTAATTTTTATAATTACAGAGGATATACCGAATAATCCCTGGTTATATCATACCAAGTCCATCTATGCACTACAAGCCCAGATGACTTTCAACAAAAATATAAACATGAGGATTAATGACAAGATATAAGAATCAATAAACAGTTCAAGATTAAATTATCCATGAACTAATAACGTCCAAATTGTCACCATGATACTTCTTTGTAGAGTAAAATTTCAAGAATAATATCATGGCCCAAAAATAATTTGGACAGAAACAGAATCAATTTTTTGTCGTGAATAGTACCCTGTGAATAGTACTTCGGTAATAGTATCTCGTGAATAGTAACCCGACATAAAAAGTACTCCAAATATCCGAGTGAATAATAATTTTGGTGAATAGTAACCCATGAATAGTATTCCGGCATAAAAAGTACCCCATATACCCAAGTGAATAATACTAGAGTGAATAGTAATCAGGTGAATAGTAACCCGTAAATAGTAACTTGTAACAAAAAATACCAAATAAAATGATATTTCATGACGAGTATAGAAGTCAAAACTTTAACCAACTGAGTATAATAAAGAATGGAATAACAAAAAAAATCACCATGCATGCGGTACTTCGCATAGACAGGTTATTCCAACAGAATAATAAATAACGGAACCAGGACAGGCGTCATACGCACCGACAGGATATTCCAAAAGAATAATAAAGAATGGAATAACAACAGAAATCACCATGCATGCGATAGACCGCACAGACAGGTTATTCCAACAGAATAATAAATAATGGAACCAGGTCCGGCGTAAACGCACAGATAGGATATTACGACAGAATAATAAAGAACGAAATAATAGAAGAATTTCACCATGTATGCGGTACTTCGCATAAACAGGTTATTCTAACAGAATAACAAATAATGGAATAATAGAAGAATTTCGCCATGTATGTGGTACTTCGCATAAACAGGTGTTGAGATGAACATGACCAACCGGTGATATAAATGAATATCTTTGGCCTGTAGTGCAAAGATGATTAAAGATGTATATTGATTTTTGTTACAGGGATAAAATATTGATGATAGACTCTTAAATATTAGAAGATAGTAAAATTCATCCTCTACGTGACTCTTCTAATGGATTGCTGTTTCCGCTGTAGTTATTGATCTAAAACTTGTTGTCTATTGTATTCTATCAGATTTTTTTCCCTGTTGAAGACTAACAATAATTTGTTGTATATTATCTTAGTCATAATATTCTTTACTGGGCTAGTTGAGCTCACCCTTTTCCTTTTTGTTCCATTTTTCTTCTCCAAAGGTGAGAACATAGCAGGATCGAGTCAGAGTATAGAGTGAGATTTCTAGAAAGATGTTTTAGGAGTCCTCACTATTTATGTGAAATAGTGTTTGAATAATTGTAATGAGGACTTATTTGCGTGTGGATATTGTCTAGAAGACAATATTTGTATTTAAACTCCCTGTATGTATTGTCGAATTTCACACGACATTTGTATTATTGAAATTGTAGTTTGCTTTATGTACCATGTATTTGGCGACTCAGAATGGGTGTTGTATACCTGTTTTGGGGGCGTCATAGGAATAGTGAGGTAGCAGGCTTCTCTTCTTCTATAGATTTTCTCTCTATAGGTTCTCTCTATAATATTGGCTCTAAAGCTTTAGTGAATTGGTGAGAAATGAAGGAAGAATGATCTTCTATTTATAGAAAAATATAGTTTCAATAATAACATGTTTTGAGGCTTGAAAAATTACAGTACAATACCTCCAACTTTTCTTTCATTTTTAATTTAGTCCTGCAAGTATTATCAATCTTGCACCAACTCTCTTAATAGTAAATCATGTGAATCAATAGTAAAATCATGTGACTCAATAGTTCTAAACATGTGAAAAAATTAATTGCAATATAGTACCTCCATCTATACCTCCATCTTTAACTTAGTCATGCAAGTATTATCAATCTTGCACCAACTCCCCTAATAGTAAATGAATATGACTCAATAGTACACAATGTGAAAAAAATAGTTATATAAGCATGTAAATAAGTAGCAATTAATTGCTCATTTATCCGATAAATTATCCGATTTATCAATATAACCCCCAGACATCAATTATCATCGAAATAGATATCGATTTCAACTAACACCAATAATCCCAACACAATGGAACTATCAAATTCATCTTTAATCAACACGAACTTATTCATCATTAATATTATAACTCACAATATTTAACAACCAGGTCGTTCCCAACAAAGAGGGGGTTTTACAATAAGGATTTCTCCTTATTGGCGCGCAATTAGGTGACCAAACCTCTCTTTGGCAAGAACTTTCTAGAATTATAAATTTGCAATTTTAATATGAATAACTGGTCGTCTCCATTCTTTGTTGAATAATATATTATATGCAGAGGCTACTGTGCCCATAATATAATCAAAATATGAGGATTGATGCAACAATTATATATAAATAATTGAGTATAACTGAGTGACTCTCACGTAACGCATCAATAATCAAACCGTGTGCTACTATGCCCAAACCACCGCGATTTACTTATAATTTTACTACCACTTAGATTAAAAGTATTAACGGTAAATCTTCAGCCGTTATTTTCATAAAATATTTTGTCATTTTCTCAATCGACAATAATTCCTTTGTGGGGTCAACCAAGATTGTGCCGTCGTACGCATATTCCCTGACACAAAAGAACTCATTCCCCGACAATCGAAATATATCATATATAAAACCTTGCATTACTTTGTAAAATTTAAAAATTACCCACAACTATAACATTATATTAAATCCACACCATAATATTCAAAAAAAATTAGAGAAATTTAAATCTTTATTCATAAAATTTGGGATTTTACACCTTTCCTTCATCATCAACCTTGGCTCTTTCTTTCATGGATTCAACTTCTTCCTCATTGTTGAACTTGCTCCTTAAGGATTCAATCTTTGAACTTTCAGTTCCTTTCTCATCTTCAGACTCTTCATGTTTTTCTTGGATGGATTGACTTTCCTGGGGAGCTGGGGCTGATTTCTTCATCACTTTTTCTTTTATTTCGGGTTGTTCTTGGAGTAGTCTGTTACTCCTTCTTTTGGGTTTTCAGCAGTTGATTCTGGTTTCTCTTTTACTCCTTGTTTCTTCTTGTCAGTGGAGACATGGTTTGACGAAACCTTTGCGTTCTTTACACTCTTAGGCTTCTTCTTTGCTGATGTGACAACAACTGATGCAGAGTCATCAGACTCATAGCTTTCCACCTCCTTTGTTTTTCTCTTCTTTGCAGAGTTCTTTCTGCTGCTTCCTACTGTAGTTAACCTTCTATTCTCCTTTGGGTTTTTCTTCCAATTCACGAACAGTTGTGGAGCATACTTTGTGAACTTCAAGGGGGTTCTCCCTCATCATCCTTGAATCTTGCTTACCAGCCTTTTCTCATCACAATATCAGCAGTCTTCCATTAAAACACCTTTGTAAGTGGTTTTCTGTAGAACCTCTTCAACTTAGCCTTTTCCACCCATTTGAGATGTGATCGAACCGGATAGCTCAAAGTTTATCGTTTGCTTCAGAACTATTGCAAACATAATTCTCAGTTGTTGATCAAGCACATGTCATGTGCAGTATCCTTGCATAGTATACATTTGCCTATTATTTCAGCAAGGAGGGGGAACTCGAATTCCTTGGAAAACTCCTTTTCTTTATGTCCTTCAGGGACTAGGGTTTCTTTGGTTAACCTCATAATCTCCTTTGCTTTTTCAATGTAATCTCATCTAAGGGTTTTCAGTCCTAGGGTAGGAAAACCTAGGCATTGATTGATCTCGGATGATTCAATTTTAGAGGACTGACCTTAACTTGGTGACAAAGAGGTTGACAATTTTACGGATGGGCAATTTGAGTAGAATTCCTAAACAGTTCAGTGTATACTCGAGTTCTTGCCTCCAAGACATTCTGAGAATCCAACTTTCTTCACGAGTTAAGAATCTTCTGAACTTCTTTTCCAAATGGACTTGGTTTCCGAGTTGAATGCCCGGATTACTCGCCAATCTTCCATTTTAATGATTTGAGGGATATGGATATGGATTCAGGGAGATTATGGGGTATGGCTGATTGTGATTTAACTCTAGAAATTTTAGTGGTTTGGCTTCGAAGAGAATTCTTAGGGTTTGAAAATGGGGAGGGAGAAGGTTCAAGAGGGTTTTCTGTAATGCTTGCATATTTGTTGAATCTACTTTCTGGCAGTTCATTTCTGACTCTGCATACGCTATGATGTTCACCCAAGTCATTTGTTGCACGATGCCCAGTAACAAGTTGTAACTCCCTAATAACTTGTCAGTTAGCTGTCTCTTTTAGAAGAGTGGACGTTTAATTGACGTGGATTGACCTTTGACCTCTTGAGTTCGTAGAGTAGCATGATAGGATAGCTATTGACTCTACGTTTTCCTTTGTTGACTCAATGATCAACTCTCTGAAAGATGTTGCAGTGGATGGTTTTGACATTACTTCTCATTTTAAACCTCCACGCCTCATCCACTGTTGTGCTTTATGAAGCCTTGGGCACTTTCCTTCAGCAAGACATCTTTCCAACCAGCATTCGAGCTTGTCTTCCCTCATTTTGAATGATTGAGCAATTTTCCTGTTCTTCCAACTCCTCATAAATTAGGAGTAGCCTCTTATAGGACTGCGATCGTCGAGTCTGCTTCTACGATCATTGAGGTTGCACTATGATCGTGGAGTTCTCTTCAACCTATACTCTACGATCGTTAACTAACTTGGTCCTTGAGATGAACTTGATTAAGAAATTCTTCTAGGTTAAGGTAGCTCAGGAAGGGCCAACCTCTTAGAGTGAGCTAAGGGTTAGGTTTTTCCCTGAGGCACTTTCCAGGTGAAGTACTTTAGAAGTGATTTGCACTGATATCTCATTTGAACTTTTCTAGTGGTGAGGTCCTTTACCAACTTTAGACAATTGCATTTGTTGTAATCGTGGTGTCCTTCTGCTATTCCACTATGATCAGATGTTTGATCGTAGGCTCTCCACGGTTTTGAGTTGGGTGGCTGAAAGGTTATCAGTAGTACATTTTGAAATGTTCCTACTGACTATGGATCTTCATTTAGTTCATCATCCATAAAGTTTTGGGACTCTGTAGCTGGTACACTACTTCATAGTATATCTCAGTATTGTTGTTCCATAACATATCACTGCTCCCCATGGTGGATGCTGTCTTCTCAGATAGATGTGATTCCCTTTTCTTTATGTGTATTAGAAGACAGCCTTGCATATCTCCTTCTGACTAGAATCACCAAATCTTCTTACATCGTAAAAATGGGCATCTTCAAGGTTGATCATTCTACGATCCTTTGACAACGCTCGAACGGTAGTATTCTTTACCATTTGTAATTGTTGTAGAGTTCTGCTCACGTAATGAGTTCCTACATGGTTTGATGTCTTGATGATCCTCTGTGGTGAGCTTCCCTGAGAGTCTTCTCTTATGACCTGATTTGATGTTGAGCGTTTAAGACCTTTTTACATTTTGGTAATGACTTGGGGGGCTTTCCTTATAAGGAAATCAGCAACAATGTGACGCTTCATTCAGATTAGCTCAGAAAGTCTTACAGGACAGGCTTTGACAAATAGAGTTTTATCATAATCATTTTGAACGTCTTAACTTCCGATGGTTTGAACTTTCTTGATGAAAGTCTTTTACTTCAGCATCTTAGTGTGGGTCAGAGGACCATGTACTTGCAGGTTATAAATTTTATTTTTGGGTAACCATGGCTAATGGGTCTACTAGGTTAGTTTTCTAAACCCTGTTCTCCTATATTTGGATAATCCCCAATTTGTCAATTGTCACCATCAGTCATATTCATGCATTTAACTAATTTAGATAATACATTTTGAGATGCATGATGGTGAGTGTGTGTAAGATTTGCTATTTTAATAAACCACTCTTTTCTTTGATGGTTTCATCATTTGTTAGGTTGTGTTCACAGGGTTTAAATGTTCACAGAGTGAGAATCAACTCTACAATTTATTTGTATCTGGTTGATTCATGGAGGTGATCAGTTTCTACAAATCTTCAAGATGCTCTTGTAGAACTGATCATACTCTATGTGTTATTAAACACTTAGACCATAGGTTTTACATACATATTAACCCATCATCAAAGATTACTTCACGTAAAATTATTTTAACATGTGATGCTATTATGACCCATTTCAGATTTCTTTCATGACGTTATCTTCAACCTAAAACTTGGATGGAGAGAAAGTTTATAGGCATTTGAGTTTCCACCCTCAGTGTACTTTCTCTCTTCACCTTTTTAGGTAGATTATGATTCCTTGAAAGAATACTGTTATAATTCATAAGGGATGCAATCATGAGGTACATATTTATGTAAGTGAGGAACCGTACCTTTTTACTGTCAGTTTCTTAATAGTCATTTATCTAAGATATACTGAGTTTAGGCATTGATGTGCATAGTTTCTCAATTTCTCCTGATAGCTAGCTGCTCCAATTGACCTTCAATCAATCAGTCATGGTCATGAAGATGCAAGCTAAGAGAATATCAGTATCTTTAGTCCTTTGACATCCTTGAGTTCATAAGGTTTACATGCAGCTGCAGGTTGGACCTGATCGTAGTGTCTTGTTGACTGTTGCTTCTTGACTTATGGAGTTAACACTACGATCTTGAAGAGTGTTCATTAGATCTCCAATGTGGAACACCTCTTCCTTCTCTAGTGTAGTGCTTCAACACTTCTGTTTGCCTGGACTATTCTCAGATATTGATGGCTTGACTTCTTTCTCTGGTCCTTTTTGAATAACAAGACATTTCAGATTTATGGAGTGTCCAGCTCGCTTTCTCCTTGTGATCTCCTGTTCACTTATCATCAATGGACTGACCTAATGCTTAATCACTTTAGCCTTGTTATTCAGAGGCTGACCAGTATCTTTGTGTATACTCCATCAGTTTCTTCTTTGTTTGGCAAACACTAAGATCCTGATTACTTTCAGGATCGTTGTCATCTTTCTACATGACAGCCACTGCATATGCTGACTTTCCTTAGTCAGCTACTAAAATCTTCTTATGATCATCTTGTGGAAGAATTTACCTTGAATGACTTCTTAACTCAATCTGGATGCTGATTGAGTTGATGCTTGGATCTTCTATAAGCTTACATGCCATTCGTTGAGTGCTCTCTGGCTTCCTTCAGGTGAGATGTATCTTTGCATTACCAACCAGAGGCTTCATTCCTTTGGATATTCTGGGAGTGCTAAATTGTTGAGAATCGTGTTTGCTCTACGATTCTACTGTGGCCATGTGAGCACATCTGTTAAGGTCTTAGCTCTGCACTCTACGATTCAGCTTCGGCTGTGCAGACACTACGACTTTGATATCAGATCTTGATACTACGATTTTTGTTATTGTGCTTGTTGTCTTCATCTGATCTTGCTCGACTATGATCTCTGCCTTTGATACGATCAGTAGACTCTAAGATTCTGAGTGCAGTCTACGATTCTTGAATTGGCTTTGACATTAGTAGACTCTACGACTCCGAGTGTAGTCTACGATTCTTGACTGAATTTGGCAAATGCTCGGTCGGCTCGTAGGCAAGCTGCCTCTATGATTCTGAATATGACTTCCTCTGCAAACTACGGCCCTGAGGAAGTTCTCCTCGACGCACTACGATCCTTCCTCGTTTCTCCTGGAAGTCTAAGAACTCTGAGACCTACTATCTTGCAGACTAATATTCTGTCTCGATAGCTCTTCGAGTTTTCCTTGACTCTCCTGGCAGACTACAATTTCTGGTGCAGTGCTCGACGATCAGACAAGCCTATCAATTACATCATAAGATCAACCTAACATGTTTGATCTTTCTATATTTATAGTCCTTGTACATCATTTCTTTTTAAGGACTTTACAAAGTTGTTTTCTTATGTAGGATCAACCTAACACATTTGATCAATTCATTCCAAGTCCTTGTACATATGTTTCTATTATCTATCAAAGGACTTTGCAGCTTTTTTTAGAGGAGGAAAACGGGCGATGAGAGACCCCAGATTTTATGAATAAAGATTTAAATTTCTCGAAATATTTTTTTGAATATTATGGAATGAATTTAATATAATGTTATAGTTATGGGTAATATTTATAAATTTTGCAAAGTACGCAAGTTGTTATATAATATTCGATTGGTCGAAAAATATTCATTTTAACAGGAAATATTCGTACGATGGCACAATCATTGGTGGACCCCATAACGAAATTATTGTCGGATTAAGAAAATGACAAAAATACTCTTATGAAAATAACGGCGGAAGTTTTACCTTTAAAACTGTTGAACTACTCGGTAGTAAAAGTACAGTAATACGCGTGGTTGCATAGTAACACACGGTATTGATTATTGATGCTTACGTGAGAAGTCACTCAGTTTTGTTCAATTATTGCTTCAGTAATTGTTGCATAGTATCTCACGTTATTTAATTTAATTATTGTCGATATTTTATATATTATTAAATCAATAATTGAGATGACAGAATTATTAATATTATTATTTGTAATATTAACGATGTCTAGAAGTTCTGCCAAAGAGAGGTTTGGTCACCTAATTGTGCGCCAATAGGGAGAAATCTTTATTGGAAAGCCCTCTCTTTCGTGGGAACAACCTGGTCGATTAATATTGTGAATTATAATAATGATGATAATTGTTGTTAAATATATTCAGGTGTCTTTTTATGAAGTCACGAAAGTTTATATATATATATATATATATTTTATTTTATTAGTATTATTAATGTAATAAAACAGAAAAGTTTTTTATATAAAACAGAATACTTTTACAAAGTTATTTGTTTTATTAGACTATAAATAGAATATATTATATTTTATTTAAAAGATTTTGTTTTATTAGAATAATTTATTAATACTGCATAGTAAATCAATATGGACCGTCCGTTTAAAATTAAATCAATCTGGACCGTTCATGAATTAGTTTCTATTCAGTCCATTATCCTATAAATAGAAGCTCATTTCTTCATTATTTCTTACGAATTCACTGAAACTCTAGAGAGGGAAACTATAGAGAGAAAGAAGAAAAGTATTCTGCTACCTCACTTTTCCAATATCCAGTTTCTTCTAAGGGGTATTATTTCTTTTGTATTCATGAAGAGAACTTCTGTTATTCTATTCTTTATTATTCTGTTGGAATAACCTGTATACGCGGACTACCCTATACTTGGTGAAATTCTTCTGTTATTCCATTCTTTATCATTACGTTGGAATAACCTGTCTATGCGAAGTACCGCATATATGGTGAAATTCTTCTGTTATTCTATTCTTTATTATTCTGTTGGAACATCGTATCTGTGCGTTTACGCATGACCCGATTCCGTTATTTATTATTCTGTTGGAATATCCTGTCGGTGCGTATTACGTTTGACTTGGTTCCATTAATTATTATTCTGTTGGAATAACCTGTCTGTGCGGTCTATCGTATGCATTGTAATTTCTGTTGTTATTCCATTCTTTATTATTCTGTTAAAATATCCTATCGGTGCGTATTACGCCGGACTTGGTTCCATTAATTATTATTCTGTTGGAATAACCTGTCTGTGCGGTCTATCACATACATGGTAATTTCTGTTGTTATTTCATTCTTTATTATTCTGTTGGAATATCCTATCGGTGCAAATTTTCCCTGACCTGGTTCCGTTACTTATTATTCTGTTGGAATAACCTGTCTGTGCGGTCTATTGCATGCCTGGTAATTTTTTTTGTTATTCCATTCTTTATTATACTCAGTTGGTTAAAGTTTTGACTTCTATACTCCATGAAATTAGTGGAATATCCTTGATATTTGGGCTTCATCCAGTATCTTTTCATAGAAATATTCTTCTAAGCATTCTTGAATTTTACTCTACAAAGAAGTATCATGTTGACAATTTCGACGTTATTAGTTCCTGGATAAATTAATTCTTGAACTTATTTTATTGAATTCTTATGTCATTGTCATTATCCTCATGTTTATATTATGTTGAAAGTCATCTGTGGCCTGTAGTGCATAGATGGACTCGGTATGATTATGACCAGGGATTAATCGGTATAATCATGACCGTAATATTACAAATGATGTGGTAAAAGTTCTCATTGACCCGTAATGCATTGATGGACCGTTATTGGCATGATCATGACCATTGATGAATACACGAATATCCTTGGCCTGTAGTGAATGGATAGTTTGTGGTTGTGATACTAATGAATATTCTTGGCCGTAGTATATGGATGATGTGGATTATTTATTAAGTTGAGTCCGAGCAATAAAAGTGATGAAAAACCTTTTAAATCATAAAAGATAGTAGATTTTATTCTCTATTTGACTCTTTTAATGGATTGCTTGTTCCGCTGCAGTTAAACTTGATATTTGTTATATTGTATCAGTTTAACACTGTTGAAGGCTAACGATAATTTATTCTGTATTATTTTAGTCATAATATTTTTTACTGGAATAGTTGAGCTCACCCTTTACTTTCATTGTTCTCTTCAAGAAATGAGAACGTAGCAGGAACTAGTCGAAGAACGGAGTGACGGTCCAGATGATAGTATTAATAGTCCTCATTATTCTGTTAAATAGTGTGACAATAAATATAATAAGGACTCCATTGAGTGTGAATATTGTCTAGATGACAATATTCTTATTAAAACTCTCAGTTTATGTTTTGTCGTATTTATAAGACAGTTGTATTATTAAGTTGTATTTATATTTTTGTACCATGTATCTGGCGACTCAAGATGGGTGATGTATACCTATTTCGGGGGCGTCACAGGCGGGCCGGGCCGAACGCGGGCCGGGCTAAAAAGGTTCAGGTTTTGGCGGGCTACTAATCTGAGGCCCATGGCCTGGGTTGGACCGGCCCGGCCTGCTGGCTTCTTCCTCTATTTTTTTTTACAAAATCTTGCTACACAAAAAAAAAGTGTAACTAAAAATAATATTAATTAAATTATCATTTGTTTACGTATGCTTTAACTATATTAAAATTATGTATGCTTTAGCTATATTAAAATTATACTAATATTTAAATATTTTATGAATTTTTAAGACATACATATATTAACGATAGGCATATTTTATTTGCACAAACAGACTCCTTAATTTGACTAAGTTTTTCCTCACCAATATTTTAAATAATTACTTTAAACTTAAAATTAATAAGATTGACTATAAAATAGTAATTTTATAATTATTAGTACAACTACAGTTTACTTAATTTAAATGCCCTTATTTCTGCATTGACATGTCAAACAATAGAGTACCATAAAATTGTAAATGTAATGATTCCACTACTTTTAGAAACAATTACTTGCGCCCAACTGTGTCTTAAAGAACTCCTCAATATTCACAAATAAAAAAAATACTATACTACTCGTGAAAGGAGAATATTAGAATATCTTATTTTAGAAATAATTAAATTGACGCATAATATTAAGATAAAAAATGCTTTAAGTATTATATCCAGTGCATATCTTTGTTTTATGTTGACGAATGACGAGGTGTTAAACACTTTTTTTTTAATTATATATTATTTTAGTTATAAACTCTATTCATATTGAGCATTATTAATGTGATTCTTTTTTTATTTTTGTATTTTCGACTTTTTAGGGGTACTTGAGATATTATGTTCAAGCCTCATAACTTACGAGTAGCAATATTTTATTTTATTTTTTTTAAAAAAAAAGTCACGTGCCGCCCGCGGGCCAGGCTTTCACGGGCCGGGCCAAAAAACGGGCGGATCAAAAAGACCCAAATTTTAATGGTCTAAAAAATGCAACCCAAAACCCAGCTCGTGGCGGGCGGTTTGACTCGGCCCGCGAGCCTGGGCCATGTTTGCCCAGTCTAGGCCTTTTCTTAATGCAAGCATGCTTGCATATTAATTCATATATATATCTATAATATAAAACAGAGCGGAGAGAGAAAATAGACAAATGTCACATCAAGTTTACATCAACTGCTCTCTCTCTTTCCAGTTTATTCAAATTTCAAACCCTCTATCTATTCTACCACACACACAGAGCTCTCTCTCTCATTCCCCCTACATACAAATATGTGTTCTCATTATGTTTCAGATTTACAATTGTTTAATTTTGGCTCACATATTTCGATAATTTTTAAATTTCAAATATTTTCAGGTATATATTGAAGTATACATGGTGTAAGCTGTAAAGTAAAGGGTCTTATACTCAACATGTTGTTTATCTATTTTCTGCATGTATGTATTCATTGTGTTTCGTCTTTTATAAAGTTAGCTAATTATACATAATTATGATAATTTTGGGTATGGAATGATGGTTTTTATGGTGGTTTGGATATGTATGGATGATTGTAGTTTTGTAAACATGTTTATATTTTTTTGGATATCTATTTTTAAGGAAAACTCTGCCGAAACTTTCTTAAATTAGTAGGACTAGCTTGATATTGGTTGTTGGATGTGTTGATCATGGAGTATGTATTAATTTAATTCTTCATATATGTATTTTTGTGTTCGTTTTTGTAAATTTAACTAATTATGCATGTTATGATTATTTTGGGTATGGAATGATGATTTTTTTGGTGGTTTGGGATATGTGTGGATGATTGTACGTTTCTATAGACATGTTTATATTTGTTGGATACTATTTTTAAATAAATGCTGTTCGAATATTTGAATTAGTAGCGACTAGTTGATGTTTTGGATGGTTAGATATGTGTTGATGATGTGTGTTCGTATTTTGTAAAGTAACTATTATAATGGTTATGGAGTGGATTTTGGGTATGAACCATGATAATTTTTTTTGTGGTTATATGTATGATGATTGTAGTTTTGTAGACAGTTTAGAAATTTTCTGGATATTTATTTTTAAAATAAATTTTGCGAAAATTTCTTGATGTTAACTAGCTCGAGTTTTGGTGGTTTGATATGGTATTGATGTGTTTTGAGTATGTATTAATAGTTGTGTGTATGTGTCTTTAGATAATGTAATATTTTTTCAAATTTTAATTTAATTTTTTAGTTACATCTGCCTTCAGGCACGGGTTAAGCTAGTATATATAATATCATAATGAAATCATATGTAAAATAGGAATCTTCACTGTTATTGTGACAGTTATTGATTAGTTGAACAAATTAAAGTAAAATAAATTTGCATTAATATTTAAGAATAAATATAAAAAATTAAGTAATTATTTTTCTTTAAAATTCAGGAAGGACCACAAATCAAAAGGTGAAAAAAATTCTCTTAAAAAACCAATTAATAATGTCATAGTATAATTATTTGTTAAAAATTACTTTAAAATGTTTTAAAATATAAAATTATTATTATTTTTTTAAAGTCAACGTACTATATTTTCAAATTCTTTTAATATTAGTCAATATAATAATAAAATTTATAAACTATCTAAAAATACTTAGTATATGATGATTTATTCACATAAAAATTTGATATTTTTATATTATCACTCTCAAAGTGGGTCATGAGAGACTCATGTTTTAACGTGAGGAAATATTATTTTTTTTTATTATTTTATAAATAAATTATTCTAATTTTAAATTTAAAAATATTTCAAATTATTCAATACTATTATTTTTGCAGCGGAAGCATTAACCGTACTTAAGAGAGTAACTAGTCAAGGTCGCCTTTCACAGTTTCACCACCTCTTCCTCCCTTCCCTCGCTCTATTTTCTCTCCAAAAATTCTGTGTGGCGTAACTAAGAATGGCGTCTGGAGCTGGGAACGCGGCAGTAGAGTGGCACCAGAGGCCACCAAACTCTAAAAACCCAATCGTTTTCTTTGATATAACCATCGGTACTATTCCCGCCGGTCGAATCAAGATGGAACTCTTCGCCGACATTGCCCCAAAAACCGCCGAAAACTTCAGGTTCAATCCATCTACATTAACCATCTATATTACTTCATGTGTGATTGTCAATTTATCATTCATTACATACACATACATGTAATTTTACACTTGCTTTACATAATGCTAGTGATTTTGAACTTGGGTTGCTTGTGATAATGCAACTAATTGTCAGATTATCATCAAATTTGTTAATAATTAGTTCTACAATGACATGGTAGCGGAACTGAAATTGGCTTAGTATATCAATATAGTTGTCTTTTGATATTATTAGTGACTATTTCATATCTGATATTTCTGGTTTGGGAGAAAATTATTGTTGACTGTTTGGATTCTTGTGGGTTTTATTTGTACATAGAATAATTATATTTATGTTGTCAGAGTCCAACTGTCCGAGTTGTTGGGATAAGGTTTTGTTGGGTGGAGCTTTAACTAACATGAAATGCGATTTTTTGGTCACAAATGGGTCTCAAATGATATACCTATATAGCATGCATAGCCTATCACAATAAATATACCTAAACAATGTAATGAGGGCACATCATTTGTCATACTTTGAATAAAAAAATTGAGAACCTAAGAAGTACAGATCCGGGGTGTGGGGACAGTGGTGTGTCAATCGCCTATTTATCAAATCTTAAAAGATGGGGGTACCGGGGGGGGGGGGGTTTCGGCACATATTTTACTATTACATATATATATATATATATATATATATATATATATATATATATATATATATATATATGATAACGTATTCAAAAAAATAGATATCAAAATAAAAAAATTACAATACCCAATAAACAATAGAAGTTTCAAGTTTCTATAAGCATGAAGTCATAAACAATACCAACAAATAATCATAGATAATTCAAAACACATAGGTTATAAAAGGAAGAGAGAATTCCCAAGAGCGCCCGAGAATCGGAGTTTCCATTGCGGATACAACAGTTGGTCAGAGGAATGAAAAATCTCTAGTTCCTAGTTGAGCATTACACTTGAGTTTTTATTAAGAAGAAGTGCTAGGGTTTTATGTTCTACAAGAACCCTTCTTCTGCCTGAGGAGTTCTAATGACTCATAGACGACATGAGAAAGAAAGCAGAATTGAAAATTCACAAAAGATGGAACTAAAAGAATTTTAATGTTAACTCTTGATTCATGAATTCATCCTTAGCAATAACTTGAGGGTTTAAGAGTATGTAAAATTTGTTCTCTGATTTCGCCAAAGAACTTTTATTAGTATTAATGTGAATAGATTGTAATCTATAATGAAGAAACATAAACAACCGTCTGCATATACTGCCTCATGTCCTGATTCAAGGAACTCCAAAAATCCATGAATATAAGGATGGAAGATGAGAAAAAAAGGAGCACGATGCAAAATAAAAAGGGATATAAAGTAGAATTTTGATACATTTGGCGCTTAAGTTAGTTTGATGATTGATCTTATTTTTAGCCATCCATCAATCCTAGAAAGTATATAGTCCTTGTTGGAGGGTTGCTTCAATTTCTGTATACAGATAATCTCACCAGTGGTGCACCATATTTATGTTTTTTTCCATAAAAATTGCAGCATATAGACTTGGCATAATAACATTATATTTTTTATCAGTTTAGGGAAAAATACATAAATACTTAGTAATATATATGTAATGAAAAAGAGGTCGAGTCTTCAACATTATTCATGTTTAATTTTGGTACTCGATTTCTGGTAAACCTTGCTCCTTGTTGGATAAGTTGCATTATAGAACTATGAGACTAGACCTTGTCAAGATGGCTCTATTTGTGAAGAGGGCCTATCCTGACCACTCCAAAGAAGAGTTTTCACTAGGTCAATTTATGTTGGAAGTTTCAGGAACTTGATTCCTCCTTTTTACACTTGCAGATGTTCTTTAGAGATGTTTATCACCAGTGTTCTAAGGGATAAAATTCCCTGCTAAGTCCGCTTAATCCCTACTTAGGCACTAGGTAGGTCCTCTATCGCCTAGCACCTAGATTTGGTTGGGCACCTAGGCCTCTACCTAGGTGGAACAGACGCCTACTGCATCAATTTAATAAAGGCTTTGAATCCCAACAATACTTAAAATGAATTTGTTAAGCCTTAAAAAGATTTTTATTTTGAAATTTTTATGTAATTTTTTTTTAAACATCAAGAGCACACACCGGAACCTTTTTCCCCATTACATCTATTATACTGCTTTGTTAGTGTAACAAGTAACAATTAGAAAAATACATACGTAAGATGGCTTACACGGAAGTTTAAATGTCTTAGTCTGCTACAAACACCAACGCATGACCTAGATGATAGCCGCCCCCTACGCTGCCTAGGCTGTCTAGGATTTTAAAACACAAAGTTCCACTAGCATTTCATGCTAAACATAAAAACATCAATTATGCGTTATGGCTTCATGCTGTCTGCTCAAATTTATCTTATTTTACTTTACTTTATTGGAAAAATTGAAGAAATCTAGATCTGTGAAAGCCTAAGCTTGCTCAGATTCCAAAGAGAAAAGGCAGCCAAGTCTAAAAAGGTTGTTTGCAAAGATCCCTTGCTGACTAACATGATGCTATTACCTGTTTGTATACTTTGCCAATATTCCTTGCTGTGTTCGTGATGCTTTCATGCGTTTGGTTTTTTGCTGCTTTAATATCACATTTTGTAACTACTCTTTTTTGTATTTGGCAGGCAATTCTGCACCGGCGAGTACAGGTAATTATCTTCTATTTAACCCCTGAAATACCTTTATCTATAGCTACTATGCTGAGATCTCCATCCCACTTTTTCTTTTCATGTGTCTGTGCCATTTGCATAACCACTTGTGTATATAAACCATCTAAATAGGTGTGAGAGTGATTAATATATAACTTTGACTTGTGTCTTGTTGGCACATACTAGACATGATATTTGACTAGCAAGAGTCAGGTCATTAAGTTTTACAGGCCAACAGTCACTTGAAGGAACTTATTTGTTTCAACCCTGCCACCCCCCTTTAGTAAATATTTTAGGTTTCACTTTAGAATTTTAATTTTTAAAAAGGTTTTTGGCATTGAAATAATAAATATAGTTTTCTTGTGCGACTTTGTCCCAATTAGATTATTCCTGTGAAAACTCACCATCTTAAGACATTAAGGAGAAAAGTATTAAGACTACGTTGTTATTATTATTATTGTTATTATTTTGATTTTTTTTCAGTTTTACTCTTCATGGATGATGGACTTACTTCCATAGTTGAAGTCATATAAATTTAAGAGGTTTATTGTGGTAAGCTTGTGAGATCCTTGGTGTGCCTCCACTCATGTAAAATTATTGGGTAATATTGTAACTTTGCTTGTTGCTGTACAACTGAAAAAAAATCAAAGATGCAATTGTTTGGGACATTCAGAAAAGGATTTGAGCACATCTAAAATGGGATTGTGGCAGTAGTATTCTTGGCTAGTTGCAACAGAGTGCCAGTAATTGTCTGTTTCTAGCAAAATGACATATGAAACATGAAATTAGATTCAAAACGTAATTGGAGTTTGAAGGTCTCAAGATGGTAACTTAAGAAATGTAACAGAAGTTATTCAGAAACTATAAAAAGGGCAACTCAGTGGTACGAGTTTGTTCTCAACTGCTGGAATGAGAAGTTTCCACTGGGAAGAATTGATGACTACAGTCCAAATTTAGGCACTTCCGAGGATTATGAAAACAGATTTATTGATCTAAAATAATTAAAGAATATGAAATCTTAAAAGTCTAAGAGAGATCAATATATAAGTTGGAAAATTGTAAACATATTTTAGGAAATTGTTATGAATGCTAGTATGAACATGGTTAAAGAGATATATGTTAACGGAATATACCAAAGTTTCTTTCATATTTGCTAAGCAGTTTCTGAAATTTCCTTAAATGTTCAGTGGTAGTGTTTGAGACCTTTTTGGATAATTCTTATTACTGTTCATCAGAATTAGCTTAAGTTTTCACTTGCATTAGAACGAAGTTTTCCGGTTTTGGCCTCGAAATGTTCAGGAACTATTTAAAATTCGGTTCTGTTAAGAGTTTCTCTTTGTTTATCTCATCCATCTACTAAATTGAATTGGCAGAAAATCTGGATTACCTGTTGGTTACAAGGGATGCCAGTTCCATAGGGTGATTAAGGATTTTATGATTCAAGCTGGTGACTTTCTGAAGGTTTCTCTCTTTTTCTCCATCTCTCTTATGCATTCACCAAACACACAATGGATCACTATTTTAGTTTAAATGTTACAAGAGTTATCTTGGTTTGTTTAGTAGTGTGAAATAGTATGACTTGAAGTAATACTTCTCTCACCGACTTAAGGTGATGTTATGTACCCAACATTTATGACAACTGCTTTGTTTTCATGAATATTTTTAAAGCAAAGTAAGACGATAAAAGCTTTATAGCTTATCAATAAAGGTGATTCATTTAAATGAATAATATTTCCCGAGGGTGTTACTATTAGTTTTTGTTTTACTTGTACCTCTTTTCCTTCCTTCCTTCCTTTATTTTATTTTTCTTTCTAGCTTTTTTTTTTAATTTTTAATTTTTACGTTCTTTCTACCTTTTCATTTGCAACCTACCCCAACTAGCGTGGGATAAAATGCGTAGTTGAGTTGAGATTTCCCAAGGGTTTGGCAGTCTTGAATGGAAAAGCTAAATGATATTTCATATGCAAGAGTAGCCTAGTATGAAAGCTTTGCTCCTCAGGAGCAACAGCGTCTGTGCTATCTTATCCTCGTTACTACTGGCTACTGCTGCTGATTCAGTTAACTTTATTATATTTTTTTATTTCAATGTTCTTGTCAATTTATCTTCTAGTTTCACATCTAAACCCATTTCACTGCATGGCTAATGTAGAATAATTCTCTTGGTTTGGTGGTTGTTTACAACTAATTGTGGTGGCAAATTATGCTCTACAAAAAGTTTTATCAAATATGTATTTTATTTGTTATCCTTTTGGACCTCTCCTTTGTGTCTCCTCTTGGGTGGCCCATTGCTTTGAATTTTGAAATTGTTTAATTAAGAAAGGTGGTGATGGTGTAATCGAACTCAGAATCTTTAAGCTTAACAAGCAAAGGATTTTAAAGTTTTATCTTATTGAGACGAAGTGTAATATAGTTATTTAGCAATTAATATTACGATTTACAACCCATACCAATTAGGAATGGATGGAGTATTGAGTACTCCACGTAATTTACATATATTCAGCGAGAAGGTTTAACTTTATTCAATGTAGAACGTTATATGCACAATACGTATGAAGCACCGATATGGATACATGATACAGATACGTGATACGAACACGTCACGACACGAAATATGATACAACATTTTGAGGAAAAGTAGGATACGATACATCGGGGATACGTTGAAATTTTACATATTTTTATAGATATACTTAATACATATATGATATATGTATATAATAAATAGTTTATATTACATATTCATAGGTTAGCGGTTAACTTTAAGTTTTAAGCTCGTTTAAAAAACTAGCCTATTACTCCCTCCATAAATGATGTCTGAAGTGCAACTTTCACACCAATTAAGAAAAATCAATCTATAGGAGAAAGAATTAATAAGTTCCAATATTATCCACAATGGACCCTACATAAGTAATGGTTATTTCTTTTTCTTAAAAGACGTTGACCCTACTTAAGTACTTTGAGGGTCAAATAGGCTTTATATAACATTCGAATTTGATTTATGTACTTTAGATATCTTTTAGGGGACATTTTTTTTTTGGGGATACTTTTACACATCTGTTGTGGGATGGAGGGAGTATAACATAACCAAAAAGGTAGGAACTCAACATTTGCATAAACGATCATCATTTCTTCCTAGTCCTATGACTTATTACTAGCATCAAATTTATCATTCATATCCAAAGGTAGGAGTCAAACATTACGTCTAAAAGACCATAATCATCTCCAGGTTATTAGATGCAAAGCAGGGTGTAAACTAAAAATAAGATTAAGCAAGCTAGTCCTATCACTGGAAAAGTCGTAGCATAGCATCCAAGTCCCCTTGCTATGTGGAAGTATGCTTAGGGTATCTGGAAGTAATTGAAAGTAAAAAAATTAAAAATTAATAAAGTTGAAGTATTCAAGAATATCAGATACGTATCCAGAAGTCTGTGGAGTATCGGTCTCCAACACGTATCCTACACGGATAGCCGACCTCCAAGAAGTGTTTGTGCTTCATAGCTCACAACCAATTATAATTTATAGGACAAGTTATATGGTGTGAAATGGAGCGTGCATGGTGTGATCAAACATGTGAATGAAACCTGTTAACTATGGTAACGATGAATTGCTCTAAAAGCTTTAAGCTTGAGCTTATGAAGAGGGTGCAGCATATTTTTTTCTCGCCTTTTCTTTTGGAGCCTTATGTTGTAAAATGTGGAAAGGTGTTTTTTTGTAAAAAGGAAATTGTGAAACAAATGCTAAAAGGTGCTATACTATGACCCAGGCATCTGGAGTTGCCCCTCATCTAATTTGGAAGTAGATTTCTGTCGTTCACACAAATCTACAAAACAGTTTCACTTGAGGACCTCAATTCATGTCCTTATTAGGGGACAGTTTTTCTATAAAACTTGTTTTTGATCTAATGAGTTGGAAATGAAACTATTCTTATGTGCTGAATTTCATGACTCATTTTACTCTTTAAAATCTCAAAATTTCCACCTTCGACCTTGTGATTACTCCATCTATGGTAGTAGTTATATTATTCACTCTGTTTATGTAATGTATATTTCATTCATTGATGGTTTATTCTTGACTGCAGGGTGATGGTAGTGGATGTGTTTCGATATACGGAAGTAAGTTTGATGATGAAAATTTTATCGCGAAGCACACTGGCCCGGGTCTATTGTCAATGGTATCTAATTCCGTCCTTCAATCAAATATATGTCATTTCCCTTTTTCTCTGCAGTCTAAGTTTATTTGAAAATGTTATTCTTTGTTTTGCTTGTGCAAGTTCTCTTTTACCTGCATATGCAATTATGCATGAAGTCACTTCTTCGTGTTGCTTTGCAGTTAATTCTTATTACCATTTAATTTTCTTTCTATGACAAAAAAACTAATGTAGCGCTTGATGCCATCTAAGTGCACCTTTTAGTGTAAATGGTTGTTATCATCTTTTTCTTGTTTGTTATTTTTTGATGTTTAAAACCATTTGATAATTTTCCAGATAGGAGAAATTCTAATACCTTTTAAGTAAGTGAGATCCTGAAATTTAGATTATCTGATTTTACATCTTGCATAAAATATGACAACACAATTATAAAGTGTTACAACTATACAACATTCACACTCACAAAACATTTTCTCCTTATTCCTTCGTGGAGGAAGAGAAGGCACCTTACTATCGCTCTCCGTATAGCAAGTTTCCCCTCTTTTCGATTTAAAGTAGAACTAGGTTAAAGCCTCTCCCTAGCAATGGTACTCATTAGCCAGCTTATGTCCATTATGCAAGCCTGAATGAAAGCAGTCCATTTCTTTAATCTAAATCCTAACTCCGGCATGAAGCTGTGAAGGACAAAATGAATGAAAAAGCTACTAATAAGTTGAGTGAATGGGAAGAGTCAACTCCATCCAAAGGAAGGCTTAGTCCTTTCATTAATGGGGGAGGGGATCTTGTATCAGTTGACACAGGGCCAAGCCCATGCTATAGTATAGTCATAGGGGGCGAGGACTTTACCATAACAAATAGTGCTAAATTATGTCTTTATTTTGATTTACTAGATGTTCTTGAAATAGTTTGGTATTTCTTATTGTGGTTGCTTACCGGTAAATAGCAGGGCGCAAATTGAAATGTTTAATACTAAATGACAAGGCTAAGGTATAACTGGATACAGAATGCTAAACACAATTTAATGGATCCTTCAGTTTTCTAAGACCTCATCTTCTTTGTTGCCACCCCCCCAACAAAAAGAAAAAAAATGAAATAAACAACAACTAAGGACATCATCTTTAACTTCCATTTAGTTTTAATTGAAAAGAAGCCAAAGCAACTCGCAGATTATTATGCTGAATTGTATATAATTCCCTACCAATAAAACTATTCGCTCCTCAGAAAATAAAAAAAAAGGTAGACAGATGACAAATAGTAATCTCAACACGACCTCAAGTCGGTACCTCATGGGCTCAAGTAGGACCGAGGAGAGGAGGTTAAATATGGACTCCAGTTGACCTTATAATTTATTAATGGAGGTACATACTAGTTCAGTAAAATGTTTTAGTGAGGATTTCGTCTACATATTGGTGAACCCTACGAGAGTTTACATATAGTCTATCTGGAAGGGTCCTCGCATGTTAGTGGCTTCTTAAGCCTCTTGAGGTAAATTGGTCTTTCTTCGAGTACTTTTTCTGAGTGGAATAGGCAGTTATGGCTTGTCTTTCCTTTTTTAATTTACAAGTTGATATTCAATCTTACAAAATGTAAGGGAGTGTAAAAGTAGTCAATGGTTAGACTTTTCTTTAGTAAAGTTCTTCTCCACCTTTAGTCAATATTTTTTGACTATTCATCATCCTTTCTTTTCTTCTTTTTTTGAGATACAAATATTAAGTACTAGCACCGTTCCAAAATTAGATACAATTTGACTTTTGAGGTCTAACAATCTCTGTTCTAAAAATCGGCCAAGGCAGCCTAGGCGCTAGGCGGGAAGGCGGGCTAGGCGGGGCCTAGGTGAAGGTTTTTTTTTTTAAATTACTATCAAAACCAAATCTTGATATATTTATTTTTCTAATGATTTACCATATTCTTAATGCAAGTTGTAGCATATCAAATCACAACAAGAAGTGAACAAGATCAAGTCAAAATGGATAATTTTATTATAGTTGTAATTTTTTGAACTTGTACCAACTTGAAATTCTATAAATGATGATACATTTGTAATATTTAGTTTAATTCAATATAATTCTTAAATTTATGTTTAGTTTCTTAAGTTTTAATATTGAATTGAATTCTTAAAATTTTAAATTTTATTATTTAATACCAATTTTGTTTATGAATAAAACTAATACGTCAAAGATATGTTAGTCATACTTAGTATATGGTATTTATCATTTTCTTTAAGTCCTCAATTTTGAAAATTACACAAATTAAAATAATTTCATAATTAATAATATCAAATGTCTCATTCAATAAACTTTACACTAATTTTTAAAAATAACATTTATTTAAATTTTTGAGAGAGAAGAAGTACGTATATAATTATATATATGAATATATCAAGATACTTCTTACTAGTTACTACTTACTAGTAACGCTAATTCTATAATTTAATTATTTCAAGCAATGGATATATATCTTACTACTTAAGTGCAATTACTACTAATTCTATAATTTAATTATTATCTTTATTATAGATTATTTTGTTTTATATTATTGTTTTGTTAGAATAATGTAAGATAAAATATTAAAATTGTCTTAAAATAAAAAATCCCGCCCAGGCCCCGCCTAGGCCCCCAAGCGCTAGGCCTCCTTGGCCGCCCGCCTCCCACCTAGCGCCTTTTAGAACATTGCTAATAATAACATATTAAACTTCAAATTGATGTGAATATATTTAATTTTAGGTTGTGTTTGATAAAACTGAATATTAAGATCTGAATAGTTTAGGCATCTGAATAATGTAGAGCATCTTAATAGAATTGTATCTGAATGAAAAAATGTTGTTTGATAATTAATTTTTTCAAAATGTCTTAATAACAGTATTTTACCATATTACCCTCTGAACTCTTTTTTCTTTCTCATCTTTTACTCTCTTATCTGATATGTTCTTGCAATTTGATTGAACCATTTCAAAAACTGTTTTTTCTTTCTCATTTTTATTCTCTTATCTTGTTTAAATTTAATGTGGGTTTTTTTTCTTCTACTTTTTCAGTTCTAGCACAGTACATGAAATTAATTAATTATACAGCTTTAATCATATCAATTAATTACCTTGTGTTTCTCATACCAATTGTTTCCGATCGTTCCTCCCTTTACTTTAATCTCATTTGTTTCTTCTTCTTCTTCTTCTTCAATCTCCATTAGATCTGCGCTCAAAGTGCAACTCAAATCCATGTATATATATATATTAATTTGGTTCAATAGAAGGCAGATCAATACAAGAGAAACAGATTCTAGAGAGAGAGCAGAACAGAGAGATGGTGTTGAATAGCCATCTGGTGGTAGAAGTAGCAAACATTTATGCAAATACTTGCCAATAATTTGGTTTAATAATGCTTGTTTGATTGATTTGTGTTTTAGTAGTTTATGCATTCAGAATTAGGGATTTACTGTATGTTGGTCAGAATCATTAAAGAAAGAACATTGATGATTTGAATCTATTACTGTAGGGTATGACTCGTTTGGATGTGAGTTTGAGGACGAAGTTGAGGGAAACAAGAAGAATTTTGTAATATTGATGAGGTCATTTTTGCCCAAAAAATAGTTAATGTAGTTCATACCTACCTCTGAATAGTATAGATTTAATTTCATATCTTACTGATTAAGAGGCAAAAAAAAAATTACCAAACAAGTTTTGTCTTTGACCGAATAAGAGACATATCCATTAAGAGGTATTCAGATGTAAACAAACACAACCTTAGTTGATTCATTTATTATAATTGTATAATATATAACAAAAACTATTAATCACAAAATTTATTTCATTCTAAACTGTTATGAGTCATCAATTTTGAAGTTTAATATGTCGTCGTTTGACCCGAAAAGTCAAATTGTATCTTTAATTTTGGAACGGAGGGAGTATTTAACTAAGTTAACAATAACATTTTCATCTTTTCTTTTAAAAATATTCTTCCCGAAAGATTGGGAAGAAGGTAGCAGAATTATAGATTAATAGAGAACGAAATCACGATATTCACTCATGAACTGACGAATAAAAATAATAATGAAGCGACCAATAAAAATAATAATGACGTTTCTTTAGAAACTATGCAAGTGAAAATGTGAAGTACTACTAAATTGAAAGAAAAAAAAGAGCAATACCGCCCACTTGATAGAACAAGAAAGAGGTTATCGTTCCTTTTTATTTCAAAAAAACTCAGACACTAAGAGCAGGTCTTATCCATTTGCAGATGGAGCTTCGTGCATAACTTCCATACCAAGGTTAGCACGGTTAATGATATCAGATTAATTAACCATGTCTTTCATCTCTTTATTCTCCTTTATCATTATGTTATCCTTTGTCTCTTTCTTCTCCTTCACCAATATGTAAATAGCACGACCAACACCATCACAAATTCACAAGGTAGCACAACCACCTCAAAAATCAATTCAGTTCTCTGAGACAAACTAATAAATGAATAATTGTCTACGTAGTTAAAGTATAGATATATAATACTTCTAGCATCTATACCTCATGCAAAGCACGAGGTCTTATTCTAAAGTTATGATATTGTAAATATTTTATTAAATTTTGTTATAAATATATTATTGGATGTATTAGGTAAAATGATTCTAATAAGAAAATACGTTCCTTCTAAATTTATATTATTGAACTTATAATAAGATCTTACTTATACTTGAATATAATTACACATAATTAATCAAGAGCAACAAATTCAAGTTACGTAAGACGATCTATTTGAATTTTTTTTCTTCTCAAAATATATTATCTAAGTTGTAGTAAAATCTTATTAGATTTTAATAACGTAACAAATTAATATTAGGTGAGATAATCTTATGATTGTTTACTATAGAAGCTCACCAGCCCCGTGTGAAGCACGGGCGACATGGATAATGGTTTATTATATTTAAATATAAATACTAAACTAGAATTTTGAGAAGATAATTGTAGTCACTAAATTATTAAATATTTATTTAAATAATAAATATTTGAATTATATATTGTTGTTTCTTTCAATCAATTATTAAGCTAAACATTTGAAAGGAGTGCATATTTATTTAGTTTTATGAGAAAATAATTGTTTTAATTTTATTTAAGTTTGTAATTGGAATCTATATTAGTATTTATACTAAATTTACTTGAAATTCTAATCCGAATAGAAGGATGAAATTGAAGCTTTAAACACTTGTTGGGCTGTTTTGTGTTCTTTTAATTTTCATGGCGTTAAACTATGGATAGGCTAGGCAGCTTCTATATCAGTGTTCCCTTTGGATGGTGAAAGTGAAGTTAAGGTTTTGAATTCAGGTATTTTTATCTCAGTTGATAAAAAGGGGGTGGATGTAAGATTGCGTTTCTTACGCACATGTTTAGTGGGCTGCTTTCTAGGCAATGCAGGCTCTCTTGTACTCAGATTTACAGAATCGATGGCAGGGAAAACGGTTATCAATTACAGGGTTTTTTCTGTTTTTAGAGATATCGGAGATTTATGTGGTGGTTTTCTGAATGTGGACGTCCTTTTCAACTTTAGTGAATTGGACAGAGTGCGTATTCTAGTTCAAGAAGGTGCAGTGCTTCCCCTCTTGATTTCTATTTCTCATGGAGATTGGTGTTATAAAATTTGTATTTCTGATGAGATATTTCCTGTGATGGGTCGTCCTCCAGCAGACTTTTGGCAGACTCCGATGAATCCTAATGTCTTCATGGTCATAGAATGTTTTTTCTATGCATAAGAACTTTAAAAGAGCAAGATTTAGTGCTTCTAGTGAGGGTGGTAGAGATCTTTTCAGCAACAAATAGAGGTTGGGAAGAGAGAAAATGGGTGTCCTGTTTTAAAGGAGTTCAACAAAGGAGCTGATAATAGTAGGGGTTTAGTGTTTGGAAGACTCACTTTTCCTGCAAATCAGTTGAGAGTTTTTTCTAATCCGGGAGATAAGAATTCTTCTAATTTGGGGAAACTTATTTACAGGCCTAAACTTGTTCAAAATCTGTCTACTTTGGGTAAGAAAGTAGCAGCGGACATAGGGGTTGGACTAGTCTCTGCATTGGAGGATGATAATTTGAAGTTAAAAGGGAAGGCAGTGGTGTCTAGGGATGAGGATACAAGGGCTTCAACTAGTGAGGTTGTGAGGGATATGTCCGGAAGTATTGATGAATAAAAATCAGCAGTGTCTTACAACTTCTGTCATCCATGAAATTTTTCAAAGTGAGGTATTTAAGGAAGCAATTAAGCAATTAGTTTCAGAAGTTCTAATGAATCTGGATTCCTTTCCAGGACAAGTTGCTGATGGTCAGATTGTGTCATCTAGTAGCTCCGTTCGACCCAAAATCTCAAACTATTGGAGAAGGGGCAAACTTGGACTCGAATGGCAGTTCCATGGAGGAGTCTGACAATGTTGCAGATAATGATGCAGATTGGGATTTGGATGCAGCTTCCGATGAGCTCGACGATCTTCTTGTTCCTGGTTTACAAAGTTTGTTGGCAGTAGGTGGGGATGACTTGTTTGATAATTCCAAGGATGAGGGTTCAAAGCTTCAAGCGGAGGAGAATATGCCGAAACTGGTTGTTCATGGGCAAAGTTCGGATGATAGAGATAATTTCGTTGGGTTTGCATCTCCTCAAATTCTAAGTAGCAATCTTGTGGATTTAGAGACTAACATCATTGTCGTTGATGGAGGGACTTTAGTGCCTTCTTCTATACCTTCTGTGCCTTTTGATATTCCTAATATTTTTGTTTCTACTCATGTTCATAATCTTCCTCTTAGATTTGAGGGTGGTAATAATTTATTGGTGGATGATTTTTCAGGTTCTTCTTTGGGGAACAAAAACTCATATAAGGGTATTTTGCCAATTCCATTGGATGTAAGCGTCTCTTTGATACCGAATTGGCAAAGGGAAGTAAGGTATAAGGGAGATTTCCTGGTCTTAAATCCTTTAGGGGGAAGGGATGATGATAGAGACCCTCAAGAAGTGTTGGATAAAATGGGGATTAAGTTGGTTAGCCCAACGGGGAATGATGTTAGGGTGTTGGTCAAGTCTAAGTCTATTGAGGGTGGTTCTAAAAAGAAAAGAAGGTGGAGTAAAGAGTTGCATCAACTTCAGTCGTCAGTGAATTATGGGGAGGTTTCGGGAAGGAGAGGGGATCTTACAAAATATTCCTTATTAAGATTGTTAGCTGGAATGTTAGAGGTCTAGGGAGTAGGTGCAAGTGTAGGTTGATAAAGGAGTTGTTTTTTAAGGTTGACCCTAATGTAGTCTTTCTTCAAAAGTCTAAATTGGAGACGGTTACGGGAATGATGATTAGAAATATTTGGGATTTCAGGTTTAAAGATTGGGTCTTTCTTTCATCTTGTGGAGCTTTTGGTGGTATAATTATCATTTGGGATACTTGATGTGCGACATCTTGAGTTTGTTTTGGGTACTTATTCGGTATATGTTCATTTAGATATTAGAGGGCATGGGCCTTGGTTATTTTCTTCTGTCTATGGGCCTAATCAACCTAGAGATATGTTATTGGTGAAGCCTGATCCAAACTTTAATTCAGAGGTGATTGTAAAGCTATTCAAAAGGTAACTGGGCTTGTTTATGGAGATAGTGAAACTGTTAGCCGTCAACCGTGGACTAGCCCAAACGTTTCTAGTGAACCACGTAAATTTTGTGTCTTGTGTGATTGTTTTTCTTTTGTTTTCTCTTTTGCTATTACTTTACGCTGGGTTGTTAATCTCTAACAAGATAGATGAGCTTTTTGGGAGGAGCTTTATGGTCTTTATGGTATTTGTTCTTCTCGTTGGTGTATTGGTGGGGGTTTTAATGTTATTAGGGTTTCTTCTGAGAAGTTTGGTGGATCAAGAATTACTAGGAGTATGACGGAGTTTGATAGTTTTATTAGAGTGGTATGAAAGATGTTACTCTTTTTAACGCTCAATTCACTTGGTCAGAGTTGGGTCAAGAGGTCCTTCCGCGAATAGTTTCTGATTATTTTCCAGCGTGCTTAGAATCTAATTACTTCAACTGGGACCCCACTCTTTCGTTTTGAAAATGTTGATTTCTCATCCCAATTTTTTCGTGTTGATTAAGTGTAGTGGGTGGAGTGAGGGTGCGTGTATGGGTTGGAGGGGTTTTGTTTTTATGAAAAAGTTGGGGTATGTCAAGTGTAAATTAAAAGAGTGGAATAAGGAAGTGTTTGGTGATATGAGAGTCGAGATGAAAGAAATTTTGGAAGATTTAGAGGAGATAGATAGAATTGAGGATATTAATGTTCTAAACGAGCTCATTACGTAATGAGTTTGAGGTAATTTTGTGCGGGGAAATTAGTTGGAGGCTTAAAGCTAGGATAATTGGGTAAAAGATGGAGATTGTAATTTCAGATTGTTTCACAAGGTTGATAGTGGAAGAAATCGTAGAAATTTTACAAGGGAGATTAAGCTTGAATCGGGTGAGATGGTGAGGAATATTGATTTGATTGCTGATGGAATTACTGATTTTTTTAGGAAAATCTTTGAGGTGATTGAGGAGAGGCCTATGGTAGAGAGTTTAGATTGGTGACCTATTGTGATAGAGAAGAGTTCTTGGCTGGAATGGCCATTTACGGAGTAGAAAATTAAGATGGTTATTTTTGAGATGGATAGAGACAAGGCTCTTGGTCCTGATAGATTTACGATTGCGGTACTATCATACAAATTGGGATGTGGTGAAAGATGATCTCATTAGACTTTTTCAGGAGTTTTCTGCTACTAGTAGTATCGGGAAAAACATTAATTCTACCTTTATTGCCCTAGTTCCAAAGAATCATTGTTCTATAAAGGTGACAGATTTTAGGCTCATTAGTCTTGTGACTAGTGTGTAAAGTTCTTATTAAAGTTCTTTTTAAAAGATTGGGTAATGTTGTTGGGGACACAACTACGGATATTCTCTAGAGTGCCTTTGTGGGTGGTAGGCAAATTGTTGATGCAGCGTTAGTCGCTAATGTGGTTGTGGAGGATGTTCATAGGAGAGAGAAAGGGTTTCTTTCTTAAGTTAGATTTTGAGAAAGCTTATGATAGGGTTAGCTGGGGTTTATTGAATAAGGTATTGGATAGGAAAGGTTTGGAGTTAGGTGGCGTTCTTGGATGAAAGAGATTTTTGTCTCTAACTGTGATTGTGAATGGGAAGCCCAAATCTTGGTATAAGGCTTCTCGAGGTTTGAGGCAGGATGACCCTTTCTTTTATTTTTTTATTTTTTTTGGAACCTCATTTTCTTTGGCATAAGGTTATTAGGAGCAAGTTCGGTATGCATTTGAATAGGTGGGATACTAGGCATGGGGTTTATTTTACTCATGCAAGTCCTTAGATATTTATCTCCCAAGGTTATACTACTTTTATTCGTCATTTGAGATACGGGGTTGGAGATGGTTAACGGATTCGTGTTTGGGAGGATTCTTGGTTGGGAGATAATTGCTTTTCTCTTGCGTTAAATCGATTGTATCGTATTTCTTCATTGCATGATGCTCCCATTTCTAACTTCATAAAGTGTGAAGAGAATCTCTTTACTTGGAATTTTCATTTCTTCAGGAATCTTATCGATTTGGAGACTATTGAAATAGAATTTATGTTTTTACTTGATTTGGTTCATTTATCCTCCCCTGATAAGCGTATTTGGACTTTAAATACAATGGTTCCTTTTCTTGTAAGAGTAACTTCTCTTTTTTGACACAGTCTATTGTTCCTAATCCTTTTCTATTGGCTTCGTATATTTGAAAAGCTAAGGTCCCTTCCAAAGTTGAGGCTTTTGTGTGGTTTTTGATTTTACAAAGATTGAATACTAATGAGCTCTAT
Source organism: Panax japonicus (assembly GCA_020205505.1). Classification (NCBI taxonomy): domain Eukaryota; kingdom Viridiplantae; phylum Streptophyta; class Magnoliopsida; order Apiales; family Araliaceae; genus Panax; species Panax japonicus. The sequence continues at coordinate 10,650,287 of CM035099.1, forward strand.
CAAAATCGTAGGCCTTACAAAGTTTTATCTTCGGGCATTTGTTTTATGTGATGGTAAAGTAATAAGACTCACGCTTATTTATTTTTGCATTGCCTGTTGCTTGGGGCTTGTGGAGCTCTCTTTGTAGTGTTAGGAGAGGAGTGGGCGCGTAATGCTTCAATGAAAGATATATTGCTAATTCATTTTTGAGGATTTGGAAAAAAGTGGGATGTTAACATTTTATGGAAGTGTTTTTTTATTTTATTTTATGGGGAATTTGGAATGTGCATAATGCTAGACTGTTTAGAGGAAGTTGTTCTTCTTTTGAGCTGTTGAGTGATATGATTATTTTTTTGCTTCTCTTTGAGCTTCTTTCTATGGGGGCTTTTAGAGGTATCTGTGTGACTAATTTTTATAGAGATTGGGGTCTTTTTTTTTTTTTTACTCCATTGAGGGTGAACTTCTTATTCTCTCCCTTTTTATTGTATCCTTTATTTTCTATTAATAAAATTTCTTTTTTTATCAAAAAAAAGTAATGAATCTACTACAATATTTCAACTAATTTTACAGTTATTATGTTTTTAAAAAATTCACATATTATTTATAATTTTAATCGTGTGATTTGGTAAAATTTCAAGTTTTAATGAATTTAATTTAGTTAGGACGTTTATTTAATAATGAAATTCACGACTGATACTAATATCAGACTAGATCACAAGATATATGCAGCGATTTTTTCAATATCTTAATATCCTAATAAAGTTGTAATAAAAGTATTATCTTACATAAAATTTCTTAAGATATATTATATTACATGAAATTGTTATAAAAAAACTTGTAATAAAATTGGTAGAACCAAAAATAAAAATTCTTTTAGAAATTTCTTTTCCTATTAGTGATATAAAAATAAAAAATATCTTACTTTTTCGTAACAGGTTTTGGTTCCTTTGAATACTTTAATAATTTAGATAGTCCTTAATTGTTATAAATTTGGATAGTAGTTATACTAATTTCGATAGGAAAGCAAAAGGCTAAACTAAAAATTTGTAAAATCAACAATTGGTGAAACCAAGTTTGTGCTTTTAATTATATAGTTGATTACTAATTTTTATTTTTGACTCAGTTGAACTGAACGAAGGGTCTTGTTGTACATTTATAATATTATTTATGTTTTGAATTTTATTTTTACAAATTCTTATTGGATGGATTAATTTACTTTTTGTTTTTTATTTAATATTTAAATCATATAGTCTATTAGTATATTATATTTTTATTTTAATAATAATAATTACAATTATATTATCTAAATAATGATTAAATCTTTCTTATACTTGAAACTATAATCATATTTATATTTAAATAATAGCATCAAATTTAAGTTAGATGATTTTTATGATAATTTTATTTTCATCTCAAATTATATTATCCAAGTGGTAATATAATTTTATTTAAACTTGTATTATTGTATTGATATTTGAATAAAAGAAATCAATTAATATTAGGCAATATGATCTTATTTTGATTATTTTCTTGTAAAATTATATTACGAATTCATATTTTCTTATAAAGCTAGGATACTAATTCAATTTCTGATTTGAATTGATTGATAAATAACAAAAGTTGTCTTAATATAGGAAAAGTCAAAGGTCGAACAAAAAAAGGAAGACAAACCAAACCAAAAAAAGAAGAACGAACCAAATGGGTATAGATTGGTATTGTTAGTTTGTTTGTTCATTAATGTTTTTATTGCTTGTTTTAATGGTTTTAATTTTTTTATCCTGTTTCTATTTTACCCTTAAAAAGTTTAATGATGGGAATTCCCGGTTACTTTTGACTGGTTGGGAGTCCGACGGGTGGAGTTTGTTTTAAAAAATGAGTGGAGGGGATGCAAATTGACACGTTTTTAAGTTTGGGGTGCAAAAATTCACGATTTATGTAAAGTATAGGGTGCAATCTGTATTTATTGGGAAATATATTTCATTTGTTGTCAAGTAGGTGGCTAATAGATCCCCTCGGTATTAAAAAACCTTCACATGTTTTACTGAAGTTTTTCTTTTTTTACCTTTTATATAGCCAAGTGTTTACTTTCTGAGTGAGCTGTAATTGACAAATTCTGAAGTAGATTTCTTGGCAAATGGCAACAAGAAGATCACTAAATGAGAATTTTGTATTTGAAAAATTTATTCCTCTTTTGTTTGTATGTCGTCACTCATCAGTGTTCATAGAGTATAATCCTCCGTTCCAAATTATAAGATTATTGTTGACTTTTGAAAGTCAATGTGAAAGTTTTTTAAACTCAAATTGATTTGATTCAATAACAATGTACGTAACAATAAATCTTATAATTAGTAGTACTTTTTTAAGTAGTTTCCGATATTCATCATTGTATCGACTAATATCAGCTGAATCTATTTCTGTCAAATCGCCAATTTTAAGTCTGAAAAAGGCTTAAATTGACTTTGAAAAGTCTGATCTTATATTTTGGAATGAAGGGAGTATTTTTTTGGCTATATTCGATCCTCATTTCTCCTTTTTTCCATTTAAGAGATGTCTCTTTTTGACATTTTGTCGTTTTAAAAATTTGAACTGAATGAAAAATTATATACATATTTCATGTCTTTTGAATTTGAGATTCTAAAAGTTTCATGTGGAAGGTGGAAAAAAATCATTTGTCAAATATGTAATGGCATCTTACTGGTGAATGGTCGACTGTTTAGTTTAAGTACCTTTGATATGTTTTAACAGGTGGGTGGTAATGATCTGTTTGTTTACCTTTATTACTCCTTTTGAACTCGGTCTCTGCCAGTCTTCATGCTCACTTCAGAAATCCTGTATTAGCCTTTGAGATTAAATCTGAGTACGATATTGAGAACATTTTCTGATACTGGTGACTCTTTTTCTTCTATTTGGCAGGCAAATAGTGGACCAAATGCTAATGGGTGTCAGGTATCACAAATTCACAATCAATTTGTTCAAATTTATAAATACAGTTATGTTGATATTTTATGCAAAAACATGGTCATTAATACCGAATTGGGTCCTGTGCCATTTGCTGGTAGTCGCTGGTGCTCCGAAATTTGTTTAAGCTCCACAAATCATATTCTTTGGGGGGAACCTTTTCGCATTCGCAACGATATTTAGTTGCATATTTTAAACAGTAAGGGAGGTAGGTGGAGAGGAGGGTTTGCAAATTGTCAAGTTTGAAATGATATTTCCCCTCCCCCTTTATGGGGGTAGGGTCCGTTCTACTTTTTCAGCTTCCAGTTTCAAAATTATTGTTGGCTTACCAATATATCTTGGATTCTTTAGGAAATATTTATGTCCCGGTGAATCTTTAACTTTTTTAATTGAATCTATGTGGTTCTTTGTGCTTTAATTACAGTTTTTTCTCACATGCGCGAAGTGTGATTGGCTTGACAACAAGCACGTAGTATTTGGGGTATGTGTCCCTTCATGGTAAATTTTATTGTACTCAATATATCCATTAATTTTATTATGAATAAGTTCCTTTGAAAGCCTGCCACTCGGCACATATAGTTTAGTTTGACATCTTCATAAACTATAAGGGGCTTGGGCTGGCATCAATCTAAGGCCTACAAATACCTGAATGCCTACTTGAACTTTTAAGTTGTTCCACAGGTCCAAGAGCAAGAAATCAAACCTGAGATTTCTAATTCAGCTTCAAACGTTTTTATATAAAATTTTAAGTCAATGTTAAAGCTGGTTTACATAATCGAAAATTTTATTAAGGGGCTCAGCTAAGCATCAATCTGAAGGCCTACAAATACCTGAGTGCATATATTACCGCTGAAGTAATTCCATTGAGGCATTGACGAAAGAGCAAGAAACTGAACCTGAGATTTTCAATTCAGCTTCAAAGATTTTTATCTAAAATTTTAGATCGAGGAAATGTTTATAAATTGCATGTACGAGTCGAATATGTAGTCATTTCATGGAAATCACTCTTGGTGGGGTGGGTAGCATTCCTGAGTTGCAACGCTATCTCCTTGTTCGTAATCCTAATACCTAATTAATAGAAGTAATATCGTCATACTTGGTTGATAACTTAATATAGTTTTCATATTGCTGATGTTGAAACAGTTTTCGAAGATTTTATCTAACTTTATTTGTATATATTCGTACAGCGAGTACTCGGAGATGGTCTTTTAGTTGTCAGGAAGATTGAGAATGTTGCTACAGGACCAAACAACCGGCCCAAACTGGCTTGCGTTATTGCTGAATGTGGAGAAATGTAAAGCATGAATGCTGAAGATCTGTATTCAGCATGTTTCTTTCAAGTTTTAGCTACTCATGGATTTACTGGTAGATTTTAGATGTACATTTACATTTACATGCTCATTTTAGCTTCATCTGTTGTGTTAAACCTGTTGATTTAATTTGAGCTTGAGATGATATAATGGTGCATAATTCTAAAAATGATCAATTTGACCATAAAAGTCAAATTAGGATATTTATTATGGGATGGATGGAGTATTTCATAATGGTGGAAAGATATTACATGATCAGCCTTAAACTATGAATATTTTCCCAACTCTTTCACACATTTTCGAGTTAGACCAGGCAAAGAAACTATAATACTTGTCACCTACACGGCTACACGTACACAATTTATACTGAATAAATGGGAATATAATTTCAAAGCAACTCGAGCATTGATTCATTGAAGATGCTTACTTTGTAAAAATGACACCCTATAAGAATATTCGATAACTGACGATGTTTTTTATTAAGAATATTCAATAACAAAAAAATTGACAAAAACGTAAATTATATGATATATATGTTATCGGAAAGGATCAACCCTTACATATCTTGCATACTCCTTTTAGCGACGGATAGGGTGATAGTTCGGTCTGTCGTTATAGGTTTGGTCTATCACTATATGTTTTTCGTCGCTATATGTTGTCTATCGCTAAAAGTTAAAACGACGATTCTCTAATATAGCGACGGATCGCACCGTCACTTGATCCGTCGCTAAAAAAGGTGAACGTGGTATGTAAAATAAAGAGGTGAGCCCTTAAAATGGACTGTATATGTTACAATTTGTACAATTTAAACTGCATGATAAAGATATATATTATATTGAATGTAACATGCATTTATATATTTGTATGTGTGTATATATATATATATATATCATATAGTAAAATTAATATACAAATAACATGTATATTTATATTAATTTAATAATATATATTATTAATTATATATATAAATCATATATATTTATAAATAATTATATATTACTATATATTTATATTTTTTTACGTATATAGTATATATTTTTTTATACATATTAATATTGTTGACACATGAATTTTTTCTTCTTTTTTATATTTTTTGAGATTTATTGATTTTAAGGGTGATTTTAGGAAAAATCGACTAAAATGTCAACAGGGTTTGAAAATTTGATTATAATATGGGCTAATTAACAAAGTCACTAGTTGGTCCGAATTTTTAAGTTTTAATAATCGAAATGGTCAATTATGTGACTCCGTAAATTTGGTCTGCAACCGAAATTCATAGAGATCAGGAGCTTGCTTAAGTTATTTAAGTGAGAGAAATGTGTTAGGCACCCCACGACTTTCATGAAGCACAATTACCGTTTTCCTAATGTTTTCCTTATAAGATTAAATAGATTGCCTTGAGAAACGTGAAGTGTGTGTGTGTGTTTTGACATATATGAATTGTACGCGTCGTTGGGGAATATCTATGGTATTGTCTCCTAGAGCCGATTTGAAATCTAGGGTGTTGTCTCCTATCATTGAGTTGAATCGCTAAACATAAGTTGTTGTCTCCTATGTCTTTAATGTTAAAAACTAGAGTATTGTCTCATAGAGTTAAGTTCGTCAAACTTTTGACGGATGCATTATCTTGGAAGCAATTTCGAGTCTCTTTGAACCTACGCATGAATGATTTGTTTTGAATGAAAAGTTTCGTTTTAGCTTTCATTTGACAAGAATTTTAAAGTGTTATTTAGGAATAACGTTATTTTCAAACCCTTCATCAAATAAAAATTGGTACTCTATTACTTCCAATTTTAGCCTAGAATTAATCTAATAACCAAATTTGATTCAATTTTAAAAGATCATTGCAATTTCATTCAAAAATATTTTTTGTATCTCGAAAGATAAAATCAAGCATCGAAGATAGGGTTGGAGTTACCCGTGGACATGTAAGCCATCTAAATAACTCCAAACACCTCGCAATAATAAAATCCACTATCAAGGGGCTTTAAATCCAATTTTCGTGGGATGAAACCCTCAACATCGTTTTAAGGCCCGAATTACATTTACAATGATCAAATCACAAAATTACAATCATTAACTATATCCATCATGGGAATATCCTTCAATTCCTATTAAACAAGATGTTTAAGTGTCTTGAATTCATTCTTAGGCTCACATGATTCATAATCATACCCAACAATACATCATGATCTATAAACAAAGTTTAGATTTTAGAAAAGAACTTTCATAAACCCTAAATCTATAGACCCCCCAGAAAAATATTAACATTGCAATTATATCATTAATTATATCTAGGAATCAAATATCACTAACTATCGTCGAAAATCGCAAGGGACTGTCACGTATTGTCGTGATATGCTAAAGGAATTTATAATGTAGGGAATGCGACTTATAGATCTAAGTTTCCATAGATCTATCTAGAAAATAACACAATCGAGATCAATCGAAAATATATCTCAGATTGACTATAAGAAGATTCTATTCACGAGAATTCCTCGTCGGCAAAAAGGTGGGATTCCTTTACCACTAAATATCAATCTAGGATAGTTTGGGTTACCTAGAAATAAACAGAAAACAACTCACAAGAAAAAATAATCGGTAAAAAGGAGTCGACAACCAGCGGGAAAGGACAATGTTCCCCACGAAGGGCAAGAATCGTCTCGTTGTAAATAAAGTTATCCCAAGGACCAGGTTTATAGTATCGAAAGAAATAGCGCACCCAAAAAAGTCATGAAGTCTTTTGTCATTTGTGAGTCTCGAAGTCAGGAAGGAGCTTATCGCCCTGAAACTGCGAGGTATAGATAGAGGTCTTCCTGAAAGCTTTCGTCAAGTATGTTACACACTCAGCATCCCTAGAAGATAAACTGGATGGACCCCATGAAACAAAGATAACAGTAGGAAGGCTACATGATACTAATCAGAATCAGTATATAACTCAAAGGAGAAATGAAATTCGTAAATGATAGCATGAAAATGAAACTTACTGATAGATGGTATAGACGCCCTCTAGAGTAGGGTGAATTCCCTCCAATTAGTAATAAAAGTGTAGGTAGAGGAGCACCAACGAGAAAGCAACAAGGTAAAGGCATCATGATCCTGTTAAATGTAGATGTCTCGACATAGCTGAATGCAACGGAGAACACTAGAATCCTCGATCATCCTCACATATCCAGAATCTTCGAGGATCTCATCAGTCCAATGTTGCAATACTTGGAGGTGATTACAAGAGTGATCAGATAGGAAGCGTACCGAGCTGAATGGAAACTCTTGTTTCTCAATATACATCCAAGGAATACTGTCAGAATGGGAAAAACTATCCCGAATTTTGTAAGCCGCTACATATAGAAATAGGTCCTCCTTGTTAGGAGGAGAAAAAGCAAAGCGATCGTAGTTTTTGATTCGATCCCAGAAAGCATCGAGGGGCTAATGAAAGGAGTATTTCCCCATTTCGTTGGGAAGGGGATCTCCCTGGCGATTTTTGAGTCCGTGGAGCGATCATTAGAATTAGCATATAATAACAAATACCTAATATAAAAACTCTATGCAACAAGAAAAGAAAGAGAAAACATTTGAAATTAAGTGCTTACCATAATGAAAAGATGAGCGGTGAATTTCAGTTCCAAGTGACGAGGTTGCCATGAACGAATAATATTCTTTGAAAATATCTGATGGAAAAAGAAGTCTAAATCTCTAACGAGTTGAGTAATGAGACCTAGTATATGAAGACTTTAGAGAGACCTCTATGAGTTCTGAGACAGAAGACTTATGGAGGTAACTCGTCATGAGAAATGATTGAGGGATTTGGATTGGCGGCTAGAAGGACGAGATAATTTGGGTATCACTTTGGGCAACTAAGGTTATTTCTGGAATTTCACCTAAAGACACATGTTAGGTACATGACTCAGACATGCACCAGACACATGATCACTTACCAGGAGGCCCTATAAATACACCATTCATTTCAGTGGAAGAGACTTGGTTCTCAATGATTCCAAGACACACAAGAAGGCTCTTTCTCTCTATAGTTCTACCACGTGTTGTCTTGGTGATTTTCAACCTACTTTTCTCCCCTTTACAAACCCCAGATCATTTTCCATACTCTTCGTGGATTTCTCTCATTCTCAGCCAATACGAAATCCTAATCAAGTGAGGTACGATTTCCTTGCCTACAAATATATATGGTCTCATGGGTGATAGAATCCAGGGCAAGAAGTTTGCCCTAGGGAAACGTTAAACCTGAGAAATATTCCTTGACTAGGAATATATGGACCCTCACATGAACGTGGCAAAGCCCATCTGAGGATTACAAGGGTCAAGGTCAAAGGACCTCTTGTCATCCCTCATGGATATGGTTAAAGGCTCATTCATGAAGGAGTTATTGGTTCTATAATGATTTTTGAGGATGAAGGGTCATACCCTAGCTATATCCCAAGTGGCAAGCCATTGGGTCAATTTGAGGCTAAGGGTGGATAGTAATGGGCTGACTGATGACTAGGAAGGGAAGGGTTGCTTTGGGCATGATTCTGGGATCTTACTATATATCTTCCCCATGGCAGAGGATAGGAAACATTCTCGGGGAAACATGCACGACTCAATCTCATCCTCAAGGGGCCATAAATATATGGGCAAGATTCGGGCATGGAACAGGCAAAGGGCACAACTAGAGAGCATCAAGGGAAGAAGGGAATGTGATTGATGCTTACGTATGGAATGATGACATTATCCTTGCCCCCAAATAATGAAGACCAACCTCTAAGCTTGTCCCCAAATAATGAAGACCAACCTTTAAGCTTGTCCCCTCCAGCTCATATACCTTAGGGCTATTCAGGAAAGAAAATATATTGAGGGAAATATCTTTAGATATCTTTATGAATAGTCATATATATATGTTGTGTTGCCTAATTAGCGGCAAATCCTAAGAAGGACCCACCCTATAGAGATGAGAACTATTGGGGAAGAGGCATATAACCTATTAGATATGTGGGAAATAGGGTGGGATAGCTGGCAAGGATATAGTAAAGATATAAAAAATATATAACCAAGTAGAAGAGAGAATGAGATAGACAAAGGAGAGAAACCAAAGAGAAATCAGATGCAATATACTCCTATACAAAGCAAGTTACAAGGATTAGGAGATGGGAGAATACAATATTCATCCACAACTAATCTAAAGAGTGATCCATAGAAGAGTATGGATCTAGAGATTGTTAGAACCGTAGCTTCGTAGAGTCATAATTGAAAAAATAATCTGAAAATATGACACGGGTAATCCCTGTCATTAAGGTCTTTATCGCCCTCACCACGAATAGTTTGCTATGAGTTACAGACGATATACCTCCAGGGTATATGCCAAGTTTCGGAGTTGAACAATTTTGTGATAGCAATTCACAAATGTTCCAGCCGGATATTTCTCTGTGATAGTTATATGTTTATAGAAAAAATTAACTGAAAGAAGAGAAAATTTCATGTGCATGTTTTCTTCTTCTCTTGTAAGTATACTCCATTCCTCATATATGTATATATCTTCATATATCTACACATATAGATATGTATGTATACATATATAATAGTAACAACTATTATATATCTATTTTAATTACACATTATTATAGATATAATGTTGTAAGTTACACATTATTCATAATGATGTAAGTTACAAATTATTAATAATAATGTAATTTAGATAGAAAAATGGAGAGTTTCTTTTGTTTCACATAATTAAATAAGATTACACCTCTTATGCTTATAAAGCAGCTAGTAATCATTTATTAATTAGAATGGAACTAAGACAACTAGTTTTTACAAACAACTTGCACCGTATCAAATGTTTCACTTAAGTCATTGATAAACACAAGTCATATGATTCCAACTTGAACCAAATGAATTACTCTCATTTTTCACATATAGGACATTAACTTACACCTTTTATACTTACTTAAATTACATCCACAAATGAGTTTTATCAAACTCAAATATGACAAATAACAAGTCTCAAAAGTATAAAATAAGGTGCAATATATAACAATCCCCCACTTGTTTGGAAAAACTAATTTTCTTCCAAACACTTTTCTATCAAACAACTCTAAGGCTTGTATGCATAAAAGAAGGTGTGACGAATATTGAACCTTCCCTTAGTGTAAACAACTCAAAGTCACATCGAAGTTGATGGTGTCTGTAGATTGAACCTCTACTTCTATATGATATGACCGGAATTGTCACACACACAAAATCCTCCTACCACGGTGAATATTCTCAAAGCATTGCGCTATTATGACCATGCACAATATCCTGTTTCATGAACCTCTAAGAGAGTAAACCACAACCCTCTATAAGAAGCAGCTCCACTTCTAGTTCATAAGGCAAAGTGTTTCACATGTGTTTCTGTTGCTAAGAACACAACAACTATGTTAAGAGTATAATTCAGTCTTGGTCGTGCAACAGACGTTATTATCTTAAACAACATATGGAACCACATCGATAGTAACACAGTCAGCATGTCTGACTTGTTTTTCCCATTGAACCTATAAACTAGGGATAACCTAGGAATAGATTGGGTTCCCATCACCTCTGACTCAAAGTGGATTAAGTTCCATATCACAAATAGTTAAACTTACTAAGCTCTCATCAAAATCTTAGTAAAAAGATAAGTCAAGTCGTCACTTGGCTTCCTCATAGACAAAAAATTATGATACCTTCTTGTATTAATTGTCTAACAAAACATGTCTATGACCAACATGTTAAGACTTACCATAAAAGGTAATCTCATATGCTCTATTCAAAACAATTTCATTATCACATCATAATGAACTAAGCAATGGAAGTGGCCACAATTTGATGTTTTAACAACAATTTTCGATTCCATTTGCTTCCCCCATCATATAAAGCAATAATATTACTTGCTGCTCCAAGTAAATTATTTCATCACTAAGTATAATAATATATCCACCTACTTGTAAAAATATAATTATATATTCACCTATTTGTGAATATTTTCATACTTATTCAAGATCATAACTAGTTATGAATACAAGATTAATAATTTGTACTACGTAAAAATTTTCACTAACACAATATTGTGAAATAGGAGGCTTTAGACTAGGCTACAATTAATCAATGTTTTAACAAACACCCTAATCCATTAAACTTCCTTCATAAAATAATAACATTAGATCCATATTGTGAAATGGGAAATACTCATTTGTTTCTTATTCATCTAAGAAACAAAGCCCAAGATTGGGTGAAAATTCAACTACTTGTAAATTTTATAATTTTCCTCACTAAAATATAAGTGACACTTATGTGATCTATTAAAACATTGAGAGATCTAACAAAAATCAATGTAAATCATTGATATACTAAATTTAAAACTTTAGGTAGTATCTGATCTCGTGCATTGCATATCAAACATAAGGCTCCCACTAACGCATGTGTACATCAGATTATAGCAATATCAGAATTAACTTCCAGTGTACCACCATTATTAAAGAATTATTAAATTCTTCAATCTCAAGGTTATCAAACTTAGTTCAGTATAGCCCCTCAATACAATTAAACTGATTCAGTTGAAATTCTCACTATGTTTTCACATGATAATAAGATAACATTTATTTTAGAAGTCTTTCAACATAAAGACTAAAAATAGATGTCTTAAACTCGTTATCTAAAATGATCAACATATCATCGATATACACAAAAATTATCAAATTATAGTTTATACAATTATATTGTTAGTGTAAACATATAAATAATTCTATATCTGATAGAATCTCAAGGTAAATATGCACATATTATCACCTAATATGTATTCACTTTAATAGTTATAACTTTGTTTCAAGCTCACTATTGAATTAAATCACTATAAATATTTTGAATCATATTTAGGCTAATAAAATATGTATTTTATTTACCAAATTATTATATTGAATTTCTTCACCAAATTAATACTGTTCCTTCTAGGTTCAACTTACACCAAACTAATATTGTTCCTTCCAGGTTCAACTTATAACTTTGTTTTGAATCTTAGATAATTAATTAAGTGAAATAAGTTCACACTTCAATATTATTCAAAAGTTTGTGTTTCAAAGATTTTCATTTCACAGAACTACACAATCAAATTGAATTTTGCAACAAGAAATCCATAAGCCTTACTATTTCTTACATAAATAAAATTATGCTCCAAATAGTTCAAAGACCAAAATAAAAATCTTAAAGAATCACCCCACACTTTTAAATAATTGATATCTCATTGAATAATTTCACTTCACAATATTATGCTCACTACTTACAATGTTCCTATAAATATTACTTCCACATGAGAATATTAAGGAACACTTCTCAAAATAAAAAATAAGTTCTTGTACATTTTATGTATTAGTTATGCATATAAAGATTGCTTCAACTTAAGAATCTTTTAGAACACCCCCACATAAGAAAACAAGCTCTTATTTTCTGAATTACATAAAATCTCAAATCAAAAAAATTATTTAATATAAGCACTTAAAATTACACATGTACAATTTTCAAGTATATCAACACGTAACACTTGACTCTATGTAAATAGTATAAAATTCATTATTTACAAATTATAGCACAACTCATCATATTGCACAAATTTATTTGCATATAAATCATAAAATATAAAAATTTATATTTACTTTCTAAGAAAGTAATTTATCACAAACAAAATTAATTTATGTAGAAAGCAAATAAAATTTATACACATGAATTAGTATATCCTCAAGTGTTTTCTTATCCCAACTTAGACATGAAATACCATAAACATTATATCTTTTGAAAATTATAAATATAGAATTCAAGACAATTATCATAATAATTTGAAATACTTGAACTTCACTATATTTATAAAAAGTCAAAAAATAAATTTTTTACCTCAATTAGAATATACAAAATTCATTTAATCACATTAAAATTTACTGCTTCTTGGACAAGAAGTACACATAAAAATAAATCAACATATTCCAATTATGATTATCTCAAAAACACTACGAATATCATTTCTAAGTATTTTCTTAACATCAAAATCATATTGTATATAAGATTTACTCAACCAAATCTACTTCTACAATATCTCTTCTAACTATTACTAGATAATTAATTTATTATCCACAAACAAAGTAATATATCTCAAAATTCATGCATACAAATACCATGTAATATTACACACTAAATATCACGTCAAATTTATATGCATAATTTTGTTCAAGAAGAACATAAATTTACTTTATTCTCAAAATAAATTAATTTACAACTAAATTGTTATACATAAAGAAAAATAAATTTTACAACTTTTACTACGAACACTAATAATAAATTAATTTCAATTAATTTATAAGAATAATAATTTTCTTAAAACTCATGCATATACACATTTAGCAATATTATCTACTTAAAATATTACTAGTCAATATGTATGCAGAAGTTAAAGTTTGTTCCACCATGAACAGTTATCAAATTATCTCCAAATAAAATAAAACTAATCAAATTAATTTATTATATATGATCATTAACAAAACAATACTCACACTAGCAAATATCATCAACACATGATATAATACATCACATATATACCATTCCTGTATATAAACATGTAAAATGATAAACAAATATCATTTTCCAAAATAAAGAAAAATTCATCACACCCTTTTTTGGATAAAATCCTAAGAACGCTGTATCAACTATGGTGTTTTCCATGATGACTCTTCGACTCCTCCACATCAATTTACAAACTTGTAAATTGTAAATCTTTTTCACTTTTATTTTTCTCCACAATCCATCTTCTAACAGAATTATCAATAAAAATAATTAGCTTAATGAGAGCTGTCGTTTACACTCCTAAATTAACCTCACTTTCACTTTACAAATTTAAACAATTAGCACAGTAGTAAGCAAGGATCGATCCCACAGAGAGTGATTTGTTTTATATTTATCCTATGATTTCTAATGAAAAAGGGATTGTGAATTAATTAACTAAATTAACAAGAATAAACAATGAATAAAAAGCTTCAGTTCTTCAGTTCAGTATCACCTTTTTACGATAATAGATTAATCAAGTGTAACATTATTTATCCTTCAATGAAACTAATAGTCCTAGGTAACAACAAGCTCTGCTACCCGAAACTCCCCTTAGATTGTCACTCAATGAAACAAGCTCTTCACAAGATTCTAACAATTATATAACCTAGAACAAGCTCTCTAGATTTAATATAATAGCAGCATTAAGAACTAGGGAATTAGACTATTCCAAGCAACAAACACATAAGCTCGGATTGTTTAACTTGTCTTCTGATAATCATAGCAATACTCAAAAGCTTGTCCACAATCGGGTATTACTAATTACTACTTGTGATTAGAAACAATATCAATTACACGTAATATTATTCCTTGATCTAGCATATGATATTCGTTAACCAACTTAATCCTGCAGAAATCAAATCAGTTAAGCCAAATAGCATTCAGAAATTAAATCAGATTATCAAGAATGAATTTCATGTGAGAAGGAATAAATAATGAATACTCAATTAACCATTAATTATAAATAAGGTTCAACATCCCTTAGAACTGAATAAAAAGAACTTAGCTCATGTCTTCAATCCTCCAATGTTGTAGATGAGAGAATGTAGTAGATGATTGAATGAATAAATCCATGACTAACATCCTCTATTTATAGTGCTAGACAAAGTCCTAAATCCTATAGGATATAAAAATCCAAATCCTAAAAGGAATTTACAAATCATAACTAGTTTCCATAAAGAAATAGAATCCAATTTGGAAATAAATCTTAGTCTAAAGGAAATCCTAAAGCTAATAGAAATATCAATCCAATTCCATGTAGAAATCTGTCAAAATATGCTTTTAGAAACTTTCCAAAAATCCAAGATTTTCCAATTTTCGCACTCAAATTCGCTGGGGCGAATTTCCATTTTCTGCTGCGATGTCCTTTGGTAAAACGAGCATAACTTTTGATCCAGGAGGAGTTACGGGGCCTGCTACCTATCAAAACGAAGATATCGACGAGATCTACAACTTTTATTCTTTGAGAATTGACAGAATGTTTAAGAATCAAAGTCGAAATCTGTCTCCAAGTGACTGCTGTGTAAATTGCAATTTCCAAACTTTGAGGTTCAACGTCCGTTTAGTAAATATATCATAACTTTTTCATATGAACTCCGATTGGGACGATTCAAGATGTTCCGGAAAGCTAAGGAAGAGCTCTACAATAAAATCCAAGTCCCAAGCCAAGACTATGCGTCCAACTTAATGCTAAAAATCCTGCAATTTTCTCTTTTTCCTCATTTCAGCTCCAATTCTTCCTGAAATCATTAAACACCTTAATAAGCTCATATACACATGAAACACGCAATAAAACTAAATATAATGGAATCAAAATAAATGAATAATATGCACTCATCACTTAATATCTCAATATACAATACAATAGATAAAATAGATACAAGAAAATGACACTTATCTTTGAAAATTGTGTTGTCTCCATCTCACCAAAATCATGACTAACAAATACAATAAAGACCTTAAGATTTTTAGAACCGTAGCTTCGTAGAGTCATAATCGAAAAAATAATCGAAAAACATGACACGGGTAATCCCTGTCCTTAAGGTCTTTATCGCCCTCACCACGAATGGTTTGCTATGAGTTACATGAGATATACCTCCAGGATATATGCCAAGTTTCGGAGTTGAACAATTTTGTGATAGCAATTCACAAATGTTTCAGTCGGATATTTCTCTGTGATAATTATATGTTTATAGAAAAAAATAACTTAAAGAAGAGAAAATTTCATGTGCATGTTTTCTTCTTCTCTTGTAAGTATACTCCATTCCTCATATATGTACATATCTTCATATATCTACACACACACACACACACACACACACATATATATATATATATATGTATACATATATAATAGTAACTACTATTATATATCTATTTTAATTACACATTATTATAGATATAATGTTGTAAGTTACACATTAGTCATAATGATGTAAGTTACAAATTATTAATAATAATGTAATTTAAATAGAAAATGGAGAGTTTTTTTTGTTTCACATAATTAAATAAGATTACGCCTCTTATGCTTATAAAGCAACTAGTAATCATTTATTAATTATAATAGAACTAAGACAAACTAGTTTTTACAAACAACTTGCACCTTATCAAATGTTTCACTTAAATCATTGATAAACACAAGTCATATGATTCCAACTTGAACCAAATCACTACAAAAAGGGTCATTGGCGACGGGGTTATGGGCGACAGCGATTTTACCATCGATAATGATGTCCATGCCGACGGGTATGCCGTCGTTAATGTGTGCCGTAGGTAATGACATTTTCCCAGGAGAAAATTTGGAGCGAAAAGTTGGCGGTGGAGGGAAAACTCATTGGCGATGGACGTAATGTTCAAGGCGACGTCCAGGCCATCGAGAATGACTTACTAGCGACGGGGATATATCGACGGACGTGCCGTCGATAATGAGTCTTATATTTTCAGTCCAGGCTCGCGATGACAACGACTCCTTTTGTTCCCTCTTTCTGATTTTTTTTTCCCAATTCGAATTTCGCTCCCAATTCGCCCATTTCACTCAATTGATTCTCTATTTTGCTCAATTGATTTCTCCTATTTTGCCCAGTTCACCTATTTCTCTCAAACCCCTACTGCTCGTCCCTTTTCCGGCCCTCTCTCGCTCATCCCTCCTGTTCACCGGCCGGTTACTTCTCCCTCTTCATTTTCCCTCTTCCTCGCTACTGCTCTTCTTTCTCTTCACTGACATTTACACGCCACACACACAATATACATCAGGAGCTAGGGTTTTGACAGTAAAAGGGCTTCGTTTCTCTTCAGGTAATGATATAACACAACTCTTGGACTAAGCCCAAAAAGGTATGTATTAATTTGTGTGCAGTGTAAATTGTTAGCTTATCAAATGTTCTTCATTTTTCGGTGCAATGTAAATTGTTATTGTTCTTCATTTTTGGTGCAGTGTAAATTGTAAATTGTTAACAGTCTTGAGCTACTGTTCTTCATTTTCGGCGCAATGTAAATTATTAGATTATCAAATGTGTTTGATTTGGTTTTAATTAATGAAAAATTTGTATCAAATGCATCAATTGACTGGAAATTTGTAATGTGTAAATATATATATTTCGCTGCAATGTAAATTGATAGCATATTTTTGTCTCTGATTTGAGGAGTACACTCACATTGGTGAATCTCTTTAACAACCTTTTTTCTTTTGTTTTACTGTATTATATTCTCTTTTCTTTTACACATGTTTGGGTTTATAATATTTTGAGACATGATTCTAAATGAACTCTGTTTATTGACCGTCTCTTGTTATATGCATCAACATTATCACCTAAAAATTCTTTGTTGATCAAAAGTACTTAAAGTCATTAGTGTATATGTATATTATTGGAAATAGATACCCACACCATATTCTTTTCAAGTATATATGTACCAAGTAACAAATGTTGAATTAATTTCTGTTTTGTGATAGTAGTTGAAATCTTTTCTTAATGTTTTTATAACTGGATTCTTGTATATTCTAGATTTTCCAAATTCATTTAGCAACTATACTTCTTGAAGGTAGTTCAAAATCTTATACGTAATTATAACTCTTGTTCTAGCTCAACTATTAGATGTTAAAAATTCTGGTCTGGTTTCTCCGAGCTGTTGAAGGGGAAAAACTCAAACATTCGAACTTCTATAGTTATAAACCTAGGTTCAGTCGAGACTGTAGACCTGGGATCAGTGTATAGAGGCTGCATTATATAATTATTTCGTTGAGCTCTGTATTTGTCTCGACCAATAGTTTGGGGCTTAGTTTGTATATATATGGGGGAGATTTGGGGGAAATTAAAGGGTCGTTTGGAATTTGGATAGCCTTTTTAAATCTGTTTACAAAAACTAGTTGGCATTAAAAACATCAAAACAAACTAACATTGAAAACACAATGCATTGAAAAACTGTAAAACATTTGTTTATAGTTGTCAATGTTTTTGAGTATGTTGCTAATTAAATATGAGTAAGAGTAAAATATGTAGGAACACATTCGTTTATAGTTGACATTGTCAATTTTTTTACAATTATAAAAAGACATGACACGTGCATATTTTCATATAGTTTAGGAAGCTTAGAAACCCGTTTGAGATTCACTTAGTAGGAGTGAATCTCAAATAGTCCCCGTTTTGGGACTGTTCTTGTATGTTTCGATCTCACTTAGGTCGGTGTTAACGACTTGAGCACGTCTTTATATTTTTTGAATTTTTGGTCAGTATATATCTCTTGATGTTCTTCGGGTGCATATTTAGACTACGATGTGTTAGTTTATTTCGTGTACTTGAAGACCATGGGGAGGTGCTGCCGAAAATTCTGAAAAATGTAAAGATGTGTTCAAGTTGTTGGCATCAGTGAGGCGACACATCCGAGAATGGGATAGAAGCCTGACCCGTTAGAGTGGGAGATGAAGTTAAGAAACTTATAAGCTTGCATATACATTAACTTGGAGACTTGATTGTGTTTGTCTAACTTTCCATATATATAGCAGACAGTTGTCCGAGATGTCTGTTGATCGAAGTTGGATGGAACGTAGGGTAGCCACTGATAGGAGTGGGCTTAGCTCTGAGTATCGTAGTGGGGTTGAACAGTTTCTCAACTTCGCGTTTGAGCAAGTTAGCGGCGATTGGATAAGATGTCCTTGTAAGAGGTGTGTGAATGAAGTGTGGAAGGAAAGGAGTGATGTCATGTGTGACTTATTTGCGTATGGGTTCAAGCAGGGTTATACGACATGGATCTATCATGGGGAAACCTGGTTGGATGAACATGAATCAGAACCAGAATCCAGAGGTGACGAAAAATTTGACTGTACTAACATGATAGTCGAAGCTGCTGGTTCGTACGTTCAGTGGATTACAGACAGGGATGGCAGTAGTGTCGAGAAAGAGCCGAATGATGGGGCTAAGGGTTTCTATGAGTTATTGCATGAAGCAGCGACACCACTGTATGACGGGCACAAAAAACACACCGTCTTATCTGCTGTGACTAAGTTTTTACACTTCAAGAATGAGCATGACTGTAGCGAGAGAGGTTTTAATGAACTATTAAACATTGTGAAGGAGTGTTTACCTGCAGGCAATAAGTTACCGGAGTCGTACTATGATGTGAAGAAAATGGTCAAAAGGCTTAATCTAGGGTATGAGAAGATTGATGCTTGTGAGAATGACTGTATGTTGTATTACGGTGATGTCAATAAAGATAAGATGTCGTGTGATATTTTTGGTACAAGTAGATACTGTGAACAGCGCTGCGTAGGTATTAGACACGCGTTACAACTGACGGTACTCGATTCCGACATACGGAGACCGAGTTATCGTCCTGTTTGCGAAACTGAACAAGACTTAGGCAAAAAGTCGAAAAAGAGCCCAAAACCCGTATCGTCCGTCTGAACGCCATGCAAACACACACACAGTACCGCGTAGGTATTAGGCACGCGTTACAACTGACGGTACTCGATTCCGACATACGGAGACCGAGTTATCGTCTAGTTTGCGAAACTGAACAAGACTTAGGCAAAAAGTCGAAAAAGAGCCCGAAACCCGCATCGTCCGTCCGAACGCCACACAAACACACACAAAACATCGCGTAGGCATTAGACACGCGTTACAACTGACGGTACTCGATTCCGACATACGGAGACCGAGTTATCGCCCTGTTTGCGAAACTGAACAAGACTTAGGCAAAAAGCCGAAAAAAAGCCCGAAACCCGCATCGTCCATCCGAACGTCACGCAAACACACACACAGCACCGCGTAGGTATTAGGCACGCGTTACAACTGACGGTACTCGATTCCGACATACGAAGACCGAGTTATCGCCTAGTTTGTGAAACTGAACAAGACTTAGGCAAAAAGTCGAAAAAGAGCCCGAAACTCGCATCGTCCGTCCGAACACCACGCAAACGCACACACATCACCGCGTAGGTATTAGACACGCGTTACAACTGACGGTACTCGATTCCGACATACGGAGACCGAGTTATCGCCCCTGTTTGCGAAACTGAACAACACTTGTAGAACACAAACTAAAATAATATAAATATGATCTATTTTGGGGACTCCGTTATTAATATTTTAATCTTGTAGGGTCTTGTTGATGAGACTCGTGGAGGTGGAGATGGCGACACAGGTGATGCTCGTGGAGGAGATGGTGATGATCTCCGAGCTGATGCTGATGAGACTATGGAGGATGGGACCGGCGATGGGACCGGAGGAGATGGGACAGAGATTCCTGATCTTGGGCAGTAGTTGTTTATATTTATATTTTTACTTTCATGTATGTATTTAGCTTTTGAGTTGTACAGATTTGAGTTTGGTATCTAATTATATTAATTGTTGATAGTAAAAGATATGATTGTTATTGATATGCATATATTGTCATTATTTATTTATTTTTCTTAGTTTATAATAGGTACAATGTATATGTAAATGAACAGGGGAATTTTGCAATTTTAATATTTTTTTTAAAGTGGGTCATTGGCGACGGGGGCATTGGCGACGGCCATGCCATCGGCAATGAGGCATTGGCGACGGCTAGCCGTCGCCAATGACCCCGTCGGTAATGACCAAGTTGCCAACGGCGAGCGACAGGAGGCCAGGGCGACGACCTATACAGCGACGGGAAGGGCGACGGACAGTGCCGTCGCCAATGACCTCATTACCGACGGCAATAGTGTCATTGGCGACGGCACGTGCCGTCGGCAATGGTCTTATTTTTTGTAGTGAATGAAATACTCTCATTATCCACATATAGGACATTAAGTTACACCTTTTATACTTACTTAAATTACATCCACAAATGAGTTTTATCAAATTCAAATATGACAAATAACAAGTCTCAAAAGTATAAAATAAAGTGCAATATATAATAGAGATATTGAAAGATAATGAAAGGAACACTAATAAAATAAGCGAAGAATAACCACTGCAACCTCCGATCCCCAAGGCTCTCATCTTCCCTGAGATCTGTGATGCTACTTCAGGTTTTGCCATGCTCTCCATCATGCTCTTGAGATGAGCTTTTTCCCAGTCAAACAACCAGCTAACAAGTCCACTTGATGACCATTATTTGTGGATATTCACCTCCATGATAAGTGTTCTTTTTTATTATTTATTGTCTTTTAATATTGTTATATATAACTATCCAGCAGGGTTGTTCCTGTGCCCTGGAGATCTAGTCCAAGACCCGACCTTATCCTGCTTCGTCATTAGCACTTTGACCTATCTTGTTAATGTTGGGTTTGTGGGGTCCAAACCCATGAGATTATCCTATTTAAATTAGGAGTATTTTAATTTGGATTGATCATTTTTCTTTAAACTAAGTTGAACTTGGAATTGTACTTTGATTTGGTCAACACACGTGAACAGTTTTTGACTAAATCCTATAAGGAGAGTGAATTGAATTTTCAAAAGTAGATTAGGAGTCAGGAACTATATATATATATATATATATATATATATATATATATATATATATATATATATATATATATATATATATATATATATATATATATATTATATTAGTAAGTTTTTTGGAAGGTAATTTTTTATTCAATTCGAAGTCAACTTTGATTAGTATCAGGAAGTATATATATATATTGGTTCCGTGAAGGCATGATATATCCAGAAATTCGAGTGCTCTGTTTTTGAGAGGAATACGCGAAATAGAGAGAGAAAATTGGTGAGTACAAAGAAAAAAGGTGCAGTAAATTGAGAGGGTTTTGGTGAAGGTTTATTCACAGGATGTCATCATCTTTTTGGATTAATTAATTGCTTGAAGACTTTAATTAATTTGAAGGTTTTGGGTGGTGAGATAATTTGAGTTTTCACTCAAATTGAGGTATTTTTGTATTTTCTCAATTTCTTAATATTTCAAGTTTTTAGTTATAAAACTTGGAAGGACTTTGTATTCACAGTTGATTATAGCGGAATTTTTTGAAGTTTGGCCCGTGGTTTTTACCTCTTAGTTTTAGAGGGTTTTTCACGTAAAATTCGGTGTCTTGTGGTTGGTTTATTTTTCATATTATTATTTTATGTGGTTATAATTTATTTGGTGGAATTGCATTATTTGTTTGGCGTGATTTATTTAATTTATCCAAGACAGTTATAATTGGAGGAGTTTTTCCAACAAAGTGGTATTAAGAGCAAGGTTCTTTGCGCAGTTGTTTTTTGATAAATTAAATGGAGGAATCAAGCGGCGGCATGATTAAATTAACCTCATCTAATTTTTTGATCTGGAAGCCTAGAATGGAAGACATCCTTTACTGCAAGGATTTGTATGATCCATTGGAGCTTAAGGGGAAAAAGCCAGCGAACAAGACTGAGGCTGATTGGAAAAAGATGAACAGGAAGACGATCGGTCACATCCGACAATGGATCGATTAGAGTGTGTTCCACCATGTTTCGCAGGAAATAGATGCTTATATACACTTTGGACTACATTAGAGTCCATGTACGAGAAGAAAAATGCTCAGAATAAGACATTTGTGATTCGAAAGATCGTGAACCTGAAGTTTAAAGATGGTAGCAGTGTATTCGAGCATATGAGCGAGTTCTAGGGATTAGTGAACCAGTTGTCTACCATGAAGTTAAATCTTGAGGACGAGATTTAGGCATTGTTGCTTATCAGTTTGTTGCCTAATAGTTGGGAAACTTTGGTTGTGTCACTAAGCAATTCAGCTCCGGAAGGAAAGATAACCATGCAGATGGTCAAGGACAACATACACAACGAGGAAACAAGACGAAAGGAGCAGGGTTTGAATTTTGAGACACAAGCACTTGTGGCATAGAACAGGGGTAGAAATAACTTCAGAGGATCTCACAAGAGAAACATGAATCGCAGTAAAAGCAAAAATTCCAAAAATCATAGGATTAAATCAAAGACCAAAGAAGGTGTTACATACAGGTGTTTTTATTGCAACAAGGAGGGTCACTTCAAAAGAAATTGCAAGATCTGGTTAGACAAGCAGAAAACTGGTGAGCAAGGGAAGGTTGAGGAGAAGAATACTACAAGGAGGGTCACTTCAAAAGAAATTGCAAGATCTGGTTAGACAAGCAGAAAACTGGTGAGCAAGGGAAGGTTGAGGAGAAGAATATTACAGCTACAGTTACTGAGGATGTTGTGCTTCTTTCATTCGGGGAAAAAGAATGCTTACATGTTTTTGATCAGAAGATTGATTGGGTTATTGATACAGGTGCTTCGTATCACGCTACTCCCAAGAGAGAATTCTACACTACGTACAAAGTTGGAGACTTTGGGTTTGTGAGAATGTGTAACACTGATCAGTCCAAGAATGTTGAAATCGGTGATGTTTGCATACAGAAAGATGTAGGCTACACTATTAATTTGAGGGATGTTAGACATGTCCCAGATTTATGCCTCAACTTGATTTCTGGTATGGCCTTGGACAGGGAAGGCTATGAGAATCACTTCGACAGTAGAAAGTGGAAGCTTACCAAGGGTTCGATGGTAGTTGCTAGAGGTATTGCTTGTTGCTCGTTATACAAAACTCATGTGAAGGTATGTTCTAGCGAGTTGAATGCAATTGAAGATGAAACTTCACCGAATCTGTGGCATAAAAGACTTGGGCACATGAGTGAGAAAGGGTTGCAGATATTAGCAAAGAGGTCCCTCATTCCTTTTGCTAAAGGTACTGTACTAAACCCTTGTGATTATTGTTTGTTTGGTAAGCAGCATAGAGTTTCTTTTATTAGTTCCTCTAAAAGAAAATCTAAGTTACTTGAGAGAATATATTCTGATGTATGTGGTCCCATTGAGGTTGAGTCATTAGGTGGCAATAGATATTTTGTTACTTTTATTGATGATGCTTCACGTAAGGTGTGGGTGTTTTTGTTGAAAAAAAAAGACCAGGTATTCCATCATTTTCAGAGTTTCCATGCTATGGTTGAAAGAGAAACTGGAAAATTATTGAAGTGTCTTCGCAATGACAACGGAGGGGAAAACACTTCAAAGGATTTTGCAGCATATTATGCTAAACACGGTATTCGTAATGAGCAGACAGTTCCTGGCACCCCACAACATAATGGTGTGGCAGAGAGAATGAACCACACTATTATTGAGCGAGTCCGATGCTTGTTGAGAATGACTAAGTTGCCTAAGTCATTCTGGGGTGAAGCTGTTCGTACTGCTTGTTACCTGATTAACAGATCTCCATCAGCACCGTTGGATTTTCAGATTCCAGAGAAGATTTGGAGTGGTAAGGATGTGTCCTATTCTTATTTGAGGGTATTTGGGTGCAAGACTTTTGCACATATCCCCAAGGAACAAAGATTGAAGCTTGATGACAAATCTACTCCATGTGTGTTTGTTGGATATGGAGATGTAGAGTTTGGGTACAGGTTATGGGATCCAGTTCAGAGAAAATTATTTAGAAGCAGAGATGTGGTGTTTCATGAACATCAAAATTATGAGGATTTTGATAACTTTACACAGCCCAGAGATAATAGTGTTCCAGAACTCAGTGGAGTTCCTTCACCATTATAGAATGCCACAGTTGGAGAAGGAGGTCAGAATGAAGATGTGATAGATACAAATTTGCACGATGGCGATGGGTTTGATGTAGAGAGTATTGAGCAGGGGGAGCAACCCCCTCATCTTGATATTAAAGAACCTTAACTAAGAAGATCCACTAGAGAACGTGTGCCATCAGTCAGGTATCCTTCATCTGAATATCTTTTAGTTGCTGAGGAGGGGGAGCCAGAAAATTTTCAGGAAGTTAAGACTCATAAGGAGAAGAGCAATTAGTCGAGAGCTATGCAAGATGAGATGGATTCATTGCACAAGAATCACACTTATGAGCTTACTAAACTTCTAAAGGGCAGGAAAGCATTGAAAAATAAATGGGTGTTCAAGCTGAAAAAGGATGGTGAAAAACTGGTGAAGTACAAGGCTCGGTTGGTCGTCAAGGGTTTTGCTCAAAAACAAGGTATTGACTTCAATGAGATTTTTTCTCCGGTTGTGAAGATGACTTCTATTCGAGCAGTGTTGGGGTTAGTAGCTAGTATGGATCTTGAGCTTGAGCAACTAGATGTGAAAACTGCATTCCTTCATCGTGATTTGAAGGAGGAAATCTACATGGAGCAGCCAGAGGGATTTGAAGTTAAAGGGAGAGAGCACTTGGTTTACAGGTTGAAGAAAAGTTTGTACGGCCTGAAACAAGCTCCAAGGCAGTGGTACATGAAATTTGATTCATTCATGATGGATCAAGGATACAACAGAACAGTTGCAGATCATTGTGTGTATGTCAAAAAGTTCCCGGATGGAAACTTCGTTATCTTATTGCTATATGTAGATGATATGTTGATAGTTGGGCAAGATGTTAACATGATTCGCATACTCAAGGGAGAGTTGTTTAAGTCTTTTGACATGAAGGACTTAGGCTCGACTAAACAGATTTTGGGCATGAAGATTGTTCGTGATAGGAAAGCTAAAAGGTTGTGGCTGTCACAAGAGAAGTATGTTGAACGGGTGCTTGCAAGGTTCAACATGGGTGATGCTAAGCCAGTTAGCACACCACTGGCCAATTATATTAAGTTGACAAAGCGCATGTGTCCTTCAACTAAGGAAGGAAGAGATCATATGGCAGCAGTTCCCTACTCCTCTGCTATAGGGAGTCTTATGTATGCGATGGTTTGTACACGGCCAGATATTGCTCATGCAGTTGGCGTTGTGAGCAGGTACTTGTCAAATCCTGGTAGAGAACATTGAGAAGCAGTTAAGTGGATTCTCAGATACTTGAAATCTACTTCTAGTTTGTGTTTAGGGTTTGGTGGCTCGAGTCCAATCTTGGAGGGTTTCACAGATGCAGACATGGCAGGTTCTAAAGAGAAGAAGTCTACTTCGGGATATTTATTTACTTTTGCAGGGGGAGTTGTATCATGGCAGTCCAAGTTACAGAAGTGTGTTGCTTTGTCTACAACTGAGTCTGAATACATTGGTGCTTCGGAAGCAGGCAAGGAGATGTTATGGTTGAAACGGTTTCTCCAAGAGTTGGGTTTGACACATGACGAATATATGGTTTATTGTGATAGTCAAAGTGCAATTGACTTAACCAAGAACGCCACGTATCACAATCGCACCAAGTACATTGATGTTCGTTATCACTGGCTTCGAGAAGTGATGGAAAAGGAATTGATGAAAGTAAAGAAAGTTCATACCGACGAGAACCCTTCAGACATGTTGACAAAAGTTGTAACTCGCAACAAACTGGAGTTTTGCAAGGAATTGGTCGGGATGGACTTCAAGTGACGGGGTCACGGTGGAAGCTTCCTCTCATGGATTTGGAGGGGGAGATTGTTGGGTTTGTGGGGTCCAAACCCATGAGATTATCCTATTTAAATTAGGAGTATTTTAATTTGGATTGATCATTTTTCTCTAAACCAAGTTGAACTTGGAATTGTACTTTGATTTGGTCAACACATGTGAGCAATTTTTGGCTAAATCCTATAATGAGTGTGAATTGATTTTTCAAAAGTAGATTAGGAGTCAGGAACTATATATATATATATATATATTAGTAGGTTTTTTGGAAGGTAGTTTTTTATTCAATTCGAAGTCAACTTTGATTAGTATCAGGAAGTATATATATATTGGTTCTGTGAAGGCATGATATATCCAGAAATTCGAGTGCTCTGTTTTTGAGAGGAATACACGGAATAGAGAGAGAAAATTGGTGAGTGCAAAGAAAAAAGGTGCAGTAAATTGAGAGGGTTTTGGTGAAGGTTTATTCACAGGATGTTGTCATCTTTTCGGATTAACTAATTGCTCGAAGACTTTAATTAATTTGAAGGTTTTGGGTGGTGAGATAATTTGAGTTTTCACTCAAATTGAGGTATTCTTGTATTTTCTCAATTTCTTAATATTTCAAGTTTTTAGTTATAAAACTTGGAAGGACTTTGTATTCACAGTTAATTATAGTGGAATTTTTTGAAGTTTGGCCCGTGATTTTTACCTCTTAGTTTTAGAGGGTTTTCCACGTAAAATTCGGTGTCTTGTGGTTGGTTTATTTTTCGTATTATTATTTTCTGTGGTTATAATTTATTTGGTGGAATTGCATTATTTGTTTGGCGTGATTTATTTAATTTATCCAAGACAGTTATAATTGGAGGAGTTTTTCCAACAGTTAACCCACAACAGACCTCACATCTTAGGTGGCACATGATATATGAGAACAATACTAGAGACACAAACTATTCTACAAATATTTTACAAACTATTGACGTGTCATACTTCACCTTAGCATATTGTGTGGGGCCAAAGACTATATTGAAACAATTTGTTGATCAATATGCTGAGTTGGAGTATGCCACATCAACAATTTGTAAAATATTTGTAAAATAGTTTGTATCTGTAATATTACTCCATGATATATACTAAGCCCTCAAAAACCACCTCAATAGACTTTATGTTACGTTTGGATTAAATGAATGAAATTAGTAAAGGAATAGAATAGAGAATATAATAGAATGGAGAGTCGAATGATTCATTCCATTCCTGACTTGAATGAGTCATTCCATACCTCCTCTCAAAGAATAAAATTCATAAATTTGATAGGAATGAAAACGATTCATGCACTTCATTCCAATGGAACAACCAAATATTTTTTTTTTCATTCTATAGGAATTAGTCATTCAATTCTCACAATCATTCCTGCAATCTTAATGTAGTTATCAATGACTTTAAGAGTAAAAGTATATATAGGTCATAAATTATAATCATAAGACTAATCTAACGATTAAAAAGTGATTAAAGGAACTAAAATAGTAGAAATAATCCAATTTCTAAGATTTATTAGAAGTTTCATTTGCAATTATTATGTGAGTTTTAGCCATGATGCCTCTAGAATTAAATGTTGTCATTTGTCAATTAAATTTCAAAAATCTCTCTATTTAATCTAATGCAAACTCCAAAATAACAAGAATCTGTTACACAATATTAACTAAAATTGGGAGCTCCAATATATATTTAATTATATTTATTTTAAGGATATTTTATACACTGTCAATGTATCAAATTTTAATTCTTTAATATAATGATCAGAAAAATTAATAAAAAATTTAATTATGGAAAGAATTCGATCTCAATTCTCATATATAGTTACACAAATAAACAATTTATTATCTCTCACAAAATTTCAAATAAATAAAACACACAAGAATTTTAAGCCTCATAAACAAACCAAACAAATAATCTAGAAAACACCCGGAACCGCATTACACATGCCCGGATGCCTAACACACCAAAGCGGTTGAAGTGGTTCAGCCCCGATTCCCCTGTTTACCATCCTATACCTCCACTCATTCAATCGATCTGTTGCAAACCCGACCCGATTCATACCCGTTTCATCCCGGTTTCCAGACCATAATGATTCAGCCATTGCCGATGCTCTGGGCCAAATCCGTGGATCCAAAACCGTTGGATCCGCTTGCTCAGTCCACAATGCCACCTCCCCTCCTATAACCAACTTCGCCTCTTCCGGGTTTAACCCGTAAGTAATATCATAATTGTATATAGTCTGCCATGTTTTGAAAGGTCCGCACCATGACCCGCCATTACCCAAATCTGTACCCGGTGGTTTGTTATACAAACTATTGTTCCCAACAAAATCCCCATGCCCACAATCCAAATAATAAAACTCCGCAGTTGAGACAATGGCCCGGTATCCAGCGGATACGACCCGTTTAGTGTTTTTTGGGTTGGTCCATATTTGCAAAATGGTATTTTCCTTGGGTAGAAATGAGGGATTCACATGGATTTCCGGGTCTAGCAAAACGTCCTCCCAATAGACCACGGTCCGATTTTCGGACGCAATGTATGGGTAAGTGGTATTTATAAAAATCTCTAGAATTTGACTTAGGGTTCCATTTTTTGATAGAAAATTTTGAACTGTCGGATCGGATTTCCAACAATTTGGGATAACTTCATCAGCTCCACCATGGTAAAATGGCTCTGGAAACATTTTTGCGACATCATTTATGAGATTTTCGACGATTTCGTAGGTTTTGGGAATTAAGGGGTTGAGCTGACCAGTTCCCGGTTCGGCTGCTAGGCGGTCTGCCCCAGCAGGCAGCCAGAACATGTTGGCACATGTTACAATTTCTGGGTATGCTTCAGCCACTACTCCTGTATGTGCTGTAAAAATATATATGCAAAATTATATATGGAAAAAATGTGTGTACACAGCTGTGTATTACACAGTAGGCTATAGCGACGGTTTCATCCGTCGTCATAGCTATTCTGGGCTATGGCGACAGTTTACCGTCGCTACTATAACCCAAAAAATCTGTCGTCCTAGGCCTACTGTGTAATACACAACTGTGTATATACATATAGCCCATTATATATATATATATATCCACTCAACTCAAGATGAAGACAATAACTAAATGATAGATGATGGAACTTGTCGATTAGATCTATGTGGATTTTCTTAGAAAATTGTAAAGTTATTAATTAATAAAATTAGGGATTTGTC
This sequence comes from Panax japonicus, assembly GCA_020205505.1. NCBI lineage: Eukaryota > Viridiplantae > Streptophyta > Magnoliopsida > Apiales > Araliaceae > Panax > Panax japonicus. The sequence continues at coordinate 10,680,131 of CM035099.1, forward strand.
TAGAATTAAGCTAGAGCTAAATTTAGTGTCTGTTGGAGCTCAGCTAGCAGTTTTATCAAAGACGCTTTTGTCTGGAAGAATTAATAGTTAGTACTACTTTTGTCAAATTATGATACGCTTTTTCCGTTCCAAAATTAGAGATACAATTTAATTTTTGAAGTCAAACTAAATTAATGTCAATTTATTTAATTTTAGTTGATACAATTATTATAATTGTATATTATATAACAAAAACTATTAATCACAAAATTTATTTTATTCTAAACTTTTATGAGTAATACTAATTTTAAAGTTTAATATATGACCTTAAAAATCAAATTGTATATCTAATTTTGGAACGACGAGAGTACATGAATTAACATGAAATATAAGATTGTTGGCATTTTTGTTTTTTCTATCTGGCCCGGGTCTTCCTTATACTCCCTCTGTTCCACATAAGTACAACAAAATATTAACCTCAAGCTCGTCTTAAAGCAATGTCAAATTATCAAAAAAAATTAGGCTTTGTCTACAAGAATTTATTTAGGGTTTGTTGGAGATCGTTAGTCCTGGTTTGTTCGATCAGCAATCCTTCATATATAGTTAGTACGTTCTATTTTATATCTTAGAGAGATATGTATGCACATAATAGCTGATATTTTATTTTATTTTAAAATAATGAGCATGGTTCTTCCTTGTACATAAAAAACACAATTCTTTTTCAGTTTGGAAGATGATATAGCTATTTCATTTGTGAGAACATAAAGAGTTAGAGACTCACCTGGTATATCAATTTCCGGCACAACCCTAACACCATGTTCCAATCCAAACTCCACAACCCTATTCACATCCTCCCGTGAGTACACCATTTCCGGTCCATAAGCCCCCTTTGCAGATAAACTTGGCACGGAAGGCACCACCAAAGGGAATGAATGTGAATCCGTAATGTGCCAATGAAACACATTCAACTTATTCATGCTCAAAGCACCAATTGTCCTCAACAAATCCTCAACCCCAAAATAATTCCTTGATGTGTCGAGCATAACCCCTCTATGCTCGAACAATGGAGTGTCCCATATGAACACCCCAGCTGCAACTCGTGTGGGGTTACCCCAGACTAGTTGTGAGAAGCTCTCGAGCCCCCTCATGGCTCCCCAGGCAGTCTCCGCCACTAAGCTGGCGGAGAAACCGGTGGCCGGGATGATGAGGGTGTACGACTCGTTGACGCCGTGGTGGAGCGGTGCAACGAGGTTGTTTACGGTGATGTTTAGGGTTTTTAAGGGGAAGGCGGTGGTGAGATTGATGGCGGGAGTAATGAGAGGGCGGTGATCCTCGGTGATGACTAGGCGGAGGTAACGGTTGACGGCCGGAGTTAGGTACTGGTGGTTAGGGGAGGTGATGGTGAAGAGTGGGGAGAGGGGAATTGCTTGTGGATTAGGCCATGAGAAAGATGTTGGCTTGGGCCACACGTTAATGGGAGATTCAGCGGCATACATGGAGTGGCATAGTAGAGAGGAAATGAAGATAGATAAAGAGAGAGAAAAGATGGAACTAGCCATCTTGGTTGTGGGATTTGTTGTGTGGTTTGAGGAGTTGATTACAAAGAAATAAGTATATATACATACACATTCATATGTAAATATATGTATTATATTTTGGGTTATTTGGAAATTGTCTTTTAATTTGAATATTTTTTGTTAGGCTTGTTTTCCATTGATTGGAGTTTTGTGGTTGTTTTCCATTCTTTTTAAGGGCTTAGTCCCTCCCTTCTAAAAAAAATTAATTAAAAAATAATTTATCAGAGTTCACTTTTTAATTGATATTAGTATAAAATATTATAACATCCTTAATTTTGTTATCTTAATTTCTTTATCGTTAAACTAATAATCAATTATTTGGAGATAAATTAACAATTTTATATATATATATATATATATATATATATATATATATATATATATATATATATATATATAGGGAGCCCTTCCATAGCAACCGGTTGCTGTGAGTACTATGCAACACCCCTTTTTTGTATCGTTGATAAATTTATTGGAAGGTTGAGATGAAACATAAATATACCAAGCCGGCACAACTTGTACCGGCTTTTATTTTAATATGAGGACCCCCACCATAGTCAACATGTTGTCAGTTTATTGAAATAAAATGAATTTTTAATATTAAATAATGCCCGACCGGCACAGCTTGTACCGGCTGTGCCTTTTTTATAAAATACTCCCAGCCGCTACAAGCTCTTACGGCTGTAAAAAAAAAAAAATACCAACCGGGACAAGCTCTAACGGCTGTAAAAAAAAAAAAAAAAAAAATCAAAACCGGGACAAGCTCTTCCGGCTTGTCCTTTGTTGGTATTTTGTTTGTTGCTATTTTGTTTATTTTATTGTTTATAATTCTTTATATAAAAATAGCAAATATTTATAACCTATTTTATATCCTATTATAAAATAACAAATATATGATATAAAATAACAAATATATGTTACTGTCATATAAAATAGGATATAATTTTTAGATGAGCAAATATATGCTATTTTATATAAAGAATTATAAAATATCCTATTTTATATCCTATTATAAAATAACAAATATTTTTATAATTCTTTATTTGCTATTTTTATAAAATATTTTATATTATTTATTTGTTATTTTATAATAGGATATAAAATAGGTTATAAAATATTTGCTATTTTTATATAAAGATAGTAACAAACAATAAAATAAACAAAATAGCAACAAATAATAAAATAAACAAAATAGCAACAAACAAAATACCAACAAACATATAAAATAAACAAAATAGCAACAAACAAAATACCAACAAAGGACAAGCCGGAAGAGCTTGTCCCGGTTTTGAATTTTTTTTTTACAGCCGTTAGAGCTTGTCCCGGTTGGTATTTTTTTTTACAGCCGTAAGAGCTTGTAGCGGCTGAGAGTATTTTATAAAAAAGGCACAGCCGGTACAAGCTGTGCCGGTCGGACATTATTTAATATTAAAAATTCATTTTATTTCAATAAACTGACAACATGTTGACTATGGTGGGGTCCTCATATTAAAATAAAAGCCGGTACAAGTTGTGCCGGCTTGGTATATTTATATTTCATCTCAGCCTTCCAATAAATTTATCAACGGTACAAAAAAGGGGTGTTGCACAGTACTCACAGCAACCGGTTGCTATGGAAGGGCTCCCATATATATATATACTAGCTGGGTCCCGTGCCTCCGGCACTGTATAGACAGTAAGATTTATCTTAAATTTTAAACGGCCAGATAATTTATTGAGTGAGTGATAAATTCAAAATCATTTGTATTTTATTAGATAAATAGAGAGATGTATTTTATTAGATAGATGTATGGACGGTGGAATTTATCTCAAACTTTGGGCGACCAAGATGATTTATTGAGTGAGCGGGAAATTCAAAATCATTTATATTTTATTAGATAGATAGATAGATAGATTTATTAGATATATGTATGGACGGTGGGATTTATTTTAAACTTTGGACGGCTAAGATGATTTATTGAATGAGCGGGAAATTCAAAATCATTTGTATTTTATTAGATATATATATATATATATATATATATATATATATATATATATATATATATATATATGAACTCCCATCCGTGGCAACCGGTTGTCATGAGTGCTATTTCAACAACCATAATCTCCATTGTTGATCAACAAAATGAATGATATGGATTGAAAATAATTTTACCCATTCCGCTATAGGCTATAGCGGCAATAACATAGCTCGTAGCGGCTAGACTAATTACTAACATGTCCCTCCTATTTATTATTATATTTTAATGTTATAGCTGTTTTATTATTATACTTAGGGGTGCTCATCGGTAAAAAACCGAACTGGTACCGAAAATACCGAACCGATATCGATCCGAAATTACCGAAAAAACAAGAACCAAAATTGGTACCGAATTATCGGTTCTGTACAAAACCGGTACCGATTTTTTTGGTTCGGTTTTCGGTTATACCGCATGGTAATATATATAATTATTAATAATAATTAAATATTTTTTTTATATATTAACAATTTTTTTAAAAACTAAGAAATCATTAACTATTAATAATAATTAAAATAAAAAATAAAACTACAAAATATTATTAATATATATAAAAAAATTAATAAAACTACTATTATATAGAAATTATTAATATATAAAAAAAATTATTTAATGTATAAAATTACAAAACATTAACTATTAATTATTAAATTATTAAATTTCGGTATTTCGGTTTTTACCGAATTCAAAAATGTCATTACCGCTACCGGTATCGAAAAGTGTTAAAATACTTAAAAACCGGTACCGAAAAAACTGATACCGTCGGTACCGGTAAAAAACCAAAAATTTTGAACACCCCTAATTATACTTATTATATTGACTGCCGCTACATGCTCTGGCGGCAGTGTAGCAAGTTTAGACCCCTACTTTATTGTTGTTGTTGCCCTTTAATCACAAAACAATTGATACATTTATGATTTATCACAAAAAATGGTATAGGAATTGATACAAACATGAAATTAACTTATGCTACTACTACGTATAAAAATAATATTTTTTATGGAATAAAAAATTGAAGATTTTTTTTTCTCTTGGAATAAAGGGAATAGTATATTCTTCTGGAATGGCTAAGCGGCTAGGCCAATTAACTAGTATAAATTTCAGTAGACTTGCCGGCCTACTGCTGTTTCTGATCAATTCCAAAGAAAGACATTCCCCTTCTTGATAGAATTAACCTGCGACTTTTTTCATGCCAAAATTCAACTTCATCTGCATTGAATATTGATTTTATTTATTAAAACAAACAAGAAAAAAAGAATCTCATGAGCTGACTTGGTGCCAAATGTCTACAAATTTTGGATTGCCTTCTAGAGCACTGTTACAGGAAAATTGTGACAAAATAGTAGACTTGGTAATTCTTAACTTTTCAAACATATTTTCTAATCACTGCCACAATTACAATAGGATTGGGATTATATAAAGACAACCGATACTTTTACGAGTAAATTTTATAGTTCCACAACGTTCTTATTCATATGAGGTGAACCTCACTTACTATTTATGTGAGGAGAAATTTGTAGAATTATCAAATTTACTTGTTGAAATATCAATTCTCTATATAATTTATTTAGATAACCCTAGTCTCTATATATTTCAAATACGGGGAAAGTCTCTGACCTACACCAAAGAGAGACTCCCCTAATTTTTCTCTTACCTTTTTTGTTTAATTTTTTTATTTTCTCCTTTTATGAAGTTTTATTTCTCATAATATTGGTATTTTTAATCTATGATTTTCTTCTTCTCCTATTTTGAGATTTTCTCATTTTACGAAGCTTTTTTCATGATCTCTCTATGAATGAGGTTTGATTTGCGTTAATCCGTGAATATAAATCTACTCATATTTTTTTAAAAATATATCTTCTCGAGTTTTGAATTTCAAGTTTCAATTTGAAAATGAATAAAGGTATCACATGGACTCTAATGTTTTTATAATTCGATTAACTTATCAATGAGAATTATTCTTTATTCTTATTCTAGGGCTTTATTAAAAAAATAAAAAATAAATAATATTGATGGAGTTTTATTATTTGCTAATTTTTGTGCCTATCATTTTGGGAGTTACATCAGTTTTTTTGTGACAATTAATTATCTCATTATTGAATTAGTTGCCCTATAAGGTATAAAGAGTGAAAGACACGTGACCTAATTCAAAAGAACCACTCTTACCTTTTATTTGGATCTATAACAAGTATGTCCACCTGGTATAGGATAATAATAAAATTGCTAAATAAAATGACAATTTGAGAAATAATACTGAGTTTGAGGTTTCCAAATGTAAAACTAAGGTCATGTTTGTTTTCACGAATTGTAATTCGGAATTTTATTTTTAGGAATTATAATTTTGAGACTATTAATTTTTTATGATTAAATAGTCCTAATCATATGTTTATTTTTAATAAAATTATTCATGGGATAACTTAAAGTAATATCATGTTATGTTTGTTTTGTCCACTGTTGAAACTTGTGACTCATAACTTAGAAACTATTGAAAAATACTAGTGCGGAGTGGAGCGAAGCGAGGGAGTACGGAGTTTCTGCAAAGGTAGAGCTGGCTACGCCACTGCAAGGCTAGGAGTGGCGCGAGGCGTGCCAGGCTCGATGCAAGTTCTTCATATGTGGCGCGGGGCGCGCCAGTGGCAGTTTCGAAGCAGTGCGGGGCGCGTCGGTCGACGGACTGAGTTTTAATGGTTCATTTTTTGGAAGGACATTATGAATATTTGAGCCATAATGTGAAGTGGGTTTGGAATAAGATTAGTAGCTATAAATATTATCTATTATAAATTCCTATGTAACTGAAATCATTAATAAAACAACAAGCCGTCCGTGGAGTACCCAAATTGGGGAACCACGTAAATCTCTATGTTAATTCTCTACTGTCATGTGAGTGCATGCGTATGATTCTCATTCTAACAAATTAGTATCAGAGCTAGATTGGATTCACTACAACAAAAAGGCTTATCAGCGACCGCCTATCAGCAACCGAATGCGGTCGCTGATATTAGTCGCAGGTAATCTGGTCGCTGGATGGACATTAGCGACCAATAATAGCGACTGACTTATTAGCGACCGTAGCCGTCGCTAATCTGACTCATGCTGAGTCATTTTTCAGGTGTGACATGGCACACGTGTCAACGACCGATAATAGTGACCGCATCGGTCGCTAGTTTCCAAGAAGGTAATGTGGTCGCTGTTACAGTGTTAGCGACCACATGCGGTCGCTGATGTGTGTTTTCTTTTTTAAATTTTTTTCCTGTTTTATTGATTTCCCAAAAATAACCTGCTTTGTACCTGCTTTCTATCCCAATACACAACAGTATATATAAGCATCCATATTAACAACCATCAATTATAACTACTATATGATAAACATTCATCCAACACAACAAGTCTAGCTCTTCATCCAACACAATACAATCATAAACATTCATCCAACACAATACAATCGTAAAAATCCATATAAACCAATAAAATTGTCCAAAGAATGAATCTAAAAGAGTACAAGACTTTAAAAATCTAAAAAACAAGTCTAGGCGCTCTTCATGGATCATCTAAATTAAGATCTTGTAATTAACAAAATAAAAAAATATATATATTACATGTGTCGATACTGCTATGACTTAGGGAAAGCTAAACAATAGACAATGTAGTGAAACATATAAGTAAGACAGTGACTCAGAGACTATAAACATATAAGACAATGTAGCTAAACAATAAACGATATATACCTGGTCGTCATTCTGCTGCTCTATAGCTGCTGCTGCCGCTGCCGCCACTGCATCCGCCAACTCATCAGGACTCAGAGACTGCAGATGCCCGCCCAATATACAAAGAAGATCACGATCCTGACAGATCGCTCTCACACAGTCATCAGGAGTATGATAGGCTGGATAACCTGATGACTGTGTAGATTGGGTGGCAGAGCTGCCTGTGCCATTGATGGTCGGGCGTCACTTTTGTCCTTGGCCTTTAACATAGTTTTTATTCATGACGGACGCCCTCTCCCATAATTCTTGATTAATTGACGGACGCGGGGTGCCTTCAGGATAGCGCTCGTTCATTAAGCCCTTATAAGTGTCCTGTCAGAAGGTCAATAATTAAATAGTTAAAAATAAATAAATAAAATGCTAAAAAAGTTCGTTACAATTTATAAAAAACATAGTAATATAAAGTGAACTTATTACTGCTATCTGAACAGCCTCAGGCAGACCATCGCGGGTGGCCACATACACATCCAACCAATTAATACGTTGACCTTGAGACTGAGACTCCTACAGTTCATTTTCTCATATTAATATGTAAACATATGATATTTTAGCTGCAAAAGATGACTGTAAACATAACATACGTACCCTGGCAGTAATATGCTGCAGCTGTGATATACTGCCACCCCGATACGTGCCTTTTGCCTTCTCGCCGTCTGATACACCTGAGGATCTGTTCGAGGCGGTAGTCTTGTGCCTCTTGACCCAGCTCTCAGGTCTCCACTAGTCATATATCTTCACCTATATGGGCTATGCGCACCGCCAAGGGCTATGCTAATGCATATACTGCTCACCTTGTCCTGGATGGTCAATCTCAGCATTATGCAGGGCTTTCTCTGTCGTTCCTTGTTCAGATTATCTTTAGTTCGAACGACACACTTTTGTCAGAACAGAGTTTGAATAATTGATGCCTGCGTGTCATCCCATCTATACCGCTTCTGCAAATAAAACAACAATAATAATATTAAAACTGTTATATTACCATAATCCAACATTACTAAACAATATTATTTGATTAACTATGTATTATCTATCAGAGTGATAAAAAAATATACCTGAAATTCAGCCCAAACTGCATCCTTATGGGCGATAAGTGTGCTCACCCATGTAATCACTGGCGTAGGCCAATTCTGTAAGCTTAATTGTGAAATGCACTTCACAATTTTACTCTCTTGAAAATCACTACAATATGCAATAATTTACATTAAAATATATTTATATCAATGGAAATATTAAATTGTTATATATACACGATGTTTAACTTACGTGTTTTCTGGAAGAGGACGGATCTGTATGAGAATGCGATCATTCGAATTAGCTGGGGCCTTCGGCACATGATTAGGGCCCCGACCCAACCCACGCTTTCGTGTTGCTGGTTTATAAGACATCTATAAATAAAAAATTTAGGATGTTAGTATGAGTTATAAATGAAAGGTACATAAACATGTCAAGGATATAGAGAACATGTATATATGTAATTGTATGTAATACAATTAAAACTAAACATACATTTTATAGAAAAGGAAAATAATGACAATTAATTGTATGAAATAGTTCACTACGATTACGATAAATGAAAGGTACATAAACATGACTGCAAAATAGTTAACTACGACAACTATAAATGAAAGGTACATAAACATGTTAAGGATATAGAGAACATTCCTATATGTAATTCATTGTAATTCAATTAAAACTAAGCATACATTTTAATGAAAATCGTTGTCTGAGTCAGAATCATTTTGTACAAGTATCAGAGATTCATAACCATCTTATTCTACAGATTCTGTGTCAGTGTCAGTCAATAACTCTTCCTTAGTATCACTGTCAGAGGCAACAATCTTACTGAATGGAATGATCGGCAATTTCATCACACGGTCACGCATATCCGTCCCCTACAGTCGCGGTGTTGGCATATCATGATCTACTTTCCCATTCATGAAGTTTTCTCTATTTCTTCGAAACGGGTGATCTACCGGCAAAAATCGACGATGACAATCAAACCAGCATGGCTTTCGACCATTTGATAGATTGAAATACTTTGTATGATCCATATAATATGGACAAGCAAACTTCCTGTGTGTACTCCATTCAGATAACATACCATAAGCAGGAAAGTCACTTATAGTCCACATAACCGCTGCTCTAAGGTTGAAATTTGTTTTCCTAGAAACATCCTAAGTCTGTACTCCATCCTCCCATAATACCTTCAACTCGTCTATAAGAGGTCTCAAGTAAACATCTAGGTTCTTTCCATGACTCTTGGGACCAGGAATCATGAGTGAAAGAAACAAGTACGGCTGTTTCATACACATCCAAGGAGGCAAGTTATACGGAGTAACAATCACAGGCCAACAGGAGTACAAAACAACTGAGTGACCGAACGGGTTGAAACCATCAGTGGACAATCCAAGCCTCACATTTCTAAGTTCCAATACAAACCCGGGATGTGCTAAGTTGAAATCTTTCCAAGCCTGCCCATCTGTGGGATGGTTTAGTTCTCCATCTTTGGTTGGAGATTTCGCATGCCAAGTCATATGTTCAGTTGTTCTTGAAGATATGTACAATCTTTTGAGCCGAGGTGTAATTGGAAAATACCTTAAAATATTAAAAGGTATATTCGTCTTTTTTGTAGTCATACCCTCTTTATTAGGCCTAAATCGATCATGACTGCAAAACGTGCACTTTGTCATTTGTTCATTTTTCTTATGAAACAACATGCAATCGTTCAGACATGCATCGATCTTTTGATATCTACGACCTAACTTCTTCACCATTTTTTTATAATAGTAGTAGTTATCAGACAATTTTTCATCGACAAGCAACATACTCTTAATGGCCCTCAAGAGAGACTCAAAACACTCATGGCTCATGTTGTGATCAGCCTTGATGTTAAGTAATGTCGCCACTGCAGACAATGTAGTGTGCTTCGTGCAACCATGCCACAACGGTTCGCTACCCTCTTCTAACAACTTAAAGAATGCTTTGACATCAGAATTCATAGGTTTCTCTCTGCCTAGTTCCCAATCAAAATTCGGCCCTGCAATATCATGAACCATGTCATTCATACGATGGGTACTGCTGCCTGGATTGTGTACTTGTGCATTGCCATTATCTCTTCTCTGCCCATGCGCCCACCAACATTATTCGTAATTATTCATGAACCCAGAAACAAGTAAATGATAGTTTACTATGTCTCTGTCTATATAATTCACATTCTTACACTTCAAACAAGGACATCTTATCTTGTTCTGGCCATTAACACATTTCGCGTGACTATACGCATAATCTAGAAATACTTGAGAAACAGTTCTAAATTCTGTTGTAGCACCTATCTGGGCACTTGACTTTCGTTGTCTCATCCAACTACAGTCTGAATAGAGGTCCATGATGTGACGCCCCCAAAATAGGTATACATCACCCATCTTGAGTCGCCAAATACATGGTACAGAAATCAAATACAAACTTCTTTAATACAACTGTCGTGTAAAAATACGACAAAACATAGCTGAGAGTTTAAACAAGAATATTGCCATCTAGATAATATCCACACTCAATGGAGTCCTCATTACAATTAATATCACACTATTTCACAGAATAATGGGGACTACTAAAGCCACTTATCCTGGACCATCACTCCATTCCCCGACTCATCCTAGCTATATTCTCATTTTCTGTAGACAATAATAAAAGAAAAGGATGAGCTCAACTAGCCCAGTAAGAAATATTATGACTAAGATAATACAGAATAAATTATCCTTAGCCTTCAACAGTATAACAACTGATAGAATATAATAGACAACAAGTTTTAGATCAACAACTGTAGCGGAACAAGCAATCCATTAGAAGAGTCAAGTAGAGCATGATATCTACCATCTTCTATGATTTAAAAAGTTTTTCATCAAATTTATCGCTGAGACTCAGCTTAATAAATAAACCACATCATCAAATCATCCTTGCACTACGGGCCAAAGATATTAATGTAATCACCAATGGTCATGATTATACCGAATAATCCCTAGTCATAATCATACCAACAACAGTTCATCAATGCACTACGGTCCAATGAGGACTTTTACCACTTCATTTGTAACATTAAGGATCATGATTATACCGAATGATCCCTGTTCATAATCATACCAATCAACAGTCCATCTATGCACGTAAGCCAAAGTTGACTTTCATCACAATATAAGCATGAGGATGATGACAATGATATAAGCATTAATCAAACGAAATCAAATCAAACGAAATCAATGATAAATATTAAAGACTTTAAATTTATCCAGAGTTTAAAAATATCTAAATTGTCAACATGATACTGCTTTCTAGAGTAAAATTGAAGAATAATATTCATGTACCAAAAATAACTTGGACGAAAAAGAAATATATTTTTCGGGTAAGTAGTACGCCGTGAATAGTACTTCGGGAATAGTACCTCGTGATTAGTATCTCGACATAAAAAGTACCCCAAATACCCAAGTGAATAATATTCGGGTGAATAATAATTGGGTGAATAGTAACCCATGAATAGTAACTCGTGAATAGTACTCTGACATGAAAAGTGTCCTGAATACCCGAGTGAATAATATTTGAGTGAATAGTAACTGGGTGAATAGTAACCCGTAAATAGTAATTTATGAATAGTATTCTATCATGAAATGATCAATAATTATCGAGAAAGCTCAGAATAATATTTTCATGAAAAGATACTGGATGAAGCGCAAATATCAAAGATATTCTACTAATTTCATGGAGTATAGAAGCCAAAACTTCAACAAAATGAGTATAGAATTCAAAATCTGAAACGAAATAATATTACTTACATACTACAGAGTATGGAAGAAAATATTATTTCTAGCAAATATTGAACAAAAATAACATCCCTTGAACGGAACTAATATTCCAACGAATATTTAACGAAGATAATATTCCTACGAATATTGAACGAAGATAATATTCTTTATGAATATTGAAAGAAAATAATATTCATACGAATACGAAAAATTATATCTCTTCAGAATATGAAATAAATAATACCACTTACGACTGTTGAACGAAAATAATATTCCTACGAATGTTGAACGAAATGATATTCCTTACGAATATTAAACGAAAATAATATTCATACGAATACAAAAAATAATATCTCTTCAGAATATGAAATAAATAATACCCCTTACGACTGTTGAACAAAGAATAATATTCCTACGAATATGAACGAAATGATATTCCTTACGAATATTGAACGAAAATAATATTCATATGAATACGAAAAATAATATCTCTTCAGAATATGAAATAAATAATACCCCTTACCTTAGAAGAAGACTGAATACTGAAATAGTGAAGTAACAGACTTCTCTTTTTCTTTCTCTCTATAGTTTCTCTCTCTATAATTTCTCATGTGAGTCTTAGTGAATTGGTGAGAATGAAGGAAGAATGCGCTTCTATTTATAGAAAAATATAGTTTCGATAATTGCACGTTTTGGGGCTTAAAGTATTACAGTATAATACCTTCATCTTTTCTTTCATTTTTAATTTAGTCCTGCAAGTATTATCAAACTTGTACCACCTCCCCTAATAGTACATCATGTGAATCAATAGTACAATCATGTGACTCAATAGTTCTATACATGTGAAAAAAAACTAATTACAGTATAATACCTTCATCTATACCTCTATTTTTAATTTAGTCATGCAAGTATTATCAATCTTTCATCACCTCCCCTAATAGTACATGCATCTGAATTAATAGTACACACATGTGAACACATAGTTATAAGCATGTGAATTAATAGCAATTAATTGTTCATTTATCCGATTAATTACCCGATTGGTCAATATAACCTCCAGACATCAATTATTATCGGAATAGATGTCGATTTCCACTAACACTAATAATTTCAACATAATAAAAATATCAATTTCATCTTTAATCAATACGAACTTTATTCATCATTAATATTATAACTCACAATATTTAACAACCAGGTCGTTCCTAGGAAAGAGGGGCTTTCCGATAAGGATTTCTCCTTATTGGTGCGCAATTAGGTGACCAAACCTCTCATCGACAGAATTTTCTAGACATCGTCAATATTGCAAATAATAATATGAATAATTTTGTCGTCTCAATTATTGATCTAATAATATAACATATTATGCAGATGATACTGTGACAATAATTGAATTAATAATATGAGAGATATTATGCAGCAATTACTGTAGCAATAATTGAGTATAACTGAGTGACTTCTTACGTAAGCATCAATATTCAATACCGTGTGCTACTATGCAATCTCACGTATTAATATACTTTTATCACCGATTATTTTATGACTGCTTGCTTTGAAAAAAATTCACATATTACCCTTAACTTTAACCTTTTATCAATTTAACCATTTACTAAATAGAATAATTATAAAAAATTGAATAATTTCATTTCATAAAATTCGGCATCTCACACATGATACCACGGTACCTATGTTGACATGAATTATTGTATTCCCTTGTTAGAGATTTACAATTCAGCTCAATGCCCCTTTTCACTTACAACCAGTAAAACTTATTCTCATAATAGCCAAGAATCCCATAATTTTCAAATAAATGAATATAATCACTCAACAAAGTTTAGGACTTTTGGGGAAACAAATGTGAAATTTATAGATCACAACCAATATACTAAAAAGCCTCAATACCTCTGATTAGGTTCATTTCATAGTAAAAAAGCACTCAAAGTATATTTATACACATCACAGGCATATTGAATACCAAATATTAAGAATTCACAAAAAGAAATTAACATTTCAACTATGAAAATGAATCAGAAACTAAGGAAAATACAATCATAATTAGTAACCCGTAATCATATTCGTAGCTAATGAAATCTAATAAAAATCTAATCTTACAAAGAAGAATAGACTAAAGGAATGGCTGAGAGGAAATATTACGTAGCTAATTGTTTACTGAATATTGGTGCCCAGCCACCAGAATCTTAACATGTCTTTCTCTCTTTTTAGTCTAGGGGCGCACAAAAGGAGGTAGACCTTCGAGAACATATATTGGACCAGAAAGAACAAAGATTTCAACATTTTCAGCTCTCTTAATTCCAAAATCATTTAGCAATTGGGGTGGTCCAGTTCTAGTGAACTAGTGATGGTAATTTCCACTTAAACTCCCCACCATCCAACTGGTGGTGAACTCAACTTACGCAACAACTTAAGTTTTGGTTGGTTAGTAGGATCTAACCAGTGATTGCAAGTTTCCACCTATTCTAAATAACGATGGCAGGAATTATTTGCCAATGGTCACCACGCAGGCCAAAATACTTTCTTAATCCATTAATGCTAGTGGATAGTGGTATTACACAGTAGTATTTTATTCTGTATTGCAAATATAATCACTTCATTGAGAATGTAAAAGAATCACCAAACTATTAGTTCTAATAGAATTACCAGTTTGTGCAACCTTAACTAGACATTTAATAGATTTAAATCAAATAAAAAATACAGGGAAAGAAAAGTAAACAAGTAAAAATATGTGAAATTGCTAAATGATTTTGGAATAGAGCTGCAGGGGTTTAAGATAGGGTTTACCGGCGGTGGTACGGTGGTGGTGAAGGCGTCGGCAGGCCGGTTGTTGGTGGTTCCCCTTCTCTTCTCCCCCCTACTCCCTCTTCTCCCTCGCTGCGTTTCTCCCTCGCTGCGTTTCTCCCTCTCTTTTTTTTCTTGTCGACTGGTTCGAGCGAATGCCTGAATCTGATTAAGGTTATAAGAATCAACGACCGCACGCGGTCGTTAATTTTTAATGATGTGGACATAGCGGTCGCTAATATAGATTGGTCGTCGCGCACTAGCGACTAGAATCCTACGCGGTCGTAGATAGCGGTCGCTATTAATATTATCAGCGACCGGATAGGGCGATCGCTGATATCATTGGTCACAGATGGCCCTTTTTCTTGTAGTGATTGAACACGCGAAGAACGATGACATCAAATTCGTCGGTTACAAAGTTTGACGTGATGAAGTTTAATGGGACTGAGAATTTCGGGCTATAACAATAGAGGGTAAATGATCTGTTGGTGCAGCAGGGATTGGCGTTAAAGAAGAAACCAGAGTCCATGACGACTGATGACTGGGATGAACTCCAAGCAAAGGCGATAAGTACAATTCGTTTGTGTCTAGCAGACGAGGTTATGTATCATGTGATTGGTGATGAATATGTCAAAGTCATTGACAAATAAGCTGCTTCTGAAGCAGAAGTTGTTTAGGTTAAAGATGATTGAAGGTTCTGAACTTATTCAACATATTCATACCTTCAATCGGATAATTAGTGATTTTCTAAGGATTGAAGTGAAATTCGAAGAAGAAGACCAGGCACTGATGGTGTTGTGTTCTCTACCGGGTTCCATGAAAAATCTTGTTACAACCCTCCTATGGGGAAAAAGACCCTAAAATTGGAAGAAGTCACTTATGATCTACTGATGTTTAACCATCGAAAGCAACAAACCGATGGAATTTCGGGTGAAGGGTTGGTGGTAAAAGGGGAAATCAACGTGGCAGAAAATCGAAAAAAAGAAAATTAGGATCACATAGGAAATCGAAGTCAAGGGGCAGGACTCTTAAGCTGAAGGAGTATAAGTGTTTCAGGTGTCACGAGACAGAACACTTCAAGAAAGACTGTCCATACAAGAATAAGAGTGAAGGAACAAGGAAGAAAATAGAATCAACGAAATCTACAAACATTGTGGAAGAGTCATCGGATGATGGGGATATGTTGTCAGTTTTAACAAACACAGACGTGACAGACTCATGGATTTTGGATTCAGAATGTTCTTTTCACACGACGTCTAACATGGAATGGTTCGACACCTACAGGTATGTGAATTGTGGTACAGTTCTAATGGGTAATGATGCTTTATGAAATGTCATTGGAATAAACATAGTGAAGATAAAGATGTTTGATGGTGTTGTGAGAACTCTGGCTGAGGTGAGACATATTCCAGGTTTAAGAAAGAATCTAATTTTATTGGGAACTCTAGACTGTAATGTTGTGAGTACAAAACAGGTGGTGGAGCCATGAGAGTGACGAAGGGTGTGCTAGTGATAATGAAAGGTTTTAAGGTTAATGGGAATATCTATTGGTTGATAGGGAGTACAGTTGTAGGTGGAGCTGTTGCCACTACAACTGATGATATTGATGATACTTCAATGTGGCATATGCGGTTGTGGAATATGGGGGAACGTGGGATGCTGGAATTACATAGAAGAAATTTGTTGAAAGGGGTGAAATCGTGCAAGCTAGATTTCTGCAAGTTCCGAGTCTTGGGAAAACAGTGTAAGGTGCAGTTTAAGCACGTGGTGAATAAAACGAATGGAATACTTGACTATGTATATTTTGATGTTTAGGGACCAGTGAGAGTAGCTTCAAAAGCGGGATCGTTGTATTTCTTGACTTTTATCGATGATTTTTCAAGGAAGGTTTGGGTGTATTTCATGCGACATATGCAAGTCTAAGGTTTTTAAAAAATTCAGGGTGTGGAAAGCTAAAGTGGAAAATCAAACAGGGAGACGAATTAAGTGCCTTAGATCAGATAATGGGACATAGTACAAGTATGAGCCATTTGTGAAGTTTTGTGAGGAGCATGAGATTCAACGTCACTGGACTATTAGAAAGACACCACAACAGAATGGGGTGGCAGAGAGAATGAATATAACTATAGCAGAGCGGGCACAGTGCATCAGGTTAAATGTAGGGATTTTTGGGCAAAAATAGCGAGTATGACATTTTATATTATAAACAGGTCGCCAAGTACTGCTCTGGATAATAAGGTGGCATAGGAGGTGTGGACTGGCAAAGAGGTAGATTACTCAGGTATGAAGATCATTGGGTGTCCAACCTATGTTATGTTCCAGGTGATTAGAGGTCAAAGCTTGATGCAAAGTCCAAACAGTGTATCTTTCTTGGGTATAAGAAAAGTGTAAAGGGGTACAAGCTTTGGGATCCGAATCAAAGAAAGTAGTGATCAGTAGGGATTTGGTTTTTGATGAAGCTTCCATGGTTAAGACACATAAGGAAGGACAAAAAATTAAGACTGAGGAAGACACCAACAATCAGCACCAGGGGGTACAAATTGAGCTGGAAAGCTATGACACTGGCAATCCACTGCTAGTGGAACAAGATAATCAGCAGGAGGAGGAGGAAATCATATCCGCAAGGAGACCTAAACGCACTATCAAACCACTGGATAGGTATAGGTTTGATGTTATGGTTGCATATATATGCTCTATCTACTACTAATGTGGATTCGTCTACTTTTCAGGAAGCTATTGCTAGTCTTTAAAGAGACAGATGGATAGAGGCCCCGATGGAGGAGATGGAGTCATTAAAGAAGAATAAGACTTGGGAATTGTCAGAATTTCCTGAGGGAAAGAAACTAGTAGGGTGCAAGTGGGTATACAAGAAGAAAGAAGCTGTATCAGAAAAGGAAAGGGAAACACTACAAGAAAAACCCTTATATTCGACAGAATTATTCTTTTCGGATTTAATTCTGTCGAAATAAGCCCATTTACGACGAAAGTTTGCGTCGAAGATAAGTTCCTCGAAAATAAGCTTATATCGACGAAATTCTGTCAGAAATAGAATACCCTAATTGGAGTCAAGTTTCCCGCCAGCGCGAACCCTACCTTAGACGGAATGATAGTTAAGTCCGAGGGAAATTTCGTCGGAATAAAGTTAATTTTGAGGGAAATAAATTCGACAGATATTCCGTCGGAAATAATTAAAAACCTAATTAGTATAGTCTTCTTCCAGCCACGCTTCATTTCCCTCTCAGCTCTCACTACAACTCTCCCTCTCCCTTTCTCCTCTCAGCTCAACACTCCTCTCTCTCGTCTCCCCTTACCACCACCCCCCCCTCCCGATTGGTCTAGACACCCGTCCCCCCTGTCGGCGGTGTCTTTCCTCCTTTTATTCCGGCGACGGCTCCTCCTTTCTCCTCGGGCGATTCCGGCAGCTCCTCCTCCTCCTTAATCCTACTATAATTCCAGCGAACTCTCAAGGTACTGAAATTCCCAAATTTAATTTTTAGGGTTAATATATATTAATTTTAATGTGAAAAATTCTGTTGAAGTTAGGCATACTGTATATGTTGTTGCTAAAATTAGAACTCGTTTGAGAATTTGAGATTACTAGTTAGCTTGTATTTGTTTCCTGTTTTAAGTTGTTGATATTGTTGTCACAATGAATATTTTTTTGACTTGGTCATTCTGTTGAAATTGGGCATAGTGTTGGACTTGCTGTTGTTGTGGAATTTGGAATTATATTTTACTGAAATTGGGATAAATATGCTGAAATTCGGATGAACATCATTTGATTTAAGACTGCATATATATAATAGTTTTTTGGAACTTCAGAATATTGATATTACGGTTCTTTCTATGTATATATATTGAGATATGTTAGTTTACTAAATTATTTGTTGGTATAATTGATTTTGACATTGATTTTATGACTGTTTTGGGACTGCCTTTAATTTTGATATATTTGCTATTTCTGAAGGAATTTTTGGCGGAATTTTTGTCAGAATTATTCATTTGCAAGATTTGTGGGCCCTGAATGTATTGTATAAGTAATTAGTTTCCTAATATTAAAATATAAACTAAGTAGCATTTACTTAGTTTCTTACTACTAAAATAAAATAAAATAAAATAAATTTAATTTAATTTAGTTTATTAAATAAAATAAATTTTAAAAATTTGATAATATAATATAATACAAAATAAAATAAAATAATAAATTTAATTTAATTTAATAAAATAAAAGAAATTTGATTTATTTTAATAAATAAAATAAAAATAATAAAAAATATTTTAAAAATAAAATAAAATAAATTTAATTTAATTTTAAAAAAATAATTTAAATTTAATTTAATTTAAAGAATTTAATTTAATTTAATTAAAAAATTAAAAATTATATAATATAATACAAAATAAAATAAATTAAAACATAATAATAAATTTAATCTAATTTAATAAAATAAAACTAAATGAATTAAATAATAAATTAAATTAAATTGAATAAAATTAAACAAATTTAATTATTTAATAAAAAATGAAAATAAATTAAATTAAATAAAAAATAAATAAAATAAAATAATAATAATAATTATAAAATAATAAAAATAATTTAGTTTAATAAATCTGATTTAATAAAATAAAAAATGAATTTAATTTAATTTAATAAAATAGTCAAAAATTATATTTTATATTATAGTAGAAAATAAAATAAAATAAAATATTTAAAATAATAAATACAATTAAATTTTATAAAATAAAATAATTGAATAGTAGTCTCCATATATATTCTAAATAACAGTTCTCAAAAACTAAGTAGTACTTACTTAGTTTTTCATTGGCAAAATAAAATAAAATGATTTAATTTAATTTAATTTAGTAAATTTAATTTAATAAATAAATAAACCAATTATATAATATAATATAATATAATACAAAATAAAATAAAAAAATATAATAATAAACCAAGTAGGATTTACTTAGTTGGAATGCAATTAAAAGAAACTGAATAAGAATGTTTTCGATTAAATAAAATAATATACTTTGGAATTTAATTAGAAACACGTTTGACAAGTAGGAGTGAATGTCGAACAATAGTCTCTATAGATTTCAAATAACAATCCTCATAAACTAAGTACCACTTACTTAGTTTATCATTGGCAAAATAAACTAAGTAACATTTGCTTAGTTTGCCATAATTTTTAATAAATGCAATAATACTCTCCCTACATATATGTACTCTTCCTTGTTTGCAGGGTTCGACATAGCAGTTGCAACTAATAGTACTCCAACCGGTTCCTCGACATCAATTAAAAAAAATATGGGTCGTAGTTCTTGTTTGGGTCCTATACTCGAATAATAAAGTTAATTGAATTACTGCGAACATTCGTCACTGTTCCATCATAATAGATGACAACATCCGGAAGGAGTGTCATTAAGTTGTTGAACAAATTTCTAGGTTAAGCAACCCTCTAGATGAACGAACGATCACTTCTCTGCTAGGAATGAATCATCTCCCTATATGGGTCCAATCCATGACATAGACAGCTTCTTACCACTTCGAATTCCTCAGATGGGTAGTTCTCACAGAATGTCTCACCTCTTTTTCTATGAGAACTACCCATCTGAGGAATTCAGAGTGCTGAGAAGTTGTCTATGTCATGGATTGGACCCATATGGGGAGATGATTCATTCCTAGCAGAGAAGTGATCATTCGTTCATCTAGAGGGTTGCTTAACCTGAAACTTTGTTCAATAGCTTAATGGAAATCCTTCGGGATGTTGTCATCTGTTATGATGGAACAATGAGGAACGTCCGCAGTAATTCAATTAACTTTATTATTCGAGTATATGACATAAACAGGAACTATGACCCTTTTTTTTGTTGCCAAGGAACCAGTTGGAGTACTATTAGCTGCAACTGCTATGTCGAACTCTGCATACAAGGAAGTCCTTGACTCTTCTCCTAGTAGTCATTACAGCTGCAACTGCTATAAAACTTAGAAACCCGTTTGACAAGTAAGAGTGAATGTCGAATAGTAGTCTCTATAGATTTTAAATAATAATTCTCATAAACTAAGTACCACTTACTTAGTTTATCATTGGCAAAATAAACTAAGTAGCATTTGCTTAGTTTGCCACAATTTTCAATAAACTCAATAATAATCTCTCTTTAATCTTCAATACACTAAATAATATATGTACTATACTTTGGAACTTAGAAACCCATTTGACATTCACTTAGTAGGAGTGAATGTCGAACAGTCCCCAGTTTGGGACTGTTACTGGAAGTTATGTCTCTCACTTAGGCCGATGTCAATACAAAACAATACATTTTTGTTGTTTTGAGGTTTTTTTCGACTGTTATCTCTATATGTTCTTCGAGTGAATACTTAAATTAAGTTATCTTAGTCTATTTCATGTGCTTGGAGACTATGGGGAGGTGCTGCCGAAATTTTCTTGAAACTCATGAAACGTACTCAACGTGTTGGCACTAGTGTCGAGACACATCCAATAACGGGATAGAAGCCTTACTTATGTCCTATAGAGTGGAGATACTAGGTAAATCTAATTCATGCATGAATATCCAAATTAATTGAATGCGTCTTCTGTGTAGTTAAAAATGTCAGCCGACCGGAGTTGGATGTACCATAGGATACCCATTGATGGGAGGGGATTAGTCTCAGCTTATCGTGTAAGACCCCAACTTTTATGAATAAAGATTATTTTTTTTCTCTAAATATTATTTTTGAATATTATGGTGTGGATTTGATATAATGTTATAGTTGTGGGTAATATTTACAAATTTTACAAAGTAAGCAAGTTGTCATAAAATATTCGATTGATCGGGGAATATTCATTTTATCAGGGAATATTTGTGACGCCCCCAAAACAGGTATACATCCCCCATCTTGAGTCGCCAAATACATGTTACAGAAATCAAATAAAAACTTTATTTAATACAACTGTTGTGTAAAAATACGACAAAACATAGCTGAGTTTTTAAAACGAATATTGTCTTCTAGACAATATCCACACTCAGTGAAGTCCTCATTATAATTATTATCACACTATTTCACAGAATAGTGAGGACTACTACAACCACTTATCCTGGACCATCACTTCATTCCCCAACTCGTCCTAGCTATATTCTCATTTCCTGAAGAGAAAAATGAAAGAAAAGGGTGAGCTCAACTAGCCCAGTAAGAAATATTATGACTAAGATAATGCAGAATAAATTATCCTTAGCCTTCAACAGTATAACAACAGATAGAATATAATAGACAACAAGTTTTAGATCAACAACTGCAGTGGAACAAACAATCCATTAGAAGAGTCAAGTAGAGCGTGATATCTACTATCCTATATGATTTAAAAAGTTTTTCATCAAATTTATTGCTGAGACTCAGCTTAATAAATAAACCACATCATCGAATCATCCTTGCACTACGAGCCAAGGATATTCATGTAATCACCAATGGTCATGATAATATCGAATAATCCCTGGTCATAATCATACCAACAACTGTCCATCAATGCACTACGGGTCAATGATGACTTTTACCATATCATTTGTAACATTGCGGGTCATGATTATACCGAATGATCCCTGGTCATAATCCTACCAATCAACAGTCCATCTATGCACGTAAACTAAAGATGACTTTCATCACAATATAAGCATGAGGATGATGACAATGATATAAACATTAATCAAACGAAATCAATGATAAATATTAAAGACTTTAAATTTATCTAGAGTTTAAAAATATCCAAATTGTCAACATGATACTGTTTTGTAGAGTAAAATTCAAGAATAATATTCATGTACCAAAAATAATTTGGACAGAAAAGAAATATATTTTTCGGGTAAATAGTACCATGTGAATAGTACTTTAGGAATAGTACCTCATGAATAGTACCCCGACATAAAAAGTACCCCAAATACCCAAGTGAATAATATTCGGGTGAATAGTAACCCGAGAATAGTAACTCGTGAATAGTATTCCAACATGAAAAGTGCCACGAATACTAGAGTGAATAATATTTGAGTGAATAGTAATCGGGTGAATAGTAACCTGTAAATAGTAACTCATGAATAGTATTCCGTCATGAAAAGATCAATAATTATCAAGAAAGATCAGAATAATATTTCCATAAAAAGATACTGGATGAAGCGCAAATATCAAGGTTATTCTACTAATTTCATGGAATATAGAAGCAATACTTCAACAAAATGAGTATAGAACTAGGGATACAAAACAAAATAATATTACTTATATACTACAGAGTATGGAAAATATTATTTCGTACGAATATTGAACAAACATAACATCCCTTACAACTGTTGAATGAAAATAATATTCCAACGAATATAATATTCCTATGAATATTGAACGAAAATAATATTCATACGAATACGAAAAATAATATTTCTTCAGAATATGAAATAAATAATACCCCTTACCTCATAAAAAGACTGGATACTGGAGTAGTGAAGTAGCAGACTACTCTTCTTCTTTCTCTCTATAGCTTCCCTCTCTATAATTTCTCTTGCGAGTCTTAGTGAATTGGTGAGAATGAAGGAAGAATGAACTTCTATTTATAGAAAAATATAGTTTCGATAATTGTACATTTTGAGGCTCGAAATATTACAGTATAATACCTTCACGTTTTTCTTCATTTTTAATTTAGTCTTGCAAGTATTATAAAACTTACACCACCTCCCCTAATAGTACATCATGTGAATCAATAGTACAATCATGTGAATCAATAATTCTATACTTGTGAAAAAAATAATTATAGTATAGTACCTTCATCTATACCTCCATTTTTAATTTAGTCATGCAAGTATTATCAATCTTGCACCACCTCCCCTAATAGTACATGCATGTGAATCAGTAGTACACACATGTGAATAAATAGTTATAAACATGTGAATTAACAACAATTAATTGCTCATTTATCCGATTAATTACCCGATTGGGCAATATAACCTCCAGAAATTAATTATTATCGAAATAAATGTTGATTTCCACAAACACTAATAATCCCAACATAATGGAAATATTAATTTCATCTTTAATCAATATGAACTTATTCATCATTAATATTATAATTCACAATATTTAACAACCAGATCATTTCTAGGAAAGAGGGGGTTTTCCGATAAGGATTTCTCCTTATTGGCGCGCAATTAGGTGACCAAACCTCTCATAGACAGAACTTCTAGACATTGTCAATATTACAAATAATAATATGAATAACTTTGTCATCAAAATTATTGATTTAATAATATAAAATATTATGCAGATGATACTATGACAATAATTGAATCAATAATATGTGGGATATGATGCAGCAATTACTGTAGTAATAATTGAGTATAACTGAGTGACTTCTTACGTAAGCATCAATAATTAATACCGTGTGCTACTATGCAACCACGCGTATTACTGTATTTTTATCACCGATTATTTTATGACAACTTGCTTACTTTACAAAATTTTCAAATATCACCCTTAACTTTAAATTTTTATCAATTTAACTATTTACCAAAATAAAAAATTGAATACTTTTATTTCATAAAATTTGGGATCTTACAATATTCGTACGACGACATAATCATTGGTGGACCCCACAACAGAATTATTGTCGGAGTTAGAAAATGACATAAATATTTTTTATAAAAATAACGGTGAAAGTTTTACCATTAACTGTTGAAATACCCGTTGATAAAAGTACAGTAATACGCGTGGTTGCATAGTAGCACACGATATTGTTATTGATGATTATGTGAGAAGTCACTTAGTTTTTTTCAATTATTGCCACAGTATTTGTTGCACAATATCTCATATTATTGATTTAATTATTGTCACAGTATCATCTGCATAATATTTTATATTATTAAATCAATAATTGACACGACACAATTATTCATATTATTAGTTAGCATTATTGATAATGTCTAAAAAATTCTATCGAGAAAAGGGGTTAGGTTATCTAATTGCACGCCAATAAGGATAAATTCTTATCGAAAAGCCCCCTCTTTCTTGGGAATGATCAGATTGTTGATATTGTGAGCTTATAATATTAATTATTTTGTGGTGGATATTAGTTCAAATTTTTATATAAATGAAGAAATTCAGCATGAGATATTTGTTGAAAGTTTGGCATATTTTCTGTGGAATTACAATTATCTTCTCCGATAAAATATTTATTTAAATATATTATAATTGTTTAAATAATAATATTATAATATGTACATATATATATATATATATATATATATATATATATATATATATATATATATATATACACACACACACAATACAGATATGTGAATGCTTTGTATATTTTTGGTGGCTTGAATAAAGGTCAACAAAGTAGTGTTGCCTAACTTTCGTGGGCCCATAAAGATGGGATATAATGAATTTGGCAGAGAAAAAATGGAAGAGTTAGGCAAGGAATGATTTCCTTGTTTTCAAATAATTGGTGGGACCTCATCCAATCAAAACAAAGGAAGAGTTAGGCATGCATGTGCAGTAGGTTAGGCAGAGGAAAGAATTTGGTAGAGTTAGGTTGATTCGGTTGGTTTTCTCCTCCGTGCTGCACTATAAATAAGGGGTAACCCCTCCTTCCTAAAACACACCACTTCAATATCAAAAATTTTTATTCTATAATATTGTTAGTATTTTTTTTGAGTATAAGGATACTTTGAGTATAGTTTTTTTTCTACATGATTTTCTCAGAATAATATCCGATATTCCAGTCAAATCCAGTTTCTACTAAGGTAAATGATATTATTTTCTTTCAATACTCGTAAGAAATATTATTTTCTTTCATACTCCATATTATGGAAGGGATATTATTTCATTTCATATTCCTAAATTTAAACTTACTATGGTAAGTATTGCTTCTATAATTCCTGAAATTAGTAGAATATCCTTGATTTTTGCGCTTCATCCAGTATCTTTTTATGAAAATATTATTATGAGCGTTCTTGATAAGTTTTAACTTTTTTATGTCGGAGTATTATTCATGGGGTACTATTCCTGAAGTACTATTCACCCGGGGTACTATTCATGACAAAAATTGATTTCTTTTCGGTCTAAATCATCTTTGATACAATATTATTCTTGAATTTTACTCTACAAAGCAGTATCATATTGACATTTTGGACATTATTGAATTCTGGATAAATTAAATTATAAATCTTTAGAATTTATCCTTTGCTTACATTTAATTGAATTCTTATATCATTGTTATCATCCTCACGTTTATATTGTTATGAAATTCATCTTTGGCCCATAGTGCATAGATGGACTGTGGGTTGGTATAATTATGACCAGGATTCATTCGGTATAATCATGACCCGTAATGTTACAAATGGTGTGGTAAAAGTCCTCATTGGCCTGTAGTGCATTGATGAACAGTTGTTGGCACGATCATGACCATTGGTGATAATAATGAATATCCTTGGCCCGTAGTGCATGGATAATTCAGTGATGTGAATTATTTATTGAGCCGAGTCTCAGCGATAAAATTGATGATAAACTTTTAAATCATAGAAGATAGTAGATATCATGCTCTACTTGACTCTTCTAATGGATTGTTTGTTCTGCTGCTGTTAAACTTGTTGTCTATTATATTCTATCAGTTTAACCCTGGGATGGAGGCACCAAAGGCCGTCCCAGACAAGTCAAAGCCAGTAGTTCAAGGGAGAGCGTTTGTCGTAACCTCCTAAAAAGTGAGGAATCTGAAAGAGGTGATCACGAGTAAGCTAATCATAAACTCTAGCGAAGTCTATACCTTATTTGATACTGGTTCTACCCATTCTTTGATTTCTCCTACTTGCGCTCAACGTTTAAATTTGACTCTAGAGAAATTAGACTTTGACTTATCTGTTAAAACTCCATTGGGAGAAACCTTCATTACATCTACTGTTTATAAGTCTTGTTTGGTTCAAATCGGTACCTTCACATTACCCGTCAATCTTATTTCCTTAAAAATACTTGCATTTGATGTGAGGGATTGATTGGTTAACTACTCATCATGCAAAAATTGATTGTTTTCGTAAGGTTGTTAGTTTTCATATTCCTAACCAACCTATTATGCGAATTCAAGCAACTAAACCACTAAAGTCAATCACTGTCATATCAAGTCATAAATCTATTCGTTTATTGAAAAAAGGATGTCAAGATTTCTTAGCCCATGTCACGGATTTAAATAAAAATACATCAGATTTGAATGATATTTCTATTATTAATAAATTTCCTGACATATTCTCTGAAGAACTTCCTGGCCTACCCCTAGAGCGTGAAATTGAATTTTGTATCGATTTTGAATCCGGTACAAAACTCATTTCCAAAGCCCCTTATCGAATGGCACCTATTGAACTTCAGGAGTTAAAAACCCAACTGCAGAATTTGTTAGACATCAATTTCATTCGTCCTAGTACGTCTCCTTGGGGTGCTTTTATTTTATTCGTAAAGAAGAAAGATGGGAGTATGCGACTTTGCATTGATTATCGGGAGTTGAATCATGTCACCATCAAAAATAAGTACCCGTTACCTCGTATTGATGAACTGTTTGACCAGTTGCAAGGTGCCAAATTCTTTTTAAATATTGATCTTTGTTCCGGATATCTCAGTTAAAAATTAAAACTGATGACATTCCAAAGACTGCTTTCAGAACTCGGTACGAGAATTACAACTTCCTAGTCATGTCCTTTGGATTGACTAATGCTCCGGCTACCTTCATGGACATGATGAACCGAGTATTCAAGGAATATTTGGATCATTTTGTGGTTGTCTTTATTGATGACATTCTCATATATTCCAAAAGCCGTGAAGATCATGAGCAACACTTGAGGCTGGTACTCCAAAAGCTTCGTAAAAACAGGTTTTATGCCAAGTTGAAGAAATGTGAGTTCTAGCTTGAGGAAGTGGCATTCCTTAGGCACGTAATATCAAATCACGGAATATCTGTTGACCAGGAAAAGATTGAAGTAATACAAAGCTGGGACCAACCTAAGTCAGTGACCGAAGTACGTAGCTTTCTGGGCTTAGCTGGTTATTATCAGAGATTCGTGAAAGGATTTTCTCGAATCGCTACTCCATTAACTCAGCTGACTCAAAAAGATATAAATTCGGTTGGAGCGAGGAATATGAGAAGAGTTTTCAAGAACTCAATAGGAGACTCATTTGACGCCCCCAAAATTGGTATACATCACCCATTCTGAGCCGCCAAATACATGGTACAGAAAATAACTACAACTTTATTATTATAATTGTCATGCAAAATACGACAACACATACTGTGAGTTTAAATACAAATATTATATTCTAGACAATATCCACACCCAAATAAAGTCCCCATTACAATTATTAATGCACTATTTTATAAAAATAGTGAAGACTGCTAAAATATCTTTCTAGAACCATCACTCCATACCTCGACTCGATCCTGCTATGTTCTCACCTCCTGAGAAGAAAAATGGAACAAAAAGGAAAAGGGTGAACTCAACTAGCCCTGTAAAGAATATTATGACTAAGATAATATACAATAAATTATCCTTAGTCTTCAACAGGGAAAAATTTGATAGAATATAATAGACAATAAGTTTTAGATCAACAACTACATCGGAAACAATAATTCATAAGAAGAGTTACGTAGAGAATGAAATCTACTATCATCTATGAATTTAAAAGTCCATCATCAATATTTTATCTATGTAATATCATTCAATATACATCTTGAATCAAATATTCATCTTTGCACTACGGGCCAAAGATATTCATTTGTATCACCAGTTGGACATGTTCATCTCAACACTTGTTCATCTTTGCACTATGGGCCAAAGATATTCATCAGGTAATCATTCATCTTTGCACTACAGGCCAAAGATATTCATCAAGTATCATCATTAAGGACTGAGGATGATGAAAAACATTTTAGAGAATAAATCTAGTAAGATAAAAGGATAAAGTTTAGAGATTCGTACTTTAGATAATCTAAGTTCAAAAATACTCCATAATAAACCATAATGTAGTAAAATTCAAGAAGAAAGATCAAAACATGGATACAATCAAAGATAATAACCATAATAGATATATGGGACAAAGAAGAGAAAATTTCATTTTTAGGTGAACAGTGTCGCCGTATTTGTAAATAGTACCGTATACGTGAATAGTGCCGTATACGTGAATAAGAACCCCGCCACAAAAAGGTAGAAATTTCACAATAAAATTCATATCAATAATTCAGCATAATGATATTGAAGAAAATAATATCATTTACGAAGAAAATAACATCCCTTACCTTAAAATAACAATATTTTTGATCGAAATATCGGATGTAAAGCCGAAGAAAACTTGCACTGGATAGTAACTCTCAAAGTATATAAATACTTACAAAATACGCTCGATAATATATAGAGAGAGAAAACTTATTTCTGGTGTGATTTTCAATTCTAACTTAAGCGCCTATTTATAGGAAAATAATAGAACGCCAAAGGAGATTTAATTAATAAAATAATATATATTTTCCTCCTTCTACG
Organism: Panax japonicus; assembly: GCA_020205505.1. NCBI lineage: Eukaryota > Viridiplantae > Streptophyta > Magnoliopsida > Apiales > Araliaceae > Panax > Panax japonicus. Next base: position 10,709,605 of record CM035099.1, read on the forward strand.
CCACCTAGCAAGACCAGCCACCAGCATGGCAATTCTGAAAAAAAAATTGCAGCCCACATGTTTAAAACAAAAGTGGGTCCCACCCAATTTTAATAAAAAAACATTTAATTTCTGAAACTTTAATATATCATAATAAATAGCCCTTTAATCAAAAAAATACGAATTTTATGTCCATTCCATACGAAATTGAATTCTTTATAACTTTGTAGCTTTAAGTTTTTTTAAATTCCAAACAGAAAATATCTGAAATCCACATACGGACGATTTTTATTACCTATATTCTGACAAAATACTGATAAAACACCTTAGCATTAATTCCTTCATTTATATCCGCACAAAATAAATATTTCCCTATCCATCCACATAAAATAAATATTTTATTATCATAGAAATCAATAATTAATTATTCACAAATAATATTACAGAATCACAATTATGACAACCAGGTCGTTCCCAGGAAAGTGGGGGCTTTTCGATAAAGATTTCTCCTTACTGGCGCGTAATTAGGTGACCAAACCCCTTTCCTAGAAAGAACTTGCTTAGACATTGCCAATAATGCTATCTAATAATATTATTCAAATAATATAAATTATTGATCTGATAATGGGAAATACTGTGCAATGACAATTATTGAAACAGTAATAATATAAAATATCAACGCAGCTATTATTGAATCAATAAAATAAAATATTGAACAGTAATTACTATAACAATTATTGAGTAGTGCCTTCTTATGTAAGAATCAATAATTTAAAAATACTGTGTAATACCGTGTGCTACTGTGCAACCACGCGTATTACTGTATTTTAACCACCGGGTATTCCAACAGTGTTAACGGTAATAATTACGCCGTTATTTATAAAAACTCAAACTTGTCATTTTCTTCATCCAATAATTATTCTGTTATGGGGCCCATAAATGGCTGCGCCGTCGTACGAATATTCCCCGACAACAATGAATATTTTATAACCACTTGCTTAATTTATAAAATTTGCACATTTCTCCCATAACCAAAGTATTATATCAAATTAACTCCTTATTATTTTAAGATAATGAATAGAAGAAATTCAATTTTATTTATAATAAGTTGGGGTCTTACATCATCCTCTCCTTATAAAATTTCATCCTCGAAATTGATGTATGTACCTGATGTTTCAAAAAGGTGAGGGTACCTCACTTTCATTTTCGATTCTAAATCCCAGGTCATTTCTTCAATAGCATGGTTCTTCCATAAAACTTTAACTTGTGGTAAAACCTTTGTTCGTAGACATGCTCTTTCCTATCCAATATCTTGACAAGTACTTCCTCGTACGCTAAATCTTTGGCTATCTCGTCTGGTTCTAAGGCAATAATGTGGTTTGGATCTTTTACATATTTACGAAGCATAATTATGTGAAAAACATTATGAACACGAGACATGCTTGGAGGTAATGCGATTCTATAAACCACATTTCCTATTCGGTCAAGAATCTCAAATGTAACAAAAAATCGTGGATTGAGCTTTCCTCTCTTCCCAATCTTGTAACTCCCTTCCATGGAGCAATACATAACAGTACATGATCTCTAATATTAAATTCCACGTCCTTTCAATGAAGATCAACATAACTATTTTGTCGATCTTGTGAGGTCTTTATTCGTTGCTGGATCATTTGAATCTTTTTTGTAGTCATGCATACTAATTCTGGTCCCAACAATGTTGCTTCACCCAACTCGTCCCAACATACTGGAGAACGACACTTTCGTCCATATAACGCCTCGAATGGAGCCACGCCTATACTTGCTTGATAACTGTTGTTGTAGGAGAATTCCACCAATGGCAAGTACTTATCCCAATTTCTTTTGAAATCTAGGACATATAGTCTTAATAGATCTTCAAGGGTTTGAATAGTCCTTTCTGATTGCCCGTCCGTTTGAGGATGGTATGCCGAACTGAATCGTAAATCCGTGCCCATAGCTTTCTGCAAGCTAACCCAAAATCATGAAGTGAATCTTGGGTCACGATCCGAAACTATGGATACTGGCATGCCATGCAATCTCACAATCTCATTTACGTACATACGAGAAAGACATTCAAGGGAATAAGTCTCACGTATAGGCAAGAAATAAGCAGACTTGGTTAATCTATCAACAATAACGTAAATCGCATATATACCTTGAGAAACCTTGGAAAGACCCATAACGAAATCCATAGTAATGTGTTCCCACTTCCATTTTGGAATCTCAATTGGTTGCAATGAACCCTTTGGCACTTGATGTTCCGCCTTTACACGTTGACAAGTTAAACACCTCGAGATAAACTCCGCGATCTCTCTCTTCATATTGTTCCACCAAAATGTATGTCGAAGATCATGATATATTTTGGTACTCCCATAATGGATTGTAAATGGTGTGTTGTGTGCCTCCATCATGATTCTATGCTTCAAGTCAGAATCATTAGGAACGCAAAGTCTGGAGTTGACTCGAAGTATTCCTTCTTCATTGATTCCTGCTTCTGGAATAATATTTCTTGTACTTTATTCTTCATACGTATCATCTCTGGGTCCGTGGCTTGAGCAGCTTTAACGTTATCGATTAAAGTCGGTTCTACTCGTATGTTTGATATCATCATGTGGGTACTTGGAGCCTTTAACTCTATTTCCATCATTTGTAAGTCATACAAAATGGGTCTTTGTGTTAACAACATCGCACTCGTACCCACATACGATCTTTTACTCAATGCATCAGCTACAATGTTTGCTTTTCCAGAATGATATTGAATGTTGTGGTCGTAATCTTTTAACAACTCAAGCCAACGTCGTTGCCGCATGTTGAGTTCTTTTTGGGTGAAGAAATATTTGTGGCTTTTATGATCCGTATAAATCTCCACTTTCTCCCCATACAGGTAGTGTCTCCAGATTTTCAACGCAAAAATGACTGCTGCCAACTCCAGATCATGAGTAGGATAATTCCTCTCATATTCTTTGAGTTGTCGCGAGGCATAGGCTATGACTTTCCCATGTTGCATGAGAACACATCCTAACCCTTTGCCTGAAGCATCTCTGTAGATAACAATTCCATCCAAACTAGATGGTATTGTCAGAACAAGTGACGAAATGAGTCTCCTCTTGAGCTCTTGGAAACTCTTCTCGCATTCCTCGCTCCATACGAATTTTGCATCTTTCCGAGTCAGATGAGTAACAGAGTAGCGATTCGAGAAAATCCTTCCACGAATCTCCGATAATAACCAGCAAAGCCCAGAAAGCTACGCACTTCGGTCGTCGACTTTGGTTGCTCCCAACTTTGTATTGCTTCAATCTTTACCGGGTCAATAGATACTCCATGTTTTGACACCACGTGCCCAAGGAATGCTACTTCCTTAAGCCAGAACTCTCAATTCTTCAGCTTGGCATATAGCTTATTGTCACGAAGTCTTTGAAGTACTAGCTTCAAATGGTGCTCATAATCTTCACGGCTTTTGGAATAAATAAGGATGTCATCAATAAAGACAACAACGAACTGATCCAAATATTCCATGAATACACGGTTCATCATATCCATGAAGGCAGCAGGAGCATTAGTCAATCCAAAAGACAAGACTAAGAATTCATAATGCCCATACCAAGTTCTGAAGGCAGTCTTCGGAATATCCTCAGTTTTAATCTTCAACTGATGATATCCAGAACGAAGATCGATCTTTGAAAAGAATTGTGCTCCTTGCAACTGGCCGAACAGGTCATCAATGCAAGGTAAGGGATACCTATTCTTGATGGTGACATGGTTTAATTCCCGGTAGTCAATACAAAGTCGTATACTCCCGTCTTTCTTCTTTATAAATAAAACAGGAGCACCCCAAGGAGATGTACTAGGACGAATGAAACCGATGTCTAACAATTCCTGTAGTTGGACTTTTAACTCCTGAATTTCAATAGGAGCCATTCGATATGAGGTTTAGAAATGGTCTTTGAACCCGGTTCAAGATCAATAAAGAAATCAACTTCACGTTCTGGGGGTAGACCAGGAAGTTCTTCAGAAAATACGTCAGGAAATTCACTAACAATAGAAATATTATTCAAATCTGACGTGTTTTTGTTCAAGTCCATAATATGGCCTAAGAAAGCTTGACATCCATTTTTTAATAAACGAATAGCTTTATGGCTTGATATAATAGTGACTGATTTTAGTTGTTTAGTTGCTTGAATTCGTATAATAGGTTGATTAGGAATATGAAAACTAACAACCTTACGAAAACAATCAATTTTGGCATGATGAGTGGTTAACCAATCAATCCTTAAAATCACATCAAATGCAAGTATCTTTAAAGAAATAAGATAAAAAGGTAATGTGATTGTGATAACTTAGATCAAGCAAGATTTATAAACAGTGGATGTGATAAAGGTTTCTCCTAACCGAGTCTCCACAGATAAGTCAAAGTCTAATTTCTCCGGAGTCAAGTTTAAACATTGAGCACAAGCAGGAGAGATAAAAGAATGGGTAGAACCGGTATCTAGTAAGGTATAAACTTCGCAAGAGTTCAAGATTAGCTTAACCGTGATCACCTCGTTTGGGTTTCTCGCGTTTTGGCCAGTCACGACAAACGCCCTCCCTTGAACCACCGACTTTGTTTTGTTCGTAGTCGCCTTTGGTGCCGCCGTCCCAGTTGGACTTGACTTCGCTACAGGACAAAATTGGGCTATATGACCGTCTTTTCCACAACTGAAACACACCTTGGAAGGCTGTGAACAGTTTGGACTTATGTGTCCCTCATCTCCGCATCTGTAGCATCTAACTGGCGGTCGTTCTCCTCCCCTAGAATTTGTTGCTGGTGCTGGAGCTGCTGCTGATGTCTTCCCATCATTGTTGAATCTCCTCGTTTTGAAATTTCCACTCGACTCACCTCTTTTATTATCATGGCCACGATTACCACCCGAGTGGTTACCGCTTTTGTACGTATTTTTCCCTCCTCGCTCGTTATCATCGCTCCGATGATTGTTGTCACCGGTATGACCCTAGTTGTGGTCCCTCGGTTGAACATACTCATTATCTCGCTCTAATAATTGAGCCCTGTTGACAACATCTGAATACAGAGAAGATTTATGAGAGATAATGTGACACCCCCAAAACAGGTATACATCACCCATCTTGGGTTGCCAGATACATGTTACATAAATTCAAATACAACTTAATTATACAACAGTCGTGTAAAATATGACAAAACATAGCTGAGAGTTTAAACAAGAATAATGTCATCTAGACAATATCCACACTCAATGGTGTCCTCATTACAATTATTATCACATTATTCCGTAGAATAGTGAGGACTACTAAAGCCATTTATCCTGGACCATCACTCCATTCCCTGACTTGTCCCAGCTATATTCTCATTTCCTGAAGAGAACAATGAAAGAAAGGGTGAGCTCAACTAGCCCAGTAAGAAATATTATGACTAAGATAATGTAGAATAAATTATCTTTAGCCTTCAACAGTATAACAACTTATAGAATATAATAGACAACAAGTTTTAGATCAACAATTGCAGCGAAATAAGAAATCCATTAGAAGAGTTAAGTAGAGCATAAAATCTACTATCTTCTATAATTTAAAAAGTTTTTCATCAACTTTATCGCTGAGACTCAACTTAATAAGTAAAATCGAATCATCCCTGCACCACGGCCAAAGATATTCATGTAATCATCAATGGTCATGATTATACCGAATAATCCCTGGTCATAATCATACCCACAACTGTCCATCAATGAACTACAGGCCAATGAGGACTTTCACCACATCATTCGTCACATTATGATCATGATTATACCAAATAATTCCTGGTCATAATCATACTAAGTCCATCTATGCACGTAAGCCAAAGATGACTTTCATCACAATATAAGCATGAGGATGATGACAATGACATAATAATTCAATAAAACAAGTTCAAGGATAAATTTTAAAGTTTTATAATTTAATTTATCCAGAAATCAATAACGTCCAAATTGTCAACACGATACTACTTTGTAGAGTAAAATTCAAGAATAATATTCATGTACCAAAAATAATTTGGACAGAAAAGAAATATATTTTTTGGATAAATAGTACCCCGTGAATAGTACTTCGGGAATAGTACCCCGTGAATAATACCCTGACATGAAAAGTGTCCCGAATACCTGAGTGAATAATATTCGGGTGAATAGTAATTTGGGTGAATAGTAACCAGTGAATAGTAACTCGTGAATAGTACTCTGACACAAAAAGTGCCCCGAATACCCGAGTAAATAATACTAGAGTGAATAATAACCGGTGAATAGTAACCCATGAATAATAACTCGTAACAGAAAAATATCAAAAAAATGATATTTCATGACGAGTACAAAAGAAATGATATCCCAGATGAGTATAATAGAATATACGAAACTATAAATGGATTTTCACCCGCCATGCGGTAATTCACTTTGACAGATCATTTCCACAATTTAATAAGGAATGAATACAAAGGATCATTCACCATGCATGCGGTAATCCACATAGACATGTTATTCCAATAGAATAATAAAGAATGGAATAACAGAAGAATTCACCATGCATGCGATAGACCACACAGACAGGTTATTCCCAATAGAATAATAAAGAATGGAACAAGGTCATGCGTAATCCGCACAGACAAGATATTCCAACAGAATAATAAACAATGGAACCAGGTCATGCGTAATTCGCACAGACAGGATATTCCAACAGAATAATAAACAATGGAACCAGGTCATGCGTAATCCACACAGACAGGATATTCCAACAAAATAATAAAGAATGGAATAACAACAGAATTCACTAGGCATGCGATAGACCGCACAGACAGGTTATTCCAACAGAATAATAAAGAATGGAATAACAAAAGAATTTCACCATATATGCGGTACTTCGCATAGACAGGTTATTCCAACATAATAATAAAGAATATAATAACAACCCTTACGAGTATTGAAAGAAAATAACTCTCTTCATGAATACGAAAGAATAATACCCCTTACCTCAAAAGAAGACTGGATACTGGAATAGTGAGGTAGCAGACTTCTCTTCTTCTTTCTCTCTATAATTTCTCTCTATAATAATTGCTCTATAGCTTTAGTGAATTGGTGAGAAATGAAAGAAGAATGAGCTTCTATTTATAGGAAAATATAGTTTTGATAATTAAACATTTTGGGGCTCGAAATATTACAGTATAATACCTTCCTCTTTTCCTTCTTTTTTAATTTAGTCCTGCAAGTATTATCAAACTTGCACCACCTCTCCTAATAGTAAATCATGTGAATCAATAGTTCTAGACATGTGAAAATACGAATTATAGTATAGTACCTCAATCTATACCTCCATTTTTAACTTAGTCATGCAAGTATTATCAATCTTGCACCAACTCCCCTAAGAGTAAATAAATGTGAATCAATAGTACACACATGTGAACAAATAGTTATAATCATGTGAATCAATAGCAATTAATTGCTCATTTATTTGGTTACTTACCTGATTGGTCAATATATCCTCTAAACATCAATTATTATCGAAATAAATGTCGATTTTCACTAAAAATAATAATTTCAACACAATAGAACTATCAATTTCATCTTTAACCAACACGAACTTATTCATCATTAATATTATAATTCATAATATTTAACAACTAGGGCGTTCCCAGGAAAGAGGGGGCTTTCCGATAAGGATTTCTTTAAGACCCCGAATTTTACGAAATGAAAGTATTCAATTTTTATAATTATTATTCTATTTCGTAAATGGTTAAATTGATAAAAGGTTAAAGTTAAGGGTGATATGTGAAATTTTTTGCAAAGTATACAAGTTATTATAAAATATTCATTTGGTCGGGGAATATTCTTTTTGTCAGAGAATATCCGTACGACGGCACAATCATTGGTGGACCCCACATCGGAAGTATTGTCATAGTAAGAAAATGACAGAATTATCTTTTTATAAAAATAACGGCGAAAGTGTTACCATTAAAACTGTTGAACTACCTGGTAGTAAAAGTACAGTAATACACATGGTTGCATAGTAGCACACAGTATTGATTATTGTTGCTTACGTAAGAAGTCACTCAGTTATACTCAATTATTGCTACAGTAATTGTTGCATCATATCTCTCATATTATTGATTCAATTATTGTCACAATATCATCTGCTTAATATGATATATTATTAAATTAATAATTGAGACGATAAAGTTATTCATATTATTAATTGCAATATTGACAATGTCTAGAAGTTCTGTCAAGGAGAGGTTAGATAATCTAATTGCGCAATAAGGAGAAATCCTTATTGGAAAGCCCCCTCTTTCCTGGGAATGACCTGATTGTTAAATATGGTGAATTATAATATTAATGATGAATACGTTCGTGTTGATTAAAGATGAAATTGATAGTTCAATTGTGTTAGAATTATTAGTGTTAGTGACAATTGACATTTATTTCGATAATAATTGATATTTGGAGGTTATATTGACCAATCGGGTAATTAACCGGATAAATGAGAAATTAATTGTTATTGATTCACATGATTATAACTATTTGTTCACATGTGTGTACTATTGATTCACATTCATTTACTATTAGGGGAGTTTGTGCAAGATTAATAATACTTGTATGACTAAGTTAAAAATGGAGGTATAGACGAAGGTACTATACTATAATTAATTTTTCACATGTTTATAACTATTGAGTCACATGATTTACTATTGATTCACATTATTTACTATTAGGGGAGGTGGTACAAGATTGATAATACTTGCAGGACTAAATTAAAAATGAAAGTAAAGTTGAAGGTATTGTACTGTAATATTCTGAGCCCCAAAACGTGCAATTATCAAAACTATATTTTTCTATAAATAGAAGCTCATTCCTTCATTATTCTTCACCAATTCACTAAAGCTATAGAACAATTATTATAGAGAGAAAGAAGAAGAGAAGTCTGTTACCTCACTATTCCAGTATCCAGTCTTCTTTTGAGATAAGGGGTATTATTTTTTTCGTATTCATGAAGAGAGCTTCTGTTATTCCATTCTTTATTATTATGTTAGAATAACCTGTCTATGCGAAGTACCGCATACATGGTGAAATTCTTTTGTTATTTCATTCTTTATTATTATGTTGGAATATCCTGTCTGTGCGGATTACGTATGACCTGGTTCCATTCTTTATTATTCTGTTGGAATAACCTGTCTGTGCAGTCTATCGCATGCCTGTTGAATTATGTTGTTATTCCATTCTTTATTATTCTGTTGGAATAACATGTCTATGTGGATTACCGCAGGCATGGTGAATAATCCTTCGTATTCATTCTTTATTAAATTATGGAAATGATCTGTCTACGTGGATTACTGCTGTGACAACCCGAGAATTTGGAGAATTTATGAAAATCATAATTGATTGATTTAAGGTTCAATATTAGGACCTAGACAGGAAATAAGTATATGGAATTGACAGTTATGTAATGAAATTTTAAGAATTTCAAAAGTTTTGAACAAAACTTGAATTATGTGATAGACTGTAAGTGATAGTCTAGTAATGAGGTATAAGATTATGGTAGATTTAAAATTCTTTTGAAGAATTATCAGGGATAAGTATCGAAGAGAATACTAGTCGGTATATTTGGTTACATATGTGAACCATAATGATTTGAGATCAAGGATTGATCATATAAGTTATAACTTTAGAAAACCCTAAAGTTATGTTAATCATACATTTATTAAGTTAGAAAAATCTAACGGATTGTTAGAAACCCTAACGGTACGCTCAGAAACTTTAGTTTCAGTTCTGGGAATTCGAAACCCTAAATTCATGATATGAATATGGTGATTAAGTTAGAAAACTCTAACGATATATTCTGAAACCCTAGTTTCAGCTTTGAAAATTTAAACCCTAATTTGGAAATCCTAATGCGAAGTATTAAACCTTAAGGGTTAAAAAGTTGTGTGTAAGGAATATGAACATTAGGTGATGGTTTATATTTGTTTATTAAATAAATAAACAAAAGAAACTAGTGAAAACCTTAATTATATATTAGGAATGAAGGATTTAATAACTTAAGGGTTATGGGAAAAGAGAATTGTGGTATTTAGAATACTTACTAATTCTAGGAGATTTATTTTATATATCTCAAATGATTAATTTTATAACCTAATTATAGCAAGTCTAATTGGGTTAAGAAAATAAATGTTAATGAGCAAGGATTGGTGTTTTAGTGGAGGAAGTAAAAACCCTAAGTAAATGATTTGGGTTGGATAAGAATTTAAGGAATTGGACTATGTATATTTTATAGCTCAAGTATTGGTGAATGAAATTGGTTAGAGGACCAAGCAAGACATTAAAAGAATGGCTCAATTTTTAGCCTAAGTTGGAGAAGAGTTTTTGGACATTTGTTAACTCAAATAAGAGGTAAAATAGAAAGCAAATTGGGAGCATTATTTTAGGCCAAGTGGCCGGCCATGAGGAGCAATAGAAAGGGGGAATGAATGTTGCATTATTGTCTCACTTTAGTTGGTGACCAACCCTAACCCTAACCTAGCTCTAGCCTAGATATGTGTCCAACACATTAGCATTTCTTGCAACAAAAGCTTGGCAATTAATAAGGGAGAATGAGAGAATTATTGTGAGCATTGGAGAGGCCATATGGCCGGTTATTGCATGAAGAAGAGAAGGGAGTGAGTGTGGTCATTTGATTAATGAAAAGCTACACAAAAGTCTAGCTTATAATTATTTCTTTCTTTCATCTCTTATATTCTTTCAAGTTGCTAAGAAATAGAGAGAGGGAAGAGAAGGCCATCTTCGGCCACTCTAAGAGGAGAAGGAGGGGAGATTTTGACCTTCCATGCCAATCAAGGTCCATGATCAAGCTATGAAGAAGAAGAAGATGGAGAGCAAGTAAGCAAAGGTATAACACCTTTTTGTTTAGTTTATTTTTTTTTGGTTGTAAATCACAACTTAGAGTTATTGATCTTCAAAACTCTAGATCTACATGATTTAGAGTGTTTTATGTATGGATCTATCCATTTTAAGTTTCAAAAGTTAGATCTATAGCATGAATTGGAGGATAGGTTTTCAAAAGATAGAAAACTTATTTTTTTTCTTAAGATTTGATTGTGTTGGATGCTTGTTTGAGGAACTAAGAAACTTTGTTTATAAACTCAAAAGCCATGTATATACATGTTGATGAGTGTATCATGTTTAGATCTAAACATATTAGGTGTTAATTTTGGTTGAAATCAAAAGGAATTGAAGAATGGAATTTTCTGGAAAAGTTTTGAACTTTTAAAGTGTGATTAAGCTTTTGGATCTTTGAAATCTATGATGGATATGTGTGATTTATGTTCTTGGGATGTTAGATATATGTGTTAAGGGTAAAATCCCTTTGGAATCATGCAAATAAGTTGAAAAATGAGCAAGTTATGGGATTTCTCCCAAACTACACAAAATTAAGAAAACTGTTAAAAGGACAGATTTTAAACAGTCACTTCCGGGATACTTTCCGGGAGCTTAACATGTCCAAATATGGATTATGATAGATGAAAACTGTAGTTCGGAAAGATACGAACCCAAAAAAATTGACGGATTATTAATCAGAGTTACAGATTTCGTTTTATATAAGTTTTAGCAAAGGACTCCAAAACTGCCAAACGACAAAAAGTTTCTGCCCAAAATTTTCCGAGGGCTGTTTCGGAAATTTAGTTAATGAGAAAAATTCCAGGCTTTTGGAAAATGAAAATATATGGTAATATGTAGCTCGTGTCCAAAAATGAGCTGATTCCGAGTTAAAACGACCAAGTTATGACCATTACAATTTTTGTGATTTTCCGACGGAAATCGCTATAAAAGGAGTTCTACAACTCCGATTGTCACGAAATTTAAAATGGAGTATCACGTTAACATATATAAGGTTATTCCAAAAGATGGGAATTACTGGAGTTAAGCACGAGGTAGCTAATTTCTTAAGCTACGCACTAGAAATTAATTTTTGAAAAATACCAAAGGAAGTTGAAAAATTATAGAAAAAATAATTTTTGTGCATGAAATACATGTATATATGTTTGACCAAAGGATAGGAGAATAATTCACTGATTTGATATTTTCGTGATAAGAATATAGAATACAATTTGCTGTATTGAAAATGTGTTGAATCTGGTTTGCTGGATTGAGGTTTAAATTGATGGACTTGGAATCCTAGTTGCTGAATTATAAAGTTGGTTGTTAGATGTAGAATCCAGGGTGTTGGATTAGTGTTTGCCTTATTACATGTTAATGAATAACTTATGAAATAAAGAGCAAGTGATAAATCATAAGGAATATGATATAGTGATTGAATAATTATCAAAGGATGATAATAATATTGATGGGTTAAGTTGTTATCTAATATTTGATTAAGTATTAGATAGTATTATGGAATAAAGTATGTTATACTGATTAAAAGATCAATCTTATACCTGATAGGTCTTTCGTGAGAGATTAAATTAATTTGCGTTGCGGTAATCAACGGTTCAGGCAAGTTTTCTCATACTTAACTCTAATAAGAGTAGTTTCTTCAAGCTTATGGTTAATCATTGATGATTGCCACGAAAATTGTATTCTGTACATCTTGCATGTATAAGTCAGGTATGAAAGGCTGATCACCTTCATTACCAGTTGGTTCAGAAATATTTGTTCATGTAAAATACTTGTCCAGTCAAAACTTTGTTTCTGCTAGTTCACAATTATATTGTTGAATTATAGCTAGCCAATTATTCATACTCTTCAATCATGATATATCGTTATGTTATTGTATATAAACTTGCTGGGCAATTTTTATGCTCACCCTTGCTATATCATGATAAAACATTGCAGATTAAGGTGAATGCGTCGGAAACAAGGAAATGTCCAAGACAGTTCCAGCTTTAGTAGATGTGTGCAGTTAAATTTGTATTGTATGATATTAATAATGTTATGAGTTAAATAACTTATGAATTGTGTATAATAAGTTAAGGTTACTCGACCTTGGGGAATAGTGTGTAATGTAATGTATAAACAATATATGTTTATATCTTCCGCTAACAATTATCGAAATAGTGAATCAGATCCGAGGTGATTTAGGACCTGGATTCGGGGCTATTACAACTGCATGGCTGGTGAAAATCCATTTGCTATTTCGTATATTCTATTATACTCGTATGAGATATCATTTCTTTTGTACTCGTCATGGAATATCATTTTCTTTTGTATTTTTTTACGAGTTACTATTCACTCTAGTATTATTCACTCGGGTATTCGGGGCATTTTCGTGTCAGAGTACTATTCATGAGTTACTATTCATGAGTTATTATTCACCCAAATTACTATTCACCCAAATATTATTCACTCAGGTATTTAGAGTACTTTTCATGCCGAGGTACTATTCACGAGGTAATATTCACAGGGTACTATTCACCCAAAAAATATATTTCTTTTCTGTCCAAATTATTTTTGGTACAAGATTATTATTCTTGATTTCTGGATAAATTAAATTATAAATCATTAAAATTTATCCTTGAACTTGTTTTATTGAATTATTATGTCATTGTCATCATCCTCATGCTTATATTGTGATGAAAGTCATCTTTAGCTTACGTGCATAGATGGACTTGGTATGATTATAACCAGGGATCATTCGGTATAATCATGACCTGTAATGTTATAAATGATGTGGTAAAAGTCCTCAGTGGCCTGTAGTGCATTGATGGACAGTTTTTGGTATGATTAAGACTAGAGATTATTCGGTATAGTCACGACCATTGATGATTTAATGAATATCCTTGGCTCAGCGATAAAGTTGATAAAAAAATTTTAAATCATAGAAGATAGTAGATTTTATGCTCTACTTGACTCTTCTAATGGATTATTTATTTTCGCTACAGTTGTTGATCTAAAACTTGTTGTCTATTATATTCTATCAGTTGTTATACTGTTGAAGGCTAAAGATAATTTATTCTGCATTATCTTAGTCATAATATTTTTTACTAGGCTAGTTGAGCTCACCCTTCTTTCATTATTATCTTCAGGAAATGAGAATATAGCTAGGACAAGTCAGGGAATGGAGTGATGGTCCAGGATAAATGGGTTTAGTAGTCCTCACTATTCTACAGAATAATATGATAATAATTGTAATGAGGACACCATTGAGTGTGGATATTGTCTAGATGACAATATTCTTGTTTACACGACTGTTGTATAATTAAGTTGTATTTGAATTTATGTACCATGTATCTGGCGACTCAAGATGGGTAATGTATACCTATTTTGGGGGCGTCACAATTTCTCCTTATTGGCGCGCAATTAGGTGACCAAACCTCTCCTTGACAGAACTTCTAGACATTGTCAATATTGAAAATAATAATATGAATAACTTTGTCGTTTCAATTATTGATTTAATAATATAACATATTATGCAGATGATACTGTGACAATAATTGAATCAATAATATGAGAGAGATATATGATGCATCAATTACTGTAGCAATAATTGAGTATAACTGAGTAACTTTTCACGTAAGCATCAATAATCAATATCGTGTGCTACTATGCAACCATGCGTATTACTGTACTTTTACTACCGGGTAGTTCAACAGTTTTAACGGTAACACTTCCGCTGTTATGATAATTCTATCATTTTCTAACTACGACAATACTTCTGTTGTGTGGTCCACCAATGATTTTGTCGTCGTACGAATATTCCTTGGTAAAATGAATATTCCCCGACCAATCGAATATTATATAACAACTTGCTTACTTTGCAAAATTTATAAATATTACCCACAACTATAACATTATATCAAATCCACACCATAATATTCAAAAAAAAATATTTTGAGAAATTTAAATCTTTATTCATAAAATTTGGGGTCTCACAGATAAGGTATTGACGAATCTCTGGTTTTAGACCTCTTAGAAACATCTGCGTCATACGTTCCTCATTCTCTACCAAATGAGGTGCAAGCTTGGATAACTCTGCGAACTTCGCCTCGTACTAGGACACCGTCATGTTGTTCTGTTCCAGTCTAATAAACTCTACCTCCTTCATATGATGAATACTTTCAGGAAAGTACTTATCATTGAACAATTTCTGAAATCTTTCCCAAGACATGTTGAGTGCGGCTGGCTGGGTACACTTCACAGATTCCCACTAGTAATATGCCTCACCACGGAACATAAAGGTGGCGAATTGAACCTTTTGTTCTTATGTGCATCCAAAGATATCGAATATCTTTGTAATTTGCTTGACCCACATTTTTGCCTTAATCGGATCCGGTTTTCCCCAGAAATTTGTTGGTCCCAACTCCTTGAACTGCTTGGCTGTGACAAACCACGCATTGCTATCATTTCCATCCGTATTTTGTACAAGAGTCTCCCTCGTCTGAGTTTGCATGAACTGCAAAAAGCTTCTAAACATTCCACCATTCATCATTTGCTCGGTAGTGGTGTTTACGGGAGGAATATTGCCTTCCTATTGCACATTCTCCTAGTTGGTGATTGAAGGTTGTTCCACGATCTCATACACTCCAGTGTTAACGTTCTCAACTGCCATTCTCAAAAATTGCCATAAAATAGGGGTTAATTAAACAAATTAACATATCACATAATATCATTATATTATGACCGACCAACAAATAAGCTTAGGTAGGACACACTAGCGAAGGATTTACTCGTCTCTCCCCTCCTATTTTTATTCCCCGATCTACGCTAGAGACCATATCCCTAAGCTCTGATACCAACTGTGACGCCCCCAAAATAGGTATACATCACCCATTCTGAGTCGCCAAATACATGGTACAGAAAATAACTACAACTTTATTATTATAATTATCATGCAAAATACGACAACACATACTGTTAGTTTAAATACAAATATTATCTTTTAGACAATATCCACACCCAAATAAAGTCCTCATGATAATTATTAATGCACTATTTTACAAAAATAGCGAGTACTGCTAAAACAACTGTCTAGGACCATCACTCTATACCCCGACTGGTTCCTGATATATTCTCGCTTCCTTAGAAGAAAAATGGAACAAAAAGGAAATGGGTGAGCTCAACTAGCCCAATAAGGAATATTATGACTAAGATAATATACAACAAATTATCCTTAGTCTTCAACAGGCAAAAATCTGATAGAATATAATAGACAACAAGTTTTAGATCAACAACTGCAGCGGAAACAATAATTCATTAGAAGAGTTAAGCAGAGAATGAAATCTACTATCATCTATGAATTTAAAATTCCATCATCAATATTTTTCCCTGTAATATCAATCAATATACATCTTGAATCAAATATTCATCTTTGCACTACGGGCCAAAGATATTCATTTGTATCACCAGTTGGTCATGTTCATCTCAACACCTGTTCATCTTTGCACTACGGGCCAAAGATAATCATCAGGTAATCATTCATCTTTACACTACATGCCAAAGATATTCATCAAGTATCATCATTAAGGACTGAGGATGATGAAAAATATTTTAGAGAACGAATCCAGTAAGATAGAAGGATAAAGTTTAGAGATTCGTACTTTAGATAATACAAGTTCAAAAATACTCCATAATAAACCATAATGGAGTAAAATTCTAGAATAAAGATCAAAACATGGATACAATCAAAGATAGTAACCATAATAGACATCTGGGATAAAAAAGAGAAAATTTTATTTTTCGGTGAATAGTGACGTATTTGTGAATAGTGTCGTATACGTGAATAGTAACCCCGACACAAAAAGGTAGAAATTTCACAATAAAATTCATATCAATATTTCAGCATAATGATATTGAAGAAAATAATATCATTTACGAAGAAGATAACATCCCTTATCTTAAAATAATAGTATTTTTGATCGAAATATCAGATGTAAAGTCAAAGGAAACTTACACTGAATAGCAACTCTCAAAGTATCTAAATACTCACAAAATACGCTTGATAATATATATAGAGAGAAAACTTATTTCTGGTGTGATTTTCAATTCTTACCTAAGCGCCTATTTATAGAAAAATGCTAGAACGTCAGAGGAGACTAAATTAATAAAATAATATATATTTTCCTCCTTCTACGCCACCTACCAAGACCATCCACCAACATGCCAATTTTGAAAAAAAAATTTGTAGCGCACATGTTTAAAACAAAACTGGGTCCCACCCAATTTTAATAAAAAAATATTTAATTTCTGAAACTTTAATAATTCATAATAAATAGCCCTTTTATTAGAAAAATACGAATTTTATGTCCATTCCATATGAAATCGAATTCTCTACAACTTTGTAGCTTTAAGTTTTTCTAAATTACTAACAGAAAATATCCGAAATCCACATACGGACGATTTTTAATACCTCCATTCCGATAAAATACTGATAAAACACCTTAGCATTAATTCCTTCATTTATATCCATAAAAAATAAATATTTCTCTATCCATCCACATAAAATAAATATTTTCTTATCATATAAATCAATAATTAATTATTCACAAATAAGATTACAGAATCACAATTATGACAACCAGGTCGTTCCCAAGAAAGAGGGGGCTTTCCATTAAGGATATCTCCTTACTGGCGCGCAATTAGGTGACCAAACCCCTTTTTTAGACAGAACTTCCTTAGACATTGCCAATAATGCTATCTAATAATATTATTCAAATAATATAAATTATTGATCTGATAATGGGAAATACTGTGCAATGACAATTATTGAAACAGTAATAATATAAAATATCAACGCAGCAATTATTGAATCAATAAAATAAAATATTGAACATTAATTACTATAACAATTATTGAGTAGTGCCTTCTTACGTAAGAATCAATAATTCAAAAATACTGTGTAATATCGTGTGCTACTGTGCAACCATTAATATTACTGTATTTTAACCACCGGGTATTCCAATAGTGTTAACGGTAATAATTACGTCGCTATTTATAAAAACTCAAACTTGTCATTTTCTTCATCCAACAATTATTCCGTTATGGGGCCCACAAATGGCTGCGCCGTCGTACGAATATTCCCTGACAACAAGAATATTCAACGACCAAACGAATATTCACCGACAACAATGAATATTTTATAACCACTTGCTTAATTTATAAAATTTGCACATTTCACCCATAACCAAAGTATTATATCAAATTAACTCCTTATTATTTCAAGATAATGAATAGAAAAAATTCAATTTTATTTATAATAAGTTGGGGTTTTACACCTGTTCTGACAATACCATTTGGTTCGGAGGGATTTGTCATCTACAGTGATGCTCCAGGGAAAGGTTTAGGATGTGTTCTCATGCAAAATAGAAAAGTCATAGCCTATGCCTCACAACAACTCAAAGAATATGAGAGGAATTATCCTACTAATGTTCTAGAGCTGGTAGCTGTCTTTTTTGCACTTAAAATCTGGAAGCATTACCTGTATGGGGAGAAGGTGGAGATCTTTATGGATCATAAAAGCCTCAAATATTTCTTCACCCAAAAGGAACTCAACATGCGGAAACGACGTTGGCTTGAACTATTGAGAGATTATGATCATGCTATTCAATACCATCTTGGAAAAGTAAATGTGGTAGCTGACGCATTGAGTATGAGATCATATGTGGGTAAGAGTGCGATATTGTCAACACAAAGTTCCATTTTGTATGACTTACAAAGGATGGAGATAGAGATAAAGACTCCAGGGACCCACGTGATGATGTCAAATATACGAGTAGAACCGACTTTAATCGATAAAGTTAAAGTTGTTCAAACTACAAACCTGGAGCTTATGCATATGAAGAAGAAAGTACAAGAAGGTGATATTCCGGAAGCAAGAATCGATGAAGAAGGAATACTTAAAGTCAACTCTAGACTTTGTGTTCCTAACGACTCTGATTTTAAGTATAATATCATGATGGAGGCACATAACACACCGTTTGCAATCCATCTCGGGAGTACCAAAATGTATCGTGATTTTCGACATGCATTTTGGTGGAACAATATGAAAAGAGAGATCGCAGAGTTTATCTCAAGGTTTCTAACTTGTCAACGAGTCAAGACGGAGCAGCAAGTGCCAAAAGGTCCATTGCAACCACTTGAAATTCCAGAATGGAAGTGGGAGCACATTACCATGGATTTCTTTTCCGGTCTTCCCAAGGTTTCTCAAGCCATAGATGCGATTTGGATCATTGTTGATAGATTGACCAAGTCTGCTCATTTTTTACCTATACGAGAAACTTATTCACTTGAACGTCTTGCTCGTATGTACATAAATGAGATTGTAAGACTGCATGGTATGCCAGTATCCATAGTTTCTGATCGAGACCCAAGATTCACTTCACAGTTTTGGGTCAGTTTGCAGAAAGCTATGGGCACAGATTTACGATTCAGTTCGGCATATCATCCTCAGACGGACGGGCAGTCGGAGAGGACTATTCAAACTCTGGATGATTTATAAAGACTCTGTGTCCTTAACTTCAAAGGAAGTTGGGACAAGTTCTTGCCATTGGTGGAATTCTCCTACAACAACAGTTATCAAGCAAGTATCGGCATGTGTAAGACCCCAACTTATTATAAATAAAATTGAATTTCTTCTATTCATTATCTTGAAATAATAAGGAGTTAATTTGATATAATACTTTGGTTATGGGTGAACTATGCAAATTTTACAAATTAAGCAAGTGGTTATAAAATATTCATTGTTATCGGAGAATATTCGTTTGGTCGTTGAATATTCTTGTTGTCGGGGAATATTCATACGTCGGCGCAACCATTTATGGGCCTCATAACATAATAACTGTCGGATGAAGAAAACGACAAGTTTGAGTTTTTATAAATAATGACGTAGTTGTTACCGTTAACACTGTTGGAATACCTGGTGGTTAAAATACAATAATATGCGTGGTTGCACAGTAGCACACGGTATTACACAGTATTTTTGAATTATTGATTCTTACGTAAGAAGACACTATTAAATAATTGTTATAGTAATTACTGTTCAATATTTTATTTTATTGATTCAATAATTGCCGCGTTGATATTTTATATTATTATTGTTTCAATAATTGTCATTGCACAGTTTTTCCCATTATTAGATTAATAATTCATATTATTTGAATAATATTATATGATAATATTATTGGCAATGTCTAAGAAAGTTCTGTCTAGAAAAGGAGTTTGGTCACCTAATTGCGCGCCAGTAAGGAGAAATCCTTATCGGAAAGCCCCTTCTTTCCTGGAAACGACATGGTTGTTATAATTGTGATTCTATAATATTATTTGTGAATAATTAATTATTTATCTATATGATAAGGAAATATTTATTTTATGTGGATGGATAGGGAAATATTTATTTTGTGTGGATATAAATGAAGGAATTAATGCTAATGTGTTTTATCAGTATTTATCCGGAATAGAGGTATTAAAAATCGTTCGTTTATGGATTTCAGGTATTTTCTGTTTGGAATTTAGAAAAACTTAAAGCTACAAAGTTGTAGGGAATTCAATTTCGTATGGAATGGACATAAAATTAGTATTTTTCTGATAAAATGGCTATTTATTATGAATTATTAAAGTTTTGAAAATTAAATGTTTTTTTATTAAAATTGGGTGGGACCCACTTTTGTTTTAAACATGTGGGCTGCAATTTTTTTTTCAAAATTGGTATGCTGGTGGCTGGTCTTGGTAGGTGGCGTAGAAGGAGGAAAATATATATATTATTTTATTAATTTAGTCTCCTTTGACGTTCTAGCATTTTTTTATAAATAGGCGCTTAGGTTAGAATTGAAAATCATACCAGAAACAAGTTTTCTCTCTCTATATCGAGCGTATTTTGTGAGTATTTAGATACTTTGAGAGTTGCTATTCAGTGCAAGTTTCCTTCGGCTTTATATCTGATATTCCGATCATAAATACTGTTATTTTAAGGTAATAGATGTTATTTTCTTCGTAAATGATATTATTTTCTTCAATATCATTATGCTGAAATATTGATATAAATTTTATTGTGAAATTTCTACCCTTTTGTGTCGGGGTTACTATTCATATATACGACACTATTCACGTATACGGCACTATTCGCAAATATGTCACTATTCACTGAAAAATGAAAGTTTCTCTTCTTTGTCCCATATATCTATTATGGTTAATATCTTTGATTGTATCAATGTTTTGATCTTTATTCTTGAATTTTATCCATTATGGTTTATTATGGAGTATTTTTGAACTTGGATTATCTAAAGTACGAATATCTAAACTTTATCCTTTTATCTTACTAGATTCGTTCTCTAAAATATTTTTCATCATCATCAGTCCTTAATGATGATACTTGATGAATATATTTGGCCTGTAGTCTAAAGATGAATGATTACTTGATGAATATCTTTGGCCCGTAGTGCAAAGATGAACAAGTGTTGAGATGAACATGACCAACTGGTGATACAAATGAATATCTTTGGCCTGTAGTGCAAAGATGAATATTTGATTCAAGATGTATATTGATTGATATTACAAGGATAAAATATTGATGATGGACTTTTAAATTCATAGATGATAATAGATTTTCTTCTCTACTTAACTCTTCTAATGAATTATTGTTTTCGCTGCAGTTGTTGATCTAAAACTTGTTGTCTATTATATTCTATCAATTTTTTTCCTGTTGAAGACTAAGGATAATTTGTTTTATATTATCTTAGTCATAATATTCTTTACTGGGATAGTTGAGCTCACCCTTTTCCTTTTTGTTCTATTTTCTTCTCAGAAAGTGAGAATATAGCAGGAACCAGTCGGGGTATAGAGTGATGGTCCTAGACAGTTGTTTTAGCAGTCCTCACTATTTTTGTAAAATAGTGCATTAATAATTATAATGAGGACTTTATTTGGGTGTGGATATTGTCTAGAAGATAATATTTGTATTTAAACTCACAGTATGTGTTGTCGTTTTTTGCACGACAATTGTAATAATAAAATTGTAGTTGTTTTTTTTACCATGTATTTGGCGACTCAAAATGGATGATGTATACCTATTTTGGGGGCGTCACAACCAGGATGCAGGACAAGATGTTGCATTTGATTCAGGAAAATAACACCTTAAAGGAAGAACAGGCCGAAGTCAAGCCACGTGCGATCAAAGAGTACGAATAATCTCATGCCCTAACCGAGAAGATCATGTCTCAGTTTGCTGAAGGCTATGAAGCTTATCGGGAGAAGGATCGGGCGAATATAAAAGCTATTTGGCTCAATGTTGCCGTCCTTGATTCTTCTGATGAGGAATTCGAAGCTGGAGATGAGGGTCCTCAAGAATAACTTCTTTTAGGATTTTTAGATGTAATTCTTGTACTTATTTTTCTTATTCCCTTCTTTGTAACTTTCTCGATCAGTTACGCTTGTAACTTTTTCGATCAGTTATGTTATTTCTAACTTTCTGATCGATTTTGTTCGAAGCTTTTCTGATCGGATTTGTAAAAACTTTTGGATATAAATGAAGAACAAAATTTTTCTTCGTCTGTAATTTTTTCGATCAGTTATAATTGTGACTTTTACCGATCAGTTATGTTATTTTTAACTTTCTGATCGATTTTTGTACGAAGCTTGGCTGATCAGATTTTTAAAAGCTTATGAATACAAATGAAGTGGAAAATTTTTTCCGAAGAGAAACTCTCATTTATTTCATTGATAAGTAGAATGATTTACATAAATAAAGGAATGAATGACATAACTTTTACTGGTAATATTTTCTAAGTCTTCTAGCATGCCATATGTTCTTTACTTCTGAACCATCCATTGCTTGAAGCCGTTAAGTACATGGCTTTGGCACCTCTACTACTTCATAAGGCCCCTCCCAGTTTGGCATCAACTTGCTAATGTTTTGGGGGGGTCGATGCCTCTAATTTTTGAAGTACCAAATCTCCGATCTCGAACCGTCTTTGTTTGACTTTTCTGATTGTATTATCGGGCAGTTCTCTTCTGCTAGATAGATAACCTTATCAGAGCTGAATCTCGAACTTCTTCCAAAAGATCCAAGTTTAGTCGTAGGCCGTCATCATTGTACTGCTCCTTGTGCTGACTGACCCAAAGTGTAGGAGACGCAATCTTAACGCCAATGTTAACGCCAAGTTTCGCCGGCACATCCAATCACCAATTGGATGATTCCTGCACAGTAACAGATCACACGAAGCTTGACGACTTATGCCGTCGGGGGATAGCTCCGGTGTGAGAATGAGTACATGTCGTTACAAGGTTTAATAATGGAGGCTTTAGTGTTTAGTGCTCAAAAGTGTATTATCTGTTAATCTGAAGTTTAGCCTTGTACTTATAACCATTCTCATTGCCTTATAATCCACTTCCGAGTCGTATTAGGACTCTTAAATATGCCACTTACCATTATTTGGGTCCAACACAATCTCCTTGAAAGATGCAAGTTGGATCCAATCCAAATACTACCTTTGGTGTTACCTTATACAAATATGATTAGGACTAGAATCTTTAACCATTTAAACCCCTTATGACTCTGGACTCCATACGAGGGCTAACCCACTGTATAGGCCCAATTCAACCGAACCTATATGCACTGGTCTGGGCTCCGGCCCAAAGAACTCGGATGCCAGACCCCGAACGCCATAAACTCGAATAGGACTCCGGCCCAGCGGACTCGGATGCCCGAACTCGATCACAATCAACTAGAATAGGATTCCGGCCCAGAGGACTCGGATTCCCGAACCCAAACACCTTCAACATCCTTGTTGTCTTCAGCCCAATGGACTTCACATCCCCTTCTGATGTCAGGCCTTCAGCCCACATAAAGTCGGTAAAAATGCTCCCGAACACTATATAACATAAAAACAATTTTACAAATATAAGAAAATTTTGAACTTAATACCAAACTAAGATATATATCACATGTCTAATACAATGTTATGTTACCAATAACTCTAAAATTTTAAGCCATTAATTAGATAATGAATTCACCCAACATTAAATACACAAACTTAAATAATACCAAAAGAAAATTTGAATAAAATCATCATAAAAGTGAAATATTTAAAGGCATTTAATATTGTCAGAGTAAAAAAATATTGATAATGTAATAAGTGTTTCATAAAGTAATAATTATAAAAAGTGTCATTAAATATATATTTATTTTAATAATATTATTTTAATTCTTACAATATGAACAACCTATTTAAAGAAGGAAAAGTATGGGGAGGGTCTCTGATCTACACTAAAGAGACTCTCCCCTAAATTCTTTCTTTCGTTCTTTTGTTTAATTATTCTTATTTTCTCTTTTTATGAAGTTTTATTTCTCCTAATTTGGAATTTTTGTCAATCTACGGAGTTTTTCTTCTCATAGTTTCAGATTTTCTTATTCTAGGGAGCCTTTTTTCTTGATTGACATTAACAGATCTATTCAGATTTGAGTGTGGGGTTATTACAACAGTCTCCTTTTCGTTGCTCGTGTTAAAAAACTACGCAAGTCTATATATTTTTATATATTTCCTAGAAATATATATGTTTGAATTTCGAGTTTCAAGTTTCAATTTGTAACGGGAGGAGATATCACTTCTACTCTAGTATTTTTGTAATTCAATTCACTTATCAATAAGAATTATTTTTTATTTTTATTCCATAGCTTTGTTAAAAAAAAGAAGAAAAAGTATTATGTGAGAAAGAAATATTAATAAATGCTACAATTGATTTCTTTTCTGCACGAGTAATATTTCATTATGATTGAGAGAATAAATCTAATTTTATTTTCAATAAGTCTAGGGGGACATTTTTTTAGTGACATTCTAATGATTTGTGATTGACTTTTTAAGCAATCACAAAATCTATATAATAAAACAGAACCCAATTTGAATTCTAGAATTTGAGAAAGCACAACAACGACTCAGATTCATTCTAACTTAATCTAAAGGCTCACATTTCATCTCACACACACACACACAAAATTCCACCCAAATTTTCTCCTTATTCTCTCTCTCCTCTTCTCCTTCTCTCTCCTCTCTTACTTCCTATGCCTTCTCTCTTTCT
The DNA here is from genome assembly GCA_020205505.1 of Panax japonicus. Lineage (NCBI taxonomy): Eukaryota > Viridiplantae > Streptophyta > Magnoliopsida > Apiales > Araliaceae > Panax > Panax japonicus. The sequence goes on from CM035099.1 coordinate 10,734,624, forward strand.
CTCTCCTCCTTTTCTTTTTCTCTCTTCTCATCTTTCTCTCTACATTAATTGATATTTTAATATTTTATTTTAAACTATATTAATTTTTTGGAGTATGCTTACATTTAAAATGTATAATACATAAAAAATATCAATGGTAAGAAAACAAAATTAAAAACAAGATCATAATTTACTTATAAAAAAGCAATTACAAAATCAAAAAATTAAATAGATTCTTTTTCTTTTTCTTTATCCAATTGAAAAACTATTAACAAATTAAAAAATTGGTTAATTGTTGGCATGATGTGATATTTAAAATTAAAATATTAGATGTGGTAATTAACATATTTTTTAATATTTTTTATATGATATATATAAGATTCGTTTCGTAATAACTTTTTATAAGTTTATTTTTCATAAACTTTAATATTTAGAAAAAATATATATAAATTTTTGTGTTAATTTGCACTTTTTATGGGTGGTAAAATTTTATTTTTACATTAGAAAAAAGTATGTTTTAATGTAGTTCATAATTTAATTAATTAGATCAAGTTAAATGAAAATGATAATATACATATTTATATTTAGTGGATATATAAATGAAAACGCTAAAAGTTTGGGAAAACATTTGATTAACGAAAATTGACCAAAAATAGAGAAGAAACATTTTTGCACAACTAATGCATATTTGAGGAACAACTGTGCAAGGTTTTTAAACCCGGACCGGTCATCGAACCGGAAAAGTTACTTGGTGGATGGGTCACTGGTCCAACCAGTAGTCGGACCGTTATTGACCCAGTGACGTCATTAATATGTAATAATATTGTATATAATATTTAGTAAATATTGTAAAATTAATCAATTTACCTACAAAAAAAAAACTAAACATCTCTAAGATACATTCAAATTCCGAAATTCAACCACAAGTTCAAGTGTTTGATTAAATGAATGCAAAAATATGTAAAATACCAAACAAAATCTCAACTAAATTACTAAAATAAAATAAAATCCGTAATATTTTTTTTTTAATCTTTAAGGAGAGAACCGGTCAAACCCGTGAACCGGTCACCGATTCACTGGGTCAACCTGTTCAACCGTCGGTTCACCGGTTCTGAACGGTTTTTGAGCAGAAGTGGTTTAGTGGTCCAAATCGGACCGTTGAGTGAACCGGGTTCGATTTTTTCTGGTTCAACCGACGGTCCGGTCCGGGTTTGAAAACAGTGCAACTGTGACAAAAAAAATTATAAGGAACACTTTAAAAAAAACATGACAAATGGTAGAGTCAGATTTGCTAATTAATCTAAAGTAAGGGGTCTTATGTTTCAGATTTATAATAACAACAACAACAATAATAATAATAATAATAATAACTATATTAATAATAATTATTATTATAATAATTATAATAATAATAGTAATAATAATAATTATTATTACTATAACTATAATAGTAATATTAATAATAATAACAGTGGTAATAATAATAACAACAACAATAATAATAACAATAATAAAAATAATAACAATAATAATAATAACAACAACAACAACAACAACAATAATAATAATAATAATAATAATAATTGTTATTGTGATAGTGTGGTGAATTATGAAAATTGTTATTGATTATTTATAAATTTTGTAGACAGATTTAGATTTTTCTGGATATATCTATTTTTAAAGAAAAATTAATTATTGTGGTGAATTATGATAATTGTTATGTGTGATTGTAAGTTATTTTAGGTTGCAAAAAGTCTTTAGATAATGTAATATTTTTTGAATTTTAATCTAATTTTTGTTACGTGTCGTGCCTTCAGGCACGGGCAATTACTAGTAATAATATATATGATGACTCTTAGTGATGACTAATCTTGCCATTATTGTATTATATTGTGATGGTCATGTCAATCACACCAATTTTTTCACGCAAAATAAAATTTCTTTTTTGTGACGCACTAAGTCATCACTTATAGAGATACCTTTTTTGTGATTGCATTTAAGCTATCACTATATATTTTAATGTAAAAAATAATCAAAATAATATTTTATGACGGCCGTGACAATCATTAAAAAGATAGATTTTTGTGACGATTTTTATTTGCAATTACAAAAAGAAGGTATTTTGTGATGGAATTTTCAAGCCATCACAAAACAATAAAATATATGATGGATCTCAGTGATGACTAATTTTACCATCATTATAGAATATTTGTGACTGCCATTGCAATCAAAAAATCTTATGTGGAAGTTATTTTGTTTAGTAAGTCAACTCACATATGTTTTCTTTTATATTTTATTTTAAAATTATAATCATGATCTGGGTTTTGGTGTAGTGGTAATACTCGTTATTTAATTTGCAAATAGGGGAGGGTTCGAATCCTACAAGTATCATTTGATACAATTAATATAGATACAACTAATATAGTGGAATAAATTATATGTAAATAGATATTTACGTTCTTACATTTGATCCCTAAAGTCTTGTTTTTTTTTTGTGATGACTTTGACAATCACAATAGATTATGTGTTAATGTGATTGTATTAATCATCACAAAAGCACTAAGAGTTTGCGTGATTGCAAAACCATCACATAAAACCTTTCATGATGGGTCTATACAAGACGACCATTGTGATGCTTAAAGCCATCACAAAAACCTTTTGTGATGGTTTTTCTATTTTTTGTGATAAATTTTGGCCATCACAAATGACCATTTTTTTAGTAGTATATCTTTCAAAAAATGTATAGTATTTATTCAAACTGAAATTTTTATAAAAAAATAGTGTTTTAGGTATAATTTGGATACATACAAGAAACAGGGTATGTACAGTCTGTACAACCCTGTTTCTTGTTTGTATCTAAATTACACCTAAAACACTATTTTCTATAAAAATTCTAATTAAAATAAATATTATATATTTTTTAGGAGATATTACAAAAAAAAACCAAAAAAAAATCATTAAAATGTCACTAAAAAAATATTCCCCTAAAAGGCCTCTTTTATTTTTGGAACAGAAAGCACAGGATTTAGATAGCCAAATATAAAGTTTTTGTAACAACATTGACATATCATTATCCGTCCAATTTGCAAGGCTTGTAAGGTACAGCTAATAATAATGTCCTTTTAAGTATCAGTAACTTCTTGTCCTTTGTCAGCATTCTAATTATCATTAAACCCATCCAAATCAATACTTTGAAAATAATTTGTCTTGTACCCCCACCAGAAGCTATTATTCTCTGCATGTTAATACTGTATTAATCACATGACCAACTTATCATGAAATTGATTCTTTTAATATTTATCTTATAGAGCGGCTCCAGAAAATTGATGATGCATGTGGCAATTTTGAGTCGTGTTTTTTGGGTTTTTTTCTTTTGTCCTTATAAATTTAATTATATTATTATATTATTTTTATATTTTTCTATTTATTCAATTAAAATTTATAAAATTCTTATTTTACTGTCCATAATTTACACGGTTGCCATTAGAATAGTGATATTTTTAAAATTAAAATTAAGTTTGCCATTTTTATAAAAAAATAAATAAAAAATAAGACTATTCTTTTGGGGCAAACGAATTATGATATATAAACTACATTCAACCTAGTCTTTATCCGCCAACATATCTAACTTTCTCTTTGGTGCTATTAACTTAGGTAATCTACATATAATGTAAACAATATTAGAGAATTATAATCAAGCACTTTGAAATAAACACATCTATCTAATAAAATACAAATAATTTTGAATTTCCCGCTCATTCAATAAATCATCTGGGCCGTCCAAAGTTTGGGATAAATCTCACCATCCATCTATCTAATAAAATACAATCTATCTAATTCTATCTATCTATATCTATATTCTATATATCTAATTATATCTAATAAAATACAAATAATTTTAAATTTTCTGCTCACTCAATAAATCATCTAGGACGTCCAAAATTTGGGATAAATCTCATCATCCATCTATCTAATAAAATACAAATGATTTTGAATTTCTCGCTCACTCAATAAATCATATGAGTCGTCCAAAATTTAAAATAAATTCCAACGTCCATAGTGCCGAAGGCACGGGACTGTTGCTAGTTAATATATAAATAGCGTGAATCATCGTCAGCTATCATAAAATTATTATATTATTATATTGTATGTACCACAGTCTGAAATACTACTTTAAACCTTACAAAGTAAGATTTCTTCCACATTTAAAGATCCAACAAATTTGTATTAACAAACATCCTGAATTAGATATGATTACGTCAAATATCTATAAAAACTACACTTCAATCTAACCGTTTTTTTTATAAACTCCATATAGCATTAGTGTGCAAGACACCCCATAAATAAAAGAAGAAAATTGTAACTACTAATGAAGAAGAAGATCTTGGTGTAAAAGAGAAGTTACCAAATATTACCAAAAAGCTGCAAAAGAGAGACACTTTTAAAGCTAGACAAACTTATTTTAACTAAATATTAGATACCTTGCACGAAATGTACATCCACTAAAGTGTTGCCTATACTTGGCTTGTTTTCCCTCTTGTTTTCTTCACTTTTTTTCAAGAATATTATAAACAGATTAAACTACTTGTTATACTCTGAGACTCTTATATAAACAAAAAAATCAAGTCTTCATTTTTTCCAAAGATTCAGCAAATGGGGATTTGCCTATCATCTCCAATAAATATTTTCAAAAAACCCAAAAAATATTTGCCTATTGACACCATGTTCAAGCTTCCTTCTCCAATTCCCTCTTGGCCTCCAGGTACTAATTTACTCGTCTTTATGGTTTTTTTAAAAAAATAAAAAGTTTGAACTTTGAACTGTTGAATTATATGAAGGTGATGCTTTTGCAAGTGGAAATATTGATCTAGGAGGATTACAAGTGTACCAAGTGACCACATTCAACAAAATTTGGGCGAGTCATGAAGGTGGGCAGGATAATCTTGGCGCTACAGTATATGAACCATCTTCAATACCAGATGGGTTTTTTATGCTTGGTTGCTATGCCCAGCCCAACAATAAGCCTCTATTTGGATGGGTTCTTGCTGCTAAAGAATCTGACCCATCAGAAAATATTCTAGAGATGCCAATTGATTACACACTTGTTTGGACTAGCGAGTCTTTGAAAATTAAGCAAGATGGCAGTGGCTATATATGGCTGCCAACCCCGCCTGACGGATACAAAGCCGTCGGTCATGTCGCCACGAGCTCACCGGAGAAGCCTTCCATTAAAAATGTCCGGTGCGTTCGGGCTGATTTTACGGTTGCGGGTGAAATTGACAGTTGGGTTTGGGGACCAGAAAAGGAGTTGAATGCAAATGTTTTTAATGTTTATGGATTAAGACCAATAGATAGAGGGGTCCAAGCTTTGGGGGTAACCACGGGTACATTTGTGGCCCAAAATGGTGGGGCTGAAGTGTCTTTGTCTTGTTTGAAAAATGTTCGAGCCAATTTATCAGCCATGCCTAATTTGAGCCAAGTTCAAGCATTGGTTGAGGCTTACTCCCCTTGGGTATATTTTCATCCTGATGAAAAGTACCTTCCCTCAACTACCAATTGGTTTTTCAAAAATGGGGCATTATTATTTACAAAAGGGGATGAATCGAACCCAAAACCTATCGAGCCCACCGGGTCAAACCTTCCACAAGGTGACTCGAATGACGATGCTTATTGGTTGGGCCTCCCGGAAGATAAGACCGCTAGTGACAAGCTCAAAAAAGGCGATTTGCAAGATGCTAACGCCTATTTGCACATAAAACCCATGTTTGGCGCGACATTTACAGACATTGCCATATGGTCGTTCTATCCTTTTAATGGGCCAGCAAAGGCTAAAGTTGAGTTTATTAATATTTCATTGGGTAAAATAGGTGAACATATTGGTGATTGGGAACATGTGACACTAAGGATTAGTAATTTTAACGGAGAGCTAAGGAGTGTATATTTCTCGGAACATAGTAAAGGGCAATGGGTAAATGCTTCCGAGCTCGAGTTTGAAAGTGGTAACAAGCCCGTGGCATATTCGTCGCTAAACGGGCATGCATTTTACCCGAAGGCGGGGCTTGTTTTACAAGGGAGTGGAGGGATTGGAATAAGGAACGATACCGCGAAAAGCAAGAATGTGATGGACATTGGGGTGGGGTTTCTGGTGGTGGCGGCGGAGTACTTGGAAACAAGCGACATTGTTGAGCCACCGTGGTTGAATTATGCAAGGAAATGGGGTCCAAAAATTAGCTATGATATTGCTGAGGAAATCAAGAAGGTGGAGAAAATATTACCTGGGAAGCTGAAAACTGCATTTGAAAAAGTGGTAAAGAGACTTCCTAATGAGGTGTTGGGAGAAGATGGGCCAACTGGGCCAAAGATGAAATCCAACTGGAATGGAGATGAGGCTGTCTAATTCTTTTGTTTGTTATAATAATATTTTCAAGGCCCAACCATGTTTAAAATAAGTATATATATATATATATATATATATATATATATATATATATATATATATATATATATATATATATAATATCCGGATCCTGTCCGGACTCCCGGACAGGTGTAAAATCCGGACCTTTTTTTTTTTTTTTTTTTTTGCTTTTTTTTTTTTGAAACAACTAAAAAAAAAAAAAAAAAAATTTATGGAATTGGAATTTTTACATTATACAGTGTTTTGGGCGTGATTTGGATGCCTATAACAAAACATGTCTGTACAGTCTGGGCAGACTGTACATACATTGGTTGGTGTGGGTGTTAAAAACACACCCAAAACACTTTATTTTGGAAAAATTTCACTTCCATAAATTTTTTTTTTTTTTTTTTTAGTTGTTCTACAAAAAAAAAAAAAAAAAAAAAAAAAAATTTTTTCAGGTCCGGATTTTCTCCCGTCCGGGAGTCCGGACCTGATCTTTATTCTATATATATATATAGTATACCATAGATATTATTAACAATGTTATATACAAACATAGATGAACAAACATATATACGTTAAAGATTATACTACTTAATTTACTGCAATTAGCTTGAAACAGGCTTAGCTTTGTTGGAAATGGTTTGACAAAATAAATATTTAAGTATTTTGAGGTTTAATTTAATGTGGGATCCACACTTCGGAAATGTCGGGTTCATGTACCAATGGGTTCTCCTATGCGAGGAGTATAACGTGGAATATTTATGTGTTCAAATTCATTAAGAATTGAATGAGAAAATTGACTCCAAAGTCACCTACTTGAAATGTTGAAAATTGTAAAAGTCCCACATAGGACATTAGAGGAAAAAATAAAGAATTTATATATGGGATGTTTGCTCAATAAAAATGCTCCAAGGGGCACTCCACTTTTGTGGAAGGGAGAGGACTTAGTCAAGATTTGGTTAATACCCGCACGTTGAAACTGATTTAAGTGTTGGCAACAAAAGATGCTCTTCTATCTCACAACATTGAATTTGGCAAGGTTTCTACAAGAGGACTGTCCTACTCTTGTTGAAGGAGAAACTGACAAGGAAAAAGTCAAAAGAACTTTGGAAATTTTTAGACAAGAAATATAAAACTGAAGATGCTGGCATGATAAAATTCATTGTCGGTAGATTTCTTGACTATAAAATGGTAGATTCTAAAGCAGTCATCACTCAGGTTCATGAATTACAAGTAATTTTACATGACATTCATTCTGAAGGGATGTCATTAAGTGACTCATTCCAAGTTGCTGCATTGATTGAGAAACTTCCACCATCATGGAAAGACTTCAAGAATTATCTTAAGCATAAATGCAAAGAGATGAATCTTGAAGAATTGATTGTGCGACTTAGGATTGAAGAGGATAATCGAGGATCTGAGAAGAAGATTGGGAAAAATTTCATTGAAGCAAATGCTAATATGATAGAACAAAGGCCAACTAATAACAACAAAAGGAAGCGTGAAGGTAAAGCTACTTTCAAGGCCAAGAAAAATTCAAAGGCAAGTGCTTCAACTGTGGCATCCAAGGACATAAATCAAGTGAATGTCGCAAGCCAAAGAAATTTAAGAAAGAACAAAAGCCTCAAGCAAATGTGACAGAACTGAAAAAGCTTTCTGAAAATGTTTCAGACATTAATCTTTCTGCAGTTGTATCTAAATGTAATTTGGTAGGAAACCCTAAAGAATGGTGGGTGGACACTGGGGCTACTCGCCACATTTGTTCCAACAAATGGATGTTTTTCACATACAAACTAGTAGAAAATGATGATCAACTCTTCATGGGAAACTCCTCAAGTTCAAAGGTTCAAGGACGTGGAAAGATTGTACTGAAAATGACATATGGCAAAGAACTGACTTTGAACGAAGTGCTTCATGTGCCAGATATCCGTAAAAATCTAGTTTCTGGGTCACTACTTATCAAGAATGGCTTCAAGTTGGTGTTTGTGTCTGATAAATTTGTACTTACTAAAAATGATATGTTTGTGGGAAAGGGCTATATGACTGATGGGCTCTTTAAGATGAATGTTATGACTGTTGTACCGAAAGTCTATTGATAATAATAAAATTAATTCTACTGCTTACTTGTTAGAATCTTCAAATATATGGCATTCTAGATTAAGACATGTTAATTATAATACTTTGCGTAGATTAATTAATTTAGAATTCTTGCCTAAATTTGATATTAATCAAAAACATAAATGTAAAATTTGTGTGGAATCAAAAATAACAAGATTACCTTTTCATTCTGTTGAAAGGAAAACTGAACCTCTAGATTTAATTCACACTGATATATGTGACTTAAAGTTTGTGTAAACAAGAGGTGGGAAAAAATATTTCATTACCTTTATTGATGATTGCACAATATATTGTTGTGTATATTTGCTGAGAAGCAAAGATGAGGCTATAGAAATGTTTTAACTTTATAAAAATGAAGTTGAAAATTAACTTAGCAAAAAGATTAAAGCAATTAGAAGCGATAGAGTTGGTGAATATGAATCACCATTTGAAGAGATTTGCTCTACTCATGGTATTATTCATCAAACTATCGCTCCTTATTCACCTCAATCTAACGGTATTGCAGAACGCAAGAACTGAACATTGAAAGAAATGTTGAATGCTATGTTAACTAGTTCTGGAGCACCCCATAATTTGTGGGGGGAAGCTTTGATTTCTGCAAATTATATTTTTAACAAAGTGCCTCGTAAGAAAACTCACAAAACACCTTATGAATTATGGAAAGGTCATAGACCTTGCTATAAATACTTAAGAGTGTGGGGGTATCTAACAAATGCAATGGTTCCTAAACCTAAAAAGGTTAAGATAGGACCAAAAATAATTGACTGTGTATTCATTGGTTATGCAAATAACAGCAGTGCTTCTCGCTTTCTTGTTCATAATTCTGAAATTCCTGATATTCATGTTAATACTTTTATTGAATCAAGAGATGCATCGTTCTTTGAGAATATGTTTCTATATAATATAAATAAAGATTCAAATTCAAACAAAAGACCTTTGGATGCTACTAGTAATAATCCTAAAAATATAGACAAAGAGTCTGTAGTAGATGAACCTAGACGTAGCAAAAGGGCAAGGACTTCAAAATCTTTTGGTCCGGATTTTCTAACATTTTTGTTAGAAAACAATCCTCAAACGCAAGGAAGCAATATCCTCTCCAGATGCTTCTCATTGGAAAGAAGCAATTAATAGTGAAATTGAGTCCATTATGCAAAATCATACATAGGAATTGGTGGATCTTCCACCTAGTTCCAAACCCTTAGGGTATAAATGGATATTCAAAAAGAAGATGAAAGCTGATGGTTCAATTGATAAATATAAAGCAAGGCTTGTTGTTAAAGGCTATAGACAAAAGGAAGGATTAGATTATTTTGACATTTATTCACCAGTTACAAGAATTACATCTATTCGTATGCTAATAGCAATAACATCATTAATTAGACTTGAAATACATCAAATGGATGTAAAAACTGTATTCTTAAATGGTGAATTAGATGAAGAAATATATATGGAACAAACTGAAGGTTTCATAGCTCCTGGACAAGAGAGGAAAGTATGCAAACTTGTTAAATCCTTGTATGGATTAAAATAAGCACCAAAACAATGGCATGAGAAATTTGATAATGTTATGTTATCAAATGGATTTAAAATCAATGAGCGTGACAAATGTGTTTATGTCAAAAGCACTCAAAAGGAATATGTCATTGTTTGTCTTTATGTGGATGATATGTTAATCATGGGTAGCAACAATGAAGTTATCAACTCAACCAAACGTATGTTGTCAAATAGATTTGATATGAAAGACTTAAGGTTTCTGATATAATATTAGGAATCAAGATTTCTAGAACATCTGATGGAATTATATTATCTCAAACTCATTATATTGAAAAAATACTTGACAAATTTAATAAGTATAATAATATAATTCTAAATAAGACCCCAATTGATATAAATCTTCATCTAGCCAAAAATGAAGGTGATTTCATATCTCAACTAGAATATTCTTGTATAATAGGCAGTTTAATGTATGTCATAAACTGTACTAAACCAGATATAGTTTATTCGGTAAGTAAGCTAAGTCGGTATACGAGTAATCTAGGTAAAGATCACTGGAAAGCTATTTTGAGAGTTTTGGGATATTTAAAATATACTCAAAAATATAGACTGCACTATACAAGATATCCAGCAGTATTGGAAGGATATAGTGATGCTAATTGGATATCTGACAATAAAGACTCAAAATCCACAAGTGGATATGTCTTTATCTTTGGAGGTGCAGCGATATCTTGGAAATCCTCAAAACAAACTTGTATTGCAAGGTCTACAATGGAATCATAATTCATTGCTAGTTTTAGACAAAGCTGGAGAAGAAGTTGAGTGGTTTCGTAATTTCTCAGACGATATTCCAAATTGGTCAAGACCTGTGCCAGCTATATGTATACACTGTGATAGCCAATCAACACTTGGAAGATCATAGAGTCATTTATATAATGGTAAGTCACGCCATATACGATGAAGACTTAATACCGTTAGACAATTGCTCTCAAATGGAATTATCTCAATTGACTATGTAAAGTCAAAAGATAATATTGCGGATCCGCTTACAAAAGGTTTAACAAGAGAGCAAGTGGAAAGATCATCAAAGGGAATGAGTTTAAAGCCTACTGTTTAAATAAGAGTCATCATAGTGGCAACCCAACCAAGCTGACTGGAGATCCCAAGATCTAGGTTCAATGGGCAAACCGAACTATGTTGTATTCAGTAAAGCACGGATGAGATATTTACTTCTAACCATTCCTATTATGAGACAGTGCACATCTGTCGCGAGAATCAGGATAAGTCACACTTTTAATGACTTTTATATCTTGAAATACGTTCAAGTGTGGTATTGCAGGATACTCTTGATAGAAGTCACCTTCGTGAGTAAGAAGGTGGTCACTTCTATGAGAATTTGAAGGCTGAATTCTCTAAAATACTCACGGAACCAAGTGGTGTTTCAAGGCCAAAATGAACATAAACATGAGAACCAAATATGTCTGAAGAGATATTTTGTGAATTCTATTATCTTGGTTTACACAAAAAACTGACAGTTCAAAGACATCAAGTCTACTGATTAGATAAGTAAATCCGATAGACTTTACTAGGTCAAGTTCAAAGCCATTAGGCTACTTAACCCGATCGAACTAGTGTCTGCATATTCATAACATTTTTATTTATTTATTTTTCTTTCTTTTTTCATGATTGAAAAACTAATTTTACATTCATGTGGGGGATTGTTGGAAATGGTTTGACAAAATAAATATTTAAGCATTTTGAGGCTTAATTTAATGTGGGACCCACACTTCAAAAATGTCGGGTCCATGCGCCAATGTGTTCTCCTATGCGAGGAGTATAACATGGTATTTTTATGTGTTCAAATCCATTAAGAATTGAATAAGAAAATTGACTCCAAAGTCACCTACTTGAAATGTTAAATTATAAAAGTCCCACATAGGGCATTAGAAGGAAAAATGAAGAATTTATATATGGGATGTTTGCTCCATGGGAAGGGCCCCAAGGGTCACCCCACTTTTGTGGAAGGGAGAGGACCTAGCCAAGGCTTTGTTCAAACCCACATGCGTGCGTCGCCACCGTCGGTCAATCGGGCCAGGTTCGGGCGGGTTGGGTCGTGATATATATTTTTAGATAAAATTTGTTTAATAATTTTGATCACGATACTACGTCGTTTTAACAAACAAACGGTCATATCTTGTCTTAACGATCGCAAACTATTCTATAAATAAACTATGTGGGATCCCATTTCTGCATAAGTTTATTTCCCCGTTTCTACAAATAATTTTCGTTCCGTTCTGGTTCTGCAACTTTTCCCCGTTTCTTTCCTTCCCGTTCTACGATATATTTTCCATTCCCTTCCGTTCTCGTTCTACAATATTTTTCCCGTCTCTGTGTAAATATATCCATGCACTATTTTTCATGCATCATTACTGTAATTATTGTAAGTTCAGTACATAACATATAATTTGGTTCGAAGTGTTCTTAATTTTGAAGTGCTTCTAATTAAGAACTGAAAAAACCATTTTATCTTGGGAAGCAATTATTCAATTAATTCTTAGCACCAGTGAGGGAATAAATTTACTTTAAGGAGACTTTGTGAATTCAAAGGACTCAGATTTATATGTTTTCATTTTATAATTTGTTTCTGTTTTGCTTAACTTTTTATTATTATATCTATATATATTAAATAATACTATATATTACGGATTACAAGCTTTTCATCTGGAGAATTCCTTTGTCCTCTCAACTGGTTTATATTAGAGAATTAAATACAACAGATTGTAATATCTTTGTAATTAGTTGTAATCTCATAATTCTTGCAATAAATATCCTTGTAATTAATTGTAATCACATAATTCTAGGAATTAGTATCTTTGTAATTAATTATAATCCCATAAGTCTAGGATAGTTTCTTATTTAGGTACTTGGGCAACACTCAATCTTGTATATATATATATATATATATATATATATATATATATATATATATATATATATATATCCATTCTTAATCAATGAAAAAAGTCAAGCCATTGTTTCTCAATATTTCTCTCTCTATTTTCTACATGATATCAAAACACCCACGTTCCTGACCCGTTTCTTCCTCCTTATTTTTTTCTCATAGTTATTCTTCAACCATAATGGCTTCCGAAGACACTTTTGCATCTTCCACTGCTTATACCACCATTCAAATTACCCAAGACCCAAATAATCTTCTTGTTACCATCAACACTTCAAACATCACAAAACTGACTACCACCAATTACATCACGTGGAACCTCCAAATTCGAAGTCTATTAGAAGGATATGATCTATATGGATTTCTTGACAGGTCTCGTCCTAGTACCACAGCAATAGCCACTGCTAATGGTAAGTCTACTCCAAATCCAGTTTACACAACATGGAAGCACCATGATCGTCTTCTCTTCAGTGCACTCCTTGGTGCAATCTTTCTACCTATTCAACCTCTTCTTGCCCGCACTACCATCTCTCAAGAAGCCTGGACCACTTTGGCTAACACCTATACCAAACCTTCCCGTGTTCACATCAAACAAATTAAGGACCAATTGAAGCACTATGCCAAGGGTTCCAAGTCGATCTCCAAATATATGCAATTTATAAAGAATATGGCTGATAAACATGTTCTTCTTGGCAAACCCGTTGATGAAGAAGATCTTATTAATGAGATTCTTGATGGTCTTAGTGAGGAATACAAAGGAATTATTGATGTAGTTAATGCACGTGAGACACCCATCTCTTTTACTGAAATTCTTGAAAAACTCATTAACAAGGAGGCATCTCTCCAACAATCACATGCACCACCATCATTCCTTCCGGCCACCGCCAATCCTATCAACAAACACAACAATCACTATTGGCGACATTCTACTCTTCCTTGGCGTCCTTCCACAACCACCTTTCACAATCAAAGACAACAATCTAATGTTCCTCGTAATGATCCACCTCCACCACGTCCATATCTTGGGTATTGCCAAGGTTGTGGTATTCAAGGACACACTGTCAAAAAATGATCCCTTTATATATCGACTTGTCAACACCCAATCCTTGCTAGCTCAATCGACATCAAGTCCACTAGCTCCGCGTCCTGCTACTCCATGGCAACCGCGGGCACACTTTTCATCTCTTGAGAACACCAAAACTCCCACCTGGCTACGTGATAGTGGGGGCGTCACACCATATATGTTACCATAAACTTGAATAATCTTTCACTTCACACTCCTTATGCAGGGTCTGATGAAGTTATGATCGGTGATGGCTCGGGTCTTCACATCACCCATACCGGTTCCACCACACTTCTTACCCCTACTTTCACCTTTAATTTACATAATATCCTTTACGTGCCTAACATGAAAAAGAACCTTATTTCTATCTATCAATTTTGCAATACAAATCATGCTTCTATTGAATTCTTACCCACTGTTTTTCATGTGAAGGACTTGATCACATGGGAAATTCTTTTCACGGGAAAGTCTAAATATGGTGTCTATGAGTGGCCAACCGCCTCTCCATAATTATCTTCTTCGTTCATTGCTTTTTCTAATGTCAAGACCACTTCCTTCGAGTGGCACTCTAGATTAGGTCATCCATCATCACATATTCTCCAACATGTTCTGTCAACATTTTTATTACCTTATTCTATATCACACAAGTCTCAATGTAATGCATGTTTATGTAATAAAAGTCACAAGCTTCCATTTTTTACATCAACAATTATTTCCCTTCATCCCATGCAAGTCATATTCTCTAATGTTTGGACATCTCCAGTTTATTCTGTTGAAGATTTCAAGTATTATGCTATTTTCGTTGATCACTTTACTCATTATGTATGGTATTACCCCTTAAAGAAGAAATCTCATGTTTGTGATGTTTTTATCCGTTTCAAAGCACTAGTAGAAAATTACTTCAAACACTCCATTGTCACTCTTTACTTCGATAATGGTGGGGAATATTGAGCATTAGATCATTTTTTGTCCCTTCATGGCATTTCTCATCTTACCTCTCCCCCACATACACCTGAGCACAATGGTTTCTCCGAGTGCCGACATCTACATATTGTTGAAACTGGTCTTTCTCTACTAACTCATGCCTCACTCCCGTTCACATATTGGAACTATGCCTTTGCCACAGTAGTGTATCTTATTAATCGTATGCTCACACCCACACTTTCCTTTTTCTCTCCTTATGAGTCACTATTAATCGCTCTACCAAACTACACAGCTCTGTATTTTTGGTTATTTATGCTATTCATGGCTTCATCCCTATTCTAGTCATAAACTTGAGTCTCGCTCCATCCCTTGTGTGTTTGTTGGGTACTCCCTCACCCAAAGTTCCTATCTCTATCTTGATCATTCTACTTCTAAAATTTATACATCCCGTCATATTGGATTCGTGGAATCTATTTTTCCATTCAAAGTCATCTAAGTCATCCAAGTCCCGACACACTCCCAAATTGGTTTCCATCAGCGTCATTTCTTCCTGCTACGATTGGACCACTCAACACACACTCCACAGCCTCGCCCTGGGACTCGGATTCCTCTCAAAGATAGTCTCTGGTCGACCACTCCTCATCCTCTCTACCAGAACATTCCCCCAACACCAATAATAACCCACACAACCAACCCTCTTCTTCTTTACTACTCTCTCCAGACCCTCCTCCTCTAATACCACCCACCAACACCCATACCATGACCACTCGTGCTAAAAATAAAATCCATAAACCAATCCATAAACTTAATCTTACTGCTACATTAAACCCTTAACTTGAGCCGCAAATATTGAACCAAGCACTCAAAGATACTAAATGACGTCAGGCTATGTCCGAGGAGTATGATGCTCTTGTGCAGAATGGCACATGAGAACTTGTCCCAACTAATTCAACGCAAAATCTTATCGGTTGTAAATGGATTTTTTGAATTAAACGTTTACCTAATGGCTCCATTGACAGGTACAAAGAACTACTAATTGCTAAAGGGTTCCATCAACGTCCTGGTGTTGATTATCATGACACATTTAGTCCGGTTGTTAAACCTACCACTATTCGCTTGGTACTCAACCTTGCTATTAGTCGTGGGTGGTCTCTTCGCCAACTTGATGTCAATAATGCCTTTTCACAATGTCATCTCTCTGAAGATGTTTTTATGGCGCAACCAGCGGGTTTTCTTGATCGTGATACTCCCACATATGTGTGCAAGTTACACAAGGTTATATATGGTCTCAAACAAGCACCACGAGCATGGTACTATAAGCTCCGACAATTTCTTGTAGTATTTGGATTTACAAACTCTCATGCAGACACATCCCTCTATGTCTTTAACATCTGCGGTAATCTAGTCTATCTTCTTGTTTATGTTGATGACATAATTATTACGGGAAGCAATACCACAATAGTTCAACATTTTATTGATCTTCTTGGTAAAAGATTTTCCATCAAAGATTTTGGGAATTTAACTTACTTTCTTGGTGTTGAAGCTGCAACTACTTCTACTGGTTTACTTCTCTCTCAATGGAAGTATATCAGAGATCTTCTTGCTCGTACAAATATAACTGGAGCCAAATCTGTCACCACTCCTCTTGCCACCGAGCCCACACTTACAGTTCTTTCCGGTACTACTTTGACAAATCCTTCTGAATACATATCAGTTGTTGGAAGTCTCCAATATTTGTGCCTCACTCGCCTTGATATTGCATATGCTGTTAATAAGTTGTATTAATTCATGCATCGATATACTACTAATCATTGGAATGCTGTCAAGCGTTTGCTTTGCTATCTTTCTAGTACAGCTGATCATGGTCTTGCATTGCACCACCACACATCTTTATCTCTTCATGCCTTCTCAAATGCTGATCGGACCGATAATAAGGATGACTACACCTCCACTAGTGCTTATATTATTACCTCGGTCGCAATATGATATCCTGGTCACTACAAGAAAAAGGTCTAACAACGATCAATAATATCAGCGACCGCATATCCAGTCGCTGATATTCGTAATAGCGACCGACATCAGGGACCAATCTATAATCTAGTCGCTATGTTATATCAGCGACCGCATGCGGTCGCTAGAACAAATTTTCTTCCCAAAATTTGGCAGGAAATGTTGGCGCGTAGGTTTTTTGCAACCACTTATAATCAACGACTGCATGCGGTTGCTGATAAGTCCATGTCATTAAAATTCAGCGACCGCATGCAGTCGCTGATCAAACTTAATGTTATCAATAACCAGTATTCGCTCGACACAGAACAGAGAAGGAAAAAGAAAAGAGGGAGGTCCGAAATAGAGAAAAGAGGGAGAAAGGGGGGATAGGAGAAGGATTTCGGCCGCCGCCGCCACCTGCCACCGGCCACTTAGGTTCTCTAAAGAAGAAGAAATTTCCACCTCTACAAAGGTAACTCACTTGAAATCCACTAGAAACCTTGAATCTGTTGTTAATTTGTTAATTGAATGTGGTTTAGACAAAACCTAGATCAAAAAATTTGTTTATTTGTACCTGCACTTTTATTACACGACAAGATTTGATACATTGTAATGGGTTTTGTTAATTTTCTCAAAAGATAGGGGAATTATAAAGATAGGACAATGGCTATCACAAAATTGTATTGGTGCATCACCTTCTAAAATTTTATGTTTTGCTCGTTGCTGATTGATTGATATCATGATATGGGAGATATTTAAAAGGAAAATTCCTGTTCTCTAAACCTCACAGAGATTTCAAGTGTGTAAAAATTTGTTGGTTAATTTATGCTTAATTTACCAATAACAACTAGTTAGACTTCATAATGAAAGAATTTGTTGGTTAATTTATGCTAAATTGAAGGTGTAATTTTTTGTTTATTTACTTAAAACTTTCTCCTCCTAAAAACTAACCAAAAACACAGAATTTTTCATGGATACTTTTACAGAATCCAATTGATGTTGTAATTTATAATAGTTAACAACACTACGAGAATATGATTACGAGTATAACAAATTGGGTGGGGGTGAATGGGTGATGAAGACGATGTACTAATAAAAAGTTTGGAAGCGTGGCGTGATTGTACTAATAAAAGGTAGTGATTGTGATGATTAGAAGGAAGCGTGGCGTGGGTGGGTTTGGTGGCAATTAAAAACAACCCCTCTGCATAAAGCATCTTTAATTAGCAATGATGCAATGTGTCATGCATGTATCCGGCCACAAGGCTATGTGGTTCCCTCTTGTTTCTTCTGTATAGTATTAGTATTAGTATTAGTATTAGTATTAGTATTAGTATGTCAAATCAAGATTCCTCCTTGAAATTGTTACTAGTATTTAAGTTAGATGTGGCACTGGCAGTGTTCCATGTACCTTTCATTTATAACTCATACTAACATCCTAAATTTTTTATTTATTGATGTCTTCTGAACCTGCAGCACGAAAGCGCGGATTGGGTCGGGGCCCTAATCATGTGCCGAAGGCCCCGGCTAATCCGGATGATCGCATTCTTATACAGATTCGTCCTCCTCTAGAAAGCACGTATATAAGTTAAACATCGTGTATATATAAGGGTTTAATATTTCCATTGTTATATATATATTTTAATGTAAATTATTTTATATTATAGTGATTTTCAAGATAGTAAAATTTTGAAGTGCATTTCACAATTATGCTTACAAAACTGGCCTACGCCAATGATTACATGGGCGAGCACACCTCTCGCCCATAAGGATGCAGTTTGGGCTGAATATCAGGTATATTTTTTTATCACTCTGATAGATAATACATAGTTAATTAATTAATATTGTTTAGTAATGTTGGATTATGGTAATATAACAGTTTTAATATTATTATTGTTGTTTTATTTGCAGAAGCGGTATAGATGGGACGACGCACATGCATCAGTTATTTAGACACTGTTCTGGCAGAAGTGTGCCGTCTGAACTAAAGATAATCTAAACATGGAACGACAGAAAGCCCTGCACAATGCTGAGATTGACCATCCAGGACAAGGTGAGCAGTATATGCATGAGCATAGCCCCTGGTGGTGCTCACAGCCCATATGGGTGCAGATGTGTGACCAGTGGAGAGCTGAGAGCTAGGTCAAGAGACGCAAGACTTCCGCCTCGAACAGATCCTCAGGTGTATCTGAAGGCGAAAAGGCAAAAGGCACGTACAATGGCGACAATATATCACAGCTGCAGCATATTGCTGCTAGGGTACGTATGTATAACAACCTTATTGGCTTAGTTATTTGTTTTTATGTTTACAGTTATGTTTTGTAGCTAAAATATCATATGTTTACATATTAATATGAGAACATGAACTGTAGGAGTCTCAGTCTCAAGGTTAACCTATCAATTGGTTGGATGTGTATGTGGCCACCCGTGATGGTATGCCTGATGTTGTTCAGATAGCGATAATAAGTTAACTTTATACTAATATGTTGTTTATAAATTGTGACGACCTTTTTTAGCATTTTTTATTTATTTTTAACTATTTAATTGTTGACCTTCTAACATGATACTTATAAGGGCTTAATGAATGAGCGCTATCCTGAAGGCACCCCGCGTCCGTCGATTGATCAAGAATTATGGGAGAGGGCGTCCGTTGTGAAGAAAAACTATGTTAAAGGCCAAGGACAAAAATGACGCCCGACCATCAATGGCACAGGCAGCTCTGCTACCCAGTCTACACAGTCATCAGGTCATCTAGCCTATCATACTCCTGCTGACTGTGTGAGAGAGATCTGTCAGAATTGTGATCTTCTTCGTATACTAGGCGGGCATTTGCATTCTCTGTGTCCTGATGAGTTGGCGGAGGCAGTGGCAGCAGTAGCAGCATCACAGCATCAGGGTGACGACTAGGTATATATATCGATATTGTTACTGTCACTGTCTTACTTATATGTTTCACTACACTATCTATTGTTTAGCTTTCCCCAAGTCATAGCAGTATCAACACATGTAACATATATGTTTTATTCTTTTGTTAATTACAGTGTACTAATTTGGATGATCCATGAAGAGCTAGACCAGTCATATATGTTAGATTTTCAAAGCCTTGCTAGACTTGTTTTTTAGATTTTTAAAGCCTTGTACTCTTTTAGATTCATTCTTTGGGCAATTGTATTGGTTTACGATTCTATTATATGGATGTTTACGATTGTATTGTGTTGTGTTTGTTTACGAATCTATTATATCGATGGATGTTTATCATATAGTAGTTATCATGGATGAATGTTTATCATATGGTAGTTATCATGGATGGATGCTTATATATACTGCTGTGTGTTGGGATAGAAAGCAGGTACAAAGCAGGTTATTTTTGGGAAATCAATAAAATAGGAAAAATATTTTAAAAATAAAACACATCAGCGACCGTATGCGGCCGCTAATACTGAAATGCGTTCGCTGATAACTACTTGGAAACTAGCGACCGCATCGGTCGCTATTACCGGTCGCTGACACGTGTGTCATGTCACACCTAACAAATGACTCAGCATGAGTCAGAATAGCGAAGGATTCGGTCGCTGATTGGGGTCACTAATAAGTCGGTTGCTATTGTTGGTCGTTGATGTCCATCCAGCGACCAGATTAGCTGCGACGAAGATCAGCGACTGCAGTCAATCGCTGATACTCATTTGCGACCATATGCGGTCGCTGATAAGCCTTTTTGTTGTAGTGGGTCCTCTAAGAAACAACGCACAGTTGCACGCTCCTCCACTGAAGCCGAATATCATTCTGTTGATGCTACAGCTGTCGATCGCATTACGTTGGATTTGTTCTCTTTTAGCTGAGCTTGGTGTTTCTATTTCTGCTGCTCCGATTATATATTGTGACAATGTTGGGGCAACTCATCTCTGTTCCAATCTTGTCTTCCATTCACGAATGAAGCATGTTGCGATTGATTATCATTTTATTCGGGATCAATTACAAACTGGAGATGTACGTGTCACCCATGTTTCCTCCGAAGATCAATTAGTCGATGTCTTGACCAAACCTCTCCCTCGCACTCCTTTCAGTTCTTGAAGACCAAGTTTGGACTCTCCACAGGAGCTCCATCTTGAGGGGGCATATTAGAGAATCAAATACAACATATATATTGTAATATCTTTGTAATTAGTTGTAATCCCATAATTCTTGCAACTAATATCCTTGTAATTAATTGTAATCTCATAAGTCTAAGATAGTTTCCTATTTAGGTACTTGGGCAACAATCAATCTTGTGTGTGTGTGTATATTTATATATATTCATTCTTAATCAATGAAAAAAGGCAAACTATTGTTTCTCAATATTTCTCTCTCTATTTTCTACATAAAATTCTACAATTTATGCCCATTCCGAAAATCCAAAACTCCAATGGCTTTTCTATGTGCAGTCATTCATCATGGGTTAAAGTTACAAAGCCTAAGCTTAGTTTTTTTTTTTTTTTGCTTTTCTAATAGTAAAAATTTATGCTTTCAAGATTGAAAAAACATCTACAAAACTATATTGTTGCCGTTCCAAAATTATATATAATTTGACTTTTAAAATGAAATGATGACATGTTAAATTTCAAAATTTATATGATTCTTAAAAGTTTAGAATGAATAAATTTTATGATTAATAGTGTTTGTTATATACTACTCCCTCCGTCCAACTCTTAATTTTCTTTTTGGTTTGTCCAAATTTATTTGGCCTTTTTCTTTTTAATGCTATTTTGACATTACTTTTCCAATAATACTCTCATTTAACTTTTAAAAAAAACATTGAAAACAACATGACATTCATTGGAAAAAGTAATGTTATTAACTTTGACGTTAGAATAACAATCAAACCCATTTTCTCCCTCTCTCCTTTATTTTATTGTTCCAAGAAAGAGTTGGGCGATTAAATAAAACAAAAAAGATGATAATAAAGTAATTAAGATGGATAATCAAAAGAATTTATTAATAGGTGTGTATTTTCAAACTAGGACAAGTAAAGTTGGACGGAGGGAGTATATAATTATAATAATTGTATCAACTAAAATTAAATAAATTCATATCAATTTAAAGTTTTAGAATGGAGGGGGTATATGTGTGTGCATGCAAATTTTATATTTGAGAAAGAAAATCAACAAAAAGAATAAGATTATATTTTTCAGATGGAGGGAGTACAAATAATTCCTACATTATATTTAATATGCTTCTTAGAAACCTTTTTAGTATCATTCTTACATAATTTTTCAAATGATCGAT
Source organism: Panax japonicus (assembly GCA_020205505.1). Taxonomy (NCBI): domain Eukaryota; kingdom Viridiplantae; phylum Streptophyta; class Magnoliopsida; order Apiales; family Araliaceae; genus Panax; species Panax japonicus. The sequence goes on from CM035099.1 coordinate 10,756,812, forward strand.
GTGTTTAGAAGAGAGAACCAAAATAATGTAGGAATGATACCAAAAAGGTTCAGACAGAGCAGTACAACTTCACCTATTCCGATGATAGGAGTATTTGGGATCTTGTTTGAGTGTTAACATTTGACCGATCTTGAAGCGGCAATAGTTTTTTTGTATATCTGTTTATGAGATCATAATGTTTGCATATCCATGGATTAGTTTGAGATCATCAATATTTGCATCTCCATGGATTAGTTCAAAGCTCATGGAACACAGATTCTAATGTTACTTTTCATTTTTTATTCTGCATATAAGCAAAGTTATACTCCATCCATTCCATAAAAAGGGTCTCATTGGCAACATCTTAAAATATTAAGAATGTATTTTTATTTCATGTTTACCCTTAAAAATGTTAAGTTGTTAGTTTAGGTACTTGAAAATAATTCTGACAATAAACTTGAGTACATTGATCATTTATACTACTATGCATAAAAAAATACTTTTTTTTGAAACAAAAATAATCATCAAGGGAATAATTACTATTTCGACAAGAAAAAATAATTTTTCCACAAGTTCCACTCACATATCACGTAAAAATGAAACCACTAACTATAAAGACCAATTCCCATGATTTATATATACTACCATGCATAAATAAAAATGAATTTTTTGGAACAACAAAAATAACAAATAGGACTTTTTGTGCAAGTGTGAGTAGTGAGTACTATGTTCTACCTTATTTCTTTCAAATTTTCATGTTTGCATATCATTAGCTGGAGTTGTAGGAACCAAACCCAAGTAGACATTGGTCCTCCAAAAATAAATGTAAAGAATAGTTCACTTTGTGTTCACGGCGTGGCTGCGCCTCAGGCTTCAATATATGGCTGCTGTGCTGTATCTTTTCTAAGTCACTTACGCGGGGTGTGGGACTATTTGCCAAGTCTGCACTCACATATTAATCCTCTCTAACTGCATGTGCTTACAAACAAATTTTCAAAGCCTACGACTGTAAACCTTTCATGAATATATTGTGTTTAAGCAAGAAAACTTGATTAGTGAAGCACAGGGCCTTGGCAGTCGGCTGTTTTTAAGCAAGAAAACTTGATTTTATGGTATATTCCGCAAGCACTTGTGTAATACCTTGAATCTTCGATCCATAATCTTTTGGATCAAGGTTAGTGGTTAAAAAAAGTGTTAATTCTTAAGTTTTGCAAAATAAATTTAACTAATTTTGGTGAGGTGCACTAGGCCAAGGTAGTGCAAGGCCAAGGCGGCACATTAACATTAAAACTAATTTTTGTGGGGTGGTACCAGGCTAAGGCTATAGAGGCCAAGCAGCAAGCTACTATGATGAATTCTCTCTCTCAAAAAATAAATTTAATATCGTGTGAGCCATTAACTCACATATCAAACATTAAATTGATAAGAAAATATACTACACTTGATCTTAAACAAAAATACAAGACATGAACAAACGACTTTGCATTTTATGGCTCAGTTCCCTTCCCTCTTGACCACAGTTAGTCGGTCTAAACTCTAAACCTAATCCCACTTAACCAGTTGCTGGCCTCATATATTTCATAAAATAAAGAAAGTAACAAACTGTCATAAGTTTTTGTTTCTGATGGAAGAGATGGCTCAGGAGATTCTTATATATAGTCGAATAAAAACCAACTATTTCATTTTCTTCCGATCTAAGATTCATCAAGTCATGTACCAAAGAAAATATACCCTTCTTATCTTGTCGGAAAATTGCCACATTGGATGGTTATTTATACTTCATCAAATATCTGGTTATTCTTTTAGGTCAAGGCTGACGATATTTATGCTTGTTTTGATGCTTCGATCTCAATTAATGCCCTGTACAAATGCTCAACTTGGATTATAGGGGCCAATCCCAAAAAGGGAATGGTCTTCCAAAAATAGGCGTATGCCACTATTTGCAGCAAGTATACGGTATTCTTTAGTAAAAGGCGAAATAATAATTTGCTCTGTGCTCACCGCGTGGCTGCATGCCTATCTTGATTGCAGCAGGCTTCGATAATAGGCTTCTGCATTGGGTATTTCCTACTTCTCTTATTGGTTGTGGGACTATTTGCAAACCTTGCACTCAAGTACTCAACATACTTTTTTGAGTTTCCGTTCTCAAGTTTTGTCGTCATAAATTCATTATCATGTCGTCATTTTTAAACTGCAAACTTATAGGGGTTACTAAAAAAATATAAATTAATCTATCCAAATGTGCTATTTTCTTATATATCGATCAAAGAGGATTGAAGAGCAAAACATTAATTATAGGATGAAACGAATTTATCTGTAAAGTGAAGTTTTTACATGCTTATAAAAGTGATCAGGGCTGGGTTTAAAGAGCATAATAGAGTGGAAGAGATAAAACTTATATTGGCAACAATTCGTGCAAGAATCGTAAACACAATTACAACCAATAAACATGTCCGCATGGAGAGGACAAAGCTCCTAAAGCTAACAATACCAATAATTTGATATGATCTGCCTTTCTAAAACAAATTATATGGGTATTTATACTAAACATCAAGATTATTCTTAGCTAACAAACTGAAATAAACTCCTAGAAAGCAAGAAATAGTTGTTGAAGTGGCTTGAGTGGAGTGGTGGAGGTCGTGGGATGCTTTATGGAAGGACTTGGACCACTTCTTCAAGATATTGAACTTGTAGCCCCAACAAGTGGCCAAATTGGATTGGGTCAAGAAATTGATTTCTACCATCATTATGTTTTCTCCACCTTTTTCGTGAATAGGTGCATAAGGGTGGTACTGTATCAGTACATCCCTCTTGGAAACTTGCCTTGTCCTCAAGGCGGAAAAAAGTAAATTGACCGGCAAAAAGGTCATAATCCTTCCAGCTAGCTTCTTCAAGAGGACGACTTTCCCATCAACCAACAGTTCCAAAGTAAGGACATCATAGATTCCACCGCACACTTGTGTGAGGTGCAGTGGCTAAACCACATAGAGTTCTATGAGGTCAATCGCTCTCACTGAAAAAAAAAATTGCTTTATAATGTAAGGTAAATTTTAAAATTTTTAAATATTATATATAAATTGACCACACTAAAGTTTTATAAATTTTCTATTATACGGGGTCAAATTGAAAATTTATAACTGTCAATCAAATTTTAACCACATATGACTCATATCCTCTCAATATATATCTCTCTATAATATTTTAAATTAACTAAATAATAATATATTATTTTTAAAAATAAATAATGAATTACTTATGAACAGTTGTGATTAAAAAAGTCTATTATGAGTCAATATAGTGTATATATATCATATATTATTACTCATTATATTTTCATTGTAATATAGTATATATATATATATATATATATATATATATATATATATATATATATATATATACTCGAAAGTATAAAGTATTAAAAAAAATTGGCTCGGGGGCACTGCCCCCGAACTTCCGCCAAATTATTTGTAACTCAGTAATAATTTCGCCCCCACTAACAACAGTTTCTGGCTTCGCCACTGGTGATGTGGTCGTCGTTCGGATCGTTTCTAACAAAGTCGTAGGATGAATTACTTACAACACCTTAACCACATCGCCTATTTGTAGACGGTAATCTTGGTACATGAATTGCGCCGTGTTATGAATTCTGCGTTGAATGGACACCAATGACACCTTGACACCACATACAACTATATATTGTTGTATGATAAGTCAAATTGAATATCAAAGAAAAACTAAGAAAATAACTTAGGAATTTTTTAAAGAACCAAAAGTAGAGAATAAACTCACAAGAATTGATAAATTTGAATATATTGAATAATTATAATGAATTAAATTCATGTAGCTTATTTATAGTAGTTATGAAAACCCTAGATCCTTATAAGAAATTACAAGTGTTTTGAAATCAAATCTTTAAGCTAGAAGTAATCTAATTACCTTAGGAACCCGAAATCTACTGAAAATATGTCAAAACGCGTAAAAATTCTAACTGAACCCCGACGAATTTTTCGGGGCGAGCTCCCATAGAGATGTATTTGTCGGGGCTAGTTCAAAAGGCGTTGGGGAGAGTTCGGGCCTTGGTGAGCTCACGTGGGCAAGCTCCCTGACTTTAGCATGACAGATTCATTTGGTCTCCTGGCTTTGCACGGTTGCTTCGGCTCGACCTGGAACATATCCTTGGACCATGTTTACGAACTTAGGATCAATCTCAACCTCTTTGGTACAAGTTGTCACGTCATTCTCGATCCACATTGCTTGCACCAAAACCATAAGACCTTCCTTGAAACGTTTAGATAGTGGTCTCGTCACGTGTCCAATTAGAACTCGAACTAAATCCACTCTTTGGTTGCCAATAAATCTGAGCTAGTGATGTCCTCATCACTCCTCTACTTGTGAAAAGGATTTGTCCTCAAATCATCACTTACATCAAACAGACTTAGATCAGTAACATTGAATGTTGTATTAACATTATACTCACCAGGTAAATCCAATTTATAGGCATTATCATTAATGCGCTAAAGAACTTGAAATGAATTCCATTTCCTCTAGGAAGCAATTTAGATCTCCTTTGAACCGAAAATCTTTCTTTCTGCATATGCAGCCAAACCCAATCTTCAGGTTTAAAGATCATCTGACGTCGTCCCTTGTTGACTTGTTTCGCAAATTGCTCCGTCCTCCTCTCACTGTTGACCCGTGCTTTTCCATGTATCTACTTAACAAATTCAAACTTTTTCTTTCCATTCATGTTAGTATATTCAGAAACAAGTAATAGTGATAAATCCAAAGGAGTCAAAAGGATTAAACCCATATACAATCTCAAATGGTGAAAAATTAGTAGCAGAATGAACTGAACGATTATAAGAAAAATCAACACGCGGTAAACATTCTTCCCAATGACTGATATTCTTTTTAATGATAGCCCTTAACAAAGCAGACAAAGTTCTATTTACTACTTCAGTTTGACCATCAGTTTGTGGATGGCAAGTAGTAGAAAATAACAGTTTAACATCTTGATCAGAAACAATTATTCTAGGCATACCATGCAAACGTACAATTTCTCTAAAGAATAAGTTAGCAATATGGGATTCATCATCAGTTTTGTGGCATGGAATGAAATGCGTCATCTTTGAAAATCTATCCACAATCACAAATATAGAATCATTACCATGCTTAGACCTAGGTAAACCTAACACAAAATCCATTGATAAATTAATCCAAAGTTCATCAGGAATAGGGAACAGTACTGTATACAGTCCAAGGGGTTGAAGATGAGATTTAGCTTGTCTGCAGGTAATGCATCTATCACAAATTCGCTCGACGTCTCGTTTCATACGAGGCCAATAAAAATGTTCTTTCAAAACAGATAAAAAAAATTTCAATACCAAAATGTCCCATCAAACCACCCCCATGTGATTCCCTAACCAATAACTCATGTAAAGAACAAGAAGGTATATACAATTTATTTTCATGAAACAAGAATCCATCAAGTTTAAAGTATTTACCCACAATATTCTTTTCACAAGTCTTAAACTCTTCACCAAAATTATGGTCATTAACATATAATTCTTTGATTCGTTCAAAACCAAGTAATTTTTTATCAAGAGTATTTAATAACACATACCTTTGAGATAAAACATCTGCAATGACATTTTCCTTACCATCATTGTATCGAATGACATATGGGAATGTCTCGATAAATTCTATCCATCGTGCATGCCTCATACTTATGATCGATATGGATCAAAAACTCCTTAGGCCAAAAGTAGTGTTGCCACGTCTCCAACTCCCTTAACAACGCATACATCTTCTTGTCATAAGTAGGATAATTCAAAGTTCCCCCACTCAACTTTTTGCTAAAGTAGGCCACCAATTTTTCTTCCTGCATCAAAACAACCCCTATTCCCAAACATGAAGCATCACACTCAATTTCAAAAGTTTTAGCAAAGTTAGGCAAAACAAGCAAAGGCGCATTAGTTAATTTATCTTTACAATCTAAATTTTTTTTCCCTGTTCATCACCCCTCGTATAGCCCACACTTTTCTTGATAATCTTAGTTAATGGTGCTGTAATTTCACTGAAGTTCCTTACAAAGCAACAGTAGAAACTTTTGAGTCCATGAAAACTTCGCACTTGACTAGCATTTGTCGGACTCGGTCATTCTCGGATAACATCTCTCTTCTCCTCATCTACTTGGACTCCCTGCGAACTAACAACAAATCCAAGAAACACAACTCTATTCGTGCAAAATGTACACTTCTCCATGTTAGCAAATAACTTTTCTTTTCTAAGTACATCTAAAACAGATTTTAAATATAGTGCATGCTTGCCTAAGTTTTTACTATATACGAGAATATCATCAAAGTAAAGGACAACAAACTTCTCAATGAATGGACGCAAAACATAATTCATTAATCTCATAAAAGTACTAGGTGCATTAGTTAAACCAAAAGGTAATACTAACCACTCATAAATACCATATTTAGTTTTAAACGATGTTTTCCATTCATCATCCTTTTGCATTCTTATTTGATGATATCCATTCTTTAAATCAATTTTAGAAAATACACATGACCCATGCAATTCATCTAACATGTCATCTAATCGAGGAATGAGATGTTGATATTTTACTGTAATATTATTTACCGCTCGACAATCTATGCATATGCGCTATTTTCCATCCTTTTTAGGCACTAAGATCACCAGAACTACACAAGGGACTCATTCTTTTCGCAGCGATCCGAATTTTCGGAAATTATTAAAAATAAGAATATAATTAAATAAAATTCTTAATATGGGATATTTGCTTTTATAAGTGGAATTGTGTGGTGCAGTGTGGTTATTGTACAATAATAAATATATTATTATTTATTATTATATGTAAATAAGTTGGTAAATTTAATTTGTAGGATGGAAAAAGGAATGATCAAATATAAAATTATATATTTGTTTTAATAAAATAAATTATTAAAGAATTGATTATGGAATACAAAAAATGTTGTACGTGATAAAAGGAGTATATTAAAATAATTTATGGACTTAAATTATTTTAATTTGGTACATTAAAAAAAATATTTTTTATTTAATGTATAGCTTTGTTTGGTATAGAATATACTTTTGGTATAAAATTTAAAGTTAAAATAATTTTCTACACGATATGTACGGAGGGTATAAATTATGTAAGTAATAATTAAAATATGTATTATACATATAAACATAAGGTAGGTTAATAAGGCTGAGTCATGCCAAATGAGCATGAGCCGTAGGGTAATAAACTGAACCATTACCATGAAGTAGGAGCTTGCGGTTCGCAGCTTGTAATAGTAATAGATTCATATACTCAGCTAAGCTACTGAGCGTAAGGAGCAAGGAAAATTGAGTTATAAAACCTACACCCCAGCCTTCTATATTGGGTTTTTCTTCATTTCAATACAAGTGTTCTATAAAAGTCTATCAATTCTCATGAACTGAGCTAACACTGTTATTGGGAAAGGGATTAAAAAATGGAATCTGAGAAAACATTTAGCAAGGCAATAGCAAGACAAGGATTTGAATCAATCTGAGCAAGAAGATTTAGCAATCATGAGGTAATATTTTAACTCTATTAGATAAATTGGATAAGTTTATAAGTGAGTAAGTGAATTATGTAACTATAGTCGGTACAAAGGATTGTTGTGCTATTTATTTCATAAGGAATCTAGGCTGAAACATGTTAAAATTAGTCTGAGAATTTAAAATTCAACATATACCCACTTGTTGGTTGATAAATTGTGTAACAGAAGAATTTTTCTAAAGGCATGAAATTTATAGTTTTTGATAAACAAATTTATATCATGGTATTGATCATGGCCAATTGGCTAAGGTCTGAGCTCATTTTATTGTGTAAGCATGATAGTTAATATAATGATTGAGAATTGAGTCTGGGTTTTGCAGATGGGAAAACTAGAACAGAGCCTGATTCGAAGTGGCGCAGTTGCGCCTTTTCCAAGGGCTGAGACCAGCGCAGCTGCGCCGGTCTGCAGTCATTTCAAGATATTTTCTTTAAGTGCTGAGTTATAGAGCATGTGTATTAGTATTTTATAGGTTGTAATAGGTGTCATTCATGGTGTTCAGCCTAATCATGATAGACTTGACTTGGTGTATCGTGAATTTGAATGAGTTTTAAATGAAAAACTAAAAGAGTGTTGAAAAGGAAGCTTTTAGGCCTAACTTAGTTTACTAATTCAAAGTCTTGGTATATGCATAACATGTTTGAATAAACTTAGATGGCGTCTATCATAGCAAAGAGTAATTCTAGCTGAGCTTGGATAGTCGTAAGAGTTTTCAAAATGAAAAACTAAAATTGTTTTGATAATAAATTGGAATGTAACTAGAAAGGGTTTTCCCCTGGTTTAAGGCCCTTATAACATGAGATAGCATGAATAGGAAACCCTTAGCATGATAGAGAAATGACCAGAGCAAAGAAAAGCTCAACTTGGACATCAGCTAGAGTGGCACGACTGCGCCACTTCTAGGCTAATGGCAGCGCAGCTGCGCCATACTGAATAATTACCAAGACAAATATGATATTTAACTAAGGTTTGTAGCATGCACATATGATTAAGGCTGTAAACGAGCCAACACAGTTCGGACTTAACTCGAAAAAATACGAGCGAGATTTGGATTCGTTAATAATAAGATTCAAATCTGAGCAGTAAAAATAGTTCGAATAAAAATATGAGTAGAATCTGAGCAAGGTTATACTCAACTCGTTTAAGATTCAAACTACTCGAATTTTTTATCGTGATTCGATACATACTCGGTTAATACATATTCGATTAGATGTTCGATACATTCTCTTATAATATATACAAATTTAAATCAAATTAGGATAATTAGTTATTATTTTGTTTTGTTTTTAATTTTAATTGTGATGATATATTTGTAAAGTGTAATAATAAATATATTTTATCATTTTTAAGTAAAATAACAAATTGAATTTATAATTATATTTATTATAAAATTAGTTATTATGTGGAGACTCGAATTCGAGCTTGAATTTAAAGCTCGCGAGTAGTTTGAATAAATATTCGAGTCGAGTCGGATCAAATTCGAGTACTAAATATTCGAGTCGAGTCGAATCTGAGTAGAATTTTTTAAATATAATTCGAATTCGAGTATGAATTTATCATTTCGAGTCGAATTTGAGTAGCTCTTTGTTCGCTCTGGTTCGACTCGTTTACACCCTTACATATGATATAAGTCTCTCAAATAATAAATACAAGTAGTAAATAAGGTTTTTACTTAACCTAGTATGAAATGGCTATGTTAAGCAAAGTTTTCTAAAAAGATTTGAAAGTGAAAGCAAGGGTTGGATAGTAAATTTCTAATATCTAATAAACAATATAGAAGACAAGCTAAGCTAGTATTCTAAGTTTATCATAAACTAATTTGCATGGATTGTATAACTGATGTGTATATGTTTGATTATATGATCATGTAAGATATTCGAAGCACATGTAGATGTAGTTGTAATCAACTCGCAAGGTAAGTCTTCTAGTTTCTATTTGCTATATAAATTTGATATGGATTGTCTATAAATTATGTTACAATGAGCATGTTAAATTACATATAATGTGTATATGAATATCGAAAGTCAAATTATGCCTATATGTGGTTGAGTTATGGAACTCAATTTGTGGTATTTGGTGTAACATGCATTTGGAACTTATATTTATCTTAAACTGATATTTATGTTGAGCATGAAATCGTATAACTGTTTTAAATTGAGATAAATGCTGAGCATGAAATTTATGTGTTATGTGCGACATGAAAAGCTATTAGATTTGTTGAGCTGTCGAGCTTAATCTTGCAAAAATAAACTTTCTGCAGGTTAACGATACAATGCCATAATATTTGCTATCTGGACAATATGGATGAGAAGGCGTGCAAGAGAAACCTGATTTCTTTATTTTTGAAACTTAGATGGTATTATGATAATGATGTACAAGAATACAAATGTATAAATTTCTGAAATATTCAATAAGATGAGAATGTTTATTTTGAAACAAGAATGCATTATGGTGAATGTTTGTATGTAGATATATACAGGTAGAACATTATTATATAAGGTTAAAAGGCATTGATATTTGAACTCTCATAGTTCATTTACTCTGATTATTGGGAATCGTGAAGGTTGCGATTCAGGGAACGCGGGAAAAGAAAGATATATAAAAGAAATTTTTAATTATCCGTATTTTCAGCCAATAGTGCATCTAATTTTGATGTTAGTCTGAACTTAAATAGTATTGAACGCACAAGTTCGAGATTAATATTAATCCTAATATTGGGTTAAGTTGGTCTCGATTTTGGGGTCGTCACACTTTCTCTCACGAACCCTTTCTCCATCAATTCGTCAACTTGTCTTTGTAACTCCTTCGTCTCCTCGGGATTACTCTGATAGGCTGGACAGTTTGGAATGGTAGCACCGGGTACGAAGTCAATCTGATGCTCAATTCTCCTAATAGGTGGTAAACCTTGTGGAAGCTCCTCTGGAAACACATTAGCATAATCTTGTAACATAAATGAAACAACACTAGGCAAAAAAGAATAATTATTAGCATTAGTATTCAAAAGTGCCTCCTTATACCGAAGTATAATCATCATCTACTTAGAAATTAAATCTCTACTCACATCACTCTTTTTTCAAAAATGTTTGTTTTTCTCTCATTCTTTTTTATTTGTACATGATCTTTCTACAAGTGAATTTGATCTTCATGCACTTGCTGCGGTGACATGGGACATATCTCTTTTTCATCACTGCCCTCATCTCCGCATGTTTTAATTGGATGTTCACCACACCTTCTCCAGTTGGTCATTAACTGATCCCACCAAGTAACTGCACAGTCTGAAAATTTTGTAGCGGCTAATTTAACTTTCTTGAGATTTGAGTAGTTATGACAATCAAATACCCACTCCATCTTCTTCTTCCATTCTATATAAGCCTCATGATCACTCTTACCTTGGAAAGCTAAAATTTTGATTTTAATGTTATCCAAGTTGTTATCTTCTATATTTCTACCTCCTCTTTCTCTAGCACGAATCCACCTTCAAAGTAAGTTTCCTCCGTTCTAGATTCCCGTTGTTGCGTCCTTCCCCTTTTATGTGCCCCATGAAGATTTTGAGATGAATCTCCTCGGATCTCACTCAACTTATCAAGACGTTCATTCATCATCTCCCATTTTCTGCTTCATTCCATATTTAAGGCTTCCAGCATAAACTTCATATCAAATGTTGAGGCAAGTTATTCTTCAAAAGTTCCTTTATCCTTTGAGTTAGACTACCACTCACAATTCCCCCCTTAATGGTTCTTTTTGAATTCACCAAATTATATCACAATTTTCAAATCAATTTAAAAATAACTTATCACAAAACAATTATAAAGTGTGTAAATTTCGTATTATTAGAAATAATATACTGAATGATCGATTTGTACTCCTCTTGTACACCGGTTGATGTGCTTTGATGGAATAAATGATTGTATGATCAGATGATTGAATGATGTGATATAGATTGGATTAGCACAATATAAACAGTACTAAAATTTTCTTTTTTTACTCAACAATTCAAACAGAAAATTTAAGATAAGTAACTCACTAGAAAAGTTAAGCCTTGATATCAAATAATAGACTCCACGACACACTTGCGTGAGGTGGTCGTTGCCTGGATCGTTTCTAGCAAAGTAATAGGATGAATTGCTTGCAATACCTTAAACCCTAGTGTGACGCCCCCAAAATAGGTATACAACAGCCATTCTGAGTCGCCAAATACATGGTACAGAAAGCAAACTACAACTTCAATAATACAATTGAAAAATTCGATAACATAAACTGTGAGTTTAAATACAAATATTGTCTTCTAGACAATATCCACACTCAAATAAGTCCTCATTAAAATTATTCATACACTATTTTATAGAAAATAGTGAGGACTGCTAAAATATCTTTCTAGAACCATCACTCCATACCCCGACTCGATCCTGCTATGTTCTCACCTCCTGAGAAGAAAAATGGAACAAAAAAAAAGGTAAGCTCAACTAGCCCAGTAAAGAATGTTATGACTAAGATAATATACAACAAAATATTATTAGTTTTCAACATGGAAAATTCTGATAGAATATAATAGATAACAAGTTTTAGATCAACAACTGCAGCGAAAACAGCAATCCATTAGAAGAGTCACGTAGAGAATGAATTCTACTATCTTCTAAGATTTTAAAGTTCATCATCAATATTTTATCCCTGTAACAACAATCAACATATATCTTTAATCAAATATTCATCTTTGCATTACAGGCCAAAGATATTCATTTGTATCACCAGTTGGTCATGTTCATTTCAACATCTGTTCATTTCAACATCTGTTCATCTTTGCACTACGGGCCAAAGATATTCATCAATTAATCATTCATCTTTGCACTACAGGCCAAAGATATTAAGTAATATCATCATTTAAGACTGAGGATGATGAAAAATATTTTAAAGAAAACGAATCCAGTGAGATAGAAGGACAAATATTAGGGATTCGTATAACAGTTTATCCAAGATCAATAATACTTCATAATAACCGATCGTGAAGCAGAATTCAAAAATAACGATCAAAACATGGACATAATCAAAGATAGTAGCCAAAATAGACATCTTGGACAAAAAGGAAAATTTTTATTTTTCGGTGAATAGTGCCGTATACGTGAATAGTGTCGTATACGTGAATAGTAACCCCGACACAAAAAGTTCCAAATTTAATTAAAAGTTCACCAATATTTCAGTATAATGATATTGGAGAAAATAATATCATTTGAGAAGAAAATAACATTTCTTACCTCAAAAAACGGTACTTCTGATCGGAATATCGAATAGAAAGTCGAAGGAAACTTGTACCGAACAGCAACTCTCGAAGCATCAAAATTCTCACAAAAATACGCTCAATAATCTAGAGAGAAAGAAAACTTATTTCTGGTGTGATTTTCAATTCTAACCTAAGCGTCTATTTATAGGAAAATGCTAGAACGCCATAGGAGACTAAAATAATAAATTAATATTATTTCTTTTCAAAATTCCTACGCACACCTTCACCAACCAAGCCAGCCAAATCTGAAAAAAGATAGCAGCCCACATGCTTGAAAAACCAAAAGTGGGTCCCACCCATAAATTTAATAAAGATTATTTTATTTTCCGAAACTTCAATAATTCATAGAAAATAGTCTGTTTTTCAGAAAAATACGAATTTTATGTCCATTCTGCCTGAAATCGAATTCTCTACAACATTGTAGCTTTGAGTTTTTCCAAATTCCAAACAGAAAATATCTAAAGTCCACAAACGGATGATTTTTAATAATTCCCTTCAGACAGAATACTGATAAAACACCTCAGCATTAATTTCTTCATTTATAACCATATAAAATAAATAAATTCATCATCAAATAAATATTTTCTTATCATATAAATCAATAATTAATTATTCACAAATAATATTACAGAATCACACTTATGACAACCAGGCAGTTCCCAGGAAAGAGGGGGCTTTCCAATAAAGATTTCTCCTTACTGGCGCGCAATTAGGTGACCAAACCTCTCATTGACAGAACTTTCTAGACATTGTCAATAATGCTATCTAATAATATTATTCAAATAATATGAATTATTGATCTGATAATGGGAAATACTGTGCAATGACAATTATTGAAACAACAATAATATAAACTATCAACGCAGCAATTATTGAATCAATAAAATAAAATATTGAACAGTAACTACTGTAACAATTATTGAGTAGTGCCTTCTTACTTACGAATTAATAATTCAACAATACTGTGCAATACCGTGTACTACTGTGAAACCACGTGTATTACTGTATTTTAACCACCAGGTATTCTAATAGTGTTAACGGTAACAACTACGCTGTTATTTATAAAAACTCATACTTTATCGTTTTCTTCATCCGACAATTATTCTGTTATGAGCCCCACGAATGGTTGCGCCGTCGTACGAATATTCCCCGAGAAAAAGAATATTCCACGACCAAAAGAATATTTCCCGACAAAAATGAATATTTTATAACCACTTGCTTATTTTATAAAATTTGCACATTTCACCCATAACCAAAGCATTATATCAAATTAACACCTTATTAATTTAGAATAATGAATAGAGAAAATTCAATTTTATTGTTGGGGTCTTACAATCTCCCCTCCTTATAAAATTTCGTCCTCGAAATTGACGTACGTACCTGGTGTTTCGAACAGGTGAGGGTACCTCACTTTGATTTCTGATTCTAACTCCCAGGTCATTTCTTCAATAGTATGGTTCCTCCACAAAATCTTAACTTTTGGTATAACCTTGGTGCGTAGGACATGTTTTTTCCTATCTAAGATTTTAACAGGTACCTCCTCGTACGTTAAATCTTCGGCTATCTCGTTTGGTTCTAACTTAATAATATGGTTCGGGTCTTTCACATATTTACGAAGCATAGATATGTGGAAAACATTGTGAACACGAGACATCTTCTATATTCAATACCAACCATAAATGAATGAAATCGTTTATACCACTACTTGGGAGATTGCTTTAAACCAAATAAGGACTTTTTCAACAAGTAAACATGGTATTCCTTTCCTTGAATCTAAAATCCTTGAGGTTAACGCATATAAATCTTTTTATCAAGTTCACCATGTAAGAAATCTTTTTTCATATCGAGTTGTTCCAACTTCAAATCACGCATATCAACCATACCAAGTAATACTCGAATAGAGCTATGTTTCACAACTGCTGAAAACACATCATTGAAATCAATTCCCTCGACTTGACATAGTCCCTTAGCTACTAGTAGAGCATTGTACCTAGCGTCTTCAATTCCTGGGATGTCTTCTTTTTTTTTTTTTTTAAATATCCATTTGTAACCAACAATTTTCTTACCTTTAGGTGGTTTCACAAGCTCCCATCTGATTTTTCTGAAGAGATTTCATCTCCTCATTCATAGCAAACAACCATTTTTCTGAATCATTGGAGGAAACAAAATCTTTATAAGTCACATGGTCACTTTACTCAACTACCTTGGAAGCCGGCAAGGCATAATCAACAAAATCTGAATACCCATATCTATGTGGTGGTCGCACTGTCCTATTAGCCCCATCTCTAGTGAGACTATACCGATTGTCCAAATGTTCCTCCTCTAGAACTATATTCTCATCTATAACAATAATAGTAGTAGACACATAATCTGAACTCTGTTGGGATTTCTGAACTTGAGGAGAAGTTACTTCAAGCTCCACTTCCTAACCAACACTATCAAAATTATCAATACAAGGAATAGATGATTCCTTATTCTTATGAAGCATATCAGTCTCATCAAAACTAACATCTCTGCTAATGATGACCTTTGCTGACTTCTGGTCAGCACACCTAAGTCTATAACCCTTCACACCATAACCATAACCAATAAAGATGCATTTCTCGGCTCTTGAATCGAGTTTTCCCTCATTCACATGTGCATATGTAGGACAACCAAACACCCTAAGAAATAAATAATCTGCAGGATTACCTGGCCAAACCTCTTCTGGGGTCTTACATTCTATAGTTGTGCAAAGAGAACGATTCACCAAGAAAGAAGTTATGTTCACTACTTTTGCCCAAAATTTCTTGCATAAACTTGCACTCAACAACATGCATCTGGTCTTTTCTATCAAGGTTTTTTTCATCCGTTCTGCAACTCCATTCTGTTGCCGTGTCTTCACAATTACTGTACGATGCCTAAAAATTCCTTCATTCTTGCATAACTAATTGAACTCAGTCTCACAATACTTAAAGTCATTATCTGATCTAAACCTCTTAATTTGTTTTCTTATCTGCTTCTCAACCAAAGTCTTCCACTGTTTAAAAGTCACAAAAATGTCATTCTTATGGTTCAAGAAGTAGACCAAAAACTTCCTTGAATAATCATCAATGAAGGTTAGCAGATAATGTGCACAGCTACCTTTGGAAAGAATTTGTGAAGGATCCCAAAGATCTGCATGAATATAGTCCAAAGTCCCCTTTGTTTTATGAACCGCAGTCTTGAAACTAACTCGTTTTTTCTTCCCCAAGACAAAATGCTCACGAAAGTCTAGCTTTCATATTTTATGTCCAAACAAAAGACCTCTCTTACACAAAGCATCCATGCCTCTTTAACTCATATGGCCTAACCTCATATGCCACAATCTTTTGGTGTCATCCGCAGTAACTGAAGAATAAATTGCAACCAAAACTGTAGTTGTAAAACCCTAAAACTTATATAAAGTACTGACCTTGATTCCTTTCATCAATACAAGAGAGCCTCTGCTAATCTTCATAACTCCTACTTCAATTGTGTACTTACACCTGTTTTCATCTAGTGTACCCAAATATATGAGATTCTTCTTCAAACCTGTAACATGTCTAACATCTAACAATGTCCTGATTATGACATTATGCATCTTAATTTAATTGTACCAATGCCAATTACTTTACATTTAGAATTATTTCTCATCAAAACAATCCCACCACCAAATGGTTCATATGTGGAGAACTATATAATCAAGAGTAGCATACATATATATGATAAGAACACCCAGAATCCAAAACCCAATCACTGCTAAGTCTTTCACTATCATCGGCTACTAAAAGATGATCATCACTATCCTCAGCAGCACTAGCCTGAGCAGGCATTCTTGCCCCCTGATTCTGCTGATTCTGTACATTCTGTCCATTATTAATCTGACCATGATTGTCTCCTTTCTATTCTTTATTTTTCAACTTTGGATAATTACGCTTTATATGCCCTTTTGCATGACAGTAGTTACAGCTAAAATTCTTATTCTTAGATTTTGATCTATGTGTACTACCACCTTTTGAACTTCTCTCATCTGACATCCCTCTGACAAACAATACAACACCTTGATCTTCACTTTTTCTGAAAGTCATCTTAGAATCTAATTTTTGTTTACTCATAAGATGTGTCTTAACATCCTCAATTGAGATGGTGTCTCTACCATAGATCGTAATGTCTCTAAAGTGTTTATATGAAAGAGTTACTGAGACTAACAACAATATGGCTTGATCTTTATCATCAATCTTAACATCAATATTCTGTAACTCAATTACAATTGAATTAAACTCAGTCATTGGAAAATTCTATAACCAAATAGGATTAGAAATACTAAATTTAGTATAGTTAGAAAAGATAACTTTCCTAAACCAAAACAGATTCTAGGCAATACCTAAATCCAAATCCAATAAGGATTCATGTCATACCACACATTTTTCAACTTTATTTAGTATTTTTCAAAAGGCCATTTTAGTTCGTAACTTAGCAAATTTTGTTATATCATACTTAATTCCAAAAAGCACCAGACTTGGTCACTTCATACTCATATGAAAGTACATTTTTAGTTAAAATGTTTTGGTAATCGAAATTATAAAACTCAAGTTATAGCAATTTACGTGTTTTAACTCCAAATTTTTGATTGGCCATAACTTTTTCGTACAAAGTCGAAATTCATTCATATTTGGAAATGAACTATGTTATACCATATATTTTCATGTCCCAAAAGGGCTGAATTTATTTCAATGCTTAACTGGTCGAATTTGCCTTTGAAAAAAAACGTGCAGATTGTTTCGACAGTTTTTCAATTTTTGCCTACTATGGTAAAATCATCACTATAAACAATCTACAGGGAATTTTCAGAAATTCCAGTTGGAGGGGATAAGGGACTCATATATCTATCTCAATAATTTGACCACACTCAAAAATTCAAAATAGAATGAAATATATGGCCGTCCCAATTTTAGTCTCCATAATTTTTAGGATTTTCACTTTTTCTAACTTTCATTGTTACTTCATAAACATTCATGATTTCTTGGTTTTTCAAGCATTAGCCAGCATAAAGCATCATTATATATCATAAATCCTTTTATATTCGGAGATATATTTATCATCAATTACATCAAACTCCCACAACAAACATACTAAATATAATATTATAAGAACATAAACTATCAAATGAATTATTTTTAGGTTTAATGCTTTATAACTTTCTTTGTCAAGTTCTTACTTCTTGACAAAGCTTGATAGCTCTTCCTCCCATTCCTTCTTTCTGAATCTATGGCCTCCCAATCTCTTCTCCTCTCAACTTTCTTTTGCTCTAGATCTTTTATTTAGTACGATGAAAAAATAAATTCTTGCAAGTATACTTGGATTGGGTATTTATAGGAAGCTAAGACCAAGGGCACAATAGTCATTACGCCATCACTAGGAAAGAGCAAAATGGTCTTTAAGGCACCTCAAGTAAATTTCTCCCAGGACACAATGGTCAGAAGCAATATTCTCTAATGGCAAAATAGTCCTCTCAACATGATTAGAAAACTTCCTAGAAATTTCCTTCAAGGACACTATAGTCATTGACAATTTTCTCTTACAGCAAAATGGTCATTTCACCATCTCTAGGAATCTTTGTAGCAATTTTCTCTTAGAACTCATTGTCATTAATAATTTTTTCTAAAGATAAAATAGTCATTTCCTCCTATAACTAATTGGCCATTAATATTTTTCTCTTGGGAAAAAATAGTCACTTGACCACTATTAAGAAACTTCCTAGATATTTTGTAGGATTTTCCTCCATTCTTCCCCCCTTAGTGGGCCCCACAAGTTTAGCCCCACCTCATATTTATTTTATTTACTCATTTATCCATTTAATTGTCTATTTGACTTCTAAAAATCAAAATTTTCATATTTACAGCCAATTCGTACTAAAGTCGACGTTCTTAACATCATGTAAATATATATCCGCTTCTTCAAAATCATTTTTGAATTCCGAGTTTGACTTTGACCAAATAGTCAACCGTTGAGTTTGACAAAAAAGTCAACCCCGACACCATATTGTGTTTACAGTCTTTTCTTAGAAATTCAATGTTCCGGACTCAACCGAACAGTCCGTGTTTCAAAATTCTATTCCTAACTCATATTTGAGTTTTGATTTGCATCTCTTATCTTTTATGCAATTATTTGCTTTCCTTTAGTTAGTTCAAACTAATTAAATTAATTACCTTTGATCAACTATTAATTTCTCATCCTCAACACACATATATCTATATACACAACATCATTTATACCTAGAAATTTCCAAAAAAAATTCCATTTATTAATACACCCTTACGTTCTTTTCCCATCAAATAATTTAATCAACTTTATTTATCATGTGTTATATTATCACCTTTTTCATTTCTCATTAATATCCAATTCATGGACAAAAATCTATTCTTAGCCCAAGGCTAATCAAACTTGTTCCGACTCCTCATTACCTGTTTTTTTTTCTAAGTATTAACATCTTCAACATCATCTAATATCCTAACATTTCCTACTTTTGCCCCTTTATTTTTCATTATCTCTCACCTTCTTTAAATTCATGACACACTATTATGGTATTGATTATTTAAAAATCATATTTACTAGCTTTCTAAATATTCAGGGTATCACAATAACTTTTTCACTACCTTTAAAAACTATCAGGTAGTTCATGTGATAACTGTTTTAAAAATTAGGGGTAATAAAAATCAAATTAAAAAAAAAATATTTTGAGAGACCAAAGAGTCTAGAAGTAACTAACTTTTTGCTCTTTCTTAATAATGTAGATTTTAATTTTGTTAAGTTAAAGCTTTGGTTGGTTTATTCATGTTTCGTCTGATTTTTTTTTTACTTCACATAAATCTTGATTGTTTCAATATTTAATAAAGAATACTTTTGTTATGGATTGCCCTAAATTTTAATCGAATTATAATTACGAAATTTATCAATACATAGAATTAATAAATATTATAGGAGAATATCACTTATTACACATCTCTTCAAAAAAAAAAAATTAAAAATAATACTTATACACATAACTAACAATTATTAAATAATTACATTCACAATATATATCATTTTCCTTTAATAAAACATAAAACCTTTTTAGCTTTCAACCATTACAGATAGAATCATTCCCAAGATTCCATAAAATACAAAAACCAACATGGTTGAAATTATCCATAAAACAATTCATTCAATTCTGCAAATAATCTCTTCTTCTTTTTTTGCACACTAAAGTTACACCCTCTCATCCCCACTCCAATTGTCTTTCCATTTTGGGCCAGTAGGTCCTTCCTCGCCTAATAGCTCAGGAGGAAGCTTACTCACTAATTTATCAAGATCGGCTTTCAAGTTATTAGGCAACAACTTTTTTATTAATTGTATCAAATCATTTATAGTATAGGTAATACGTGGCCCCCATTCCCTTGCATAATTCAACCACGGTGGCACAATCACCTCTGACGGCCCCAAATACTCCGTCCCTATCACCACAAACCGCCGCCCGGTGTCCATCCTCATACCTCTCGCCATATCGTTCCGTACTCCAATGTTGTTCTTCCCTTCCAACACAAGTCCATCATGTGGAAACGACGCGTGCCCGTGCAACGACGCATATACAACGTGCTTGTTACCAAATTCAAACTCGAGCTCTGAGCAACTCACCCAAGTCCCTTTATTATGTTGTGAAAAATAGACACTTTTTAACTCTCCGTTAAAATTACTGATCCTTAGTGTCACATGTTCCCAGTCGCCAACATGTTCCCCAATTTTTCCCAAGGAAAGATTAATAAATTCAATCTTTAACTTTGCTCCCCCATTAAAAGGGTAGAATATCCACACCACGATATCAGTAAATGTTGCGCCTAACGTAGGCTTAATGTGTAAATATCCTCCCGCATGTGACAGATTACCCTTCTTGAGATTGTCACTAGCCGTTTGGTCCGTTGGGAGGTCTAACCAATAAGCACCATCGTCCGAGCTACCATTTTGGGGAAGGTTCGCACCAGTGGGGCTAACAGGGTCCGGATTAGATTCTTTCCCTTTTGTGTACAACAGTGCACCATCATCGAAAAACCAACTTACTGAAGTGGGGAAAAATTCTTCATCAGGATGGAAGTATAATACTGGAAGATAAGTTTCAGCCAATGCTTGAATTTGACCTTTTGTTGGCATAGCTGATAAATTGTTCTTCACATTTTTCAGACAGGTCAAAGACAATGCAGCATCATCATTTTGTGCCACAAATGTTCCAGTCGAAACACCTAAAGCTTGAGTTCCTCTAACTGTCGGCCTTGAACTATAAACATTGAACCTGGGACTATTGGGCCCCCAAATCCAAGTGTCAACTTCAATCGAGTCCGTTAAATCGGACCGGACGCAACGGATTTTGTCGAGTGGAGGCATCTGCGATGAGTTGGTGACAACATGACCGATGGGCTTGTAACCTTTCGGTGCTGTTGGTAGCCAAATATATCCTGCCCTATCTTGGCTTATAGGTTGATCCTCACTAGTCCAAACAAGTGTGTAATTAATTGGGATCTTTAGAGCTCCTCGTAATGGGTCATCTGTGACATCTTTACCAACGAGAACCCATCCATATAGAGGCTGGTTGTTTGGTTGGCTATAGGAACCAAGAAAAAAGAATCCATCTGGTATAGAAGATGGTTCAAAAAATGTTGCCCCAAGATTGTCCGGTCCACCTTCATACGTAGCCCAAATTTTATTAAATTCTGATACTTGAGCCACTACTAATCCTCCTAGATCAATTGATCCATTTGCAAAACCTTCGCCTATGTACGTTGTATCCAAACAAACCCATCATATATTACACAACGCTTTTACAATAAATTTATAAATCTTGAAAGAGTCCTTCTACATAGACATGTTTATTGGACATTTTCAATTTTTTTTTCGCTTAGACTCTCAAAAAATGTATAGTATTTATTCCAACAGGAATTTTTATAAAATATAATGTTTTAGGTGTAGTTTGAATACATATACAAAAACAGCCCTGTTTTTGTATATGTATCCAAATTACACCTAAAACATTATATTTTGTAAAAATTCTTGTTAGAATAAATACTATACATTTTTAAGAGTCACAAGAGAAAAAAAAATTGAAAATGTCCAATTTTTCGGTCTAATAAACCGGTCACCCTAGACTTATTCATCTTGAAAGGTCTCGGGATAGCTTTTGGAGATCCTGAAAGATCTCGGGATATGGGCTTTTTGCATGATAAAGGACTCAGAGAAATGTACCTGAATTCCAATCGGGAAGTGGATCGGGAAGCTTAAAAATGGTTTCGATAGGCAAGGGGACGTCGTCGTTTTCCTTGAACCTATTTAATGAAGAAGATGATTGCTGGAGGCAATTCAGTGAGGGGTCGCTGCCTATCCAGGACATATCTATTGCAGTAGAGAATTGCAGTATGCAATTCACCAAGTGGTCGCTGCTTTCCCTGGACATATTTATTGGAGAAGAGGATTGCTGGAGGCAATTCACCATAGTGGAGTCTTTGAAACATAAACTAAAATTATAGCAGAATTTTAGTATGAGAAATATATATGTATAGACTTGGTAATAATTAATTGTGAGATAATAGTTCATACAATACAGAATACTGATATTAACATAACAATAATTAAAATTTTGGGACAATTTTATTCTTTTGAACAATTTTGTTTCAATATTTAAAGTAATATGACCTACCACAACTTCAAAAGTATAAGAATATACTATATATTTGTTCAAAAATAATGTTTACTATGTGCCCAACTTTGTTCCCATTTAATGTATATCTAAACCTGTAATTTATTGTATATGCCAAATTTTATTTGAATGATAAATTATAAGTAATTTTCTTTAAGAAATATTAATGTTTATTTTAAATAAATTTTCTTTCTAATAATATATTTTACTCTTTAAAATGTGGTATTGACAAAAAAAAAATTATGTCTATAATCACTAAATTTTGCTCACGTTTGCCAACAAATCAACTCAATTATTTTACAAAAATTATGTTGAGAGATTGATTTTCATATTTAAATAATGTACTATTTTCCCAAGAGAAAATTACATTACTATAATACATATAACATATACTAGAAGAAGAAGCTAATTTTGATAAAATTATATGGAAGTTACCCAATAAATATTATCCAGATGGAAAACTGATAATGCAGCTTCAGAATTCCCATGATGAAGGATTATTAGTTTATATGCCAAGATCCTGAAAGAAAAAAAAAGAGTATAAAGATTGGTAAGACTTTATAAAAATAAATAAATTAAGAAAATGTTTATACAAAAGGAAGCAGATGCATGAAATATTAATTCTAACCTCAGATTCAAGAATTCCTGCAATGTAAGAAATTTACTTGAGAAAGAACACAAAACTTGAAATTATATATTGATAGAATGATAAATTAGATTTATTGTTTTTCATAATAATTCCAAAAAAAATGGAAGTATAGTTGCTGATAATATGATATCTTTCCATAAATTGATAAAATGATAAAGGAGATTTACTGATTTTAATAATAATTCCATAATAACGAAAATCTAGTTGCTATAATATGATATCATTCCATAAATTGATAAAATGATAAATGAGATTTACTTGTGTTTAAGAAAAGCTGAATTTAGTTATAACAAATATCGGCAGTATACTAAGTAATAGACACATAATTTATATATTTTATTATCTCTAATTCTGTCATTTTAATTATGTTAGAGGGTGTTTGATAAAAACTAAAAGAATCTGAATGAGTTGAATCTGAATCTGAATGAAAAAAATTATTTGATAATTAACATGTCTGAAACATCTGAATGACAGGATATAATTATTTTATCCCTCTGAAAAAATTCAAAGTTATTGTAAATGTATGTAATATTACTTAATATAATAGTTAATATTTTTTAATAATTTTTTTATTTAAAATTTTTTTTACTTAATTCAGCTGCTCATTCATTCATTCAGCCAAAAATAAATTTAACTTAGCCATTCAGCTCAATCATCTGACCGATTCAACCATTCAGACGAATTTTTTTTTAAACAAACGCACTTAATGGATTACCGATTCAACCATTTTGCCATTAAAATGTATTCAGAGCTAAACAAACAACTCCTTAATTTATTAAATTAATATGTTTTTTTTGTAAAATTTAATATTTTATTACAATAAAGTCAAAATATCGGTGATCGATCAGTATTTAATACTCCTATTCATGGAAGAAAATAGGCAAGAAATATTCTATAACGAGAAGGAATGAGATGAACAATATTGGATTTATCTTGGTGAATAAGTAAAAGATAATTGTTCTAGCATTTAAACATAGAAAATGACTCTTGAGAAATTATCATGTAGATATTGAAGTCAAGAAGAAAAGAAAGAGGATAAAAGGGAACAAAAGAGACCCAAGTTTAATGAATCTAAATTAGGGCACACATTTATTTTTTCTATAAATAGGTCTCTTGTTTTAGAGAGAGGAGAGGATGAATTAGAGTTTTCTTATTTATTTTATCTTTTTCTTCTTCTTTATTTTAGTTAGTCTATTTATTTTCATGTCTAGTTAATTTCTTTAATTTAGGATGAATATGAAATTAAATAATTATTCATGATAATATTTTCTATTTCTTCTATTATTTATGTTTTTATGTTTAATTGATTTCGCCTTCATGCATGTTTCGTTATTGAAATATATTTGTTTTATAGTTCTTATGTGCTTTTTAAATTAATTAAGAGGTTTTGATAAATTATTATTAAAATATGAGCTTGTCATATAATTCATGCTTACTCGAAGAAGTTTTGATGAGTTATACTTAATCTTTAAATTTTCATAGTTTATGCTTGTCCACATTAATTGCAAATTTACTAAATTAAAAAGAATGAAGATCAAAATCATCGTTAAGTTATAAAAATATAAGAGAATATTGGATTATTTGTTATGTTTATTGTTTAATGGATTCGGATTCATAGATTGCTTTCTTATTATTAGTTAGTTTAATTATAGTTAATCGATTTTCAATTTTTATTATCAATTCGCCTGAAATAGATATTAAGGATATATTAAAATTAATCTATTCTCTGTGGTTCGACATGTACTTGTCAGTTTTTTAATTTGACATTATACACTTGCAGTTACATATTTTTAACACATCAAAATTTTGGGGTCGTTGTCGGGGACTAGAATTAGTTTTTTATTCCTTAATTTTACTTATTCAAATTAGTTTTTAACTATAATATTTTATTTTCTTTTTAGGATTTTCGAAGCGGATCGAAGAAGCGAAAAGATAATGATTTTGTTTTTGCACTTTCTTTGGTACTTCATATATCTATATTTTATTTATATTTTTTAAAAAAACAAAAAATAGTAGTTTAGTCTTTTTTTCTCGTATTTTTAATTGTTTCATTCATGCATTCACTCACGTGGAGCACATCATGTTTAGGTTTTTATTTTTTGTCAAATATAAACTATAGTGATTGCTGGTGGGTTAAGGTACATCAAAATTTCTCTTTATTTCGTAATTCACATAGTTTTATGACATTTTATTTGTTTACACTTTTTTTTAATTTTATTTGTGCATTCTCATTTGTAATTTAACATTAAGGGAAAAAACCTGAAACAAGATAATTAAGGTGAGGATTTTATCACCTTTCCTTAGCCTACAAACCACTCATTTATGTTGCATAACCTTGCCTTAATAAAATCAAGTAGACGTTAACCCGTATGACTCTCGAGCTCAATTAGAACATGGGCTTACAAGAGCTAGGAGGCTAAATTTTAAATTAATCAAACTAATGGTATATAGGCAAGTGGTTCAAACTGAGAGACTTCCAATATATTTACCTAGCTAGTGATGTGATTAATTTCAAATGTTGTTAGGAGCTGTCTAGATTTTATTTAGGTTAACCGTAGAATTAGAATTTTTATTTTATTTTATTTAGGTTAACCGTACAATTAGAATTTTTATTTTATTTTATTTTAAATTTCAACTATTTTAATAAGCATAAACTTTTTGAAATTTTCAACCATTTCTATATAAATTTTTCTCATTCCCAATACAAAAACAACACGGTTGAAATTATGCAAAGTATTATTTTTTGCACATTACTAATATAAAGTCACCCCCTCTCATCACCACTTCAATTGTCTTTCATTTTTGGGCCTACTGGTCCTTGCTCACCTAGTACCTCATCGGGTAGCTCACTTACAATTTTTTCAAGATCCCTTTTTAATTTCCCAGGCAAAAACTTGTCCACTTTCTTTAGCTCGTCATTTATATTATAGCTAATATTTGGCCCCCATTCCCTAGCATAATTCAACCACAGTGGCTCAACAACTGTTGACGGACCCAAATACTCTGCCCCCACCACCACAAACGCGGCGCCGGTGTCCATCACACTCCCACCTTTCGCCATATCGTTACGTATTCCAATCCCATCCTTCCCATCCAAAACAAGTCCGCCATGTGGAAATGCCGCGTGCCCGTGCAACGATGAGTAGACCACGGGCTTGTTACCATTTTCAAACTCTAGTCCGGAGGCACTCACCCAATTCCCATTACTATGTTGTGAAAAATAGACATTTTTTAACTCCCCGTTAAAATTACTCACCCTTAATGTCACATGTTCCCAGTCACCAACATGCTTCCCAACTTTTTTCAATGAAATATTAAAAAATTCAATTTTTGCCTTTGCAGCCCCATTGAAAGGGTAAAAAATTCACACAACAATATCAGTAAATGTCGAGCCAAACATTGGCTTAACGTGTAAATATGCCTCTGCATCTGTTACATCGCCTTTTTTGAGATTGTCGCTAGCCGTTTGGTCCGTTGGGAGGTCTAACCAATAAGCACCATCGTTTGAACCATTTTGGGGAAGGTTCGAGCCCGTGAGCTCAATAGGGACCGGATTAGATTCTTGCCCTTTTGTATACAACAGTGCCCCATTCTCAAAAAACCAACTTACTGAAGAGGGAAAATATTGTTCATCAGGATGCAAGTACACTATTGGAGAATAGGCTTGAATCAATGCATGAATTTGACTTAGATTTGGCATAGCAAATAAATTATTCTTCACATTTTTCAAACAGGCCAAAGACGATGCAGCCCCATCAGTTGGTGCCAAAAATGTTCCGGTCGAAACAGCTAAAGCTTGAGTTCCCCTAGTAGCTGGCCTTGAACTATATACATTGAACCAACTTTTGGACCCCCAAATCCAAGTGTCAATTTCTACAACGGATTTTGTCGATGGGAGGCTGCTCCGATGAGTTCGTGATAACATGCCCAATGGCATTGTAACCTTCCGGTGGTGTTGGTAGCCAAATATAGCCTGGCCCATCTTGGCTTATATTTTCAGACTCGCTACTCCAAACAAGAGTATAATTAATTGGCATCTTTAGAGCTCCTTGTGATGGGTCACTTGTGACATCTTTACCCACAAGAACCCATCCATATAAAGGCTGGTTGTTGGGTTGGCTATAGGAACCAAGCAAAAAATACCCATCTGGTATTAAATATGGTTCAAAAAATGTTGCGCCAAGATTGTCCGGTCCGCCCTCATAGGTAACCCAAATTTTAGTAAAGGATGATACTGTTGGGAAAAGTACGCCAAAAATAATCTATATCCCAGGAATTACTTTTCCGTCTTTGTGCAATTAAATATGAAATCAACAAAACCAATTATGAGAACAAAAATAACAAATAACCATCCACAAGCAAGACATCAAATTTACGTGGAAAACCCTCTAAAATTAAGAGGTAAAAACCACGGGTCAAACTCCGAATCTCCACTATATCACTAATAATGGTCTTAAAATAATCCTCTCAAGTTTTATGCCCTAAAACTTGAGGTTACACAATAAATTGAGATAATACAAATTTACCTTTAATTAAGTTGAGAAACCTAATTAACTTCACCACCAAAAAACACCCCAAGCAATAAAGTCTTCAAGCTTTCAATTGAACGGAGATGATGACGGATATCCAAGAATAACAAACAGTAATTCTCTCAATTTATTCTTTTGGTATGTTATTACCACCAAGCTTCTTTATCTCATATCTCAAATAAGACTCCCTCATAGCCATATTTATAGTACTCTTCCTAATCCATTCCTAATATGGATTAGAAACAATTTATTCTCTTAATCAAATTAGGGATCACATCTCCTTGTCTTGGTCACCAACCACTCTAACAAGTAAATCCTTTTTTAACTTGGATTCCTTTCATGTAATATCCAATTCCAATATTGCTTCCATTAACCCAATTTCTAATTGGATTAATATCAAGTATATAAACCCATTCGTTTCTATCTTGGATTCTATCTCATGGGTGAGGACCCACACCCAACAATCTCCCCCTCCGAACCCATGAGAGGAGGGATCACCAATCACAACTCCTTACTCGGAGTTAATTCCAACAAAGTCTTGGCTCAACTCAATCTTCTTGGAATTTTCAAATATCTTCATGTCCGACTTTATCTCATTGGCATGGTTTTTCTCAATGGGAAGATCTAACTTAAACTTGACAGATTTTTGCTTGCCAAATTCATTCACAACCGCTTTGTACCCTGGCTGCGAGCTATCACTTTCCTTCTTCACTTTTGGTACCCATTTAAAGCGAAGAGCTTTTCTCTCGTGGTTCTCATGCAAGGCTTTTCTCCCATCTCGCACGGCTTTATACCACACCTTTTTCTACCTAACTCCCCCATCTTCAACACCTCTCACATGCGCCCGCATCGTATAAAGAGTGTCTACCTTCTTACCTCTAGTGACCACTAAAGACCCTTTGGTGAGCTTCCATTGACCTTGACCAAAGTAACTTTTATAACCATTCTCATCAAGCTTACAAGCAGAGATCAAATTAAAACGAATATCTGGAACATGTCTGACTTCTCTCAGCATCAACTTGCAACCACTGTTAGTTTCCAAACAAATATCTCCAATGCCTATAATCTTGGATGCACTTCTGTTTCCCATCCGCACATGGCCAAAATCACCACTACTGTAGGATGTGGAGATTTCACCACGCGAAGTAGCATGGAACGAAGCACCCGAATCAATAATCCAATCATTAACATGACACTTAGGTTTATCATCACAAACAATAGCTACATCAACGTCGGATAGATACACAATCGAATATTTATCCTCATCTTTTTCCTTAGACTGCTTCTTCTTTAAAAATCTGCACTCTCGTCTTATGTGACCCGGCTTCTGGCAGTGAAAGAAAATTACTTCTTTTCTATCTCTTGACCTTCCCCTGAATTTGTCATCTTCAGGAGAGTTTCTCCCTTTGTTTTTGCCCCTACTCTGTGCGACAAAAACTTGTGACTCAGCGCTAATCACCATAGTATCTCTTCGCCTCTGTTCCTCGTTAAACAAACTATCCTTAACTGTATCCATAGTTAGCTTGCCATTAGGAGCGGAGTTACACAACGATACAACTAGCGTCCCCCAGCTATCAGGCAAAGAGCTCAACAACAACAAAGCCTGCATCTCATTGTCAATTACCATATTCATCGTACTCAACTGATTTATCAAACTCTAAAAATCACTCAAGTGTTCTGCAACGGAGGTTCCATCCTTGAATTTAGAATTCACAAGCTTCCTAATCAAAAAAACTTTATTTTGCGCCGACTTCCTTTCATACATGGACTCCAATTTCTGCCAGAGAGCATAGGCTTTAGTTTCTGTGGCAACATGATGAAACACACTTTGATCAATCTACGATCTGATCAGACCAATAGTCTTCCTATTCATCTTGTTCCACTGCTCGTCACTCTTGTTTGTGGGCTTAACTCCATCGTTCTCAAGTGGCTCGTATAAATCCTTGCAGTAAAGCAAATCCTCCATTCTTGGCTTCCAAATTGCATAATTTGTAGCCTTGAGATTAATCATGCAACCTGTTGTCCAATCCTCCATTTAATTCGCACAAGAAAACCACAAAAAAAATAACCAAGCTCTGATACCACTGTTGGGAAAAGTACGCCAAAAATAATCTATATCCCAGGAATTACTTTTCCGTCTTTGTGCAATTAAATATGAAATCAACAAAACTAATTATGAGAACAAAAATAACAAATAACCATCCACAAGCAAGACACCAAATTTACGTGGAAAACCCTCTAAAATTAAAAGGTAAAAACCACGGGTCAAACTCCGAATCTCCACTATATCACTAATAATGGGCTTACAACATTCCTCTCAAGTTTTATGCCCTAAAACTTGAGGTTACACAATAAATTGAGATAATATAAATTTACCTTTAATTAAGTTGAGAAACCTAATTAACTTCACCACCAAAAAACACCCCAAGCAATAAAGTCTTCAAGTTTTCAATTGAACGGAGATGATGACGGATATCCACGAACAACAAACAATAATTCTCTCAATTTATTCTTTTGGTATCTTCTTACCACCAAGCTTCTCTATCTCATATCTCAAATAAGACTCCCTCATAGCCTTATTTATAGTACTCTTCCTAATCCATTCCTAATATGGATTAGAAATAATTTATTCTCTTAATCAAATTAGGGATCACATCTCCTTGTCTTGGTCATCAACCACTCTAACAAGTAAATCATTTTTCAACTTGGATTCCTTTTATGTAATCTCCAATTCCAATATTGCTTCCATTAACCCAATTTCTAATTGGATTAATATCAAGTATATAAACTCATTCTTTTCTATCTTGGATTCTATCTCATGGGTGAGGACCCACACCCAACAGATACTTGGGTCACTTGTAATCCTCCAAGATCAATTGATCCATTTGCAAAACCTTCACCTATGTACATTGAATCCAAATCAAAAAACCATCACACATACACAAATAAATATACTCGTTGTACTAACAATGAAGCAGAATATGAAAGCTCGACAATATAATATTTCCCGAGTTCTTGAAATAAGGGACTCGAAGAAATGTACCAGAAGGCCAAGTGGGAATTGGAGAAGGAAGCTTGAAAATGGTTTCGATAGGCAAGGGATCACTGCTTCTCTTGGACATATTTATTGGAGAAGAAGATTGTTGGAGGCAATTCACCATTGTGGAGTCTTTCAAACATAAACTAGAACAATAGAAGAATTTTAGTATGAGAAATGCAATGGCCAAATAGGCAGATGAGAAGGATATGCCATTCATGAGAAGGGTAAAATGTAGACACCACAAAGAATTTAATAATTAGTGTTATTTCAATAGCGTTCCGTTTGATAGGAATAATTATACTATATAAGTATATATAAGTTTTTGGTGGGTTAACCGTTTGATGGACAAGATTTCTAAAGTTAGTTTACCATTTTTCCTCTATATGACAACTCCTTTACAGAACTTCTAAACAAGTCTTAAACACGTTAAGTGCGGTAAATTCTTTAATATCTTTCTTTTTGAAATTAATTACCTTTTGTTTATCTCTTTTTCCTCTGTTTTAACAGCAGTCAAATAGAGCTAAAATCAACATCTAATCCAACAAATTAAAATTTAGAATCATTACACAGACAAATATACCAAAACTAAAGATAAGTTTTTCAAAAGAAGATTTTTAAGGAAATTTTACAAAACATACTTATCCATAAAATTATTTAGAGACATAATAGTAATGATTTGCGTACATAACGTAGAAGTACTAACATGTAAAATTAAAAAAATTAAAAAAATGAAGGAGGGAGACCTACAAGAATATATGACTTGGATTAAGTTATATACGATTTAGTCTAACTTCCTTTGTTTGTGGATACTTTTTTAAAAAGGGAGATGATAATACAAGCAATGTAAAGTTTCTAATACACACGTTATCACGTGGATACTTATACTTTGTGCATTAGAAATGGTACACTGCTTTGGTATGTAGCAACATTTTTACTCTGACATTATTAAATTTTTTTGCATGAATATTAAAACAAAAAAAATTGAAAAGAATTATTGATTCTTTTCAATAAATTTTTTTTGCTATTTCTTTTTAATAAAATTTTCGTATAATAGATTCTTGACATTCAAACAAAACCCAAGGGAAAAAAAGATGTGATACAAAGAATTATTGATAAAATTATATGGGAGTTTCTTACCCAATAAATATGATCAAGATGGAGAACTGATGCAGCTTCTGAATTCCCATGATGGGGGATTAATTTATATGCCAAGATCCTGAAAAAAAAGAGTATAAAGATTGGTAAGATTTGATCATAAAATAAAATAATTAGGAAATATATATACAAAAAGGAGAAGATGAAATATTCTAACCTCAGATTCAAGAATTCCTGCAATGTAATTAGCAGGTTTACTCGAGAAAGAAGATTTAACTTGGATTTAAAAGCCATGGATTTTGTCCGTTATAATTCCATAATAAAGGACCTACAAATTTTGTTGCTGATAATACGACTTCTTTCCATAAGATCATAAAATGATAAATGTGTTAGTGTGAGTTTATATATATATATATATGAGAGAGATGTCTTCTCAGTAATCAGGATAAATACTATCGATTGGAGTATGAACTCGCAGTTTATAAATGTTTGAATCGAGATATTTTAGGAACAAATTTGATATATATATATATATATATATATATATATATATATATATATATATATAGCTGATCAGGTCCGGACTCTCGGACCTGATCAAAATCCGGACCCAATTTTTTTTTTTTTTGTAGAACAACTAAAAAAAATGAAAAATTATGGAACTAATTTTTTTCCATAATACAGTGTTTTGGGTGTGTTTTTAATACCTACACCAACCAATGTATGTACAGTCTGCCCAGACTGTACAGACATATTTTGTTATACGTATCCAAATCACAACCAAAACACTGTATTATGTAAAAATTCAAGTTCCATAATTTTTTTTTAGTTGTTTTAAAAAAAAAAGTCCGAATTTTGTTAAAATGCGGGAGTCCGGACCTGATCCGGACTCTATATATATATATATATATATATATATATATATATATATATATATATATATAAATTATTAGAGCTTTTTGTATTTTACTTTACTTTATATTTAAGATGGTTTTTATATCAGATTTTTTTAAGGAATATATGTAACTATATTTTTGTAAAAAAGTATATTTATTCTCTTTTTATCTTTTTCATATCTAAACGTATTACTAATAATTCTCAGAATAACACCATTTTAACATTGTTTCATCACATCATGTATCCAAATTTTAGATTTAATTAAGGTGTCCATATCAACCTTTTAGGGGATGATGGTTACATAAATTGCAAATAATTAAGGAACCGCACCGTATCAACAAGATAGTCATGTTATAAAAGATTATACTAAATATTAAGAATAATGATAATTTGTGAAAAGGGGAGAGTATTCTCATTGTATTTGTATATATTACTTTCATCCTCTTGACAATACTTCTATTTATAAGTACATGTACATAAATACTTGCAAGTTTCAAAACTCATAGGTCATGGTAAAAATACATAAAATTTCTATTGTTCATAGTAAAAATATCATTAAGTCGAAGCATGTCCATATTGTGCACCATCTTCTTCAAAATCGTATAGAAATGACTTAATGAATATATCAACCAAATTATCACATGATCATATATGCTTGATATCAAAATTCAGCCCTGCAATATCATGAACCATGTCATTTATACGATGGGTATTGCTGCCTGGATTGTGTACTTGTGCGATGCCACTATCTCTTCTCTGTCCATGTGCCCACCAACATTTTTGTAATTGTTCATGAACCCAGAAATAAGTAAATGATAGTTTACTATGTCTCTGTCCATATAATTTATATTCTTACACTTCAAACAAGGACATCTTATCTTGTTCTGACCATTAACACATTCCGGGTGACTACACATAATTTAGAAATATTTGGCAACCAGCTCTAAATTCTGTTGTACCACTTATCTGGGCACTTGACTTTCGCCGTCTCATCCAACTACGGTCTGAATAGAGGTCCATGATACTACGGTACCTATGTTAACATGAATTATTGTATTCCCTTGTTAGAGATTTACAATTCAGCTCAATGCCATTTGTGATGCTTATAAATACATATAGATGTATAAGTACATATATAACATGATTGTGCATCATATATGATTATTCGGGAATTGAACAAGGATACATGCCAAAATAAATTTACATAGCTTGAGATCGACTACCCAAAGGCATGGCATATTGTTATGGATCTTAAATTAGAATGAGGTATGGTCTTATGCCATCCTACATATTTTAACTGACACCAACCTAAATATAATAGATTTTTAGGGGTAGAATATGAATCATTGCATCATGCATGGTCTGCATATGCATTGGGACAAGTCTAAATTATCCGACCAACAAAATTTTTTTGGCATAGTATCCCCTATAATATGGACTATCCACATGCACGAGGGCATGCATACTTGACCATTTGTAGGAATATAAGAGCAACAAAAATGTATAAGCAATTAACATAACATCATATATACTCATTGCCTTTATATATTCCAGGGTCCATATCTGAACACAACAAAAACTCTTTTACATAGGAGAGGACATTAAGTGATGAAAATATCTTGATGGTCAAGTTTGAAGAACAACCAATGGACTTTGCAATGTGTTCTAGAAACTATAACACTGCGTATATCAAGATTGCAGAAGAAGGCATACTATTAGTCCCTTAATGTGGGACTATTAGTCCTATAAAGTCATTTTATACCCAAAACAAACCAAAACATTACATACTTGACCATTTGTAGGCATATAAGAGCAACAAGAATGTATAAGCAATTAACATAACATCACATATATTAAACACCAAGGAAGTATAACACAACTGTGAATAGGAATGCATATATGGCCATTTGACTTATATATGAAGATTTAGACAAGTATGAATATTTTGGAAACAACTCATTATTTTTATGAATATTAATCGTGTGATTGAAGTTATATATGATGCTTGTGTTTGTGTTTGTACTTTTCATTTTCTTTCTATTCTAAGATAAGTCATACTTATAGCATACATATTTTTATTCATGATATCCTTTTACGCCAAGAGATAACAAACAAGAGAAGGACTGGAATTGATTTCTTGTAGAAAGAAGGCAAGTCAAGTTGTTTTTGGCTAGGAGGCACTCTAGTTTCTACAAGAGAAGGACTGAAATTGATTACTTATTTGTTTGAAATTGCAGGAATCTTGATCTTCTCGACTGTGAATTATGGATAAACTTCTTTGAACCTTCTTCTTGATTGAATTATGGATAAACTTAATTCCTAGTTATGTTTTATGTCATACTCATGTTTATGTTATTGGATTGGTATAAGTATAATCATATATTGCAACCAAGGTTTTGGGTTAAGCCCTAATATTCAAGATTATGTTTATTTCCAAGGAATTCTTTTTGATATTCAGAAGTATCATAATTGTTTGTTTTCAAGTGGATACCAAAAGTGATGTTCATAATCTTAGTAAGCCACTAATAGTTAGAAGTATAGTAAATTTTACTTAGTTTATTTTTATATTGAGAGTTTAAGTAAAATACATAAATAATTAATAGGCCCACAGATTTTCAAATAATATGAAGTCCTAAATCAAAGGACGTGAATTCCAATTTCAGCAAAATTTAATCCCAACAACAAAACAGAATGTGCACAACTATAATTCATGGCATAATTTAGGAGAATCCAATATTAGTAACAACAATAAGAAGCCCAAAAATTGTCCCAATTTCAGCAATATCAACAACAATTTATCTAAATTTCAGTAACAATATATTCAGTAGTAATGTTATATTAAAAAATTATCCAAATTTCAGCAACTGTTATTCAGTAATAAAAAATTGTCCAACTTTAGATAATCTCATATTAAAACACATATTAACCCTAAAAATAATTTAACCTAAAAATTTCAGTAATCTCATAAATCTCTTTGCAACAATTTTAGTATGATCCCAATTTCAGTAACAAGCTATAAATTTCAGTAATCCCAAAATTATTTTCATTCATTCAACTCTTTGCAACAAATTAACCCTTAAAATAAAAATTCGTAGCCTACATAACAAACAACAAACAACCAAAAAAAGAACAAATATAACAAATAACAAAACAACAAACAACCAAAAAAAGAAGAAGAAGAAGTTGAAAAGTATTTCTAACATCTAAAATTGGTCCCTGATTTGGAGAAGAACAAACACACGAAGGAACGAACCAACTGTGCCTCCCTCTTCTCTTCTCCCCCTCTCCCTCTTCTCCCTCTTCTGTCTCCCTCTTTTTTTTCTTCTGTTGATCGAGCGAACGGCTGAGTCTGAATATGTTTAAGAGAATCAGCGACCGCCATCAGCGACCGCGTGCTGTCGCTGATTTTTAATGACGTGGACGTGTCAGCGATCGCCTGACGATCGCTGATAGAGATTAGTCGCAAAAAAACCGCGCCAAGGTTTTGCACCAAATTTTTAGGAGGTAATTTTATATCAGCGACCACATGCGGTCACTGATAGAAACTAGTGACTAGAACCAGTACCGGTTGCAGATGGCAGTCGCTATTACTAATATCAACGACCACATAGGGCGGTCGCTGAAAACTTTGGTCGCAGATAACAATTTTTCCAGTAATGATCGCCATTCTTCTGGGGCTCATGTGCATAAAATAATTTTGGTGCAATATGCTTGGTTCTATCACCCTTTGGATAAAATAATCCCAAATCAATATGTTTAAGTTTAATTTCATTACAATGTCTTCGAATTGGTGCATAACTATACATTGCTAGTAAGTTAACTGCAAATGTTATATCAGGTCTTGTCAAATTTGAAAGATACATCAAAGTATCAATTACATTAAGATATAGTACTTCAGGACCAAAACACCAATTTCACAAAGATATGGTACTTCAAAACCAAAAGTTTCTTCATCATTTTTTTGTGGTCAAAATGGACCTTTCTTGATATCAAGTGACCAACCCATCATTGGAGTATTCAAAGGATTAACATTATCCATGTAAAGTTACTTCATGACTTTTTCTGTGTATGTTAATTGATGAACAAGAATTCCATAGTTCAATTTGTAGGCCAAGACAAAAATTTGTCTTTCCAATATCTTTCATCTCAAATTTGTTGTTTTTGTCGGTTCTTCTAGAGCAAAATATTTCATCAATAAATACAGTAATAATAGCAGATCCATATTATGATCTTTTGATAAAAATGCATGCTCAAATTGGATTATTCTCAAATCCTTCTTTCAAAAGATATCCACTCAGGCGTTTATACCATAATATGTATCTGGATTGATTTAACACCCATATAAGGATCTTTGTAGCTTGATAGAATACATAATTCGAGATGTAGAATTATATGTTTTAGACATTTTATATCCTTCAGGAATTTTCATGTAGATATCATTATCTAATAATCCATACAGATATGTTGTAACAACATCCATTAATCCCATTTCCAAATTTTCTTTTTCTACCAAGCTATATAAAAATCTGAATGCAATTGTGTCCATTATATAAGCATATGTTTCTTCATAATCAATATCAGGTCTTTTCGAGAAACCTTGTGCTGCAAGTTGCGTTCTATACCATATAATTTCATTTTTCTTATTCCGTACAAATACCCATTTGTATTCAACAGACATCACACCTTTTGGTGTTCGGACTACAGGTCCAAAAACTTCACGTTTACTTTGTGAATTTATTCTACTTGAATCGCCTCTTTTCACATTGGTCAAACATTAATTTCTACGTTTAACATTCATCAACGATTTGTGGTTCATATTCATGATCATTACTTCTGGTAATATCAAGAACAACTTTATATGAAAATATGTTGTCGACAACAATTTTATTTCTATCCAATATATTCGTCTCCTTTATATACATAATGTATCGAGATCTCATTATTTTCACGTACCTGATCCTCTTCAGGAGATAACTCTTCAAGAGTTTTATTTACAGGAGATTTTTAATTGTTCTCAAGTTTTGGATAGATATATCAATTATTTCTATGTCATGATTCATGGTTATATCCTCTTTATAGTTTGTAACTTATTTTTCTTATACGTTTTCTTCTGCGAAATTTTTTCTTTAACACCGATAGGTCTTCCACGCTTCAGGTGTGGCTTTGATTCATTTGTTGATGTATTAACTGAATGTCCTACAAGGACTTCAATCCCTGCTGGATTATTAGTAGCTGGAATATGAGATTTCATTATATTCTTATTATTAGTGAATAATTCTGGTAATTGTTTGCAATTCATTACAAATAAATAATCCTTTGAACTTCTAGTTCACATTGATTTGTAAAAGGATCAAGATTAAATAACGTTGAAATATTTCAATTAATCTCTCGTCACGCTTCAGGTAACGATCTCACGTCGTGCTTAGGCAATGACTTTTCTCCCCCTAATGGTGGGAAGACTGTTTCTTTAACAAGGACAATCTTCGAAACATGCTTTTAATAAAAAAACATCACATGTTAAGGTTATGATGCACCATGTAAAATAGCATGACCCCAGGTATAAACAGGTAATTTTGATTTCATAATCAAAGGTCGAGCAATAATTTAAAATATCTTAAAAATTGATTCAGCTATACCATTTTGAGCATGTGTATGTGCAACATGATGTTTAACATAAATATGACCATCTGGTTAACGCATCAAGTAAAATCATAAAATGCTTGAATGAACCACACATGGTGGGTGTATTGGTTTAAATAGATCATCTTGATTTCTTTCTAAGAAATGTGAACACTCAATAATAATCTTTAAATGTGATGGTTTAATAATTAATTTACTTTGATATAATTAACAGGTAAAGGAATCTTCTGGTTCTTTAAGGGATGTTCATGGGAGTTTCCAATAATTCGACGCATCATTATTGATCTTGGATGATCAATATGATCATGCCAAATCATAAAAACCTTTGGATCTAAACACTTCTGGTGTATTGCAACATTTGTTTCAATTGTTCTCATAAGAAAAAATATACAATTTTTCTAATATGAGCTTCTGGCCTGATACTATTGAAGTAACATATATAAACAAAAATCTTCACTGCCTTCGTTATTGGTTTTAATATGATAACCATTATAACGTATATTCTTAAAATTGAGAAAATTTCTTATTACTTTAGAAGAATACAAAGTTTTGTGTCCTTAATTTGGTAACATTATAGTCGTTCTTCTAGAGGCATCAATTAAGTTTGATGAATAATCGCTCTTCTAGAACCTTTAATTAAGTTTGATGAGCTTCTGGCCCATACATCTTCATATATGTAAAACGTAAATTAAACAATTATTACTTAAAACATTAATAAAACATATCAAAATAAAAATACTTACTATAATAAAAATAATTTATTGGTATGAACATTTACATCAACATCCTCAAGGAAATTAGAGACATCAAAATGAGTTATATCCATTATATTTGGAAAGTCATGATAATTCATGTGATCTTCAAGATCATTATTATCGTTAAAATTTGTTTCAATTACCTTCTTTTTTTCTTTTATGGAGGCATGGTACAAATCTACTAAATGTTTAGAAGTACAACATGTACATTCTCTTTTCTATATTGATTGTTCCTTTCACGCCCACGACCACAACCATAATTTCCTCTATGTTTATCAAATGAGGTTCCATTCACTTCAGGGAATTGAGTAGAACTGGTCAGACGAGATTGATAATTTTTCAGCAAAAACTCATTATTTGTTCAGCCACTAGAAGAAATAATATCACTTCTAGGAATATAATTTCCTTTATCACTTCAGGGAATATATTATGAACTTACACTCACAATTTTGCTACCGCATGAGCATATTCAAGGCATGAATATAGTAAATATTTTTTCTAACATGTCTTTATCAATATTTTTTTCATGGAGATGATGGCGAATAAAAATAATTAATTTTGCATGATCCTGCAAGGATACATGTTAGTCAATCTTAATTATATCTTCAAAGTTGTCTTTATATGAATATCAGTATCAAGAGTCCATGATAAGTAATTCTTCCTCGATATATATCAAGGACAACAAATTCAAATTCATAAGATTTGACCTCTATATAAATATATAAATACGTAAGAAATTAAATAACTAAGTATAGATTTATAAGAAGACAATAAAAATATTTACCCTTCTCTAGTCACTTTCAAATGGGAGAATTCGGAGGTGGAATGATTATTAGTTTATACTAATACTACTACATCACAAAAGTAGTGTACTTACGTAATTTGCATTCTCGAAAATTTCAGAGTTGTCTATTTTCATTATTGTCTCACACGTCTTTTGTATAATAAAAATGTTTATATGTATATCAAATTTAATTGTAATGAAAAAAATACTTACAGTGAGTTAAGAGAACCCTATTTTTTTCTTTTCAAAAATTGGATAGAGAATCGTGCTGATAACGTGTTATAAAAGATTATACTAAATATTAAGAACAATGATGATTAGTGGAAAAGAGAGAGCATTCTCATTGTATTTGTATATATCACTTCTATCCTCTTGACAATACTTCTATTTATAAGCACATGTACATAAATACTTGAAAGTTTCAAAACTCATAGGTCATAAGAGTTTCAAAGCTTAAAGGATATGAGAATTTCAAAATTCAAAGATAATTACAATAAAAAAGGGTATGAATGTATTTAGACATCCACAGACTATGTATAAGTTTATAACAAGTCCCACTAATAATTAATAATTTTCATGTAACTATCACATGAAAGATAAATTATTATATCGTACTATAGGATTGAATCCTATTATGTAATTTGTAAAAAATTTGTGTTAAATTATAATTATAAAAGATATTAAATATATAAAATTAAATAAAATTTAAAATGTGATATTATATATATATATATATATATATATATATATTCAGTATGGTATCAGGAGAACAGATCCTCTGTCCTCAAATTCCATGTCCCTTTTGTGTCCCCCCACTTAAATTTTGACATATGTCCTTTTATTTAATTTTAGAATTAATTAATGTTAAGTAAAAGACTAGATGTCAAAATTTAAATAGAGAAACACAAGAAAACAGAGAAATTTGGGACAGAGTATATTCTCTCTGGTATCAGTACCTAACGTAACCTAAACGGGACTCTCACATAATAATATGATCACATGTTATGCGGGACCACATTTTGACATTGTATTTGAGAAATATACCTCCATTCAAAACTAGGTGGCTAAGGGAGTGTTTGATAAAAATTGAATGAATCTGAATTTGAATGAGCTGAATCTAAATCTGAATGAAAAAGGCTGTTTGAGGAGTAATTGAAATGTCTGAAACATCTGAATGACAAAACTTTATTATTTTACCCTTCTGAAAAAATTCAAAATTATTGTAAATTTATTTAATATTACTTAATATAATAGTTAATATTTTTTTTATTTTTTTATTTTTTTTTACTTCATTCAGCTGCTCATTCAGCCATACAGTTTAAAAAAGCCGACTTAGTCATTCAGCTCGTCCATCTTACCGATTCAGCCATTCAGACCAAAGCAAACACACTTACCGATTCAGCCTTTCAAATTCAACTCCATTCAACTTTAAACAAACACCCCCTAAGTCGAGGAAAAATTATAGTTAAAAAAAAGGGGAAAAGAAAGGAAGAGATTCATCATTCAACACATGGCACCACAATATACTTTCTCTCTAAAATTAGATTTACATCTTTTGTCTATTCATAAATAAATAAATAAATTATTTTTATATTATAACTTAACATGACATTTATAAAATATATTTATTGTTATTTAAAAACTGATATATATTATGAATATTTATATAGACTTTTTGATTACCAGTTTTATGGATAAATCTTATTCATATTATTTTTAGAAAAATGTATAATAAATGGAGTCTATTTATAATTCTTACTAATCACATTGATAAATTTGATAATTGTAATTCAACATAAATTTATTGTAATTTTTTTAATTAGTTGAGTATTATACAAAATTTAAAATTAATGTTAAGGATATATTTAACTGAGGAAGTACAAATATAAGATTTCTTCAATGTAGCCGAAGAAGGTGGCAGTTTGCTAAACTGGGGGATTCCACCAATATCTGTGCGGTGTGAAAAGTTATCAAGAAAACAGAAAGTAAAATATTTCCATGGAAAACTAATTTAGGGTTGAATACATTTTTCTTACATCAAATATCATTAAACTAGCTGGGTCCCGTGCCTCCGGCACTGTATGGGCAATGAGATTTATCTCAAATTTAGAACGGCCCTGATGATTTATTAAGTGAGTGGGAAATTCAAAATCATTATTAGATAGATTAGATAGATAGATGTATGGACGGTGGGATTTATCTCAAACTTTGGACGACCCAGATGATTTATTGAGTGAGCGGTAAATTCAAAATCATTTGTATTTTATTAGATAGATTTATAATTCGAGCCCCAAAATAATTGTGTTGACTACATAAACTGCCTTATTGAATACAATGTTGTCCATCCTGAAATTTTTTCAGGCTAAAATTGATCGGAATACTTTATTTGCCGATATCTCATTTGATTACAGTTTGACCGTATTTAGATACAGTTTAACTTCATTAAACAATAAAAAAAAATACTTCCTCTGATATTTAATATATGTCGTTTTAGAGTTGTGCACAAGTATTAAGGAAATGATTGTAAAACATTAAATATACTATCATTGTATATATTGTCCTTGTATCGAAAAAAGAGAGTATTATTTATTGGTCAAAAAATAGTGAGAGAACCAAAGTTATACTCCCTCCATCCCTAATTATTTGACGTTTTAGTGGTGGACACAAGAATTAAGATAATGATTGGAAAACATTAAATATAGTACTCAATTTTCTATAATACCCTTAAATCTTTTGTTGGGATAATGAGAGTTTTGTTGGGACAAGGAGAGGAAGTTTAATGAGGGGTAATTTTGGAAAAATTGTCATCAATTCTCCTAGATTTGAACAAACGTCAAATAATTAGGGACAAATAAAAAATTTTAAAACGTCAAATAATTAGGGACGGAGGGAGTATTTATTATTTGAGATAATATTGGAAACTAAGCAATTAATGCTTACTCAAAATTCTCAAACGACTTATATTTAGGAACAAAAAAATTTCTCTAAAACGACCTATATTAAAGAACGGAGGTAGTACTAATTTAAAGAATTGTTTCTTTAATATCTAATTTAAAGACTTAATAACGTTTATAAAAAAAACACTATCATCACAACCACCATGGAATGGCTTGCAAACAATACGAAATTGGAGGAGAGATTTCGTTGTCAACTTGTGAGAGTGATT
This sequence comes from Panax japonicus, assembly GCA_020205505.1. Lineage (NCBI taxonomy): Eukaryota > Viridiplantae > Streptophyta > Magnoliopsida > Apiales > Araliaceae > Panax > Panax japonicus. The sequence continues at coordinate 10,799,952 of CM035099.1, forward strand.
TGCACCTCTTGAAACTCTTAAAATCACAATCACCACCATCTCCACCATCAAAACTCTTACAACAGAAATCATCATCATTCCCACATCTTGAAACCTTTACAATCAAAAAATCATCATATCAACCACCATCATTTCCACCATCAAAACCCATAAAATAGAAATCGCGGTCATCCTCACCTCTTGAAACCCTTCAAATCAAAACCACCATTATCAAAATCTTCACCTTAAGATTTGCAAAATTTAATGCGAATATAGATCTCACTTTCTAATCTTATCTCTGACTCCAATATTCTTATATCCAACTTCATAATTACAATATAATATTCAAAATTTTTACCTTTAAATAGATAGATCTGAACATAAAATCAACATTCTCATTTTAGAAAATATAAATCTCACTCTTCAATCGAATATATGAGACTTTTCAGTAGAAAGAAGGGAGATGACCTAGCATATTGGGATAAGAGCATCGGATAGAGGAAAGGGATGGTGGTGTTGGGTGTACTGGTGTTGGTGGTGTTGGTGGGCTATGGCCAATTTGTTAGGTTTTTAATATTCATGAACATGTAATTGTTGTATTTTATACAAAATAATATATTATAAAGTTAAATAAAAAATAAATATATTCATATATTATTTGGTGATGTATCATTAAAAGAGTTTAATGTATAAATTGAATGAGTTATAATTAATATATTTATAGAGATTTTGTAATTGTTCATATATTAAATACTTATTATTGGAACATTAATTTTATTACCGTTTCTTTTATTATATTACTGTTGCCTTCTTTTCTCATATAAAAGGAAAGAAAAGGCTTATTAGTAAAGATATATATATATATATATATATATATATATATATATATATATATATATATAAACAATAAATTTCATATCTATATTTTATTGTTTATACATGGACTAATTTTGAGTTCGAGTAAGAAAAATTATAAGTTGTTCCTAGGTCATTCAACTATTTCGAGTGTTGATTAGTTGGATGAAGAGCCGTTGAATCCTGGAGTAGGATTTCGTCAGTGACCTTAGCACCGAGTAAAGTTCTCCAAGGGGCGAAATTTCTACTCAAGGACAGTACACTGCATGCCTCTGTTCAACATAATTTGCTCTAAATCGATAAATCAAATTTCTGCTCTTCTTTTATTTGATAGTTCAATCCTATATTTAATTCGTATTTTACCAACAATCTTAAGTAGAAATTTAATACTTTTACAAGATCTTATTTACATGAATAAAGTTTTATTTATTATTCATGTGAGGCGAGTTTTGTGAAACAAACAAATAAACATAATAAGTGAATCCACATTAACATGAGAGGACCAATATCTATATTTTTACTAATTTGGCAAAATGAGAGTTCTTTAGTAGAGGTAATTATAAAAACTCAACTTCGTCTGTCCCAAAATGAGAGTCCTTTATTAAAGGTTTGTTGGCAAAGATTTTTATTCATGCATATAATTAATTAATTGTTGCGAACAATTTTATGCAAGTATGGTACAAAGTCCAAAAGATGAAACTGATCACTTGGGGTCTCGTATAAAACTTTGTTGGTTGGTTAGGGGAAATGTCAAATTACTTAGAGTAGATTGTGACGTGTTTGGCAATGGTAATCTCTATTTTCTGCTAGAGGTTTTTGGCTTTATGTTCTTTAATCTACGTTTAGTGACTCTTTATTGGTGGGCTAAAATGAGAAGAAAGTTCAAAATTTCAATTCCCAATATGAATAGTCAAGTTTGAATACTCGTGTTTGTATAATGTGTATATAAAGTTACCTGTTGGTGAAAATTGGAAAAATACCTTTTGAGCTTTGGGAAAATTATTTTCCTAACTTGAAATATCTTAAAGTGTGGGGGTGTCTTGCTAAGGTAATGTTACCTGACCCTAAAAAAAAGAAAGAAAAATTGGTTCTAAAACTGCTAATATGCAGTTAATAAACTCAGCAGATACACTCATAATCCTATTAAGGATCATTGGACTGCTTTATGTAGAATACTCAAGTATCTGTGAGGTACTATTGGATTTGGTTTGTATTACTGTGGTAGTCCTGCAGTTCTTGAGGGCTATAGTGATGCCAACTGGATCTCTGATTCAGATGAGATCAAATCCACGAGTGGCTACATATTTACCTTAGAGGAGGAGCAGTTTCTTGGAAGTCTACTAAACAGACTTGTATAGCTAGTTCTACTATGGAGTTTGAGTTTATTGCCTAAGAGAAGACATGTTCTGAAACATAGTGGCTCAGAAATCTTTTGGGAAATATTCCTTTGTGGACGAGACCAGTTCAATCTGTGTCTCTACATTGTGATTGCCAAGCTGCTATAGGCGGAGCTAAGAATAAGAGCTATAATGACAAGAGTAGGCATATACGTCTAAGACATAATATTGTGAGACAGCTGTTATGTGATGGGATTATATCCCTTAATTTTGTTAGGCCATAGTTAAATCTTGCGGATCCTCTGACAAAGCCACTAAGCAAGAGGCTAATGAGCAATACATTGAGGGGGATGTGACTACTGTCTATTACAGAAATTAACAGTGATGATAACCCAACCTATATGAATGGTAATCCCATGAAATAGGTTCATATGGGTAACAACAAGTCATATGTTGATTGGTTGACACACTATCCATTATATACATATTTGAGTTCATCCCTATGGTGTAGGATAGTGTAATTCTATAGTGTTAGAGGTTGAGTTATATACTCTTAATGTTTTTCATAGTCCTATTGGGTGATGTGTTTAACTGTAGAACACATTTGATTAAAACACCTATATGAGTGTAGAGGTGGGTCCGCCTCTTATAAAAACAAGACAAATTTTCTAGAGCGCTCATGAATTTCAGGTATGGCGCAAGGCCAAAATGTGCCAAATCGCGTAGAACAACTTCTAATTAAAGTTTGTAGTGTGAGTAATATGATTACTGATTAATAATAAAGAAGAAGGCTCATAGAAATTTTCATTTCACCAACTTCATGTGAATCAAGTCTTATTTACTCTATACATTGGTTCATAGTCCAAAAGACACCAGTACTGTTAACGCGCTGTATTCTTATATTCCTTATTCGTTTATCTAATTTTTATATTTATGTGGGAGATTTTTGTATTTTATACAAAATAATATATTACAAAGTTAAATAAAAAATAAATGACTAAAAGACAAATTGCACCCTAAACTTTACTCCTGTGTTGATGTTTGCACCCTAAAGAAAAAAGAGTGTCTAAGTACACCCCATACTTTACTTATGTGTAACAGATTGGACACTTTGCTCTCTTAACCGGTCAAAAGTGACCGGCTAAGGAGGTAGGTCTTATTACAGAGGGGTAAGCTCGGTAGTTTGCATTTATTGAAAAGAGAGGTTACATTTACAAAGTGTTAGTCGTTGGTTATCAAACAAATATCCCAAATCAAAGTAGGAGGCTAGGGTTCGCGATTTGAAGGAGAATAATCACAATGAGTGATTCGCGATTCTTGAGGGATTCTACAGACAATGACGTTTATGGAGTTAAAGGTGTCCCAGATTACAGTAAGTACTTCACAGAAATCTTCCACGAGCATCTATTTTGAGTAATCAACTTTAGAAATTAGTGCATGTTCTTTTTGTAGTATATTATTTTGTTTTTGTAGTATAAAGTGGAATGGTGGACCCTTTTTGATGATTAAATTCAAAACTCTCTGTCTCTTTTCTGACTTTTTTTGGATTTTAGTCAATTAAATATGATGTGGTCCACACATTTAACCGACAGGGAATTCTTTGTGTTTGTGTCTATGCAGGCAACCCAGAGTATTTTACAGTAAAATTTGTTCATGGTGGACACTTTGAAGAGAGCCCACATAAACAGTATGTGGGAGGTACATTTAATTTCTTTGATTTTTGTCATCCTGATTTCATATCTTTACTTGACATTTGTAACATGGGGAAGGAGTTGGGATATAAAGGTGGACACCTCAAGTTCCATTATAAGTCACCTGTAACTGATATGGAGAGGGGATTATTTGGGTTAGAAAATGATGATGATGTGTTAACAATGTGTGCACTTATCCATTCTAGTAGAATTGTTGAAATATATTTGGAGGTTGTTAGACCTGTGAGAGTAGAAGCTGACTTTGAAATTGATATTGAAGTTGATAATGAATGCAGAGATTTGAGGAGAATTGGGGATGATGAAGTAGAGTCAACTGATGAAAGTTATGTAGATAGTTCTGTGGAAGAATCAACTGAGGATGAAGAAGATGTAGAAATTGGTGAGGGGGATGAGGGAGATCAAACTGAGGCAGGGAGGGGGACTGAGGGAGATCAAACTGAGACAGGGAAGGGGACTGAGGATGATGCAGTTGACAAAGGTAAGGGAAAACAAAGGGAAGGGAAGGGTGCAACTGGAACACAGAAAGGCAAAGGCAAAGAAACAAGATTTGCACATAACAAAGGTAAGGGAAAACAAACTGCAGAGCCCCACACTGAAGTTGAAGAACCACAAGAACCTGGATTTTCATCCTCTGACTATGATGACAGTGATGTGGAAAGGATGCCTAGGGTTGATGAGTGGGACCCTGAACCACCTGAACAAGAACATAAAGTGTATCCAAAATTTAGGGAAGGTGACAGTGAGGATCTTGAGTTTAAGTTAGGAATGACATTTTCCAATGTCAATGAAGTGAGGGCAGCAATTAGAAATCATGGTATCAAACATGGAAGGAAGGTGTATTTCAAGAAAAACCTGTCCAATAAGATCCAAGCAAGGTGTGTGGAGCCATGTACATGGTACTTCTATGCTGCAAAGGTGCAAAGAGAGCTGACATTTAAAATTACTAGGTTACAAAAAGACCATACTTGTAGTAGAGAGTGGGACAATTATTGTATAAATGCAGAGTGGATTGCCAAAAAGTATGAAGATGATCTTCGGATGAATCCAACATGGGGATTAGATCAGTTTCATACTAAAGTAGTTAAAGATTTGGATATTGGAGTATCAAGGAGCCTAGCATATAGAGCTAAGAAAAGAGCACTGAAAAGCATTGAAGGTAGTGCTGAAGAGGAGTATGGTCTGGTTCTGGACTATGCTGCAGAGCTCAGAAGAGCCATGCCTGGGAGTACTTGTATTTTGAAGAGAGCAGAACTAGAACAAGGACAAGACTTAGGCAGATTCTTGAGGTTTTATGTCTGTCTCCAACCACTAAAAGAAGGATTCAAGGTGGGGTGTAGACCATTGGTGGGGCTTGATGGATGTTTTCTCAAAGGACCATATGGGGGTCAGTTATTGACTGCAGTTGGTGTTGACCCAAACAATGGGATGTGGATTGCCATTGTGGTCAGGTGGTGGTGGTAGGTTTACAGTGACAATGACTTCTGGGGGTCATTCATTTGTTGTGGATTTGGGAAAAAATACATGTACTTGTAGGAGGTGGGAATTGTCTGGAATACCATGTGCTCATGCAATATCATGCATCAACAAAATAGGACATGATCCATACACATATGTACATGAGTGTTTAACAAAAGACATGTATCTAAAGGTTTACAATCACAACATTGAGCCTATAAAACACAAAGATGAGTGGGATCATACTGGGCTTTCCCCACCTTTGCCACCAGTTAAACATACTCCTGTGGGTAGGCCTAAACTTGTTAGGAGGAAAGGTAATGATATTCCAGTATCAAATACAGAAGGTACAAGGTTGAAGAGGAAAGGAACATCACTGAAATGTGGCTTTTGCAAGGAATGGGGTCACAATGCAAGAAGGTGTCCTCAAGTAAGTTAAGTGTGTGTTCATGTGATTATTTTATCAAGATCATATATTGGGTTTAATATATTTTTGTGTGTTGGTTTTCAGAAACTCAATAGTCAATCATCTCAACCTCCTCCAGAAAGTCAATCATCTCAACCTAAGGCAAAGGCTAAGAGGGCAAAAAGGGTTCACCATACTAGGCAGGCTCATACTCAAGATTCTCAACCAATGTCATCAACACATGACAGTGGCATGAATGTGGATCAAGCTGGTGGTTCTACAAAGTGGCAAGGTGGAATCCATTACAAGAGTGGCCAAAGAAATATCTCAGCTGATATATTACAACCTAAGAATTTCACATGGAAGGGGTCACAATGTACAACACTTGGGGACCTTGAAGCTGTAGCCAAATCCAAAAGAGAGAAGCTCCAATTTAGGAAACCAACCAGTGGAGGGCCTAATGCAGATTAGTAGCAGTCAACATGGGGTTTTTGGGATTTTTTTGGTACTAAGCTTATATGGATGTATATATCCAGATTAGGGGATTTTTGGGAATCAACTTCAGACTTTTATGTATGTTTTTGTGCATAGGATGCATTTTTTGGGGCCTAAACTTATGAATGTGTGGCTGGGATTGTTAATAGGATTAAGCCATTGTTATTAGACCTATGACAGCAACTATTATTAATTGCCTCTGATTTATGGATTGTACTGGGGATTAATTTGGTAATTGAATGGCATAACCAGTTCCTTAATGATGCAGTGTCTATGATGTAGTGTGTGTTTGCAGTGTTTAAGTACATGTGTTTGCAGTGTTTGCAGTGTTTAATTACATGTGTTTGCATTGTGTGTTAACAGTGTGTGTGTGTGTGTGTATGCAGTGTTATACAGGTTGGCAATTGCATTGTAGGCTCTGTTTTGAGCCATTGCATTTTGTTGTTTGCATTTGTCTGTTTTGTGTCTGTTTTGAGTAATTGCAGTTTGTTGTTTACATTTGTCTGTTTTGTGCATGAACACTCAGTTAAAAGGTGCATGTATCATAAATTGCACACCAACCATAAGTAAGAAAGTGTAGCAATTGAGTACAAAAGATATTGCCCATACATTACAACATTTGAAATCACAGAAATTGCCCATACATTACAACCAATAAATTACCCACAAAAGATACCCAACAATTACATTCCATAAGTCAACTAATTTCTACCACTATATTGCTAGAACCCAATCCTGCACTGTTCAATTCTGGAGAACCCAAGTTGCTCAGTAGAACCCAAGTTGCTTGTTTTCAAGTTTGAATGGGTGATTCTTCTTTGTCCGAGATAAACATAAAATAAAAAATTGCAATCCAAGTTGCAGTCAACACCCAAATTGCAAACCTTGCCCTAGTTTTGTACTGTTCGAGATCATCTTTCACAGCTTTGATTTCAGCATCCAAATTCTCTAATCTTCTTATTAATCCAGGTATTACTTCTCTTGAACGCTCACACATTGGAGGATCAGCCCAAGCGAAATAATTACAACCACCGTGCCCATCTTCACACCAATCTGGACAACCGAAGAATCTTCTACCGGCATTGTTTGAGCTTCTCCAAGCTGTCTTCATCACTGATTTCTTCATGCACCAGCAGTTTCGATCCATGAGCCCTACTTTTCCTTGATTTTCTTGATCGATTTTCCAAGATCGAGATCTTGTTTGCTACCGAATGACTCTGTAATGGCGTTGGAGAAGATAAAGAAGAAAAAAGTCTGAAATACCCCTTCTTGTGTGGATCTGTGCCTTAGCCGGTCACTTTTGACCGGTTAAGAGAGCAAAGTGTCCAATCTGTTACACATAAGTAAAGTATGGGGTGTACTTAGACACTCTTTTTTCTTTAGGGTGCAAACATCAACACAGGAGTAAAGTTTAGGGTGCAATTTGTCTTTTAGTCAAAATAAATACATTCATATAATATTTGGTGATATACCATTAAAAGAGTTTAATGTGTAAATTGAATGAGTTATAATTAATATATTTATGGAGATTTTGTAACTGTTCATATATTAAATACTTATTATTGGAACATTAATTTTATTACCGTTTCTTTTATTATATTATCGTTGCCTTCTTTTCTCATATAAAAGGAAAGAAAAGGCTCATTAGTAAAGATATATATATATATATATATATATATATATATATCTTCTTTTGTTAGCTGAAAAAAGTGTGATTATATATATATTAGTTGTACTAACGAATATAGTTTATATATATAGTACTGTCATTGCTCATTGCTTATATATATATATATATATATATATATATATATATATATATATATATATATATATATATATATATATAAACAATAAATTTCATATCTATATTTTATTGTTTAGACACGGACTAATTTTGAGTTCGAGTAAGGAAAATTAAAAGTTGTTCCTGGGTCATTCAACTATTTCGAGTGTTGATTAGTTGGATGAAGAGCCGTTGAATTCTGTTGTAGGATTTCTTTAGTGACCTTAGCATCGAGAAAAGTTCTCCGAGGGGCACAATTTCCACTTAAGGACAGTGCACTGCACGCCTCTGCTCAACAGAATTTGCACTAAATCGATAAGTCAAATTTCTGCTTTTCTTTTATTTGATATTTGAATCCTATATTTTGTCTGTATTTTACCAATAGTAACAAATTACATACATAGAACGGAAACGTGAAAATAAGAGTTTTAAAATTTTACAAACCATATACCCGGATCATTCTTTATGCATAATTATTAATTAGATGAAAATAGATGGAGATCTGATTCATACGTACCCTTATAGAAATTAGCTTCCTCAAGTACGAGTTCACCTCCAATTCCTTTTCACGTTCAACTTGAATCTACCGGGTTTGATTCCTTTTTTTGATCAACATTAACCACCCAAGTGTTTAGCCTCTAGAGGTGATCCACCAAAGAAGAACAAATATTCAAGAAGATACATGAGTGTTTGGAAAAAACCCTAATTCTGTCTCTATAGAATATGTAAGTACTCTCTCAACTCTTGGAAGTATCATTAATCCTAAATCAAAATAAGACTTCTCTTATTTATAGATGTAGGCAACCCTCCTAAACAAATTAACTAGGAATAGGGTTTTTTTTATAAAAATAATTGAACTTCTTTAATTAATTAGGCTCTTAATCCAATTAGGAATTCATGAGAGTAATTTTATTAATTAATTTTCATCTTATTAATTTATATTTAATATTTCTAAAATATTAAATAATAAATATTAAGCTATTTAATTTATTCTATCACCATAGATTAAATTAAACACTTAACTTATTATTACGATTATGTCATTTACTACTTAAATAAATATTCTTCATTTTAAGGTGTGATCTTTTAGATTCTCCATGTTAAACCGGTTGTGAATAAATCAATTAGAACAATTCTAATCTTATTTAAATAAATAAATTAAACTACTAATTTATTTAAATAAATAACATTTATTTTACAATAAGGATAAGCCTTCTTAGAGATCAACGACTTTTCAGATAATATAAATTTTAACATTAATCATAAAAGGACCCTTGAATAAATAGTTACCGTACAATTCAATCTTTTCACCATACAATGTCCTAATTAAATATAAGACATGGAATTACTGTCATGTCTTATTAAATATAAGACATGCACAACTCCAAATAATGCAAATACGTGACAGAACTTTGTGATTGTTTTTAAAAACACTCACAAAAGATAGTAATTTGTGATAGACTTTTTAAGCAATCACAAAATAATAGTATATATGATGACTCTTAGTGATGACTAATCTTTTCATCAATGTATTATAATTGTGATGGCCATGTCAATCATACCAAATTTTTCACGCAAATAAATTTTCTTTTTATGACGCACTAAGTCATCACTTATAGATATATCTTATTACATTAAAGTTATCACTAATATTTTAATGTAAGAAATAATCAAAACAATATTTTATGACAGCAATGACAATCATTAAAAAAGATAGTTTTTTGTGACGACTTTTATTTGCAATTACAAAAATAAGGTATTTCGTAATGAAATTTTCAAGCCATCACAAAACTATAAAATATATGATGGCTCTCAGTTATGACAAATTTACCATCATTATAGCGTATTTGTGACTGCCATTACAATCACCAAATCTTATATGGAAGTAATTTTGTTTAGTAAGTCAACTCACATATGTTTTCTTTTATATTTTATTTTAAAATTATAATCATGATCTGGGCTTTGGTGTAGTGAAAATACTCCTACAAGTATCATTTGATAAAATTACTATAGTGGAATAAATTATACATAAATAAAGATTCATGTTTTTTCCTTTGATCCCTAAAGTCTTTTTTTTTGTGATGACTTTGACAATCACAATAGATTATGTGTTAATGTGATTGTATTAATCATCACAAAAGCACTAAGAGTTTGCGTAATTGTCAAAACTATCACGTAAAACCTTTCATGATAGGCGTATACAAGACGACCAATGTGATATTTAAAGTCATAACGTAAATCTTTTATGATGACTTTTCTAATTTTTGTTATGGATTTTGGCCATCACAAATGACCATTTTTTAATAGCTAGAAAACCATTTAAGATGATTTAGAAACTTATTGCACAAGTATTTCTTCGTCGATCTGATCAAAGAATCCTAATACTTTTTCAATTAGTTTCACTTTTGAATTCTTTAAACATTTTAAATGATTTAGACTTGTATTTCATCAAATACACATATTCAACTCTTTGATTGATAATCTCCTTTTCTTTTATTAGTTTGTTCAATTTGTAAAATTATTTTCATGTAAGTCAAGTACACAAAGTCCATTAAGTAATATTCAGTTTTATACAAAACATTATTATTATTATAAATAGAACAACAATTGTTCTTAAATATAATACCAAAAATTTTATTATCCAACAACAAAATAGAAATAATATTTCTAACGAGAGCTAGAATACAATAACAAATTATTAACTTAATAGACTTACCCGCAGGAAATGCTAAACTATAAGTTCCTATAACTAATGCAGCAACATTTTCTTCATTTCCTACACATAGGGTTACTTATTCTTTGTTTAACTTTCTACTTCTGCTTGGACGTCCCTTCATAAATCTATACTTATAAAAACCAAAGCAGGTTTTTAATACCCAAGTAGAATCTTATTCTTCCTCGATCTGATCAAAGAATCCTAATACTTTTCCAATTAGTTTCAGTTTTGAATTATTTTAACATTTTAAATGATTCAGACTTGTATTTCATCAAATATATATATTCAACTCTTTGATTGATAATCTCCTTTTCTTTTACTAGTTTGTTTAATTTATAAAATTATTTTCATGTAAGTCAAGTACACAAAGTCCATTAAGTAATATTCAATTTTATATAAAACATTATTATTATTATAAATAGAACAACAATTGTTCTTAAATATAATACCAAAAATTTTGTTGCCCAACAACAAAATAGAAATAATGTTTCTAACGAGAACTAGAATACAATAAAAACTTATTAACTTAATAGACTTACCCGTAAGAAATGCTAAACTATAAGTTCTTATGGATAATGCAGCAACATTTGCTTTATTTCCCACACATAGGGTTACTTATTCTTTGTTTAGCTTTCTACTCACCAGTACAAAGTACCTAATAGACAACACTTAATAGACAACGTTTTTTATAAAAACGTTGTAGTATATTTTTTTACAACGTTTTTTAAAAAAACGTTGTAGATATATATACAAAAACGTTATCTATTTAAAAGGGTATTTTTTTGTTTTAATTAGATAACGTTTTTTTTAAAAACGTTATCTACCAAGAAAAACACGGAGCTAAAAAAAAGACGCGAAATGAAACACGGAGAAAAAAAAAAGACACGGAGCAACATATCCTCTTTTGCCCTAACACTCTACCCCCCAATATATCCTCTCAAATTCAAAACCCTCTCAAATACTGAGCTTCAGTCGATTTAGGGTCTCACACTTTCGCTCACTACTTGTTTAGATTCCTGTATTCCGTATATGTATTCTTTCTTTCATTAACAACAGGCTTCAGGCGAAGATTACGAAGACGAAGAAGAAGAAGAGGAGACAGTCAACTTGGAACCAACATTGCATTTCGAAAGAGCCAAAATGGAGATCCTGTTCCGTCGAATCTCCACAGAGAATGTTCCCCTTCGAGTTCACAATGTTTTAATCAAGGGCAATACCAAGACGAAAGAGCCGCTGATCATTTCAGAAATCGAAGCCCTAAAAACAGCAACCTCAGTCCAAGAGTTGCTTCAGGCGACTAGTATTGCTAATACTCGGCTTCGACGGCGGCTCGAGGTTTTTGATTCGGTTAACATTACTCTCGATATGGAGTGATATTTGTTTATTTTGATTCCTGCTTTGTTTTGAACTCACTTTTCCTTGCACTCATCTTAACAAGTTGGTTGAGATTTTGAGTCCAACCTAGTCACCCATATTTCAACTACTTATGTCTTTGAACCTTGGTATGACATGTCTCACTATATTTTCATGTAGAAAGTCATTATCGCATAGGCACATAACTTATTTTTTTTTAATTTTGTTGATTTTGGGTGATAACTTAAATGAATTACCTTGTGTAGGCACTTACTGAGGAAGCTAAAGCAAGATATGAAAAGGCTATATTTAAAGTAATTGATTTAGTGAGTTTGAGTGGTTGATTTTTTATGTTTTTGTTTAGTTGATTGTTGCAGGTGAATTGTAATTTTGATGTTACTGATTAATTGAATGATTGGATGATTAATAGGATGATTATGCTCCCGAGGATGATGATTATGAAACCAAATTGAATAAAGAATCTTTGGCATTTTTCTTTTTAGCTACGTGAGTCTAATTATCTGCCACTTGGATCACTAAAACAAATTCACTATAAGCATTCGAAGGATTGTATGTACCCATTTTTTTAAGTTTGATTTTACTGTTGGTGATATGTAGTTATGGAGATGGTGAACCAACGGACAATTCAGCAAGATTCTATAAGTGGTTTACATAGGTAAATTTTATTTGCCTATTAACTTAAGAACCTGGAATTGTACTTGTAAGTAAGATATGGGGTTGATTTTGGATTATGTAATTTGAAACAGGGAAAAGAGAAAGGGGAATGACTTAACAATCTTCAATATGGAGTGTTTGGCCTTAGCAATAGGCACTACGAGCATTTTAATAAGGTATGAAATAGATGCATCTTCTCATCTGAGAAACTACTTTGTTGCTATTTATAAAGTTTCTTTGTCTGTTTTATAGTTTACTAAAGTCTGATTTATTTTGTCTTTTGCACAAATAGATCGCGAAGGTTGTGGATGATGGCCTTGCAGAGCAGGGTACCCATTTTACTTTTTGTTTACATTGCTTAAACTCAATTCTCTGCTCATTTTGGTGACATCAAAATTAAGTGAACCATTGATCCCTTGTAGAACCAATCATTTAAAAGTTGGACACTAATTGGAGCTTATATTTGTATCTGCTTCATTCTGTCGAATTGTCATATATGAAATTATGTGATTATTGTCGTATTATGTTTTTTGTGCTGAGGTCATGTTTATTTAATCTTTAACTGATTTCTAGATGTGTTATATAAAAGATCACACTATAAGTTGTTAAATTTACTACACATTGCCGAATGCTATTAGCTTTTTCATTGTCATAGATACTTGTGATCTCTTATGCGTTCAATTATTTACATTTAGTTGCTATTCTGCTAAATGCGCTGAGTGTAATGTATGCCTCTAGTGTCAATAATGTTGGTTAGCGTTCAGTGTCTATGTCGTATGATTGAGAAATCTATCTTATTCTTTTGACTGTATTACCAGTCAAATTGAAGTATGTCAGCTTAAATATGCTAATGACAGAAGTTAAATTACAACTTACTCTGACTCATAAACAATTCTCCCTTGGTTATGCTTTTAGTTACTATTATGGTGAATAGGCTTAGTGCATTACATGCCCCCAATATAGTGGCTATGTTGTTTTGGAGTTTACTCTCCATGTCTGTATGATGGAGAAATCTGCCATTTTTTTTTTATAATTTTATTGCATTAGAATGTGGATGATATCAGATTTTCAGTCAGCTGAAGTCTGTGAGTATACTCCTTTCCATCATTCACAGCGATGTTTATGTTATTAACTTATTTTCCGGCTCTCTAATCTTTTACAACATTTGCAGGTGCCAAACGTCTTGTTCTAGTGGGCATGGGAGATGATGATCAATGCATTGAAGATTATTTTACTGCTTGGTATGATGACTTGAGAAAAATTATCTGAAATGTATGATAAGCAATTTGGATTCCTCATAAATTAACCAAGTGTAAGCTCAACTACATTTATAAACTGTTGCACTCTCACATTTCTATCAAGTTTGCTGAGCTCTTGACCAAGATCGACAGCTTAGGTAGTGCACCACAGTTTAGGTAGTGGATAACTAAATTTTATGGATAGTTTGATATATTTTATGAATGTAGTAATTTGAAAATGTAAACGAATGATATTATTGGGATGTATTTTGAATGGTTGTTACATTTTAGCTTTAAATTTAAATGAGAATTTAGACCTTTTAGCTATATATCATGTTATTAGCATATTGCAGGTGCATTGGTAATATAGGTGAACCACAATTTTTTTCTTTTTTTTTTCTTTATCTACAACATTTTAAAAATGTTGTATAAATTGGTTAAAAACGTTGTCTGATATATTAAACTACAACGTTTTTATCCAGAAAACGTTGTGGAATCATACCTTCTACAACGTTTTTAAGCATCTGTTAATTTTTGGAAAACAAATCTACAACGTTTTTTCTTAAAAACGTTGTGTATTTTGCTTAACCACAACGTTTTAAAAACGTTGTGTAAGGGTGTCAAATAGACAACACCCTTAACCACGACGTTTTTCTGACTGAAATCACAACGTTTTTTCCGCGTTGTCTATTTACTGTTTTGTAGTAGTGACTTCTGCTTGGTCCCTTCATAAATCTATATTTATAAAAACCAAAGCAGGTATCTAATACCCAAGTAGAATCTTAACTTATAGAAAGATTTATTTCTATTATGAACAAACATGTATATATAACCGAAGCCTCACTAAGCTTTTTCTGGTTAACCTCTACAAGATGTTTCTCGTAGTTTCTTTTTTAGTGTCCTGGCTTATTGCAGTGGAAGCAAACTCATTTGCTATCCGTATCAGTTTTTTTTTCTTATTATTCATTGTTTTTGCCTTTCTATTTACCTTCTTTGAATCATTCTTCTTTTCAAAAGATCCTTTGGCCCCTACTAGTATGACTTGGTCTTTCTTAGTTTGAAAGTGACTCTCAGCATTTTTTAACATGTTAAGAAAATCAGCGAAGCTGATATCTAGGTTGGTCATATGAAAAATTCACAAAAATTTTGAAGAGTCCAGAAGTGAATGCAAGATCAAATCTTGACTCAACTTTCCATCCATGACAAAATATGTTGTCTTAAATGTTCAATTAAATTGATTATGTTAAGGACTTTTGTATGTACTATAGTGCCACCGATCATTCTAGATCGGAAGAGCTCCTTAGATATCTGATATCTATCAGTCCTACTTTCCTCACCATCAACTACTTGATGTGCAGTAATATAATAGTAGCATCCATAGTTTCATGCTGACGCTGAAGCTCATTACTCATGGATGCGAGCATGATGTATTGAGCCAACTATGAATCATCTTGCTACTTTCTAAAAAAAGAAATCTCTTCCTTGGAGGCTTTTTTCTACAACCATTGCAGGGATAGGCGTATGAAGGACATAAGATAGCTTTTCAGCCTTGAGAACTATTCTCAAATTCCTTGACTAATCTGTTTAATTTGATCCGATTAATTAACATCTAATATGCTTCGTAGTGATAATAATTTAGACATTGTAAAATTCTATAAATGAATTTGTAATTTAACAACATTATAACATACATACATTTTATTAAATACCAAAATAAATTAGGTCTTGTTTAAATTGGTATCTCCCACTATTTTTTTTTCAAACTATGTTACCCTCACTTATATAATTCGGCAAAATCTAATTAAATATTTGCTAGTGAGAATAAGGATCTCATTTCAAATGTATATAGTCTTGTGTGTGCACAACAAACTATATATAAATAAATAAGTAGACAACTCTTGTCAATTACATCAACATGTAACTCCTTTTATTTTGCCTTTTAGATCATAATGGTCAAGCATGTGCACATCCAAACTAAAATAATCCAAGTTAGGTCATACCTAGCATGTCCATATAAGTGAAGAGAAAACTACAGCCCTTGTGTGTGCACAACAAAGCGGTAATGTTCAATTCCTTATAAACATCATATGTAATAAAGCAACGTCTCAAATATTTAATACTTGCATTGTGTATGCACCACAAATTCAAATTAAATATTTAATACTCTATCGTTTTACCATGCTAGAATGTGACATTCAATATTCTAAATATCTTTGAACGTTACAACTTAATATATAAATTCTTTGAGGGGTTTGTTATTATTTGTAAAACGATAATTCACCACATAACAAGTATCATAACTCACCACGCCATGACAATAATTAATTGTACTTTAAAAATAGATATCCAAAAAAATCTAAAACTG
Organism: Panax japonicus; assembly: GCA_020205505.1. Taxonomy (NCBI): domain Eukaryota; kingdom Viridiplantae; phylum Streptophyta; class Magnoliopsida; order Apiales; family Araliaceae; genus Panax; species Panax japonicus. The sequence continues at coordinate 10,816,324 of CM035099.1, forward strand.
TCTATAAAACTTACAAATCATCAATAACAATTTTCGAAATTCACTACACCACCACAATAACAATTATTATTATTGTTGTTTTTTTTATTGTTATTATTATTACTATTATCATAATTATTATTACTATTATTATTATTATTATTATTATTACTATTATAGTTATAATAATTATTATTATTATAATTATTACTATTATTATTATTACTATTATAATTATAATAATTGTAAGACCCCAACTTTTTATGAAAAAAGAATTAATTTCTCTCAATATTATTTTGAATAATAAGGTGTTGATTTGATATAATGCTTTAGTTATGAGTGAAATGTGCAAATTTTGCAAAGTAGGCAGGCGATCATAAAATATTCGTTTGGTCGGGGAATATCCGTACGGCGGCACAATCATTGGTGGACCACATAACAGAATAACTGTCGAATATAGAAAGCGACAGAAATAACATTTTTATAAAAATAATGACAAAACTTTTTCCATTAACTGTTAAAATATCTGGTGATAAAAGTACAGTAATACATGTGGTTGCACAGTATCACACAGTATTGCACAGTATTTCTAATAATTGATTTTTAAGTAAGAAGGCACTCAGTTTCATTCAATAATTGCTACAGTAATTGTTGCATAGTATCTCATATTATTGATTTAATTATTGTACAAGTATCATCTGCACAATATTTTATATTATTAAATCAATAATTGATATGACACAATTATTCATATTATTAGTTAGTATTATTGACAATGTCTAAAAAATTCTATCGAGGAAAGGGGTTAAGTTATATAATTGTGCGCCAATAAGAATAAATCCTTATCAGAAAGCCCCCTCTTTCCTGAAAATAATCTGGTTGTTAATATTGTGAGCTTATAATATTATTTATGAATAATTATTATGTGGTGGATATTGGTTCAATTTTGATATAAATTGTGGAATTTGTTGAAAGTTTGGCAATTATTTTCTCTGATAAAATATTCATTCAAATATATTATTATAATATTACATTATAATAATGTGATAATATAATAATATAATTTTTATAATTTAAATGATATTATTATTATTATTATAATATATAATTTTCAACATGTGAATAAATGTAGAGAGAAGGTTTTATTTTTTATTTTGAATACCTTTTGTGCACTTTTCTTTCTCACATTTTTTTCAAAGAAGTGGTTGATTGCCTACAAACTTGTTTCAAAATTAGTGGGCCCCCAATCATGGAAATTTAAAAGTTAGGCAAGAAACGTTGGCATGAAAATTAGGCAAATTCATTTATCTTTTCCTCCGTGATGCGCTATAAAAGGGGGGGGGGGGGGGAGGGGGAGGGGGTAACACTCCTTCCTCAACACATCATTTCAATATCAGAAATTCTTATTCTATAGTATTATGAGTATTATTTCTCTTGACTATAAGGACACTTTGAGTGTAGCTTTTTGTGCAAGATTTTCTTAGAGTAATATCCGATATTCTAGTCAAATCTATTTCTACTAAGGTAAATGATATTATTTTATTGCAATACTCGTAAGAAATATTATTTTCTTTCATACTCTATATTATGTAAGGAATATTATTTCATTTCATATTCCTAAATTTAAACTTACTATGGTAAGTATTGCTTCAATAATTCTTGAAATGATTAGAAATTCCTTAAGTTTTGCGCTTCATCTAATATCATTTCACTAGAATATTGGTATGAACTTTCTTATTAAATTTTAAAATTTTTATGTCTGGGTACTATTCATACGATACTATTCATGGGCACTGTTTATACGGTACTATTCATACGGTACTATTCACAATAGAATTTAATTTTCATAAATAGTTATCATGTTGACAATTTGGATATTTTTGAACTCTAGATAAATTGAATTATAAATATCCAATATTTATCCTTTATCTCATTTGATTAAATCTTTATATCATTATCATCATCCTCATGCTTATATTGTGTTGAAAGTCATCTTTGACCCATAGTGCAAAGATGGACTGTTGATTGGTATGATTATGACCAGGAATTGTGTATTGGTATAATCATAACCTTTAATGTTACAGATAAGGTTTGTAGTGAAAGTCTTCTTTGGGCCGTAGTGCATAGATGGACAGGTGTTTGGCATGATCATGACCACTGGTGATACTAACGAATATCCTTGGCACAGAGTGCATGGATAATTAGTTGATTTGAAATATTTATTAAATGATGTTACAAGGATAAAACATTGATGATGAACTTTTAAATCATAGAAGATAGTAGATATCATGCTCTACTTGACTCTTCTAATGGATTGTTGTTTCCGCTGCAGTTGTACTCTAAAACTTGTTGTCTATTGTATTCTATCAGATTTTTCCCTGTTGAGGACTAAGGATAATTTGTTCTATATTATCTTAGTCATAATATTCTTTATTGGGCTAGTTGAGCTCACCCTTTTCTTTTTTGTTCCATTGTTCTTCTTAGGTGGCGAGAATGTAGCTGGGACTAGTCGGGGAGTGGAGTAATGGTCCAAGTTGGTTATTATAGCAGTCCTCACTATTTTGTAAAATAGTGTAACAATAATTATAATGAGGACTTTATTTGATTTTGGATATTGTCTACAAGATAATATTTATAATAAAACTCTCAGCGTATGTTTTGTCGTATTTTGCACGATAGTTGTATTAATGAAGATTGTATTTGGTTTCTATACCATATATTTGGCGACTCATAATGGGTTTTGTGGACCTATTTTTGGGGCGTCACAGTTGGTATCAGAGCTTAGGGATATTATCTTTGGTGCAGATCTGGGATTAGAACTAGGAGGGGAGAGACGAGTAAAACCTTCGTTGGTGTGTCCTACCTAAACTTATTTGTTATTGGTCGGTCAGAATATAGGGACAATATATGGCATGTGGATTTCTTTAATTAACCCTTGTTTTGTGGCAGTGTTTGAGAATGACATCTAAAATTTTGAGATGAGCAATGGAGCACATAAGACCGTTGAGACACCGCTAATCAATAACCAGAATAATGTGCATCAAGAAGGCAATAATCCTCATGTAAACATCAATACCGACCAAATGATGAACAATGGGATATGTAGGAGCTTTTTACAATTCATGCAACACCAAATGAGAGAAACTTATATTCAAAATGCAGGTGGAAACAATGGTAATTAACTCACGGCTTGTCACTGCAAAGTAATTCAAGGAGTTGGGACCACCGGAGTTTTTGGGAAAACTAGAGCCAGTAAAGGCAAAGGCATGGATGAAGCAGATTACCAAGATATTTGATGTCTTGGGATGCACTGAAGAGCAAAAGGTATCATTCGCCACCTTTATGTTGCGCGGAGAGGTAGATTACTCGTGGAAATCTGTAAAACGTACTCATCTGTCCGCACTTAAGATGTCATGGGAGAGGTTCCAAGAATTTTTCAACGACAAGTACTTTCCAGAAAGTATTCGTCACATGAAGGATGTTGAATTCATCAAACTAGAGCAGAATAATATGACTGTATCGCAATCCGAGGCAAAGTTTACAGAGTTATTTCGGTTTGCATCCCATTTGGTAGATAATGACGAGTGTATGACGTGAATGTTTCTAAGAGGTTTGAATCCCAAATTCGTTAACATCTCATCTCTCATAAAATCTGTTTGTATTTAGATGTGGTGAATAGTGCTCAATTATTGGAACGGGATTATGAGTCAGCTCAGCCAAAAGATAGCAACCAGCAACACGACAATAGTCATACCAGTGGCAACAATCATCGAAGTGGTGATAACCAATGTGCCAGAAATGGTAACCACTTCGGTGGTAATCCCGACCAAGATAATATGAGAGGTGAGTAAAGTGAAAATTTCAAAAAGAGAAGATTCAACAATGACGGGAAGACGTCGACAGCAGCTCCAGCAACAATTTCTAGGGGAAGAGAATGACCGCCAGTTAAATGCTATAGATGGGGAGAGGAGGGACACATAAGTCCAAATTGTTCAAAACCTTCCAAGGTGTGTTTCAGTTATGGAAAGGACGGTCATATAGCCCGATTTTGTCCTTTAGCGAAGTCAAGTCCAGCTGGGACGGTGGCACCAAAGGCGGCTATGGACAAAACAAAGTCGGTGGTTCAAGGGAGATCATTTTTTGTGACGTCCCAAAAGGCGAGGAACCCAAACGAAGTTATCACGGGTAAGTTAATCATAAACTCTTGCGAAGTCTATACCTTATTAGATACCGGTTCAACCCATTCTTTTATTTCACCTGCTTGTGCTCAACGTTTGAACTTGACCCCTGAGCAATTAGACTTGACTTATCTGTTGAAACTCCGTTAGGAGAAACTTTAATTACATCCACTTTTTATAAATATTATTTGATTCAAATCAGCACCCTCACGTTACCTGTTGATCTTATGTCTTTGAAAATACTTACATCTGATGTGCTTTTAGGGATTCATTGGTTAACTACTCATCATGCTAAAATTGATTATTTTCGTAAGGTCGTTAGTTTTCATATTCCTAACAAACCTGTTATGCAAATTTAAGCAACCAAACCACTAAAGTCAGTCACTGTTATATCAAGCCATAAAGCCATTCATTTATTGAAAAACAGATGTCAAGCTTTCTTAGCCCATGTCAAGGATTGAAACAAAAATACATCAGATTTGAATGATTTTTCTATTGTTAATGAATTTCCTAATTTATTTCCTGAAGAACTTCCTGGACTACTCCCAGAGCGTGAAATCGAATTTTGTATTGACCTTGAACTTGGTACAAAACCAATTTCCAAAACCCTATATCGAATGGCTCCTATTGAACTTCAGGAGTTAATAACCCAACTATAGGAGTTGTTAGATATTGGTTTCATTCGTCCTAGTACATCTCTTTGGGGTGCTTTTGTTTTCTTCGTAAAGAAGAAAGATGAGAGTATGCGACTTTGCATTGACTATCGGGAGTTAAACCATGTCACCATCAAAAATAGGTACCCGTTACCTCCCATTGATGACCTGTTTGACCAGTTGCAAGGTGATATATCCTTCTCAAAGATCGATCTTTATTCCGGATATCATCAGTTAAAGATTAAAACTGATGACATTCCAAAGACTACTTTCAGAACTCGGTACGAACATTATGAATTCCTAGTCATGTCTTTTGGATTGACTAATGCTCCTGCGGCTTTTATGGATATGATTTGTCGAGTATTCAAGGAATATTTAGATCATTTTGTGGATGTTTTTATTGATGACATCCCCATCTATTCCAAAAACTGTGAAGATCATGAGTAACATTGGAAGCTGATGCTCCAAAAGCTTCGTGAAAACAAGTTATACGCCAAGTTGAAGAAATGTGAGTTCTGGCTTGAGGAAGTAGCATTCCTTGGGCACGTGATATCAAAGTATGGAATATCAGTGGACCCGACAAAGATTGAAGTAATACAAAGTTGGGAGCAACCTAAGTCAGTAACCGAGGTACGTAGCTTTCTGGGCTTAGCTGGTTATTATCAGAGATTCGTGGAAGGATTTTCTCGAATCGCTACTCCATTAACTCAGCTGACTCGAAAAGATACAAAATTCGGATGGAGCAAGGAATGTGAGAAAAGCTTCCAAGAACTCAAGAGGAGACTCATTTCAGCACCTGTTCTGACAATACCATCAGGTTCAGAGGGATTTGTCATCTACAACGATGCTTCAGGCAGAGGTTTAGGATGTGTTCTCATGCAACATGGGAAATTCATAGCCTATGAATCACGATAATTCAAAGAATATGAGAGGAATTATCCTACTCATGCATGATCTAGAGTTGGACGCAGTCATTTTCACGCTAAAGATCTAAAAGCACTACCTGTTTGGGGGGAAAGTGGAGATCTATACAGATCATAAAAGCCTCAAATATTTCTTCACCCAAAAGGAACTCAACATGGGGCAACGACGTTGGCTCGAGCTGCTAAAAGATTATGACCATACCATTTAATACTATCCTAGAAAAGTGAACGTGGTAGCTGACGCGTTGAGTAGAAGATCATATGCGGGTACGAGTGCGATATTGTCAATACAAAGGCCCATTTTGTATGACTTAAAAAGGATGGAGATAGAGTTAAAGACTCCAGGGACCCATGTGATGGTGTCAAATATACGAGTAGAACCGACTTTAATCGATAAAGTTAAAATTTATTTTTTAAGTACTATTATAATAATAATTATTATTAGTACTATTATTATAATAATAATTATTATTAGTAGTACTATTATTATTATTATTATAATTATTATTAATATTAATAATATTATTATTATTATTATTATTATTATTATTATATGTGACGCCCCCAAAACAGGAATACAACACTCATTCTAAGTCGCCAAATACATGGTACATAAAGCAAACTACAACTTCAATAATACAAATGTCGTGTGAAATACGACAATACATACTGTGAGTTTAAATACAAATATTGTCTTCTAGACAATATCCACACGCAAATAAGTCTTCATTACAATTATTCAAACACTATTTTATAAAAATAGTGAGGACTGCTAAAACATCTTTCTAGAAACCTCACTCCATACCCCAACTCGATCCTGCTATGTTCTCACCTCCTGAGAAGAAAAATGGAACAAAAAAGAAAAGGGTGAGCTCAACTAGCCCAGTAAAGAATATTATGACTAAGATAATATACAACAAATTATCGTTAGTTTTCAACAGGGAAAAAATCTAATAAAATATAATCGACAACAAGTTTTAGATCAACAAATACAGCGAAAACAGCAATCCATTAGAAGAGTCATGTAGAGGATGAATTCTACTATCTTCTAATATTTTAAGAGTCCATCATCAATATTTTATCCATATAACAACAATCAATATACATCTTTAATCATCTTTTCAATACAGGCCAAAGATATTCATTTTTATCACCGGTTGGTCATGTTCATCTCAACACCTGTTCATCTTTGCACTACGGGCCAAAGATATTCATCAGTAATCATTTATCTTTGCACTACAGGCCAAAGATATTCAATAATATCATCATTAAGGACTGAGGATGATGAAAAATATTTTTAAGAACGAATCCAGTGAGATAGAAGGACAAATATTAGGGATTCGTATAACAGTTTTATCCAAGATCAATAATACTCCATAATAACAAATTTTGAAGCAGAATTCAAAAATAACGATCAAAACATGGATACAATCAAAGATAGTAGCCAAAATAGACATCTTGGACAAAAAGGAAAATTTTCATTTTTTGGTGAATAGTGTCGTATACGTGAATAGTAACCCCGATACAAAAAGTTCCAAATTTGATTAAAAATTTCACCAATATTTCGACATAATGATATTGAAGAAAATAATATCATTTCGAAAGGAAATAACATCCCTTACCTCAAAATAACCGTACTTCTGACTGAATTTCAGGTATAGTGCTGACAGAAACTTGCACCGTATAGCAACACTCAAAGTATAATCACAAGAATACGCTCGATAATATAGAGAGAGAAAGAGAGAAAACTTGTTTCTGGTGCGATTTTCAATTCTAACTTAGCTATCTATTTATAGGAAAATATTAGAACGCCAAAGGAGACTAAAATAATAAAATATATTATTTTTTTATTCTTTTACAATTCTTACGTCTCCACCAACCAAGCAAGCCAACCTTGAACAAAAATTCCAGCAGCCCTCATGCATAATCAACACCAACCAAAGTGGGTCCCACCCATAAATTTAATAAAAATTATTTTATTCTCCGAAACTTCAACAATTCATAGAAAATAGCCCGGTTATCAGAAAAATACGAATTTTATGTCCATTCTACCTGGAATTGAATTCTCTACAACTTTGTAGCTTTGAGTTTTTCCAAATTCCAAACATAAAATATCCGAAATCCATAAACGGGTGATTTTTAATACCTCTACACCGACAAAATACTGATAAAACACCTCAGTATTTAATTCCTTCAATCATAACCACATAAAATAAATAAATCCATCATTTATATCAAATAAATATTTCATTATCATATAAATTAATAATTAATTATTCATAAATAATATTACAGAATCACATTTATGACAACCAGACCGTTCCCAGGAAAGAGGGGGCTTTCCAATAAGGATTTCTCCTTACTGGCGCGCAATTAGATGAGACCAAACTTCTCCTTGACAAAATTTTCTAGACATTGCCAATAATTCTATTTAATAATATTATTCAAATAATATGAATTACTGATATGATAATGAGAAATACTGTGCAGTGACAATTATTGAAACAATAATAATATAAACTAACAATGCATCAATTATTGAATCAATATAATAAAATAATAAACAGTAACTACTGTAACAATTATTGAGTAGTGTCTTCTTACGTACGAATCAATAATTCAACCATACTGTGCAACACCGTGTGCTACTGTACAACCACGCGTATTACTGTATTTTAACCACCAATTATCCAACAGTGTTAATGGTAAAAATTATGCCGTTATTTATAACAACCCAAATTTGTCATTTTCTTCATCCGACTGTTATTATGTTATGGGGCTCATAATTGACTGCGCCGTCGTACGAATATTCCCGATAAAAAGAATATTCCACGACCAAACGAATATTCCCTGACAACAATGATTATTTTATAACCACTTGCTTATTTTGCAAAATTTGCACATTTCACCCATAACCAAAGCATTATATCAAATTAACACCTTATTAATTCAAGATAATAAATAGAGGAAATTCGATTTTATAAAAAAAAATAATTCGGGGTCTTACAACCTCCCCTGCTTATAAAATTTCGTCCTCGAAATTGACGTACGTACCTGGAATTTCAAAAAGATGAGGGTACCTCGCTTTCATTTCCGATTCCAACTCCCATGTCATTTCCTCAATAGTATGGTTTCTCCACAAAACCTTAACTTGTGGTATAACCTTGGTGCGTAGGACATGCTCTTTCCTATCCAAGATCTTAACAGGTACCTCCTCGTATGTTAAATCTTCAGCTATCTCGTCTGGTTCTAACTCAATAATATGGTTCGGGTCTTTCACATATTTACGAAGCATAGATACGTGAAAAATATTATGAACACGAGACATGCTTGGAGGTAATGCGAGTTTATAGGCTACGTTTCCTATTCGGTCAAGAATCTCAAATGGACCAACAAATCTTGGATTGAGCTTTCCTCTCTTTCTAAATCTTGTAACTCCCTTGCATGGAGCAACACGTAACAGTACATGATCCCCAATATTAAACTCCACGTCCTTTCTATGAAGATCATCATAACTCTTTTGTCGATCTTGTGAAGTTTGAATACGTTATCGAATCATTTGGATCTTTTCTATAGTCATACGTACTAATTCTGGTCCCAACAACGTTGCTTCTCCCACCTCGTCCCAGTATACTGGAGATTGACACTTTCGTCCATACAATGCCTCAAATAGAGCCATGCCTATACTTGCTTGATAACTGTTGTTGTAGGAGAATTCCATCAGTGGAAAGTACTTATCCTAACTTCCTTTAAAATCTAGGACACAAAGTCTTAATAGATCTTCGAGGGTTTGAATAGTCCTCTCTGATTGTCCGTCCGTTTGAGGATGGTATGCCGAACTGAATCATAAATCCGTGCCCATAGCTTTCTGTAAGCTAACCCAAAATCTCGAAGTGAATCTTGGGTCACGATCCGAAACTATGGATACTGGCATGCCATGCAATCTCACAATCTCGTTCACGTACATACGAGCAAGACGTTCAAGGGAATAAGTCTCACGTATCGGCAAGAAATGGGCAGACTTGGTTAATCTATCAACAATAACCCAAATCGCATCTATACCTTGAGAAACCATGGGAAGACCCGTAACGAAATCCATAGTAATGTGTTCCTACTTCCATTCTGGAATCTCAAGTGGTTGAAATGGACCTTTTGGTATTTGATGCTCCGCCTTTACACGTTGACAAGTTAAACACCTCTTGATAAACTCCGCGATCTCTCTCTTCATATTGTTCCACTAAAATGTGTGTCGAATATCATGATACATTTTGGTACTCCCGGGATGGATTGCAAACGAGGTGTTGTGTGCTTCCATCATGATTCTATGCTTTAAGTCAGAATCGTTAGGAATGCAAAGTCTAGAGTTGACTAGAAGTATTCCTTCTTCATCGATTCTTGCTTCTGGAATAGGACATTCTTGGACTTTCTTCTTCATTTGTATCAGCCCCAGGTCCGTAGCTTGAGCAGCTTTAACTTTATCAATTAAAGTCGGTTCTACTCATATATTCGCCATCATCATGTGGGACCCTGGAGTCTTTAATTCTACCTGTGACAACCCGAGAATTTGGACAATTTATTAAAATCTTAAATGATTGATTTAAGGTCAAATAATAAATCTAGACAGAAAATGAGTGTATGCGTTTGATGTTATTGGGGTGGAATTTTTAGGATTTCAAAATTCTATGAAGGATATAGGTTAATTATTCAGGATTAACGATTTATGTGATTAAGTTATGTGAATATGGTTATGTATGTGTTCAGAATGTGGTTAAGGGTCAAGGGTTGTCCAGATAAATTTTATCAATGTCAAACCCTAAGTATATATTAAGAATGCCAACGTTCAGTTAGAAAACTCTAACGTCTGATAAGAAACCCTAGAAATCGGTTCTGGAAACCCTAGTTTCAGTTCAAGGAGTCCGAAACCCTAATTCAGATATTAAAAACCCTAGATTAGGAATGCAATGATATGTATAAGGTTAAACGTCATTAATTAGAAATTTAATTAGGAAAAACCCTAATGAATTGCTGAAACCCGATTTGATTATTAGAAAACCCTAATACCAGATCTGAAAACCCTAGTTTCAGATTCTGATAAATTGAAGCCCTAATCTGGGAATAGAAAGGATAATTATAATGCTTATGTGGTATTAATTATACTACTAATTAGGGCAAAACTTAATTAATTATCAAACCCTAATTTCAAATTTAGAAAACCCTAATTTCGGGATTTGAAACCCTAATTTTATAATTAGGGAAAACGAAAGTGTTAATTTAATACTTTTAATGTTAATTAGGATATATTAATTCTAATTTTCAAGATTAAGTAATTAGAAAACTCTAATCTAATTACAAATATTTAATTTCTATTTTAGAAAATTATTTTCTATTAGAAACCCTAATTTGTGGGATTGAAAACCCTAATTTCCAATTTTTGAACCCTAATTGTACAGTGGTGGATTTAATTGCTACATTAGCAATATTAATTAGGAATTATAAATCCAAAATTTCAAGTTATTAGAAACCCTAATCTAATTAAGAAATCTAATTTCTAAAATTGAAATATTATTTTTCTATTTAAAATCCTAAGATGTGGTTTTGAAACCTAATGTACAATTTTGGCCCTAAGTGCTAAATTAGCAATTTTAATTAGGATAAATTAGTCCTAATTAGCAAAGATTGATTTATGATTAGGAAATTAAGATATAATTAAGAAGCCTTAATTATAAGTTAGAAATCAAGATTTTCTATTTTAAAAATCTAATAAGAAAATCTTAGAAATCCTAGTTGCTAAATCTTTAAAGGTTTAAAACCTAAACCCTAAATTTATCCAAATCCTAAACCCTAGATTTTTCAAAACCTAAACCCTAAGGCAAATTCTAGAAATAAAAAGGAAAAGACAAAAATGCACTTTGTCACATTTTTTAATATGTTGAGTGTAGATCTTGCTAAAGATGTAGTGGTTAACCAACTTTTGACTTTGTGGCTCATTAGACTCCAACAAATCAGTCTATAACCTCAGCTATGCAAGCAAATTCATTGTATGCTATCATTAATATAGATTAAGAGAGAGAGAAGGCAACTTATATTTCATTTTCTCCAAAATCCATTCTCTCTCTTCAACTTCGAAATTTAGAGTGAGAGAGTGTGAGAATATAAGCTAATATCATTATTCAGCTTTCCAAGAACAGATTACAAGGGTCAGAATCGAAAATCAAGGCTCAAAGTGGTATGAACCCTATATTTTGAAATCCTTTGATTCTATGTTATTTGTTGCAATTGATTGTTTAAAGTTGTGTAATAGGGTGTTAATAAGTGATCTGGGTTGATAGATCAAGGATCTATAACATCTAGATTCACGAATTTAAAGATTTCTCAAATCTGGAAATCTTGAAAAATGTTGACTGACAAGCAAATGTCAGGACCTTTAGATTCATGTGTGATATGTGTTTTGTGTAGTTTATGTTATAGATATGTAGTATGCCATGTTGTCTTTGATCTGGAACTTGAATCAAGCCCAGAACTGATGCAGATTTAAAGTTATAAGCAATCAAACCCCTTTGCCCAACAACGAAATCTGGAATCTGGGCAGCCCAGATTTGCCCAGATGGTCTGACAAGCGACTTTAGAGCCTCTGGTCTTCCTACTGACAAGTGTTTTGGCAACGTTTTCGTTATGGACATGTATTCTGGTACAATGACTACGATATAAAGCCTTTATAACACTTAGATCGATTATAGAACCAAAGTTATTCCTGGTCAAACTACTGTTGACCATCGGTTTTGAAGAATTCTGGGAAAACCAAGAATTCGGCCAAGAACAGTCCTGGCAAGCCTTTGACCGGTTTAAATCTTGAGCTGGTGATGTTGTTAGACTAATATGATGTTATGAAGTTATACTCTGACATCAGGACTACAAGTTTAAACCTTTATATCACACGAAAAATGCTAAGACTGAAAGTTACAAGGAATCAAAGTAGGTACCTAAGACTGTTTTTCAAATCTGGAAAACTCAGAATTTGAAGTACAGATCTGACAACACTTTTGAGAACTTAGATCTCTCTGTTATGATATGTGATGATCATGAACTTGGTTTCTTGTTGTAGTATTACATAAGTACTACAATCTGAAAGTTTTTACAAGCCCAAAAAACATAAAGAACACCGAATTAAACCCGGTCAAACCATGTCCCTCGCACACTGACCGAAAATCTGGGTTTGGGCTCAAGAACACCTCTAGCTACGGTTCTGTCGCTATAGGGCCCTTTAGTGACAGTTTTATTATTATTTTTCGGAAATTAGTTAAAAATAGAAAAAAATGGTTTTTAATTATTAAAAATACTAAATAAATTCTGAAAAATTATTTTAAATTCTGAAAAATAGTTTTTAACTATTTTGAGTATATTTCAAAAATATTTAATATTTTTGGAATATAAAAGGTATTTATTTATTTAATTATAATATTAAATAAATGATTTAAAAATGATTTTAATTCATGAAAAATCATGAAAAATAATATTATGGTATAAGAAAATATTTTAAGTTATTTTTGATGACTTTTAATATTTTGGGATAAATTTCATTAATTTATCAATATTAATGATAATTAGTTTATTTAATAGATATATTAAATAAATTACGGAATATTAGAAATAATGATTTAAAAATTATATAAAAATGATTTAAGTGTTATAAAAATATTTTAAGTTATAAAATATAACTTTTGATATTTAGTCATGAAAATATTAATATTTTAATGTTAATATCAATTATCGAATAATGGATTTAAGTGTTTAAAATCATATAAAAATGATTTTTAAGGTATTAAAAATACTTTGTGATATTATAATTATATTATAATATTATGTAATGATTTTCATTAATTTTTTATATTAAGTAAATATTAATGATTAAGTAATTATGTGATATTTAATTTATTTAAATACGATTTTAATGGTTGAAAAATGTTGATAAATGATAATAATTACTTGAAAATTATTATAAGTCTTTAAAAATTATTTTGACTGCTTAGATAATTATCTGGGATAATTGTTAAGCGTTTAAGCAGAGTTTAATTGAACTTAAACTCGAGTATTGTCCGACTAGACCGTCGGGATATTAGAATTGTGTCGGGTTCAACTCAGACTGTAATAGTTTGACTTAATATTAGGTCTTGTGTACTGTATAGACTGATAGGATTATGTGCTATGTGTTTAAGTTATTCTGTGTATATAAATATAACAGTATTATACTGTGATGATATTATTCTAATTATTGGAGATCTATATTACTAATATTAGGTTTTCGGATAAAGCGTTATAAATTACGTTGCGGTAATCAACGGTTCAGGCAAGTTTCTTTGTACTTAACTCTAATAATAGTGTTTTATTCAAGCTTATGGTTAATCATTGCTGATTGCCACGAAAATTGTACTCTGTACATCTTGTATGTATAAGTCAGGTATGAAAGGCTGATCACCTTCATTACCAGTTGGTTCAGAAATGTTTGTTCATGTTTAAAACTTGTTCAGTCAAAAGTTTGTTCGTGCTAGTTCTCAATTATATTGATGAATTATAGCCAGCTTATTATTCATACTCTTCAATCATGATATATCGTTATATTATCGTATTTAAACTTGCTGGGAAACTTTCATGCTCACCATTGCTATATCATGATAAAACATTGTAGATAAGGCGAATGCGTTCGGGTACAGGAAAAGGTTAAGGCCAAGTTCAGTTTGTGATAAAATGTACGGCTATCTTGTAATAGTATAGTTTGATAAATGTGTTTTATGTTAGAAAGTTTATGAATTGTGTATAAGTTAAGGTTACTCGACCTTGGGGAATAGTGTGTAATGTATTGTATAAACAATTTATGTTTATAACTTCCGCAAATAGTTATAGAATGATTAGTGTACCGAATCCGCGTCAATTTGGGGCCCAGATTCGGGGCTATCACAGTTGGTATCAAAGCTGTTGGTTATGAAGCTTAGGTAGGAATACCTAAGACCAATAACCACAGTGATTAGGATAAGTGCTAACTCAAATAGGGTTAGTTGGTCGGTAAGATTTAAAGATGAATCTCGGCGAGTGTAAATACACAGAGTTCCCTAACTCTGATAATAAAGTTGAACAGTAACGGTAAATAGGTCGAGTCTAAAAGACTGAAAGTGTAGGGATAAGAGATCGTAAAACAAAACGATCATAGTGCATGGAATTGAATCGTAATTTATACGATAAGATCACCCCGTGATCTGATAAGGTTATGACAGCCAGAAAGAATCAATCTGATGATTGAAAAGTTTACAGCAAGATGCTGTGTATCAGTTGTACTATGAAATTGTACTATGAAAACTCATGAAAGAGTTATGGATTATGAATACGGATTAAATAAAATTCGTATTGAGAAGGGGGGTTAAGTATTAGGTGGGGTTTTAATTGAGGACTCTTGTCGGCAGCTGAGTTGTATGATCCTTGTATGTGCGGGGAATTTATACTTGGTTTTAGAATCACTTAGCTTCCTGGTCGATGTAGTGGTTAGGTTGATCAATTCTTTATATGGGTGAGGAATTATCCGCTTAGCTTTCTATATTGATTAGTGGCCGAGTTTGGTTTGACAACCACTTAGTTTCTGGCATTGATAATCATTGAAATGTTGTGTCGCGCTATTTGCTATATGTGTGTTAAGAGGGTGATTCCTTTCTCATGTGTATAACAAATAGATAGTTCATAGGTAGAGGACATAGGGTTAAGTGCGAGTTCTTAAAACTCATACTTATGTGACATTCTTGATTCGTAGTTATATGAAATGTTTATGAACCCCTCAGCGAATGGACGCCAAAGGTCTGTCTAGGAAAGTTCGTAAACTCATATAATTGTGGCCAGGTTATGAACTCATAAGTCTGGTTTTATGAATTGGGTATAGTTATGTGTGAATGGAGTGTTAAGGATTATAAGAATAGATAGATTATTAAGCAAATGATCATTAGTGGAGACTTAGGTTTTCCTAAACTCCTAGTTATGCTAAACTTCAAAATTTTGACATCAAGCTAAATACGCACTATGTGCCTTTTAAAAAAAATGTAGACTCGTAATCATTTTTGAAACGGTTTAAAGTATAGTCTATACTACTTATTTCGGCTAGACGCAAATGATTTGAAATATCAAAAATTGTTTTTATTTATCACTCATGTACCATGTAACCTGGTGCAGAGATGATAAAAATATGATGGAGTTGTAAATACAGGAATACTTAGTGTGAATTTGACCTAAAGTCGCTGTTCCACTATTGTATGATGTGTTATGACAAAGTTATACAATGACGGCATCCTCAAACGGACTATTAATACAGTACGGCATCATGACGTCATTCTCGAAAATGTTTTCAAAAAAAAAATTTAAATTGCCAACAGGGTTTGGCTACACCTAAATAATTCGATTGAATTGAATTATCGATATGAGTCTATGCTATTTGATTCAGCTAGACTAATTTTATAAAAACTCCAAGTGTTTATTGAAAGAAATTTCCCGAACCGAATTGTTTTGGTGCGGAATCCAATAAGACTGAGGAAGAATTTTTGTGCCTTCGGCAGTGACGGGAAAACAGATAAAATCAGTACTTGGCCAGTACAGGGCATATCGGGCTAATCACCCTTTGTGTCCGTAAGTAATGACAGTTTGCGGATGAATTTTCATAAAACCTTTGCGAAAATGACAGACAAATAGTCTATATGACTCCTCAGTAAAATTTGAAAACTTTTACTCTTGTGAGAGGTGTATTAGGTAGCATGTAATAATGTGTGTGAATGGTGTATGATCAATGGTGTAAGGTGCGCGGTGTAAGGTGTAAGGTGAATTTCGGGGACGAAATTCTTATAAGGAGGGGTGAATGTGACAACCCGAGAATTTGGACAATTTATTAAAATCTTAAATGATTGATTTAAGGTCAAATAATAGATCTAGACAGAAAATAAGTGTATGCGTTTGATGTTATTGGGATGGAATTTTGAGGATTTCAAAATTCTATGAAGGATATAGGTTAATTATTCAGGATTAAGGATTTATGTGATTAAGTTCTGTGAATATGGTTATGTGTGTGTTCAGAATGTGGTTAAGGGTCAAGGGTTGTCCAGATAAATTTTATCAATGTCAAACCCAAAGTATATATTAAGAATGCCAACGTTCAGTTAGAAAACTCTAACGTCTGATAAGAAACCCTAGAAATCGGTTCTGGAAACCCTAGTTTCAGTTCCAGGAGTCCGAAACCCTAATTCAGATATTAAAAACCCTAGATTGGGAATGCAATGATATGTATAAGGTTAAACGTCATTAATTAGAAATTTAATTAGGGAAAACCCTAATGAATTGCTGAAACCCGATTTGATTATTAGAAAACCCTAATACCAGATCTGAAAACCCTAGTTTCAGATTCTGATAAATTAAAGCCCTAATCTGGGAATAGAAAGGATAATTATAATGCTTATGTGGTATTAATTATACTACTAATTAGGGCAAAGCTTAATTAATTAGCAAACCCTAATTT